>OX438533.1:27655208-30055208 GCA_949316355.1 Bruchidius siliquastri
ATTAATTACAACAATTTGATGCCCAATTTAATGCAATGGGCATTTTAATTAAAGACCTCCAAAGACCCATATTCTAACACAGAATGAATTGGAGGAATAATATTATGTCCTTGAGAATAAACTTTTCTTAAACATCTTGTATCTGTAAAATTTTGTTCACAAGGTACTTGGAAAAAATCTCTTAGAGAGAGATGATGAACCACTATAATACATCCATCCTGGTACAAAGACATCTGACCTCAATCATCTGATGAAGGGTTCATGTATTCATTATTGAATGAACATGTCCAATTTATATGATGTATATTAATTCAGAATAGATTGAATAATTTATCTAGTAGAGACAGAGGTACCCAAATTGGCTAAAATTAGTTGTACACAGATCCATCGACGACTGTGCATTAGAATTTCAAGCTTATTATTAGGAAGTTTAGAACCTCATATTCTATTTCGGTTCATAATTTTGCTACAGAAATTAATGGTGATAAACGTCATGCTCAAAATTGTGTAGTAGGTCAATGGATTCGAACTGTACTAGGTCTTCTACAAGAAGACACATTTTTTCGAAATAGTATCAATATATGAAGATATGCATAAACCAGGAAAAATCAAAAATACAAATAAATTGTTCTAAACGAAACTTCTGAAATTCAGTTAATGGGATTGGGTTAAATTGATTTTTTCAGTAAATCACTCATTGCGATTTTGAGTTGCCCTAGTATACATTGATATTTGTGACAAAGTTTTGTTCGTCCAGTAAACTGAATCGGAGGAATCCATGTAAGCACTTACTATAGGAATAATTTGTAGTTAAATAATTTTGCAAACCATTCCTCTGAAGGCCAATTTACCCGTGACTTGAATTATGGGAAATGTCATACCCGAATCACCCATACAATCTACTTCTTGCTGATGAAATAAAAACGACTTCATATTCATCATATGAAAACATTGGACATCGATATTTCTATTGATGTTTATAGTAACTGAAATTACTGAATAACTTTCCAAATCTATTATTATAATTAATAATTATTAATTGATAGTCGCGTGGATAGAGAGTTGGGTGCACGAATGGATATGCTCACTTTCCATAGTTAAAATAGATAAGAAACTTCCATAGAAGGTTCCCCGATTCTCGAAATCACTCGGATATCAGCTCTCATATTTTTTTATGCCAGTTGCAAAAAGAACGATTGATAAGAAAATTTAGAGGGCCTTAGCGGCGCATGTCGTTCCGGAGGGCGAATCAGTAGAGGAGCACGGAATATCATCGTTATGAACAGTTACAAATTACACTTATTTACAAAAAATAAATTAATAACGTAAAGTTAAAACAGTAGGTACACGTATTCCCGCCTGTTTCGCGTACATACGGAAGAAATATCGCATCATAACATTAGGTCGATTCATTCTTGCTATACCTAAAATTACCAGGCTATCGTGTCGCGAGGTCGCCTACGTTCGACATCGCTGCCAACTTGGGGAGCGAATAGTAGTTGTAAGAAAAAAGGAAGAATGAAGATGCGATGTTGCCAGAACTACAAATACAATTTGCTTTTTCTCGACAATAATGCTGGAAAAAGTATCAGGATTTGATTTGTATCCATTCATATTATCATGCTCACATTTTCTAAATAACAATATATACGAAAAAGTATAATGCCAATGTGAGATAAAAGTATGGAACACCAACAATTCTTCAACAAAAGTATCAATCGAAATACTAATTAATAAGGTGATCAAGTATTTTACATCTCTTGCAATCCACAAGCAACAACCTCATCGACGCGCCTGTTTTCTTAAGCCGGGTTCACACAGAAAGGCGTATACACGTATCATAAGCATACGTTCGTATGTGAAACGAGCTTTAGTCGTCGTTATTTCCTCCGCACGCTTACGCGACACCGGCGAGTATTCGCACGCGACTTTGGGGCGCGTGCGCACTGCTAGTTCGCTTAAAAGTCTGGACTGGAGTCCAACAGTCTCTTCTGCGGCGTGTGTAACACGGTCGGCCGGCGGCATCTGCAGCCCGTCCTGGAATGAAGGTACAAAATGTTGAAAATAGTCGATTATACACAGGAGCTGTCCAAATATAATCGGAAACGTTTTGAGAATTTATATAAAATCATGCTTCGTTCATTGACGTTTAGAGGTTCCTGCTACTTAAAAAAAAAATGGGACATCAAATTTATGAGGACGTATAAACCGAATTCTTCCAATAGCTATGAACTTATGAACATAAAAGATGTTCGATGCATTTTGAATGTTTGAAACAATTTTTTCACGTTTTACATTAAAAGTCGCACGGATTCCGAGATATTGAGACTTTTGTGTTTTTTTGACAAATTTGCTGTTCCGCGACATTCTTTTGTTCGCTACGTACACAAATGAAGGAATTTTTAAATTTTTTTTCTTAATAGTGCTGAGTAGTTGTTCTACCAACCTAGTAACACAACTTTCCCATAAAAATAAAGGAAATGCAAAAAAAAAAATCTTAAAAACATAACTTTTTTTGGAAGCACTCAGATTTTGAACCTCTGTGGTTTAAAAAAAATGTACCACACCAACGCTGCCCATCATTTCAAAAAATCGTCCAATCATTCAAGATTTTGAATTCGTATAACACTTATCATTACTTCTTTTCATTATTAAGTTATTGCTATTTTAAACTAAAATGGCAGTTTTCATAAACTTTTACTTTCGAAATAAATGTGCTTTATTTTCTTCTCTAAGCTTAATTAACATCGTTGAAACTTTTATTCTTATTCTTATTCTTATTTGGCTAAAAGGATTGCAAAGAAAAAACATTTATGTTCTTACTTTTATTTTTAGGTAAATTGTTACAATAAGTGTGCAAAGTGACCACCTCCTGCTGCTATGCAGACACAACATCTCTTACAACTCAATAACTAAGAGAGTTAATGATAACTATTATACGAATTCAAAATCTTGAATGATTGGACAATTTTTTGAAATGAGGGGCAGCGTTGGTGTGGTACATTTTTTTTAAACCACAGAGGTTCAAAATCTGACGTTCTTCCAAATAAAGTTATGTCTTTAAGAAAAAGAAGTTTTTGTATTTCTTTTTCTTGTATAGGAAAGTTTTGTTACTAGCTTGGTAGAACAACTACTCAGCACTATTAAGAGAGATGCAGAATCCAAAAATTCTTCCATTTGTGTACATGGCGAACAAAAGAAAGTTGCGGAACAGCAAATTTGTCAAAAAACACAAAAGTCTCAATATCTCGGAATCCGTGCGACTTTTACTAAACATGTTTTTCGTTATTGTGATAGAGCGTCCGGAGATCTATCACCTCCTTGAGGATTATCCACATTTACAGGACACCCTGTATATATATTACTCTAAACTAAACTGAAGAGAGATCATCATTAACAAGTTAGGTTTTATTTAGCCTCTTAAAAAATTAGGTTTAAGTAAGTTGACTTTATTTAACATTGTATTAGCTGTATGAGTTTAGATTCTGATAGAATTCTAGAACTGCTGAGTGAAGTAAGTTGTGGAAATAATTATTTAGTTTTTCAATACTTTTTTATTCATTCCCAGCTAACAATGGTTCAAAAATCCGATCCAATTCATTATTTTAGAACTAATATAATAATTGGATGGGAAGTAACTGTCAATCTACTTGACGCATTTTTTAGTTGACATAATCACGGTCAACTCATCATTTATATGATGTGTGTTCGTTATATATTTGAGAATCGTAAAACACAGCTCAACATACCTGGAATGCCTGGCGTAGCAAGTCTCGACGGCGCGCTTGCACCCCTGCAGCGGCCAGTAGAGCCAGAGGCAGGGCAGCGCGCACGCGAGCGCGCCCATGCAGGCCCAACGGGCGGCGCGGCGCTCGCCGGCGCAGCCGCACGGCTCGTCCGCGCAGCTCTCGCCGCCGCTCTCCGCGTCGCCGCAATGGTAGAACAGCCCCTTGACGCAGCAAAGGCAGCTAGCGTAGTCGATGACGCTGTCTGCCGACACCAGGCACGAGTCCCGGCAACACCACCGTTGCGGCAGGGGTCGGGGCAGTTGACACGATTCGCATCTGAAACGGAGTAATTTATTTGGTCATCACAATATGCCGCCAAATTATTCTTCAACAAAATATCGTCACCAATCCGTCGGACTGTTAATTTGCCTATGGACTGAACCGACGAAGAACTCCGCCACGTGTATAAGCACTTGACCGATCAGCGGCAGCAATGATGATTAGTGACTAGGATTGTTGTTTGAAACTTGTAGACAAGGTGGATTTATGAAAAGTTTGATTTCGGACTTCCATTGTCTATAAAATTTGGAGTAACACGACGTTTCGATTGATGTGCTATCTTCAATCGTCTTCAGGTGTGCTATCTTCAATCGTCTTCAGTTCACCTGAAGACGATTCAATCTTGCTATCTTCAATCGTCTTCAGTTCACCTGAAGACGATTGAAGATAGCACACCTGAAGACGATTGAAGATAGCACATCAATCGAAACGTCGTGTTACTCCAAATTTTATAGACAATGGAAGTCCGAAATCAAACTTTTCAGTGACTAGGATGTGTAGATAACGCATGACAGAATGAGGTTAGGAGTGATATATCACAAAACATTGAAGCCTTACTTGAATGTTTTCATACTGCTTAGAACGTGGTGCTGATATTCGGTAAGAGCAAATGTATCTTGCTTTATTCATTCTTCACAGTGTCACTTTATGGACTACGCATGAAGGGAAGTTCTTGTTTAAAATTTCGATGTTTGGTATAAAAGTGTTTTACTGTAACCATCAGACTATTAACTTGCCCCCAAAATGCTTCAACGGAAAGCAGGTATTACAGCGTATCTTTTGGCCACATTATAACTGAATCTGCCCCAATCTAATGGTAAACATTACTTAATTCATTAGGTTGTATCTCCCACTCGTCAATATTATGTTCAAAATACTGAATATATTTTTTAAATTCTTTATACTTTTATAGAGTTCAATCACAATGTTTTTTAAATTACTCCCTATTACAAGTATGACTCGGGATGAATTTCAGAAGTTATTTTAACTGGTACTCTTTTGTCTTTAGATATGTTATTGTTTTCTGTGTATATCTCTTAGGATATTTTGTGAATGTTTTCCGGAATATAAACCACGAATTTTGAATTTCCTTGAATTTCTGATCATTATTAGTGATATATCTACACTGAACGCCATTCTGAACAGTGATGCAAATAAATGCCCGGGTGATGTGGGATCAATAAAGTGGAGTATGTAATGCATGTATTAACACTGCGAAAAATAAAGTTCGCCCCTAGGTTCCACGATCTGAGCTGAACACCTTTTATCTATATTTTCTGAAGTGCGACTTTGCCATTTCGCATATTTCAAGCATATTTTGGAAGCGAATTTTATTTTCTAGCAGTGCGTTAATTTTCGAATTGTGAAAAATGACAATAACACAAACCTGCATCTACCGCACTCTGGACAGACGATGGATGGTCTTGCGGTGCACTCGCCTGCCCCCGCCATCGCATTACCGTGGGGCGGCTCCTTGCTGAATGAGGCGGAGGCGGGCTGCTTGGTGACGGCGGTGGCCAAGGGGGCGGGGTGCAGGGGCAGTCGGTGGGGCCGCGTCGGGGCCGGGGGCAGAGGGGCGGCGGAAGTTGGCAGGTGCAGGTGGGGGGTGGCTGCGCCAGAACCGTGATGCAGGCTTCCCGTACTTCGGAACGGCGCCTCCACGTACTCGTTCGTGGCGCGTTCATTCTCGGGCCTGTAACAAAATAATTCATAATAAAACAAGAATATTAGTTACCATTCAGACAAGTTTTTATAATAAGGAACATTGAGGAACTTTTTGTTTATTCTTGTCGGCGTGAGTTGGGAGCATCATATGTATATATGCGCTGTCAGCACAACCTGTTGTTTCCCATCATGTTTGATATTATTATTGCAGGTGATTACTGGACAAACAAAATCTATCTAATTATTTTTCCATTTTCCAGAATCGCTTCTTCAATTTTTTACTGCACCAGAGGTGCCCTCCCAGCCACAGGATTTCCTTTTAGGTGTTTTTCGAAAAAACATTCCACACAAGTGCTCACGATGCGATCTGTTTAGGTTGTGTGACGAGTACAAAAACAGAATAACAACGGAGAGAAGCTCAGAATGCTGGATGAATGTAAAAAACCACTGTTGATTTAAATATTTCAAGTATAAACCTTTTATATAATTATATTCTTCAGGTAAGCCCATTAATCTAAATTTGCAGTGTAATTTCTTGTACAGTTCTAGTATTTTTCAGCTTGCTTTATCCAAGTATGATATTGGGGATTTGTTTTTAGAATTAACTTATTTTGAATCCAATACCTATCCTATTATAACACTTATAATGGAGAACAGCAACAACAGTTAAATTTTGCAAAAAGATATTTTCATAAACCAAAAAAATTTTCAGTAATAGGCAAGAATAGCAAAAAAATCAAATACACTGTTTTCTATAAGGCGATGTGCTAATCATACTGCAGCAATTTTAGCACGATTCATTATAAAATGTCGTATTGTTAATGAGGTTGAGATATTATTTAGTTTCGAATAACAACGAAAATTCATTGTGTATTATTATATTTCACATTCAAAACGCAAAGGTTTTTTAATTTGAGATACGTTTTGTGGATATTTTATCTACGTCATCAATATCCAATCCTATAGGATGTTTTTTAATTTCAGCTGGTATCACCGTATGTGGGGAGAACTCTATTTGAACTCTGTATATATAACAGGTTTGTATCAGACCTTCATACGACTGTTATAGATTGTCAAAATCGAGATAGCGCTCTCGACAGAAAAAATTAAAATAGATGGCCCAGTGGTTTGCTTTATTTTTAAAGAGTTCAGTTATTTTTGGATTGAATTATGCCATACCTTGGAACGGTTAAGGTAACAACGGATCCGGTGGCCGTGGTGGTTTGTCCCAAGCCGGTCAGGGCGGCGATGGGCAGCGGCGTGGTCCTGAGAGGCGGTAGCGGCGCGATCGTAGGCGGCTGGTGCTGGCTCATGACGGGCGGCGGTGGCCGCGCTCTGATCGGTCGGTGTTGCTGATGGTGAGGCGGTGGGGGTGGGGGTGGCGGCGTAGGCGCGGGCGCTGGGGCGGCGACTGCTGCGGGGTAGGCTTGTCTCTGCTGCCCTCCATTGCCATGGGCGGGCGCTGCGGCCATGTGGCGGCCGCTCCAACGGGGGCGCTCACCAAAAGCGCCCCGACCGGGGTACTCCACCCAGGTCCCTCGTCATCTCCAGCTAAAACAACACATACATTAATAGGTGCAATAAAACCGCATAGTTTCATTAGTTAGGTGTTTCTACATTTTAAACGCCTGTAACTTTTTATTTTCAAGACAATTATGCCTTATTCACCAGTTCAGGCCCTTAGCTAAAACCTTATATGAATATTAAAAAAAATCCGGCTGCATCGGCAGACTTTTAAGAAAAATGAAGCGAATTAAACTTTGAAGATTACAGTGACACTGCCACTGATTGAAGTACTGTCTCCAGGATAACAGTTTCTTCTGAATTAGAACCTATTATGAAATTTTGTATAGTATTGTAGTAAAAAAATGACTGCCTTCTTCACCTCAAAAACAAAACCCTCACATTTCAGGACTTCATAAAAAAGAATCAAGTATGTTTTACTCAACAAAAAGACAAGAGCCCACGGAAATCAATAATTATAACTAACAGCCACGTCTCAAAATAATGCTGATAGGAAATAAAATTTAGGATATAAGTAGCACATTTATGTTCGAATATTATAGATGTTTAACATGGTATTTTTTCTAGAACCACCCGCATCAGATGTAAGTGCTTCAACAACAAAAAAGACGACATACATCTTCCTGTTCCTGTGAGTAATGTGAGTAATCATTCATCAGGGACATATACTTAGCTTGCAAAGAATAACTTGACACCAACAAACTTCCATTTTAAATACTATGTAGTCTTAGTAACTATACATCATTCAATAAATGTTCAACTAACCATCACGGAGAGTATAATGATACATTAGCGTGACTCCGACAAAAATAAGTAGGTACAAAACGAATAAACATGTCTCATATTTTTTTATTGTGTAGCGGAGCTTATTTACCACGTGCACGGGAGTAATATTCATAACAATGGACCCGTTAACATCTTTTTGAATGGTAGTTGATCCTTCTGAATATCAATAAAATAGCTTTAAAATCACAGAGTAAGTGATGCCCAGATAACATGCGCATAAATAATGAAGGAATGATATTAGACTAATGCCTATTCACAACAACATACCATCAATGCAAAATTAGTTACGAAATTTCTTGATTTTGGGAGACGTAACAACACTGTAGTTCGATACAGGTTGTAGCCTTTGCAAAAACAAAATTTATGATCAAAAAATGAAACAAAGATCAGCCTTGTAATGATCATCGCGGTTGTCCCGTCTTAGAGGTGCAAAGTTAATGTACTGGCATTTATGTACTTTTTGGGAGTCTGTGTTCTGCATTTATATATCAAGACACCCAATCAGTAACATAAGAAGGAGGGCCACATAATTTTTTTTTGCTTATCAAAGAATTTTGGAAGGAAATGTCCTCAAAATTAGTTTTTTAAAACTAAACTAAACAGTGGTATTTACTGATTTTAAATTGAGTATTTAATCAATGAAAAATGTGGCAAGACACTTCACGTGACGTGGTTCACGTATTGTCATGTTAAAATGGTCCTAACAACTTGGACTACCTGATAGATGGCTGCCTATGACGACAGCTGTGAATAAACAACGTGTCATCACGAATAATGGATGACTTATTTACCGTTGCAACAGTGATATCTGGAAAATTTATTTATTAAATATCACTCACTCATTCTTCGTAGGATAACGATTGATCAATAATTCAAGCACTGACAAATACCTAATTACTGAACAAATAACAAATTATCTGATGAACAGTCAAGATAAAGCGCATCCTAAACGTTAGTTTTGTTTGAATCGACAACAAAGTACGCCTGTGTGTGAATGTATATGGTTTCCGACCTCCACAATGTCACGCCTATGCTTCAAACGATACTTGGAATTCTTTGCATCTAATTACTGCTTCGGATGTTGCCTACCTACATCGACCACTAACGATAAATCAGCACGTGTACGATTGTTCACCATTTCAACACACTTCTTTTTTTAAAGGTTCCGTATTATAGTTTTGTTTGGCTGTAGAGGACCACTTTACAATGGACATTTTGACTGGCTGACTGGCAAAGTAGTAAGCTGTTGGAACTGTGTTCTCGTCCGAATATCATTTGTGAACTACCCAGTGACTCAATGGTCCAAGATAGAAGAAAGTCGACATTCCTTGGTACCGACGCGATGTTTGAAATCTCATGCAACAAAATTCATTGAACTCCTTTGTTATTCACCAAGACGCAATGTTTCATGGTGTGGAAATTGATGTTAGAGCGAGAGAAACAGAATACTGGAGACGTGGGACAAGCCTGATCCTTACTTTAATATGTGTTTGTAATCACCCTTTGCTGTGTTTTCACAGTTACAGATGCTTAATCAACCTCTCCTATGACAATACGGATTTCCGTAGCATACAGCACAGACTGGCAATAAATTACGAAGATTAAAGAGTGGATATTAATATTTTTACAGACTTCGGTCTGTTTTGTGTAATGTACTAATTTGAGCACAATGAATGAATTAGAATGTTTTTGATACATTGTCCCAAATTCTGGACACTCTAGTAACAAAGCAGATGCGGTACTGGACCCGTCTGGTCGCTATGTAGTATGCTCCAATACCCATATTTTTGTTAATTTGCAACATAAATACATATCTAGATTCTACATGATTTGAATGTAACTGTATAAATAATCGATATTTTGTTATAATGCGTAAAATCGCGCGCAAATCTAAAGTCGTACAAAGTGTAGCGTAATTACGCTTTACAGTTAATGTGCGCTAGCTATAATCGCCCCTACATCCTGATGAAAGTAACAGAATCACATCCTGGGTGTCGCGTTATAAATCCTCGTGAAAGTTACGCAAGTCGGCCGCAAACTGAAATATCCTCAAGTACGAGGGCAGTGCCAAAATTGACCAGGCCTAACGTGGGAAGAATTAATGGAGCTACAGTGTTTGACCCAGAAATGGATGAAATTCGAATAAACTCGAAGCCGTACATATACGGTTTTCGGCTTGGAAATGTCATTTTCCCATTGTTGTGCGACCACATCCACATCCAGCGTGCTGTACCAACTGCGCGGTGGCGCCAAATAGTTATTTTCTTTGAACGAAGAATTGCGGGACATCGGTAACGTTCAAGATAACCTTTTCAAATCTGATAAAGTAATTATCCAGATGGAAAAAGGAGTCAAGCCTGCGAATGCCCACTCGGAAGGCATAATAATCCATTCAACGGAAGTAGTAAATAAGTCCTCGTCCCACAACATTAATTTAAGCCTTCAAAATCCTATCTGAAAGTCTAAAAGCGAGGTTTGGGGCGGTTTCTAAGTTATGTTGTTATCAAGGTTAAGTAAAATCTGAGTTAATAAAAATCTACATATCTTGGAAATAATTCACTTTTCCTCTTCTTATATATATATAGCTATTAAGTGAAATTGAATCAATTAACTATGGAAATGAGAATTCCTATGATTTGACTATTAAAGTAAAGATGATTTTATTTTTAAATTGCCCTGGTTCCACAACCTACGTTTAGATTCCTAGGATCATACCTATAACTATTTGAAAATGTTGTAATTCTTATACTGTCTAAATATTCTCTGCATATACTACACGTGACCTGATACAAGGTTCTCTTCTTTGTTGACTGGACTATTGCGCAAGTCAGCCGCAAACTGAAACATTCTGAGGTATCTCGCGCGTGGTAAAAGTCTATCTATAGAAAAGGCATCGTTGTAGAATATAATTTGAACCCACTCTTCTGTACGGTGTTCTGGAGTCGTTCATTCATTCACTGAAATCGACGTCGACCCACGTTCACAGCTGAACGCGTAGGATAGCACAAATATTGGAACAGATTGTTAGTATCGAATATGCTGTAGAAATATATATATAGATGGGTGGGATAAGTTCAATTTAACGGATTCCTCAACATTCGACCGAATCGATTTTGGACGTTCAATTACGAAGTAATGTTCACTTGTGTTTGTATAAAGTCAATAAGCATATGAATTAGACCAAGGGTGCGAATTTAAAAATGGAAAGAATCAAAGCCACATACCAAATTCTGAAAAATCGTATGAATATATTTTGTTTAACTTGACTGTTGAAACTTCAATTATATAGATAAAATTGTGTAGTAGAACCAAAGTTTCCCAAATAAACTCTCCTTCAGGGATTTATATTTAAATTACCTCGTCGGATTTGACTGTTTACAGAAGGCTACCCAGATTTGTTTTCTTGTTAACTAACTACCATGAATACAAAACTATTGAGTCCTCAAATACAGCCTTCTATTTATTCTGTCTATTTGCTGTTGCACCGCGACCTGCAACCGTCAAAAATATTTCCTCTTAGACAGAAGAATTTAAAAGGAGAATATGTAGACAGGATAAATAGAATGCCAGATTTGAGATATCTAGTTTTATATTCATGATAGGGCCTAGTTAGCTAACTGACAATTAATCTGGGTATCAGTCAGTAAACAGTCAAATCTGACGGCGATGATTTAAATATAAACCGAAGCCTGTCTCAGAAAGGAAGAGTTTTATTTGTGTGTTCTAGTACACACAAATAAAATAGACACAATTCTGATAAAAAACACTTGGAATCGTTTGATTTATTTCTGGTCCTAGGAAGCGAATGTAATTTTTTACAGTATGACGATGCTATTGATAAATATATAGAAATGTGTGAAATATCCTCACATTACCTTTATAAATCATTTTTTTCCTAGTAATACAACTCCACTATTGTATGACTGAGAATGAGAAGCGGAGAGCATCATCTAAGATCTGTTATTTTTTCATACATCTTCAAATTTCATACGGTCATTCTCGATATCTTTTAATCTCTTCTAATATGCCGTGGCGATTCTGACAGACAGAAGAGCATCTTCCAACCATTCCTGTGATATCATTGACGTTTTCTCGAATTTATTGTATATTCATAAAACGCTACTTAAGAGTTATTTGAATGAAATTGATGCGGTTCGATAGAAGCAAGGCCATTTCCATTCGCGTCTATAAACGCAAAAAGTGATAAATTCAAGTTGACTGCGAGCTGACGACGATTGATAAATTAATCGCACGAATAGCTTGTTTTAAATGCTTTATTTCCAATTTGCGATACGCATTTTCCAAGGAAAGAATATATGAGCTCAATATAATCAGAATGTTTCAGGTACAATAACGCATATGGAATACTTTAGGTACAAAATAAGAATATTTATAGAAACAACAAATTTAGTTAAGTTGAGCTAGTTCAGAATGGATTGGCCATTTGGTTAAAAAAATACATAAGTGCGACCACCACCCATTTCGACTACAACAATTCCAGCAAACAGTGGGATACGTAAAAGCCGCAATAGACAAATCGGGACCAAATAACAGACCAACTATGGTCCAACATACCGGAGGTGTAATAATATTGTGTTTAAAAAGATATAATGTGCTTCACTTTTTGATTTCGTTTCAATTATCCTTATTATACAATGTATAGGTACGCATAGCATATGGGAAAGATGCCAACATCAGGAGACAATTTTAGATGTGATTTTATAAAACTGATTCATTCACTAATATAAAAGTGGGATGTATGTATGTTGATTATGCGTGTTTTAAAACACTAGGTTATTTTATTTTGGCAGCCAGTTCAATGATTTTTTAAGTTTAAAATTTTAGCAGATATTGGATTATGGAAACACTGAATCACAGAAACTAGTTTAAGTCATAATATTGTCATAAGTATACTCATAAGTAGTATCTTACTTTAAAAATGTGCAGTGCAAGTTCAAGCTTTCGCTCTGCACCAGCCATATTCTTTCAGATAACTATTATTCCCGCTCAGTGCTGTCAAAATTTGGTGCTCGAATCACGCAGGCGGGACGAAGGTGGGGGGGGGGGGGGGGCAATTTCATTACTATCGGCAGCAAGAAGGTCAAATCCGGCCCTGGCTATCCGCCATCCGTTTCCCATTTGAAAAAATCAATCTGTCGCCTTAATCATCACTTCCGCTGATTTATGGCGGCACATCCGGTGCGTGGTGAGGTGTGCTCGTTTTAGAACCGGACTGCGTCGGTTCGAAAAAATTACGGGAAGCCGAAAAATATATGACGAACGACGACGCACATGTATTCGTTCTATCAAGGCGCGAAGTCCAATAAGATTTGCGTATTCGGCGTAATTTATCTAGTTTTCGAGTCTCACGTACGAAATGATCTATAAGATATGTGTTAGCTGCAAAATATTAAGTGAATTTAATTAGCGGATATAATAATAATGGATATCGCCAATGAATCCAGTGTCCGCAATCACCGCATTCGGTACCACTTGAGAAAAAATGAAAAAAAATTCACCTTCTCGACAGCATATGATATGCAATTTTTCACATCATTAATAGAAACACATTTATAGAGCCTAAGAGATATATTTTCAAAAATAATATTTCCATATATATTTTTTATATACTTTCAATTCTTGATAGATACAAAGTATTTTAAGGTCAATTTAGAAACCTTTTTAGTTATCGTAAAAAATATGCTATCAGTAGAACTAGATTCAGAGCTTGACAAAACCAAAAAATACCCTACTGTACTTGCATTGTGAAATCATAAATGTTTATCTGTCGACTCTCAAGTCTCCAGAGGGGGGTCAGATCAGGAAAATAGCATATCTCTTATAAATGTTTAACTTCATAAAGTGGGATTTTGTTGAAAGTATGTTTTCACATATATACTTTCTTGAGAGCGTTAACGCTGGAAATTTGTTTACCAGGATTTTTCAGTTGGTAAAATAATATGTTTTCATATGCAGTAGAAAGGAGCAAACTTGTATTTAATTGCAAGTTGTTCTACCTTGTTTTTGTGCACGTTCGAACAGTGTTCTCATACAGAAACATTTGAATAATAAAATATCTTAAAACTGAATATATTTTTTTCTTTTATTAAACATCTACTCATCAAAAGTAAAACCTTCACATTGAAAAAAATAAGTCCACCTAAAAGGAGATCGAGGCCGGTCAAAACATATAAGTTTATATTTGGAAGGCCTATTTCATTAAACAAAAAAAATAATTATAATGATAAACAATAGTTGGGTTTGTCGATGGTCGATGCTGAAGGTAAAATAATAAATTACCCCAATCATACTGTTCAATAAGTACATATCAGTAATTTATTAGTGAATTTATTGCTTTTTGACTCGCAAAGAGGCAAGCATGTGTTGTTATGAAAAATAATAAATCGTATAAATTGCGGAAGCAACCTTACGTTTTGTAATGATAATAATAACAGACACGATTCGTGTGAAAGGATAGGAATTGCGTAACACTCGCTTGAAAGATTCTAACCTTTTGGATTACTGTGACAGAAACATTAACGCACTAGTCAATGAGATACAAGATGATACGTCTATAGGTACGAGTATTTTCATACAAGTCGATGGTGACGACCCAACATCATACGAAGCAAATAGATTAATTGCACCATTGGCGGAGCGACTTCTAACAGGAAAATTGATTATTAATTATTTGCTAACAGAAGTTCCTAAAAAAACCGTCTAACAGAAGTAGTGGATAGTGAATTTGTGGTAAAATACGCAACGTTTCGCATAGGGTAGACACATCTTTGGTATGAAATTTCCTTCACAACGTTCATTTTGGAAGCACTTAACCATATTCAGTAACGAAACAAGACAACATTTGAAGGAGAAATAAATAAATGTAGTTTGGAAGATTTAAATACATAATTGAGGATGTTCTTGGTGTAATTCTTTCCAACTTGAAGTTAAATTTCAATATGTGGTGACAATGCATTATAATATATTATGGCGTTTTATCGCATGCTTCTAATCATTCTGCTATGAGGGACATGATTATTTACAACATTATTTGTGATACTATAGATACAATGTTTATCAATATTTTAAAACAGACCTATCCAAAGGCAATAACTAATACGCCAACTTCAATCGTATCATGCTAAAGTACTATACAGCAAGTATAACGTAGCACTTGATACGGGTATTCTGAAAGACTGGGGTGTAAATAATCTAATTAAAAAAATACAATTATTTTTGACAATGAATCACAATGAAACTCGCACTAGTCTGTTGACCTTCAAAGCTGCAGCCTGTTTAACATATCGTTGTGTATGGCTAGCTTTATAAGTCCATCGATCGAGTTTATCTCGTATGTGAGCATTCCGAGATTATCTATAGATGAATCTAAAAATATGAAGCACATCCGCTGTTCAGTGGCAATTAACATATCTCCTTAAATTGAGTCGATGTGAATAGATTAAGCTATTTGAATGATTCAATCCACAAGAGTATCCCAAGCACACCGAAACGACGATTCCTCAGAGCGTCAACAATAGCAACATAGTAAAGGCATAGATGTATTGAGTGGTGCTACCAATTTATTCAAGTCTAAACAGTTTCGAAGCGAAGCCTAGGTATCAACGCCAATATACTCTAATTATGGAGAAAGGGAAAAAATAGCTAATAAGAGTTTTCAATCGGTTGTATCGTTCACGGAATTGGGAAATACTCTCATGATAGATCGTTCCAAATTCTTAGCAGCCTAGGCACAAAGAAGAAGAAGTTGTCATTAAAGTACGCCAACAAATATCAATATTGACGGCTAAGCATGACGGCCAAGTAACCTTGATGGCAGCAGTGGCATCACATTACACTATGCACCATCCTTCCTAGTGAGGTATCGTTCAGTGCAAACGTTTTTATTAATTCCGATTAAACACATTTTAGCGTCTTATGTAAGTTAGATTTGTCTGGAAAGGCACAACTGAAAAATAGAACGCAGCAGTCTGTTATAAAAACAAAAACATCCTAGTGACCCAAGTATCATCCTTTTCAAGGTGACATTTTTCCGAATGAAGCTTTGTATAATGAGTTCCTGCTCCCTATCTATTTTTTGTCCGTTTTTTCCTATAGAGCTACTCGAGAACACGAACCCGTCTGAGGGATCTATCATAAATCACTTGCGCAGGCCGATTCTTTCATTTCCGTTCCGCTTTTTTGAAGGAAAAAACTTCAGGGTGCCCCAGGCACAATCTGTTTCCTGTACAAATGGTTTCTAAAGCGATAACACCTTGTGTGCAGGGATTTGTCGATTGCTGGGGCAGGATAGGATTCAGGTAAAAAGTGAAGGTGCACAAGTTTTTGCCATTGGTGTTATAGGTCGAGGATATTGACACATTCATTCATTATGCAATGATACACTCAAATTCCGACGAGTAAGATGTTCATGAACCTTGCTTCAATAGTCTTGAATAATAAGATGAACCGACAGAAAAGAACCGACAGTTCTTTCTTCCGTTTCATTCATATATTCGGAAATAAATTTTACCTTTTATTTTTTCAATTGTGTAATTTTTCAGCCTCATGTAATTTTTGACTACGAGCTAAATTGAGCACAAACTGTATAAACGTGTAGAATCGAGGTGTGGCCTTTTTTCCTACCGAGGTGTATATTCCATTTGCTTATATGAAGCAATGCTTCTATGAACCAACCGTGCTTATTTCGAATCCACGAGTCCGAATTACCAACATTCATAACTGTCTGCAGTCATTGATTTCAAAAGGGTACTTTTGCCTTTTTGCTCACCCAATTCATTGAGTACGCCAAACAATCACTTGTAAAGCTTTCACTAGATTTCCATGTGTCGTTGTGTTTCGATGTGTTATGGAAATATGCATGGTATCCGCCGCTGTCGAGCCAGATCGGGCCCCGAACTGTCGACGACACACCCACTCACAGCGTGGGACGCTACCCACTTGCCTCGACCACGGCCGACAATCTTCGCATGTGCGTACCACAGATATTTTCAGTGTCGTTCAAAAAGGACACTGTTCGTTATTAGTTTATCTGAACGGTCTGTAGCATCCTCGGTAGGACCTTTGCCCATAAGTCACAGCTTAACAGAGGTCAGACAAATCGGTCTGATCTAGTTGTCTAGAAACCAAACAAAAAAGAAACATTGAGACAGAAGGATGGAATGGTAGGAAGGAGAACAGCAAAGGAAGTTTCGGAAATAGATGAATGGTTCTATTGGAGACGAGATACTTCAGCATTGTTACTCAATAGTTAATTCAGCGTTATAAAAATCGATATAAATTCAGGTTTTGTTAGAATGTAATTTTGGATCAACCAAAATTTCTCTGAATCTTAAACTGGAAGAAAACTTGTGGTTAACAACAAGAAATAATTAGCCGATTGAAATGAAAACAAGTTTTGTCTCTTAAAATGTTCTATAACGCAACTGTTGATTCGTAAAACAGCTAACAACTTTCCAATAAACCCGATTAATAAGATTCCACTGACGATCTGAATTTCATATATGTATAAATTCCAAAATAGTGCCATAATCGATAGAAGTAGAGAAGATAAAATGAATAGGAAACACAGACAAAGACGCACTTAAAATTGATCTGACAGAAAAGTCTATCAGCATCTCTGAAATACAAGGGGATTAATGTAACATCACGTCCAAATTCAGGGGTATGGTAAGCAAACAGACAAAACATTCCTGAATGGGCCAGTGCCAAATATATTTATTATTAATTATAAGTATGTATTAAAAACGAGACAAATCCATCAAACATGACGCAAAGCAGTTTCAGCACTTGATGTCTGTAGTTTTACGCTCTAAATGGAAAGCTGGCGAATATTTGTAGATCAAAATAGCTGACAGGCGCTATACCATGATTTTTCTGACTAAATAAAATAGACTAAAACGTAGATCGACCACACATAAAAATTTAGTCTTATTATGTGTCCTTAAATATATATTCTTCCGCTGAAGTTAATATAAAAGTATATTTTGACCACTGTTCCCATAGTATAGTAATTATTATTTTTTCACGTGGATTATTTCACCGGACTGGGGTGGAAAAGGGCGTTCCAAACTCGCGAGATTACAGAAGATTGGAACACAACCATGACGCCGTGACTGCAAAGACAAATATCTCTCATAAACCGCATAAATTAAGATGAGTTTAATTAGCAGAAATATCAATGATTAATATGCGGTGATTGGGTTCCACATCACAATTATATCGAGCGATACCTATTACCTAGACCCTGCGACGAATATTTTATAAATAATAAAATAAATATATAATTTATAAACAAGAGGGTATTCACCTTGTCGATAACTCGATCTATCCCTACCTGTTATATTAGAACATACTCATAGATTGGAACTCAAAAGTCGCCAACTGGGACGTCCACCCTGTATGAAACGCGCATTGTATATTCACGGTGAGATTACGCTACCATTCATCACAGCAGCGATTGTCTAAATTGCCCACGTCCAACAGATACAAAGTATCACAATATTTCCATTCGCTTCTAACAGTATTCTTAACCTTTGGCGATGTGGTCGCCTTTAGATAAACACATCTGAGCGGATGCTTCAACAAGCAGACTCTCATAATACGCTACATTGTGAATTGTCCACCGGAAATAATGAAATAACAACACTGATAAGCAGAGTCTACAATGCACGATGTTGTCTGAGAAATTTCAATAACATTTTTTCGAACAAATATTCTCGTAGTTTGTACTCGCGCCTCAGTATGACCTTCACAATCCTTGCATCGACTTTTGTTAATGGACTAGGCGTGAATTCACTTATTACAGCTATTTATAATGATCATAGTCATGTGAGTCGTGTTTACGACAACTTATGAATGATATAGCGCAATAACGTTAAAACGCTAGTCTCAAATGGGACACGAAGAAATACCTGAATATATTTTTTTATGATTATTACTGTTTAAAATTATACGAAACGTATTTCTGAAAGATTTCGATACATTTTTTTAGTTTGAATAATGTCTGCAATGCACTAGATGAATGTATTTGCATTCTTATGTGAAGCTGTAGTTTATAGCTACTGTAGATGGATTTTATGTCGGGGATAACACCGCATGTTTTTAATTTACATTATACACATACTCGTACTGCCATAAAGTAAAGGTATGTGTAAGTACAATTTACTGGATGCTCACATAAGGATATTTATTCTCAAACCAACTCCTAAGAAAATTAAACTCCACATATGAATACAAAAAATAACGGTCACACGTAATCTTGAAACATTTGCTATTGTTTCATAAATATACACTTTTGACCACACACTTATTCTATCTTCTAGGGAATCGATGTTTATATTTGTTGTTGTTGTTGTTGGAGTAGAAGGTTGGCATTTTGAAATTTCAGTTATATGTTCATATTAGTGTCATGTAAGAAATTAATTAAAATATCTAAGTTATTTCTGGATTTCATGTTCAAAAGAGCTGTTAGGTTTGTGGATGTTGGTATGTGATTGTCAGTAATGAACTTCCAGAGGGATTCGCGTTCCTCATTGTGATGAGGACAAGAGAAAAATAGATGGTTGAGATCTCCTGTAGATTCGTTATCACATGAGCAGAATTCAGTGTTGGAAATGCCAATTCTGTGGAGATGTGCCGGAAATCTACCAAGGTTCAAGAATAGGCGAGTAGCAGTGACAGAGTAAGCCCGGGGTACTAAATGATCATCAATGTGTGAAACACGGTTCGGTAAAGTTGGAAGAATTAGTGCACAGTGATTTCTGGATTGGCGTTTCCATTCATCTTTCATATCCTTCTTACCCAAATTAATTATGTCGTTGAACGAGACAATGTTGTTATGGTTATTCAGTTGTGCGGCTTCTTTTGCTAGAGCATCAATTCATATTTCCCAGAATACCTTTTCACCCAAATGTTCATATTTATATTGGATATATCCGTTGCTTTATCAGCGAATGCTGACAATAGTCAGAATGAATTAAAAGTTTTCAAAAACTTTCATTCAAATGCGCTAAAAAGAATAAAATAAACTTTTCCCTTAAAATTTTTACTATCAACTTATAACGCCACCACCACAATTCATATCATATAAAAGCTTGTCGCGAGATTTAGTATTCGTATTTACTTAGATTGAAAATTTTAAAAATTAAAATCAATCAGACTAAGTTATTTAATTTACTTGTTTATCTACACAGTAAATCTCGCGACAAGCTTTTATATCATATAAATTGTGTAATGACGTTATAAGTTGATTGTAAGAGTTATAAAGGAAACGTTTATTTTATTCTTTTTAGCGCATTTAAATAAAAACTTCTTTTTAAAAAGGTTTTATTACTTTACTTTTATTTATCGCTGGACAATATGTATATTCTTATGGTTAATAGTAAATCCAGTATAATAAAGGTGATGAACATTACGTGAAAGCCATAATTCTGTACTATAGATTGACCTTGGCACCTTAAAACAGATGTTGGTGTTTATTGAAAACACAGAATACAACATACTGGATAATTATAAAACACATATGTACGAAAGAACCCAATTTACAGAAAATTCAATTTGAAACAGAACATTTTGAGTATATACACTATACACGTGGCCTGATCCATGTTTCGTCCACTACGTAAACTTTGTATTGTCTTACAGTCGATATAATACCTATAAAATTTTGATTACCCCCAAATGTTACTCAATAGTAACCTGCAAATTTGTAAGATTACTTGATATTTTATATGGCTATTTCTGATCTATTATGGATACGTTATGGTTACGATAAGGATAAATAAAGGCCCTTCGAACTTCAACTTGAAAACTATGAAGCTTTTTCAAATATGAAACAGATAATAAATGTATTTAAATACCTAAATAAATTTTTTGACGATCGAAAGGAAAGAAAAAATGTGCACATTGAGCGAAAGGCGTCTTTACTGCTCTTACGTGATTACATGCACGATCTATGATGTCTCTGTACGCAAATGACCATATTTTAATAATGCATGATAAAAATGAAAAAAAAAATACAGACAATAATCTCATTGTGATTATGTATGCGTTTTAGCTACAATGTAGTAAGTTTCGTTATTTTTCGATAAGACCTGTGACACGATGATGGTCTTACTGTAAATTGCAATTAATAAAAATACGGTTTATCTCAATTATGTAACACGCACATTGCGATAAGTTCTGTTTAGTATGTGCTGTATTATCCATGTCAAATAACATCTTTTAGTCAAGGTTACAATAAACAAGAACCGTACTAAGAATTATTATCTACCAGTAAATTTGAACAGCGGTTAACAGCCATACTGATAGGATGGAATAATTTGATTCGAATAACATAGACTGATTAGTTAGTAGCACATCTTATCATAGGCAAAGTTATATATATATATATATATATATATATATATATATATATATATTATTTTTTGATATGGGACCCTATTCGTCCATTGTTAGTTTAATTCCTGAATTAACCAATGTTTGTGAAGTTAGCACAACAAAGTTATCGGAGAGATATTATTTGGAGATATATATATATATATATATATATATATATATATATATATATATATACTAATTTGTAGAAACTACATTTCGATATCCAAATCATATTGATACTATAACTTTACTTCTCAACTCTAACAATTACTAAGATGGAATAAACGCGTTTTTTAATTAATAACTTGACCATGCAATAGCAAGCTAGAAAATCATATCTTTGAAATTAAGGAAGGGTGTTAATATGTTGTTTTTTTCAACAGGAATACGGATTATTATAGTTTTGGAGGAAAACGACTAATTTCTATTATAAATACAGACATGTCTAGTAAAAGGTAAATTTAAAAAACATACCTCCCTATAGAGCATCTTGGAAAAATATGTGGTTTCGCTTTTATGGGAATACTCACCTGGAAAAGAAAGAATATATATTAGAAATACAAGTGATATATAAAAGGCGAACAAAAAATAAAATAGCAATATAAATTATATTATGTAGGATACTTGAGATATCTATGAAGTATACCTGGAAATAACCTATATAAAAAATCGAGGATTTTATTTCATCTAAATCAGCAAATCCCTGTATATTTGTGGTAAAACACACAAAAATGTTCGGCCCAAAAACATTTTTCCTATTCAAATTTGTTTATGATTGATAACATCAAAAAGGAAAAAGGAATTGCTTATGATTATTTTCGAGAAGACTGGAATTACATTTTGCAACACGTCAAGAAATGTACATGAAACTGACAAAAAATTCAGTTTGACAATATTGAAAAATTTCAAATATTTTTTCCAGTTCCGTCAAAAATGAATCAGAAGTGGGGAACTTCAAAGTCAAATTTGATGATTTACTGATATTTGTATCTTCTTCTTTATTTGCAGATTAGCAAATAGCACAGAAAAATTAAAAACTAAATATGTAAATAAATCCGGTAAATCTTTAATCAATACCCCTAGAATTTGGGCTCAATCGGCTTGTTTGGATTAGATCGAAATGTATCGATCTAATCCACTTGGTGAAGGTCTGATGAGCCGAAAGTTAAAATTTAAAAATTCTATCCAGTATAAGCTTAGCCAAGTTTGTAATTGTGTTTAATAATTTGCGTAGATGAGTGGGGCATTATACCTCAAAAAAAAGAACTTCTCAAATGAAAGCAACGTTTCAAGCAAAAGCGCTACACCAAAATATTGTACTTGTATGACAAATGGCCTACACCAAGCCACTTACAGTGTAAATTGAACATTCTCGTCAATAAATTATTAATTTTTATCGCAGTCATTATAAAAGCGCGTTTTCCATTTGTAATTTATACTATAAAATCTATAATATTTGCAGCAAAACGAGCGATAATACTTTTAAAAGTCAACGACGTATTAGCAAATCACAAGACCAGTTTGCTGGTAAAGCTACCCATTATTTTCAGAAGCTGCTCAGACAATTTCGTGAACTCCCCGTATAATGAAATGTAATAAATATCGATGACCTACGCCAATGGATGTCCAAATTAAACAGCCTGTAATATATGCAATTCTGATTTCACCGGATGTGACGGTCTAAAATTAAGAGACTACATTATCAGGACATCCTGCGCGTATTTGTATAGGCGAGTATTCTTGAAATGTCCCGTATCATATTATGAACAACATCCGTTAGTGATGTATACGCATGTCGGCTATCTCGATGCAGATCACTTTTTACATTCATCGCGACCGGAAAACGTTTGATGGAGAAGCACACCGTGAAATCGATCAGGGTCACATGTTGCTGTGGAAGCTGCATAGCCAATTGGATCATCAACAATCATTCGTTTGGGTTCGATGATAAACGTTGGATTTTTTATATAAATTCAAATTCAAAATGAGAAAATCACAGCGCTTAACTTCTAAACATAAGCAGCTCGTATCTAGGTCCAACATGTAGTGGCAGTCTTCAGAAAAAATCTGCCAGTTACGGCTAATTTGGCCAGAATCTGTTTTAGCCACAACAACTACTACGTATTAATAAAAAACAATACTCTTGAAAAAATTGTTATAAAGAAAAATGGCGTTCAAAGGAATGATAAATGTATATCACTTGCAGTGATATAGATTTTGATTAGATTTTAAAACTGATCTACAGCGTGTTCAAAATATGTAATGTATTGTGCACATTATGAGAATTTTTAAAATGATAAGATTTAGGTTTTCTATATGTTTTAAATTTAATTCAGAAAAATCAACAGTTTCAAAATAGGGTCCAAATTACTATTTCTAAATTGACACAATTTCTTGGAAATTATAGCCTCAATCTACCCAGTTGACGCCATTTTCATTAGTATTACTACTACCATAACCTGTTATGTGATATTACGGCTAGTATTTTTTTAAGTATTGTTCATATTTATTTCAGAAAAAACATCAAAGAACTAAATTAACATTAATCACCTAATTACAAGTATATCGACATATCATTTAGCATTGAACAGCAAATTAGCAATTTTAGACTGAAAATCATCCCCAGTGAACCGGAAACGTAACTTGCAGTCAGACAACAATAGTTTTATTCAAGTCGTGATGTTTTTATGAATGAGCCAGCTAGAGACGCTGGCAAGCTGGCAAGACAGTCGCTGCGCTCCACGTCCGTTCAAAACTTTAGGGTTAATAATATCTGGCTGGGATTTAAAATAGGCGGTGTATTTGTAAACATCTCGCGGGACAGATGCCACGTTGCCACAGCTGCATACACTACAAACAACCCGAAATTCGTTTTTGATTAACACAACGCCTAACGGTATTTTACCAGAAAGTACGTCTGTCGCGCATCTTGCCATTCCAAAGGAACTAAACAAACCTCAATCATTCACTCGAGCTTTTTTCCCTCAGAAGGGCTTTAAAGTTTTTACATAGTAATATTGAAATAAACGAAACAAAAATGTTCATCGCATCACGCGCTTTGCTTTATACTACACTTACTAGACACAGTCAAGTTGGAATAGCTTTCTAAACTATCAACAGGATGACCATTACAAGAGGATGCGTCTGACATTACAAATGACCTCCACAGTCTGTGAGATAAAAGTGTATATTTCCCTAAAGGATTGCGTACCCAGTTGTTCGATCGTATAGAGCATAAACAATGGTAAATGTTCTAATGAGCTCTCTCGGATAACAACACTAAGAGCAATCAATACGACTAGCACTAGAAGAACCCAACGGGCTCATCCTCGTCAGGTCGAACGAGTCTTCCAAAATGTATTCTTTTGGAGAACGTCAGCCTTGTGGAACGAGCTATAGGATAGTGTATGCACCCGATAGTTACAGTTTACAGAACTTAAGGTAAATGTGAATCGGTATTTATTCTTTCACAGCGCTTCTGGAGCGCTATATAATTGCTGCCTTTGTGAGAGGTTATCATTGAAAAAAAAACCTACCGACATTCGATAGAGTTACTGAGAACCATCGATGCGAACATCCATGTATGTTACGAAAGGTTTCCTAACGGTTTACTCTCAAATTCGATTGAAAAGATTTTTATATATATTCTCACGTTTGTTTTGATCATTTTTGATGGTGACAATATTTTGTCTTGATTATGCCAAATATTTTTGTACCGAGCGTCGATTCCAGTTGCCTTTCTCTGTCCAGATCCCCAGGATTATCCTCGTCATCAACAGGATATACGCAGTTGGCGTACTGCGTTTGCCGTATCGGTCTTAGGTAGCTTTCAAAGCACCCGTGTTCTGTTATGATGTCTGCAATGTCTTAGTACTACCCGATCGTAATTCTTGTATGTGCATCTCGACTGAAAAGTGTCGACGAGATCCAGTGACTAGGAAGATTTCCATTATTTGACAGGAATGGCACTCAACTACTATGATTATCACGTGACAAAGACCATACATCTGCTGCTGGTAAACACAACTGAATATCTAATAGTGACTCGATAATAGTGTCGATCAAGGTAACGACTAGCAGTCTAGCGAAATACAACATACGTTCTAACACTCGACTCGGGACAATCAAGGACACTGCTAGATGATCGCTGATGGATTATGATTACGCTGCAGCTAGCTGCTTTTTATATTGTGAACGTATATTCGCTTCCTATGTACGGCATTTTATAATTCAAAAAAGGAACACGAGACACCTGCTTTCCAGGATGCACGTTGAGCGGAAACGCCGTGAGTGACATACGCATCAGTTGACGCCTGTGGTCGAGGAAATACTTTGTGAGTGGCCATAAATCGTCGATGACGGACACCATCCAAGCTCACAAAAATATATAAACAAAAATGGTTGTATAAAAAAATACTGACTATGTTAGAAGTAGGAAACGAACGGTTTGATATTTTATACATACATACATACTAGTTGTCAGACTGACAACATAATTATATAAAATTGTAGATTGTAAATGCACAGTGGCGGATCCAAAGGTGCTAAATTACTCCCACAACCGGAGCAAAGCAAAGACTATGAAAAAAAAACATGAAACGACATGTTTGGTTCAAAATCCACTATCCAGCATTCGCCTCCCTCAATTGTCGAACCAGGGTTTTTTATCCCCGCCCCTCTGCTGTGTGTCAATTATACCAAAAACTGTGTAAAAAGACAGATTGACAGTTATGGATATATGATCATACGTTAGGAAAATTTCGTAGTTATCTGTGGGAATTAAAAACAAATTCATACATTAGGACCAGGCTATGTATGCAAAAAATATATAAAACGAAAATTGGATCAATGTATGCATTTGTATTGCCTTTCAACCTAAAAATACCCTAACTTTAAGTTGATTATTCAGTTATTATCTTATTCAATTTTAGTATAAAATACATTTGGACAACTTGAGTCACTTAGATTGATTCCGCGCTTAAAAAAAATCTAGTTTATCGCAGTCAATCCCTGCCTTAAATGAACTAAATATTTCCGGCGTGTAGACTACATTTCGAAATACTCTGTATAATAATTTTACTCAAGCTGTACCGATGCAGTTGTTTCCATGTTGGTTGTCTAGAGAGTTTCTAAGAATCGACGTCGAGCGCACAACAAAAGATGAATTAATGGGTCCAGATTGTATGAATGAACACACGCTTTCGATCAAATACGTTGTTCGGTTCGTTTTGAGATCAGCAACCCGGAACGATACTGAGAACGATGACAAGTCGTTAAAATTTTATTGTACCCAGAACTTTCTGGCAAAAAAATTTATAGGAGAATGAATCCATGAGACTTATAGGCCGATATATTTAGATAAACGGTCAGGCTTTTTAATACAGTAAATCATAAAAGTGTTATCTCTTGTTTTGCGAGGACCGTATTGAAAACAGTAGATGCTTGAGTGATAAATATCTTTTTTCAAATGCCTCGTTTTTCTTAACTAGTTGTGCTATTGAAATTGCAAATTTATGAGGGTGACACTCCTATCGCATCAGTTTAAATCAAGGGCTAAATATAGGTGAAACTTTTCCTAAGCAATGTAGCACAAATATCGAGTTGAATTTCAACAATGCTTCACAACATTTGTATGAAGAGGTTATATGAATCAACGTCATATCGATAGCTCAAGCCATTTTGCAAAATAGCTCATGACTTTTCGAAATCCGCGCCAAAAATTGTTTATGGATTTATCTCACTCCGGTCTTTAATCTCCATTTTCCTGCGTTCGCACATGCTGACTCATTCGACTAGTTTTCGGTAGTGTTTCATTCAAAGGTCAATTAAAGATCGTGAAAAACATTATTTCCTGTTGTTTCTTGCATGTGTACAATTACTGATTCCTTATAACTAAGCCAGATCAAATAATTACCGTTGGGCGTACAAATAAGTTTGATTGCCCAACTGTAGTAGTACATGATACCAAGATCATTTAACACATACCACAGCACGTAGCGAAAGATTCCGGTATGTTGAATTGCGGAAATGAACGTTTTTCACTGTTCCAGGTAAAACGTGGCAATTCGAGCTTCTTCAATTGGCTTTAGAAACACTATTCCAAACTATCCTATTCAATTATACAGTTTGGTCGATGCAGTAAAAGGTTTTATTCGAAGCTTTAATAATTTGGATGTATGCTCGGATGTTTATGAGTGCATCAGCGCATCTATCTGCAGTTAAATTCATCTGAAGCCATGCAATAAAATCTGGTTCACTGGCCAAAATCTAGAGCAGATGTGTATATTTTGAAATCACTTCCAGGTATACGTAGACACACACGGCGACCGTCTATCGTGTTCCTTCAACGTGCCTGCTGTACAAACTGGGAGGCCACAATAACCACTTCTATGACATCAGATCATATCGGGTATCCTACTCTCTCGGTTCACTTCCGTTTTCGATTCATTTATCTGAGATGGCCGTGTAAGGAAAATTTCAAACGACATCACTGTAATGTTGCTTTGAATCTATTCAGAATGAGAGCCCGCAACGTCTAAAACGCATTGTAACGAATTGGTACTACCTGGTAGTACTAGCGTATCTCAATACATACAGAGATTACGTTCCACATATCTTGTCAATATTTTTTTCTAGCAGATGTCAGAGTGGCTTTTAGAATACATAAAATGAATGTCACACTTTATACGTCCTAAAACGGTATAGTATTATATGATTGCATGAGCTCTATGCTTTTGATTGTAATATATGTATCTAGCGATATGTCATGGCACGATAATGTTGCTGGCCTCGCTAGGTCGGCGTGCCAGAAACTGGGAGGTTCGCTTCCGCTACAGGAAATGATATTCTCCGGAAAAACTACTTTCACTATATAAGACCATCGCTGTAGTACTACTTGCATGTGTGGAAATGCATTCCAAAGCACTTGCAAAAGCTACTAGACATGATCCAGAAAAGAGCAATGCATGTAGATGATGCGCCTGACCTCACAAAGGACCTCCACAGTCTGGAACATCGAAAAAGAGTCGCTGATCTGTGCTTATTATATAGATTATCATGGTGGATGTTGGATCGAGCTGTCTTGCGTAATAACACCGAGAGTCGCTAGTACGGCAAAGACTAGAAGAGCTCAACAGGCGCATCCTCACCAACACGTCGCACGCGCCTCTTCCAAAAGCCATTCTTTTGGAGAATCTCGGCGTTGTGGAATGAGCTACTGAGAATTGTTACAATCTACAGCGCTTTAAGGTCAATGTGAATAGGCAAGTATCCTCTCGCAGCGCTTATGAAGCGCGATAAGCTATCTGCCTTTGCGTGAGATTATCTATGAAAAAATTACAGTAAACCTTACATCGATGCAAATTGCAAACGCCAATATATGTGGATAGAAAGTTCTAGCTGAAAGTGTGTAACTATAACTACATGATCAGGAGCCGAAAGATAGCGATATCTGGTGCTTGTCATTCCAATATTCTAAATAATAAAGAGAAGCTATAGAAGAGTAATTATCGTCTAATAAGTTTTAGTGTAAAAAAATCCGATATTCAATATCGCCAAACGTAATTACCACGCTTTTAGCTAAAACTGCGATTTCAGTTTGAATCCATCCTGTTCTAGAAATGCCAAACAGTATATATCGGATTCAAGATGAAAGCCAACGATGTCGTTAATTTTTTTCCATAGAATTCGATCCTGATCGAGCTTGCAGTGCAAACTTCAAATAACGCCAGCAAACCTTTTCAACGCTATTTTTTCGGTAGTTATTTAAACGTGAGGTAAACACGCAGTTTCGGTTTCAATAACAACCGTAGGTAAGAGTTCGTTTAGTGGCGCACGTCAAGAAAATGGATTGTTTTTGGCAAACGTTCCTATTTTCCATGCATCAAATGATGTTGGCTACATTCACTTCGGCGCCTAGGATAGCAGAATCGGAGTTCCTGAGAAAAACTCATTGATAAATATAATCGCTTATTTTGCTTAAACTAAACATGTTAGCCCTTATATAACCAAGTAGGTACTACATTCTGATATATTTCAGGAATTACCGCTCACCCATACGCAGCGCCAATCGCGGGTCTTTCATCCTGATCGGTACACTACGTTGTTCGAATAAGTCCCCCTCTTGCACAAGGGAAGACACAAAGGTATCACATGTTTTGCAGTTCCATGTCTCTCCGCACAACCTAGAGAAGGGGATTTCATACCTATTTTTCCTTTCTAGTTAGAAAAATCCTCCAGAAAATGAGCAATGAAAAATGCTGTTATAAGAGAGAATCATTCATAAATGTGTTTGTTCACAATCTGAAATTCATACGCTTATCGCTTTAGTAATGGACTATGACTTCACTTCCGGTTGTATCAATGAAAGAAAAAATATGCGGGTGATCATGTTATGGTTATCAATAAGTGTCTAATAGATAAACAAACACTATTTGTACAACTGAAGTCCCCTGAATGACATCAAATATAGTTTTGGTATAGATTGTAGATAATTAGGGATCGTGAAACTACCATCATTTTGATTGAAATTGTAACACCATAACATTCATTTTCACAAATTACATTGTGTGAGTTATTTGGGGCATAAACGTTAATGCAAAAGAGATATCTGTCACCAGTTCATCATAAAAGTAGGAGCGAACATCTAATGAAATGGACATTTTGTGCGCGAAATTTGATTCCCAACTCAGGTTCAAGGGACATGCCCAGTTTCTAAATTTTTGTTTCTCTCTTCGCTTAAAACACTGTGTGGGGAGAAATGGCTATTCGAGCTGATCAAAAGCTTCACTTGTACACTGCAACCATCGGGAAATTCTTGGCGCCGAGATTCTCTGAAAAAACGTCTAATATTCCCTCTACGAATGGCTCATGCTATTATGCGGAAAAGCTCGGTTAAATATTCACCATGATAGAAACTATAGGCTAAGGACAGACAGATCAATTTTTCAATGTCGCAGGCTGTCGAGGTCCTTTGTAATACTAGGGGCGTCACCTACACGTATTGCACGTTCTAGTGTCAGTTTCTGCTTTGAAGCCATCCTCGCGATATAATTAAGATGGGCTGCTCGGAACCTTTTTCGGTTAATACAATTTGCTAGAGCAGAACAGGACAAGTTATTGTTGATATTAACTCCCAGAATCTTGATGCCAGTGGCTTGAGTATTGCAAATCCCTCCATCTACAAGGTAGGCACCAGCGTATGATTTCCGTGTTAGGTTAGTAGTTTAGTCTTCAGTGCGTTATAGTCGCATAAGGTTATCACTACGTCAACAGTCAAACTGGCGCAAATCGAGACCAAGCTTTGGCTTTTCTGAAGTACCATTGACAAGTGACGCTTAACAGTTGAAATATTATCAGAGCCGTTGATAATTTCCATGGTATATATGATATTTTATTGTAAATTTTGTGATATATAATATGAAACAACTAAGCGTAATGAACCGACGTTTGTCCCGTGAGAAAAAATGATGGAGCTCGATTATATTAAAAATATTGCAAAGTTCATTTACCGCATAGGAATTGCGACGGGTAGCATTTCCGTTCCATTTGGTTGTAGTTTCAAATGTGCCGTCGTACGCATCTAAAATTACCAGCGGAGTGCAATACGACCACCAGAATCGGTTAGGCGATAGTAAATTCTGCCAGTCTGTCGTATTCATTCCCGTATGACGCTTCCGTCATATCAAAAATAGTGATGAGCCAATACGACAAAAACAATGAAAATTCGAATATTCATTAAGCGCATTCAATGTAAAACATATTTTTACATGCAGATTGTGTAAAATGTATCCACAAGAAGAGTTCTCAGCAATAGCTTATATTTATGCTGTTTAGCTATTGTTCTAACGATTATTCAAACTTTTTTACGTTTTAGGGGCCAAAAACGCAATACTGCATTTGCACTATCGTTAAGGAAATCCCTGAGAAAGGCTTAATCAGTGCTGTAAAGATTGGGAAAGATGTTAAAAAACGCTATTTTTTATCGGAATCATTCTTCGTCAATCTGGGTACAGTAATCGCACACTAAAATAATACGCTTAGATAAACGCAAACTGTGATTGAACGCCTTTCTCAAAAACGTTCAAAATGATAACCACGGTAGTCCTTCTAATTCAATTATATGATATTTGAAACCATCTGAATACTATCAGGTATTCGAATATTGGAATGATCGAGTAATACCCATCGCTATTCGTCATACTCATAGGTGATAGCTGTATCCAATCAAAACGAAATACTACACCTGTTTGATACATTTCCGGTTTGCAATTATAGATTGTGCAACTATGTAGAATAGTGCGAATCGAAAAAATAATGTATGCATACGTGAGCATGACAGTAAAAAGTATCTTACAGTAGTATCATCTTTAAAAGTAGACAGACACAGAGGTTTTTCACTGATATGAAACTACAAGATAACATATGGATCCTCGTTCAGAACTTTTATACTATGCGTTATTATTAGGCACGCATTTGAAAGTTTTGGAATAGTTAGCAGACCAATAAGCAATCTCTAGTGAGGTCAACAATATCACAAGGTGAATTTAACTTGCCGTTTTCTTAGAATAGATGGTACGGTGATAATATCTGATGATAGCACTAATTAGGATTCTACAGGCTAATTGGGTGATTCCTTTGAAGCAGAGGTCTTGAGTACAACGCCAGATTGGCCCTTTCTGATCATAGAATAGTTCCACATATCATAGTTAGTAATACCTTAAATACAAACGCTCCATCATAGTTGAAATTTACAGGACTTGATTGAAAATATTGTCAGGAGTTTATTTGGATGATCCATCCGGACAAGTCCAGTTTACGAATTATATGTACGGCGATATGTAAAAGTTGCGAGTTTCTGAACTTCTCAAATCAATCAGACCCATCTAATTAAACCAGTTAAACAGATCAGGACCAGCGCGAGAAAATTATTCAGAAACCTGAATAACGATTGAAGTGTAACATATCAAAGACCTTGAAAGAAATGGTACCTAATAACGATAAGTAGATTTTTTTTTAAATTATTTCAGGACCTCCTTAAGACGTACGGATCTCCCTTGTCGGGCCTGAACCAGAACTACATGCGGCCTATATAGCCATGTACATGATAGTACGGGTCAATACGGCTACCGACCGAATGTAGTCACGTCACCTCGAGCTTCTATTTCTATTGAATCAATGTTCACTGAAGACAATATTGTATTCTTTGTATGAATGCCGATATCAGAGCAACAAATCGAGAAATTTACCCCAACAGCCTTTTTATGAAACGAGTACCGTAAATCCAAGTAAACATTGCGTAAAGGAATAAAAGAATAATTTCTAATATAAGGCTACAGGCAAGTAAATCCGCAGTTGTTCACATCACAGACAGTTATTGACCAGTACTACACAATCCCAAGTACCAGTAGAAACATCTATGAGGGCATAGGCGAGCTCAAGAGAGCAACCCCAACGATGCGAGTGGTGGTAGTATCGGTCCACTGGTTTGGTTGAATGAAGATCATTGCATTACAGGATCGTTCAGTGTAGCTTTGTAGACGGTGCGGTACTACCCCTTTATATATGGTAACTGGATGCGAGCTTTGATTAACTGTCCAGCTTTTCTAATAGAATTACGTACTTCGCCACTATAGAATACAGCTGTATAGTCTATAATAACGATGGTACTGCGTGAACATCTGTATCGGGGTCCAGATGGAATGGTGGGCTAACACATACCAAGTAGTTAGGCCCACGTACGGTGGTCTGCCCACTATCTATGTATGTAGGTAGTATAAATGGTATGGTATAGTGGTACTGCCTGTATTCTGTAATTGTGCTGGAGCTTTTATTTATTTTGCTTAGATACACATTATTCAAAACTAATTTCAATGATAAGCGATACCGTCTTTTTGACAGCGATATTGATAGTACCATACGGAGCTGGGTACTTACATTGATTGCACGAATAATCTCTATAGGTCCACAGATAAGTAAATCCGCACTTGTTCACAATTCAGTCAGTAATCCCTGTAAGATAGACACTGTCACTCCGCCAATGGGTCACCTAACACACACTGATTAGTACTACGAAATTCTGAGTACCAGTATATCTGCGGGAGAGCAATCTCAATAGCGGTAGGATCGGTCGAGCAGTTTCACTGAATGAAAATCGGTGCAGCTGCAGAGGCACCCACGCACTAGAACGGCACGACGGCAGCACACTACGGCAGCGGCGGTGGCGTCGTGGAGGCGATGCGGCATCGTAGCACCGCGACGTAATCGACTCGACGGCGGCAGCGAGACTGGCGCGTCGGCGGAAGGCGGTCGAGCAGCCCTGCTCGGTGGCGACCTCTGCGCGCTCCGCGGATGGAGCGGCGTTGCCACGTGTACCGCTGGGTAAACGATAGGCTATGGGCGACACATTCCCAGAGAACGGCTAAAAGATAATATGCAATTGCGCTACGTGCAAGGCGATTCCTGGTCCTGGCTTGTAGATTTTTGCTAAAGTACTCGTTACTGTTTACTGTTCAAGTATTCATGAAAAGCGAATTGATTTTCAGGCGTAAAAGGTAGCACAGATAGTAATGCTCAGCTCAACAAGCTATATGTAGAATAAAATATTTAAACATTTGGGTTTATAAATGTTTTGTATCACCCTCTGAAGTGATCCGGAACTCAGTGAACAAAAATGCTCTCTAATTTGTCATATCAAAATTGCTAATTCAGGGAAGAATCTAATCAAACCACCCTAAAATTGAACCGTGTCCTAGTTCTCTTATGGTTTGTTCTTAGATCCTGAAACAGAAATCTCTTATGTCCTTCTTCGAGAGTTACATTTTTTATGTTGCACTTTCCTCCAATGAGACTAACAACGTATTTTTTCAGAGGCCGTTTTGAATCTCTTTTTGTAACAACGCAATAACATAAATCGTTAAAATGTTAAAGCATACGATTTCCCTGTAGGCAGTAGAACGATCAATGGCAATTAAATTGCAAAATGTGTTATTTATTTCTGTGCTTTTAGAAAGCCTGCAAAAGTATCTGTAACGTTAGTAAAGTTTGTTCGATTTGATGCATGCAATCAGAGTTTCAGGAGTTACATTGATATTAACGAATTTCAAATAACATAAATATGACAAACTTCGATATATTTTGGATGCAAATATTCCAGCAGATTAACGTTGTCCAATAAGGATCTGCTGAATGCAGTGATTGAGAAATTTCGTAAATATAGGAAAATACAAACATGAAAATACTTGAAATGAACGTTATATTTTAATACAGCTCAAAACTTAGACACTCGTTCAACATGCGATACTCAGGTGCAGTTGTGTGGACACAACCACACTCATTATGTAATATTTTCGAATACAGTTCATCGCCTTCAAAAATAGATTTACAAAACATTTCAATAACAATAACATAACCTAAATTGCAGTCGCTATGAAGTCCTTTGTTGTTAATAATGATTAGGAATAAGAAATAAATTATTTATTGATTTTCTTTTGATATATTTAAACTGGTAAACAAAAGACTCGAGAATTCGGTCATGAGGTACTTGAACTGACTTGAGCAACTGAAAAACATTTGCAATTTCTAGTACTGAAGGACAGAAAGACAATATTGCGTTTGAATTCTCATAATAACTGAAATTTATAGTTGACAGTGTTGCGTTGTACTCTTTTATTCGGTTTATATAATTTTTATCCACAATAAAGTCAATGTAGAGAACAATTCTTTCACAAAACAGTTTTCTAAATCTAAAAATCATCATTCAGTAGTTGAATGAATGAATGATGAAGCAGATATATATATATATATATATATATATATATATATATATATATATATATATATATTAACTAGATAATGTTGCAGTGTGTCCCCAAATATTTGACCCGCAGACAAACAAAAAATTCAACAAAATTGCTCTGACTCAGGTTTAGAGTCACCTACCTTGTTTCAAATGTTAGACTGGACTTAACAAAGCCTTACAGAAAGGTGACTAAAAAATGAAAGCCATCTGTGATAAGTCTGTTTCATCTCCTTCCATTTTTTTGAGGTCTTGTGTAAGAATAAATTAGCAATCTTTTGGTTTAAAGTGATAGTTGTCCATTTCAAATTGAAGTTAGAAACAATCAAGAGAGCAATCGAATGGGTCGTTTTTAGCTGGGAATTTGTATTGCCTGTAATCATGCCTGCAAAAACTGATAATTTTTCATGGTAGGTACCATGGTTTCCAAGGTAGCTCGTAAGTGTGAATGAAGCATTTTCGTCAGAGGTATTTTCAAATTACTTAGCTCCTAAAACAAAGGAATAATTGAAATTACTATTTATTTTGTGAGAATAACATTACTGACCAATTAAAAAAAATCCAACAATTAGGTTGAAATCTGGGAATTCTATTAAGGATATTTTAGCGTTTATAGTAATCTGATAAATTATGCAATAAGTATATTACCAAAATTCACCGTAACTGTCATCTTCACTATATATTATATACAGATACATACATAAAAACATTTTGCATTTTAATATAGAACTACTGAAAACAGATAATTATCTAAGCAAAAATAAACCTAATGTGAAATAGATACCAAATTATTTTTTATTATTCAGTCACCAGCGTATTCCTCAGTGTGATCCATCTATCACTATTCAAAGAGTTGATTCAATCCAAAAGAATATCTTACACCTAGCTTCCAATTATTGCTGAACGACTTTATTATATTTAATAGCAAGTTCAAATATATTTTAGTTGAGCTTATTTGAATACCAAACGAGTTCAGTAGTTATTCCCCCATTACCAACTATCGAATTCAAGTTGTTTTGTTCTACGTAAACCCTCAAATCATTCGTGTGTACTATAGTAAGAATTAAGTTTACGGCACTTGACGATCGCCAGAAACTACTATTTCATTAAAATGTAAACGTAACACGAACGATGTAAAAAAATAGAATACAAGCATTAACCACGAAACAAGAAATACCCAACTGTAATCGTTTAACCAATACCGTAATGAACCAAATTCAAACGACCCGTGGAACAGCAACAAAATTACAGATCACGTAAAAGTATAAGCATTACTTGAATAAAATCGACGTGGCAACGTGGCGCAGTAGCTTTTTATGAATGGGAGGCGGCCGCCATCATGAATGAAACGGCGTACATTCAAGGAAACTCTGTGCGGCAACCGACAGGCGCCGGATAGGGGTTCCAAAAAGGGGCGGACGCGCTAGAGTAATTCAGTTTCCGATGTAAATGTACGGCCAGCTCACGCGTATCTACGTCCAACATAAATTGTTAGTTATCATATTGCTTGGAGCGTCTCTGAAACGTTCATTTTACTTCCAGCATCTCGCCATATTCAGTGTTCCAAGCTGCTTGTATGATTATCCATCCGAAGGTTCACTGAATAATTCTATGAATTTTACGCCTGTTGCGCTGTATTTAATTAAATGAATCCTCAAACTTGACAAGTCGTCACTTCGGTTTACTTCAGCAAGTCTAGTAACACAACATACCAACTATTGCACCCGTTATTGCTCCGTAAATTGGCTAAATAAATATTGATGCAGTTTTTTCATCAAAGTTTGACATGGATTAGAAAACTGATTGTTTAGTTTATGACTGTTGAACAAAAACCTTAACCACCACAGTGCCTTTCAGAACTATTTGAAATCACCTGATATTTTGCAAATAATCTGGTAGAATGCACGCATTTGTGCTCCAGTAACAAATATTTGTCAATTGACTATTTTATAAATTCAACAAAAACAACTCCGGATAATAAGTCTGACTATTGTGTTTATAAAGAGGAACTTCCGTCGCCTAAGAAACTCTTGGACTGTGTGTAATGATACGAACATAAACAGCAGTTACTTCAGTTAAATAATTTAGTCTAAAAAAATAACATAACACGCTTTAAGAACAAACCGCACTAAAACTAAACAATAATTCTTGATTATTTAGATTTTGTTGTTGACTTTATTGTAAAAAAGCGTGAAAAGCTTATTACTATACTTTTTAACTAACTCTATTTTTACAAATTGCTACTAATAAAAGATTTATACAAGTGGTTATCAACAATCCCAAGCTTTGATATCAAAAAGAAATCCGGATAATTGAAAATTATTATATATTAAGTCACTATGCATCAGACCTGCTATAGACATGCATGTTTCGTCTTTAGCCTAGACTCGTCAGTATAGCCTGACGGTCTTGCTGTGGAGAGCAATCGAATGGTATATACGTAACCCGGTCAAGGGTGTGATAGCAACATCAACTCATCTCCAAGTGTCGCTCTCTATGGGGATGCCCATTGACAACTCACGAAGTCAAAGATCCCAACACCTAAGCTGCCTTGAAGCGGCAATAGATGTCCCTTACGACATCTGTCAACAAGGGTGAAAAAGAAGCTGACAACTGATACATCAGACCTGATATAGACATGTATGTTTCGTCTTTAGCCTAGATTCGTCAGTATAGCTTGGCGGTCTAGCTGTAGAGAGCAATCGGATGGCGTATAACCCAGTCAAGGGTGTGTGATAACATCCACTCATCTCCAAGTGATACCCTCTATGGCGACGCCCATTGGCTTCAAGGCAGTCTAGGTGTTCCATTTCGTAAGTTACAATAACCAACGAAAAGTTCATATTAGTTTTTCGATGAAAGTCCATTCATTATGCAGATAGGTACGCATAAATACATTACATACTTAGAGCGGTATTTATTTTCATAATAATGATATTTATGTAGGTATATAAATACGAGCATAAACGTTTTATTGAACTAATGTCACAATATAATTATAATGGTTTTTATCATTTCCTCCATTCACAATACATCTTACTATCTTATGGAAATGCCCACATTTTCATGCTATTTATTCACTGATTACACTGTTAGCATTCATATCATTTAAGGATTCAATGCATGAGTAAAAATATTTCATATGAGACGAGAGCCCGGTGACAGATTTAAACGAAATTCATTTTAAGGAGTTTATGCCTTAGGTTTAGTAATTTTTTTAGGCAGTTATTTTATTAATAGTTTATAAAGCTCCGTTCTAGCTCTCTCGGAGGTAGTTTTCAGATAGTTAAATTGGGCAGTGTTGATTTATGAGTTTTACAGTCGATTCAAATATTAGGTCAAATTTCCTGTTTTTTTTTCAAAAGAGATTAGAGATATAACATCTTTTTTCATTATTTAAAAAGTTCTAAATTGGGTAAAACTTCGAAGCAGTTTTCTTACATTTTTACATGCAGCACTCATTTTTCTCAAATATGGGGTCTACTAAAGGTCTCGAAAATTCCGTTACCAATGAAATGAATCAACGTGGTCTGAGTGGCTTGAAGATATTCCATTCGCTTTTAAAGATATTTCGCACAAATCCAAAATGGTTGGAAAGTACAGCAATGATGATGACTGCAAAACTGAGGCGAAGCGTATATACGTACAACGCAGTAATGAATTTTGAATAACGCCCATTCATAGTGAAAGTTGTGCATATTATACAATCTCTTAAGAATGAATAATTAATAATAAATGGTATATACATATATAGTGATAAATTGAGAAAATATTTGAATTCTAATGAATTCTTGTTCATTGAACACGCTTAGCACAGTTTGAAACATTATGCGACTTCTGGATTTCCTATTAGCCCATTCATAAAATAGTGTTCACAATGAAAATTGATCAGCTTGTCAGTGTTTTCATGGAGTTTTATAACTAAAACATCCGACAGTTCTGGACTAAACCGCTTTTCTGCGGACGCCATTATTGTAGAAAATAACAAAAATGTGGATGGTATGTGACTGATTTTGCACATCAGATGATTAGGTAAGCGGATATTTATAGCTAATGTCTCATAAAAAATTTCAAACGACTTTTGATAAATTGTAACGTCTGCTTAAAAAATAGTTCAACGATGAAGTATACCGGGATTCAGTAGTTAAACCGCTAAGATCAAAAGATCAGTTTTATTTATACATTTGCTTATAATCAATTTTTCTTGTTCAAGAAATAGTCACCAGAACAGAAATTCTATTCCGGTAGGTGGATTGTAATCGTCTTAGAATGATAATAGGATTAGAATAATCTTTCTAGGCTTTTCCTATTTATTTCCATATCTAGGTAGGCAAGGAGAAAAGTTGGATATATTTGCAAATTTTGGGGCGTCTACACCGCAGATGCAACCTAATCATCTCTTGTCGGTCTGTCGCTATTTTTGGCACGGCGTCATTTCAGTAACCGCAGTATCGATTGTAATGAAATTTACGTTTGTATACTGACGGCAGAAATGGTTCTTTGATTTGAGTTCTTGATCAATTTCTTCATTTTACTTCCCGTTAACCGTGTCTGTCTACTGTCGGTCTCTCTCTCTCTGTCAATCTTTCGGTCCGTCGGGTTTTTAGTCACATCGTGATCCCTGCAGTGATGACACTACTGCTTTTTCGCGCAATTCATGTTCCAACCTTTTCGAAAAAAAAATTGGAAGCTGAATACCAATTGTAGATAGTTAAAGTTACCACATCAATTGGAACGTTGACAAACGAAAAATTCTCGTAGTCGGAAGCAGTATTGTTGAGGCATCTTCGTTGTCTACAAATTTCAAACAATACTAATTGTAGGTTGTACTTATTATGTAGGCTACGAACTGTGGCAGTAACGCTGATATAACTACAGGGCACCAAGATGGCAAGTTGTAATCTTCCGCATCATCTGATGCCATAAGCTTTGTTTGAACAATTGTTGAACATACAACCTCCTTTGTTGGTACAGCGCAACTTACATCTCATCGCTTACAATATTACAAGCCAACAGCATATTTTACAGCCTACCATCGACCATGCTATAAACAAGCATTATTGCTTCCACGCATTTCGATTTATTTAAAAGCACTATCTCCTAACAATATGCTAGATAAACACATTTTGATCGTAGTGATGAAGGAAATTCACAAAGTATCTTCATAAAAACCAAATAGGTTCGATTTATTTGCTACTTTATCCGGCATATTTAGTATCTACCATCTTTTTTTGTTCTAACCTTTTTATAATAATATGCCTTTAATCAATGGTATTTGCGTAGGTAAGATGCAAAAGTCGGGAATGCGTCGTTTTTGATATCCCCTCGGTCGACCGAATAGACAGGTTGATTAGTGGAAGAAAAGGATATATGTAAGTGTGGGGCATGTATACCTGAGAGCAGGCTCCAGGTCCGGCCCCCGTCTCATGTCACACCTGTCCGACTGGCAGCCACAGCCGCAGGTCGATTCCCCGAACTCGACGGTTCGGCCACAGCCGCCCGGCGCGCCAACAATAATACATACACTACTAGTCAAAATCCAAGATAACCAGAAGCCATTACCTGTCATTTTTGACAGAACCACTTTACCCATTTTCCATGTGATCCCTGTAATGTGCGAATCTTACTACTACATATGTAATTTTTCAATACCTTACCTCTACAAAATGCAATTCAGTCGCTAGGGGGATACCGACTTTTCCGGCTTTAATTTATTACGATTTCGCTATTGATTAGGCTCTTACCTACTAAAGTCAATACATCTGTTTTATGATACATAATAACTTGCTTTTCTCCGCAAGATGGAGTATTTGATAGGGAAGAACGGCTTTAGGGGGATTCTGCTCACCATATCCTACCTAGTTGGTTCAGTTGGTCAGAGCGTCCGACATGAAATCGGAAGATGCAGGTTCGAATCCCGCACTGGGTCTTCTTTTCGGATTTTTAAATGCGAACATCTGTTTTATGTTGTACGCAACTGCACAAAAGCCCTTTATCCGTGAATTCACACGACACAGCATTAACGAATTACATATGTTATGCAACCCTATAATTATTATCCACAAATCGAATAACAGGATTAAGTAACCTAAAAATTCAGAAAAATTGATTTTTCAGACATAGGAGGGAATTCTATCTAAAATAAAAGGCGTTTGGCCTAGGTTTCCAATATTTCGTTTCCAGCGCTTTTTTCAAGATAAAGGAACGATTTTTTTGCAAATGATACAGAAAGGTTGGTTCTATACTCGTGATAAACATTTTTAAAGACTGTCACATGAATATTGGCATTTTTTACTCACTTCGGATATTTTTCAACCTTTTGGTTACCGAAATATCAATAAAAGGGCACGGGCATAAGGCCGTCCTTCCTCTATGATTTGCACAATAAATATTTTCAATATGTTTAAAATCAAGCGCCTTAAATGAAATATTATCGCACCCTAAATAAGCATATTTTTACCACTGATACGAGTACCCTTGCGACAATATCTAAAATAAATTATCAAAAAGTATAAAAAGGGATTTGTCTTGGAAACTCATGCAAAACACCTTTTATTCTTGGTAGAGTCCCCTCTTAAATCTGAATTGGGTACAGAAGTCATGAAACAATAATACATGCAGTATAAGAAAAGCGTAAACATTAACAGTGTAAAATTAAAAGTGGTTTTGTTAACCATTACAACCCCTTAGTAGTTTCAAAAAACATTTTTTATCGAGCAGATAGTTTCGCGGTCATTTGATAAGGTTTTTTTTTTGGTAAAGGTGATGTTGATATCAACTAGGTATATAATTTGCACATGTTGGGGACCGCTTTGGCTACATCATCCTTGACCTTGGAAACATTTTTCATATCAGAAATACGAGTATTACGGTGAAGAGATGTAAATGGAATATCCAAGCAAATTGACAGAAGTATATAACATAACTAGAGTGTCTAATTGAACATTTGAATAACATTTCAAGACCATCGACATTCCCTGCAAATCAAGGTGTGTCATTATATTATTGTGATATGAATGAATTCGCTAAAACAGAGTGAAAAATTATTCAAACTATTCTACTAAACAGGTATATTCTTTTGGATTACGTGACATCCGTTTATAGGAAAACCTGATTATACAAAGTACGTAATGAGATGACTGCCAATAAATTATAAGTATAATTGCTATTTACCTACGGCAGGCATTTTACGTATATACTTGGGTAATAAATATGAATATCAATTAAAGTAAGCCTCTCGTAAAATTATTTTCCCATCGATTATTGCTACATGATCAAAAAAAGGCATGGTGGCATAAAAAATGGAAAACGACATACTGGAAAATATAACTTCTAAACGACGGTCCATTCGCTACGTTTTGTTTCAACAGTTCAACACGTTGCAGAGAAAACGTTGCGTGTGGATAGGAAAACTATGCATTTCTGAGAGTTGCAACAACTGATGTGGCAGGTCTTAGTTATCCATGAACTGCGCGGGGAGTTTCTAACTGAGTTTATCGCCATATATAAAAGTTTACCATGTATTTGACGTATCAAATCCAAAAAAATATAGTGAAAGAGATAAAAAGAAGCAGGCATATGAGATTTTGGTAGACACTTTAAAAGAAATTGATAACTTAATTATGCCAGTTCCTAAGAATCTTAATATTGCTGTCAGCCTTTTATGTGGTGATATTGTATTTACAAGTATTTACTTTTATAGTACGCTGTTTCACTGTTTCCAATAAATGAGTGTATGTACATTCTTAAAGAGTTTCGCCAATCATTAGGTTCATCACGTGATTCACGCAGTAATCTAGTGTGCGAAAAGTCTTTTTGGGAGCCATTTCCTCAACCACTTTGGACGCCGGATTCTTTTTAAGCGTTCCATTTGTTACTTTCTCTTGAAAAGACAACATGCAAAAATTGGCCAGAGTAGTAATTCCTCCATGATCAACGTCACCAAACATTTGTAAAAATAAATCTAAAAAGGCGCCATGTGGACGCTATATTTTTGCAACGTTTTCATTGAGTTCTAAAGCTGCACAGATAAAACTTTGTGAAAACGTATCGCCTCGACCGTACTTAAAAGTTATGCAGTAGTTTTCTCTTTGATTTATCTTACTTGTGCTCGAAACTAATCAAAGCCACATATGATCAATTGAACTTTTGTCTGATATCGTACGTTACGCGTGGTCGCCGGTACGCCCAGACTTCAACCCACTTGTGATTTCAAACGCTGGCAACCATATGGACAGGGATCGCCGTAAATGGACATTTTCGGACGACGTGGCACTCTCTAACATGCATGTTGTTAATGTTTATGGATTAGGCACCGAACGGAAACGATACAGGGTGTATATAGGAGATGTTACTACTCAAATATGTATTTTGTAAGTGAATAATAATTTTGAATATCTATATGGAAATGTATTTGTAATTATTGATTTTTTAACTGTATGGGTTTGACTCATTTGCACATATTGTTTTCCATTTATTATCTCATTCTTGATTAATAGTTCACGCACAATGTAAGCACGGTTCACAGATCTTTGGATAGAATATTCCCATCGCATACATTGGCATAATTCTCTACATAGCTCAACAATTAATCTACATGTTTAGCTGGATACTGAAATATTTTGACTATACTTCTTTCATATTATCTTTTTTCATGAGATTGTAATTACAATACGCATCTGATATTTGTGTTCATCTATTTATTTTCAATTCATCAATATACATCCATACGCCAATATATGTGAGGAACGCACTATCTAAAATTTTGCACTATAACTCCATGGTTTTGGCGACAAATAATCCTATGATAATAATATATGGCCTCCGCTTCCTCTAACCAATCCGCTGATTCAGGCAGTATCAGTAATATAAGTGCAAGTCTAGACACAAGTCTAGACTTCCACGATTGCAAAATCTAATCAAATATTGTACAACATGTAGTAAAAAGCTGCTGAACAGAATTACATCTAAAAAGTTGAAATTTCACACACAGCTGGCATGAAAACATACCCTGGTCAATAGTCTACCGCCTGGGAAGACATGACATATTAGGTTTATTAATCCAATAAAGTGATTATAGGTATTTTGGTTTCCTAAAGTTGCATAGCATATACAACACGAACATGCATAGCACTCAGTTATGTCGGTCTGTCAATCTGTCTTCCTTTGTACAGTAATTCTGGGCACCTCTATTACTAAGAAAATACAATATTTTAGAGTTTTTAATTTTTCATAAATCGGAACAGTAGCAACAAAGTAACCGTTAAGAAATAAAAAATAAACGTCCAAAATTTGTAATTGGATGTTCCTGATCCATGATCGTTTTTCAAAAGATATTTGGGGGGTGAAAATTAGGTGGGAAATCGGTAGTTCGACGAAGTTAACTTTGTAACGGGGCTAATTTGTTCAGCTATTGTTTTATAGAGTAATGATTCTGCAGATTACTGCATTGGATTTTAGATTTAAAGATCAGAAATAATTAGGGAAATGGCATCAAATAAGTTTACTCCGTATTCGATTTTTAGTGGTATTAGTAAAATCGATTTTTAATTTTTTTTATTATATTGAGATTTTAGAAAACGGACTGAATTCTAAACTGAAATTTTGCAGATTCATGAAATAACAGTGTCTACCCATTTATTTTGCTTCTTTTAATTATAATTTATTATTTTATAGGTAAAATTGTACGTTAAGTGTCCCAGCTTTTTCACAGTTGCTGGAGTGGACATGCAGCCACCAGTATGCATTTTTACAGTTATTGCGTAAAATGATACTGAAGAAGCAGGTAGACAATCTGCAATCGTGATCGAATAACGTCAATATAAAACTCCTGCAAAGTGAACAACTGGTGACTCAGATAATATTATTTCAGTCTTGCTCTAACGTCTCGAAGGCATCCGACAAAATTAGAGAGCGTAGAGTGGATGGGTCCCATAAACGCCGACGAAGATGTTGAACACATGTCGCACAGCCAGCGGAATTTTTAGAAACGGTCGTCGTCGCCGCCGCCGCGCCTCCTACGATTTCGGTACTTTTATAGGGAGGCTACTTCCGGATTTGCCGCGATTGCCTGCCATTAAAAACACCATTCACCCTATCCGGTTTCCGGCCTCTGACAGTCTGCTAATGGAATTCCAACAAATTCACGGCTTCAAAAAATAACCCCGTTCAACTTACGTCTAGCAGCAATATGCATTAAGAATATTTTTTGTATTCAGATTTAGAAATGAATTAAATGTAAATAATCTTATTTAAAACGAGCTTTTATCTATATAGATGCGCTAAAAAGAATAAAAATTCTATTTTATACTTTTTAGCGCATTTAAATAAAATCTTATTTTAAAAAAAGTGTTTCACTATCTTTTCAACTATCATTCGTATTCTCATCTTGCGTATTCCGCCATGTTGGATTTATAATGACGTCACACAGCTAACCATGCACTGTTATCGAAACTAAACGTTTTTTTGTTTGAAGGGGGATAATGCCTTCATATTAAAACTGATCAAACTGATCAACCATTAATTTTCCTCTGAATTCTTACAAACTAATACTATCACTAAAGTAAATCCATCGATGTCCTTTAAATCATGTTAACACTATAACTACGAATTCGTACACATGCTCTGCTCTATGTACCAAAGCACTACACTAATTCGTATGGCTTGGTTCTCTTTAATCATGGGACAGCGTTGTGGTTGTCCAGCAGCTGAAGAGCTTCTGCGATTGGGTGGTGATGGAGCCTTTCTTCATGCCTGGCCGCCATTCTCTTGATCTCGTCGACTACCAGAGGTATATTCGGATCGCGATGAATATCCTTATTACGAATGTACCAAGGGGCATTAACAATAGTTCTTATAACTTTATTTTGGAATCTTTGTATAATCTTGATGTTAGAATCTTTCGAACAACCTCATAGTTGACAACCGTAGAGCCAAACGGGTTTAAGAATCTGATTATAGATCATGATTTTGTTATAGAGGGACAGTTTTGAGGATCTTCCCAATAACCAGTAGTATTGTTTGTAACGAAGGTTGAGTTCTTGCTGCTTTTTTTCTATGTGATGTTTCCATTTCAGTTGTGGGAGGATCTTTTGGGACAGGAGGCATTTCTAGACTTTGTTGGTGTAATTCAACTAATTGTGTTTTGAGGAATTTAATTAATTTCCACTTTATTATAATGTTTGAATTTCAGTTATGTTCAGTTAGATCACCTTCTATTCTATAGATCCTACCATTGTAAATCTTCAGCTGTCCCGCATAGTATCAAGACTTTGGTACTATAAACATAAGAGCGACCCAAGGGACATTGATACACCAGATTGAGCTTCCGGCACCTAGAACGAGCCTCGTCCAAAAGTCTTTCTTTAGGAAAACCTCAAAATAATGGCGTGTCCCCAATTTTCAAAATTTATAGCGTTTTAAGGTTAAAGTGAATAGACTTTCATCCATTCGCAGCAATTCAGGAGGGTGAAAGGCTTTCTGCCTAATCATTAAAAAAAACAGAACAAAGGATTTTTAGAAATGAAAAGAAATGTGCTTATTGCTGTGATCAAATCGCTAAAGTGATTTTAACTGACCATGGCAGATTTATTTAACTTTCTAATTTCCAGCAATTGTGAACTGAATATGGTGAATATGGAGAAACAAGATTATATGAAAGTATAACGATTAAGTCACGGATTTTGGTAACATCGCATGACAATGAATCACATACTATTTTGAATTATATCACATCAAACATTCTTGTGTGAGGTTCACGCATAAATCAGGACAGCCTAAAGAATAAATCATTAGATTTTTCTAGGAGCTGAAAATAGATTACTTGTTAAATTGTCAAATCGTGTTATTTAGGATCTATCAGGTTGAACATATCCAAGTTCATTTATTAATATTAAGCTCTAATAGTTTATTTTATGAAGGACGTAAATGGATCCGAGAATTAAATTGAATCGAATCAACAAAAGTAAAGTATACTCAGAAAAGTTCTATAATTACACACCAACATTGAAAGTATAAAGCGCAAATATAACTGCGACCAAAACTACAGCAAAACCAAGACTATACTTGACTTATGTCATGGTTTGAGTACTACTTTGATATTATGAATATATGTATATATAGTTGTTTCATTTCATTCTTAAGCTCGTTTCATGTCTTGCGTCATTTGTGAAAAATAAAAACATTTATTTTGAATAATGTGTCTTTCAATGACTCCATCATGTTTTATGTTATCAGTTCTGGATTTATATGGACTGAATTATGTTCATTACGTCCTAAAATACTACTATAAATATGTAAAAATCTAGTTTTATACGGTTGACAATTTTTTAGGTCGTTATTTCTGTTCAGTACGATCTAAAGTAATTTTCTGGTTTTTGTACAATATTGAGCCACTACTAAAAATGTGTACATCGACCAGAAATGCACGGGAACTAGAGAAAAACTGGTGACAAGTAATTATTTGTTTATTGCTATCAACTCCTAAATCAATGAACAAATATTTTCAAAGATGAACCGTCCACAATGCAGCAGTTACGGATTCTATGCGGTGAGTAAAATAGCTTCATAAAAATAGAAAATATCACAATTCACAGTATTTCCTTCACTTACATACAGAGTAAAAAATAACTAGATGTAGTCTTGGAATACAGCCTGTAATAGGTGTAATTCACGCACAAGTAAAACTTTGTAACAATGATTCAGATACATGAAATAGCATTTTCAGACAATTAAAGTTAATACATTCAATTTGGTGGAGTTGAACCCGATTTACGAGACTACGTGTATATACTGTATGAAATTCGAATAATTCATTCAGAGATTTATGTTTATAGCCTCAACGAGAGTAATCTTATCATCTTTCGACTTCAGATTGTTTATCCTTGTGTGTTTACTTATCACAATAATAATTCACCATAATTTACACGACTAATTCTTAATTGCTCGACATGTAACAGGCGATTTGTCAATAGTAAGCGATTAGGAAAGTGTAATGACTTATGTATGTCGTGTGAAGTATGAAATACGCTGTTACCTGCAATTCAGGATTCGCAATATAGTACAGGACAGATAAACAGATATACGCCGAGGTAAATTGGCTGAATTGTTATATACCATATTAGTATAATCAATTTTCTTGCATAAAGATAATTTGTAATTCTCTTTGTTCGTAGCTTTTTGTCAGCACGGAATGTCAGTAACCACTGTACTGGTTTTGACAAGATCGGGAAGCAATAGGTTTACTGTGACGCGACCGTTGTCATATCCATACACAGTAGGGAATGCAAGCCTGTTTCATTTTCTGTTAATCGGAAACTCGGTAATTACCAATAACTTGAAAGAGAAAATAGTTTTGTTCGGGTTCTCCGGCCGTGGTCTGTTGGAATTTGTTCCCAATGTTTCGCAAACACAGAGGTCGATGCCTACTAGTCTACAACTATCTGGTACCTCTCCAAGTGAAGACACCGACCTCTGAAGATGATAACCACTAGTACTTGCGAAACGAAAAATTCCAACAGACGACGTCCTAAAAACCCAAACAACACTATGTTCTCTACAGACGATGGTCGCGAATGCCTTAACACTTTCCTAATAACTCGAAAACTATTTAACACTGATCCATCTCCAAGCGCCGCGCACCGTGGTGCTGCCCATCAGCAACTTACGAAGTCAAGGACTGCTCTCTACAGTTAGACCGCCCCGCTATACAGACGAGCCTAGGCTACAGACGAAACATGCATGAGAGCATTCGCTTAATATTAATGATTTACCAAACCTCGGCGTTTTTCTTTTTTAAATCTTCGGGCGAAAATAGAGAATTCAAAGGCTTAGAAAGTGGCCAAATATTTTTACATGTTTCAGATGTTGACTTTGGAGCTTGGTCAAAAATATATGAAGAGGATAAAAATCCCCAATTCAATATGTGTGTGCGTCAAACTGGGAAAATATACAAGGGAGCTTGCTATGAACAAGCTTTGAAGTGTCCGTACACTCTAATACTACTAGTGTAGTTGATCCCATGTTTATGATTCTCGTGGTACCAATACCATGCAATAATACTAAACTCTTAGAACCAGTATGCATCGATTTTGTTTGTCGCATAGCAGCCACGATGGAAATTACAAGCTTGTTCAATATCCGGGACATAACTAGCGCCAAATATTAATACAACACTAAACAGCAATATGTTAGAAAAACGTTTTAGTGGATAAAAAGCAAGATTACCTGTTGATTCTTGCACATATCTTTTCCAAATGTAGACACACAAAAAAGTTCACTAGTCAAGTTTGTTTTGATAATTTATCAAGAAACATATGAACGGCTTTGCTTGTTTTATTTGAGAGTTATGTTATAAAAATGGCGTCGAGAAGGTAGACGCTATGCTCCCACGAAATGTCATCATTTTAGAAATAAGAATTTGGATCGGATCTTCGAAATGTTGATAGAATTAAATCTCAAAAATAAACAAACTAGATATTACATAAATTCAAACAGTCTAAAAATTTTCAGGGTTGTGAATATATATATATATATATATATATATATATATATATGTAATTTCCAGTTTAGTTGTGTTAAGTGGACCAGTAGCTTTAAAATCGTATCATAATAATTAATGAACCAATATAACTGCACGTGAAATTGAAGTTGGAATGGAGTAATCTGTAGTAAGAGCCGATGAATCAGAAACGCAAGAAATTGCCCCCTCAGAAAAGCAAACTGCACCGTGGAAATCGCGTACTCCATGGCAAAAATTCAAATGATTCAATTGGTTACAAATATAATAGATAATAATAGAAAATCTATTATGTTCATGCCAGATCTACAGTCTAAAATTAACAGTCCAAAGCTATCGACAAAATTCTATTTGTTTTGGAGGTAAATATATGAATAATCTTCTATGTCTAACAAGTACGGAAGATTACAGGGGTCAAACATTTATATATCATGGACCGCTATCAACAAAATTCTATTTGTTTTGGAGGTAAATATATGAATAATCTTCTATGTCTAACAAGTACAGAGGATTACAGGGGTCAAACATTTATATATCATAGACCGCTGTCTACCATCGCCAAAAATCAGAGGACTCGGTAACGTCGAAAAACAAAGTAAGGTCGTTTTTTTTCGTGTCACGTCGGGGATACGTGTACATTATTCTCCTTATTCTGGAGAATAACTTTTTATGGAAAACACACAACTGTATCTGAGGCTTGTGTAAAGCGTCTTATTCCATCCTACTGAAAAAATATTTTATGATACTAGCTTTATTACATAATGCATACAAGGCTTTGTTTCCTTTTTCAATCAATTTATAAACAATATTAAGAAGACACCTTGTATTTTGTAGTTCATAGTTAGTTGATTGCATCTTTAATGTTCGAAGTTTGCACTGTTAATGCTGTCGATGAATTTGTTTCTCCATCTAAATTTCCTGAAATGATATCTGCTCGTATGTGATATCGAAAAAAAATTGTGCCAGCCAAGCATTTCGGATGCCTTCATATCGATTTTTGTAGCAGTTGTGTACGTGAGATGCACACATAACATAAATGAATAAAAGATAACGCTATTAATAGTACGTCCCTCCTAGATAAGATAACGTGTAGTATTGTAATATTGTTCTGACACAGAAAGTCGTGATTAAATTTTCCTCATATTAGGCATTATCCCTGTAGAGTGTAATTTCCAATTTTTATATTCATCGATTATAGGGGATTGTATGAAAGAGCTATGGCCTTGAACACTGTCAAAAAAAACAATTATTATTTATTTTGAAATGCCTCAAATTAATATGCTCATTAAAAGCTGGTTATATCGAACATGCGGAACCCAAAGCTGTAAATTAATCATTTCGTTTTTTCATGCATTGAGCTGAAAATCCGCTAAAACTGAAAAGGTAAACAAAAAGTCTCAAGATCGTAAAAAGTATAGGTCTGCCGTCTTAACTGTCCATATCCCGTGATCCAATTACCCTAGATACGCTACAGGGTTGTTCTTCTTTGAATGTTAACCTTCTTGCTTGGAATTCTCTATGTACGCTGTTTAGGAGACATAGATCAAGAACATAAAAATGAGAATTAAAAAAATACATAACCTCATATATCGTTCAAAAACCATATGTATGTACTTCGTCATTTGAAGTAGACATACACTGTGGTCAAATGGAGTTGAGTCAGGTAATATGCCGAAAGTAGCGGCCTAGCTGTGACAAGTTCACCTGAAGAGTACTCGTAGCTCTCAAGATAGCGATCTTCAATTAAATCTCTCATACTCAATTTTTTTCTTACCAACATTCTACAAAAAGAAATATTTGGTCAGAGAAAGTCAGCCTGGGATCCGGGGGAAAATAATGGGAGCGGAAACAGACACAAGCGTACCGATGAAATGCCGTTGACAATGATGGCGATGCGAAATAAATTAATTACTTGGAGCGAATCCCAAAATGTTCGTCCTCTTGATTGAAGTAAACGGGCTCCGTTGGAAAATATGATACCTAACCTTACAAGTAAAATATGGAATACTTGTTAGAAAAGCATTGATATCTTAGTCGTCATTAAAATTATATTTTTCTTTAGAGTGTATTTCTTCAGAATATATTGAATTCGAAAAAATAATCTTTTGGCTCGAATCAATAATAGTTTTCTTATCAAGTAAATTGTCTTAGACTGAGATTAGATGTTCTAGTCGTGAGTATATCTTTACAAGAATATTGCAATTCTTGGGAATTTCTTTTTTGTGTGTAGGGACCATACTTTCAAGGGAGAAAGGAATGATAGTATTTATACAATTTTTCTAGTTTCTAAACTCTTTTATTCACCTTTTGTTCAGTTTTTGCTCTCCAAGTTTTTAATGGGACTGGGTTCCAATTTGGCTTCGGTTTGTGTTTTCTGTTGGCGGGCCTGTCATCGGGTGATGTGTTAAATAACATAATTCTGATCATTCACACTGCTATGCTTCATCGAACATCTATCAAATTAAAGGAAAGGGCAATTCCTCACATTTTCCTGACAAATTCCCGATTTTTCCCCGCCATCTCAAATTCCGACCCAACGCGTAAAAATGGAATTCATTGAGTACGTCTAAGAAATTGCTCAGCAACTGAATTAATAGACCTGTGGTATACCTGTACACGCAACTTCCGGATTACACCGGCTGCCTTCGCGTCGTCCATTCAAAACAGCTCCAGCAGTGGCGGTCGCCCTATCCGGTTTCCGGTCTTTTAGTAATGGATTTCTTGGAAATGCGTAGATAACGACCAGCAGTCTCATTCATAAACAGCCGACCGTATGGTGCGCGGCGTGCCGAATGGAAAACCGGCAATGAGGTATCTAAAAAAATGACTGCAAACGGATAGATGGCGAATCCACAAATGGAAACGTAAAGTATTGTTAACCATTAAAAATGTTCGATACTTCAATCTGAATCGTATTATAAAACCGCCCGTGAATACTTTTGTTTCTCCTACTCCAGTAATCTGGGAGATTTATGTAGAAAATTCCCACAAAGGTTTTTTTTTGGAATCAGCAAGGTTTTGATATAATATATTATACTAGCGCAGTTTGAGCATCGCGTGACGCTATGCTCTTCAGAGTAGTTGCGTAACACTATAACGACAAATAAGCTGTCGAATGATAGATTTAGCGTTTCTGTATGTCATGTAGTTTTCGAGATATCTATTATCACTGAAAAACAATAAAACTCTGTGGAATGTTTTGCTCGATAATCTGCTGAACATATGAAATGATATATGAATGACACTAGGCAGCAGAATATCGAATCGATCCACTTGACATTATTTTTCTCTTTAGTTTGAGCGAAAAGCTAGAACATATCGTACCTCGCAATGTACATGTTCTTAAATAAAAAGTCAACTATGCCATGCATTTTGAATCCTGAAGGTTGATCCTATAATCGGTTTTAATACACTTTATTTTTCTAAACGCCAAATCCAACTTTAGTCTACTTAACAACTCTAGTATTAAACGCGAATGTGTCATTCACTTTGGTGTTAATATGTCTGAAGCAAATCTGTATTACAGCAGCGTAAATTATACAGATATGCCCACTTGAATAATCAAAAAAGAACAAAAGCTGGTAGTTACCGACGGCTATTTTTATATTCTTGGTACTACTTTACATTGACCCACATCTGTTATGGTATCAGCTACTTTTAGAATCTTTTTAAAACATTATAGTTATGCGGCATTACGCATGAGCAATTTTACGGGGAGCAGTTACTTTATTTTATAGCTAGTTTGACACCACATCTATAGTTTAAGATACAGTACAGTACATTCCAATTCAACCTATGAATTATAGATGTCCTTTGATCATCAGTTGAGTTGGTGTGGAAAATGCAAGGCCTGACAAATAGTCAGCTATATAATCAACAATAGATATAGTACACCGCAGTTTCAAATATGATCCCGGTAATCCTCTGTACACGGAAAATGAGAATTATTTTCAATAGCTGTGGATAAATTTTACGACACAACTTACGCATGAACATATTAAATTTGTTATTATGCAAGTATCAAACAAATTTCAAGCTTCCAAGCTTCCAAATTGGTTCAACGGCATTTTATTGCGTACTTTATGGTGTTGAAGGGGCTAATTTCTTCCACTTCAGCTGAATAACTTCTCAAAACATGTGAATTTTTTAAATTAAAAAACTGTTGCACTTCTCTTATAATTTCATTTTTTTATAACACCAATATTACATATTTCAACAGTCTTCATAAATACCTCTCGGACTGACAGACCGTTTCGTATATTCCTCAATTTTATAAGGATTTCTAATTCTGAAATATCCACATATATACTACCTAACGTATTTTTAAATAAATGAAGTTAGATAACACTATTTTGAAATATCTACGATTTGTTAAAATTTTTATCAAGAGATTTATTACAATAATATTTCATCAATATTTTGATTTTATGATATAACTTTTTACTGAGTACATGATTGAAGAACAACGCGGCAATACTATAATATTATCTAGTCATAATTTTATCTAAATAATAGCGATTACTCAATTGAAGATAACTAAATTGATTCAACAGAATAACAACTTTTCGGTTAAAATTTGTTTCACATCGGTAAACAGTAATATCGGAATGATTTGCTTACTTCACATGTTTTCTGGGGAAAAAAATGATAAACTAGATATACAATAATCGACATTTTTTATGGAAAATCTATCAAACATTGATCAATTTAGACTAAGTTGGTAATTGTTGAAAAATCAATGTGTTTATTACTTCCCAACCATAAGCGAGAAAGTGTGATCGCGAAAGCGATTTTGGATAATACGAAAATCTGTGCATTTTTTTCAGACTATCATTTTGGTTCTTCTGTGGCCACTCAATCTCAGTAACTGCCATACCGATATTGATGAAATTTGGTGAGGAACAGTAGGTCACGCTGCGTTCTACTGCATTAGCGGTTGTGTGATAAGCATTCAACAAAAAATTATCAGAACTGATCCACGTCGTTTTTTTAATATTATCCAGTTCCATTATTTTTGGCGTTAAAAATATTTTGGAGGGCTAAAAAATTTCAAGTGGCGAACAAACCTCTGTTTTACAAGTTTATGATAAATTTAGGTCATAATTTGTTTATCCCTAATTAATTTTTTATAAACAATGTGATGTACATTGATGCTTGCCCCGACCAAACTACTTCATACTGACAGTAGTACGTTACCTCTACTAGTGTGTTAGCAATCCATTTTTAAATGTTTTTTGAGTCACTGTTAATTTGTCAGGAGAAATTCATTTTGAGAATGCTGCTCCGGTTGTATAAATCAATACACAAATTCACACAATCAAACATTTATAAAAAGAAATTCTCCCAGCAGACGAACTAAAAGTGCCAAAAGAATCATATTTCATTTGAGGTACATTGTGAAATTCTGATTTCATTATACCGTAGAAGATTTACTAAGTTAAGTGAATTGCTTGACTTCATTTTTTTATTACTTATACATGTATTTAGTTTCACTTTAATATGCTCCTTTTGAGGCGTAGTCATAAATTAATTGTTAGTTGACCTGTAGCAGCAGCACCAAACAATTTTTCTCGTCTCTCACTTCAACGTTATTTGGCCAGGAACAATAGTGAAGGTGAAAAATTGCAAATTCGAGTTATTATGTATCTTACTGTTTCATGGCATAAATATTGCAAAGAGCTGTCCTCATTTCTGCGGATCTGTCTGTTTGTCGTCAGTCTGTCTCTCTATTTCATATGCGTTGATCATTTGCCCCTCTGTAACTCGGAATTTGAGGAAATGTTGACACCAGATTACTTCTATAGTAAAGACGGTTTTTTGAAAACCGGCGCAGTGGAGGCACAGTTATACACAAAAAAGGAAATAAAATAGATAATTCGTTTCTGGACATTTCCGAGGCCCTTGATTATTTTTCGAAAATTCTTTCTGAAGTGTGGGAGCGAGATAGAAATACCAATATTCCAGTGATCCTTCGTACTCATTGAAACATATAATTGTAGACAAACAAATTTGTCTTCATAATATATAAATGATAGAGAGATTTATCTTCAACAGATCTGGAAATTTATGATTTTGGAATTGTGTGTTGAATCTAATATTTTTGGAATGTAGCTGGTCTAAAAGGTCATCGATAATACGAACCAAAACATTATGTTCTAAATGCGTACCACAGCGTAGAAGGTAGAGTATCAACCTACTTGACGCATTTCATTATATAACTTGATCAAAATGCTAATATTTCTTGAGTTTGGTGTATGGAAACAAACTACAGTATATATTTGATCAAGTTGGGAAACGTGCAGGAAGTATAAACCACATTTTTCAGTTATAATACAAGATCGATTTTACGGTGAGGTGATAGAAAATTAATGTAAAGCCAACTGTTTATGAAATATTTATAGGTAGTGTTTGCGGAAGTCGTGGATCATTGTCACTCGAAGCATTTTTCAGCGATTTGCATTTTTATATAACATATAGAATCATATGGTGATTGTACTGAATTGTCGAGATTACTTGTCATTAATACAAATTATTTCCTGGAAGTTCATCCATTTGTTCTGGAACTGGAATTTTGAATAGCATACATTAAATATCAGTCGACCTGTCTGTTTGTAATTTTTACGCTTGTCTGTCACAATTTTTATCATCTTATAATCTCAACGACACTAGATTAAGGAAAAGAGTTGTATTTGACATTGTGCGATGTAGTTTAATATATACTATTTATTATATAATATTTATAATTAATTGTTAATTATGAAAAAAGAGTATTATCAATTTGTCAGCAAATTTAGGGCGTTGAACTACTCCCTAAACAAAGCAATTTCAACAATAATCTTGCCTATGGACGGAAAATTAGATCAAATCAAAACTCTTCGTCGTCTTGGCTAGAGGAAGTGAATGATTGGACACATTTTTGTCATTGATGTTATGTATTGAGTTGGGGGGTTTTAAAGTTCGAATATTGAATATAAAGTTGTTTCAAGAATAGTGAGTTGGATTATATTCGACGGTTGTTTGAACTCAAATATCAGAAAATGGGTTTCAGCCTATCACTGAATGAGCCTCTCTCTATAAGGTTGGAATACATTTCATGATCTAGGAAAATCGGCTGGTCACCGAAGCCGCTTTTGATCTTCATGTACTTCACTTGATGTATAGCCTGTCGGAAGGCAAAAAACAACATGAAATGATGACACCGTCGGTTCATGTTAATAAAAAAGATATAGAGAGCACGTCATCGTTACACCACACCGGAAGTAGTAATTTCAAAAGCATGATAACTCTGGAAACAGTACAGTGCATTTTGATAATGTATATAAATGGTCCTCAGTGTAATTTCGTGATAGCACGACGATGTGCTGCCACTTATCTCTTGCGATACAGGATGCACATATTCATTAAAAGATGGATTTGGAAATTCTTATGACTTGAAACTAGTGTATGAAATGAAAGACAAAGTCTCCTCAGATAGTTACAACCAGTCCCATCGCATCGCGAAACCCACAATCGTGGGTTTATTGGATACTCCTAGAACTAAGAAACTAACTAAAACAAAACTCAAATACATTTTGTATAAATTTTCACATTTATTGAACGGTTACACCCTCAGAAGACTTTAAAGGCTGTTTTCCTGGAATTAAATTTCAAGAAATAGAAAAATCTAATAATAATGTTTAACTTTGTAATATAATTTTAGTATCTATAGAGGATTTTATATTAAAAATTATGTTAATTTAATATAACTTTTGTTTTTCATTGCCACTATATTGTTGAATTTATTTAATTATTGTAAAAATGGAGTACCCGTTAATATGAATAAATAAATAACATGCATAAAGGATGCATTTCCTGGTGGAGAGGTAATTTTCCATTTTTTTGTATATTTCATACTTCTAAAACAATTCTTTATCTGATTGCAGTTAGACCACGTTAAAAGTTCGATTTCAATATCATGTTAGGGGCGTTTTTTTTTGTGGATGTGCTTAATTGCTCTGTTCAAGGGAGTTCCTTCTGCTTTTAAACATATATTAACTCTAGTGGCATGAGAATATTTGGTTTCCAGCGTTTCATTATTATTCCTAGGTTTTCCGGTTCATTCAAGTTATAGTTTGACTCAAGGTGCAAACTTTTCACGTTTTAAGTATAGTTGGTGACACTGAAGGTTATCTGTCATACCAATTTTTGAAGATGATGGCACTAGGTCATCGTCTGCTCATAATATCTCGTTTATGACCATATGATCGTGAATTGTTAAAGATGCAAACTCGATGAAATGTGATCCTTCACTTTAGTACCGGACTTCTTACTATGAAAAGGAATCTAGCCCTACATATGCCTCCTGTATGTATTTTTACAATTTTATTTTCTGCCGCACCTTGACGTAATTAATCGCATTTACAATTTTTATGATTAACTACTTCTTCTTCTGTTCTATTTTTTGTTTTAAGGTATGTACTTGAAGTATGAATATATATTATGCTGTTCACCCTTAGGACTTTTTGAACATTTCAATTCAAACTATTATATGAATATCTACATTACATCTCACTCTGGTGGTATTCCTAGTTCTTTGTCTGTCCATTTACATGGAGCCGGATACTCAAATTCTCCAAGCACATGGCCAGGTTCAGTCCACAAGTGCCACAACACCCACCACCAAGCAAAGCCTTGAACAGCTTCAGCAATAATTATTAGGTTTTTTGATGCAGCCGGACCTGCTTTTCTGTAATTCCAGTGATGACTATTTCTTGAAACTTCTTTTGATGGACCTCCATTTTTGGTCAGTTTTTTTATACCCCGTATGCAACAAAAACCTCTGGATACCAACATCTTGAGCTTCTTCCAAATTTGCGAGCTCAACGATAGCTATCTGACGTAACAGCTGTATATTATTTGACAATTGGTATGACATATGACACATACATTTTCATTTGATCTTGAAAAAAGGGGTTATCCAGCAGTTTTAAAAATTGGTGATTTTATGGATTTTGACGTTTTTTTCAAACTTCTACCTCGTATATTTGCCAATCGCGCCGAGATATCAGGAAAAAAGTGCCCAGAAACAGTTTTATCACATTATCTCTTTTCGGACTTATTTTACGATGAAAATAGTTAGATTACAAATTAAACTAAAGGAAATGTCCTATGACTTATGTATTAACCTTTTTTTTCTTTGTAAAATCAATAATTTTGGTGTATAAATGCCTCAAAGTTACACGCGTTTTGGGCAAAAATCTCATTTCCACAACACCATGAGGTGAATGGTGCGTTTTCATGCTAATCCGAGTAGGCCTTATCCTCAATAGACCAGGATTATAGTTTTCAGTACCAAGCGAAAGAAACATCGCTGATGATGATGAAAATATTGTATATACATGAATGGTTAAACAAAAATCTGCGCAGAGACTTAAAAATCGTATAAATTTCACCAAAAACTGTAACGAATAGTAAATTTGTATTTGATGAGGTAGAACCATGCCTGAGATGATCATTTTATAAATAATTCATTCTCACAACGTGAAACAAGATTACCGAGAAACTATTTATTTCTCGTATAATAGGTTCGTAGATTCGAGTAAATTTCATTGGTTCATGAACATACATTCAAAAAAAAAGTTCTCTACAATAATAATAATTAACGAAAATAAACATTTTATCTGTCCTAACGTGAAAATCACCCTTAAATAAGTTGAAATGTGGGTGTAATTCCAAATTTTTCAGATCATTGATTTTTTTACTACGTGCGAGAAACATGAAAAAACAACGTTTGACGTTTAGATTTCCAAAAATAATGCACCACTGCATACTATAACTCATCAAAATTCGCGCACCGCTTATTGGAATTATAAGGTAACTAAAACGGTGACAGACAGACTGACGAAAACTGAAATTCAAATATTTTCATGCTCAGAATCCTTGCCTTGCTTAGGCGTGAGAAGTATTGTATTATGTCTTTGTTGATTCACTGTAAATTGGAAAATTATGCTAATTGTAAGTTGCTCGTTTAATTATATACGCCAGTGTATAGATAAACATCTATATATTCGATAATCTACTTATATTTCGATCCGGAAACTTATCCACATGCATGCCGGCCTCTTTCATCTCAGATGCGACAAGTGGCCAAATCCATCAACAAACAGTCGATAGTGCAATAAAAACCAACTTCACCATTTGCATAGAAAAAACGCGGGCGGTTTATATCAAAGATGACGCGGACCAGAATACGCCGTATACGGATGGTCCGGTTTCCACTTGATTACTGTTGGAACATCTATTATTAAATGGCCTTACATATTAGATTCAACTTGGAACGTGATAACACATACATATATGAATGCATGTAGTTGTACTTGAAGTATTTGGGTTATATGAATGTTTTAATAATTATTATAATACAGTTGATTTGTGAGTTGAGATGTGAGAGAATTTTTACGAATAACAAGTTTTGACAGTTCATAGGATGTTCATAGTGACAATCGTAGTTTTCGTCACTCTGCACAGCGCATAAGATATATGAATATTTAATACAAAATTTACCTAACGAGTTGAGCCACCAGGTGAGAGCAATTCATAATTCAAATTCCGGGCAATACACTTTTAAATGAAATCCAATTAAACTATAATATAGATGTGCCAAAGGAATATGAATTAGAATGAGAAAATTTTTTAAAAACATTCTAGACCGGGATTCAAATCCGGAAAACACTCTAAGCGCTGAGCTATCTGGGTTGAGTGCTTCAGAAAAGCTGTAAGATTTTGGAGGTCAATCATATGGAAGTTTTCTACCGCCAAAGCCGCCCAAATAGGATTATCTATTAATTTATCCAGGTGAACGAAACATGACCGATTGCAATTCATTAAAAAATTCATAATAATATATTTTTGAGCGCATTCCAGTTGTACCTTATCGAGAACAACCCAACTTTTTTCAAGATATACAATTATGAGCTAACATCTGTTTAAAATGACATCAGACATCCGGTATAATCAGGCGTAATAATAGCATCCCACAATACAAATAGTTGTTACACAAGAAAGCCCGAGGAATTCCAAAGAGAGCGAAGGACCATTTCCTGCCAGTCGATAAAGCCTGCGTATCGTATCGAGCCGGTGCGATGATGTGGCTGGCGCGAGAAGAGTGACATCAAAAATAATTTAAGGATGCATTATTATTAGGTATAAAACGTGGTCAGTGACTTCACAATTGATCTCCGTCTCTCTCTTCCTGCGTACGACCGTTTCTTTCTGGCTTCTTGGTAGCCGTGGCGTGTTTGGTCGACCTTCCAGAGGCCGCGCGTACAGTCCATGTAAAAACATCGGCCGTCGAAGGACCATTGTTGCCGGGTTTACTCCTTCAGCGATCCGCATACCACAGACTCATCGTGCCAGTTGGTCTTATTGGGAGACTACCACGTTTTCAAGCTTGGTCAAATATAACTTTCAAGGCATTTTGTTCAATTTTATTAATACTTATTTTAGAAACAATATAAAAACCTAGATTTTCACATAAAGTTAGGGGGGAAATTGGACGCACGGGTATTAGAAAACACTCTGATGTATTGAAAAACTAGAAAAGCAGTCTTGTATCAATTCTCAGATTAGCGACTTCAAAATTTCTGAGAATTTCTTATTCTAAGTTTTCACCTTCTTTACTAGCAACACACAGAGTTGACACCTTTTCAGGCAACTGTCGGGAAACATACAAGGTCCCCCAACATTTCTTAGATTAAGAAAGTGATATATGTACTCATTTTCCGTAAAAAAACTTGTCAAGTATCCTGCTAATTAAGCAGGAAGGTTTAGTTGAAGGAAATGATCTAAGCAGAAAAGTTTTTAGCCAAGTTTGCGAAACACTGTCGAACGTGAGTTATGTCTAGTATGTAAGTTTTTAGTTTGTTACTTGTGACCGGGTAAAAGGTGTATAGATGCACTTAAGGTCCTCCTTCCCCATCCCCGGTGTTGCATCCCTCATTTTTACAAATCACAAAGATTTTCAGGGCTTTTGTTAACTATTGACAGCTTAGACAGCGAGCAGGGTTGAAATGTTCAATACTGATCATGAACAATATATCAGCTCAGTACCCTGAATAAAAAAATTATTGAGAGAAACGGGAACAAAATTTGATACGAATGGAAGAAATATGGAATCCGCAACGATTTCTCCTATTAACTTTTCTGAAATGGACGATAATTATGCGATTTTTATGTACTTTATATATCAATATTTCCCTTGTTGTTGCGTGACAATTTTAGAAATATATAATCAGATTAGCAACCAGAATAAATGATGAAATTAATAAAACATATGCTTCTTATTTACTATCATTTCAAATGTTTACCATAACAGTAGGCGAAATATAAAAAATCCATACCTACATACAAATCTTTGGATCACCATTACCAGTGTGGCACATAACAGACAAATAAGAAATTTTGAGTAGCTTGAACTCTATATGTTGTCAGAGGTCATCAACCTCCGTATTTTACTAGGCAAGAGACTGCTCTAGCCCACGATGAAATACGGCATTAATAATTCACTAGATTTTACTACGTGAATGCACAGTTAAGTTATTTTGACAGTCATCCCTTCCATGAGTGATGTCCAACGCTACAATGCTTTTGTTGGTGGAGAATGTCTTCTTTTTTCACGATCATTGAAGTAGCTAGTGTTCGTTTTGGCCTCAAACAATATTCTGTAAGATATATGTATAAATTTCAGCAATCATATATACTGGTATGAAGGGAAGCAAGATTTTTTGCACTCTTTTTGTCGGCCGGAACTTCAACCTAGCAAACATCCATACCTCTCATCCACATATTAAACTATTTTAAATATTAGCTGCTAAAATGAAGGCGATCTGGCGGCTTATTTCATATAGTAGCTACTTTAGATAAATTTGTATTAAGAATTCGGTTCATGGTTGCTTAGAAATAAAAAAAACACAAAATGGTACGACGGATATTTCTTCGGTTTTTCCATATTATCAACAGAAACACGTCTGGGTAGTGCCAGTAAAATATGGCATAATTTTCTCCATTTAAATACGTCAGAGGTTATTTATGGCAGAACCGTATATAAATATGTTTAATTACGCTAATTTACGGGAATCTTTTTGTGGCTGAAATTCGTTATATCCATAAAAAACTCGAGTATGAATATTTTATTGGATGCCCAGGCAGATTTACGATCGCTTTTAAATATAAATTGAATATGGCAAAATTGCATTTAATACTCAAGTTGGATGATAAACTTTTCATTAAATCCTATACTACAGGATCGAACTAGGTGAGGCTACAGAAAGTCTCAAATATGTTTTTCGTTGTTACACAAATGCAGTGAAGTAAATTAAGTATGTAATTCCTACAATGTTCTGACACCATCAACTTGTAAATAGTGTTCTGTGGCATAAGGTTGTGGTTGTGTGACATTTTTTTTCCAAATATGTGTTCGACGGAGATTCTTTTCTTCTTATTTATATCTGGTATGTAGTAGAAAAGCATACATTACATGACAGGATTTTGTATTACTTTAAAGGAGTTTGGTCATAGAAACCACGAATTAATATAACTACTTTGGATATAACTGTTACATAAATTGAATTAGATATGAAACAAGTTTTATCTGTGATACATGCAGAAATGAAGTTTGAACCCTCCAGAAATGTTTGACCACGCCTAAAAATGAACGGAAACGGCAAGTATTTCCGGGTGTGTAAACATCATACAACTTCTAAAAAGCATTATATAAAATTGTAATATTCTCTGGAGTAAAATACTCACTTCGATTATCTATGGGTAGTGAAAAGCTCATATATTATAATCCAAATATCTATTCAAATGCTCAATGCTTTTTGTATTTTAAGCTTCGGCTAGTTTAAAATTGCACCAAGGTTGTAAAACATTTATTCAAAGGTTTTGAAATCTCTGCTATGAGGTTTATAAAAATATACGTCGTCTAACCTAGTGGTATAACTGTAGAGACAAATTGGCTGTTTCATATGTAACCCAGTCAAGGGCGTGATAGCAATATCAATACTCTCCTCCTCCTAGCGCCGTGCACAGTGGCGCTGCCCATCAGCATCTTACGAATTGTTATACCTTGACCGATGTTATTTATCGATTTTTCCTGTTTTGTCGGACATAGAAATGAAAAAATAGGAAGTACCCTTTTTTCTCATGGTGCTTAGACTGAAAGCTCGGAATTTATAGTTAGAACTGTAAATCTTACAAACACGAAGTTAGTAAACAAATCCCCGATAATTTACATCAGATTGACGGTTTTCACATTCTAGCCCGAGAAAATTCAATAAAACATGTATTGAATTTCTTAATAAACAATCCTGATGGATTGAAACCTCATGATACGCTAAAACTTTGGGTCCATAGCGATTAAGGGACTAATTATAAAGTTTGAACCGAACACTAAAATAGAAACTACAGTATACTGGAAACTAACGTATACATGGCAATATCTGCCACTACAATATCCAAGCCAACCAGCGTTCACGAAAGAGCGGGTCGTTCAAACTCTAGTTGTAGATTGTAGAAGCTCTTACTTGGTAAAACTCTTCCATCATTCAGGTAATAAAAATTGTGTTTCACCAATGAAACTCACTTTCTTCTAGTGACGCGTTTCGATTAGTATTTGAATCATTGTTGTACTGTCAGATTTCTGACAATGCGATGCTTCAAATATAAATCGAACCACATCACTGAATTTTATTTGTGAGACTTTGTGGTAAGTTCGCTAAATTTCTTATCTGGACATCCAATAGGGACATCCCATTAAAGAAGATCCACCCAGAAACGCATATCAGGAAAAAAACAGGTAATGTACAATCCTGGCATTTACTTCTAAGAAACGTCCAATAATGAATATAAAGAAATCTAGAACAGCATCTACCAAGTATCATGCGGATGCAGCAAAATATACGTGGGAGAACACTAGAAATATGAATTAAGAAACACGGACTAAACATCAAGTGAACAGAGACAGTAAAATTCGCAATAGCTGGCCACGCATGGACAGAGCACCATAAAAGAATGTGGGACAACGCTAACCTAGGGTAGAAATAAAACCGATATGGCAGCCACTAATGAGATGATTGAACTACAGCTATACCAAACGAACTGGGATACGCAAATCAACAGAAAATAACGTCAAACAATCGGAAGGCCATCTGAACCAATCAGGACTAGCAGCGCCAACGACATGTCTGTCTGATGAGTATAAATAGCTATCACAAAATTCATATAGAGAAATATTAAAACGTCAAATCAATCTAAACGTCGTTGCACTCAAGTCCGAAACACAACTTTTTAATCATCTAGGTTGTGTGCTGAGTGAAAGAACAGTTGTGATCCTTGCGTTTTGATCTATCGGCATAAAACTAGGGGGAATGATTATGTGAAGTACCCTTCAATATTCAGGACTATACAGAGAAAACCAATGATGTTTGGCAGTCGTAACCAAAAGGTATCCATCTCCACCCAGAAATCGTTCGTATAAATTTATTGCAGCTGACAGCAGTAGTGGCAGACGGACGGACGATGAATCGAGCTCAGAACACTGACAGTATGGCAGGCAGTCTAGCTGTGCCACGTTCGTAATTCTTAAAAATAACAAACCCACTTCCGGTGCATTCAGCCTAAATGCGCTTACACGCCGACAGTGATGACTCCACAAAAGTGACAGAGAGGGGACGAGGATGCGTTCTCGCTCCTGCAATCAAAACGACAACCATAGAAGACTCCTACCAGAGGCGTACCCCGATCGTACTTAATAGCGATGCACCACACATCGCAGCGGCAAACGTGAAAAGATGGACAAAAGTTGAAGCGGTAATTCTGCAAATGCTATTTACAATCAAAAGTTTGATTTCGGACTTCCATTGTCTATAAAATTTTGAGAATCACGACGTTTCGATTGATGTGCTATCTTCAATCGTTCAGTTCACCTGAAGACGATTGAAGATAGCACATCAATCGAAACGTCGTGATACTCAAAATTTTATAGACAATGGAAGTCCGAAATCAAACTTTTGATAAATCCACCTTGTCTACAAGTTTCAAACAACAGCTATTTACAATTTTGTTCGCAAGATGAAAGGTAATGAAAACTTGACATACAGGGTTGTGTTCATGATACCTAATTTGGAGTTGATATGTATGTCCGCAAAGAAAATAGAAAATCCAAAATGGCACAAGAATTTTCTGGAAGCCTTCCCTACGTCAACGGAAATCTGTATATTTTTCGTACCGTTGATGACAAATTTGAGGTCAATAAATATAATAAAAATTTCTTAACGTTCTATATTCCAGCAATACTTTCACTCCGGTAGTACTTCGCAGTTTTTGAGATATCGATTCAGTAGCAGCACAAAAATACCTGAAACGAAATATCCATATTACAACGCACGATGCATTCCTACCTAACGTTTAAGCTAGACTTAACCACAGATTACTCACTCTTGACTGAACGGTCGCGTCGCCTTAGAAACGTCACACTATGTTGCGGTGTTGCCAAAATTATCAATTTTTCCTGAAAATTAACTCGGAACTTCTATGATAAAAAAGACATGACCATCTAAATATCCACATAGACGGCGGACACCTCACAATATTGTAGCTCTGTTATCTGAGCGTCGTCCACTGACTTTGAGTAGGTTGAAATTATTACAAAGATGGCGACCGCCTACCGCCAGTAAGTCTGATGTTCATTCTAACTAAGAAAGGTCCGCACTACTTCATTTTATAATACTTTGTTGTGAATTTCCAACCATAAAGGTAAGATTAAAAATTATGTTACATAATTTTTTTTGGCAAGATTATTAGAAAATATGTTGCAATTTGATAATATAATATTAATAATAGCATTCATTGCCTAACAACCAGGACAGCAAGTTGAATACATGACAATCCATAAAATCATAACGATATGAAAACAATGTCAAAATATAGGAAAAGAAAAAATATCCACTACTACTGTAACTCTAACCAACCGCATAAATAAAAATAATATGAGAGAAATTAAATGTTTTCAAGTTAGCAAACAAAATTCAAATATTTCACAAAAACTGTACAGCCATATCTAGGATTTGATTCAAAACATCGGCATTTATGTCACAAAAATTACAAACTGAATTAAAATTATTGCACAACAGAAAATGGAGAAATGGAGACAAATTGGTCTGTGCTCTATCACAATGGAAAGTTCAGGTAGTACGAGTCCTCAGTGATGGTATATAAAATTTTAACTGTGCTACGATGCCAATAGCATCAATCATATTGTGAAGTACTTTGCATACGAATATAATTGTTGATGATAATATTAAGAGTGAAATCATTGATTAGATGTGAATATAAATATAAGCTCCCGGCTTTTGTCAAGTTGCCACGTTTACTCTAACAATTTAGTTCTAGTTTTCTGCATGCTACCTGAATAAAGACACTAAATAGCCTTGGAAAAATAGTATCCACTAGAATAATATCAGCGGAACAGTGATATCAGTTCACTAAATATCATTATCTTTCTCTCTCTCTCTCTTATTTCAGGTTTTGGAAGTCCTCGAAACGAAATTTTTCGTAATATTTGGATTTTTTTAGATTCAAGGTCTTTCAGTCGTTTCATTTTTTCATTGAAGTTAAAGATATAAACAGCTGCAAAATCCAATTCAAATCTTCATTTCCCCTATTGCGGGGGGAGTGCAGCGACAACCTATGTTTTTGGAAAATGTTGAAATCCCCACTAGGGATTCATAATCAACAACCTCAGAATGTACTCTGTTAATTTTTATGGTAATAGCAAAAGTGGTCCACTATTTTTTTTGAAATCAGGATAGCATCAGATTTTGTGTTAGCAGCAAAAAAAATCGAATTATCCCCAAATAGAACAACTCGTCTGCTTGATAAAGAGACTTTAAAACGGATTACAACCAATACAGAGTTTATTCTCACTTCATTTCATACTTTTCACCGACAGAAATACTGAGAAATGGGGCAGTTCAGCCTAGACGCCGAATTGAGGTGCAGCGGTCTGCGTCATTATTTATATTTTATTTACGACTCAAAATATAGCATTCAGCATTGTAAAACTTAAATTGATCCAACCTTTGATGAACATTGGATATGCACCGAACAACTAAAACGAAATTCCACCATTTTAAGCATAGCTCATTTTTGAAGGCAAACGGGTGAACCATGATTTACACCAAAGAATTCCTGAGGTCAGCCGTTCATAGACGAAACGACTTTTACCAACGCGCCTCTCCCCATTCTCCCACCACCAATATCTGTCAAGGGCCTCAGACATGCTGACAGACAGACCGAGAGAGATTAGTGGTATGGTTCTTCGTGGTGAATATATCATGAAAAATCAAGAAAATAAAATGTATCGTTTTTTTACAATTACAGTCTTAACTCCACGGCCATTGGCGTGGTAGGTAAAACTTGAATTGTCAACGCAAATCAACACAAGCATGATTAAAAACCTGCAGTGAGTAGCGTAGGGCCCCCGATATTCGCAAACTAATATCCACTTAGTATAATATTTTTACATCGATTACATTCCTCTGCGACTGTTTATTTCAAAGCAAAATTAATAATAACTTACCGTCCTCACATTCCTGGAACAGTTTTAAGTAGAATATTTTTTTCGTCTTCGAATTTTGACGGTTGTCCAGTTTTCAAGGAGTACCTGCAACAAAACAGACGACTATTAGTGCGAGTAAATAATTATGGCGTTCCCAATAAACAAAGCACTAAGAACACATGACTAAGTTATTTATTATTAGTGAAGTAATAGTTTAGTGGCATTAGATAGACAATCGTGATATTCTAAAATATACATTGACTGGGAGTCCATAAAAACAGTTTAGATTACTGCTACCACCAAATATCTCCTGAATTATATTTCTGTCACAATTACATTGATTACATTAAGGACATACAAGATTTCGTAGCTATTAGATATGTTTCATAAACAGAAAAGTATTAACATATAATTGTAACTAAATAGCTGTAAAAAATTGGCCTTCTGCGAATCGTGGTGATTTGGGCGTTGAGATACTTCCAAGTAAACATACTTTGTGATTGCTTTTGTTTATTTGTTGTCTTGGTCTGCCAATTGGCTTAGACTTAGGTCGCTCCCTCAACTATCAACAATTATTCAACTGAAATTATTTTCAACTTTCGTAAAAGTCTTAAAGTTGCAGTGCAGTGTTTCTTATAATTTTTAGTTTTCGTTTAATTATCAAGCCCTACGGAAGTTGACTCGAGGTTGTTTTCTTTAAGCAACTTCATCAGTTCCCAATCTGATAGTATGAAATCAAGGGTCGGTTTCGAAAACGAAAGTGATAACAGTAATAATGATAATTCATGAAATTAATTCGATGCTTCTTTTTAATGTTCCTATGTTGGTCACGATTTCAACCTGTACTTTGACATACCATATCGAATAATAAATTCAAAAATCATAAAACAATGACTCATTTATTAGGTATTATTTATTTTTATCTAAAAGGAACATAATTTAATACGTCCATTTTCAAAGATCCTTTTATTAGCTCTAGTGGTATAGGAGGGTTACCGAGTTTCTATATAAAAAAATATTAGTGGAAAAATAACAAAAACATAGTTCCTAACTGTAAAACGAGTCTAAAACAGAAATAAGGTTGGCTTTTTTGAAAACACTTAAAATTATACTACATTCATGAATGTTAAACTTAATTATTTAAAAGCTGCTCGAAAAATTTGATTAGTGCAGCTTTTTGAACTACTTCGTAATGCCATTAAAATTGAATCCTTAAATCGACCTAAAAGAGTTGAATATTGTAAACAAGTAAAAACCATCCAATTTTTTTTGAATCGTTGGCAGTTTTAGCCTCCATCATAATTTAACCTAACAAACTGCCTTAAGATTTTTCGAATTGCTTACTTTTCAATAATCGATGGAATATTCTGATGTTTAAACATAGAAAAAGCTGTTTAAATAACAGAGCGTCACATAAAAAGAAGAAAAGGGGGAATGAATAAGGAGTAAAATAAAGAAAGTATGGTAAAATAGTATAATTAAAAGGCAATGCCCCAGTCGTATCGGACTATAACATATTTTCGAACAGACTGGAATTTGGTCGGGCGCTAAAGTGTTGAATTCTAGGAATTCGTTGTTAGATTCATTTCGGTCAGATCGAAGCTGTAAACATATACCGGGTGTGATCCATCTGAATACAGAAAATATATACAGATGGCTCACAGTCTGCCACTTGTGTATAGAATGAGATATAAAAAATTGCAGCCATACTGATAAGACTCACAATTCACCTGGATATAAAAAATAGACCAGGATATGAAAAAATTTAATCACGTCCGTTAATATCAAAAACATTGAAATTATGCTCAATAGAAAATGCTTGTATTTGTAACGCAATTTTGTGTTGGTCGGATCATCAATATGGCAATAAACATTCATTTTTATCTTGTTTCCAAGATGAAAATTGAATATATCCTATAAACTTTGGCATCAATTCAATTGGGAAATACAGCAAGAACAAACATTTGCTCTGAAATTTAAGGTTCTAACCAATCCATATGTTTTAATTTGACTGAAAAATAAATGAAAATTCAAGAAGCACGGAAAAATGAAATGTAAGTACACTGGTAGAACTAGAATAGTACTAAAAGTTTGTTTGTAGCAAGATTCGAGATGTAACTCATTGTTATCCTCCTAAAAATATTAATTTTTGGCTACGACCGTGCATGACTCGAGAAACATTGACTGACAGCACATCCCTCCAAAAATTTCAAAAAAATCGAGGCAGCGGTTACTGAAATTATGTGATGTCAATATTAGAATATATAAAAATCCATCAATCGTTCGAATAAACATTTCGTCCAAATCGAAAATGTTCATAATTTTCTATGTGAGAGTTTAAGCAAAAATTTATCTAATTAGCAGGTCTTAAGACGAATTCGCACCATTCACCCATAATAACATGGGCAAAGGAAACACTCAACATTTTTTCGTACGGCTAACTGCATTCCTCAATTTATGTAATTGGCCGGAATTTATTAGTTAAGAATTATTTTTAGAAAACCAGTTAGCTTAAAAATTAGGATTAGTTTTTTGCTCTCGCTGTACATCACCGGCTAGAATGTAAAAGTGGTATGATTATCATTGATGGTATCAATGAAATTAAATTATATTGAGGATGCAACGACTCTGAAGGATTGATCGAACGTGCTGCCGTTCTGTACAGGTGCGTAGAGAGCGGGGCGACATAAGGATAACCTGTTGTCCGGAAAATAAGTCGTTGTAGAGTGCAAATCTTGACAATAAGTTTTTGCTTAATATCTTTAGAAGATGGCTTCCTGCTGCCATGCGTTGGGAAATTCGCGCACTCATTCTAACATTTGTGTTTCATCTTCTGTCTTTTTCTTAAACATTGATTCTACATGCTACAGGAAATTCTGTACCATATAACTGAACGCTTGAAGGTAAATACAAGTTGCTCTCAGATGCTCAGTTGACGGATTGTGGAAACGTAGCAAAACATAAGCACATATTCCTGTTTCAGTTTTTTACGAAAAATAGGTAACAACTTTATTTTACCGAATTTAGAGAAACGAAAATTATATCAACCCTCGCCAAATAATAATGGAATAAAGGAATTTTATGCAACTCCATTGTATCCAAAGCATTATATAAAATAACTCCAACATGTTACTTCTCAGTTCATTCAAGGAATATTTTTTACATATATGGTACAAATGTTTTATTACCTCTTAACTTTGAAATTTTATTTTGGACCACCCTGTATTATAATTTTAGCACTCCAGTTCGGTAAATTAGCCCAAAAAAGAAAAACAAATAAGAATAAATGAACGGCCAAACAAAAATGACATCAAGTTATTCCCATTTATAATTAAGGATCGGAACGAATGCTACATATGTCGATCTTTTGCAATTGAATTTAAAAAGCATTAAGCATATTTGGAATCTTTATATATTATATTTTATGATTTCATTAATTCCTATGATTTTGAACTTGGAATACACCATTTCATTTTCACATTTATTCATTGAAGTCCCTGAATAAAGAATTTGAGTACTTTGTTACTCAATTTATTATTTGCTCTCATTTTGTTAGCATTGTTCACTATTACATCAAATTTGAAGTAAATTTTTTGAGGTTTCCATATAATGCTTCCATGATTTTGAGTTGATTAAAATATACAGGAGAATTTTTTTGGAGCTTAGAATTCATGTGTATGTTGAGAGAGATGAAACTCCAACTTTATTTATGTGGTACAACTACTATGCAGGAACATCCTTATAAGTCTCAATCTAAAGAGTAAAAAAAATAGTAAGAAAAATAGGACATCGTTAGTACCCCCTTATCTACCTTGACACTTATTTTTAAATTATTATTTGAGTGATAATCTTATAATTAATAATAAATTGGAAATTCATAATAAACAACATTCAATTTCCTTTATGACTCTAGAAATTGACTGAATTAGTTTGTAGTTGATAAAATGATTTTTAAAATATGTACAGATACAGCTCTACTACTATTATTTAAAAAACAATTATTTAAACGATGGTAAACAGACCCATTAATGCGATCAGTGACGTCCCAAAACGATTTTAAGGATGTATACAGTTGGTATGGTGGAAAAAGGACATAACTTTTGAACAAGACGATTATAATCGTTGAGTGTAAAGATCACGATTTAGCGCAATATTCAAAAAAACTATTTGATAAATGTGTATAACTTGTAAGACTTATTAGAGGTAATAAAAACAGAATGTTGCTTTCGTATTTATATAGATTACAAAATTTCATCTGAATGATGGACGAGTTCCACCAAGTAAGACAATTTACAATTTACATGATCATCTTCTATTATGGATCATTGCCTTCAAAACTAAAATGTACAGAATGTTCTCGAATGCTTTATTTTACTTTATATTATATTATATATTTATAAATTTTCAACTAAGTTTTTTGAAAAATCATTCCTTGCACTAAATTGAGGAATTTGGTAAACATTTTGAACAATATTCTAATTATTCATAAAATCAATGCTTGGTTTGCAAACTTTTATAAACTAGCTGATTATTTAATGTCAGAAGGAATCTGGGTCTGATTAGCGTTCAACGTTGAATTTTCATATTTGCATGGGACACCCTCAAGACACTAAGATTAAACTACACTAGATTAAAATATACATGTAAAATTGATATTTTGACATTGTTCAAAATTTGTGAGATCTTCAAAACACTTTTTATGTTAATCCCGGAAGTCAAACTCGAGAAACATAACAGAACGATGAATATTATAGATCATAGACCGTCTTCCAGTAATACTTAATTTAAGATCTCCCATCCACCACCCCCAAACTAAATGTTTGCACCCTGGTGAAAAAAAAATTTAAAAAACGATCACGAGCCTCGGAAACGTCCATAAAACGAAAGTTGAAAATTTTTATTTCTTTTTTACGATAACTCCATCCTTGTCACACTACCTAGCCTAGAGTTTCATCAAAATCCAGAAAGTACTTTCCGAGTTATAGAGTGGTCAAGGAAGGACAGACAAATAGAACGACCGACGGACATGAGTAACGTGGTTTTTCGTGATGAATACGTCATAATTATCAAGATTTCGGAATTTTTCTCGATTACCATATTTCCCCTCCTATTGACGTGGGAGGCAAAAGAATGGAACAAGTATATTTCAATTAATGTACTGAATACGTCAGCGAAACACAATTATTATATGCAAATTTCAAACAGATACCGGAAATGTTACGCAACATGGAAATGCTTTAATTAGCCAGCAATTTGTTGGCTTTGGTTTAAAATAACCATCAAATAGCACTGAATTTAACAAGGTAACACATGCTATTGAAGTTCCAATAGCCTCATGAGATTAGTGGGTCACCAATTTTTTATCGATGGTCGTTGGAAGTGAGGATCATAGGGAAGGTTTTGCAACGTTAATTCATGGGTATGGTAAAAATATCATAAAACAATAAGCTTTCCATTTACCAAGGGTAAGGAAGCTAAAATGAATAACACGATCATCTTGGCCGGTGGATTTAAGAGGCAGGTGATTATTTATTTGGAATTCAAAACCCATATGTTAAAAGTCGTTCTTCTGTGGTTGGTATTCTATATGGACTCTAGAATTGATATATATTATCTTTTTCAATCCGAAAATTAGTCCAGCAATCTAGGCCTTGTTATTTTGTAGGAAATTGATTCAGGTAGATTGAATAATCTCACACACATCAATGTATACTCGTATCTTGCGAAATCATGTTAAAGCTATTACAGAGTGTAATAGCACTAATAACCATACGTCTAAAATTTGTTATAATTGTGAAAGTTAAGTCTTCCTTAAGATTATTTCCTCGTAATGAAAAATAAGAATGAAAAGCTTATATATTTGTATGTAATGAGATATCAACTGGTAAAATATATCTTGGAAATTATCGATAACATCAAAAATTAAAACCATATTATATCCAATGTGACCGTGGCGCCGCACCACGTACCGGTTCATGATGAATATTTTTCACCTTTTAAAAACCACACCTTATTGAAAGCGTGGCCACCACACTTATACAAGAGACAAACTTGAAATATATTCGACCAATGGCGTTCACGTATATGGCTTACGGAGGTGCGACCAAATTACACCTACAGTTGAGCTTTTTGAGATACATTTGGATATTCATCTTAGTTGTCCTGGTTGTTGAATGATACTACATAATAACAACTGACCATTTATAGCCAAGGGCGTATCTAGTCTAGTCTTGAGGGGGTAGCAGGGCTGAAGTTTGTGTATTTTACCACCATTTATTTTGTAATACCTTCGTCGAGGTAGTTGATGCTACAGAAAGGAGTATGTTTATAGTATTATAATAAGAAGGAGACGATAAACAGCAAGTCAAACAGTGGAGTCTTTGCTGTTTGGAAGATTAAATAAAACATGAACAGTTTTCTCGAAAACGACCGGGTAAAGATACGCTTGCAATTGTACTGAGCTGCCAGAATAGAAGTATCGTGATAATTTCTCAATAGAGATAAAGCAGTTGAATACGATGTGTTTTAGCTCATTTGAAAGATGCTAAAAATTCATTTTCGTTCATCCCATCTCTGAAATGCGTACAAATGCGCACTTTCCTTAAGCCGACTTTTAGTTCCAGTCACGCTATGGGATTTTGGAAATCGCACAAGAAATATGCAATTGATTTTGAGTTACTGGAAGGTGTGCGAGTTTTTACTTTAATTTCAATGATACCAGACTCACATTATTTATTACGAAAATAAGAGTTGGTCAATAAAAAAAAACGGAAATCAGTCTACAGAATATGATAACATAGAAATACCATGTCTTGATCTGTTATTTATAACAAATTTATATATGAATCATTCATTCCTTGGAGAGCAATTGAATTAAATTTATGGTCAAAAATCTTGGGGGAGGCGTAATTACCCCTGTTCCCCCCTTGTATACTCCTGTGTTTTGACCACATCGGCAGCCTTTTTCAAAGTAATTTGTTAGTAGAGATCAATCTGTCGTCATGTGTTGTTTTAATTAATCGCCAGGACAAATGAGGTGAACCAAATATTTCTTCAGGACCTAGTCCGCCTTATACTCAAAAATTTCCCATTAATTTTTTTTCAAGATAACATATGCCATCAAGTAGGTTCACGCAGTTAGGACCTTGTTAACCACGTTTCATAATAATAACCTCAAAATGAAAAATTCAACAAGTGTCCCCACACGTGTGTTTCCCTAAGAATATTGTCTAGCACTGTAGGACGACAGAGTAGTTTGAGCCAATGAGAACATCTACAAGTATTTATACAATATACCTTTGTAGGAAACTTAATATACGCACAGAATTTATATTTTTTTATATTTGTAGCCATGTGCAAATTAATTTTTGTATAATACGTAATTTTCTGGAAAGCAATTTCAAAGAAATTTAATCGTAGAGTGAAGTGGTTGCGGACTCAATCTCCAAGAAGAGGAAACATTTTCGAAAATACGCCCACGTACCCGCTCCGTGATACGGCTCGTGGCATAAAATTGGGATTTTAAAAGCCCACAGAGACAGAGAAAGATGGCATGAAGAACGGACAGCAGGTGGAAGTGAGATGGAGACACATTGACCTGTTACCTACCGGTTCGGCTACTGCGCTACGCAGAGACACAAATGCCAGTGATGAGGGAGGCAGAGGGAACGGGGGTAAGAGGTGAGGGGGGAACCGGCGCGCGCGGTCAACACACGGCCATGTTGCCAGCTCCTAAGAAATTTAGCAACGTTCATACACAAAGGTTCAAGATTGAATAACGATCTGAAATACTTACAAGTCGATCCAAAACCTGTCATCGAAGGAATCAAAACTTGAGGAGGTCACAATAAAGCATACTATCAACTAGCTATTGATACATTATATTTTCCACTGGCCGTCAATTGAAACCACATACCAATGAGTGAAGATCTTTACTAACGTTTAGGCTGCCTCGGCAGCCTTTATCAAAACCCAAAACAAGATAAGTTACAGAAGTTACATTAGCTATTGATATGCTGAAAAAAGTCTGCTCAAGTCCAATACAGCCCGAAGGACCATACAATCGTCATTTAAATTCGATTCATGTAGTAACAAAAATGCACAGGCTAACAATAATGTGCTACACTGAACATTACAGCAGGCGACCACATTTCCAGTTTTCGTACATGAGTACGAGTATCACGCTGAAAGTTTTCAGATACAGAAAAACTACAAGGTTATTTTGAAAAACTCTATTCTGTTCTTTCAACATATTCTCCCCCTACCTCAATACATTTAAGCAGTCCGTAAAACCACTTGTCAAATTCTTGTGACCAACGTTCTTTTGGAAGGTTGCTAATTTCCTCCTCAAATGCAGCGATTGCCTCTTCATCGGTGGAAAAATGGCGCCCTCGTAACTTTTCTTTGATCTTAGAGAATAGTTAGAAGCTAGGTCCGGAGAATGAGGTGGGTGAGGCAACAGTTTGACACCCTGTTCAGCAAAAAAATCGAGTGTTCTAGTGGGGCTGTAGGCGGGTGCGTTGTCTTGGTGCCATTGAATACCCCGCAGACCAGTCTTTGGACGGGTCTTGCATAGTTGTTGGAAGACTACAGGAACACATTTGGTTATATACCATTCAGAAGTAACTGTCCTTTGATTTTCCAAGGCTCCCGTTGAGATGTATCCACTTGTTACGATATTTAAACTGTTTTTACTGTGCCCATTATCAAATTTTTCAAGCATAAACTTAGCCCAATCAACTCTTGTTGCTTTTTGCTCACTGGTCAACCAATGTGGCACCCATATGGAACACCGCTTCCTTAGGTGAAGGTGATCATGAATGATTGTTCGGTCCACTGCGGATCCAATCCACAGAGAAGTCTCAACCTTAGTGTAGGTTATATGTTGATCTTTTTTTACCAAATTTTACATAGCTTCTACAGTTTCCGGAGTAACAGCGGTCGACCTGTGCGAGGTTTATCATCGAGTGAGACCCGGCCCCTTTTAAACTCAGCAAACCAAATAAAAACAGTAGCCCTAGAAGGGGCAGAGTCCCCAAGGCAACTCAAAAATGTTTCGTGACATTCCGCTTGTTTTAGTCCCTTTTTATAGTAATACAAATTCATGGCTTGAAAATCGCGACTACCTGGTTCCATTTTCACTTTAAAATTCGGCCAACGCTTAGATGCATTCGAGACCGTGGCAAGGCAAGTACTGAACGATTCAAATGCTGCCTTTGCGTGTAAGCACTTACAACTTTAGACAAAATAGCTGCGTGCTCAAACTTGTTTAAACTTGTATAGATTAGGAATATTTAAAGACTTTCAGCGTGACCCTCGTATAGTGCTTCGACTTTTAATATCTATAAAAATATATTTAACTTTCATTCGACAAAAAAGATACTGAAAATTATGAGGTACCTACATATTATATTAAAAATACTTTCATCATTCTGAGAACTCAAGATATTTAAAATTCTCAACGAGACCACGAAACTACCACTACTGTACGTACAATCTTTTCAAAGTAAATTATATTGACGTGTATTCAAAATACTTCAATCTTAACCGGTGGTTGATATTAAAAATATTGCGCTGAAGCGTTAGAAATGTTTTTTCCTTTCAACATGTGGTCTTAATAGTTTGCTCGTTCAAGCATAATAGGTGAAACATTCTAAATGAAATGTTTCATGTTCCACAAAGCAGGGTACATGCAGTCACTAAAAACCACTTTTCACTCACATCAATGATACGACATACAATCAAGTTTGATGCAGATACATATAAATCTTACAATATGGTCATTCTCAAATGTAGATAGTTAGAAACCCAGTTTTACAGTTGCTGAAAACCGCGTAATTGCACAATACAAATTTTACAGAATTGAGGTGTGTGCTTGTTGAGTTACCAAAAGCGTCATTTTCATATCATGTTCCATATAAATATTTTACCAAAAATAAATATATATTCGAAAACAATTTAATAGGCTGTACAGTTCTGAAAACTTGTCACTGCCAATGTAACCTAAGACATTGCACAGCTGGTGTCCTAAATTAATGTTAAATTAAGTACATTTCTCTTTATTTCCCAAAATAGTCCGGAAAACGTATTATTATACACCAAATCAGATCCTATTACAACGGGAATATAGAAGTCGTCTTTTGATAGAACGGAACAAAAAAAAAATCATGTAGAGTATAACTATAGTGACATTTCTAAAACCGAAGTCACTGAATACCCCAGGCAAATTATTTGCAATTCCTCCTTCCGATCGTTAAACCAATACTTCTAAGACTTTCCTATACTACAAATATCGAAGACTCTCATAAACAAATTAAATTTGAAGCAGTATTTAACGACCTGTAAAAGTAGTTAAAACGCCTTCTCGGTAGGTGGTCTGAGGTGTGTGAATATTCGTTCGGAAAACGAGAGTCAAAGGAAAATTTTAGCTCATCATCGCTTCGCCCCTCAAAGGAATAATTCAAATCAGCTTCCACCGCCTCCTTGATAACAGCCAATTAGTATTTAACATTATACAGTAGACATACGTGAGCTTTGTATTTATGATGGTTGATGAATACGAAATGTCACGTTTTTGTCAATATGCGTCTCCTAAATGTACAAAGACCGACTCTCCTTTTGGCGTCCGATGGTCGATATCGCTTACATGGAATTTTTCCATAGCTAGAACGGATGCTCACAATATAAGGTATTGTCTAGATAACAGTCGCGCATTGCTAAGTTCAGTATTAGTATTCATTAAAATCAATTTGAAGTTGAAGTTTTATCTTCCCCAAAGCCCTTAAATGTCGAGATATCTAAAGCAAATGACCAATGTCGTCGAGATATTCTGAATCAGGCGCATTGGACAGTACTACCCAAGGCTGCCAAAGTAACGAGGACGTTGCAGTGATCCTGAGGATGTTCGGCCACATAGTGAAACCGCTTACGGGCCTAACAGAAGAAGAACATCCATTTTGTTGTCAATCCGCTTTCAAAGCCCTGAAAAAAATCCCCCCAAAAAGAGCCAAGAACGCCTCCTGTTTTGGGATATCTGCTTCCGGATGGACAGTTTGTTCTGTGAGCAGAACTACCGTGTCACTAGAAGAGAGCTTCTTGCTTTTGTGAGAGTGGTGAAGCACCGACATTTCATCTACCTAGTGACTAAGGACAGGCCGTGAACAGCATTCTACGAGTACTACGACCTATAGAATGCGCCATTTGACGCTCCATACCCTCGAACACGGCTCCAAAAAGGTTACCATACCGAAGTCAGAGTGTGTTCGAATGATTTAGACTGGAAACTGGTTAGGAACACATTGGAAGTGATCTTCAGAAACGCAAACATAGAGATCCTGGTATAGAGCTTCATCCCAAGGACGAACCAAGCTCCGATGAAGACTGTCGCATGCTATTCCCACAAAGTGTCTCATTTCCAGAATGGAGCTAGCTGCCGCCACAGCTATGTTGTGCAGGTTGCGTCCCAGAAGGAACATGAGATCGGTGGCAGCTAGGAAAAGATCGACCTGTATTTACTGCATGTCTAGAACGTCTAGATCTTTCCAAATTGATTGTGGATCTTTCGAGATGGGGGATAGATGGAACATCGATCTGTGATAGCAGTCAGTCTTGAGATGTCGAACAGTCAAGAACCAGAAGACGTGGATATAAATTAGCGTATAAGTTGTGTTGTTAGTTGAAAAAAACTAGTGTTTTAGGAACCTTGTAATATGATTTTTAGGTTGATCATCAACTTATCCATCATCATCTCTTGCTCTCTCTCTCTCTAAAGGACCCAGCACAAGACCAACGGGAAAACCGTTTTGGTTAGTGTCTTTTAAAACCTTGTGAATACGGCAATCATCATTCTGAAAGTCTCCATGAAGGCAAAACACGATAGTACAATATACTGTACTATATACTAATTTCGGAGTTTCGGAAGACTATGACTAAACCACATATTCCACGAAAGTCCCGAAATTTCATCAAAATAGGTGCAGCGGTTACTGACAAAATACCAACTATGTGAATACTATAAAACGCCACAAAAACCAATTATCTAAAATTCGAAAATCAAAATCATAAAGTAAAAGGAACAAATTAGATATCGCAGCCGTAACCACAATTTGAAACATTCTTACGATGGTACTCATCAACTAGAGCGCGGAAAGTTGATTGATAAAAACCGGTCGAACGAAATGAGAATGAAAAGTGGGTATTAATATTTTTAGTAGATCGTCGAGAGCAACGCTTATAGCCACACAGATACGAGATTAAGTTTTGTGCTAGAGTTGTTTATTATCGGACAGGAAGTTACGTAGTGATTATTTTTAACATGCCTTAGAGAGGACGCCATAAATAATATATACATCTAATTATTATCCAGCGATGGGTAAATAATAATAAATCGGAGTACGAGTCAGGAATGCATAATCTGTATTAAGTCTATTTATTTGCCTTGCAACTGCAATCTCGGGAAAGACTTCACTGTACGTAACGAGAAATCGTGCCATTAATTTGCGTCTGATTGTCTGCGGCTGTGATCAACATACCCCTAAAACCCCAAGAAACATAAGTATGCTCCATGCTGAGAGGATGCCGTTTTTTCTTCGAAAAGATTGTCTTTGGTACGAGGGTCACGCTGAAAGTTTTTAGATACAGAAAAACTACAAGACTTTTTTAAAAAAACTGTATTCTGTTTTTTCAACATATTCTCCCCCTACCTCAATACATTTACGCATTTAGTAAAACCACTTGTTAAATTTTTGTAACCAACGTTCTTTTGAAAGTTTGCTAATTTTCTCCTCAAATGCAGCGATTGCCTCTTCATCGGTGAAAAAATGGCGACTTCGTAACTTTTTTTTGATCTTAGGGAATAAGAAGTCGCGTGGAGCTAGTTCCGGAGAATAAGATGGGTGGGACAACAGTTTGACACCCTGTTGAGCAAAAAAATCTAGTGTTCTAGCGGCGCTGTGGGCGGGTGCGTTGTCATGGTACCATTGAATACCCCGCAGACCAGTCTTTGGACTTCTCTTGCATAGTTCTTGGAAGACTGCATGAACACATTTGGTTATATACCATCCAGAAGTAACTGTCCTTTGATTTTCCAAGACTAACGTTGTGATGTATCCACTTTTAGAAGAAGCGAGCATTTTATTTCCAACACTTTTGGAACGACGAATTTTCGTTGGAGGCTGCTCACTTTTAAAGCACCAAACTAATGACTGCTGTTTAGTTTCGGAATCATAATGATATAGCAATGTTTCGTCTCCGGTTACGATATTGAAAGTGTTTTTACTGTGGCCATTATCAAATTTTTCAAGCATAAACTTAGCCCAATAAACTCTTGTTCCTTTTTGCTCACTGGTTAACAAATGTGGCACCTATCTGGAACACCGCTTCCTTGGGCGAAGGTGATCATGAATGATTGTTCGGACCGCTGCCGATCCAATCCCCAGAGAAGTCTAAATCTCGGTGTATTTTATATGTCGATCTTTTTTTACCATATTTTGCACAGCTTCTACAGTTTCCGGAGTAACAGCAGTGGGCGGTCGACCTGTGCGAGGTTCATCATCAAGTGAGACCCGACCCCTTTTAAACTCAGCAAACCAATTAAAAACTATAGCCCTAGAAAGGGCAGAGTCCCCAAAGCAACTAACTAAACTTTCGTGACATTTCGCTTGTTTTGTAACAGCAGTGGGCGGTCGACCTGTGCGAGTGAGACCCGACCCCTTTTAAACTCAGCAAACCAATTAAAAACCCCCCAAAGCAACTCACTAATGTTTCGTGACATTCCACTTGTTTTAGTCCCTTTTTATAGTTATACAAAATCATAGCTCGAAAATCGCGACCACCCGGTTTCATGTTAAAATTCGGCCAAAACTCAGATGCATTCGAGACCGTGGCAAGGCAACTACTGAACGATTCAAACGCTGCCTTTGCGTGTAAGCACAACTTTAAGAAAAAATAGCTGCGTGCTCAAACTTGTTTAACCTTGTATAGGTTAGGAATATCTAAAGACTTTCAGCGTGACCCTCGTATGGTTAGGTTATCGAGGTTGTGATAGTAGTAGAGCTATGGGAATATCATATCGAGGAGGTAAGGTGGGAAGGAGAGATGGATAAATGCTGTCTTACTGTGTTTTTATAAAATAAATAAATAAAATAAATAAAAGCTAATAATAATTTATGTTTGTCTGTTGACATGTGGAGAGTTAAAATGAAAAGTATAGGTCTGTATTTCGTGGGAATGGCGGAGTTTGAACCCTTCTTCCCTTCACTACACTCCTGCCTCTTACTATAATTATTGGAAATTGATACACTGATACGGATCGAGAAATCTGAAGAACTCTTCGCACAAGATTTGTCCGAGGAGGGTCCAGAGTAAAATAAAAGTTCTTGTGTTTTGTTGAGAAACGTGCCAAAAAAGTTCAAATACATTATTCATGTACGGGACACTCCTAGTAATACGCAAAGTTCTGTTTACACAATTCGAGGATATCCTGTTTTGGAAGGATGCTGCCACTTGAAATGAAATTCAGATCGGAAACTGAACATTACTCTTAATAAGGCGAGAAGCGGAACTTCGTGGAAGTAGAAGTCATTGGCATCGGAAGTCTTTCCAGCTGTTGCTTTAATTAATGCTTCCAAAACATCCAAAGACGATGTCCTCGAAACTCGATTGGTATTTATGAGCTCGTTTTCGCATTAGCGCCTTCTCATGGTAGGTGGAACCATGTATTAGTGAGCAAACAAGCATTTGAAGACAGACATATTTGATTTAATGTACTGATCTAGCGTCTTGCCTAGCAAAGCCATCTGACCGTCTCGCTCCATGGACTCCACACATTCCTTCCGGGAATAACTCTGTTATACCAAATGGATCGCTATTCGACCAAATGAGAATTTGAACGGTTGAAGCTACAATGCTCAAAAAAAAAATGGCCATTTCCGACGAGGCAGTCAAAAATGTCTGAATCGCGCAAACGTCTGTAAAATTATGAATAATTGTTTTTAATTAGCTGGACCCGAGGAAATTTTGAAGTTAACAGAATTAATAAAAATCATTCAGATGCAATTACCTCAATAATAGTTATTAATTTAAAGCTGTGTCGTGTGTTAGAATGAATTAGCATCTCTAAGTTCACTAGGGCGATCACAGTCCTACCATCGCTTCTATTTTATTCCTCCAATAAGCTTCTGATGCCAATCTAGAATGAAAGTTTTTTAACACATGTTAAGATTTAGGCCCGTAACATGCTCAAAAGTTTATAAACCTCAAATAGTGGGTACTGAAGTTAGGCGTGATTTAAGTGTTACCGATGGCAATTAGTGACATGTAATTTCATGAAACCTCCGAAATGCGTTTTTCTAGCGTTTTATTCAGTATTTATTCATTTCCGTCGGTCTGTCTGTCGACCTTCGTGCTTCCTCACCGCTGTACCGAATTAGATCGAATTTAAGGAAAGATTTAACTGAGGTACGTACCTAATCGAAAATGCTACTTTCTTTTATGACATTGCGGCGGTTCACTTGGCATAAAAAATCATCCAATCATATTCGGGCGTATATCAAAAACAAATTTTCGTTCAAAAGTTTGTACGTGTGAAGTTTTATTTTTCACATCCTTCAGAAGCTGATCAATTTAGGGAGTAATTAAATAAAGTTTTTGGGAAGTAAATTCTATAATCCACTGAATATTTGTTATATCTAGATTAGATTATATTAGATCTTGTTACGAACCAACTTCTTTGAAATTTGAATACTGCCATTATCTCTCAAATTTTCCATTTTTTAACCAATAACTTACTTATTCTATTTGAAGGTCGCAAATCGGTATTTCTGTGAAATGTAATAAAGTTTAACAGATTGTCGTCCATTTTATGTCGTAGATCATAAGACTCCATGAGCTGAAAGCTTCAAATAATCTAGTAATGGATGCAAGAGTTTATATTCCTTTTTTCATTTATTTTTATAGTCTGTCAAATACATTTTTTTTTATTTTTGAATTTCTTAAGCCAAAACCGTCATTAGTTAAAAATACAGTGCTTGAATAGGCAATTGTAAATAGTGAGTTACATAAAAGCATCACGAATCGGAGGGAAATGATGTAAATTAGTGTCATAGTTTCTGTTTACTTCTACAACTTTTCGATTGTTCGCAGATAAGATTCTAATTTCATTATACCGGAGGACGATATTTCCAAGCGGAAAACGGTATCCCTTTAGCATAGAAAGTACCAGCTCAGTCCTAGATTACTTTCCGACTGATATCTTGTATGCCCGACATATGTCAGCTTCAGTTGGACATGTCTGAAATTTGGTCAAATGCTCAACAAGACTCCTAGATTCTACAAACCTCTAGGAAAGCTGCACACAGAATCAACTCCAGTGACCAGACTCAATTGAAAAAGACTCCATATAATAACATATCAATATCCACGCGAAGGTTATTAATATTAACAAACTCGACACCAGTTGATGGTGCCATATGCCATGTCTCAACTTCCATAACACCTAGACATAAGCACATCGCATGTGGGATTTCAGTCTTTCTTTTCTAATTTATGGTCTATAGTAACAAAACATTCGTTGGCAAAATTTGCATAATAATATCGGTCGGTCCAGTTCTTTGGTTTTTTTTTTCGAGAGTTTACAAATATCCGGCGTGAATGAGAATTACATCATGTATGTTCAGCCTACGGCCTCAATCAGATTCTACCTACTACGATTTGATATATACACCTTGCCTCTACAGAACCGAGTGGGCTAAACAGATATGTTCAAGACGCAACAGGGCAGGCTTTCATTTTCGATCAGTCAAACCCACTGCGCGACATTTTTGTCATTATTAATATTAACATACTTTCATTAGCTCCACTGGTGTAGCTAACTGACCAACAAATTATGAGAGCAAATAAGGAAGTCGATTGTAATCTACTTTTATAGAGGTATCGATATTGAACTTTGCGAATTCATATACAATTTGAATTACAATACAATTATTTGATACTAACGAACTGATCTGACAATGGAGCTGTAAGGTAAGTACTGAGATTACTTAATAGCTAGTAGTAAGCTCCTGAGATTAAGCTCAGTTGATGTGTTTTGATTAGAGCAATAGATTACGCTTGGTGATAAGGATGTGATGAGGGAACCTGAAGGTGAAAATACTGAAAAGTAACAAAACGATTGACTGAAGGAAACGTTGGCACACAATTTGATCAAAACAGTTTTTAAGACAACGAATGCAATAAGATCCCTCCTTTGCCAAACAAATCCAGGAACTGTGGATACAAAAAACAAAATAAAATTAATCAACAATAAAATAAATACACTGTGTGTACGTGGGAAATGTTATTTTGGTGAGTCTTCTGGACTTAAAGAAGACAAAAATTACGTAACTAAAGGGCAATGTCGAAATCACCACTCAGTGAACACTTTTGGGATAAGGAGGGAGGGGGTAAGAGTAAGCTGGAAGTTTCTGTACTACACAAAGAAAGTAATAATATCAAGAGGAACATCAAAGAATTTGCCGTGAAAGATTATTGTCTTTGTAATTCCTTAGTAGACTATTAAAAGGTTTGTTCTAGTATGCATCAACGATAGTTCTAATCAATGTTGCCCAAACATACAGATGGATCATTTTTTTAGCCAGGTTTCGTTGTTTTTTGCTCGAAATAGGGAATATTATATTGTTGCCTTAGAATCACAGTGCGTGTGATAGTGCATAATTTTACTTGTTTTGTATTCATGAACAATGCAAATGCAAAAAAGCGTGTTATTTGCTTTTTTAACTATAATGATCTATTAACTGTTTACGCAACATCATATACATTTATCTATGTCAAAAAGTCAGTTTTATTTTCCACGCAAAACGAGAATGTTTGAATCTGAGATAAAAAGCTTTTTAGATGCTGTGTAACATCAAAGAATCGTCGGTTTATCTATCGCTGGGCCTGTTAGTCTATTTGTCTGTCGGTCTCTGTGTAGCTTATTTCTAATAGCGTAATTTCAGTAAGGGCTACACCGATTCTGACAAAATTTGGATGCGGCATAATTTTGGATCGTAGTAGGTAATACTTTAATTGAAATCAGTGTATTGGCGGAGGAATAAAAAGTAAAAGACAAATAAATCATAACTTCTCTAAACCTAGCTTCTTTAGTTTCTAGAATGTTTAATCAATAATGAGCAGAATGAACTCAGACTTCTCTGACCATAGCTGTTTGAGTTTCTCCAGTTTTCAAGGATTTTTGAGTGTAGACAAAAAAAATATTTCGAGGGAATTCAAAATGTTTAAAATGACCAAAAATTTTTGAAACCCATCAATCTTCATTATTGAATACATTGAATTTTGAATTTCCGGGCCATTTCAATGTGCTCGAAAATAATGTTGACTGTTAAAAATACTCTATAAAATCCGCCGGTCCAAGAGACAGTTAATCAATTAATTTGTCAATGAATGTATGTTCAATTTTTATTTCCAGTGTATGCATTTTGCTGAGGTAACAGGAAAATTGGTAAAATCTGTTTAGTAGTCATGTTGGGTTAATTTAAAAAAAAATACAGACAAACAGATGGACATATCAAAAAACACGTACATGAGTGACATGAACATAAAAAAACATATATAACTCGGTTATGAAAATTGAGGATTTTCCACGAATACACTCCCAATCCGGCCCTGGGATGCTGTCCGCGTCCAAAAGATCGGCGCGCTCACCAGAAAAGTGGGCAGACGAAAAAACCTTACAGGTCGCCTTCTCGGTTTCTCGGTATTTTTAGAATGTAGGGGCAAGAAATTCTTGTAGTTTCGTTTATGGATCATGCGGGGGAATTCATTAACCAATGTAATCACCGGACGCGCTCACGTTTATTGCAGCAACTATTATGAAAGGAAGAAGACCCGACATGTTATTCATGTTATTCGCCGCATGGAAGTATCAGGCTATTTTTTCATACAGAAATACAGACAGAAAAATTTAGCTTTTTATACTGTTACTCACAACCTACTATTAGACAATAGAAAATGTTGATTTATTATATAAAGGACAATATCTGTACATACATATATGAAAATTACTTAGTGAGGAGAGTTTCAATCTTGCCCTAAAGAATCTAACATAGCGAAACACATGCAGCGTTTAAAAAAGCGGTTTGGCGAGTGGTAAAACTGTGGTTGCGCCTAAGGATCTAGGATCACATATCATTGAGTGAGGAGATGTTCATCAAATGCGGTGTTTCACAAGGACCAGTCCTAGATCCATTGCTGTGTAATATGTATTTTAAATAATCAAATTATTCCGAATTGATTGTGCTGGAAAGAAAATTATTTTCGCAGATGATACTTTAGTAAGGTATGTAGGCAGTGACTTATGTGAGCTGAAAAATGATACCACAAAGGATTATTGGAATTTTTCAGCAACTTTACACTAGAATATTGATTACTAATTTTACCTAAACTCTTTTTCCACCAGACTTACTTGAATAACAACTATAAAATATCCAGGATTATTCCTTGATCCTCATTAGAGCTGAGACGCTCATACTGCATATGTTTTCGAAAAAATCAAATTTGTATCCTATAAAACTGCTTGTAGACTTTTTACCAAGAAAATATATAAATATATATATAAATAATATATAAATCTGTACGACTCACCAAACTTTGATAGAACCACATATATTGTATCGTATGTTAACATGGGTTGTTATAAAAAACTCAACTTCATTTTTTGTACGTTTTTGAGATCTTCATCATTGTTCAAATGCTTTCTGGCGATCACAAGCGTTAGTGCAAGATATATCATCACCTTTATATGTTTGAGCCTAGTGATCCTTTTTAATTGTTTGATATAGATTATTATCCATACGTTTGCCTTCAAAACAGATTTTTCAATATTTCTCGGACTTGTCGAATTGTGGGATCTATTTCGAAATATTTTAAATAAATATAAACCATCAGAATTTTTTCTTTATACTTTATGGTCAAATCGTTTCTAAGAGCTTATTCATTCCGTTTTTGTTTTAGCGACTTGCAAAACAGATCACTGCGTTGGAAATGAATAGGGATCACGAATAATAACGAATGCTTATTTAGTCTTCCACACAGTCATCTGATAAGGCGTGCAGTAGTTTTCTTAATATTGGATGTTATAATAATTTTGAAAACTTCAATTTCAACTGTCAAGAGTATATACCATCGAGTGGGAAGTACAGCGTCAACCTACTTGACGCAAGTTTTCTCTGCGCTGATTCGGCATTTCAATCTTGCTTCCTTTCAAAAAATAATATATATTATTTCATATAATTCTATACGGTAATGGTTATTGTGTTCAATTTTCCCTTTTTGTCGGTTGCTGTAAAGTTGATTTTTTCAATAATTAGTCTTGTATGGTGAAGTGTTACTTTACATGTGAAAATTAGAAAAAATATTTCAAATTGCTCATTTTAACGAAAAAAAAGCAACACGCCTGGTGGTCGAGCGTTATTATCTATCAACACACTCCAGATTCTTTTAACAGCCGACAATGAATGCCAGTGGATTCGGTAACACAATCTATCTAGGATTTCTTACGAAATGCAAGTAATCACTCATAAAACGACAAGTTCGATTACAAAACAGAAACCGCACTGTAGTTTATAGATAAATATAGGTTAATTTTAGCTTTAACGGCTTAACAATTACATCAATAAATCTTTTGTCAAGTGGCCTGATTTAGAGCGGTTCGTTTATTTTGATAGTATGTTTTTTTCAATGTTCTGATTAAGTCACCTACAGTACAATTCAAAACTGTTTGCCTTAGGGAGCCATGTTTTATGGGAGGTCAACTCACCTATTTATTAAAGAAATTCAAGGCGGTGATATTTTCTAGCAGACACAGATATGCAATATGTATAAGAAACAAGTAAATCCTGAAGATATTCGACAGCTATTGATTCAATACTACAATTAATAACACTCTAATTCACAACTCTCGGCAGGTAAATCATGTTAGAGTTTTGTGTCAGTAAATGCTTGACCATCTATATCTTAGGAATCGCTAAAAAAATTAATAAAAAAACAAGTTCAAATCTCATTCCTACACATGTGTTAGGAAACTAATCATTTTTGACGTGCTCATATTAGTGATGATCATCATCATCATAATACATCTTTATTTTCCCATTTACAGGATTTGAAGAAGTAGTACAAGTATATTTTCATATAATTAGGAAAATCTCACAGGATAGTTCAAACCCTGCCACCCCACCCTTGTTAATATTAACATGAGAGATGTGATAGACCCAAGGTCTCCAAAAATATTTTTTTAGTGTCAATTGCCAGGTATTATTATTGAGAGTATAATAATTTGACAGATGCATATACTAAGATAGATAACATACATATCGAGGCAAATAAAATCAAATGAAAACAATATTCAATACGTAAAATTTGAAACGAAAAGGTAAAACAAAATGACATACGCCTGCAAATAAACTACCAGGTCGTAGTAGGATATGAATGACAGAATTGTGTCTAAAAATATTTTCATTTACTTGAATATTTTTTTAACATTTGATTATTTTGTTTTTTTATTTCGAATTATTATCACTTTCTATTTTTGAATGCCCTAATTTAACAGTTACAATTAACAAAAGTATACTTTATTATATAAAAGCATTTTGCCATTCACTGAGTATTTATTATTTAGGAAGGGGAATTGTTTTTTTACTGTTGTCTCTTGTAAATACTTCACAGATTTCAAGACTCTTTAGATGTTCGATTGTGTCGATGTGTCTGTTTTGGGCGTCAGCAACATAATATCCAGTAGAGATGTAATCTTGATAACGATGAAGTTTTTTTCCCTAGAACATTCCTGAGCAAGCGAGATACTCATACTACATGTGTGCCTCAATTATTTGCAATTCTTAAAAGAATCATGAATACATTTGAGGTCACAAATCAACTAAAAAAAACTCAAAGGAAGTTACTTACTTTTCTCGGTTACTCTCCCAAAACACCTGTAAGTAAGAGAAATTATTGTTAACATACACATTGTCTTCAACTATTATAAAAAGACGGTTTTAAAATTATGCGTACAGAAAAACAAAATACTTTTCAACTAATCTCATCTTCTCCTATCCATTAACTGAAACCAAATATAGTTACTAAAAGTACATTACTAAGATGTCAACCGTCTTGGAAGCCTTCGTCAAAATACAAAATAAATTAGTATGGAATATTATGGGTCGCTTGATACCATTTGCATTGTTGATGGATCCAAAATCAGGAACATGATGCATCCTAACACCATAAACAAAGCGTTGCCTGTCATATGATTAGATTGTCTCTTGAAGTATACCAAACCAGACTGGAATTAAAAAACTATTCAACTTTACAAAGGCAAATAGTTTGACCCTTTCGAAACCATTATTTTCTTTGCGTGTATGAAACTTACACCCAATTTACTCCATCTTTGTCTAACATTCGGTACTTTAAAAAAAACGGCAAAGGCAGTCGAAACAAATCAATTAACAGTTAGAACAAAAAAAACGCTTGGCACATCGATTTACAAAAAAAAATTCACAATGCTGCATGTCATATGTAGTACTTTTTTCTACTCATGTGTCAATTCTTATACTTTTCGTAGCGTAAAGAATACTTCCGAAAGTCCTTCATAAAGATAGATATGTGACACAATTTTATTGATACTCATGGATTGGAATAGCAGAGCAAATAACTAATATTAATTAATATTCTATCTATTAGTTTATCTCGGCACATCAACGATGAAAATTCCATTCTTATCTGGACTGAGTTTGATTTTGTCTAGCTCCTGTTTAAAAATCCTTACGCTGTTAACTACGGAGGTCTAAAGAAAAAAGCGGATAATTGTACCTGCACTGGGTTTCAGTTTTTCAATTTATATCACAATAAATCAGAATCATGATCTTGTCGTTCGCAATCCGGAGTTCGTAGTTCACAGTTCACTCTGTTCAAGAGAGTACTTACAAACCCCATCTGGCATGCTAACAATTCAATGTAGCCTAATTACGAAACATCTGTGGTCATCCAGAAGTTCCACCACATTTGTTGTAACGTGTGTGAAAGTGCTTGTTGATATTTTTCCGACCCTCTTGAATTTTCAACTCTTTATTATTGTGAACATCAAAAAAAAACGCCCTAATGGAGGTTGGCACTGTAGACTATGGTATCAGCTAAAAAAAACTCTTGATCGATTTTTGGGATTGTTGATCTTTTGGAATTAAGTTTTAATCACAATTTCAAAAATTCTCAATGGTTTTGAATTTTCCAAAATTTTGGTGGAACACCAGATGTTAAATACGAAAATCTTCACTAAACTGAATACTGTACGTGAATTACCGAATTTCGTGATACATTTTTTTAAGAGGCTAATTGAAATGAATTACGTACCTTTATAAAAATGACAACTAAGCTATAAAATAAAAATATTTTTATAGTTTTTTATTTCGATTCTGCCACTGCTGCGCCGATTGGCAAAAACTAAAAGTCTTAACGTTATCAACCATAGAAGAAACGTAATGTCAAAGTTTCATGACAATTCGAATGGTACTTCCTAAGTTATAGACTGGGAGTGATAAAGAGTACAGAGTTAGACAGACGAAAAACAACGAAACAGGTCATAGGAAATGAATTACATGTTTTTGGTAATGTGCATGTTATAAAATATCAAGAAAACATATCTAAAATTCTAAAACTTAAACTATTACAATAACTACAACGTCTAATGGCGTGCGAAGTAAATAAATTATAGCTAAAAAATAACAAAAAAACACGCTTTCATAATTAATCTTACTAAATTTAAAAAAAACATTCTCAATATAAGAATAAAATGATTAAATTTAATTAATGTCATTTTGATAAAAGTGATAATTTTCATTGCTGTCCCATCTCTGCGCCTTATTTATATTTTAGATGAAGTAAATAACCCTCTAAACGCCCCACGCCTTTATCACAATGACATTTATTTCTTCGTTAAACATTTCATTCATATATTAAGAATATTTTTTTATTATTCAGTTCAAGTATTTATTATTCATTTTTTAGCCCATTTTATTGTTGATCATGAAGAGACTTTTCAGTACCGGGAATCGAAACTGAGCCTTCTGGGTGAGAGTAAGGTATCCTAGCCACTAGACCATACCGCATTTGTATTTCATACTTTTAAGATACGTGTCATATTCAAATGATCTGCTTATACTATAATTACATGTATATTATATAATTTTAATCAGAAATAATTTGGTTATAAAACGCAATAATGGAACAAACTTAGTAAACTATTGTATTGGCATCTGTTTTTGATAAGGATGCAACATTTAAAATTAATCTGACGTTTCGAAGTGAGTGAAAATAGCGTCCGAAGATTCCGCTACAAACATAGATACATACATAGATACACGTAAAGCTAATGAAAGCGTGTTAAAAATGAAAGTCTATCGCCTTACCGTGCGACAGAAAACAAAATTGATTGAAGCTCCATCGACGAAGACGAACTGTAGACAACTGGAAAAAACTCCAATAAAAAACTTCTCCTTTGGATTTTTAAATGACGTAGTCTCTTCGAGTGATCACATATTACCATAATAATTCCTCGCATTATCGTAAGAGTACCTACGTACGGCACTGTAGCACTAAACAGAACTTAATCTGTTAAGCAAACGCTGAAACGCAAAAAACAAATGAAAATCCAACATGTGCGCTGCGTGTTGTGTGAATGCGAAACCATATGTGCAAGCATAATACGCTCGACAATTCAAAGGCCCACTGCGAGCGTCTCTGTATGAGTGCCCTTTCCTTATTCTGTGTTATACAAAGCGTGCTGTATCATACGGGGATCTACTTAAGGCACAAAGAATGGGCGACCCCGATCGAACTAAGGATGACCCCCAGAACAGACGCAGGGCCTGTTTGAACACCACAAGGGCGTAACTAGACCTCAGTCTTGGGGTAGAGGGGGTAAAACGGCATGGAGTTTGAGGCAACAGAAAAGGGGATATGTTAACAGTAGCTCTGAGCCGCCACAAAGGGAGCATTGTGATGTTTTTTTAAATGAGATCAAACCGATAAATACTATGTGCTTTAGCACATTTAAAATAAGGTAAAGAGACATTTACGTTCATCCTGTCTCACCGATACGTACAAATGCAGGGTTACCTCACCAAATTTTATTTCTGATCGCGCTATGGGATTTATAGTCTAAGAGACACTGAAACTCGACCCTATGTCATCGCGGATTTAAATGAGAATTACACACGCGTTTAGTATCCGTATAGGGTATTATGGAACCCGGAAGTCTGTCAAAAAAATCCTGTGCAAAAATTTATATCCAAGATTTCTACTTCTTAACTGGTTGACATCTAAAGACTGACTGACAGCTGTCACTACTCGATGCTTCAATACATACAAAAATGCTCATCTCGAATGTTCCATACAGCGTAATCTTTTCTTAGCTGTTACCACTGATCGCATTGTAGTATTAACGATTTTTAATATTATATTTTGAAACTGCCCCCCACCCTCCGAAAGGAAATCCTGGGTACAGTCCAGGGGACACCTAGAATTTTTAAAGTTTGAGTGCTCGTCGCCCCCTACAAGACTATGGAATTTTTTATTTAATCTGACATCATCTTAATTTAACGATTTTTTTATTTTTCAATAATTGATTAATGCACTTTTGCACAGTATTTTTTTGGCAGACTTCGGGGTTCCTTAATGCCCTATACGCATACTAAGCGCGTGTGTAATTCTTATTCAAATCCGCGATGACAGAGTCGAGTATCATTGGCTCTCATACCATCGAAAAATCGTACAAAAAATATGCCGCTGATTTTGAGTAATCGCAAGGTTTGCGAAATTTTATTTTGATTTCAATGATAGCTGACTTATTATTTACTTCAAAAATACGATGGAAACGGAAATTACTGCTCAAAATAGGAAAAAATAGAAATACATCATGTATTGCTCTGTTATTTTTACTTGCAACGCAATGTAGAGGAATAGATACCGAATTAGCGATGCGTTTCTATAAAGATTGCATTACTCAAATTTAGATATGAACCATTCATTTGGGAAAAAAATTGAATTATATAGTTACTCTCCTACCTTACGCCCTTGGAACAGAATGAAATGTTTTCAAAGAAAACGGACTCTGGAAGCAACAAAAAATAAATCAAAATTCCTCATCATCTAAAAGTTGTTTCAACTGAGGTTTGAAGATATGGAACATCGGCAAACATGTAAAAAATTCAAACAAGTAGCTTAATTCGGTATTTTTGAGTAGGCCCGACACGAGAGAGTCCCGGATATAATCAACATTTTAAGTTTTTCTTAGTGTCAGTTCTTTAGAGGTCTAGTAAGGTTCGGATATTTTGCTTTCCAGGTTTTTCAAGCGGGGCTCAAATTGAAACTTCCTTCCGGGCCCGTTCTCACGCTATATCGATGGATGAATAATTTTGATTGGGAATTTAAGTTGATAATAGACCATTAACGTTAACAAGAGTAAAAATACAATTTATTGGCTAAAGTAAATAAAAAAGATACTATTTTCTCACAAAGTATATGTGAAAGTAAAGATTCGATAATTTTGAGAATCAAGATCCAAAACTATGAGTGAAAGCAAAAATCTCAAAATAACGAAACGTACGTTCTCAAAATTATGATATTTTCAATAGAACAGTGTTGAGGTAGATAATAAAGCGATGTCAAAATTATTGAAAAAATGGTGAAAGTACGACACATGAAAGTAGACATTTTGAAAAATTCCGTACTGACAACACTTTTGACGTTCAAACTCATCTGAAAATGAATTTTATCCAGCAAATCAAATACTGTTGGACTATTACATTATATTTTAGTCATGATTCTCATTAATCTATCTCTCCAGTGAAAGACAATAATCAAGAGCACATCATCGTTAATTTTTCTCTCCAAATAGGGTTCGGGTAGGCGAGCAATAGCAAAGCAAAATGTTTATCATGTCTCAATTACTTCTGTAGAAAAAATTGAAATAAAAAGTATAGTTACATAAAATAATGGGCCATTCATGCTTGATCTGCCTACACCTACTTCGAACGCTTAAACGTTACAACAAAACCGAAAGTTCCCCGAGATGATGGAAAATTATCTCATCTTGTATATCCAGATATCTTATTTTATACGATTATAAATATAAAATGCGAGGTTTTTGACAGTTTCAGTTTTGATGATTGGAAAAGTAAATTCTTCAAGAGCGGAAAATAAATAAATATTGAATTATTATTGGTTAGTTGGTTTTTATGCAAATAGACAAAAATAATATTACTGATGATATTTATCCGCTAGTTAAATTAGGAAAATTAAAGATATAAAAAACTACCAGGCTGCAAAATAACAATTCAACACCTTGATTTTTATAGATGTTTTTTGCCATTATCTGGGCCTACTAAAAAATAAAAAATTAATAGAAAAAATACTTCAATCAGCAGTCTATTATCTATTAAATTATCTATCAGAAAATGCTTGTAATGTTTTATGAAATTTACTACTTTTTCAGGCCGAAATCTAATAATTTCTATACATATATCCTTGTGGCAGCCCTGACCAAAATAAATATTTCCTGTAAGTTCAGCGTACTAATTACAAGTGAAAAATATTTATTTATGAGAACAACCTATTAACTACAGCAGCAGGCGCATATAGGCGCACACACTCGCAACGCATTCAGAGGAAAACACTATTTTAAGTTTGTTTTGAATGTGTGACGTTGTCGAGAACGTACTTCAAATATCCGGTGAAAAGCTATTTATACAGTTTACAATTTTAGATCACCTCTTACAGTTCACAGATTCACTTTGGATTCGTGAAATTGCGAAAGTGTCTGAAACTTCTACGGCATACTTTCCTTCAAGAAAATTCCTCGTATGAAAAATACAAAATTAGTTGACATTTTTCGTTACCATAAGAATGTCAAATTCTTCAATACTAGATATCTTGGTAACAACAGATCTTATTATTCATTCGTATGTATTCATGTGAAATGTTTAAGCACTCTATGAGTAGTATGATTAATATATACTGATCTACAAACTCATTGAATAGTTTGTTTTATATAAATTATATAATATTTTATAGCAATCAGGTGGGACTGAGGTATTTTTATTACCGCAAGCTATTTGTATAAAATTTATAGGGTGGAATTGTGTTTTTGCTGTATTTGATTTTTTACAATTAATCAACTTAACCCTTAACTGGAAACCCACAATCTGTGGGACTGGTGCACCTTTGAAGTAAAAACTCATCTTCTTCTAATGTTTTTTTAAATATATTAAGAATTTCCAGATACATCTTCCTTGGTAATAATATTATATGAATTAAAAACTTAATTAAAAAAAAAATTTAAATAAGGTGAACGTGACCACAGGAATTATTTTTCCATTCCAAAAATTTTTTTTTGTAATTTAGAATTTATTCTGCATTAGTATGTATGGCTGTAATCTATGAAAATATGACTTTCAAGCAGGTCACGAATATCATACTTTGGATTAACGTCAACCACAGAGATCATAGATCTCCAAATAATTCCTACATGTAAATCTTAGTACAGTTGAATATATATTAACATTATAAAGTTTTCTGAATAACTAAGGAGGGAATAACGTTTTTATAATTTGTCTCTCATTTGCGTCCTTAACGTTGATGTTCGCCTTCTTATTATAAACCGCCTTCTTTGAACTTTCGCTGCCTGTTATATTGTTGAAAGCCGCTGACACCTATAAGTGTACATATGATTCCAATTAAGAATAGCATACTTGGATCCCACGCTATTTTGAATGTCCCATAACGCAGAAATGCTTTACGTCTAGCCAAATCACGAGACTACTGATGCTCAAAATAAAATTGTTCTCATTACACTGATGCCAGTGGACACGATTTTGACAAAAAACAGCTATTCAAGGTATTGAAGTGATAGAAGGATTGGGATCTCGAACATGTTTGACCTTTTTAGATAATACATTTTTGATGTTTTATGATATCAACATCAAAAAAATGCGCGTCACTCTCTTCCGTCGGTGTGTTGATGTATCGGTCTGATTTTTCCTTCCTTTTATAGATAACCTCTCATAAATGCAGAAAGTCTATCGCGCTCCAGAAGCTCTGCGAGAGGATAAATGTCTATTTACATTGACCTTGAAACGCTGTAGATTTTAACCATCGGGGAAGTCCCCGTCAGCTCATTCCACAACGCCGAGGGTCTCCAAAAGAACGACTTTTGGAAGAGGCTCGTTCGAGGTGTTGGAAGTACGACCTGGTGATGATACGCCCGCTGCGCCCCTCCAGTGTTTGCTGTCCTGTCAACTCTTGGTGTTATTATAAGAGAAAGCTCAGTCGAACATTTACCACGATAATATCTGTAAAATCGGCCACCTTTCTCCGATGTTCCAGATTGTTGAGGTCCCTTGTCAGGTTTGGCGCATCCATATGCGAGCAGTACTCCAGCGATGGTCTGATCTGAGCCTTGTAGAGTACTAGTAGCTGTTCTGGTGAATACGAGGGTGACGCTGAAAGTTTTTGATACAAAAAAACAGCAAGGTTTTTTCAAAAAAATTATTCTGTTTTTTCAACATATTCCTCCCTTACGTCAATACATTTACGCATTCGGTAAAACCACTTGTCAAATTCTTGTGACCAACGTTCTTTTGAAAGATCGCTAATTTCCTCCCCAAATGCAGCGATTGCCTCTTCATCGGTGGAAAAATGGCGACCTCGTAATTTTTCTTTGATCTTAGGGAATAAGAAGAAGTCGCACGGAGGTAAATCCAGAGAATAAGGTGGGTGAGGCAACAGTTTGACACCCTGTTCAGCAAAAAAATCTGGTGTTCTAGCGGCGCTGTGGGCGGGTGCGTTGTCATGGTGCCATTGAATACCCCGCAGACCAGTCTTTGGACGGCTCTTGCATAGTTCTTGGAAGACTACAGGAACACATTTGGTTATATACCATTCAGAAATAACTGTCCTTTGATTTTCCAAGGCTACCCTTGTGATATATCCACTATAGTAAAAAAAGATGCGACCATTTTCATTCCAACACTCTTGGAACGACGAATTTTCGTTGGAGGCTGCTCACTTTCAAAGCACCAAACTAATGACTGCAGTTCAGTTTCGAGATCATAATGATATAACCATTTTTCGTCTCTGGTTACAATATTAAAAGTGTTTTTACTGTGCCCATTATCAAATTTTTCAGGTATAAACTTAGCCCAATCAACTCTTGTTGCTTTTTGCTCACTGGTCAACAAATGTGGCACCCACCTGGAACACCACTTCCTTAGGCGAAGGTGATCATGAATGATTGTTCGGACCGCTGCCAATCCAATTCCTAGAAAAGCCTCAATCTCGGTCTAGGTTATATGTCGATCCATACCATATTTTGTACAGCTTCTACAGTTTCCGGAGTAACAGCAGTGGGCGGTCGACCTGTGCGAGGTTCATCATCAAGTGAGACCCGGCAATTTTAAACTCAGCAAACCAATTAGAAACTGTAGCCCTAGAAGGGAAAGAGTCCCCAAGGCAACTCACTAAACTTTCGTGACATTCCGCTTGTTTTAGTCAGTTTTTATAGTCATACAAAATCATGGCTCGAAAATCACGACTACCCGGTCCCATTTTCACGTTAAAATTCAATTCTTTATTTATAACCCATATTGTGCATATCCTAATATAAATGATACCTTCAGCTCCGTTTTATATAAGGATAACATTATTTATAAATAATACGGGGATTACCTGTTTACGTAGATAACTTAGACTTCAATCCAGAAAGTTTGGAAGAGAATTTGTGCATGTGACAACATACTTTTTCAAATTAATGACGTCATTAACAATTATTTGGCATCATTACCATTGAGTGCGGCACAGTTCCAAAAACGTACCCACAACGTCAGCGAACATCTTTGTTGATTTGACGAAATATTCACAGTATATAGGGTTTGTCAGAAATAATTTATTACACTTTTACATGGATCATGTCCTAGGACATCAAGGTGATTTGCTAAGATGCCGAACTGCATTTGAAAAGGCAAGAAAGCTTCTAAAAAATGCACATGTTTGCGACTATCTACATTTTGCGTTATCCAATACTCATTATAAGTAAAAAAATGGACAGTGAAGGTCTATGAATGAACCTCTATTGGGCCAGACGGACTGTGTGAAAATTGATAAGTGCTCTACTCAAGAGCTGTTTGACGCTGTTGACGGCATATGGGGAACTAATCAAAAACATTCGATTTGCTAATGACACAGACACAATTGAAAACAATTTTGAAAAGCTACAGCATCTGGTGAGAGAGATCCTAGTTATCAGCGAACAATATGGCTTGATGCTCAACTTATCCAAAACTGAATGGATGCATATTAGTAAGCAACAAGAGCAAGTAGAGCACCAGATACTCAATACCGAACCAGTAGAGCAGGTTGAGAGACATTGCTACCTTGGATCAGTAGTTAACTCACAATGGGACCACTCTATGGAAATAAAATTAAGAATTGACAAATCAAGAACAGCGTTTAACAACATGAAGCGGTTATTTATCAGTAGAGATATATATTTAAAATAGAAAATCAAGTTACAGCGTGCTACATATTTTGTACAGAGTACAAGCATAGGCAATAACAGACAAATTGATGAAGAAACTGGAGGCTTTCAAAATGTGGGTTTACTGTTGTATTTTACGCATATCGCGGACCGATCAAATGACCAATGAAGAGGCCCTACGCAGCAGATTCGCTTAACAGAGAGAAATCTCATTTATGATCAAATAACGTAAAATTGAGTACATGAGAAATATCGCATTTTTCAACTTATGTTTCAGTGCAAAACGGATAGTAAGGGGACCTGGTAGAGGAAGACCTTCATGGTTGCATAATCTGCGTCAGTGGTATTTGAGTACAACTTTCCAGGAGTGCAATTAACAAAGTCCAATTAGCCATGCTAGTCGCCAACATCCGTAACGGATAGGGCACCATAGAAAGAATTTTCCTTTCTAGACGAATTATGTGTGTGATGAAGAAGTCTATGACAGAAGTCATGAAACAGAATTTCACCCTCAGACGTCAACCATATGCTCGGGATAGATTGAAGAATGTCGAAACGCGTGGAACGGAATGCGGCTATCGTCGTTGTGACCGTTTTTCAATGGACAGATAATGGCGCGGGTCGATTTTTACAAAACATCCGGCCGAAATAGATTGCCCGTAAATGAAGAATCAGCCAGTACGATTATGTCATATAACGGCCCTCTTTTTCAGATTATGTCTACCTCAACAGATAGCCGAAAACCAAAGCGACAGTGGTGTATTCAGGTACCAGTGTTTGTGCGTCAAAATGAAAAACAGCATTATTTTTCGCACAGCAATGGAACGCGATAACCCTTTGGCGCATCGCAAAAACTTTGTCGCATCTAGCGTCGTGCGAAAAAACGTCCAATGGGCGTTGCCTCAAAATTATACAACTAATACTTTATTCTTGATTTAATCGAGTACATCTAAAAAAATCATCAGAGTAGACCTTTATATCGGTATGATGTAAATATCCATATCAGTATAATTATCTCATTTTTTGAGTTTTAAATGTTTTCTGTTTTTTAGGCTGGACCGATTTTTGAAAGATGCATTTTTTTCATTGCTGCTAAATTCTCTTTTTTGATACTTCTCCATCCCAAAAGTCTTAAAGGACCTTGATAAAGGTTTAGACAATCATTAAGAAGCGTTGTTTTTTCAGTTTTTTTGGCGATTAACCTGACACCACTGAGCTGATTGGCTTCGGTGCTGAATTCCATTACAATCATATTAGATGTTTCCAACATGATTCGATTAAAACCATGAGCAATTGATTCTTAGTACACGCCTTTTGTTATGCTTCACCTCACCATCTTTTCCTCTGTAAGGGTTTGAACCTATATGGTAAGTACTGAGTTAATCTGAACAGAACATGTTATATATTCATCGTATACTCATACTCGTCGCTAACTAAGGTCAAATGTGATTGACGAAATAACTTTACTCACGATTCAGCTTCATTTTTGCACTTAGATTAAGACTGTCCAGAAAACCAAAACGAACGAAAATTATTCCATTAATCAGATCTGGTTTTTATTTGCGGGCAGTACGAGTACAAAATGAATTAGATAACCACAAGATAAGTTTCAGAAGCTTTATTAATATTATGTATTCTAAATGAGAAATGATGTTATCTTTACATGCATTAAATGAACAATAATTATGACAAATCTTACTAGATGCTATGTCCTTGGATACAATCTGAAACTTATATCTTTCAAAGATGAAGTACCGTGCTTTTCAAAAGAGTAGAAATAAAATCTGGGATCTGTCAAATTTCTGTGAGAAATATATATTAACGCATTACAGTCACTAAAAATGAAATAATCAATAACACTTGAGAACAAACGATTGATTGTGTACATTATGATAATATTCACGAGGCGACAAACAAAACGAGAATGTGAATAGCATTTCCTTTCAGCCGTGAGGTGGATATCGAAAGGAAATCAAAAAATTCTCAATGAATCTGTTTCTCGGAACAGAGGAAGTCGGTTCCCATCGATTTATTTGTAATGAATGCTTTTCCATTTACGACAACACGTTGTCTAGAAGACTGGAGTTAAGATTCGTTCTATACAAGGTGGATCGTTGTAGCCGACTCAGCTTGGCTGTTGCGGGTCCTTTACTTTCTGCGCAAACACGAATTCAAATTTATTTGCATTTTTGGACTTTTCTTTGACACGCAATAACGGTATCAATAAGTATGCTCAGCGAGATGTTCTTCGTATTGCCATTCTGATCACCATGATATCTCCATCACCCATGTTTTGATGAAATTTGAGCAGAGGTATATGTAGTAAGTCAGTCGTAAGTAATGCTGCCTTATTTAGAATACGGCGGAGTCATTAGGAACAAACAAATATACTGATACTTCTCCAATATACCATGTTTTGCGTTCATTTTTGAACGAAGTCAAATAAATTATTTGAGGTCGAACTGTGTAAGCACAATACTTGGTTTCATAAATAAAAATGCCGCAAATCTAGATGACTTCATTCCAAAACCATCGTCGGGCCTAAATAAAGCGAAGAACGTCGAGTTCGAGATACTTACTAGTTGTTTCATGACATATACATAAACAAAAAAACATTTCCGTTGATGTCTATTTTTGTCAGTCTGTCGGGTAATCCTTGGATCCTCCATAACTAGGTAATTGCTACTCAAATTCTAATGAAATTTTTACACTAGCTCAACCAAAGGTACTCCATGGTAACAAGAACGTATACTGTCAATGATGTAACTTAAAAAACTGATTTTAGGATTTTTTTAGATTATAAAAGATTTAGTTTCCAAATATCATCTCAATCCCTAAAGATCAATACTTCCAAAATACGATCCAGATCCTTAAATCTAAATGATATCATGGCGAGGAGGTTATAGCATCAATCAAATCATTATTTATATATTCTTTTGTTTCCTGATCATTCCAGGTCGTAGGACAAACAATTATTCGCAAAATTATGAATAAGTTATATCTTGTTTCATTTTAGATATAATTTTTAGTAACAAACTTATTGAAATGCAATTTTTTCATTGTTCCTTAAATTCACGCTTAGTATTACTCCCGGTTTTACTCGTTTAACATGGTCCAACTATTTGTTTAAGGTCGTTCAATATTTAGTACTTTTATTTGTGAAGCACGTTTTTTTCTATGTTATTAGTCTAGGTACAAGACTCACTTCTACTTCGGGGATACAGCACAGCTTACAGGCGATATCTATGGGGTTATGTCGTTTGTCAAAAGTTTGATTTCGCAATGTAAATACTGATTATCTTGCGAGGACGAGCTCAGAAGGAAAGCTTCTGGGTGCTAAATCGGTTATTGAGTTAGTCGCAAACAGAAACAGACAACCACATTCAGCAGCAACCCTCTATTGGGAGAAGAAATATGTCCGAGGATCTCCGTCACAAGCACTCATCGTGAAGCCTTTGTCTACGGAAGATCTCTTAATACAAGGCTTCGGGTTGTTGGCGGAATTCCTAGGCATGATATCTTCAAGCGCCACCTGCATGTAATCGGGATGGTGAATGACCCAATATGCGTTTGCTCGCGACGCCGTGAAGTCTTCTGGAGTCTATAGTCTATCCACATCCAAGATAGATTGAAACAAAACAAACTCGGGACTATAATCTTCACGTGATTGCGAGGTCTGCGTTCATTGGCAAATTCAGTATCGTTTGTTTCAGGCGTCGTCGGTTACCTGGAGTGCAGACTTTTGATATTACCTTGCATTCGTTTTATTATTTGTTACTGTTTAGTTGATTTGATTATGAAGAACTTGTTTTCGTCATTTTTATTCCTCATTGCCTGGCTCAATTTTAATCACATCAAATGAATGAGAGTACCTCATATTTTATGCTCTAGTTTTTCCGATAGTTAATTTTTTTGCTTTGTTAGTCGCATTCCATTGCTTGCATGAAAAAGCCAAACTACAGATGTACACAATTGCCTGATATAATGTTTAAACAAATAAAAACTCGGTGGGCTGAATAATTTGACGAAAAAACCTTTCATAAACAGGAAGTCAGCCTGCGTCATCGAAAATTACGAAAAACGACGAAATTAGCAGGCGCCAACACAAACATTTATTGCAATCAAAAAGCAAGTAGGATTTATTAAGAATATGAGCGAAGTTTTTTGATGCGAATATGATTGAGCTTTTAGTGATTTATGGATGCTCACATTCAAGTCGTTGCATCACAAAGGCGGTTTATAAAATAACAGACTAGTACAAGGGGCCAAACAGAGGCGTGTAATTTATATCTCAACTATAGCCCAGTTCACTTAGGAATTGAAAATTGAGGCATTTTGCAATATACAAACTCTATTTGAGATTTTTAATAGATAGATCGGCAACCCAATATATTGAAAGCTTCTCATATTTACTGCAGAAAAATGTCAGTTGCATTATCATTGTTTATCACTCTTTTTGACAGAATTACAATTTATTTCACTAGCTCGTACCACAAATGTATAATAATATTGATAAAAGATATCGATGGCCATAGAAAATATGGCAATGTACCCATCCCGCAAGAAGAAAAAAGGAAGACTAAATAAAACTCGGATGGAGAAATGATGTGAAAGAGGCAATGACGAATAGAGGCTTAAACGAACAAGCCGGTTGTAATCACAAAATATGGAAAATGGGATATATAAGCTTTATATATAGAGAAGATCAGCTTATTATATATTATGCTGTTATATTATATATTGATTCACATTTTACATATTACAGTAATCAAAAAATATTATCAAAGCGCGTAATGGACTTGGCTTGTATGAGGGTTCCATTTTAGCAATAATATTGCAAATCAATCTCAAACTAGTATGTCCGAAGATCTACCTGCCCTTCAAACAAACTACAAAAAAGTGCCTTACACTGTGAATAATACGATGCGCAATATAAAGTGTCCTTATAAAATGCCAGAGCCATCCCTTAAGCAGTCTGAGAACTCTTGCCCAAAAAGGGCATCAATATTGTGTGACAAGTTTTATCACCGAACATCATTCACCATGTAAGAGCGAAAAAAATAGATAAACTGATTCAGATGTACAACTTAAGTTTGAGGATTAATATCTGTCAGATAACTCATGAATCAAATCATAAATTACAATATACTTTGAATTCTCTAGTGCTGCATTGAAACTTGAGTCATCTGTTCAAATAGATTTGCCCAGTACAGTAAGTTTATTTTCGAGTCAACTCTTATATATCGTCTATCAAGTGTTCATCAAAAGTTTTACATCTTAATGTTTTTAAATGCGTTTATATACTCACTTTTATCTTGTAAATTCTCCATCTTTAACCTTTATAAAAAGAATTATTACAGAAATCATATGAAATCTTATAAACAACATACAAATCTGGCTCTTTTTGGACAATTATCTTTTTCTGTTTTTCAGGGATATAAGGTTGATTCTTTGTTGTTCGGTATTAGCCACTATTGCAACTAACTATAACTGATTCAGATTCAATTTATTCGTACTAATACATTAAATAATAAAGGTATTAAATAAGACACTATATTTAAGCTCGTCATACTCATATTGCATATATTTATCCTTGGTTGTACTTAAAACATCACCGTCACTTTTGCTTGAAAACTTCTATACAAATGAAAAATCGATGTCACTTCAAATTATTTACCTGAATTTTCGTTAAAAAGAAACATGTGAATCAGCTAACAAAATTGATTCAAAATGAAAAATTCTGATCAAATCCTAGAATCAGTTATTTCGTTGGATGAATATCACACCAAAAGTTTTGGAAATTCAAATTGTTAGAACGTGGAAACTCGGTGATGTTAGGAATCATTCTGAACCTCTATTGGAACAAATTTATTATTAAAAATGGCTTTAATATAGGATAATGTTGTTTTTTTCTTTTCTTCATACGTATTATGTGGGTAAATGCAGCAATTCTTTTACTATAAAAATGGATGCTGAGCAAACATTTTTGATATCTTGATACAATTCATCGAGCTTCATGTCGTGCATACGAGTTACACAGTATCAGCTTAGACTTTTCACGTTATTTATGTGGCAAGTTTTATGAGTGTTTGATATTACCTCTGGTATAACTCAAGAGTGCAGACTATAGTTTATAAAAGGTAACCTGGAGGTGTCTCGCGCAACGTGGTCGATGTACCAGGCTGAACGTACGCTACACAAAGCGCCTGATGGCGGCGGACATCCTACTTATTTGTAATAGACTGTTTCCCGGGAATTAACAACAGTCATCTCTCGTGTAAGTATACACGCACGTACGTTGAAGCCATATACAGGGTAAACCTAAATTATTTCTGTTAATGATAAAATATTACCATTCCCCTCCACCGACCTTCTGTACAAGAAGGCGATCGCTACCATGTGACAGCTACGTTGGGTTGTAGTCAGAACCTGGGGGCTTAAGCCTCAGGTACTGCATTGGTAAAGAGGGGCATGACCAAAGTACAAGCTCATCCGTCACGTTGATTTTGTTACCACAATAGTTTTCAAACAATATGTTTCAATATAAAGATACGTATGAAGATCCCTTGCTCTATAATAGGGAAAATAACATTTTGATTTCGATAAAACTTTCACACGAAGCTACTACTAACGAGAATCGATCACGCAGGCACTCGGAACTATCTAAAAAAAACACGAAAAAATTCTAGGGTATGCAACAATTCAGTGGATAGGCAACGACGTACCGCGTATGTATGCTCAACCAATCCTTTGTACTTGTTAGACATAGATGATTCTTTATACATTTGCCTCCAAAGTGCAAAACGGATACTTATATTCAATAGGTATTAACTTTACTTCAAATCCGACATTAACAATAAATTATTGATGCTTTCCGAATGTTTTAAGCTAATTCAAACAATTTAACTGAATTTTATGAAGAATGGTTCTCTTAACAATTATTTTTTCACTTTATTATGACAAACGGACACATTTATTCGGAATGGTAATTCGGGGAGTAAGTTATCTTCATGTTACAATGCTTCAATTAGTACTGAAACAACTACATGTAAATTGTCATTAAATCCGATCGCAAGGAAGAACATTAGTTGTTGTGTCGGCAGCAAATTATAATCACATATGATTGATAAAATGACTTTACTGACATTTCGGCTGCCTGGACAGTTTTTGCCAAGTACAGCACATGAAAAAAAATGACTTATAATTATTATACAATTAAAATTATCATGACACTGAAAGCCTCCAAAGCGTCTTATTTTTAGAAAAAAATATGAAAATTTAGGATACAAATGATCCATTTGCATTGCTGATAAATCTGAAATTCCAGGAATACAACCACATGATAACTTGTAGAAGTTTTATTAACAATAGTTATGTGATTTTTTTCAGTTTCTCTTCAGACTCAATATGAAAAAATTTTCATCAAATATTTGTATCCCCATATCACTCAAGTAACCCTATTTAGCTTCAATGTAATTAGCTAATTCACAAATATAATATATAAGGGGGAACTGCAATACTTTTCAAACCCAATCAGGGGTTTCGCGATGCAAGTCTTAGAACCGCCACACTCGTCTGTCTAATACAATGAAAAATATAGCTCAATCAAAGTTTCAATGAAATTAAATGGAATGATTAGTTATTTTTTTTCATATTGAGGCCAAGTTCAACGGTTATTTGAGGTGCTTTCACCTCACATCCCAAGCAACCGAACCTTGTAGCTATTAGTATTAATCTTTGTCAATGTTTCACATATAATATATGATGGCGTACTATCTGATGTCAACTGTCACTTTTTTTATTTTATAGATTACGTCTAGCAAAGACAAAAAGTCTATCGCGCTACATAATCACTGCGAGAGAATAAATGCCTATTCACAGCCCATTTCACAACACTGTAGTTCCACAAAAGAATGACTTCTAAGAGGTTCGTTCTAGGTTCTCAAAGTTCAACCTAATGAGGATGCTCCTGTTAGGTCTCTGTTGTGATTGTTGATCTGATAACTCTTGGTGTCATTATGCGAGACAGCATGATAGAATCTAGAGTGAAGGGGGGGGGGGGCTGTAAGGTCCAGCGCATCCACTAGGTGCACTGTTTTTTATGTATTGCAGCCAGAAGCATCAATGAGTACTTTGGAAGCGCATCCCCACCCGTTCGAGAAGTATTTTAGCGATGGGCTGCTGATCTGAGCCTTGTAGAGTAGTACTAACTGTTCCAATCATACACTTATCTAGGCCAAGAGAGGAGAAGCGAAGGCTGCTCGTCGGAGTGGCCAATTCCATACTACCATACGGGACCGAGATATGGGCTGGGGCCTTGGACCTCAAGGGCAACCGAAAACGCCTCACCTCAGTACAGCGCAGAGGTGCCCTGAGAGTCTGCTCGGCTCTACAGAACAGTCTCGGCTGAAGCAGTGATGGTCATCGCCGGAGTTATCCCCATCGTGGGGCTCGCCAAGGAGAGAAGGTTGAAGTACCTCGAACGGGGTGTTCGGAAGGACAGGGACCGCCGGACAGAGACTGTGCTCAGGTGGCAAGAGGAGTGGGACCACGGGGTGAACGGTCGATGGACACATCGACTGATCTCCCAAATCCAACCTTGGCTGGACCGGTCTCACGGATCCGTGTCATATTACCTGACACAGTTTCTGTCGGGTCACGGAGCGTTCACGGAGTACCTCCACCGGATAGGCAAGAAGGCATCGCCGTTGTGCCAATACTGCCCACTTCTGGTGGACTTCGCGGAACATACGTCTTTGTTTAAGGCCGCTGAGTCGCGCAGAGAACCAACATGGAGAGCACCGTGGGACAGACAATCACACTCGACAACGTGGTGCGGACTACGCTTCAGAGTCGGGATCACTGGGAGGTGATTGCATATTTCGTCCGTTTGGTGCTGAAGACAAAGCGTCTGGAGCAATCATGAGAGGCAGAGTAGAGGAAAATCTAGACCGCAAGGGAAGCGCTGGCGCTTGACCACGAAGGGTACGGGACAGGGGGAGACGTCTCCCCCGCCGTCGTGTGATGCCGGCCAATAGATGCGAGCCCGGGCTCGCTGTAGGCGTAGGTAACCGGGGTGCGGTACCTAAAACTGGGGCTCATCCTGAAGTAATGCCAACGCAGTTCAAGGATGGGTTATATAAACCAGGACCCACGAGGACAGTTTTAGCAGGTATTGCAGCCTTCTGCGTAAAAGCATTTCTCTTCTCAACCCAAAAAAAAACACTTATCTGGAGCGGAAGAAAACCCCAAGCCTCTGTGATGCCGAACTAGCAAGACCGGCACATGATCGTGCCAGGACATGTTATTGTAGATGTTAATTTTCCGAAGCTTGATGGAAGATAACTTGAGTATTGGACCTTCCCTCACCAGACCGGCATTTTTTCTCAGGTGTTTTCTGTGTGTTGGACTGAAATCCATATGGAGATTCCTATTCGATAATTCCTTTCGATGTCTTCATTGATCTGCGTAATATGTGGCTCCGCTCAAATGTAATATTTCCCAAATGGAAGAAATGATAATAATGAAAATAATAAAAATGAATAATAAAGTATGTCCTACCTGCTCAATACTAACAATGTGAGCTTTAGACCGTGGAACTCAGTAAACCACCGTTTTGGAGATTGTGCCTCAAAGCCACTGGTTTGCAGATGTCTGTTGGTATCTAACAGTATAACATAAACTGCATATCTATATTACATATTTTCAAACATTAATGCTAAATTATTAATATTGTGGTATTACGTATTTTTATAATGGAAATGATGATAAGAACAGATAAGTCCACCTCATTGAAAGTTTTGTAACCGACGTCAGACAAAATAAAAAAATCGTTACAACAATATCACGTAATCCGGTTTATTTACACTAAATACATTCTGAATTATCGGTCATAAGAGTACAATCTGTTCAAGTGAACTAAATTACTTTCAGATTTTTCTGAGATAATGTCAGACAGGTTATCATGCACACGTTTCTATCGTTATTAAATATGAAAGAACCTGCTAGACATCTATTGGAAAAAAAACTACATTCAGTTTTCAGATTAGAGATTGAAACTTGTATATACACATATACATTACAAGCGATTTTATTTGTAACAATGTTTTTGTTTATTTTACTTTTAGCGAGTAGATTAAACAGCAAATATGTTTCAGTGAAATACCGTTAAGATCAAATTTTTAAATGACTATAACAGTTCTACACTGAAATACATGTTCTCTGATGATACATTCCAAGGTAATTCTATGGGTCATTCAGAAATGCGTCAGGTGACATGATATATTAAAGGTATTGTGAGTTTTTAATTTTTAACTTAATACGTCCATGATGGAAAACGTAACGGTTTAAGTAAGTCTGAGGGCACTAACACAATAGTGATTCGGTGTTACAATGTTATTACAACAAGAATACTTTTACACTTAGTATTGAAAAGTAGATATTTGAATCAATGAATTTCAACCTTCAGAATATTTCACCGCTTGTGACAACCAGTAAAAGTTAGCTAAAAGCAGGAACCCACACCTGAATCTCTCTACGAGTCATCAATGTATGTTTTATTAATCGATACGATTATAGGGTGAGCTTTAAGAATTATTATTGAATTAATAAAAAACTTATTGATGCTGATTACAAATACAAGCTGCTGAAAAGGTCAAGTAGACTGACAAACAAAATTGCTCAATTCGTGCAATAGATGAATACATGGTTTAAATTAAGTTTGTAGTTGGATCAAACTATCTCAAAAATTTTTCACTGCCGAGCAATTGAACAAGAGAAAGATAAACACGTTAAGGGAAATCTGTGCAGTGGACACTGATATTATACGGTGATAAACAGACAGACTGACTGACGAGAATGAGTTACACAGATTTTTTATAAATATCCAATAAACTTTTATCTCAGCTTTGCGAATTTCCCCTGGCTTATGCGTGAAAATATAATCAAAAATTTTCAGAATACCCTGTTTACTAATACCTTCACAGATCAAAATTTTCTTTCATGCTTACTGTTGAATCATAAAAACTTTTTTCCCAGTTACATATCCTAAATTTACTGAACTAAGCCAGGCGATACAGGCAATCGGACGAGATGGAGGATAACTTCAAAATATCTTTTTATTAGAAGTTCAAATGTTATCGGCGCTGAATGGAGCACCGTAAACATTTGCCGACCACCACGTCCCCTTTTTAATAGATCGATATTTGTTCCTGTCAACAACATGAGTTATGAACCAGTCATTCATTAAATGATCACTTAAGCTTAATTCTTTTTAGAAATGTATGAATGCTTTTGTTGTACCGCACAGTTCACAATCGGAAGTTCTCAATTGCCTGGATTTGTACGTTGGTCACAATAATTACGATATGGTAAATACTATACTGTCGTTATCTAACAGCTAGTGCCATGACTGTATGACAAAATAGACATTTAAAATTTCTATCTCTGACAGTCGGTGCCATGTTTTTAATTGATTTGTAAACAAGAGTTGAAGAAGGTTTTAACGTACCGCACCACCTTACTTTACATAATTCAATTGGAAAATGATCGCTTTGGTTGCAAATACCAATACAAGAAATTTATTTTTGGACCAACACCAAATTTCTGATGACCTAACCTTTCAGACTTTATATATCTGTGGTTGATTGGAACAAATGTTCGGCAGCGACATTTTCCTATAGCGGGGCGTTTTTCATGACCTCCTTGACTTCAGAGCAGGCTTCAGGATGTCCAACAAGTACTCCTTTCCCCAAAAAATATGTCAGATTAAATTGCCATATTAAATATTTTTATTTAGGGAACCTGCATAGATCCGCAAGTAGGTAGCAAATTTGATGATTTTTTAATTTGCCATATCGGGATGTTAGGAGTTCATTAAAAGTATGCTTTTTGCAGAATCCTATAACAAAAATGTTCATAATAGTATGGTAATTTTATACGTCATTTTGTTGTCAGATGCCCTAAAGTCAAAAAGGTGTCGCAAATTTGGCCCCACTATAGGACATTCTCTCTATTTATTTTTATTCCACTCGGCGTAAAAAACAAAAAATTTCGACGAAAAATCAATAAGCGTGTCTCCAGTGAGCTAAAAGCGATAAAAAAAATTTTCAAAAATGGCACAAATCGCTATTCTCTAATCGGTCTCGCTAAAAACATTCAATTTTAGTAGAACAGAAACAAATTGAAGTTCGTGTATTCAAAAACTGGTAGACGTGAAGTTCCAACATGTGAATTTTAACTTATTTTTCTGTCTTTTAATTGATCACATATCTTCTCTCTTTCTCTCCTTCTCCCTCTGGAAAAATTGGAACAAAATCTTAATAATTAGACAGACATAGCTCTCAAAAATTGATCTTAGTTAAACTAAGCTTTTCAGTATTTGAAATATTTTATCGCACCAACCATTGAGAACATAATCATTACCAATATTTTATGATTCAAGTTCGAACATTTCAGGTCAGACCTGAACGCCTTCAGCATCGCGCTGACACTGGAAGCAACCTACTCAACTAATGCATACTTCCTTAGCATTTTAAAAACAAAGCTCCGAAGCCGAGCCTTTTGCCTTTTAGCACATTATCAGTAATTATGGTTTGCTGAGATAAGTACAAAAAATCCTTAAAGTTTCTGGGAATGAGTAGTATTTCAAGAAATCTCAACATCGTTTAATGTACAAAGACCACACTGGATATTTCCAGTGATTTGAATAAAAAGACATGATGAAATAAGAGGTTGTTTCACCACTCCTGCCAATCCAGTCATCTTTTTTCGAAGAATACGACTGCTAACGTCGCTGTCGTCTTCTCGTCGTTAAGGCTATTTTTCAAACGTAGCAGACTGCAATTAGCAGGATCCATACAGATCCGACCAGGTCTTTGTCTTCATGATTTCTTGTATTGTGCACATTGAATTATTTTCTGTTCAACATATCCGTATAAAGAAAGATGCATACCTATTATGTATATCATCACCAAATACTACCACTAATGGAAATGAAAAGTAGCTCAAAAATAGTCAACGTGTAAAATTTGTGAGCAGCTGAAATCTTGTTAGAACTTCAACATGTAGGTTTGATATATTAGAAATTAGACTTCATATATATTGTACTCCATGAGAAACGTATCTTTGCAAATATTACATCAACGGATTAATTTCAGAAGAAATACGGTATTTTACTTAAATAATCGAGTTTTACTGTATATACGGTTTGCTGCGGTTTCAAGGTCAATTTGGATTTGTGAAAATAAAACACTATTGTCAACTGATGTTTTTCAAGATCCTGTTATAAGTAGATATTTTGTGAATAAATCGCCACCCAGATCGCCGGACCTCAACCCAGAGGATTATTGTTTGTATTAGAAAACGATCAACAATGCTGGAAGAATTAAAGGAATTTACTAAAGAGTACAGTAGTACAATTAGGTGGAACAATTGGTGATTGTACAGCAGCAAGATAAACGATATATCGAACATTTATGCTAAGTGATGTACATTAGAAATCACATTATTTAAGCAATCTGAGTTTCACTCCCTTCCTGTTGCTTTGTATGAAACAAGAGTCTTATAGTGCGCAAAAGTGTAATATGGATGTAAGTACGGAGCAGGTCTCCAAAAATCAGTATGAACCACTTGAGAGGTTTCGATTAGCGGCCAGTCGCTAACATTATATCTAACTTAAAAACAAATCTCAGGTTTCATTCACTTAATTTCTACTCCCGTTTGTATTGCAATTTGTTTTTCACCAAAGCGTCATAAAATTATGATTTTTGAACCGGTACATATTTTTTTCAAGCACAAGTCGACATCATTACAACTTGAGAAATACAGAGCCAATCTACTTGACAACATCTACTCAATTCTGCCCTACTCGCTTAAATAACTTTAGAGATAATAACCTCCTTCACTTCAGTGGATGAGAGATAATCAGCAGCGGCACTCGTCCTATTTGGCCGATCAAATTTTCAGAAGCGTTTTGACGCGGAAGGCTGTCACTGCAGCTGGAAATAGTTTCATATTCCTGGGGAAATTGGACCATTGTATTTCAAATGTAACGGGACTAAACGAAAAGAGGGCAACCCAGGTTAACGACGTGTTGCTGGGCCAATCTGCGCATCTAAGAATATTATAGCTGAGTGCCTGTGCTGGTTCTCTCTCATGCGATGCTTGTACTATGAGTCTAAATGCACGCCAACAATGCCTGGGCTATAAGCCAACCACGAGCTTGAAACCAGTTCTGTCCAGAGCCCGCATTTCATCAAATGGCCTTTGGTAGCGGGGATTCAAATCTGACATCCTCCGATGAATGGTCGCATTGTCCCTCCTGCCCTCCCTCTCCCAAACAGATGTTCAAAACGGCACACTCACTCACAATTTTGTCTGTGAGATTATTTCTGTAATCGAGCGGATATTCGACAGATAAAAACAGCCTTAACAGACCGTAATTAGCTGTTACATGTAAGGAATTGTACTTAATTAACACGAAGGTCAGCTAAAAATATATTGTGTGTTTAAATGGTAGGTCAATTCTTTACATTGTACTCACGTATTTTACTAATTGTGTTAAATGTATCTTCAATATTTTTTTTTGTGAATTTCGCATTTTCTAAGAATACCAATAACAGATTACGAGGACAGTACAAATAGTATATCAACTAGCTTCCTGAGAGATGGTGCAAGAATCTGTAGAGGTATTTTTGGCTTGATATATTCAGACGTAAACTCTGTTAAAATCTATATACTTTCTGCCCAGATATACTCGTATACGTGTATTATTTGTTGTGCTCAGACACTGATGCCTCGCCTGAATCCCTTCAGCATTTGCTCCTGAAGGAGAGGTGGCGATGCGGCCATTAAATTAAATTTAGTTGCCTTCTTTGGAGAGATATATGTTCTTATTGAAAAATAAAATTGGGTTCATTTCTAGCACATTCGTATAGAATGTTGAAATGGTACTTCGACACCTCGTACCTTTCTAATAGTAACACCAATTCGCGGAAAATGACTACTAGCGCAAAGCAGCAGCAGTTAAGTCTTTCATTTCTATATACTTTTAAAAAAAAGTTACAAAAACATTACCGGGTGGTCCATTTAACTTGAGACAGTCGTATAGCGTGAAAACAGTGTGTTTTTAGATGAAAACGTTCTGATGAAAGCTCTTGGGTGCAATGGGGGAGAGGTGATAATGAATTTCATTTTTACCATTGACAGCGTTTTCAAGGTTTTTTCAAGGTCAACCGTTTTTTTAAAGGATCATATGTTTTTTATTGCAGAAAATTACTCCATGAGAAAAAACAAATGACTTCTGTTCAATAAATTTTGAAATCCGATTGCAACTTAAGTAGATAAAAAAAGAAGTATTCTTTTGAAAAATTTTCCAATAATCATATGGTTTATCAGAAATACTTTTCTTCTCGCATAAGCATAAATAACATGATTATTATATGGGAAACCTTGAAATTTATTATACCAAATGTTCTAAATACACTTATCAATCCATTTTATAGAGTATTGATGACTCCCGAGGAGAGTTTCTCTATTGATTGTTCTATAAACATTTCTCATGTTACATCATATTTTCCAGTGTGGTGGGAGCTTCTCCAATAAACAACTTCTTTTAGATGGCCGTATAAAAGAAATCGAGAGGGGTTAAATCTGGTGACCTAGGAGTCCACATAACGGGATCACCTTATGCGATCCATCGATCGGGGTATCCCCGATCCAACATTTTCCGAAAAATTGTGGCAAGGCAAGGCAAATTAAAGGATTATGGAAAATTATGGATTGAAGTGAGCAGTGCTATAGTGCAAAAATGGGATGGACTCAATGATGCTGATAAAAATAAAATTATTCCACATGTAAGTCTTTGTGCGTTAACGGGATGAGTACTATATTTCATTTTCCTCCGCTCTTGTCGTAAATACCTTGAGACAATAATTATCAACAGTATATTATCTTCCATGGTTTGATCTGAATTGAAGTAGAAAAATGTTAAACGTGGCCATGTGCAAAGAATTTACAACGAAGCGACCTGATCGTAACGTTCGTGTCGCAGCCACCAGGACGCAAGCATGGCCGTGTTCTAAGAGTGAAAAAAAGAAATCATAGTATCTATTGAAGCTTATTATATACTATAGATCAAAAGTTTGTAACAGTTCATATTTTATCTGGCATAGCAGAAAATAAATTTCAGTGGGGCCAACTAAGAGTCTCAATGCCACTTCTCCTTCCTTGCCACTTAATGTCACAACAAGTTAAGCCAAGTTCTTCCTCGCAGATAAACAACAACTGTAACACAAATATCAAAGAACCTGCCTGTCACTATCATTCATTCAGAAGAAAGTTATTGTCTTCGAAAAAATATATTAGAAATATATGCTTTCCAAGACAAAATATAGAAATCTGAATAATCCTTTAATCTCCCTAATGTAGTACTAGCATTATACGATTTTGTCCCGACTCCTTGTTGTCAGACACTCCATAACTATGTACCTATGTTATCAGCTATAAAATGACTCATTTTGTTCAACGAGTGCGATTTTGCGGAACAAGCACCAACGACATGTTCTATACAATATGGGTTGAACAAAGTGGCATTTCAAAACTTGTTTTATAGAATGTTCGTTTAGTTTTGCAGGAAAATAACTCCGGTTTTCTATACTCAAAACAATTCAGTAGGTTATGGTGGAGAATATAACCTAATATACGGCACAAATTGCGTCATGAACATCGTGAATTTCTGTGATTAAATTGAATAAAGTTGTTTATTTCACTAAATTGATTCTAAATATTCCGAAAGAGCGTATTAATACACCACTGATAAAGCTATTAATATTATGACAGTTCGACCATCTTGCTACATTTTTCTGTAGCTTATTGTGAAATGAACTTTTAATAAGCGGTTGCGAAATATGTCACTTTCCAACGCTAGTTATGAAAAAAATTACCGGTTGCAATTATATAATAATAACGTCTTTATGAGGGCGAAATTTAGCCAAATGCTACTCTTACTTTTAACCCTATTTATAATCAAAACTAGATAAATTACAACATTTGAAATATGTTTGTTTGAAGAAGAAAAAACAAGTATAAACGACTATTTACTCGGTGTGTCTCATTTTTTCTTGAAATTTGTAAGTGTACATTGTTTGAGCTCAGTATTCACCTGATTGTATAATTTAGGTGCATTATAAGAGAAGGATCTTCGGAATAATGTCATAAAATGGCGAGGGATGCTGACGTAGTCTCTTTGCCTTAGGTTTAGAGAATGTGCATTCCTTCTAAAGAAAAGCTACTCAAACAGATACTGAGGGGTGGAAGTAGTCACTAATTTATGCACAAAGGTGGTGTAGTGCAACTGTACAATTTTTTCGACTGTCAACCAACCAGTTCCCGAAGTTTAGCTGATATATGGTCATACTTTTTTAATCCATAAACAAACCTACAACAAGAGTTTTGCACTTTTTGCAGACGCATTCTGTTTACAGTATCCAGACAAATGTAATACAGGACATCACAATAGCGAACAACTGACATTAATAATATTTCACATAAGTTTTTTTTTACATTGTAGCTGAGAATGTTCTTACTAGAATATAAAATTTTCAATTTGTAATATGATTTTTGTGTAATATTGCTTACATGCGAATGAAACCTCAAGTTTTCGTCAAATCGTACATATTGCAAAGTGCTATTCATAATTTTTAAATTTCATTTCATTTTTAAATTAGTATATAACTTTTTCGAGCAAAGTAGCATTCCGTTACATTTAGTTGGATTTAAAGATAGATTATGATATCAAGACTTTATGACTTTATTTCAACCATGTGCATCATCAATACGTTCATTCAAGGATTTTAATTACGTCACTTAACAGCCATGATTACGAAAACTGACCAGTCACAAGACATCCATACTATTGAATATTAATAAAAATAATCAAGTTCGAACACAGACTCTAAAATGCAAAACATGCCGTTTAATATCTATAACATATGTCGAATTGGAATTACAATACTTTGCTCACATATTGGCGTAGATACTTAGACAAATCACTAATCAAAATTAGTCCAAGCAAAAAACGGAGTCACTATAGCATGGGAGGTACCGATTCGATGTACCTAACTCACTTTTTTGTGCGAACACTATAAAGGTGACGAATTAACCTGAACACTGTAACTATAAAGACAGAAGTAATGTCAGTGAAGTATTGCAATTAACGTATCAAGTTTCAATTCCTGATCTTCAGTGCTATTTTAAAAACCAGCAACGTTACAAGAAGATTCTCAATCCCGTGACATCCCGTTCAGGTTAGAAAAAAAAGAACCAAAATCTGACGATGATGGTAGGTGACGCAAGGACATCACTGAAGAATGTTAAACAGTGCCTAATGATCGTCCTTGCAACCACAGCAAATCGTACATGTGGCCTAACAAGATGGAAAAAAGTAAACGTTTACGTTCGTGGCAGGCGACGAACCACGGTATCTAAAAATAAATACTTGAACATACACTTACATACTTTGAGGAAAAGTTTCCCCACACGAACAGAAACAGATTATTTAATATCGAGTTATTTAGGCCGGTCGTTATGCAATAACGTGCCAAAGCTTTGGAGTTAGGAAAACAGGTTTTCCGATAAAAACAAAAAAACGTTTGTAACTAAGAAACGTCGCACAAGTCCTAAACGACCGAACTGTCGATTTTCAAAGGATAAGTTCTCAGTCTCTTTCAAATAACGACGATTTTATTTACATATATCGGCATTCATTGGCAATCCAATGTATTTGAACCTCCCAGTGCTAAACTTGTATGTTGTTATCATACTGAATTTTTACTCTTGTGGAGATACCTCAAGAACAGTTTTTATATGTTCACCAACCGCACACTTCAATAGAATCTTCGCATTGCACGAGATCCTATTTTTTTTAAATCTAATTTACTTGTAATATAAGTCTGGGGCCCTGGGCTACCAGACATCCATGGAGAAGCGGGGATACCTCAAAACTCGTTCATATGGTCTGGTCTATGTTGTCTACTTCCCCTAAGAATACATTGTCTTCTTGATGGGTATACAGTCTCTAAAAAAATGTTAGTTTTTTCTAATTTCGACATTGAAGCGACCTTGATCTTGAATTTATAGAGTGGAAGAGAGCTCAGATCTAGAATCGGCATACACAAAAACGTAATGACTGCTGTCAGTTTAAGTAGTTTTGTATTATGATCTTCAAATGACCTTAGCCCTGCCCTGTTGGAATTGAATACACATCAGGTAAGGATTCAGTGATCCAAAACCACATAGATTTTGTTTCAGTACCCAGGAAATATAATTTTGTGAGGCTGCATTTTTTCACATTTTGCCCGGGAAGGGCTTTTCATCGTGCCCTACTTTTATATAGATCACTGGAAAGTAAACAATCACGTGGAGCGACATTAAAATCTGAAAGCTGAAGGTGGTCTGGTCTGACCATCTGACGTCACATCTGATCATTTATCCTTATGTTCAGGATTTGCGGGCACGTCGCTCAACAGACGAGAATTTGCTCAAAGAAATCGCAAAACAGAGAATGTTAGGCATGATATATCTGGTGCTGTCGCAGATCTAAGAATTCTGTGGAAGTTTTCCTTAAATCTATTTCTGTTATCACATTGATTGTTCAACGTCAAAATCCTGACACATTTTGATACACAGATGTAATATAAGTTTATGCGTCTGCTTCAAGAGTATATCTAGAAACGTAATTTTAGTTTTACATGTGAACAACACAGACGACTTTAAGAAATCAGATTCTGCTACCCATATTAAATGTTAGAACTAAGGTAATGGTGCTTTTGTAGTTCATCGGCCCAAGACTACCACCATAGATGCAGCGCGTCTCAAATCCTCCAATAACAACAATTCTAGCATCGATGATGTACAGGTACATGATGACGCCATGAATTCAATATGACTGTCACCTCGGTGACTATTCCACTCTCGAATGAATTAGAAGCTGTGCCCAAATGGTTGTAAATGCCTCCCTGATTACGATTCAGCGACCCCAACTTGTATAGTTATGATCCGAGTGTTTTTCTCATTTTGAGCTTGAAATGACCTAAACCCAAATCTGACGGGGTTAACGTGTAGATGTAGTCCGATGCATAGGAACAAATTATAGACAGCGTTATGGATCTATTATATTAACTTCAAGGGAATGAAGTGTGCTCTGGACTATTACGAGTACATATCTGCATACAAACTTAAACATATCCTCTATATCCATAATTCAAAAGCTCCCCACTTTCATTGAAATGACATTTTAACACAACTTTACTACAAATACAGGAAAGAAGTTATTTATTAGGCTCCTGGAACTAGGACAATGACAAGGTAATGATAATTGAAAAATAAAAAAATTGAGAAACTTGGAGGTATCGATACTGGCGGTACATTTTAACTGCGGCAAGGAAAAAAAGTATGTTTCAATGAATCCGAAAAATAGTAACGCTGTAAGTTGTCGTTCCTCAGCCCTCTAATTAATCATTGGTGAATATTTTGCTTGGTGAACGACTTATCAGAAAAAAAAACATAATTGAGATCAACATACAGATTTTCCATCTGTAAAAAACCTTATAACTGGTCTTATCATTAATAGGGTAACAAAAAAAGGTCATATTAGGCAGACGGGTGAATACTGTAAATGATGTGGGAATAAGCTTTTAAGTGAAGCCCCAGATTAGGATTAGTTTGTCCACGGATACTGACAGTAACGAAAAAAAATGGATACCATGGAAACTTGGCCGCCATGCTTGAAGGTCGGGGGTGCATTCGAGAAATACTCGAGTGGAGGAATTGGACAAGACGTGAATGGTCGGTTATGGCATCAATAATTATATTGTATGCAGAGCGTTCCATGTGTCATCCAGTGCCGCCGCTGTGCTGCTGCTGGTATTGTTGGTGGTGGTGCTACTGGCGAGATCCAAGTTGAATGAACTCGGCCCAGCTCGGCCTGCGATGCTGCGCATCCTGCGCTGAAACCGCCGGCGCCGGCCGACTCACTGCGGTGCGGCGATCGGCCGCAACAGGGACAGATTGGGAGTGCTGCGTCGGGCAACGCTACACATCTACCAATCAACCAAAACCACTCCAACAGCAAATCAGATCATGAAGCCCGGTATGTATGTATGATGAATTATCAAGAAGCGCGTCACAGTGAGGGAAAAAGAGCGCGAGCACCCTGAAGTAATATACATTTTTAATGTCTCAAGTTCAAACTAAAATCAGACAATATCTACAATCTGGCAACAGCACCTAGCTGATTTGCCTGCACATATTCGCTCTGACCGTGCATCTTCGTCACGTGGGGGTGGGGATAGTCTGTGATGCAAGGCATCTAGGCAAACTCAAGCGCGCTGATTCGAACAGTGAGCGCATTTTAGCGTCGGATGCATACAAAATTTTATTAGTCGCTTTTGATTTCATCGTCTGCCACGAGATCGACAGCACTGGATGCGCATTGGCATAGCCGTGTATGTGTATCGTGGTCAAATGCCATCATTCCATCCCCATCTCTACTTGACTCCACGGAACCTAGTGCTATGAAAAGGAAGTACATGGGATCAAGTACGGCTTTTTAGTTATAGTGAAAGTATGGTAATCACTTGATGATTTCAAAAAGGAGGTCCAACAACAAACATTTTGGGAACCCCTCCATCCTCCTCCATAGCATAATATCCAATAAAATTTATTATTTACGTTAATTTGGCCCTAATACGGGCTGGAAAATTCAGTCTTATCAAACTATATAACCGAAGATAAAACCCTATATCGCAAAACAGCATCATCCAAAAACGTTATAGTCAATATTTCAGTCTAGATTTCAGTTATGGTGATGAAAAGTACCTTTACTTGTTTACCTTTTACATGCATGTTTTTCGACACTTGTTTCTCACAAGGAAGTCCGAAAAGAAGAGAATGTATCTATCATTGGATTTACAATAAGACCTAATATGTAGTTTATGGTTTTAAGTCTTTATATCAAAAATGGGCATGGGCCCGTGCAAAATAAAATCAAGAGGAATGCGTTTAATGAGCATGGCTCTACTTCAATGCATAAGAAAAAGAATAGTTAAGGTACATAACTCTCATCCTCGCAATCAATGGTGAATAGACATGTATCTTCTCGCAGCGCTTATGGAGCTCACTGCCTTTGCGTGAGGTTACGCCATTTCGTTCTTCTTGAAACTGTACACCTGTATGATATTCTCACAACCCCAACTTGTCAACAGTTCATTCCTTCTGGGAGGGGGAGGGGTGACAAAAATAAAAACCAATGAAAATAATAGACACTGAAACAGACATGAAATAGGAGACGCGTACCGCCAAATTGCCGTTGACGACAATGAGATGTGAATAAATCAATTACTTGGAGCGAATGAGGTGTACTTGGAAAGCAGCGTATATTTCAAAATTATCATATCGTTAATAGAGATTCTGCAATTTCCATAATGTTTTTATCCTTAATCAAAGTGGATTGGAGTTCGTTGGGGAATATGATAACCTTACTAAAACAATATGGAATACTTGAAAAGTATTGAAATCTTGATTGTGAAGAAATTATATTTTTTTTTAGAGTATATGCCTTTAGAATGAACCATAACTTTCTCATTACGTAAATTGTCTTAAAATGAAAACAGATGCTTTTGTCGTGAGCATATCTTTACTGGAATATCACAATTCTTGAATTGGAAATTTCAATTATATATGTGATTGACACCACGGGTTATAACAGAGCTAGTACAACCAAGAAGATTGTGAATAGCTTCCTGCTCCCCTGCAAACAATAGTTTCACAGCTCGTGATGTGCCTCGTATGCTAACAGCAGTGGCGATGCATGCATTGAAAGGAGGTTGTTTGCTGCCCTCCTACAGACAGCCCACGAATTACAGAAGTACTGGATAACAGCCTTGGCAACATAATGATCTGGACGAGTTAGGGAATGAGATGAGTTTTATTTTAATTTTCTGGCTATGCTCCTCTTCCTCAATTAGCGGTATAATATGCCACTGAGATCTTTCAATAACATTGCCTAGGACTCAATTGACTTGAAAATGTTTGCATTTCATAACTTTTCCATTAATGTGGTATAGTCAATCGTCTTCAGGTGATTATGATTGTATACTTTCTTCCCGTCGTCGCGCCTCACCTCGTTCTATCTCCGACTGGTAACGGGCTATCGATAGCGGCCCTGGAGATGAGTATGCGCCGCTGAATCAACACTGTTTAAATGCAGTATATTGATGTTGCTTATTATTGGCTGCCATATTGGTTTGATTCCCACACTGAGTTGTTGCTAGCAATGACGTTTTGACGATATTAATGTATTTGCCTGGGTATGAACTTAGCGTCGTCCGAAACAATTCTGCGGTGTTCGGCCAGTGTTGTTTGTAAATTCAAAGTTCTTCAATTCTCACTTTCGGAGGTCTTAGTTTTTGGCTCTCCTGCAGATATATATGCTGCCACACTTACAAGACTCCAGGTAGATGCAGTCCTTGCTCTCTTGTTCTTCAATCTTGTGCTTGGTTTTCGTAAGGATACCGCGCAGAGGGCTGTTCCTTGAATATGATTTCTGTATGGTCACCCTATCCTGATCGCATCGGATACTCCACACTCAAACAACCACTGCAATCTTTGATTTACGTATATTATTGGCATGCTCGTGATTCCAGATTGATCAACAATCCCTCCGGTTGTGTTATGCCACATATATTACCAGCAGTGGCGTTAACTGCATTCATGGAGGGTCAAGAGGATAAAGTAGCATTGCAATTCTTTTGGTTGTATCAGTTCTGGCAAAACATGTGGCCACCTATTGATAACAATTTCGCTAGCTTTCGCATAGGTATGAAGCTCTGCTTTTAAATTCTCAATCTTGAAATCAATATCGTACTCATGATCCCCATATGTGAACAATGGAGTAATGACATCACCTACGATTGGTTGAATGCAAAACAATATAACATTATGCACAAAAGGCTACTGATGTAGCATTTCTGGCATAGCACAGCTTTCGAGCTGTGAAACTCCTATGAGTAGGAGGGCATAAAAATACAGTCTGCTTTGCAACCTTCCTGGTTCAATTTAAAAAAAACATATTCAAAAGACAATAAAAGTAAAAACTCACTGCATAACTAAAATGAAATTAAATGGCATGTAACTCTAAAAAGTTGTGAAATTTGCAACATGTAGATATTGATGACTTGTTTTTCTCTTAAGTTCTCCATCATAGCCTGTTTCCAAGTCCCTTTAACCCAATTCATTTTCTATCATCCAATTTTAAAAATGCATTATACAACACTATCATCATGAAGTATTCTTGGCGATAGAATTCTCAATCATCTAATTTTGAACGGAAATGCTAACTGTAAAAGTATACCCTCGTATCATCACATGCATGGCGACATGTTTTTCATTGTTTTTCATTGATTTTTTTGGTTAATACGTACACATGGTATTATTTCTGTCGTTTATCATTCCATTTCCGGTAAGCATAGTTTTTAAATGCAACCGCATCTTTATTATGTTTTGAACCGCTAACAGTTAGAATCACAAATACGATGAACTACGAGTACTCTATATCAATTTTTACAGTTCACGTTATTTGATACACCATTTTAAATTCACGATTTTATACTTTTTATGTTCCTCAAATAGATATTCAGTGTGTTCATATTTCAGGAGTATAGATGCAAAGACCGTCAAGTCACATTTTTGTGAAATTTGTGTTTGGTACGGGAATCTGGCCTTTATAAGTACGCACACAAGGTCAATTATAATTTAGGTGTAAATTCCACCTTAAACGGTTAGTGAAACAAGGGTCAAAATACTGTTACGACTGCATAATCCGCCTTCCGGACACATTTGGCTGCAAACACCGCTAAGTCTCCTATGACCAATCGCGAAACTTTTGGAATCTCACGTGATTCCGAAAAACTGTTATCACTAATCATCAGGTGGCAACATGTCGTTTCTATCTGGACAGTAATGATGAGAGTCATCCACAACTCCTGATAAATGAGTTAAATTGCAGAATTTTCCCCAAAAGAAGTAACAGTAATGTGAAGTTTTGTCTAAGAATTATGTACTCGTTTAGTTAGTCTTATGTTTAACAAAAATTTAGATAATGTGTCCTTTTTTCTATTTACATGTTGTTTTGCATGATATGAACAAATACAATATTTTTTTAAATCTAACATTAGTTGCAAGTTAATTACCTATTAAGTCAAGCAAACGGTTTTTCTTGACTTTGCAGTCAAAGTTGCTGAATTTAGCTGCAAACGCCGCCATGTCCATAAATAAAAGCGATTTTATGTGAAAACTACACCTCCAAATTTTTTCTATCATGATCTTCTGATAAAAGACAGGTAAAAATACGGAAGTAGTCACCCGAAACAGTTTTTGACGTCCCCTATAAATTATTATAAACGTGACTTGACGGCTTTAGCATCTATACCCGTCATTTATAATAATACGAATTTCCCGTAATATTTCATAGTAAGTTACAAATTTACTAGTAAGCCTTTAGGGGATCGATATAGCGTGAGCCTTGAGTTAGGTAATGTTAGTATATTTTTGAAAGTCCAAACATTGGCCGCATATTCATTAATAAAAACATCCCCTAACTTCGTTGTATTTCGAGTTCCTTTTATCCTGCGACGTTAGATATTATATGAAACGCAAAACTTTATTTTTTTACATTTTATAACGATGATTAGTTTAGTACCTAGCCGAATAAATGTGCAAAAAATGGCACTTTTTCACATATTTCCATCATGTTAAATCCATAAGCCATATAACTTTTTTTGGCATTTATACTTTTGAACATAATGCTCTACAAAGGGCACTAGCTAATTTGTTCAGTTTATGTTTTAGCGACTTTTCCTACAGATTACTGCATTTGAGCCGATTTTAAATAGGGGCCTTGATGTCTGGAGATCCTAAGTTGACGTCGACGTTAAAGTTATAAACTCTAGTATTTTACCAATACTGAACTATGGCTCCTACATCTCTTCCCACAAATTTTTATCCTATAATTTTTCATTTTAGCATTGTTCTTTGTCAATGTAACGGAATTCCTTACTTACTATGCATATAATATATACTAATTCTAACTCGAATCTTAGATACTTTACTAGTTAATATTATGTGTTAATTATAATTATCCAAATTTGTCTTGAAGCAAGCATTATAATAGCAGTACCATAGTACCATACCTTAACCTTAAACCGAATTGATAAACCTACAAAGTGGAACCACATTTGCTGTAGACATAAAAAAGCATGTGGAGAAATCATGAATTTATTTTCTTAGTCAGAGGACCATTCAACTCAGGGTAGGACTTGAATTTCAAGTTTTTTTTTTATTTTCCGCCTATACCTAAACCCAAAACAATATAGGTAGTGCAATAAACTTGCGATAAATTGAACATCAAATTATGGAACAACAGCTCAATATTTCGGCCAGCGTTATGAGGGAAACCACGTCTATGGTATGGTGTGGCATTACCTAAAATTTATTATATTCCCCACATCATACAAATATGTTTACTGGGATTAGATAATGAATCGCGATTTTTCGTTCAGGTTAAGAGGGACCAGAGTTCCTGAAAATAGAACTCCTGAAAAGCTCTCTAGTTACGCCACTGGTGTGAATGAATGAATTAACAGGAATCTATATTTACTGGACTAATGGTATCTTCCCGGTTTGTTTACAAGTATTTGGGCACCTAAAAATATAAACAAGGTGACTTACCTTTCGGAGTGGCCACCTGACGTTGAACGGGTGGTAATCCAGCCACCGGCCAGGGGTTCCACACGACCAAGGGGTCCCTATCCACCCCCAATTTCTGCCTGTTGCACGGCAGCGCGTGATCACTCTCGGACACTCACGTCGTCGCCATGACAGCTGACAGGTCGAAGACGATCCGGCTCACAAACGCGTATCTTTCGTTTTCTAACCACAAGCGACCCTCTGGATGATGAAAACGGGCTACGATCGGATCCAGGAAGGGGTTGAACGCGCAGGAAATCGCAAGCGATAGCCGAAAATCGCCCAGGAATTCACACAAAGACGTGGTAGTGGACGGTCGCTGGCACTTTCCGAGCGCTTAGGAATGGATCGCGGACGGCGGTGTTGCCGATGTTCGATTGTATTCAGGATTATAGGTATAGGAGTGCCCTAATAAAAGGGGAATATGAACATACAATTTTTTATATTGTAGAATGGACACTGCAATAAGTATATCAAATGAAACCACCCTGAGAATGAACGCCTGATGCATTTTGAATTTGATGTTGTGAAGTTAATAGGTCGATGGCGACAGCGGCGTAGATAGCTTTTTGCGATTGTGGGATATCACCCAGAATGAGTATTTCTTATTTTTATATTGTAATGCCAATATGTCATTCATTTCCTATGTAATCTAATTTCATGTACGTAAACTAGTTACTTTCTCAACAGGTATGTATACATTATTAGAAAAATGTTGGTATCAAAGGAGAAAACGCATTTTCCGGAATTTATCGTAGACTCATGGAGGGGATTTCAATCTTCTTGATCCCCATATCCACGCCACTGACTACAGCGAAACGTACAATACCCCGTAACGTCATAAAATTCCAATTCATATAGGATCTACTTGAAGGTGAGAAAAAATTAATTACAATAAGATTATTATTATTTACTTTATTAGTATTCTATATAAGATTGGAGAATGTTTTAATTGATTGTGAATTTGATTTGATGTCCAAATAGTGCAGTGCAGTGACCTAATTAAAATCGGTAAAGTGGACAGGAACTTTGTTCCATCAGGTCATCGTTCTCGAACCAATTATGAATCATTTCGAGCGCATTTGCGTCACGAAAGTACTATTTCAGAATTAATTCTGAATTGTCTCATGGAACCGTGAATGCATTCCTACACGTAAATCTGTAAAATGTAAAAGAAATTTTTGAGGTTTTTTCTTATTCTATGCTCTAATTATTTTACCAATGAGCATTGCAGAACCCAATGAACACAGTGTTCCGATAATATTTGTATCTGCAAAAGCTTGATGAATACAATGCCATAAATCGTTCACACGTATGATTAAATAAAAATGCGAGTAAAGGTATGGCCCAAACAATTCATTTTCTATCTACGAACTGATAGCACCTACCTGAATAATATTGTTTTGATACTTGCTCTCTGCTCTATCTGCAGTGATAAAAACAGCTACTGACATGGAAGGCTCTCAAAATAATGTTATAGTACGTCCTAAAATGATCAAGAATTTATGTGATGTGGCGCCAAAAAAACAACTGAAAACTTATTATTTGAATGTTGTCGCGAAGTATTACAATACTTCCCCCGCCTATTCATGGGAAATGATCTTTGAGTTATGATTTAAATTCTCTCCATAATAATTATTTATACCAAAACGTTGTTCGACAATCATGTAAATATTGAACCAAGATAATGGTCGATTTGTTCTAAAAAAGTTAGATATATCTCTTTAAATTTCTGAAACAAAAATATGATCGAACCTTTTTCAGAAAGACTTTATCTTAGATCGGCGCATATCTAATTCCAGACCATACTGGAAAATCTTCTTTACCAGAAGCGTACTCAGGGTGAGGCAAGTGAGGCGGATGCATCAGACGCCGCTGTAACATGCAAAATGGAGAAATCATGGTATAAATGTAAAAATATGCGACACAGTGTGAAATGCTCTAGGAGATTTTTGCTCTTCAAACAAAATGTGCAATTAGAATATGTATGTTTTAAGAGTTTCAGAATAGAAACCTTTCCTTTATTTTCTCTTCAGAGAGGGACTTGGTTTTGCTCTTTAGTTTTGTCTCAATGGGAAGTTCAAATCAAAATGTTCAGCCTGTAATTTGAGCTCATCGTGTAATTCAGAAATTCCGATGAACTTTGAACTATATAAGGGCACCAAATTAATGTTTTTCCTGGGATGCAAAAACAAATCGGTACGGCTCTGTTCTTTGTAATAGGGTAAAACATATTATTAGGTAGCCATCCTTATTTAACTAGACTCCTGTCCCGTATATTTTTAGAACTAGCTACGGCAGGGCAACCGGAGCGCAAGCTGTATGGGGCGCTAAATCGTGGACTTAAAGGACGGTAAATTTCTTTTCAGGAGGGACTTTTAAACGTCCAAATGGGTGCAAAATACGGGAGCTATAGTTTCCAATTACGACACTTTTGCCATAAAATTACTTAGATTGAATGGGTTTGAATAAAAATAATGTTTTTACACCATTCTGTTCCTACATACTACTTTTTTCATAATGATTTGTCTTTATTCCCGCGACATATGTATGCTGATCTACCATGGAATAATGGTAAGCCTCCGGAGGTCTCATATTCCCACCCCTCAATAATACACAAATCATAGAAAATATTCCAAATAAAAGTATTTCATCAGTTATGAAGTAATTATTGTACTCCAGGGATATATGAATGTTTAATAATTTAGTAATAGATAGTAAAAGACTAATAACGCTTATATTATATACTGTTCATTACCGTAGTTTAACCAACCAGTAAAGCCCATGCCATTTCGTAAAAATGGGATGCGACCCCTACTGGATAGCTATGCCATTGACATTCAATGTTTTTTATTTTGATTGATTTGGGCATTGCTGCCTGCATAAGGCAACGTAAGACTATTGTAGGAAAATTAACGATATCATACAACACCTGGCAACGGTGTGATACACATGGAGTGCGCATGTGCTGCTCAGAGTGACCGAGGCCGATCGCCGCACAGGGGCGAACTGGCTCTTAGGCGCGTGGGCGACAATTGCCAGTTGTGGGTAGGAGTTAAAGTTTTTCATACACAACGTGCTAGATAACAGACAGAGGACTTTCACCGCACGACGCGAGAATTCGGTCTTCGAATTTTTGTCATTCATTAAAGTATTTTCATCGTTATTCTGACGTGGTTAGTGGGCGAAATTTCTAGGTACTACATATATCAACACAATCAATATAAATATTTGTTACACTTCAGCATTTGCGCATAAAATTATTCAATTTGAGGTTTTCTCAGGTTTTCCAATTGTATATACAACTATGTATGTACCGATGATTTACGCCGGCCATGTGCGTTTAAAATATTCAACTCTCTCTTTTAAATCAGTCACGAATACGAAAAATACTTAATTACCTGACTGCTCAGAGTAGGGACGACGAATAGTATTTTTGAATAGCTCCTGGTTCTTCAGGTCTCAGTGGAAGGAAATGTTTAGACACATTTGTACCATTACTAAATCAGTAGCAAATCCTTCAGGTACCTATATGTGCTAATCAAAGCATCCTTTCTTCATAAAAAAAATCCTTATCTTTGTTCTTTAAACGCCCTTCTCCATCCCAGTGGATTTTGCTACATGATTTTCCATGTTTAAGTTGATGAAGCTTTTCCAAAAGTATTCCCGCGATTGAACGAAATATAATTCGTGTCTGCTATTTATTTTAAATTTAAGTTGCGATGCTTCCTATACTATATTGACTAACTTTTGTAACCTTTTGAGGTTTTTTGGATCATTGGGGCGACATCAAAGAATACTGTCGTGTCAATAACTATTTATAACAAATATTTCTTAGCCCATCCACAATACGTGAAATATGGTTGATAAATAACTGTAAAAATGACAACACTTGACTAGATGAAAAAACGTTATTTCCGGTCACCTCCATCTACTCATTATTTGTTTGAACAAACCTGTTCCAAAATAATTGACTTAAAAAAATGTTTTACAAGCAAACTTTTTCAAATGACAATAGCGGACGAACGAGAGGTCTTGGTATGCCTAATTTTTTCTCACACTTAGGGCATTATAGGCTGATGGATATGAGGAATATATATCCCACAAGCTTTTCACCTGGAATATAAGCAACTGACAAACAGGACATCCGGAAATTCACAATACAGTGTTTCGTTGAATTTGTGTATAATCCAGTAATATAAATCATTTTGAGATGATTTATCATTATTCTGAAAACAAGTTAAGAAAAATTCAATGTTAGGCACACAAATTCTTTATTATGTCAGTGGATTATATCGATATTTTTATAATTATTACTTGTAAGTGTAAGCTTTGAGCTTGATAGACAATGCCGTTCATGTCGATTAGATTAGCCCATTTAATTGACAACATGCAAACACGTTCGCCTATTTAGTTTATACCTTTCTTTCAAAATAAGATGAAAATCCTACCATTTAAATAATGGTTCTATTATAAACCTCCAGAAATCAAACATTTTTTAAACAGCTTTGTGTCCACTTTTTTTGCACTCAACTGACCAGCAAACCGACCTACCGTTTTAGATTCAGTCTCAACCGAACTTAACCTGGTTCTGTTGTGACATTATGACATCAATCCAAAGGATGACTTTCAGGGTTCATGTTAATCTGGTTGACGGTGGTTAATTGAATGGAAGGATGGCCTTGGTGTTATGGATGATTTACATCAAGTTTGTTGACGTTGATTTTCACGTGCTGGTGTACCTGCATCGGAGTGGAGGGGGGATCTGAAACGCCGATTCTATTTGCACACATTCCGCAAAATACTTACGATACGGCCGTGCTTCGACACAGATATGGAACAATGATAATCGTGGGTGATATTTTTGCTGCTTGTCACTATGGCACTACTTAACAAGTGGAAATCAAAAATCGATTAATAGGTTCTGCTGTAAACTTGAAAAGTCAGCGGTAATATGGAATTAATGTGTGACAAAGGTACATGGTTCTAATGACAATAAATAGGTACCAATTATCACCTTTATGAACACATAATAAGTGACAATACTCCGAAACAAGCATTTATATCAGGTGATTCACCAAGGAGCGGTGGAATATTACTACTTCAAGATATTACATGATAACATTAGAATGTATAGTAATTGCCATACCTCTTAGATTACTTACCGACTTTTAACGGGACATAATTAGGTGCAATCAGAAAATCATTGGTAACTTTCAGTAATCCTGGTGATATAAGTGCTGAATTGAAAATATTTACGCCTAATCAGTTTTTAAATGCAACTGGCAAATGTATTCACTATAGACCTCTTACTTTTGAGTGTGGAGAAAGATGAAGTATTTTTATCCTAGTTAAATCGAGTTTTTGGTGCTGTAAGATGATATATATTGTTTATTTGGTCATTTAGCTCCACACAAGAAACATCTGGTATCTGAATTTGAACCCACAAATACCCACAGCTCCAGTGATGAGATTGGTTAGCTCACCAAATACAATCGGCACATTTCGTCCACCATCGCATAGTACCATGAAATAGAAGCTTAAATCACCCTCTTAACGATCATAGATTTCATATTTTCTATTTAAACATATTGAATGCGTTTTTTTAACTTTTACTTTTCACGATTAAGCCAACATTTTGAGATAATACACTGATTTCTTTCGCATTGGTCCATCTGTCTCTGTCAGTCGATTTTTGTCATCGCGTAATCTCATTAATTAACCGCTGTATCTCATTGATGAATTTAACGGCGAGATATGCGTTAGGAAGTTTTTTTTGATAATAGTTGAATTCACAGTCGAGATATTTCAACTAAGAAGACAAAAAATATCAATCCATCTCTAAATCTCGTTTTTCTAAGTTTTTCAAATCTCCGAAGATTTTTAGGCACATATTTGAAGGAATTATTTTGGAGATGTCCATTTTTAAGCTCTTAAGCCTAGTTTTCGAGCTCTATAATTCGGAAATTTACTAAATATACATAATTGGTTTGCGCATGTAGCACTTTTTCGCCTCACTTGGGCAAGTTGCATATACTAATATGTACCTATAATGAACATTTCACAACACATGAACTAACAATTCTCCCAGGACTTTTCCCCTTCTTGTCGATATAATGGCAGTAATTGTGATTCTCCTGAAATGCATAGCTCTCATGTACCTGAAGATGACTTATTGGGACGACAAAGCGTTGTATAGTAAATTAATTATTTCGTAGTAGGTCGAGGAATATAGACAATTTGGCCCTGAAGGAATGAGAACAATAATTTTTAGCTTACTTTGCATTCCAATTTGTAACCAGAAGTATTTTAATCACAGAATATTTAAATTTGAGACCCATTTGATGCTTTGTGGCGTCTGAGTCCATCCCAAAAATTAATGTCATCCATCTCCGTCAGTCTGTCTGCCTGTCGCTGTGTTTTGAACCTGTACATCTTCATAATTAAAGCTTCAGTTTCTAAAAAAGTTGGGGAGGCATATGCTTTGATTCAATTAGTAGGAACTGGTTTGAAAACCGGAGCATGAGCGGTGGAGTAAGTCGCAAGTCATAAAATATCAAAGCATCTTCAATCGTTATCGTGCTCATTCAAAAAAATTATTAATGTTCGTAATGGCAAAAAATAAAGTATTATTCTTGTATTATTCACAAATTCCTAAATTAAGTAAAAAAAGTATTGAAATTTATTGTTTTTCTGGAATTATATTTTTGAAGTATATAATTTTTTTATTTTTCAGGTCTTCGTAACACCGACCTGCAATAAGCAGTATCTGATTATCGTCCATTAATAGCGACATATTTGTAGCTCAAGAATATGAAACAATCTAAAAGAATTTTTAATTTTTCTAGTGCAACCCAGTTTAAAAAAAGATATACAGCTCAAGATCTATTCATCAGCAAAATAAAGAGGTCTTCAAGAAGTATGAAGCTTTAACACAAAAATATGTTATGGCATTTCATATTCTGAGAGTCTCTGATCTCAGATCCATACTTTTTTTGGACACATAAATGGCATACATATAATTGTTGCTTCAAAACAATATCACTCACTTACAAGTTGATGACAATATCGTTTATCAGCTGTAGATCAAACTGGCCCATCTATAGGGAAATCATCCCACTGGGTACGGGATCTATAGGGGAGTGGTGCCTCTGAAGGACGACCAGAAATAATAAAACTTTAACTTTCCATACTTCTGAGGTTTCTAGCCGGCTTAACTTTTTCTATTTCCTCATCAGGTTTTTTCGTGTTTTCTCTCGATAGCTTAGATAAATATTATTTTGGAATTTTCCATAATAACATATCATGCAAATGGCAAATTGTAGGCGTTTCGTGCATTGATCATGCATAGTCAATTTTTTTATGCTTGAAGGTACTACAACTTCCTAGCTATATTACCTCTATATCTAAATATTTTACTCACATAAAGCATGAGTTGTAATAGGCACAATTTGCAGAAATAGAAAATTATATAGCATGACGACTTCAATTGAAATTAATTCAATAATAGGTGACTAAAATTTTTCTTGCAAACCAAATAGTGAGTGAAAACTAACCTCTGAAAATATGGCTCAATGGGAGTTAAGGCATGTTATTTAGTTTTGTTATTATCAAAAGAAAAGTGATTAAAAATGGAACGAAAAAGTAAGTTTTAATGTGAGTGAGGCTCAAAGTGTGCAACTTGTACATGGTATAGATTTTATTCAGTGTCGTACCAATAATGGTGACTTTATTCACATGTACGTGTTGTATACTTTGGGCTCTTTTATATCGACATACATATTTTTGAGACTCACATTTTTCAGCTATCATCGCATATTTAAAGAATGAATACACAAACCACCCTAAGAGGTGCCAATCACTTTACTTCAATCAAAAATCCATCCGTTTAGGAATTTATGCAAGAAAAATATCTTGTTTTATTTAATTTGATCACCACACTATGTTTATTGGTCCAAACGCCAGTCCGCGCCTGAATTCATCCGGCGCGATCGCCTTTCTCCTCTCCTCGTTGGACGTCCCGTCGCCCCCACCGCCCTTCCTCTGCTCACCAACAAACCATTCATTTTCATTCATCAGCGGCAGCGTTGAATCGAGAATCAAGCGTCAACCGTGGAGAGTTCTGCCATGTCTCTGCATATACGGAATTAGACGCTCAACAAATTGATGAATGAACAAGGATCACAGGCGGAAGTAGCGCCGGAAACGGTCGGTCGAAAGAAAATCAAGCTGGCTTCAGTTCGTCATGGAGCGTTGAACAGTCGGCAACCTTGTGCAAGGTCGTCACATATGAGAGGGGTTAGTTACGCCAAATTTTCTTCCGCAAACGTTGTGTACAGACACCTACTATGTCTTCATGACGATTTAAGTTTGAATTTATGTTTTGACTTATTTTGGTAATGAGATAGCTTCAGAATTCCACAATTTTTCTAGGAGGGTATGGGTATCCTTACGAGGCGAGGGATATTTGGCTAGCTGATCAGGCAGTTTCAGAGCTGTAGCAAAAAAGGAGGCAATCGATTTATTTTACGGCCATACATATTTGCATCCTTTGCATGCATATTTGCACCTATAGAAAAGAATTCCTTTTAATAGAGATACCTATGCGTGATGAGCGAAGATTGGGGATGGGCCTCAGTGGCGTAGATAGGGAGGGATCAAGGGGATCAATCCCACCATAAACAGAGAAGAAATAAATCGAAGGCTTTTCAGCTTTCTATTTTAATGTACATATCCAGTTTTGAATGTTTCCAACATGACTTTATATTACATATAAAAAATTACTGTCGTATAATTATAGTGGAAAATACGGGTTATATCTCGCCACCCCCTATCGCAAAAACCTATCGATTCCACTGATGTGCCTTGCTGCTGTTTGACCAAATCGCATCGGTGGTTTCGCTTCAGATTGCAAAAACGCATTATTTCCTACAATACATTACTCTCGTTCAAATCCAGAGTCTCAAATTTTGACAAAATGTGCTTTTGACATGCTCTAGCATTTAATTTTCACTCCCCAGGCTATAGTCGTCTAGAAGTTTTAGAAAGTAAGCCCAAAACAGTTATTGTCTACCTCTAAGGAATAATTCAATTCACTGAGATAAAATAAGAACTATCCTCGAATATTTTAAAAAATTTAAAAATAAATCGAGATTATGTTTGCTATCAAATTGTTATCGTTCATTAATATATATTTTCTGTTTGTAAAGTTTTTCAGTCATTGTCATTCCAATATTTCTAGACCAGCATTTCTCAGTGGTCCGCGGACCCCTGGGGGTCTGCAGTAATATTATGGACCATTTACCGATTTGCTATTACAAATTGGTAGTAACATCAATCCAAATATTACTAATTTAATGTCAAAAAACAAACAACAAACAACCTTCACATTAGAGTATTTTTTCATGAAATTGTATTTTTTTATTTGTAGTAGGTACTTAAAGTAAGTGTTTCGAAATGTATTAATGTTTTTTTTATTATGATGGAATTGTGCTTGAGTGCCCAGGGGTCCATAAACTGAAAAGGGTTAAGAAACGATACTCTAGATGTCTAGATGATCTATCTGAACTTAAAGGTATTTTTATAAACACGATGCATGCTCATATTTTTGAGAAACAAAAATTATATACAAAGAATTCAAAACTCTCAAATGGAAAGAAATGACAGTTGATGTACAGAACATGGCACATCACATTTATGTTGCTTTATAAACTTGTCCTTTGGTTTTCTCTCCTATAACACCGTAGAGAAAGGAATAGAATGAATTATGATACATATATCCATTCATAATACGTTCAGGAGTAAGCACAGTTATGAATGAATATATCCAGCGTCAGCTCTCAAGGGTTTTAGCGTAGAGGGTTGTCGCCGGAAGTGGGCGCCCCTCGTCTGTCGCTACAACCGGAAACAGCAGATCCGATACGCCGAAAAATCACAGCAAGTTCAGTTTCCTGTCATCGGCATCGTTGTAGCAGCAAGACCAAATCAAGATAATGTTGAAGAAAAGTGGAATCAAGTGGGTCGACTCGTTTTTCGCTTCATTCTCCGGCGTAGTGAAAACAAACATGTTCTCCATTTTGCCCTATTTTGCCTGTTGGTGGTGAAGCAATATATGAGTAGAAGTAAACAGAAAATATTTTCAATTCATTTTATCTGCTATGTGTTCCACCGCAGTCATCTTTAATGCATTTGCTCATGATGGGTAGCGTTATGTTATATACGTCATACCAAAGGGTATTTGTGAGCATGATATCCAACAATTCCAGTGCATCTATTTATCTATCCACTTGCTATATTTGAGTATATACATAAAAAATACGGATTTTTTTTCCAAAATATCCATGTCCTCTCAGAAACTGTGAGTTTAACAAATTATTTCTCATTCCTTTTTAATGGTTGACACCCTATAAAAGCAATTGTTATGTGGAATAATTGGAAGCATCAAACTAGATATTTGAAACTAGGTCTAAAACTATGTAAATTATAAAAATAATCCATGAAATGAAGTGATCTCTTTATTTGTTCGTAATTGTCCAAATTTAGCATTTTCTTGAAAGAGCTTTACTAACATTTCAGCTGCCTTGCCAGCCAACATTAAAGTACTGAACAATTAAACTTTGAAATTTTTCCAGGTTATGGCTACTACCATTTCAATAACACTGCTGCATTATCTTGAGGTTTTTTGCGTTTTACAACGTTTCGGATTTGGTATTTCAAATTAAACGCTGTCAAACGCAAATTCTCAAGACAATGGGAGTTCGAGGCGCTGTTCTTGAAACATCTATATTTTCTACAAAATTCAATTCAATTTGTGTAGCCTTTGTAAACAGTTGAATCTGACAGTCCGACGGTGATTTAAATATCAATTAAAACGCATGACTTAAGGATAGACAGTTTTATTTGTGAAACTTTGTTTTAAACATACAATTTTTCATTTAAATTAATAGTTTTGCCTGTGCTATGCGTAGTATTTGGACCTGCCATCATCGGCGTCATTGATTTTAATGAGACGTGCATCGAAAAAGTGCACTTCCGGTTTCCGCTACCCTCATCATGTATGTGCATCTGCCACATCCTTTGGCGACGATGCGACGATACAAGCATCTGCAATTGATATAGGATTCCTATTGATATAGGGTGTCTCAAAAACTGTATATGTTTTCATAATAAACTCTATATCAATTATGATAGGATTTTCCTTAGAATTTCAGAGCTCTACATTTCGGACCTATGTTCCATAAATCGTCTTTCAAAACCATCAAGCATTAGTATGCAATTCTGTAAAAATTGATTTGATATTGCATCAGCTGCAGCAACTATTACTACGCAATGTTGACTCACCCGCTTGTCTGATTTTGTTACACTAATCTATAAATTAGTATAAAAGCCGTAATTGTGTCTACACATAGGTATTACAAGCGCACAGACAGCAAACAATAAATGATTGTTCTTATTGTTATGCTAATATTTAATAGATACGCCCTTGGCGCTAATTCAAAAAGTACAGCTGTAAAAGCAACGCACTTGTCAGATTCTGCAAACGAGATGCAGTAGGTGGGAAACTGCATATTGCCTAATGTTTGCACGCTATGGTGTTATTACTGTAACATGTTATAACCAATGAATATGCCCAAATAACAAATATGAAGTGAATAGAAATTGGAATTGGATAGTTGAAAGCTGTTGCTATAATCCTGTAAGTAATTAAGGTATATACGATTTACTTTGTTTATACTTATTGGATATTGTACTTATATGGTGTAGAACAAACTAAAAATATATGTAACTTCACAAGTTTTCTATGTATTTTCAATCTGGAAGCTCTGCGTCGAGTGACAATTGACAGTCAGCGTGACGTATCCACCGTTCTGTTATTGTCTCTCCATGTCTTTGTACCGGTCGGTCTTAAAACAATAGAGACTTTAAATTTATTTTATTATTATTTATGAGTCCTACAGGTATGTTCTCGTTTTGTGAAAGTTTTCCCTTTGTCGCATTGGGTAGTTGACATATAAGACTACTTAGGATAAAAGATGTTTGTGGACTTTTTGAATCAACGGCTGAATCTAAACATGACTACTCAAATAATGGGCAGCCATTATCGACTTAATTGAATACTATACTGTAAGTTGAGGTTTACACTCTTTACACATAGACAGAACGCCCATCGAGCTCCAGAAGCGCTATGACAAGATGTATACCAACATCAACCTGGAAATGCTGTAAACTGTAGAATAAACTTTCCATCAGCCCATTCCACAACCGCAGTGAAGATTTGTTGTTGTTGATAGTTGTACCTGTTCTGGTGAATACAATTTGCTGGAGCGGCAGTAAACCTCCAGCTCCAGAAGCTTGATGGAAGATCAGTCGAGGCTTAGGCGCCTCTCCATCTCCGCGGCTAGCAAAGTAGTAAGTGATATTTTTGATCAGGGTAGTTATTTTATTTTTCTGTGCGTTGAACTTAGCTCCATTTGTGGATTTTCGGACAATGATTTCGATATCTTCGTTGATGGATGACATGCTGCTCTCGATATTGAAAAGTCTTTCGCGATGGTAGTGGTTAGCTTGGTATGCAAGATATAAGATTGCTATCATCTGGGAAGCTGTAGATTGGATTAGATATTATTTTCAACAGTTAGTTGACGTAGCCCAAGAAGAATATTGGATAAAGAACATATGCCTGGACACCGGTTTTGATGGTAAATACTCGTATATCACGTCACACCGAAAGGTTTCGATATATGAGTGGGAGGACTGGAAACTATTTATGATGTTCTATTGTACAGTTTCACAGGTAAGTAACGTAGGTTGGGGGGTCTCCCGTGAATCTATTCTTGTGGAGGCAGCACGAGTGATCACTAATGACGTTGCTTTTGTACAGATACTTCAGAAGCTACACATTAATGACAGTTCTCACAACACTGAACTTTATGCTGAGCAGCGCCATTGCTCTTCTGTTTTTTCTGGCTTTTCATGAATGGGTTGCACGCATCCAGTCTTCCACCCAGTTGGAAACATGCTGGAAAGAGAGCGTTCCGAGGGGATTGCTGGTATTTGGTCTGGATAGAATACTTCCTTGAACGTTTATCAACGAAAATCTGTACCAAGATATCCGGCGCCAACTGTTAGTGTAACAGTCTTGACTAAACATCAAAATGACCTGAACAAGTTAGGATATGAAAGTTTATTTTATATTGCTGGTTGTGTTTCTTTTCGCTGTTATCAATGAGCCATTTATCGTGACTTCTGGCATCAAAGGAAATGTGGTGATTTTCACCATTTGAATTTATTCTCAATTTTCTCCTATGTCGTTGGTGTTTCGATGTGGCTGCGTCTCTGCAGGTCCGTTTAACTATGGTTTGTTTTTGGAGTGCCGTTTTTCAACGAGAGAAATGTAGGTGTCCATACCTAATGTTGACACCTCTGTTGTCATTTATTTGAAAACACAAAAAACTGTATAGCTCCATGGCTGACAAAAACTAATGCTATTGTTCATTACACAGTTTCTGTTTTCAATCATATTATTAAAAGATCTGACATCTCTTAGTTCACCAACTTAAGTTTGTGAACTAATAGAAACATCAATTGTTGATATATGATTGCAGTTCCTTCGTAAATACGCCACATTTTCTCTTCGACAGACATTTTTGATCGTAGAAATTAGCTTATTCCTTGTGTGCCGGAACGAAAATGATTGTGTGGAAATTGTGAATTGAGATATATTTTATTTTACCTTAATAAATGGTGGATTTTCCAATTTTCTCAATTCCGTGACGAATGACTCCAATATGCTTATATATACCTTCTTCACACATTGTACCACGAATCTTAGTTTATCACCTACCTACCTGCACCCTAAACATAAATCTTGCACTTGGCCGGAGGAAGACTTTTATGGAACTGATAATGAAGTGAATAACAACATTTTTAATTAGGAAACCGTATAATAGCTTCCTTCTCGTAACAAACCAATGCATCTATAATCGTTTTAGATTCTCTTTGAACAAAATATACAGGATGATTCTAGGTATTCTTTCTGTGTACATTTCAGGCGGAAGGGTGTTTTTGGCCCATCTTATTGCGATCAATTACTCTATTTCAGCAAGTTATTCGGGGTCATTATAAAGTAAAGGGTATACTTTAAGGTATAATTTCAAAAAATAAACCTTGCAGTAGAAAATTAATGGAATCTGCTTACTAACACATTAATACATTGAGTGTATCTACGGTTTAATATTGTTTCACAGCAAATGTTATCGTTGGGTCATATTTCTCTTTTTTCTGGCCATATGTATCATATTTCGAAATAAGAAGATCCCAGTCGTATAGATTGTTTTTTTCTAACCATCCTAGCGTATATAATTTTATTTGTTTCAATATTTTTACCATAGTTCATCCATTGATTTATTTTGCCACATATCTAACAAGGTTTTAATTAAATATTTAAAGTTTATGTCTAGTGATTTAATCTGTCTACCACATACTTTCGTCCAGTGCTATAGTTGTGCAGTTATTTAACACATCGATCAGCTGTTAAGAGTCCTTATATAGTTCTCATTTGCTTGTTCATTAATTCGGCCCGAATATTACCAAACAACCTTGATGATTTTCTCTACATTGCTAGTGTTCTATGTAAATATGTGAAACTCGCCTCCTTCTTGTGTGGACCTTCTGAGTATAGTCAGATGAGATGCAATGTATGTAACTTAATCATCCGGAGCAAGTTAACAAGACATCACAATAGGGGATGAAAGGTCCTAACTGGCGGTCTAACTCCCTACACCCTTGACTGGGTTACGTATATACCGCCCGATTGCTCTCTACAGTTAGACCGACAGGCTATACTGACAAGTCTAGGCTAAAGACGAAACATGCATGTCTATTGCAGGTCTGATGCATAGTTGAGAGCATACACTTAATATCAGTTGTCAGTTGTGATGTAAATGAGCCGAGATAACGGTGGATCGTAAATAGTGTTTACGAAGAGCAAGGGAGGTCGCTGTAAATCAGTGCACTCTTGTTGACAGATGTCGTAAGGGACATCTGTAACCGCTTCAAGGCAGTCCAGGTGTTAGGACCTTTGACTTCGTTGCCAATGGGCGTCCTCGTAGAGGGCGACACTTGGAGTTGATAATATTACAATGTTTACAGTAATATTAGTGATGCTCCACTATTCCATGAATTGAAACATGTTCAATTGATGAAGATAATAGTTTGTGCGATACTCATTCATGATGGATGGATACTAGCTAAACTTATAGCATAAAGTATAGCGAGCTGGCATAGTAACTTTCTTAGTATATACATCGTCGTATGTATGTATATAATATCTAGATATAAAGAGACAACACAGACACATTTTTCTTCAATAAAAAAATAAATATCACTTAATACGTGATTATACATCAAGTTGAAAAATGAGGCAAAGAATCGCCCTATAAGGTATTCGGAGTTGAGCTTCCCAGTTCCCACGAAACAAGAATAGGAATCGATTTCTATTAATGAAAGAAATCCATAATAAGCAATTTTTTTAATAACAGACAGTAATTTCCGGTGGACGTAGATGTTATCGGGTTGGACTAAGAGCTGTAAAACTCGGATTTACGATGAATGCAGGCTCAAACGTTTTTAGGTTTACGATTGAACATTTCCTCCTGTATTTTATATATCAAGTATTCTTCATATGAGAGTCACAACTGTTCTCCAGTTGCTTCGGGATAAAGATAGAACCAATGTTTCATTTTTATTTTAAAAGGACATAATTTGAAGCTTTTCAATTATATTGCTTAGCATCAATTTTTTTTTAAATCAGAAAGGCCATTAATAATAAGTTATATGAAATAAAATTGTAAATTGATCATTTTCGTTAAAAAAATGCTTCACTACCAAATATTGATCAAAAATGCATAGTCACAAACCGAGACCGATTCCCAAAAAGCTGACCGAAAGTCGATAAAAATCAACAATAATGGAGTACCTTTTTGTTGGCTTGTAATCAGTGCATACATGAACATCGAAAACTTTTCACAATACCTTCTTTTTCCTTCTAATTGCCCGACAACAGTAGTCACAATGCTAGCTTTGTTCAAGTAAAGGTATCACTCAGATGATATATTTCAATTCCTACCATGTTATAGACAATAAATAGTGGACAATGTATTCAATATTTATTGCATGATCGAAATGCCACCTTTTTAACACTTAAATATTCATACATTGCGATTTGTATATACCTATGGGAATTCATAGTTCTGGGAACCTGTGTCGTTGCAGACAATCAGCGATGTTAGACGTATTTCCAATAAATCTGACTGGCAGGATGATTCCAAGAATAGTGAAGAGAGGTCATATAATATTTATAATTTTATCTTAATAATATCGACTTCCGTTGGGGCCGATGTCTGGATAGCTAACTTCCGGCCCATTCACGTTACATCCTCTGCGGCGCGGTAGCGACCCTGTTGCCAAATCGTAGCTCAGTAGTCGTAAGCATAGTCATAGTATTTTGTAGTAACAATTTTAGCTGTGCCGCATGTATCACTATGTAAGTATTTATGAACTAGGAATTTGAGGACGGAAACATGTCCCTCAATTTAACGTTCTATTTATTCTATTTATGAGTTTTTGGTATATAGTAAGAGTTTCGATTTTGGTGGAATATTTTAAGTTTTTTGACTGTGTTGTTTTTCATAATCCTATATTCAAGCAAAACAGAACTGGGTCGTAATGGATGAACCAATTGGCTTAACAAACCCAATTAACATGGCGCCTATAATTATTATAAATTCAATAATATACCTTGAGTGTATCATATTGAGAATGAAATAACAAGCATATTTTGGTGATCGCGACTGGATTTTCTATGCTGTTGCTTAAATACAGTCAACAAAATAAACTGTAGCATGCAAAAATAAGCATTCAAATTTCAGATACACAACTACTTTTAACTCTTAGATATAGGAACATACTCTTATTCATGACTGTGACCGTGTTCGTTTCCTAATCCGTATCCGAGTCCGCATCCATATCCGTGTCCGTGTCAATGTCTGTATCCATGACTGTGTCTCATTTTCTGTCCGCTAATACAGCCGCAGACAAAAATATCATCTGGGGACAAGGGATTTGTACTCCTATGCACTTTGAAGCGCTAAATCAGAATCAGCTATTAGAATTGGCCAAACAGCTCTTGGTAACCTTGCTAACCTCAAAACACTCATGAATATCTGATTTTCTGGTGTTTTTTTAGGATTAGGACGGAAAAGAATACATATGAGTCGACCCCAGATGTGGTTCTGTAATACTTGAATTATTGAATTAAGATTACTATTAGGATTTTGATGACATTTGGCACAAAGTTAATAATATGGCAGGATGAAAAAGCTTCGTAATTTATAGAAACCAATGGCGTCTCAATTTTCGTTTATGGACATGTCTGAAGCGTTTGGTAATTTTACCGTCATTTTATTGGAGAGTCAAAAATTTTTGATGGAATATTGTCCTCGCTGATGAGTGGGGAGTAAATGTGGGAACTTAAAAACTTTTAAAAGGATTTTAGTAAAAAATATATACAAAACAATACACGTCGTAATGTCAAAAGTCATCTCGCGTAGACCTCTGGTGTCTGTAAATCGTCGTACGTGCGAGGACATCAGTGGCTGGATCTTATAACACAGATTCGGTGCGTGGTGTGGCCACAACACGCTTGCGCTAGACCAATCTAGGGATAAATAAAGTTGTACGGCTGGAGCAACAGGTCGTTTTCCCGCATAAAAACCAGTATCATTACAGCGTGGAAATACTAAGTCGATCTATTTGATTTCACTTCATTTGAATTGCGTGGCGGCAAATTCCTCTTATTCGAATACTTTAATGGACACCAAACATATACTGATTCAATTATTTGAAATCTGCAGCTAGCCTTCTTATAAGTATGATTAACGAATACATTTATGAAAATTACCTACGTGGTACAAAAAATATCCTTTGGCTTTTGAGTGCTATCTCAGTTTAATCACAAGCTTTGCGTCATTTGGAAACTAGAGCTTAAAACTAACAATTTCAAACACTTGTATGTGCACCATTAGAATCAAACTTTCAATTATATATTCAGTTTGTTTTGTGCTGAAATATTTTTTTGCCAGTACGAGGGAAGTGCAGCTAAAAAATATCGTGTGGATTCAGAAATGCACGCCTTTCGGCGGATGAATTAACTTATTTATATCATCCGCCCACATCCCAGCCGAACTGTTTGCGGATGTTGCACGACAGTCGCAGTTGCGATGCCGTCAAAGGTCCATCTCATGTTTTATGGAACATATATTGCATATCTTTTGGCCTCAATATAAGGCGGAGATGGAGATGGGTTTTATAACGATTGGTAGACGGGTGTCGGAAAACCAAACACCATTTTACTATCAAGGTTCTGCAATTTCACTAATACTTTTGGACATTAAATTGTGCTTAACATCATCAAGCTATAGATAAGCAATCAAATATTGTCTAGGTATCACAGCTTCATTTTGTAATGCACAGAGAGATTGTTACCAGAAACTGTTTCGTATGCAGTTTACGTTTGGGATTCTATTCTAATTCGATGCGATGGTCAAAATAATTTGAACTCCGCCATGTTTTTTGTTGATGTTGTTTTTGTAGAATTGGTATATACAAACAGCATAACAGCAACAATGCAAATTTCGTCGGTCAAACTGCAAAATTACAACAATAAGTCTAAATGCTAATTTTAGCCGTTTTGATGGAGGCAAACTTGTTTTCAACAGTCACAGATATAACGCCATACACAGTAATTAGAAAACATCCTATAAATGGATTTTGTTAAAATTTCAACTCCGTTATTATTTGTTGAAACAAATTTTAATAGGCCGCCTGATATACACCCACTATAGCAAACAGGGCATAGAGTAAAATGGGAGCAAGTTTCTATACTAAAAAGAGGATAATAATTTCAAAGAAATGTGTATTTATAGAGATGAAAAAGGATTGTATGTCTAATTCCTCAGTAGATTGTGGAAAGATCTCTAAATCTACAGATGGATCATCACTTTTTCTCCAGGTTCGACTATGGTTGAATCTCAAATAATTCGTTGCTGCCTTAGATTCGCACTGCTGTTTGTTTTATAGGACAGGCAGCTTTGTGGTTTTTGTGTGACCGTACATTATGTCCCTCGTTTTGGATTTGTCAACAATGCAAATTTCTCATCTGTATTCTAGTCTTGCATGATAGTTCATATTAATGTTTTGTTCGAAAACATACTGCTACTGTATATATATAATTTCAAAATCGATTCTTCCCTTTTTGTACTTTGAAAAAGGCTGGCGAAACGTAAGTGAATATTCGTATGTGTTTTCAACTACCTGCCAGTAAATAATATAAAATCATAGATTAGAGTAATTAGACTAAAAGACAAGAGATCATTTCTGTAAGAAATTTGATGTTCTATGGATAGTAAGCGAGCACATACACTTTCGGATCTATCTGGTGAACTATTATCCGTAAAATTAAATTGCACACGATCAAAGCGATGGAGAAATTAATATCCTACAAAAAGTATCGAGTTCATCAAAATAGCAGCTGAAACGCACCAACTTACGACATCCTAATGTTTAACTTATTATTAGAAACCAATCTACTGATGATATAAAAAATGCCGTCAAATAGTTTGAGTCTGTACTTCCCGCGGAATGGTATCACATTCGCGATAAAGATTTAAATCGGATTTCGGAGCTGTTGGTATTTTGAATTTCTATAAAAAAATGTCGGAACTACTGAGCGACCTTAAACCTTTTATGATTAAAAAAGCCACAAAACATCAAAATTTAAAGATTCTTAAAATATATTTCCACTGGATTAACAGTTCTGAAATTCAAAAATAATATTTAGTTAACTGACATTACTGCACCCGAAATACAGTGTCAAATTCCATGACGCTATTTTTTTAAATGCTTAATTATTCATTATCCTTATTCAGGTGGAATGCAGTAATCTCTATTATTAGCATTTGTCGAAATAGCAGCAGGACAAACTAGAGTAAATGTGGCAAGCTGACAAATCTATGGCTTGCTGTTATATCGATACGTAGCTTCAGTATTACTCTGCTGCCACTAGATCGATATTTAAAAAAGTACAAAGTACTACCGGGAACAACATTTTATGGATACCAAAACCTAATTTTTCAAAATTTCATGAAAATCCAAAAAGAACTTTATAGAGGGGCCAAGGACTACCGGATAGAGTACAGACATGAAATATCAAGAAAACACAATATATCAAAGACTATACATCATTACTTGTCGAAGGTTGTACTCATACTTCTTCGTCTTATTTTCTCTATAATTCTGACATTGGGCCCAGTGAAATAGTAACCATTACAGCTCAACATAAGTAATATGGATACCACTATGCTAAGGAGGAGATAATTATGGGCATAAAACAGATGCACGCGATGAGATGCGTCAACTCTTTCAATCTCAAAGAGTTGTGTTGCTAGCTCAGTATCTAAGACTTAACAAAATAGTAATTTAATTGTGTACTTAACACAATTATTTTATCTGCATGATGGAAGAGGTTTACCAAGTAAGAGCATCTACAATCAACCTGACCAAATTAAACAGTTGTATCGAACATAGTTATCTGCTAATAAAAACCTATTGAAAAGTTCATCTATATTACTGTAGTACAACATCACATCTAAGGCAGTACAGTTGATCTCAATAAAAAACGATGGACAGTGTTAGTATAATCGCTAAGACGAACTATGATAAAATTAAAATCAGTCTTTAGTACTTTTAATTAAGAACTTTGCATTAACAATCGCCTTGGCTTTTTTTGACAATTTTGGTCGCCGTTTCTTCTTCTTCTTATCTGATCTTTTCTCTTCTTCTCCGCTGGCGAGTGACTTTTTTGAAGATGAAAGAGAGGCAGAATCTGAAAGACTCTTCGATTTTCGGATGCCCAATTTGGGCTCGTGGGGACACCATTCCAAAGCAGCTTGTCGCTTCAACCTACAAGAAGCAAATATTTGAAAAATCACAAAATATTATAACCATAGGTCATCAGCATATAGTAGTAGTAGTACTATAGGCATGACAATTGACTAGAACAGACATATCTATGTTATTATGAAAGCCGTCTAAAGAAAATACAAGGTTTCCTATGAGTGACCAATCAGTGCCTGAATCAAAGCATTTTCAAATTTTGCTTTCTATTCCTACTACCGGGTGATATGTAGGATTGAGCTTCTACTCATCTGAGTGAAACTAACTTGAATGAGTAATAGGGAATGTTAAAATGACTTTGGTATACCCATTTGGATTCTTCGGAGCTTTTTCTTTCGATTCAGCTTTAATTTTTGAATCTTTTGCTAAGGTTTTCTTCTCCACGCACTTCTTGGAAGTTACTTTTGTCTGCTTCTTCCTGCAAATGACAGTAACTGGATTATTTCATGTGAACTCTTTTGGGTTACCAAACATATATATTTGGTCTAGTTATAATGCAGTTGTAGTAACGATTTTTTTAAACGAAACTATAAAGCATAAAATAATCAAGTAGACTGACTTGGTATCTTCCACACATTGAATGTAAATCGCAAAAAAAATTAATCGGTCGAAAACATAAAAAAATGAACTAGAAATTTATAGCATTGCATATAGTCAATGATATAAGCCATATTCGTTTAGAGAAAAGCCTTACTAATGATTCGGCTGCTCCTGTAATCTTTGTCAAAGTATGAGATATGGAAAAGTATTGAATTTTGGAACCAAAATGACGTTCATCTCAAATGATGAAGCTATTTGGACGAAATCTACATCACTATCGCACAGCTGACACAATGACTCCTCAGCTTCTTTTGATTTGAAAAGAGGCAATAGTTTTTTGTTTTATTTACGTTATAGGGAAAGACAGCTTTTATAATCCGGGCCCTCCTTTTTTCCAGCCTGACACACAGATTGTAAATTAGTAGTAAGTAGGGACTTTAAAATGGATAACGGTTGATTAGTACCAGTATACTTAAAATGGTTTAATCTATTTTCACGGTATTTTAACCGTTTAAACCTAAGACAAGCCATATTTTTAAAATGGTTTGTTATATTATTATAAAATTTACCAAAATGTATTAAGGTGAACCATTAGGCTCACCTGTAAGTAAACGTAGTAAATGATTACCTGATCAACAATATTTAATAAATCTTATTTTTGTGTGAAATTTATAGTATATGTATGACTTATTCGCAAATAAGTAAATTAAATACATCTAATCAATGACAATAAAATCTGATATAATAATTGCATTTGAATGATAATCTTGTTCGAAAATCGATAATGACTTTGGTATAAACGATGTCTTTCATCCTCGTCTTGTAATTCTTATTTTGTAAATACAAGGATACATTTTGATTGGGACTGATTAATAGCAAAAGAAGTCACTGTGTCGACCGCATGATGATACACACAAATGGGATGCTTACTTTTGAAGTGAAGTCGACTTACTGGAGGATAAAAGAAAACTTTCAGTGCCCCAAGATATGGGAACGTCACCGTTCCCGGTACCGAACCACAGTTTGTTCTTCAGAGTGTACAACTTCGCCTGAACCTCAGCCAACTGCGCGGTTACATGACTTTTCTTTTCTGACGCGCGCCTGGAAACAGTTTATTCTCTTAAACACAGTCGACTATCACTTATACAGACGCTCGCTAAGAGTCCGTACTCTTTTATAAAACTTCCTCATGAATCGATGATTTGAGTAAATAAATAATTTATTGTCTAGTAAACAAGGGGTCAGTGTAAGCAGTATCAATTTGGATAGCAATGAAGTCTTATTTTCCCATCCTCATCTGCGGAATGTTTCTTCCGTGATCTCTTCCTAACAGTACGTATAACAAATTGCGAATACGTTTCATGTAGGAAATTAAAACTTTTTATATAATAATCTTTTACCTATATTGAGAAAGAAAAAGCTAAAAGCTCACAGAGGAAGGAAAAAAGATGATAGAAATGGTAGAAATGGATTTCTTGAGGAGATCATGATATATTTCTAAACTACAACACGTCAGAAACGAAGAGACAAGGCGCATAGTAACAACAGCAGAGAGAGTAGGGTAAAAGCAATTATTATGGTACGGACATGTAATGAGAATGGAGGAGACAAGATGGCCAAAGAAAGCATTGAAGGATAGACCACATAACAGGAGAAGGAAAGGAAGACCGGCAACACAATGGATAGAAGAAATTACGTGAAACATGGGAGATCCAGCCATCGAAGAAGATGACTGGAAGGATAGAAAGAAATGGCGATCGAAATGCGGGATGCGGCACAAGCTGTAAGACCTCCGCTTGACTGACCGAAAAGCGATAAGCTAAAATATGTATAATTTGCTTAGTGGTCATGCAGTTCCCAGATATATTTTCATCAATCAATTATTGAATAAATCTTGTTTTTATTTACAGAACATTCCATTACAGATAATAATACCTACTTATTTTCTGATTTCATTAATTTAATACTGAGATCTTTGGAAAAAACTTAGTCTATGTGAGCTACCTCAAAAAACATCTTTTGATTTATTCTGGAATCATAATAGTTGAGCAGGCTGTGATAAATAAGTAGTGGAGGTTGTTTGGAATGAAGTACTGTACAAAAATTTGTTGTAATTTTTCTCAAAATTGATCGTAGAATTTCACAGTGCATCATATTTGATTTTATATTTTTCTTACAGCTGACAAGCTCATATCAGAATTTTTATATTATAAGATTTAACAGCCCCACTAAATAACATTTGCTTTCCTTTCCACGAAGTATGTATTATCATTTTTAAATGACGTATGTTAAAACTATGAGATTTTTGCACAGCCAATTACTTCGATATAAAAATTTTGTAAGAATTTTAATTCTAGGGATACTGATAACGTCCTGAATATAGCAGAAGAGTTATAGTTTGAAATCGAATAAAACTGTATAATATCGTGTCTCAAAAAAATCGCATATTTGAGTAATTCTATGTTGATGATTCAATACAAATAAATATTCTAATAAGTTCAGCTACTTTTTAGTAATACCAACAAATGATCAGTTTTTATTATTACGAAGAAGCAATACCCAGACGGAAGTAGTAAGCCACTTATGTGAGGTGTTATAACAGCGAACTGAAATTCTGATTCTCATGGAATTTTTTCAATCCATGCAAAAAGGACTTTAGAGGAGCATAAAGTGTAGTTGTTTATCTGCCATAAAAAATATTTCATGGTAATCTGGTGGAGACTGAACACCGTAAATAGGTGGCTAATGCTTTTTAATTTTTAATGTTCCGAACTCTTAGCGAGAGTCCATTCTACACTCTTTTGTGATTTGAGAAAATGTTTGTGATACTCACTTTGGCTGAGGCGTCTTTGGCCTTTTGACATAGTATGTCGACTTCAAAGACTCAGCTGGAATCAAATCGAACACTGATATTGTCTTTTGAGGTTTCCTCATCTGAATTTCGTTATCCGATAGTTCCTCTAAAGTCTGGAAAACCAATAATCATAATATAGGCATTTTTAAATAATAATAATAATGTTTAAAATTTATCAAGCGTTAAATCGCATAGGATTTGGAATTTAGAACTTTATGGAATAAATAATTCTTAACTTTAGTGTAATAAAATGAACGATATGAAAATCATTGGAGGCCAGTGCCATATTATCTGTGTATATTCTATTTTCAAAATATATCCAAAAAGATATCTAATATAGAGGCCCAAAAAGTGTCCTGAATTAAATTGATTCCAAGTTGTCTTAATCAATTTAATTTCAATGGCTGACTTGGAATAAATTAATACATATGCAACTAATCAATGCTAGTTTAGTGATAAAACTAAATCGGTTGATTAAAAAACTAATATCAAGTTTAATCCTAATGTTAGTACTCAGATAACTATTGTAAATAATAGATTTGATATTCTGATGATGTTATTCAAAATAGAAAAACGGATCATATCTTTAATTGTAAAATTAGTCACTATTAGCATAACATACACATAAAGAAGCATGGGATTTCAATGGTTCGAAAGGAATTTGTAGGAGGAAGAGTAGGATTTACCTGGAATTGCAGGATAATGACGTAGTCACTGTCATCGCTGTTCTTCTTTTTCTTCTAGGAAGGAAAGGAGAATGTGTGCATTATAGGATTGGTTGAGGTGGGTAATCTTTATAATGATAATAGCAAGTTACCTTCTTTCTCCTTCTTCTTCGACGTTTCTTCTTCTTCACTTTGCCTTTGGACTCCGTTTCAGTATCGCTGCTCGAAGAACTCGAGTCGCTGTCTTTGTCTGACAACGATAGCTTTAGTGTTGCTTTGACTATCTAACAACATATGAATAAAATTTAGTTATACATCATTATTCAGAAATGACAAGACGTGGGCTGCTCTAATGAATCATTTATGACCAACTAGATTTTTGTGCATAAATATTTTTATTTATTGCAAGGAACCCATTGGGAGCATTCTGCAGACGCAACTGTTGAGCAGGTGTTGAGCAACAATTTGAGCATTCTCTGCTGAATGGATACGTTACTATTCAATATTCAATAGCGTTGTCTAAAATATCCAGATTGTCAAGTGATCCATCAGAAACAGGAATGTGTCCCCCCACCGCTAAGTCTTTATTGTGCTCTAGATTGTGTTTTAAAACTTATCATTTCAGATAAAATAATTCTGTATTTAACACACCGTTTTTTGGGAAACCGTGTGTTGAATATACAATTATTATATCTGGATGATGGAAGAGTTTCAACAAGTAATTGCATCATAATCTATATAATTAACTATCATTTGCCAAATAACAAAGTTTTGAAAGCAACCCATTCCTTTATTTAATATAGATGAATTCAGTCGTTGCCTAATAATTTATGTGCGAATAAAGCTATGCTGTGCAAACGATCAATTGCAAATATAAATTTTACACAATATGTTCAACTCTAAGCTTCATAGTACTCTCAATAAAATGGCTGAAGTTTACTGATGATACAACTAAACTACTATAAGCTCGTTGTTTGAAGTTTGTAGACATGGTTTACACGATAACATTTAACTCTATAATTATTAAAGTATTTATTCCATAAATTAGTTACTGATTAATGTTTTGGTTCAGAGTAATACTTAAAGAAGAGTGACGTTAGTTGCCATGCTTGATAACGCCCTCAAATTACTACTTTTAATCAATAGTGTAGACGCATGTCATTGCGGTGCTTGGGAAAATATAAAATAAAAGAGTATAATTTTTTGTTAATCATGCAAATATAAACGTAAAAAAATCATCTTGTGTCACTACATACCAACAAATATGAAGAACTAAAAAATCTGCAACCATCACATCAAAACTATTGACATCGGGGGAACATACAACTAACACTAAACACAAAAGACACATATAAGCACATGAAGCGATAATATTATTCAGTTATTTACTGGTAACGTTTTTCTAGGCATGACCGGACTTTTCGGAAGCACTTTTTGTTTGGAAGGCGAAGATTTTGGTTTTGGTTTTTTGGTCTTAATTAGCATTACCGGTGAAGGTGGTGGACCTGAAGGAACTGGAGTGTCGTCCTCTCTGCCCACTTCATCACTGCTGCTTGTGGTATCACCTTCATCGCTAGAAAATACGTCCAATTAAAAAAATTCACCATAAGGGCAACGGTTTGAAAAATCTAATTACTATGACAGAAAGTACAACCTACCTAGAATAGTCACTCAGTCTTATGTTGGTAGGTTCATCAGCATTGGAGCCTTCTTGCGTCAACCTTTCAATAATTTTCGTTCTTAACCGTTCCTGAAAAGGTAAATCAGTTGTTGAAAAATAAAACCACGAACCTGCTAACTTCTCACTTCTCACATGTAAAGTACAGCTCTAGCTGGTGAGAAGTGAGCTGCGGTTATATGGCACACTCCACATACATCCTAAATATTTACTATTAACAACTATGAAAAAAATTCAGCAAGTAGTTACCATTCAGCTTACAAATCGTATGAGGCTGGAAAATTCAATTGTAATTTATGTTTGCTGTTGTGTTTCATACGTGATGATGCAGTGATAGTGACAGTATTTCGGTCAAATGATGAAACCAAAAATGTTTCAGCACATTTCGGTTTAAGAAGAAAGAGACAAAAACAACAGCTTTTGTTGCCGTAAAAGCAGTCAAAATTGGTTTTCTGCAGTAAACAAAATAACCCATTTTAAATTAAATACCTAAACCAAAACGTGATGCTGGAACATTTTTAGTTATATCAACTGACCGGAATGCCATTGAACAACATATTGTTTATTGTAATAATATGTATAAAATTTCAATCATTGATATTATGTACGTATTTTTGAGCTTGTGAGTCATCATGGTCAAATGTTTTCGAAAATGGTGAATGAGCTTGATAATATTATATAATGCGCATTCACCATTTTTGAAGAGCCGCATATCCTGCTATAACAGGGCTTAGAAAACCTAACACATTATCGTGAAGGAATCATTTGCTCTCCGCAATTTTATTGGTTGGTTCGACCTGGTAGGAGTAGCTGATTCAATGAATATAATACTACAGATGTTCCCAGCATCATTTCTTATGATCAAGAGTACAGACTAATCAGAAAAGTATATATAACTACTATGTAAGTAATAGTATATATTATGAAAAACAATAAATAAGTATGACCAGATTTTAAACTTCTCTGAACATACCAATGGCGAAAAGCGTTTGGGGTTTTAAAAATTGGTTTAATGAGTAGTAAAAGTAAAACTGTGTAGTGCTTCCAAAGAACCATAAAATAAATGACATCTAAACCGAATAAATACTCAAATTCCAATTTGTGCCTATGGTGGAATGATACTAACAAAATAATTCCATCAGAGAACTAGAAACACTTAAATTTCACATTTTGCGATACCAGAGTATTTTCAATCACCTTTTTCCCCTACAAAATATCAGCAATATATTTCCATAGAAAACGTATAGAATGCCAACATTCTGATTTGCAAGCAAAACCCATGAGATAATTTTTCAGACTTCAAAAATTGGGCTCCAGGTGTGACCTATTTATTTTGAATTTCCTCGTACCGTTATTTATTTCCATATACATAGGATTTGTGACCATATTCTAATAATTATGTCCTTGATAGAATTTCGAACAACTAATTTATTACAATACAATTGTTTTAACATGACGTTTAAGCTTATTTTACTCTAAACCAGCTTCAGCTTTTTGGGTATTCCTACAATAGCACAGTAATTAAAGTTAGAACTCACTCTGCTTTCAGTTGCTTAGAAGGCATTTTCAAATTGTGTGACTGTATTTTGTAGAGGGTGGATTCAGTCCTTCTGGTTTAATTTGAATTACTGTCATATTGTAGGATTACGCAAGAAACTGAAGATGGTGTAGAATAAAATAAACACGAACATTGTATTAAAGCATTTGCTTCTTTTGTAATGAATAGTGTGGATTGATCGACACACCACGAAACATATACTTCCAGTAAAGCTCCCAATTTCTTTTTACATTTTTCAATCTTCATCATTTCTTTTGTTGCATCTAACATAATCAATAGACAATTCATGTTCGTGGAGCCATTTATTTTCGACTGAAGAAATACATGGAGACTGGTACAGCCGCAAGGGCGACGAGCGCCGTCACAGCAATTCCTGCTAGAACATATCCGCTTTTCCAAGATGGTAGTACCTTTTTGGGATCTTCGTCGTAGAAGTCCAACAGGGTTTGACAGAAAGACTTTCCCATCTGCTCAAAGTCCATTGTGGAAAAGTGGGTGTCCGCTCTATTGCCCAGTGTGGAGCCTGCGAAGGAGGCCTCCATGGTGTAGCTGTTGGCGATGCCCATCATCCACATTACTACCCGACCCGTGCCCTCTTTGGATTTCTGGATGCGAAATTTGCAGCTCTCAAACGAAAACTGAAATATTAACAAAGTTCAAAACACGGCCAATTAGCAAATAGTAGTGTGGACTAGATCAACTCAGTATTTCCCACCCATTTATTTAAAGCGCGTAGTGATATCGTATTCTTCTGGCGATCATTGTCAGTTATAATTGAGTTGATTGTTCATCATAGAGAGAGTAAACATTTTTTACAGGTCTTTGTTGTATGTCGTTTACATTTTGTATGGGTTCTTGCGATAGGTTCATGATATTCATTGTATGAAACATGTGAAACGAGGTTGGGGCAGTTTTCAAGAGGCGATAACCAGCAGTGATTCTACGTTCTCCAAACCAAACGTCGTTATCTGTGGTTTTCTGATCTCGCATCTACTTTTCACTTGAATATTAGCGGACTTTTACGCACTTATACTAGTAAGACCATAGCGTTAACATTAAATTGCCTAGTAATTTGCATACAGGAATTTACCTTATTCACAGCGTTTTTGTGTAGCATCAAAGGAAACACTTGCTCCTGAAGTCTCTTATCACCACCTCTTCTATTTTCACATCCATAAATAAAGATGTTGTGTTTACGGGAATGGGCATGAAGATCACAGTACATAGTAACACCACATTCCTCAAGAAGTCTGGAAGATCAACGCTTGAGTTACGTGAGTACAGAACATGCATCGACGCGATGGTTCCAATTTAGGAGTTACTTATCCAAACGGTGTGCGACAAAGTTTGTAGACGGCATATGCGTTTCAAAAGGACAACATCGGACCTCAATTATCCACATAAGTTTTTCCATTTTCACATAACTTATATTTCACAACTTTTTTTTGTATTTCGGAGGTCATATTTTCGGGTCGTGTTATCAGTTAATGCGTTATGGATATAAATTTGAAACCAATTCATGGATACGTTTTAAGCCATTTTTGAATTTTGATTTTTAGATGAAGTATAAGGAGAGTAAAATTTTTTCTACTTTCGGTTTGATTTCGGCGTATATTTTACAGCTACTTTATGTATGAGCGTCAAAGACAGATATTTCCTGGATATAAACTTCGTCCATCTAAACATATATTTATATTAATTAATTATATAAATTAATTATATTAATTCCATAACTATATTTCACGAAGTTGTGTGAGGTGTGTCTTGATCTCTTGGACTTCTAATGGACATAAAAATAATTCAAAAGTTAACTGACTTCAAAATATCTGTACAAACATAAAATATGCATACTAGTATCTAAAAATATTGGAAAAAATACTAGTCTAATAAAGTAGGTATGCCTATCAATTCATTCACTGTCAGTATCAGCAGATACTTATTTTTTTTTGTTTCTTAATTGGGTCCTGTACAGACACAAAAGATGAGTAGGCCAAAATATATATATATATATATATTAATATGTATTAAGTTTAAGTTTGTATTTTATCATTTCCACTTATGAGTAGAGTAATATATTGAGTTTAAACATATGAAACGTGGAGTCTATAACATACTTCATTTATTTGCGTAATAAATTGTTAGTGAGCATATCCAGTAATGATATGTAAAATATGTACAACTGGATAGAAATTGCCACCGATATGAAATAACTGAAATTAATATATTTAAAATTAAACGAGAGGAAAATGGAGTTATATTAAATCAGAAAATGTGTCTGCTGCTCACGAGGTTTACAGTGACTGAGTAACAGGTGCTGCTAACGTTTCATCATAGAACCTTCATTCGGATGGTATGGACTTTAGTCTAAAAATTTAGTCTCACGGGATATATCAAAATGCTTATTTTTTATCTTCACACGACTCCTCACAGATCGGTAAACATACTTCTTTATAATATTGAATGCTATCTAAACTTTCGATATAACATCTAGCTTCACATAATGAATGATAAATAATGAAAAATAAAAAAAAGTATAGTTACAATGCCATATTTTAGCGATATTCTGAGAAATTCATGAACTAACATAAAAAGGTACCTACGTAAATACGTACGTTATAAAATTTCACACATTTGCTTGCAAGCCCTAACAAATATATGAATATTTTGCAATTCCGATAATATCAAGTACATGAGGGCCGGATTAATATCTTCTTGTTATAAACTGGATTCAAAATAGAACTTCAAAACTTGTAGTACCACAACAGAATAAGATATGTAATGAATGTATGATCGTCCTACTTATAAGTACATTTTATAACTAGACCACATAAAACATCCCAAACCTTCTAACCATTAGCTTGGTGTACCATATGGAAGGGTACGCGTCTCTAATGACGGTCCGGTACTGCCTGTTTAAGTCTTTAGCGCTCAAAGAGCACCTGTTGTTCCCCACTATCACTCCATCTGGATTGAGCATGGGAACGATTTTGAATACGAATTTGTCCCGTAGCTCTTTCGCAGGCGTGGAATCACCAGTCAGGAAATCCAGGACACCTTTCATTATCCAGGAGGAGGGAGTTTCGCCTGGATGAACACGTGCGGTCACTACTATGGCACGCTTCTTCTGGAATGGAAAACATTTATCATTGTGAAACAATTAACAATATTTTAATTAGTTGGATATCACTGTACAAAGGAAAAAATGGTCCATCGTTACCAAATCTAATTGGGACTATCTGCAACACACCGTTAAACACGGCGTCTCTAATAATTTTTATCATTTAGGTCACTACTGGTCCAGGAATGCAGTGCCGCCCTCCAATGCTTAGCCTAATCCAAGAACGTGGGTTCCTGATCACAGCGGGGTGCCAGGTAACGAGAAAGCCGACTGCCTGGCGAGGAAAGGAGCAAGAGGCGTATGCATTGACCCCGAACCCTTGCTGGGCATTAGCAGAGGCCAGGTTAGTAATGCCCTAGATGCCTGGACATATAACGAACTAGCGATAGCATGGTTGAAGAGAGACGACTGCAGGTAGTCCAAGAGGTTCATAGCAGGCCCCAACAAACGTAGGGCGCTATGGCTACTGAACCGGAAGAGGGATTCACTCCACTTGTTCGTGGGGATCCTCACAGGTCACTGCAGACTGAACAGGCACATGACACTCATAGGAGAGGTCAAAGACCCAATCTGTCAGAAGTTCTGGGAGGAGGACGAGACCTCGTTCCACTTCCTGAGCGAGTGTGCCGTATACAACGGCCTTAGGGCTGAGGTGTTCGGCATAGCAAAGTTTGACGGGGAAGAGAGCTACTTAGCGGAATGGTCGGACATCATGACCTTTATCAAAAGGTCTGGAAGGTTCGACATTAGGGAATTACCAGGTCTGCTGTAGTTTTAGTGAGATCTTCGGGGTCGGAAAAAAGGGCCAAAGGTGGCCTACTTGCCAGGCTTTGCCTCCTCATTACTACTACTACTAACTTCGTCATCCATTTTGATTCCAAGATAATTAAAATAATTTAGTCATCCATCTTTCAACAAAACAAGTTAAATGCTGACGTCGTTACATTTGATAAAGTCCACGTGAAGATGCCAACAATGCCTCTGATGCTGTAGCGTATGCCGTAAAAGATTGAACACCGACTCCTGAGACGTCAAGGAATATCACAGTAAAAAGCTTTCCTGTCTCTTCGACAGCTGGAATACCTCACCTTAGTATCGCCTGGAATTGTGGGTGAAGTGATAGTAATGTAATACACATTGTTTCCCGCTAAAGTCTTGCAGAGTAGTCGAACCGTGCTGAATGTGGATTTAACAGGATGTGAGGATAACTCCGCAAGGTAGTCTTGAAGATCAGAGTATGTGTATGGGTAACAGTGAGCTAAATATATGTCGTCGTCGTCGTGCGGAAATTTCACTGTGAAAGTGAGAGTGTAAGTCATTTGCTGGTCAGGATCCTCTGGTGAACTGCAACAAAAAATTGTTAAGTGGAAAATTGTGCAATTTATACGCAAGGTTTCATTGATCAAATTCGATTTTTGTGAATTCAAACTGGGAATTTATTTTGCTCTTAGTTGAAGTGCTGTCCGCGAGACGTTCTTAGGGCCGAATGCCCAGATACCAGACAAAATCAAGGAGGAATAATATAAGAAAATTAGAAGATTTTTGAGATAGATTGAATGATTTATTTTGCGATATTTATTTTGGTCACGCAATAGAGGGTTGTTTCCTGCCTATTGGGAATGAACTCAAAAATGTCAATGCCAAAAACACAAGCTTTTTTAATTAGTTTATAGTGGAGGCACTCACGCCGCACTTGTCAAATGTCTTTGCCTCTAGAAGCAAGATGCTGTTTCTATCGTTGAGGGTGAAGTCCCTGGTTACGCATTCCAACAGTCTGATTGTCTGTAAGAGCAAACCTTGTCTTGTCTTCTGCTTTTCAGTTCTACCGCAGAAATTGCACTAGTACTCTAGAAACTTGCAAGTATCGACGTTTCAAAACTCAGATTAATTCTGCCATATCCGTAAAACAGTGTTAACCTAGCTTTATAGATGTTCACGAGTTCTTAACTTCTGTACATAACATCTTTATAAAAAGAAGAGTCGACTAATTGGTTTTGTGGTGGATCGTGATGAATCATCCTAGTATCTATCTGAGTTTTCTATAATCCGAATACCCTAAGCGTCTGTATGGCCATCGAGAACCAAAGACGTCTATAAAATCAAGATACCTATCTTTTTACAATACTACTGTATACTTTTCATCAACATGAACTGATTTCAAATAAAAATCAAAGTATTTTTCAAATTAATACGATGGATGGGAACAAGCTACAATGCGTCTAATCCAGGTATTGGAGCCAGAATTTAGGTTTTAAAATTTAAGCTTTTTAATAGCGTTTCTTCCAGCATCTAGTCATTTCTCAGTCTTCAGAGAGCATTGATCCCATTATTTTTCTTGAAATACATACCGGAAATTTCTAATTACTTACACGTTATCATTACAGTAGTATGCAATGTTCTGGCCACATCTCCTCCATCCAATTGAATGCAACTGCGAATCTTTGGTTGAGTACATCAGAGGCCTCATTCCCTCGCTATATAGACTACTCTCTTTAGAACAATTTGTTATAGAAAATCTGGAAAGTAGTTCATAAAGTATAAATCATTATTGGGATATGTCTGAAGAACAACATTATGTCCAGAAAAATGCGGTGCGAACAGATGCTACTCGTCTTTTGAGTTACTCAGAATGAATCACTTTTGCTCCCTAGCAAAAATGGAGACATCATGTGATGCAGAGAGCTCCTCAATGTTGTTGCGGGACTAATTCATTATATTTTCCGCTGGATAATTGAAACCACATACGTATTAACGGATATCTTTACTGACATTTCGGCTGCCTCGCAGCCTTTATCAAAATACAGATCTGAAGGAAAAAAAATATTTCGCAAATATAATGTCATTAATATTTATGACTGTTTCCATATCTCGAATTTCCTGCGTTCCTGTGTACGTATTTAGTCGATCAACTCGAAATTGTAAGTATGCGGGCGCATATTTCAGGCACCAGGGATTTTTCTTCTTCTCAATCGTAGCTAACAGAAAACGGTATCGCCACCCTTACAAAAAAACGTGAATCCGTGGAAATTACTAATTGAATCTGGTTCATTATATTTTTTACTTGACTCTTATTACACACATATGCGTATATGACCTTAATTAGTGGTTCGTACATAATATGAACTATGGAGACAACTTTTCAGAAGTTACATTAAATTAATCTGGTCAGCTCCACTTTTTCTATAATTGCAATTATATTTTGAGGGTAATATAATAAAAAAACATCGTTTATTATTTTTCGAATCATGCTGGAGTCCAATACCTGAGGTTCTTGCTGAAATCAAATATATGTACTTCATACCTGTATAAAAAATCCTTTTTGACGTTGCTAATCTTGAAATAAAACCATTGCATGTGCCTGTTGGTGTACATATCGGATCTAAGATGTAGCTCATAGTAATTTGGAGTAATCATAATGGCTTTGGCAAGGTTTCCAGACTCGAAACGGGACTCGAATCTGAGCGTGTCTTCTTCGGGGAAGGAGTTTGTTGAAAGAATATATTTGCTACCTCCCACGCTCGATCTACTGAACTAAAACAATATTTTTTAAAAAGAGGAATTCAAAGTGTGTCAAATGCCTATTGCGATTATCAATTTGATTTATTTCTACCTACTAAGGACTGTCTTTGATCCTTATAATTATTTAGTATAATAGATGGTGTAATAATAACTAGAATTCAACTCATAGACGGAAAAAATTGAAAGGAAACTTAAGGTTGGAGCATGCATTATGTGCATTGTACGGTAGAAGTCGAACACCCTTCATTCATGTGAAGATGTCCATTTGATCCTCCTCACTATATCAGCGTAACGTTCAGACATGTGTCAAAACCTTCATCGTTCTGTACAGGGTAATTCACGATGAGTTGAGTCGATATGTGTATGGCAAACTACTGGGACTAGTTTTCTGATAATTAGTTTAGAAGTGTTTTCGAAAATGCTTGTCTCAGCTAAGATAGTTCTGTGCAACTTTCGGCTGTATCAAATATGGACGTCAAATTTATTATCTCAAATAAAACAATCTATATTACCGTATATGTAGGAATAATAAGCTGTACAGTTGGTACGATGCTATCCACAGACCCCCTCGGAAACCGACTCTCAGGAGCGCCATGCCATGGCGCTGGCAGGTGAATTATTCGGAGAGCAGTTTGTCGTTTGGTCGACATGATTTTGCATAAAATACATTTTGTCATGTATAACCTTTAATACCGGCACTGCTCTTTACTTGTTGTAGGTACATCGATGATTCTTGCTTCCAAATACAGAAATGATATTAGATTTTCAACGCATTTCGAATATAAAAATCAGCAATTTGCCGTTAACATAAAAACTCTAGCCCTACAACCTTCGTACCCTTTCTATTCTATATAAAGGATACTCTTAGGATCATAATATGTTCACCTCCGGTTAAACCGTTATTTCTTATATAATTATTTTCACATCTTTTAAATAGTTTTCGCGATTATGATATAGAATACTTCTTTCGCAGTATCTCACTCTGAAATTATTGGGGTAAGTTGAGCCATTGCTCAGCTGGTGTGAGGTATATCAAAGAAATAAATTAACAAATATTACCAAATACATTACATGGAATTATGATTTATTGGTGAGCGTTAATAATATTAAAAATCGAAATCATCCTACTTCCTTTTGCAAGAGCAATCTCCTTTGTTGCAAGCCTTCTTAGCGCAGTTCTGAAGAGAGCAGAACCTTCCACACTGTTCATCGCACAACGAGCTCTTACCGTAGGAGTGCTTCAGGTCGGGGCATTCCGTGGCTTCGGTTTCCATCAGCTGTAACGCTCCGACTACCACCATTAGGGCCACCAAAAAGAACTTGGTTGATGCCATTGCTTAGAATGTGTAGACTTGGTAAAGGCTGGTTACGATTTGATTAGGTTGGATCTGCCGTTTCCATTTATAGGCTGGTTTTCTTCGAATATTGATGTCATGGCTTGGCTTAGCATTAATTATTTACAAGAAATGCAAATATCGGAAGACATGCAAAACTGGAGGTGTTTGTTATGATGAATATTCAGCAGTAAGATAAAGCTCTGTAATAGTCGTTTATCATGGATTATGAAGATCCATATTCATAAAGCACTACAACTAAAAGTAAATATGAAAATACGTATTTCCGTACTCGAAATAATGTCACATTTAGTACAAGTATGACTCATCTACTACAACAAATACTAGAGGGGCACAATGACCGCATCCTCACCAGGTCGAATTTTCAACACCTCGAACGAGCCTCTTCCAAGTCATTCTTTTTGAGAACCTCAGTATAACAAGATGAACTTCCAGTATTTAGCGGTAGGTACAGTTTACAGCATTTTAAAATGTTTATGAATAGACATTTATCCTCTTACGTCTTGTTGAGAGGTTGTATATGAAACAAATTATACTGCTTAACAGATACTGTCAACATTGATGCTGTTTCAACGCTCATCTCCAAGCGTCGCGCATGGTGGCGCTGCCCATTGGCAACTTATATAGTCAAGGTCCTATCACTTGGATTGCCACAAAGCGGCGACCGATATCCCTTACGACATCTGTCATAGGGGAGAGGGTGGACAAATCTACAGCGACATCCCTTGTTCTTCGTAAACGCTATGCACGGTGTACCGTTATCTCAGCTCATTCACGTCAGAAGCTGACAACTAATATTAAGTGTATGCTCTCCACTATGCATCAAACTTGCTATAGACATGCATGTTTCGTCTTTAGCCTAGACTCGTCAGTATCGCTTGGTGGTCTAACTGTAGAGAGTAATTGGCTTGTATATACTTAACCCAGTCAAGGATGCTCTTTACAGTTAGGCCGCAAAGCTATACACTTAGGGGCTCTATTTGCTGAACAAAAATGAAGACACATGAATAATATTCTCGACGTATAACGTCTTTAATTAATGACGTTGAAAATCGTTCATCGTAGATTTCAATATGCGATAATGAATACGATATTTCCATTCTAAATAACGCAGTCAAGCTCCATTTCCAGTATAACCCTAAGCTGCAGAGAACTAAAAATAATTCACCTAAAAACATATTGATAAGCCGCTTCATACAACTTTTCAGAAAACTGCTTCTAGTAATTTGTTATATCTACTAGTGGTGCACATCAGATCGGGCTCTTTTTTTAATCCGGATCAGATCCGGATTTGATCCGAATTTTAGAACATGCTTAATCCAGATCCGGATATAATATTCATATCTGAGATCCGGATCAAAGATTCGGGATCCGGATACGGGATCCTTGTATTCATTGTTGCCTATGGCTACTTGACTTATCTTTAGTCCTCCATACAAATATTCTTTGGCGGTAGGACGTTCTTTAGTTACTTGTTCTCTTGTTAATTTAGTTTCCGTGTATCGTGAGTTAGACATGCAAGGTGGTAAGTTGATTTGTGTTTTATTTTTGTGAGGATCGGGTAAATACTTGCAGTACTTATGGTTCTACCTGTCATTGTGAAGACATGATCAATAAGTTTATATATTACTAGTGCAATAAGAAGTTGCCTTTCTTCGGAACAGATAGACACACTACTCACACTAGTATTCTTATATGAAAATAGGAATGTTGTTTCTAAATCTACTCAAAATGAATTTTTTTTATAATTCTCAGAAATTGATGCGGATATCGGCTCCGAAATTTGGATCTAGACCAAAGCCGGGATCCGAATACTAGATCCGTATCCGAATTCTGAATCTTGGAGTCGTATTGAAATCCGGATTCGTATACATCCAGATCCTGATCTTTTCTTTAAGGATCCCGATCCGTCTAAAATTGGGGTCCGTGCACCACTTATATATCTCTAACATCTCTTTGTGAAGAACCCTGTACATGAACTTTTAGCTCAGCAGTACTATTAATGTTCGTTTGTTTATTTACGCTAATCTAGCAATGGAAATGATTTGATGGTAAAATCCATTACGATCGTAGCTTTAGCTGCACTTGTTAATGCTTAAAATCAGATTTCTGTAAGTATCCAGTATCAGTAGAATACAGCACATCACTTACATAATTAACTGCGCTAATAGGCGTATACTGAAAAACAACTGTTCCGAGTTCCTCTCCTGAAGGCTTCGGTTGGCATTCGTTCCCAGTTGGAACATAATAAGGTTCACAACCGGGAGGGGTGTCGCTGATATGGTGAACACGTTCTTCTAGGACCTGCAAAATACAGTGTATGTCATTAACGTAAGCGAAAGCAAGTTATCTTATAGTGATATAACTTCTAAAATGTATCGTGTGGTTAAGTATATGTCTGCCAATATCGATCAAACTTGCAGACTTGCACACATGCAAGTTTCGTCTTTAGCCTAGACTCCTCAGTATAGCTTGGCGAGCTGACTGTAGAGAGCAATTGGATGGTATGCAGTTAGACCGTCAGGCAGTACTGACTGGTCTAGGCTAAAGACAGTACATACATGTCTATAACAGATCTAATGCATAGTTGAAAGCATACACTTAAATTAATTGTCAGTTTCTGACGTTAAAGAGCCGAGATAACAGTACATAGTTAATAGTGTTTACGAAGAACAAGGAATGTCGCTGGAACTCAGTTCACCGTTGTTAACAGATGTCGTAAGGGACATAGTCGCCATTACAAGGCAGTCCAAGTGTTAGGACCTTGATTTAGTAAGTTGCCAATGGGCAGCGCCAACTTGCGCGACGGTTGGAGATAAGTGTTGTCATGTGGTTGTCTATTTTATTCATCTTTACTTATACTAGCCATTAATTCGTTAATTTTAACCGCATATTTCTACTAAAATAGTTTTATTGAAATTTTGGACCTCACTAGCCTATATCATCTTTATTACGAGTACATAGATTGATTAACTACTTCATAACAGTCGTTGTTTCAAATTAAAACTACTAATATAACTATTATGGATTTTTCGATGGCGAACACATATATTTGCATTGTTGGTATATTCAAAATGAGGAACATAATACATCGTCACATCAAAAGAACAACGCTGCCTGTTATGCCAGAAAATGTAACATACAACAGTGTTATCCATAGATGACGAAACATGACAACTTTTATGAGCAAAATTTCGGTATGGTAATCAGGATCGCTCCATTCCTAGTTAATAGGTATTTTTGGAAGTTTTCTAAAGAAACCACAATAGCAAAGATAAGCCAATGGTTCGGTGGTGGTATGTCATGATATTCTTGTTATATGGCCACATACCATGAATGCCTTAGATCAAATAGATAACAACAACAACAAATTCACAATAGAAGTCGGTAAGATGAAATTTTTCCTTTTCTGGATATATTAAGTGTCGGAATAAAGAACTTATAAGTTATATAAATAATGAAGGAACATTGAAATTAGCACTTGAACATGTTTCCGCAACGCGATTGGAAAAAGGTTCTATGCTACACAAAGAAGAAAACTGGAGACCAGAGTATCTACATGAGCTTATTCCTCGATTGGTGCAGTAACTAATTAAATCCGTTAAATAAGACCAGTAACAGCATTGTGAAGCTACATGTTCTTCAAAGACAGACAGATGGATCAGTCTTGTCCACAGGTTTTCTTACGGTTTGTTCTTCAATCCGAAATGAGAAGCAAATAGCTTTATTAGTTTTATGGACAGAAAATCATAATAAATTCTTTCAGGAGTCGAATGTGTCTCAGTCAGGCTTTAACCTTAACCATAACCTGAATAATGTTCACCTATACTTATATAGATGAACAATATTCAGGTGTTGTCACTTTGCTGCTTGCATACCTGGAACTTGATAACTGTTTTAATATACATCAGTCAATTCAATAAAACCAAAAAAAAAAAATACAAAAATGGAATGCCGGCATCAATATAGTCATCAACGTACGAATGTTACATTTTTTGGACAAAATTTCACCGCGAAGATCATCTGCTGGCTTCACAGAAGAAATAGTGAGGAAGTTTCATGACCCAGATCTCAAAAGCTATGTAGCTAAGTATGTATGGGGATATAAAATATTTTACTTAAGGAAGAAAATCAAAATGCCTTGGAAGCTAAAGAAGTTTTCTGGGAGTACTCATGTATGTTATATAGAATTCCTTACATAAAAATATCTCTTCTTCAGCATTTTCGTATGAAGTTTTTTCATAAAAACATGGTATAAAGTGAATTATAAATACCTGACATTCTGTAGGCCATCTAGGAGGTTGACTGTTGAATGGCGCTTCTTTACTGTTGACGAACCACTCTCTGGAAGTAACGTCTTTCAACTTAAACTTGCTGTCATCATCATCATCAAAGGGCGATTTTACTAAGAAATTTGAGAAGTAACTGCCGCTGTTTGACAAAGGTGGTAAGAATAATGCTGACTGAAGAGCTTTAACCGAGGATTCTGAGGGTTGTTCCAATATTTCTAGAACAAATTGAAAAGGCTAAATAAATAGACAGGTCATACAGAGTACACAGAATAAGTACAAGCCCTTATATCCACAATTCTACTAGACGTTCACGATGGCGCTAGAGCACATCACTTACTTATGAATTATTCATAATCAAATTATATTATCTGCTGAAGCTGATTGAACCCACAAAATATTGACTGAATATCAACAAAACGTTAGTAAAGTTGTAGATAAAAAGTTGTGTAGTTTTCACAAAGAAAACTATAGATAGTATGCTAGTTTTGAGAGCTCTAGTTTTGTATCCATGAAAGGACTAGTTAGTTATTTGGCAAGTAATCTGGGTAGCCTTGTTAGACGTCAAATCTGACAGCCCGACGATGATTTGAATATAAATTGAAACGCGTCACTAAAAGGAAGAGTTTTATTTGTGAAACTGTGTGAAAGCTACACAACTTCTTATCTACATGATGGAAGAGTTTCACCAAGTAAGAGCATCTACAATCTACATAGTTAGTAAAGTTATCCAGTCAATCGTATGTGATTTTAATGAGCGGCTAGTAAAATATATAAGATATATGAAGTTACAATTTTATTATATGATTGAATATAACCCGTACTCCTTATTAAAATGTATCCTAGTCAACAGAAACCGACCGGACCAAAACAGTTGAAGGTAATGTATATATCGTATGGCTAATTCTAAAATTCCATATGCGAAACGCTAATGTAAGACAAAGAGAATCAGCAGAAGTCCAAGAAAGATGGACAACGTAAGCTTAGTTGGCACCAGCGAGGGAGAGCTAGACATGTACCGGTTCCTGATTCGGATTTGAAATATAAAATACAGATTCGGAATTTCGACAACTTATTGCAGACTATAGCCTTTTTCTGCAGAAAATCGATATGCAATTTCCACTTCATCATTCTTATACTACTAGATTTCATTCAAGAAACATAGTGTAGGAATCACACAATTTGATCTGAATGATGGAAGAGTCTCACAGTAATAACATTTACAATCGGCGAATATTTGAGATAACGGAAATCTGTAATTAACTTTTTGGAATGCCTATATTTTCCAAATATTTCAAAAAAACTATTGGAACGGAAATACTTATATATAAAAGAAGCAATCAGTACCGAATGGTTCATTCTCTTTTTATTCATTCTCCATCAATTAAAGAACAATAATAATTCAAATGATTCAATATACGTTTGGGTTGTTTCTACAGGTTCTATAAAAATAAACGCCCAAAATGTAGGATACCTAAATAGTTCAAGATAAAGTGGGTTGAGAATCAGTTTAGTTATGGAAATTTGGATATGACTTTGGGCGGGTTGATTTTTTAGAATTGAAATTCAAAGAAATATCGAAAATATTAAGAAACCTTAAGTTATCTATCATTTGAAAAATTCACAAATTTTTCCATCACAAATATATTTGAATCACACTTCAAGTGGCTAAAATCCGATCATAATCTTGACAGTAATATGGAAGGGTAAAGTGAAGTAACAGAAGCAGTACAAATAAGTTAACAGCTATTAGAAATAAATCTCAATCTTCGGGCTTTGAAAGAAAGTATGCGAACAATAATCTGTGTCTAACAAGTATGGAGAATTACAAAGTTCAGAAGCTTATAGATGATAGAATGTCTTTTACTAACGTCAGAAAAATGCATATTGGAAAATATCAGGCACCTCGACAACGTCTAAAAACTAAGTTGAGCGCTATTTTTTTTGTTTTCTAACCCTAATTCCAAAGCCTTTTCGTCCATGCCATAGTACTAACCTAGTGGAAAATTTCATCAGCCCTCGAGTAATACTTTTTGAGTTATAGAGATCAAGGGTTACCAAACAGACGACAGCCAAGTGACAGATAGGCAAGATGTCTACACATAGACCGACAGAAATGAGTAACATGGTTTTTCGTGATATATATGCCTCAAAACGTCAAGAAAATATAATATATAGGATGAAAAATGTTCAGGACTACGATTAGAATAATTAAAAATAATAATTAGGTCAGCTTAGAGCTAAAAAGAAGGATGAATTTTCAGTTTCTTATACGCAGCCGCAACAACTTCTATTTTGTATAAACTTCCATTTTTTCAAAATCTAGATTCTTTAAGTAATGTTTTACACGATATTTGATATTCTTGGTGGAGTAGACTAAACCACAATACTAAATATTTTGGTCTCATCATGTATAAAGCAAATAACTCAAACTAATCGGCAAGTTAAATACCAAAGCTTCGTGCAATAACGCACGTCTTTCTGAACGTGAAAATATAATTTCCATTTTCATCGCTATGACGTTCGATTAGCTTGTTCGAGGAAGTATTGATTTCAAGAGAATGCAGGGGAACAAATAACCATTGTTGAAGGAAAAATTATGCTAAGCTTTGGGGAATCCGTAAATTCACTGATTGAGGAATTTTTATAAATCACGTTACAGTATTTAGAGGCTGACTGCAGATGTTTGTCGATTGTGTTTGTTTTGGAATAAATGCGAGTTAAAAGGCAATGTGTATCAAGAAGCGAATTGCCGCAAGCTACCAGAAATGCTGAATATAGTTGTGTATATATATTTTTTTAATTCATTTAAAATCATTTGTCTGAAAACTGAAAATCTTCGGGATTTTCGAAAAGTTTTACTTGATTTGGAAATATTACTGCACAGACACTTTAGAATACACATGTTTACCTAGTGTACGAGTACGCATGAAATCTTGTCCATTTTTATTGCAGGAGATGAGAGGTGATATAACTGGAGGGGGTATTTCTAGGTATAAGTATAACTTAAAAAAGCGTCAAGTAGGCCGACTCCGAACTTACGCAGTGGTATCAGTTAAAAACGTATTTTGTTTAGATTTCACCCTGTATAACGTGAATACACTATAACCACTACAAATCGAGATAATTATTGAGTACGCCCTGTGGATGTACGAAAAACCATAATCCCGTCATGAACGTGTCTATATGTTAATGCTCAAAAATAATATCTGCTGGTTGAAATTTATCAACATAAGAGAGTGGGATAGATCTGAATCTGATATGACTTTTTCCTATCAACGCTCTGCAATCGTTCAGTGCGATGATCAGCGAAATATCTTTGAACATCAGTGATCAGGTCAACTGTATTCAAGTTGCAAATGCGGTGGTGGTGCATTTGCGGATATTAATTCTTTTTCTCAATATTCTGATGATGGACCCTTCGCCATTAAAGCTTTTTCGCATTTGCCATAATAATAACTAGTAACTGAATGTCATTAAAAATCGGAATGGTACTTTTTGAGTTACTGAGGTACCAAGAACATGCGGACAGCCAGACCGATGGACGTGAGTGACATGGTTTTTCGTGAATTATACATTAAAAAGCATTGAAAGAAACGTAATATCGTGAATTCGGAATACTTCGTAATTACAATACTTGTAATTCCGAGGTACGCTTGTTGGCGAGGAAAGTAAAAGTTTTCGTAAACGAACGTATATGATGGTGAGGCCTGTGCGCAAAAAAAATAATGGCTTTAATATTTAAAGATATCACCTTATTTTATACAGTTGACATAAAAAAACTCTATATTTATATATAAGTTTTACTTTGGCATAAAAATATGGAAGTTCCGAATTCTAGAAAAAATTCAAAATTAGTTTCAGACAATAGGTACATCAATCACTGAAATTGTTGTCATTTGCCGAGAGGCCCACAAATCAATTTCCGAATGTTCTCATCTGTATATCTAGCAATATATTAATTCACATGTTTCTGGTATGTTAAAGCTATTGTTTTATTTCTGATGATTTCATTTAGTTTCTGTAGAGCTCATGCAATGAATAGTTGTGGTATTAATTCACACTGAAAATGCACGATTCATATTAGGAGGGAAGTTAACAAACTTGCCGCTTATTGATTTATATGCTTAACATACTACCTCACCTTGAATTGGCTCTATCCAAGTTAGTGCCAAAAGTAATTTCGTCAGTTACAAATTTCTGAATTTCGCATGAAATCCTTGAACATTCAACTTTCTCATTAAAATATTATTGTGATGTACACAACCTGGTGCATACCTTCAATACTATCAATTATTTTAAATTGATCTTTCAGGTATTTTGGCTGTGTTAGATCCCTCAGCCTGTAATCTGTTGGTCATACATTTACAAAATGTTTGCTTATAATACGATCTTGAAAAACAGCAATTTGTAATTCTATAACTGGTAGGTAAATATGCGAGCCAGTTTGTAAGAACTCATGCTCTGAATTCCTTTGTAATCGATTTTTATCCGTAAAAATAAATATCCAAAAAAAGCTCTAGCTACCGCTTTTGAGACTCGGGAGGAAAATCGATTAATGCATTATTCAGTGAACGGTGTAACTTAGCGTGGTAAAGTTGAAAAAAAGTAGCAAAAATGGGCAAATTTCGAAGATTTTCAACGGAAATCGAGAGATTTTTTAGTCAGTTATAGTTTTGCAGCAGAGGCTCGAATAGTTATAAATTTGAGGTTTGAAATTATGCTTCATCTTTGTAAATTCGGAAGCACATAAAAAATGTGGGAAAATGACATTCAGTGATGCTTCTGCATACAGATCCAAGACGTTCCCGAATTGTATTTTTTGCAGTAACAAAAAAATGGATTTCAGGAAATGAAAATACAATTTTTATAGTAACCGTTGTAGGTTGGGGTAAGAAATCTAGAAAATGTTTATGGAACCGTTACATTTTGATGATTTCTAGTAGAAATCCAACGAAATTCTGCTGTGAGACACAGTTTTTTGCAACTGGTATTCAAAAAGTTGTTAATTTGAGTTAAAATTAAAGTATTTTGTAAAAAAATATTTGCTGGTTTGCATTGACTTTGCACTCTACATTACATAAAATCATTCATATGTGTTATGAAAAGTTGTTCTTAAAGAATGATGCCAAGTTAATGTATATTTGTTTCAATTTAAGAATGTATTTACATTTTTCTATCTGTTTTCGCCATATTTCAGGGTAGTATATGGCTTATGGGTCAACTTATTTGAATGTTGTGCTTTTTTCTTGGTACGTGCTTTTATTGTAAGTGATTTGTATCAATGCTCTAGTAATAATACATTGATTCCAGCTGTATCAGTCTGGTAGTATCATTTTGAGTTGAAGAACCATATATAAGAACAAGCTAGATAGGCAAGAAGAGGCAGAGCACAGAAGGCGTGGCAACCACAGTTCTACTCACATTGCTCCAAAAGAAGATTGGGGAGGGGGGGGGGGAATTCAAAGTATAAGCCTACACTTGAGTCGTTAAAGTATTTTATATGGATATTGAGCAATACGAAATAAGTATTATTCACTGCTGATGTAACCGAACGTTTTTTAACACCCTGTAACTCAGCAATATTTTATGACAAAAGGCATCTGCCTTCATATTTGACTGACTGATCGAAGTTCAATTTAACGTTCATGGAAATTATCAAAACATTGCATGAAGAAGTGCAAACATATCTTGCACAAAAAATGACTGTAACATTGGTATTGAACCTTTAAATATGTCTAATAACGCAATATCCTTGCACGATATCGATCAATCTATCGTAGAACAGGAATGCATTTATTGGATATACCCAGTAACTCCGCGCTATTTTTATGTAATTATTTCCGAAAAACTTTGAAAGGATTCACTTTATTTGTAAAAATACAATGCTGCTGAACTACAAAAATCATACGCAAAATCGTTCAAACATTTTTTTAATTGAATATACTAGAATTTAAAGGAGTTCACTAACCTTTGGCTACAGTTTCATTTTCGTTGTCCATCATCTGAGGATGCTGGGCAGTGTGGGTAGTCATCACCTGGTTCCCATGTTCATCTGGGCATGTACCTTCCCGCGGCGCTCGTCTCCACTTTCCACTATTCTTCACGCGCGTCCAACTAGCGATGGCTCCAATTTTTGTGCATGACAACGCTCCAAACTATTTCCATGGAAATGTAATCAATAGGAGTGAAACCGGTATGGAATAGTCTAGTCGATCCTACAAAAGTTCTTATGAGTTGCAATTATTGGAGTTGCAAGTTTTGCTTTGAAAAAGTAACCCAGAGTTATATGAATCGAAATGTTGAGAAAGCAACTTAGGTGACGTTCAAACTGGAATACAAATGATGAAAATGTTTGATCTATAAAATCTTGAAATTCAAACTTTATTTATTCACATTATTGAGTTAACTTGTCATTTTAGGGTGCAGTAAACTATAATATGAAAGGATGCTCAGAAATATATCAAAAAGCTGATAGAAATTATATCGATGAAAATTGGGCGTATATCATCAGTCTGCTCATTTACTACACTTTTTTGTGTACATCTTTATTTTAAATTACTCTTGGAACGTATTAAACAATGAAATATATATTATGATTTCTGGACCTCCACAGATTTAGCACATTTTTATGTGTGAAACTTTGCGTAAAATGTGTCAAAACAAAGCAATCGTAATAATGGAGCAGTATCTACATTCTGCCTTACATTTTAGTTCTCGAAGATAACCCATCACTATTTTCGTAGTTTTAGAACCTACGACCAACCTGACTCGCTTTAAGGACACTTTCATTTTCCATTCAACAATGATAACGACTTCCGAATGGCATAAATTCCAGGTCAAGGAATCCATAGTCGACAACGGTTCACTTGTGAGTGAAGCGGTTGTAAACGATGATGCTTTCCATTTATACGTGAAGAACAACATTGAAACGCAGTGGAAGTTTCAAAAATAACGCGTGCTCAATTCAGGAATATTACAGTATTTATAAGAAGCTGCGCTGACGAGACTATTTGGCAGTATCATGTAGATTGTAGATGTTCTTACTTGGTGAAACTTCTATGATTCAGATAAAAAACAAAGTATTTAACACAGAAGGTCAACAAATAAAACTCATTCTTTCAGTGGCACGTTTCGATTTATATTTGACAAGAAATTGTATTTGTGAAAGTTCTATGTCATACATATCGATAATGTGAAGTAGATAACTGCAGTCTGAAGTGAAACTTCTAGCAGATTAGGTACAATCTGGTCAATCACTGCAGAATAAGATCGATCCATCTCTCACGAGAAAGATGAGCGGGTATAATAAGGTAATGTATGACTTGTAGATTTCAAATCTTGTTGAAGAGCATCGAAAGCTGCTAATGTATTCAAATTAGCTACTGTTTTTGTACTTATGCAATTTATTTCCACTTACATCTTACTTCTATTACAAGTAACATATTGAAAGATAATATGCGTTAGCGTGAGTAAATATAATGAATAATATGCGTATTTAAAACATTTGACTAAGTTGATTGGTGATTGATTCCATAATCCGTGAACAGGTCTATGGAAACACATTAAAGTGCGTTAATATAGTTTGCTTAGGAGTCGGTTTTAAGGGTTTTTAAAAAAAAACAGAGTTGGGTTATTACGGCTGTTCGCTCACATTACTGCTTCTTTAGTGACTGATTAACAAAAACCATGCTCAATCAAAATCATTTTAATTCGAAGTTAGATCTATTGCAGTATACTTAGATAAATATCAACAGATCATTCTACTTGATGCATAAAAGATCTTGCTTTGTAGTGAAAGTGATACATTATCAAGCATCAACGTACTTAGAGCTCTTCACGCATAGCTTTACTACTATTCAAAAACGTGTCAACTATGTTGATGAAAAGGAAATTCTTCATGCTATTATCCATAATTATACAATTCGTTTTGTGTAATATCCGTTGTGTTCCTCGAATCCTCGGACTAATGGATTAAACTATTATGTCGTGCCTGATGCAGTTTTCCTTTCCCTTTTATAGATACATAGTTATAGAGTTATGCAGAAGTTTTTATGACTTCCGTAGAGGTAATTTCGTTGTCAGCTCGATATGATCTTTTCAGTAGAGCCGCCAGATATTAACTTGCCATGCCAATGGGTAGAGAAGTATTTCAATTGCGAAACGCGAAACAAATCTTAGTCGAGATTTTGTGCTTTCTCGATTTTTTATTAGATATATTAGGTATCAGGAGAAACCATATCACATTTCCGTCGGTCTGTCTCCCCCTCTTTTTCTCTGTACTCCTTCCAGTAATCCTTGGCCCCGTTATGACTCGGAAAGTATGTTTAGGCTGTTGATCAAACTTTGATACAAGGTTACTACTGTGACACAGGCGAAAAAGCTTTCTTAGATGTATTTTTCGAAAATTGGCTCAGTGGCGGCGGAGCTATTGTCAAAAAAAGAAAATCTTTCAAAATTCGTTTTGGGACGTTTCCAATAATTATCAAATTTGGGGGAGGGTTACACAGCAAGATTGGGGGCGGGTATATTATCTATGCATCTCACATGTAGTTGTATCACTGGTTTGGATGAAATTTGGGGGGATATGATGTATCAAAATAGGTAATAATAATATCAAGTAAAACAACTGAACGTGATATACAAAGTCAACGTACTTGATGCTACTTTTTGTAGGATAAATATATCGCCATTATTCATCAGCCCCATCGGGAAGTCTGTAGAAAAGCGAATGAAACAGAAACAATACAAATTAGGTCCCATTAGGAAAAAAATTACGCTCTGACATACCGTCAAAATGGAAAAACTCAAATGCTTTAGATTTGTTCGAAAGATTGGAAATGCATCGGAAAACTACTATCTTCAAGGGTCGATTGTATTCTAAAATTGCAGATCACAGATATGGAAAAAATTAGATAATTTATCTGTTTTGAAGGCAAATGGGTAAATAATCATGTATATCGAAAAAGTACAGTTGATTACCGTTATCAAAAATGTATAGATGATGAAAAAAACAATCTCCACCACTCCGTTTTGACACCTAAATTTTGAAATATATTTAAGGATCTCAGATTAATTGATTGCCCAACATCGATTGGTTTTTTCAATAACATCCAAATTTACATACTCTTACGGCATTCCTTGATAAAATGATTACAACTCAATGGCCTAAGGATGGTTCTGTCTTTCGTCGCGCTTGAACTAGGCCTTCCAAAACTGCTTCACGTACCGCTACTGAAGTATTACAAAGAATCCTTTCTCCTTTGTTCTTTATCGAATCAATTTTCCTTGCCAAAATTACCTTTTTGACAATAAATATGTATTATTACCCGCTTACAGATCGCCTGAGAGCTTTTGCCAACTTTGTTATGGAAGTTATTTTCGTAATAATTAATTATACTTGACGTAATTCTCTCGCACCTGCCATAGTTTTCTGCGGAAATTATGATTATATTTTTAGCACCACCAATTTTCATAGACTGGTTTTTGCAAAACGTAATACTGGAATACTCGATAATGTTTGTTACAGGAGATCAATAATTTTGTTTCTAATTTGTACATAGCGTTTCAGATTATGTGGTCCTTCTAATTTTGTTTAGAAACAACTCTAGAAGATATCGCACAGCGATCCACTATGAGAATCTTTACCGGTCATTTTCTTGATCAGAGAATGTAACTAATTCGACATTACATTATGGTGTAACTGTAAACAAACGGAAGGCCAAGTTGGTACATGGTCAAACCTGTGTATAAAAATGGTGGCTGTAGAATAATAATAATAAAAGTATTAGTTCGTTCGCCGAATGAATCCTGGAATATCCTGCTTGCACTATATTTACTATTATGTTCTTCCTCGAACATTAATTGTAAACACTTATTTTAAACTGACGTGTTTATATGTAACAGCACTGTAGCTGTCCACCCAACCCCTCATTTGAAAACCTATTGATTTCAAAATTCTGTGGATTAAAGTAATGTGAGATAAAGATGAATATGAATCAAATTATGTATGTATTCATGTTATTGTCTTCCATTTTTGTAGAATTGTCCAAGTATTCAATACTACTAGCTACTGCACTCTCCTCCGAACAAAGTAGGTACACATTGCGAAAAAATAAAGTTAGCCTTCAGAATTTCTGAAATATGCCCAACGGCAACGTCGCACTACCAGCAAGGTACATAAAATATTAGTATGATCTACTATTCCATGGCATGAGGTAAATACCCTTCATCTACTTTGCCAGTAGTACGTGGTCGTCGTTTTGCAGATTATTATTATTAAACAAACCTTATTTAGGAGTTAAATAGCTGTACGCTGATAATACAATAAACTGAAATATAAATCAGATAAAAATTGAAATGTTATAAATATTATTAATCATATGGAGCTTTTGCTGGCATCGTACTATGCTTGAATGAGCCGATTTTGAGACTATGAATCAATTGCTTTTGAGCTACAATGATCTCGATACCATTAGAAAAATTATGTATTGTATTATTCATCATGTTATTTCAATAAACAGCAAAGGGTTTATGTACTATGATGTATAAATGATGCATTAAGAGTCTTTAGGCTACCTTGGAAGAAGTGCAGCCTGTCAACTTACTTGTACTGGATGCAATATCGTATATCAATTAATAAGCACTTACTTGTGAATAAAATACGAAACAAAAAGACAGGACACAAAACTATAAACAGTATCAACAGGTTAGACGTCTGGTCTGTTCTCTCGTCGAATTTATACTTTCATGCTTTGCTTTCTAGGAACTGCAAATTTTATTGAGCTTAAAAATTGGCAGCGATTTCGTATACGATACGTTGGAATTTTTCCAAGTTTCTTCCTTTCGTGTTATTTCCTTACAGATTCGTTTTATAGATGGCTCGTTTCTTGGATGTATTTCATATTTTCTAATTCACAATCAAAACAATGACGTCCTGTTGATAATAATTCATGAAAAATAAAATGAATATGTTTTTTCAACTAAGCTGTGATGATAAAGTACTTTTGAATTCAAATATATTTATTAATGGAGTGGGGTTTATGAGGACTTGAAGTTATTTATAAATTATGCACGAGCAGATCGTTGCAAATTGCAATGCGTTGACCCACTTTTGCCACTTTATCTACTACTCATCCATTAGGTTTTTTTCTATCTGCCCATTAAGAAATACTTCACTGTTAGTTTTTCATAGATCATTTCTGATAAATGCATAACGTCTATCATGTTCCAGAAGCGCCGCGAGAGAATAAATGCCAAATTAAATTTACCTTAAAAAGCAGTAAACTGTAATCGCCAGATATAAATTTTTTATCGGGGAACAAATTTCCCGACAGTCCATTCCACAATGCTGAGTTTCTCCAATACAAGGGACAGAGGTTTTACTGTCTTCATACAGTATTTGCATAAGGCAAAATAAAATACTAACATTACCATCACTTTTTACCTTGGAAACTTTATGCTGCATAAAAATGAAATCACTACAACACATTACTCCGTACCCTGTTCAAAACTTGTTTGAGGTTGAAATTTTGCCAGGATGTAAAATCATTTAGGTATTAGCTGTAACAAAAAATGAATGCTCTCCACTATGTATCAGACCTGCCATATCAGATGAGATGTTTCTGGTCGTAGTGGAGTTAGAAGTTTTTCTCATGGCTTTATTGCATGCAGCCTATAGGTTTTAACAATTTTCAGTAGGCTTCAACAGGGTGGGCTTAGAAAGATTAATTCAAGTACTAAATGATCGACCTGATTCAAGGAAAGCAGTCATAGTTCTTCAAAGAGTGAGTCATCTTAGCTATAAAACCGGTTATCGCTATGCGAAACGGTTTCAAGAAATTCTGTTGCGCATATATTTCGTATATTTCCCTTCGCCAATCGAACTCAAGTGCTTAGCATCAGAGAGGGCATTCAAATGGAAAGGCAAACTAAGAGGGCCTATAGTCACAGTTTCTATGCACAGATAATATTTGATAATTTTATATGATTATAGTTTACCTACTGTTTGTAGACAATTTTTGTGTTATTTTTATGTTTATTCCTTGAATGTATCTATCTTAGTATGTTCTTAATGTATTAATTGTTCGACTGTTTGTATTTACATTATATTTAGGTCGAGATTTAGGTTTTAAAGAACAGGAAAGAAATCAACTCTCCTATTTCTATTTTGATTATTATACTAAGTATGATGACGTCATTGTTCTAGAACTTTACTTATTGAACAAATAAAAACATTGTATTTGGATTTGGATGTGTCTGACGCCTACGGAACGAAACGAAATTGTGCAAAATGGCGGCATCATGGAAGGCAGAGCTCTTTCATGCGTGATCCAAAACAAATTGGTGCCTGAAAAATCACCGAATTTTAAGAATTACACAATGAGCTTCTTGAACTACTCGCTTGTACACACAGGCCCGAGCGGTATCTAGAACTTTTATTACGACTTTCCTTTGAGACAAATCTAAAGAGTAAAAAAACAGCAAATATTTCTTTCTGAAACTCTTAAAACCTGCGTATTCCAATTATGCATACATAAATTTTAACAGAAACACGCATTGTAACGAACACACCGTTTTTCTTCCCTCCCCATTTGGCCCCCCACTTAACGGTAACGTTTTGGCCCTCATCGCCCTATTACGGCACCTGAAGCAGCCGCCTTACATACTTACCTTGTTAGACTTCTGCTGATGTCTCTTTCTTAGATATACTCGTTAAAAAGGTCTAGGGGTGAGTAAAAATACGAGACTAGTTTCACGAAACGGTTTTGCACAATGCCAACCCGCCTAAAGAAGGTTTATTCTCTACTTTAATGAAGTGTTTTCGAGTGAATTTGTTTTAACATAGCACATAAAGATTTGCAACAATCTTCATAGGCGTTGATAAAATAAAAAATTTATATTGAACTAAAAGTAATAATTGGCCATCCTTTCAATAATTAGTAAATTTTGGAAAATTTACTACAATAAACTATTTCTACTAAGATGGGAATTTTGAAGAATCCTACCAACCCTAGTTTCTAGCAATAGAAATCATCAAAAAATATCTCTAGACCTATAAAGATCTAAGGCGTTCAACTAATGCCCCATCCAGACCGGGCTTCCAACCTTACTGAAGCCATGTGAAATGAGAGTTTTCAGCATCCGAATGCGGTGTGGACGATACATTCCAGCACTAGCCAACGGCATCAAAATAGGCCGCCTCGTTCGGACCGGACACCAAACGCAAATACAGGCACATGAGGAGAGGTTTGATGCCGTTCGTTCGTACAGTCCGAACGCTAGCCAAGGATATACTTACAGCAATCTCTATAGTGTTGTAGTTTATGCGATTTTCAACGTAACAATCATTTTCTTATTTGCTGAGGATTTTCTTGGCACACTTGGGGGTTGCATAATCCCCTATACTCATACTAAACGCTTTTGTAATTCTTATTCAAATCCGCCATGACGTCAGAACGATGCCACTAGCTCTTAGACTATATCAAGCTCTTTACTCTTGTCAAACATCTGCTTTAGGTTTTAGGTTATGTTTTCCTAACCTCGCTTTAATCTTGGTGCAAGCACGGGTGAAAGTGTGGTATTCTAAAAAGTAGAGTATCAAATTGACATCGTAATTAATAATTATAATGGTACGGAAGAAAATTGACAACCGGATCCGTGTTTTAATTGAAAATGGAGTCAAATTGGGACATAGAACACTATTCGTTATTGTTGGAGATAAAGGGAGAGACCAGGTACTTTCAAAACTTGCTTGGTTTTGGTATAACTATTATATCTATACCTTCAATTTAACTTGCAGGTAGTCATTTTACATCACATGCTTTCAAAAGCAGAGGTAAAGGCTAGACCAACAGTACTATGGTGTTACAAAAAGGAATTAGGTTTCAGTAGTCACAGAAAAAAACGCATGAAGCAACTTCAACACAAAATTCAAGCAGGAAAACTGAGTATAAACGAAGATGAACCGTTTGACCTGTTTCTCTCATCAACAAAAATACGGTACTGTTATTATGCTGAAACTCACAAAATCTTAGGTAACACATATGGGATGTGTGTTCTACAAGATTTTGAAGCAATAACACCAAATCTCCTTGCTAGGACCATAGAAACAGTGGAAGGTGGTGGTTTGATTGTACTGCTTCTGAGGTCTGTGAATTCACTAAAACAGTTATATACAATGAGTATGGATGTACATCAGAGATTTAGGACAGAAGCACATCAAGATGTAGTTTGTCGTTTCAATGAGAGATTTTTGCTTTCACTAGCATCTTGCAAACGTTGCCTGGTTGTTGATGATCAATTGTCTGTGCTGCCCATATCCTCACACAATCTTCAAGTAACACCTGTTGATAATGTACGAGAAATTTCTGAAAATGAGGTAGAGCTGAATGATTTAAAAGAACAGTTAAGAGATACCCAACCTGTGGGTAATTTGATAAATCTATGTAAAACCCTAGACCAGGCAAAGGCATTGCTTAAGTTTGTTGAGGGTATTTCAGAGAAATCCCTGAGGTCTACAGTATCTTTGACAGCTGCAAGAGGTAGAGGAAAATCTGCTGCATTGGGATTGGCTGTATCTGCAGCAGTTGCTTTTGGATACTCTAATATATTTGTGACTAGTCCTAGTCCTGAGAACTTAACTACTTTTTTTGAGTTTGTATTTAAAGGTTTTGATGCTTTGGAATATCAGGAACATATTGACTATGGCTTAGTACAGAGTACAAATCCTGAATTCAATAAGGCAATTGTTAGAGTTAATGTATTCAGGGACCACAGGCAGACCATACAAGTAAGTATTACTTTTAACAGCCTTTAAAGTTTTCTGTTTTGAATTCCTTTGAGAGCATCAATTGTCAAAAGTATAACCAAGAAAATATTTTATTTTATTATTTGTTTTCTGGTCATTTTGTATGCTATAAAAATATATCAATAATGTGCATTGTTGTCATTTTTATCTTTACATAATCCCAGCAACCTCAGCTTTGACATGAACAAATTTTAACTCATATATGCTGAGCACAAAGATTATTCTTTTGGATTCCTTGTATTTGAGCAGTGCTTATCAGAAAATGTAAAAATAAAATTTGTATCATCATCAGATTTGAGTTGATTGACATGATTTACTTTTTCTAGTATATACACCCAACAGATAGTCACAGATTATCTCAAGCAGAATTATTAGTGATTGATGAAGCAGCAGCAATTCCTTTACCATATGTCAAATCCATGTTGGGTCCTTATTTGGTGTTTCTGGCGTCAACTATAAATGGCTATGAAGGCACTGGGAGGTCCTTGTCTTTGAAGCTATTGAATCAGTTGAGAGTGCAGGCTGTACCAGTGGGTGCAAATACAAATGCAGTTAATAAGAAGGATTCTGGAGCTGCTACTGGGAGGACACTGCATGAGGTGAGATGAATTATAGATAATGGTCATATGGTTCATAGCTCTGCAACATAGTAAGATCTCCTCCTCCTCCTCCTTTTCTGCAACAAGCCTTCTGGGATTATGATTATTACCATACTTTTCTTTATTTAAATTGTTTGAATAAAGTAAATAATCATCACTGCTACAGAAATTCAAATAATATTTTATGAAATAACTATAAGAATTGATCTTTTGTCTCATTTAACATCATGGTGTAGATTGTGATTTTACCAATTGTTAATGCATTTTGTTATCCTATAATATTTCTGGAGGTACACATGTTGGGAAGGCCTGGTCTAGGGATCATGATTGATGTTGCCTGAAATGAGGTATATGTGTTGTTTGCAGCTATAAGTTAATTTGAGATATTGTGTGGTATCATCATTAGAAATATTCATATTATAAACAGTAAGCACAGAAGAAGAAAGAAACAGAAGACTGTAGAAAAATATACTGAACCAGAGAGAAAACCACATAATGAGATTCAGAAGTTACATTGGTTAAGTATGAGTAGCTTGAAGCTAGACTTCGCCATTTATAACTAATTGTAAAATAGTTATAATAAAGTCATTATTATTATTATTATTATTTTCTTATATTAATTATTTATCTTTTGTTTTTGTGAAATGAATGTTTATGATCATTTATTAGCAGCCAGTAGTTTTTTCATCATCTGCAATATCCATAATAAAAAAGAGATAGCATTATAATCCATATGGATGTGTTTCTTCATCAAGATTTTGACCACTCAAACTTGGTCAATTGACTGAAAAGAACTTAATTGGTTAGATTCACAACACCATAGTAATATTCTGTGTTGGTTAGACTTTTTGTGCATACATTTACCTTCCAACTACATAAATATTTATTTTCACTAGTTGTGGAGCTATAATTTCATGATACATCAGAACATAGTTATTTCTCCCAATCTGCTGAAGACACATTAAGTATAAATAGTTTTATTGCTGTATATCTTAATATATTCCTTGATGTGAGAATGCAGTCACTATTTGCTCTTTTCACAGGTAACCTTAGATGAATCAATCCGTTATAAGCCAGGAGATGACATTGAAACATGGCTAACAAAATTGCTGTGTCTGGATTCTACATCTGTAGCTCCAATACTGTCTGGTTGTCCTCCCCCAGATAGCTGCGACTTATATTATATAAATAGGGACACTTTATTCTGTTATCACAAAGCATCAGAAGAGTTTTTGCAGAGGATTGTCTCTCTTTATGTAGCTTCACATTATAAGGTAAAGTCATACTCGTAACTTATTTCTGTTACCTGTTGCATATATTATATATATATATATATATATATATATATATATATATATATATATATATATATATATATATATATATATATATATATATATATATATATATATAGCAAAAGTAAAAAATCATGAGGTTGCAGTCAAACAACACTAAAGTATAGGCCGACGAAGAAAGTGACTCTTTGTTCAGGTCAAGCTTTCGAAAATGATTATTTTCTTCTTCAGGACTTACTACAACAATATTTCAAACATTCAACATATTCATTAATTGGTACAATGATTGCCCGATTTTTCACAAAAAAAACATCTAATCTAATATCATAAAATAGAAATGTCATGTTTTCAATAAATTGACAACTGTTGGATGTGGGTAAAGTCCAAATTGATTTTTACTGATAAAAACTTGATGCTGTTTTTTAGAATACACCAAATGATCTCCAAATGATGTCAGATGCTCCTGCACACCATTTGTTCTGTCTTTTGGGTCCTGTAGATCCAAAAAGGAAAACTTTACCGGAAGTATTGGTAATATTACAAGTTTGCTTGGAAGGAGAAATTTCGAAGAATTCCGTTATAGAAGGATATTCTAGGGGCAAGAGAGCCGCAGGAGACCTCATACCTTGGACTGTTGGCCAACAGTATCAAGACCCAGACTTTCCGAGGTTGTCTGGAGCAAGGATTGTTAGGATAGCAACACATCCAGATTATCAAGGGGTAACAACGTTTCTGAATTAAGTTATTTAATAATAAGAAACGTCTTTACTCGCCAAACAAAACAACAAACATATTAAAAAAAAATGATTACAGAGCAAAGTTCAGCTGTGCACCATAAGCATGATGCACACCTGTTCTACTACTTAACCCACCCACCATTTATCATATTATTAATATCAGTAAAATATTATCATTATTCAACTCATTATTCACCAGAACTGTACCTTGATTCCAACATATACTATTTTTATGGACTTAATCATTCTCTCAGAAGCATCCACAGGAAGTTATTGTATACAAGAATGCATTAATGAGATTGTGTAGGTTTTTTATGTATTTGCTAATGTTACTTTATTTCAGATGGGATATGGTATGAGGGCTTTGGAACTTTTAAAACAGTACTATGAATTCAAAATTCCTTGTATGGATGAAGAGGTGGATGTTGCAAAAGAAAAGATAAAAAGTGTAGATGATGATGAGGTTGGTTTATTGGAAGAGAGTATTGAACCAAGAAAATCTCTGCCGCCACTTCTTCTGAAGTTAAGTGAGAGACCTCCTGAGAAGTTAGACTACATTGGTGTTTCTTTTGGACTCACAGAAGGGTTGTTGAAGTTCTGGAAGAAGACTGGATATGTTCCTGTGTATTTAAGGTATTTACATAGTGACTCAACATTTTACAAAGTCATAGTCACTACTTAAAGATTGAGCTACCTTTAATTCAGTTTATATAGCATCAAATGATAGCCAAAAATTATAACATCTTGATTTATATTTTATACTAAGTTTTATTATGTGGTTATACTACATACATCAAGAGGAAAACTGTTATTCCAAAACAACATCCCTATATATAGAAAAATGATGAAATATATGCTTATATCTCTTGATTATTACTTATAGACAGACAACAAATGACTTGACTGGGGAACACTCCTGTATTATGTTAAATGTGTTGAATGTCGAAGAAATAAAAGAGGAGGATTGGTTAGCGGCGTACTGGATAGACTTCAGAAGGCGTTTCATAAATTTACTGTCATACCAATTCAGTAAATTCACTCCAGCCTTAGCATTGGGTGTTTTGTCTAACAAGGCTATTAAACTCAACACCAAAGGTAATATCATGATCTGTATGTACTCAAATATCTTACCTAATTAAAATCTAAACTAAATTGTTATATATTAAGTTAAATTATGTATCTACAGCCAGACTCTCAGATATTCTTATCATTGTATACTCATGCAAATCTAACTTTATCTAACTGTGTCTATGAATTTGATAATTTTTACTTATTGTTATAGATCTCAGCAAGCAGGAGTTGGACATACATTTTACGAAATACGACGTCAAGAGATTGGAAATGTACAGTAATAACTTAGTGGACTATCACCTCATCATGGATCTGTTGCCGACATTGGCGAAGCTTTACTTCTTGAATCAACTGGGCGATGTACATATGTCTGCAGTACAGTCGGTGAGCAACTATTTTGTTTCAAAGATCTCAACAGACATCGGCATTTTTGTTGTATGATCGATGATATGAGAAATGAAAGTAATGCAAATTTAATTTGACGAAAACAGTGATAGGTGGAATTAGTTATAGTTATTTGTTTCAGAAATTGAATGTCAATGTACTTTTGGTATAAAACGACTCCGAAAAAAAGGGGTTAAGTGGATGGACTAAGTACTTTCACGTATGCATGTTTTTATACAGTTTTAATACAGTTATTTTATAGAGTCGCCTTGTATTTCCTCTACTTACATGAAAGAGCCAGTGTACTGTTTCAATATTGATCAAGATTGTTTGGAATTATAATCCATTCATTGGGATATAAGATGTCAAATTAAAGTAGTGAACTCAATGAAAAGGGCCAATGATATTACGTATAAACAGTTAGCGTATCAATAAAAATAGTGCCGTCAAAATGTTTTCTCAATAATTAGGTTGATGGATTTATGACTGTTCAACCCACCAAAAACAATTCAACTGCGTCCTAAAATGATCAAAAAACCTGTGAAATTTGAAAATGAGTTTCGCATAATTTGCAAAATTTTTGAGCTTCAAAAAGATTCCTACTATACGACTTGAACATGATTGAAAATTCGAGAAGTATATGGAAAATTATGGCTTTTAGTGGGTTCACACTGTATTTCCAATGCATTGGTATCAGTTTTGAAATACGAATTTGTATGGTATTTTGAAACTGTTTTGTTGAAATTGAACTTAGAAGCGATATTGATAACTCCATATCATTTTCATCTCAAATATTTCCGAAATTTCAAAGTTTTGCTAAATTCCATGATTTCCAATATTTCATCATCAAAATATTTAATAAAAGAGTTAATCTACTTGACGCTATTTTTAAGAGGCCAAATAACTCTTTTCTCATTGATTGTGATCCTGATTCAGGTTAAATTCAATAATCTGCAGAAATAGTTGCTAAAACAGAAGGAACGAATTAGCCCCCACAAGTAATATAATTCGAACAAGTACAAGGTACCATCGGCGTCAATATTTCCTAGAGATAGAACGTTTTTTACAAGCATCTAATTTTTTTTGGGATCCCACAAACTCGAGAGGTATTTCGCTCGGAAAATTTGGTATACACACAATAGGAATTTCGGGAAATTTACAGGAATTAGGGGGAATTATTAGATACATAGTATGGGCAATTACAGTGAATTACGGGGGATTATGAGAAATGTTACGGAACGTCGAGGAATTAAGATTTTTGAAATATAAAATACTCAACCTGTAAACTGTATATGCAAAACCAAACACTTCGAGACCGACGGGAATGAGTGACATGGCTTCACATCAAGAAATTCCAATATCTTGAATTCTAATTTTTTATGATTCAAATACTTCCCCGCTCATTGGCGTGGTAAGTAGAATGAAGTATTCACCATATTTTGGTGGGATGTAGATATTCTCAAAGCTTTATGGCGTTGGTAAAAGTGATTTCATGATTTATACATTTTTGACCACGGTAATCCTCCGTTATTTTTACACAAATGGTTATTCACCCATTAGCTTTCAATTCATAAATGATTATATGATAATTTATTATAATTGTGCAAAACTTCGAATTCAGGATATTATGTTTTCTTGAAGTTTCACGAAAAACCAGGTAACTCATTTCCTTCTGTCGGTATGTCTGTTTGTATATCTGAAACCCCTCGTTACTCGGATTCTGATACTAGATAACTACTATGACAATAACGAATAAGCTTTGTACTTTTAAAAAATCTGGATACTGGCGACGGAGTAATCAATAAATGAAACAATAATAAATGCTCAAACTTCGTTTTTGGACGTGTCCAAGGACGTTCTATACTCTACAAACATTTAAACTCAGTAATCGAGAGAACTTTTCAAACAAAACAAAGTTTTTCACAAAATACTTGCAATATTTTTTAATTTATTTTTAAAAGACCTACAGTTTCAAAAACCAATCTACATCTTTATTCATGAATTATCACCATCGCGTGGAAAGTACAACGTCCACCTACATAACGCTTTTTTTTGCTAATTACACCATCGTCAATGCATCAATTTCTAAAAACGGCAGCATTACCTACTATGACCCTACATCATTTCGTTACCCAAAATCCATAAATATCGGTGGAGCAGTTACTGAGATTACACGGTGATAAAAACGTTTACAGAAAGACTAATTGAAATGAATGACATGGATTTTCGTGTTGTAGATATTATGAAACATCCAAGAAATTTGCAATAACAATACTCCCCCGTACGTAGGAAGTGAAAGAGGCATATGATATTCAAATCACACGGTTCTTTATATCACCCACATGATATTTTCTCACAAGAGTTTTTTTACAACCTTTTGCAAAAATAATTATACTCCTCTTGAATATGGAGAAAAGATCCTTTGGTTTATCTGATCATTGACTAGGTTTGTCCATAAGTTATTTTCTCTCGTGTTGACTGATAATGCAGTTGAAATATTAGTAAAATTATTTCATGCTGTGTATGGTTTTATTTCGTGGTCAGTACAAGTAAGATGATCTGGAGAGGACCACATGATAAGCATCAGTAATTATTCAATAACTTAAAATTCTCCTTTGGCAGGCAATCTTATTAGGCCTTGGCCTCCAACACAAGACTGTGGATGCTCTTGCTGGCGAGCTGGATCTTCCCTCGAACCAACTCCTAGGACTCTTCAACCGTCTTGTCAGACGTTGCGTACAGTATTTGAACGGAGCTTTGGAGCAAGAGGTCGAAAAACACCTGGTAGTGATAAAGGAGGTCGAGATGACTCCAGTAGCGAAAAGCATGCAGGATGAATTAGAGGAAGCAGCTAAGGAGCTGAAGAAGAAGCAAAAGAAAGAATTGGAAAAGCTGAAGAACGAGAACTTGGAGCAGTTCGCGATTAAGGGGTCTGAAGTGGAATGGGGAAAGGTGTTGTCAGGAAAAGGGAAAAAGCAGCTAATCAGCATTAAAAGGTAAAGCATTCAAACGATATATTGAATAAGAATACTCTTTTTCTGTATTGATTGAAATTATTTTTTTATTCTTGATGGTATTACGCATTTTATCTTTGTGTTTGATTGCATATTCAATCAGTTCCACATTTTCAAGTTGGGAGTTGAATTTTATCGAAATGATTCAAGTCGCCCAATCCTTTCTTCTTGCCCCAAGCATTGAAGTATAGACATAAAACACTATTTCACAAAAAAATACTTACAATTAACAATGTTACCAGCACAAGGTTCACAAGTGAATTATATCTCACGCTCTCCACCCACAACTCATATATAATAGCAGGTGGAAATATTGAACAAATGTCACATGTGTAGCATTGACCGTGACCAATCCAAAAGGCACACGAGAATGCTCGCACACTTTCAGCACTTACCTGCCTTAATGTCAATTTATTTTTAGCGACGATGAATACAAAGATGATGAGTGACGGGTATTTTTTGATAGGTAATCCAAAATTAGCGGATCGTTTGTAATATATTTATTTCTGTATTTTTGCAGTGGCGAAAAGAGACTCCACGAGGAGACTAATGATGATACTAAGGATGATGTGCTGCCGATATTGAAGAAGAAGAAGAAACATAAAACTAAGGGAAATAAAACGCTGTGAAATTGTTGAGACCTGTTTATAATGAAAGTTTCTATTATTTTACGTGAGTTCATTGCACCTATTGTGTTGATCAGCAAATTGAAATTGAATGACAATTCTGTCCAATACTATTTATATAGTACGCATTTTTTACAGTTTTTGGGTTTTTGCATTTTTTTACACTGATTCTCATTTCGTTTCATAGAGATTCGTATAAATGGGACGAATGCATATTATCTCATCTGGACTGAAGACTTGACATAACTATTTACATCATATATTGGATTATTATTTACTGAGGGTATACTGTCTCTGTGTGTGTGTATTACTGACTATAATTATGTTTGGAATTATATAACTGGTCAAAACCAAAATGAAAGGGGATTTTAGAAATACAGTTTTTTGTAGATTACCTCTCACCAAGACAGAACCTATCACGCTCAAAAGGCGCTGCGAGAGTGTAATTTCTTCACATTGAACTCAAAATACTGTAAACTGAAACTGTCGGGGAAAAAGCTCCCCAGCAGATTCCAAACTCCATTTAAGTTCTTGAAAAGCTGATAACTCTTGGTGTTATCGCATCGTCGACAAGAAATCGCTCATTATCCCAAAATTTCATAAAAACCTCAGTGCAACGGTTATTGAGGACTATGACAAAAGCTCCCACAAACAGGCAAACTGACGGTATTGAATGAAATACTCATTATTTTCGGTGATGTGTATTTTATGTCATTTCTAAAAAATCTTGAAAAATTGGCGTAATCACGACACTCACCTCGCCTATGGAAACTTATTATATTATATACATCATTTTACAGTCGTGCAACTAGGTCGACAACGTAATTGGCTCATCGCAACCGATTTACCTTTCTGAAAATATTTTTATGTTTTTCTAATTTCCGATAATTTTTGGGCGTCAAAAGCGCCTAAATACTTCTTAACCTCGTTTTTGTACGTTTTACAAAATCTTGATGATACTAAGATAGTTGAAAAAATTATACTTTACTCATAATATATTAATCATATTGCCTGACTGGTTCGCATATCATTTACCAATGTTTTCACACTAATTTCTGTGATTTGTCACACCTATTTTGATGAAATTTCATCAGTTGATTCTCAGTTATTTTCAAATGTTCCACATTTTTCTTACCAATTTAGAACACAAACATTTTTTGGGAGATCCATTACTAATACCTAATTAAATTATTATAGGCTTTATTTCTTGAGTCATTGTCCATTTACCGTCTAAATAAAAATATTTTGAGGTTTCTAGACTGGCTGCACTTATACCAAACTAAATTTGAACAAAGTAGGCATCAAAACTAAATTCCGCGATTTTGTTTACGTAACTTAAAAGCACTCAGAATCAACACTACTAGGACTAACCAGCACTAGCATCTAAGATATCAGTACTATCAAATATTAAGGAAAGAGTATTCCACTCGACTACAGAGAAGTGTAAGAAGTAAACAAGTTTAGTTCAAGGCTGGATGATGAAGCTTCCTACAATTTTTATTATACTTCTCAACAATATTTTTTAACATGGATAGTACAAAGTCAATCTACTTTACTTCATTTATCAAGCTAAAAAATTCTGCTTCACTGGTAAGATTTTTATAGTGACGTTAATTGATTTAACTGTTTTTAAAATTGCACACGTCAGCACTATTTATTATTACGGAATTTTTGAATACAGTGCTGTATTTGCATTGCTATTACATAAACATGAATACTGTTTGATTTCATGCATGTGGGTAAATAAAAAAACTCATTCCATGTATTTTTTATTCTAAATAAATTTAAGTACAGGTCGATAAAATTTGTTAGATTAACATAAGTTTGTCGAACAATGAACATACACATAATATGGTCAACCGAAAATAGTATCACAGAATCTTTAACTTAATACATAAAAACTAAATTGAACTGCTGCATAACTTACATAAATATATTTTGTTCAATAATTGTTGAAGCACCAAGTTATACATGATATGAAATATGAATAATAGAAATGTTCCTCGTACAGACTTAAAGAATAAGTTAAAAAATATTATGGTTTATATAAACGCAGAGATTCGGATATTTGGTACATCTGACTTTTTGGCACTTCTTGTCGTTAGTGGTATTAAAAATATTCTGATGAAAACTTCTAGAAAATTGAAATAGATGCAAAACATGGACTGAACACCTGGAAGAGCTTTAGTGCGTTATGACCACAAGAAATCAAAGTAACATTACAAATTCTTTTATTCTCAAAAGTTTTGTGATCAAGAGACCATATATTGAAGCTAGCAATTTGCCATCAAGAATCCTGAACAGGTTGTTATACCGCTATGAAGCAGTGCTTTTACAAAGACTGTTGCCATAGTTTTTTAAGTTTCAATATTTGTAAGAGATTTTACCATTGATATGTCTCAGAATAAGTCTTCAAATTTAAGCTTGATGTATCTTAGTTCTATTTTAGGTAAAGTCCAGCTCATTCATGCATATAGTATAAAGTTGCTTTTTTTTGAATATTCTGCAAAATAATATTTATTCATAAATATACTACCAGGTATCTAGGAAATAAGCATATACATAACAGGGAAGACGTCAATATGGAAACTATGAATTACCAAAACGCAGCTATATCTCTAGCATAACAAATTGATGAAGATTCAACAACTCTTAAACACAAACAATACAGAAAGGACTGTTCAATTAATACCACAGAATTACCATACACTGGATGAATTAAAGTATACGACTGAGATTCCTACTCTTGGATGAGCTGAAAAACAATGAATAATTTGAATAAAAGGTGACTCACACTATAAGAGAATCAACAGTTTAGGTTACATCAATAATAAGATTCACTTGTATTTAATACTAACATGTCACAATTAAACATATATAAAATACGTTAAATATACACGTTGTATAAAATTTATCAAATGTTGTAAAACACTATATGAAAATAGAGCAGCAATATTTTCATAAAAATAGCTACAGAGATTCCAGTTTCTTGAAAGATCGGTTGTTCACATTCCTGATTCCGCGATACCCTCGTCATCTAAAAAGAAAAAACTAATTTAAGAATGCCCACACTTCTAATTTACAATCATAAGGGAGGAAAATATAAATTTGCTGACAGATTGTTTAATTGCTGCATAAGTGTAGCAAAACATTTAAGTTCGGAATATATTTTTTGATGACAGTATAGTGGTAAAATGTGAAATTATGAAATCACATGTTGCAATGATTCGCTAATATAATTTATAATTCCGTGCATCCTCATGCATTATAATTCTTTCTACTGGTCAAACACGGGTAATAGTATAATCCCCGGCTTAACAAAGATACAATTACCATTGACCTATTTTTTTGCAGAAAGGTGGAGTATACTTCATTTCAAAAAGATCATATGAAACTGGCACAGCTACCAGGTGAACCTGGAGGACAAGGCCCCACTGCGCCAAAAGAAAATAAGCGCCAAAGGCGCCACTTCTTAGTTTATTATAGGCGCCAGCAGATAGCTTTGCCCCTCGGCGCCGACGCCACTGTCTGAATAATAATAGTTATCAAGTAGTTGTAGTTAGTATTGTTGGAGGTCTGCAATCACTACAACCGAATAGTACTCTAATCAGGTAAAAAGTTCAATAAACAATGAGAATTGAACTAAAAAATATATAATCTTGTTTAATATCCTTAGAATGCCAATTGTGATGCTCAGCCTATGTAACTTTGTATGCCGATGCAACATGAACTTCTTCCAATGTTAAACATTCAATTAGCTGTCAGATTAATAGATAGAATGCACAAAAAGAATTAACAAGTTCATATTTAAACATGTTTTCTAAAGGACGCAACTGCTAAGTGGTTTTTCTTGAATAACTGTACAATTCAATGTTTTTTAATATGCAAGACTACCCAAAACCCGGCACATAAAATTACCTCATCTAGTTCAACAGGGTTTGACGAATAATTAATATATTTCATATAAGGTTTATCATAAGAGCACATAAATAAGATTCTCAGATAGCCTTAATATTTAAAGCGTACTTTTGCTTGATATGGATAACATAGCCGTTTTTAAGTATACAATTCTACCTAAAGTAAAATGCATTTTTAATACATTAAATATATGATTACATTTTTATGCATATCAGTCATTGAAAAAATCATTGGATGCTGTTCTATTACAGTCCAAGCAGTACTTAATTACATTATTCATTCATCATAAGTAGGATATAATTCTTCCTCTGTATATTCTCTAACAGTTACACAGCGCGCCTTGTAATTGGTTTCACAAAAGTCCAACTCCATAGACGGAACGCAGCTACCTTGGCGTCACCTTGAAGTACTTTGGACGTTATCTTATGGAAAAACCTCTAAATCGATTCCTGTAGCGATTCACAAATCATGCCTCAATGCATTCATGGTACAACAGTATACAGGTTGTTAACTATATGAATACACAAATTACAAACTTTTTTCCTTATAAGGAAAATATACAAAAGTTAATAATATATTAACTTATGATTATAGATTTTTATCAGAGAAGAAATTAGGTGGGATTCAAAATTAAGTCACATGCAAGCTAAACCAAAATCTATAAATCAAAAAATTATAAATAGTTATAAATAGATAGAAGAACGTTTATTTGTTATCAAGGCCAGATTCTATATTCATAAGAAAATATTTCTCTGATAAGTGGTACAGTTTGTTGTAGAGGAAACTATGAAAGTAGGCATGCAAGTTCTTTTACAGTTATCACTCTAACAGAGAGGCTATTTCTGGAACTGGCCTAAGAAAATATTACAAAACTTAATACCTCATTCACTAATGATCAATTATCATTGGTGAAATACTGATGGAATCCATATATCATAAGACAATATCTTCCTACAATATCGAGAACACCAAACACCTTTATTTTTTAGATCGCACATATCTGTTAGTAAATATTTGCTTAATATCCCCCACACCAAACACCATAGATTAAGCATGACCGAAACATGCACATTTTAGGACATGCTAAGAAAAGAAGAACATTTACCACTGAAAGCATGTTACATTGTTGAAGCTGCTGAAAAACTACCTCTTTATATCCCCAAAAGACGGATCAACTTGAGCAGTAGCGCCGTCACCACCTTTGCCTGAACCACAGAATAGCAGCTTTTTACATCGACTTATAAACTGAGACACCACCTCTGCTAGTGCAAAAAGTCCGTGTAAGAGGCAGTTATAAAGTGAGACATAAAGTCCGTCCAGCTTTTTGATGGAGTCTCATGAAATTTAATTTACCTGTACTTGAGTCTACTCTTTTCACATAAAAGTGAAACGGAAAATGTCCCAATGACAGCTAGGGATCGTTTAGAAAAAGCTTTCTTACAGAATCCTGAATCATGTAGCAACTCATTAGAAATATCAAATAACCTTGAAACTGTTCCCAAATTCCAAAATAATTGATGACACGTTTTTAATTGAAAATTTTATTTTCAGCAAATGGACACATTTTCATAATTACTTTTTGAGACAATTGATATTTGTTACTGTTGTCATGGTTTTTGACGTCAAGCGTCATTGTCAAATTGTTTCAAAACTGTCAGACACAAAAATTCTCTGTGAATGAAACCATTTTTGCGATACTAATAAAAATTATTATCAGTTGTCTTATATTATGAACAAATCTCTGGTTTTATCATTTTAGTCATAAATAGTTTTGAAAGTATTTGATAATGACACTTCAACAAGAATGGCACCATGGCAAAATTAATTAAGAAATCAACTGCTGCAGCCTTGACATGTTAACAGCTTATGCAAAAAAGTTAATAGGATTATATGTGAAAATAAAATTCCTAGTCAGTTAAAAATGACTTTGTCGATTATTATGATATTCCACATTTTTTTTGAATCAATTCTGCCCCTAGCTGTCATGTTGACATTACCTGATGTCACTTTTATGTTAAAAATTGAAAACGTGGTCTTATGCGACAATCCCAAATTTGATTACTTCAATGGTTCCAGAAATAAAGGATAGGAGCAGACTTTATGTACTTACTGTATATTCAAACTTGTTAGTGCAGGTGAAATAGTGTACAAAATATTTGTCGCCCCAAGCATCTCTACACCCATAAATAAACTGATAATTTGAGTTGATGTAGGAATATGCTTATTGTTGTCTACAAGTGAGTTGAGTGCAAAAATGCTTAAACACTAGGGCAGTGACTAGACTCGCGACTTATCACTAGTTAGACCAGATCGGTCTGCTCTCGTATAGGATGTTTGAAAAAATGCAAAAATGTCCTACAATAGTCAGGTAAAATGAGAGATTAATCAAAGAGGGGATTGAAACAATTATTCCCAAAATATTTCTGCAGCTGCAACTTCTTCCTTTCAATAATCATGCGATTTTATACAATGAATGCATACATTTTTATTTTCTTTTCCCTATTTCACCCGCACTGTATGTTTAGCGGAATTACACAGGGTGTTTAAAACAAGTAAAACTAAATCGCTCATTAGCTATTTTTAGTATTCCAGAAGGACGTATCAAATTACCAATTTGGTTTCAATAATAAACAATAAACATGTTTTGTAACACCCTATATAGATAACATGTAATATAAATAGTGAGTAACTGGAACGAGGCAATTTAACATCATCTTAGTTAATTTTATATGTTGAGTGGTAACTTGTTAGCGTAAATGAGTTTATTATATTGGATTTTTCAAAATTTATAATCTGTATATATGTAGTAATCTGAGTCAGTAAAGTCTGACAGTTTTCGGGCCATGAATAAGGGCCTTCATCTCACTTTCTATTTTCACAAAGTATTTTCAATATTAGCTGTAGTTTCACTGGTTGTAGAATTTTTTATGCAAGTTTCATATTAATATTGTATTAATTTGCACGTTTTCTCAATTTGTAATACTAACTTTTCACCACTCAACAATTTTTTCAGAGAAAAAAATAATCGCAATTAATGCTCAGCTACTCGGGATAAAAATACTTGAACATTATATCTTGATTATCTACAATATTGAAATACACTGTATAATGAATGCGCTCGAAGATTGGGATTTCTGCTACTTTTCATAATTGAGAGTAAAAAAATAAGATCCAAAGCCAACTCACCTTCGAATCCTTGATTCTCGTGTATCTCCCTGGTGGAACTGCTCAAATCCTTCCCTTCTAACACCGCCAAGAGGCACTGGTGGATGCAAATGTACTGTTGTTCGGTCTGCACCATCCAGACTCTTTCTTTTCGCATGGCGTACACGATCCCGAAAATGTCCACATAATCGCTAACTAGGATCTGCTGGAGGATCCTGTCTAAGCAGATGAACGTGCCAGATCTACCCACACCCGCACTGAACAGAGGAACAAAATTGTACATCATCAAATTATATTTTGGGAAATCTTTAGTCTTAGAGTTTCACATATAAAAACCCAAATCGTTATGGCACGTGTTTTATGTCGGATATTCAGACTGTGCCATTTAGTTATTACAAATGTTTTGATCCGATAAGTCCTGCAACGACTGTCGCTACTCATAAATAAACATGGTTAGATGAGAGATCATAAAGTATGCAAAAACGAAATTAGAGATTTTTCTTAAAAACAAATGCATTTCAAAGTTTGTTAGGTTTTTATGATCTAAAAGTATTTTGGAGGTCCTGCTAGATTTTTCATGAATAGCAAAGAAGTGAACTGAGTTTATGCTCTATTTCATAAAGGAAGTGGAATTTGCAGGCAGTCAAGTTTATATACGCAATCACTTGGCTTTTTGTACGCATTTAATACCGGCGGTTTCACAGGTTTCATGGAGAGTTGTCAAAACTAGATGTCATTGTGGCTTAATTAGGAAATGACGTCGCGTACTCATACAGCTCCGATCTAACACCCTTTGAATACTACTCAACTAAAGTTTACAAAATTCTTTTACCAAACATAACCATATTAAATTTTAACTTTCTCCTACAGAAAAATATAGAATTTCTACTATAATGAATATGAAATTGTGACTCATTCTCCTCTTACCTGCAATGAACAACAATCGGTCTTTGATCAGGAGGCACTCTTTCTCTAAATGCTCTTACAAATCTCACTAGGGTATGAGGTGGGTTTGGAACTCCAAAGTCAGGCCAAGTTGTGAAATGGAAGTGCCTTACCACCCTTTGCGTTTCACCCTAGAAACCAAAAATGCAATCAGCAGAAATATATATGCGTTATTACATTGCTGATATCATTTAACTGTTGGTGTTGTTTGTTAAGAATGACAAAAGATATTTAGAAAATAATACTTACCCTGCAGACCATGAACTCACACACATTCCAGTCGGGATACCTGGACTCGTTTAGAATTTGAACAGAGATGTCGCCGTAGTAGACAGGCATAGTGTCGTACGGCCAGTAATGATCGCACTTCTCCCTGCCTTTCTCCACACACCTCGTAAGCATGATTATGGCTCTTGAGTTCGACTCCCACACCATACGCCAGAAGTCGTCCCTGGTCGAGTGTAGGGGACCTTGCGTTACCACGAATTCCCTTGGCGAGTTGTATCCCTAAAGACAAGATTGATAGTTAATTATCGTTGGATTAGCAGTTCTATAGATGGACTGCCATGTATCAGGCGAATACATTCGACTAATTATAGAGACTAAATGGAAACTTTTCAGACTCTCAATAAAAGTAGCTAAGAGAAAAACAATTCGGTAATTTCCTATAAAATAATTCTACCGAAATGTAAGATATTATTACTTAATATCCAAGCTGATACAACTGCGCGGTAAATATAGTCAAACTTATTTCGCTTTATGGTACTTACCGGTACATAGTTGGCGTTGATATAGTCTGATCCTTCCTCATCATCCACAGGCTGCAATTTGAAACGGGAATGATCGTAGGGCAGGATATTTGTGAATCTATTTTTCGGTCTGTTGCAGGGCAAATCAGCAAATGTACATGGTTGGTCTCTTCCTACGTGTTTCAGTTCTTCAAATTCTTCGCTAAATCTGTAATATTTTTTTTATATGGTTGACATTGACATCATTATCCTTAGTTACGTTCAAGCCATCAAATCATGCCTGATTTTCAGAGAAGCTGTCTGTAGGATTTTAGATCTTGTGCCATAGTCAGTCAAGTCTAGTAAGTTAGGAATCAGACAATATCGAGGAAAAAGTGAAGAAAAGAGAAAGGAAATAAGAGCGAAAGAAGAAAGATAATATTTGAGGATAGGGAGCGATTATAAATAAATAGCTTCTGAGTAAGTAACAGAACTACAGATTCCTTTCTCTCCTTGTTCTCAAAAGTTCTAGATTACATTTTTTTGTTATTGTATAATAAAATATCCAAAAAACGTTTTATAATCCTCTGACTACTGAAAGGTGCATATATGCATCTCCGCTATGCGTACTAATACCTTATATTGCTTGGACACTCGCGCTGTGGTAGCTTAGGGCTCTAGTTTTAGCATGGGATGCTGGAGACATGAGTTTGAGTCCCGTTCAAGTAATCTTCATAAAAACGTATGGCTAATTCGGTATCCATTCATATACATTGCGTTTCAAGTAAAAATAACAGACCAATATATGACGTATTTATATTTTAGCCTATTTTGTGCAGTCATTTCCGTTTTCTTCGTATTTTTGAACAACCCTGATTTTTAAAATAAATAATAGGAGTTTGGTATCATTGAAATCAAAATAAATTTTCTCAAGCCTTGCAACAACTCAAAATGATTTTTCCGCTTTAAAATGAGCTGAAGCACATCGTATATAGCTGCTTCATCTCATTTGAAAAAACATTAAGATGCCACCATTTTAGCGGCTCAGTACAAATGCTCGCTTAACTTTTCTCTTCAAGAAGTTCACAAATCCCAAAGATGAGACTGATTCACTTGCTGTTATCTTTTCGTTCTACATTATAATTACTATTAACATATCTTTTTTTTTGTATTGCCTCAAGTACCTTGACGATGGTGTTACAAAAAATGGTGAAAGCATAAACAAATTTCATGCCATTGTACCCCCCCCCCCCCCCCAAGATTGAGGTCTAGATATGCCCTTGGGTCTAAGTAATAAAATTGATTACCTGAAATCCGAATCTGCTGACATCATCCTGTAGTGATTGGAAAAGTTATCGATCCTCACTGGTCTACTAGTTTCGATTACAGAATCAGGAAGAGACATGTTGTCATTACCTCTGGCGTCGGTAGCTTTCCTTTTCAAAACCGCCCTCCTTCGTCTTATGAATATAACAGTTATGAAGAGAACCACTATCAGAACCACTGGTATGATGATGCCCAATATGATAGGCGTGTTGTCTTGATCTATAAATTTAGGAATTATTAGGAACGTTTAATTTCCATATTAATATATTTAAAGAATTTCAACATGCAAATGAGTATTAAATCACATGAAATGGAAAATAAACTATACGAAACACAATGTTGTTTTAATTTCCATAAATAAGATGCGACAATGGAATTACTTACGGGATTTCAACAGTCCTTCATGAGTGCGCAAAAAAGAAAATATTTATTAGTCATTTTCCTTTATGAATCTGATTTAAATACCTAATGTGATTGTCAAAATAACAGGTTAGACAGGAGAAATCTCAATTTTGACACGTCTGTTATTTGAATTTTAGTAGACATCCGACTGCAAAAATTTGGCAATACAATGATGAAGGTCAAATGCTTTTCGTATTTTCATTAATACCACTACAATGTGTTTGTCTTAGCCATTCCATGCCAAACAGTAAATAACAATACAAATACGGCAAATTTTTGCCCCTCCGTTAATAATCTGAATTCAATGACATGAAAATTGTTTTTTTAAATAAATATCTGCTACGCGGTTCAAGTTATTCTTCTAACACCGTTTACGAGATATAGCATTACAAAACTATGGGAATTTTCTTTGCAAACTGCATTTTTTCGTTTTTCGGCTCTACAAATATCTATTTAGAAAAAAATAGGTAAAACCGCACCTCAGATATTTTACTATCGAAATAGTTCCTATGTTTTTCCTGGAGTATTGTACGAAATATATTACTTAGCTCTCAAATATTATATAAATGCACCGAATCATTAAGTACTTGATATATTTACTAGCAGTTGATATCAATAATAGTATATCAATAAGAAATAACCACAGTTGTACTGGCTCGAGCTTCAGCTGAATGTAAAGACTTCATCATCATTGGAGAACTCATTCAAAAAACTTAAAATATGTTTAATTTGAGTGTATGGTCTCCACTATGCATTAGAGCTGCTATAGACATGCATATTCCGTCTTTAGCCTAGACACGTCAGTATTGCCTGGCGTAAGGGTCATCTGTCGCCGCTCCAAGGCAGTCAAAGTGTTAGGACCTTTGACTTCGTAAGTTGTCAATGGGTACTGCCATAGTGCCCGACGCTTGGAGCTAATTGTTGATCAAGCATATTTAACATTTTATATATATATATATATATATATATATATATATATATATATATATATATATAGATATTCAATTTAGGGATCTGAAAATGCTCAGGTATATCTACCCGATTTTAGTACACATTTCTTATGGTGTGACTAATCAAGATGAGATGTTGAATTAAGCAAGCATATAGTCATATTGTTTAATAACATCAAGCTTGATAATCTAGATACTTGAAACTTTGAACATATCTGTTTTCTTGACTGTTTGTTTGGTCTCTAACCACCAAATAAAGTGAAATAAGAAAAATAGTAATTGCGTTTATTATTTTAATAGCTGTACCCACCTGTTTGTATCGGAAAGCTATAACTGGTATCAGTGAACTTATCAGGTGCCGTGAATGCCCTTATTTTCACCCTATACGTAGACCCGGACTTCAAAGGGCCATTGCAGTAGCCGACATGCCTGATGTCGCACGATTCGGCGCCTACGGTGAAGTCTTCCACCGAACTGTTGAGGAACGGGTAGTACGGTTCTTGCACTTGGTAAGGCGGCCACACAGAGTATGCCTGCACGTCTCGCCAACTCGGCATCTCCAGACCGGAAGCGTTCTTAGAGTCGTCTTCTGCGACTATGATGGCGTACGAAACGATCTGGAAGTAGCAAATTAGTAATAGGAACCTCCTACTTAGGTCTATCTTCAAAGTCGATAGAATTAATTAATGAGAAAGAGGTTGTCTAGTGCATGGAGTAATCGGTGTACAGGCCATCCAGCCGATACTTTTACCCGTCTATCCGATTACTTTCTAAGATAAACCTTTTTCGGAGAGGCTTTAGGTCAAGTTCTAAAACCTCAGATTCACGAACAGTTTTCCTTTTTCTGCGGTACTTTGAATTTTCATAGTGATAAATGATGTGTGCCACAGAGTGCTAGAATATTTAGTATAATCTTATGTGCGTATAAGTATTCTAAAACATGTCCAACAATAACATACCGGTCCATTAGCTTCACTGAAGTAGTTCTTCCTAAATCTGATTTGAATGGTGGTAGAACTCTTGCATACTTCAGTAGGAACCACTTGCATACTGGGTTTTGGTGGTGCCAAAATAGGCATTTTCTGTTTCCAAACACTCTCTGGACCAAAACCAATCTTGGTTTCTGCTTGTATTTTGAAAATGTATGTCCTGCCAGGTATCAATTGGCTAATGACACCTCTGTATTCCAGCGGACCAAAATCTTTGGAGGTAGTATGCTTTGATCCCTGCAATATAGCAGTATTAAAAGAACATGTGTCAGTGAGGCTGTTAATGCGATAGTTCTCATCGAAACGGTACAACATACGAGTCTATGATCACTGAAATATATGAAGTTGATACGGAATTTGGATTGAAGTGTCTTATTACATTTATCGCTAATGTTATAGAACAAGTCGATACAACAAACGGGTATATAAATAATGTTAATGAAATGAAGAAATGTTCAACTTCTACAAGTTGAAAATAAAATGCGGATAACTACGGCCCACATTTGAACAGAAAAGTATATGAACGATTTGGTTGTGACATATGAATACAATTAGTTATTAATTAATTCCGTTGTTTCCAATAGAATTTTTTTACAAAAGATATATGTGGTTATGGCATTTTTTTCAGAATCACTAATAGAAATGTGATCTTACTAAAAAAGAAAACACGCAGCTTACCACAGCGTTCTCGTGAATTATTTATAACTACATAAGTTGTGGCTAATATTATGAATAAAGCACTGTTATCATGTCGATAAATTCGCTTATGCTATTGTTTTTGAATAATGGAAAAATGTGTAAATATGATTTCATGTAAACTCATCGATACTACTACTATTTTACCTCCAATCCATAAGTGATGGTATACTTTCTTATAACTCCATTCTGTTCTGCTGTAGGTAATGACCACTCAAAAACAATATCACTAGGCTGAATATCCACCGGCTCAAATTTTTCCACTTTACCAGGAACTGATTCCTTGGTAGTAAAAATGGCAGACACAGGCAGCGATCTTCTGAGAATGCTAGATTCGGTGCCACTACGCACAATCACAGTAAACGTGTAGTTCCTATGAGGCTTCAGATCGTTTATAGTGATCGAGTTGTGGAGGGTCAGGTTCTGTAGGAAAGTGTTTTCGGTGGTCAAGTATTGCACTTCGAAGGCATTGTATTCTCCACGGGGTGACGCCCATGTAAGTGTTATCTCGGTGTCGGAGATATGGGTGGTATTTATGCCGGTTATTGGTTCGGGATCTGAAAGATAATTCAAATGTTTAAATGGATGTCAATGTGGATGATTTCTAAGCACAAACTACTAGAAGTGTTTCTCTACACGGATCACGGTCTTCAACAGGCAAGGCAGGCGTGATACGTCAATTTGACAGCTTCGTCTGTATACCATCAATTACAAGCGAATGGGACCGCATTAATGTGCTCATCATTTGCGGCATGAAGGCGCAGTTGTTGAATCCCTGGTAATCCGCCAAATAAACAGTCGACAGTAAGCATTCAAGCGGCGAGGACAAATAATTTCTATCCTTAAATACTCAAAGACTTGCTTAAAGTGGTTTACGTTAAGGTCCTTGCATTTTACGAAATAAGCAGGTTAATCTGGATTACATCCAGATCTAGCCATTGCGCCCAACAGCAATTCTTTACTTGCCAAAATCAGCAGGCGGAATTTGCTAGTTACAATTTTTTGTTTATAGTCTTCAACAAGGAATTATAACTGTTAATTTCACAATCAATATAGCCAAAACGAAGGTCTAGGTCTTGCGATTTCCATGGCAATACGTATATTTGTCTAAATCATACACCATAAACCTACATATATTTCTTCTGGACACAGTTAATTTACTGAGACTAAGAACAGGTAACACAACAAATTACAACCAACTATCTGATATACACACATGATCATAAATAGAAATTAAAACTGAGTACTTACACAATCTGTCCTGTCTTTGCAATGGCTGACTGGCGACATTGTGGGAAACAGTCCAAACAGTGATATTATACAGTCTTCCAGGAATGAGGTCGGTGAAAGTGACCAAACGATCAGAATCATTGGCCAGCTTTTCTTGATCCGGAATGCCGGGTTCAGACAATGAAAAGCGGTATCGATCGAATTTCGATGAAGCTTGAGGCGTGGGAGTGTACCTCAGGCTGATGGTGTCTGTTGACTGTTGGTTGTTCACCACAACGACTTCTGACTGAATAAGAGGCACTAGAAATTTTCAAACATATGGAATTTTTTAAATTTTCACGAAATATATTAATTCAGCATGGGTTTCAGTAGTCAAATTTTTCATTTAGTTGAATACCTGAGAAATCTTGTTGATATTTTTTAATATGTTACTTTGCCGATCACGATTCAGTTGGTTAGCAAAACCTCACAAACTGAAAAGTAGTTATCATGAAGTTAATCCTAGATTCATTAAATATAGTGATGGAATTTATTATTATCTGATACATTATGTCGACTTGACAATGGCGAGTAAATACAATCCATACTGAGCTATTATTAATTATTGAAATCTATTTTTCATTCCATACATCCTATCTGATATGAATTAATAATACGGTTGTGTCTTTGTTATTTTTAGAAGAAAAAATCCTTTTTTTAAAAAGCTGCATTTGTAGTAGTTTTAATGAATTTTTTAATATGTGTGTTGTCGTTGCAATATTCATTATAACTTTGATAGATAAACATCTACAAATATTTCTATGACGAACAACTTCATTAATCATTTTACTTTCTTTTAGTATCAAATAATAGTGTTCGGATGCAAGTACTCACTTGTTCTGGTCCTCAACACCGTAATATCACTTTCCAAATCATTAGAAATTGCCTGTATTTCGAAAATATACTCCTCGCCAGGCATCAGATCGCCAACAAGAAGCCTGACCGACCCAGTAGCATTCTGATCTTGACTGACATTCCTCTTGTGAACAAGCGATGGATTCGTCGACTCTCTCCACTTGACTATATACGTTTCAACTCTTCCTTCTGGTCTCGGCCACTCTAATGTCACATTATTGGAGTCCACTAGTGGAGCAATGTTCGAAACAGGGTTTGGACCTTGAAAATGTATGTATTAGTTGATCAGTTTTGATAAATGATCAATGAAAGCTACTTGAAAAATATGTTTCGTTGTTTGATACAACTATACAACTGTATAGGTATAGATAGTATATTATGATGTACACCTTGGTTACGATCGATAACGTATATTTATAGTAACTAGGCCAACTATTGATAATGAAGTATTGACGAATGCTAGGGATGAAAAAATTCAGTATACATGATTTACACTCAATCGACCAATATAAATAAAGATACAAACTAATAAACTAATAATGTTTACAACATGGCACACATATATACCTATAATTATTCATTATATTCTCATATAATATTTATTTGAGCGGATAACAGAAACGAACTTGGTTCGAAAAGATCACAACAATATACTTCATTTACTTCAAACCTACAAGATTACATGAAATCTACACTTACGGACAGTATGATTGAGCTGTTGAGGTTCGTTGCTTTCCAATCCATAACTCACTGTATTCACCTGAATGGTATACCTTTCACCAGGCGTCATATCAGTCACCTCAGCCTCTGTATTGTGGACTCCTGGTAGCTTTACCCACAGATTGTCAGAGTCAGTACGATATCTGATGGCATACTCTGATATTAGAGATCCTTCAGGTGCCGTCCACTGAACTATCACAGAGTTTGTGGTGGTTTTTTCAATCGTCATGTTGGTTGGTGGTTTAGGAACTATAAAGTAAGAATGTTAGTGATAAAAAATGCTTTGGTTGGCTTATCGCTAATTTAAACCACATATGATTGAGTACTTTACTTAGGTCTCGGCTACCTCGGCAGCCTTTATTCAATTAGAAAAGATGATAAAGCAAAATTATATGATGAATAAATCGGTATAAATACATGATAAGTTTCAGAAGTATCGGTTCAGACAATGTGGAGTTTATCCTGAAATGTTTATATTGCTCTGTAGATTTGTATAATGAATTTAAACAAACCGAGGATTTACTATAACAATTTTTTCTATATTGTCTTAAATACTACTTGGATTACCAGCGGACCTCCCTACACAAGTCTCATATCGTCCTCTCAGGGGTTCAAATTACTTCATCATATACAGAAAGACATTGATAGTTACACTGTATTTGATTTCAGATGAGTTTTTGACTCCAAGTTAATAAGTGAATTTGGAAGTATCAACTTCTGCTTCAGTCTGATCGCGTTTTGAAAACTAGAACTACTTTTTTAGGAAAAATGTCATTTCCTAAATTTAATTTAAACCTTGTGCCTCGAAAAAAGCTGACACGGTAGCCGAAACACCAGTAAACTTTTTATCATAGTGCTTCTGTTCGTTTAATGGAACATGAAAATTTGCCAACATCAATGAACAAAGCAATATAATAGAATATTATATTGCAATAATATGAATTCACATACATTTAACTTAAATAATAAAGTGAACACTACTATTTACTTACATACTGGCTGAAAATATTCATGAGGTTCGCTTCTTAGACCATGAGATATAGCAAACACTTTAACGAGATATCCCGCGCCAGGATATAAATGCTTGAGCAGGATTTTTGATTCGTTAGTAGTCCTGAAATTCACTTCGTTCGTATCGTTTCTTATCCAATGAATCTGAAAAAAAAACCGGTTGAAATACAGTAGTGAGTTGTTAGAATTCAGAAATAGAAGAAATTTAGTAGATCAAAATCAATTGGTGGCAAAATTACTATTATGTCTAACAATTCAATCCATTCTATAAAATGCTAAATTATACTGAGGTGAAATTCTACATATATTTTTTGGATCAAAACTTTTTTATTTTTTTCATTTTTTAATGATCTTGATGAACAAGATACTTTAGTTAGAGTGGTTCCTTAATTTATAAATCCCAATCAAAACACATGTGATGTATATATAATTGGAAGATGATACTAAACATTCAAGTATTTTTCCAAAATTTTAGATGTTTTCTGAGACTGTCAATCGATAGCGGTCAAATCATTAATTTTATAATACATAATACATAAAATGTGGAGTAAAGTGAATTGAAGACTGAATTGAGTAATTGTAATACAGGTAAAAAGTCGTGAATATGTGACGCGTTCCGTTTTATTTCTAAGAATCCGTTAGACTGTCAAATTAGCTGTTTACAATGACCACCCAGGTTACTTTTGAAGTATCTAATTAAGGTCTAGCATGATTATAGAACTAAAATTTCCGAATCTATCATTCTAGTGATGTACCACGTCCAGCTAAAATATATTGCAGTACTGTTGAGATATTCTCCTAGCAAATCCCAAACATCACCATGTCCTTAAGATAGCTGATACCTTGAGATATTATATCCCTGTGATATTTCATGCCTCAAGATATTCTATTACGTTAGATATTTTAGAAGAAAATTGACATATAAAACTATATATTAGAGTATATGGAATATGTTAGTGTATCAACTAAATATGACTGAAAAATCAATATGCTTATTTATTTCTGAATGTACTCATCATATAATAATTTAATCCAGGTATATCCTGGGGATATTTTCACGTTGATGGTTAGCGATATTTAGGGGTTTGCCTTCCCTATTGTAAATACAGTAAAAAAATTATCAAAATATAATCTTTTAAAGGTAAATAGATTAGAGAAGTTTAGCTTCATATTGATAGAGCATCTACAATATACATCTTACTACTCTTTAAATCTTACCTCATATTGATCTTGTTTTGAATTCACATCCGATTTCCAACTGATGTTCAATCCATCGACCATAGGCTTTAAATCCTCTATTATGGGAGCACTTGGTCTTGTGATAACATGAATCACCCTCTCTGCTGACTGTTGATCCTTTGAAAGAGCTTGTACAGTGATTGCATATTTTCTACCAGGAAGCAGCGCCTCCAAACTGATCTCAGTCTTGTTGGTAGTGATAGTGTTACTATCACCAATAGTACTTTCCACTTCATGGTATGAAACCGAGTAGCTGTCTTGGGTACTGTTCGGGTCTGGGCGCCATGATATAGTTATAACTCCAGTTTTCTCATCGGTATCGGAGCTGAGGTTCAGTACGGGTAGAGGTTCTGCCAAAGAATATTCGAATGAGTATTGAAAAAGTAAAATGTTTACTTGTGTATCTTTCAACCATCGGCGTAGCTTAAAAACATTAGAATACAGTGTTCTCAATACAATCTCATCCGAAATCTGAAGCAGTGTGTAATTGAAACATCTACATTGTCTACAAATTGCAAACAACGACAATAATAATTGTTACAGAAATAACTGAAGTAGTTTAGTGGGAAAAAATTATTTATGATTTGTTAATAGCTAAAAATGGATGTTCCTGAGTCCTTTATTAGCTGTTAAAACTTACTCAAAGTTACTTCTGCGCTGACTGGCCATGAAGTTACTTTGCCCGAAACGGTTTTTACGATTACAGAGTACGTTTTTCCTGGATCCAAGTTATTGAATTCTAAATGAGTAGGCTCTTCCTTTGGTCTTGGAACTGGAGGCGTTTTCTTGGTACCAAGCGAAACTTGGTACTTATCGAATTCACTGAAACATAAAATTATAAGTCGCGTTGATATTCTGTATAAAAAGCATAGCAAGTATGAGTATTTCTGAAGATCGTTTTTTAAGTTTCTCGAATTACCAATCATTTCTGAGCATAGTAAAAAACATGGAGTGGGGTTAAAAGTTATGAAAAGCATCGAATCCTCGTTGTAAAACGTTTCAATTTAGGGCGTAGCCTTCATTCAACTTTTGTAATTTTTATATCCAAACCAGAATGTATAGAGCACCAGAGCACTTGCTTGTTACTACCCTACTAGTACACTTGCCTTCCCTTTATTGTTGTTGTTTGAGGCATTTTTCATTCATAGTACAAGTGAAAACATTTTGACGTCTTTGGGCCGGTTGCAGTTATAGCACATCTAACTTAAACCGCGTATGTAGCATTAGGCAAATTTTGCGAGTTTGTATTAGTACCACCAAATATTAATGAAACGGTATTTTCCACAACCACAGACTTGCAAAAGTGCAAAAAGTAAGTGTCGTTAAATTCTCTCAATATAGCAGGGAATTATCTTTCTAAGCAATTTAACGAGTGAAAAATACTCTGTCGATCTACTTGACACTATTTTTTTTGTATGTAGTGATTATTTCTTATTATATTAAGTTGGAAGTTTCTAAGAAAAGCCACAAATGTGAGAAAAAATAAGATTATGTCTTTCGGTAAATATTGTAGTTATATACATTTCTTTGGGTTCTGATCGTAAATACCACATATATAATGGGGAGAAATTCACAATCCAATACAATCAAGCAGCTTTCGTGTACAGAACCTAATAAAAGATGAAACGAGAAAATTACACTTTCTCGATTATATACTCTTGATACGTTTTCTCATAGCATCCATGATTATTATATTTATTATAATTACAATAATGATTCTCTCATAAATGTATTGAGTTTCTAGCGATAGTATTATAATTGTGTAATGTGATAATAACATAACCTAATTGGAATATTCTCAATAATAGTCTTTCAGTAATATACCAATAGATAAATTATAAAACTGCTCAATAAAATCTTGAGGATAGACAAAAAGTATTGACCTAGAACAGAACTGTGGAAAAAATGATCTGCATAGCTGGCGACCCAGTAAGCCAAATAAACGCAATTTCTCACTCGTATATCATTTTTAATGATTTCTGTTATAAATATAAGATCCCTGTTCAATTTTGAAATTAACTTTATATCGCGTTACTAGGTTTCGTTTTATTTGGAGTACAAGCCAGCAGTTATGGTGAACAAGGACTCAGAGAAGAGGGAGCAGGGTTCCCATACTGGTTCACTTTTTAATTTGAAAACAAATTAAAACCTTAATTATAAATTATAATAGACTCGTAATTAGGCTAGCTCAAATATCCGAGGCTCTGGGTAATTAGGAATTCTAGTAAATCATAGAAACATCAGTGAAACATCATTACAAATAATGTTTCACTACAGTATCATTGACAACTTTTCAGCATTTCTATACTGAAAAATACACGACTTCAGTGATGTACTGATGGTGTATGCGAATATGTTATTTACGTTATTTGAATGAGATTAAATAATAATTAAAATTAAAAATACTTCCAAGGAAATGATTAGAATAGATTTTTATATACAGTAAACGTAAAAAACAAGATTTGAAAGAAGTTCCTCTACGTCATGTAAAAATATAAACATTGATGTTGCTTACTATTCATTATTATTGAGGATACGTGAATTACCTAGAAGAATTTACTAAAGTTCCGGTTTCCTCGATGCTTCTTTAATGGATTCTGCTTGCTGAAATATCATTAACCATTGCATTGATGTAATTTTAATTTTATGAGGTAGCCTCAATATCCTCTCTTTTTAAGTAAACTTGTATAAAAACAAAGGTTAACCCCTCCAAACAATATTTTCGACCAAACAGGATTGGAAAGTTTGGAAATGTTCTGATACTGTGTTTAATAATGAATATGAGGAACATTTTAGCAATCATAATACTTCCCCCGTTTGTACGTGGGAAGTAATAAGAAGTTACATGTATAGCTGATTTTTCATATAGTTACTAACTTACCTTCTCCCACTAGGTGGCTCCCAATGGACAACAAAGGAATGCTTCGTGATTTTATCCTTATCAAACATAATTCTCTGAGGTTTTAGAGGCACCGTTCTATACTGGGCGGTAGTAGGTGTGGAAATTTCATCTTCGGACATTGTTTGGACGGAAATGTTATATGCTCTACCTGTGGACAGAAGGTTGAAATGCAAAAATACTTTTTTCTTCGTATTTCTGATTGCCAATCTATCTACTACATTTGAATAGATGGTCATACCGATATAATTATATTCAGTTTGCATAACCTTTTTACTTTCAGAAAGCCGCCAAGTTTTTTTAATATCTAGTATTAGGACGTGGAGTCCATCTTCCATAAATAGTTGTCGCCCATACTCCATGACATCTGACGAATTACTTATCTTTCTGTCATTACTCACACCTTTTTCCTACACTTCCTTAGGTGAAATAAAATTTGAATTTGATATAAAACCGACAGACGCCAGTTTTGAATTTAATTATAGTTAAGGCAATCGTTACTATTAGAATGCAAAGTTTTTTCATATGGATTAGGTTTGAGTGTTAAGTATATAAAAATTTCTAATGCATGAGCATAACGTGCACCGCATGGCTTCGACCGCTTGAACTCTGATAGTGATAACGCATTTTTTTCATCGGACTGACAGATTTAAATATTAAATCGAAACATGTCACATTAAAATAGTTTTATTTGTGAAACCTTGTGTTCAAATTACACAACTTTTATCTGAATGATGGAAGTAAGACCATCTACAACTACAGCATATTTTTTCTGAAATGGCTCCAATATCATATCTTTTGAATGTATGTAAGTATATAAAATACCTGGTACAAGTCCCTTAAAAGCTGCCTGCGCGGGTCCTGGTGGTTCTCCTTCTTTTTCTACATAAAGAATACTGTCGTTTGCGTCTGGAGGATCAATGGATACCTTGTAGTGGGTGTAAATAGCTGCTGGATACGGTGGCTGCCACAATACGAGAAGCGTCGTTTCATTTCTGAACCAAACGATGAATTTCCCTGGCGTATTTGGTTCTGAAAGAAAAATATGTACATTACATAATCTTCATAATTATTCCGGTTTACGATTTTTCCAGAATATAATGGGGATGAAACTATTTACATAAATATTTTTGAAGCTTTTTAATCAAAATAATAAATCAATTTCTTTCAGCTCACCTGAAGACGATTGAAGATAGCATATCAATATCAATCGAAACGTCATGATACCAAAAAAAAATGTATAAAGCAATGGAAGTCCGAAATCAAACTTTTGAAAAATCCACCTTGTCTACAAGTTTCAAACAACAATTTCTCTATGTAGGATCCAGCTCCAAAACTTATATAATAATGATAGCTTATAGCTCAAATCATATTACTGCAGAAATAATCAACTACACTAACCCTGATAATACACAGATTGGGATCTCCTTTCTATGTCTACATAATATCTGGTAAAAGAAATGGAAAATTCTCTTAATTTTCCACATTGAAAGGACGTCTCTGGAATGTTTTTTATGTCTACTTTTAGTAATAAGATGCCAAGAAGTAGTACATGGAAAACGTTTTTTGGGAAATATACAGTTTAGTTAAAACAGCTCCTCTCATTCTGTTTGCCTGTACAACTAAACCTAAGATTGTATCAATCATCGGACTATTAATAATAAAAGACTTATTATCTTTTATACCTCTCGGAGGTTAAAAATATTGTTAAGTAATTTTTTTATATGAAATTGGAGTTCTTGGTATTGGCGCAGCCTTGTTATTGTAAGGTATCCTGTTCCGCTTTTGTAGTTTAGAGGACATGTTCGATAACATTGACTGTTCCACGAATTGAGACATTTTCTCCTGTTTTGTTAGTGGCATCACATTTGTCCATGTTCAATATAACGTACAGGTACACACTGTGTATGTATTTTGTTACTAATGGGTTTTTTTAAAAAGTCTGGTTTACAAGTGTTTGTAGGTGTACATGTGTACCTCCTAAATCAACAACATTTATTGCATACAATTCAATATATAAGGTTATAAAAAATGAAAATCTGATTGTGACTTGATATACCTATACATTATTTATTAACAAATAACATTCTACAAACTTCTTAGAGTGTTGAGTATACATGTCAACGCACCTCTGAGCGACGAGATCTACGAAACTATGAGATAATGAGGATATCCCTTGGGTGTTTTTCCTGGCGGTTCTTATCATGGGGTGTACAAAACTATGGAATTAGGATTTCCTGAATATGTCCATTACTACTTTATGAGAAATCGGTCAGTTCCAGATTACAGGACTATTAGTTACCTAATCGACGTTTGTCTTCACAGGGAAGAGTATTTTTAGAAAAAAAAGCAAAAATATTTTTACAAAAATTGCAACCACGGTTTCACTATCCGTGAAATTGACATTTTCTACGCCTCACACGTGGAACGCTATCTTAGTACCTTACGGAAATCATATCACAACTTAGTTTTGTACCTTCAAAACCGACTTTTTCCAGACCAATAGCTCATGATTCAGTAACACACACGTGATTATGTCAGGTGTGGAAAGAATCTGTTTAGCGAGTGGTAAAATTATGTAATGACGATTAACTAAACAACTAATATTATTTAATGATTAATTTTGATTGTATGTTCAAGCCCAATGCAATTAAAATGACGTAAATTCATGAATAAATCAATTTTCACGATGACTACTTTAGTAATGTGGAAGTGAAAATTACGAATGAAAAAATATTTTGCATGTGCAATTGTTAAACGAACCCGCTTCACTGATTATGCGGCACAATAAAAAATGCAAAATAGCATCTTTATCACATTTGGAATCTAATGCATTTTTATATTTTTATTTGGAACATTTTACACCTCAATGACTTGCTCGATCTTTTACAATAATAAAAAATATTTAATATAATAAATTATAGGGGAATGTGAAATAATATTCTGGAAAATAGATACAAGTTTCACGGAATTTATCATTACAACTTTTCTTGTAACTCCAAAGCTAATTTGTGGTTATTTGGAAGAGTGTGCTACGGAATAATATATGTTTTATTTATGATGAATAAAATAACTCTTATTATTATCATTCCGATTTTTTATTTATTCTTGATGTGGAAATGGCAAAAAATGAAACATCCTATTGAAATTGTCTTTTTTTAAGCTGGATATTCCTTCGTTAAAAAAATACTCATAGAATGCTTACAACACAATAATCAGCAATTTTCAATCAATTAGATTTAAATTGAATAACGATAATTTGAATTAAATTGAAAGTAATTCAATAGAACTATTGTATAATGAATATATAGCGTATAGTTCTAATAATATCAAGACAATAAACGCTAATATTTATGAAAATACCTTCAATTCGTTTCTATCAGTTTCATAAATAATATTCTACAGAAATGAAATAATACTAATTTTCTCGGATTATAATGTGAAAATAGGATCAATTAAATTTAATTGAAGTTAATTTATTAATGCATTAAACATATCACACACTGCTCTAGAAACCGACAATCACATATTTTTTATGTTATGTTTATTTCTAACTTTACGATCGTGAACGTTCATTACCCTAACAGATGTGTACATAAAGTAATGTTGCTTGTAGATGGATAAATAGATCAATACAATTCAATGAAGTATAACCTTTTTTTGAAACGAACAATTAAGAATTAGTTATAGTAATCGCATAGCCCAATAGTAATCGTAGTAGTAATGGGGAGGCAAAACTTGGCAAGTAGACCACCTTTGGCCCTTTTTGCCGACCCCGAGAACCATCACTAGAACTATGGCAGACATGGCAGTTCCTTACTGTCGAACCTTCCAGACCTTTTAATAAAGGTTATGATGCCCGACCATTCCGCTGAATAGCACTCTTCCCTGTCAAACTCTGCTGTGCCGAACACCTCAACCCAAAGGCTGCTGTATACGGCACACTCACCCAGGAAGTGGAAAGAGGTCTCGTCCTCCTCCCAGCACTTCTGACAGATTGGGCCTTTGACCATTCCTATTAGTGTCAGGTGCCTGTTCAATCTACAGTGACCTGTGAGGAACCCTACTAACAAGTGGAGTGAATCCCTCCTCTGGTTCTATAGCCATAGCTCCCTACGTTTGTTGGGGCCTCTTATGAACCTTTTGGACTGCCTGCATTCATCAATCTCCAACCACTCGTAGAGCCCAAATGTTCGTCCATGTATCGAATGAAAATGAGGCTCACTAAATCAGTTTTCGAATATGAATACACTAGCACTAGCCCCCGATTATCCGACTCTCCATTTTCCAATCGCTGGATTATCCGAGTTGAGAAAAACCACCGTTGAAAACTGTTTCAATCAAACATCACGCCCATTATATCGGGTAATTACGGTGAATTCCAAAATTGTTGAAACAACTCAAACTGACTGACCTAATGGGTACAGGGGAATTGCTCGTTATTATATTTCTACCTGCACACCTAGATGTTTATGTTTGTACGTTTTAATAAGTTACATATTTAATAATGCTTGGCTTACCCGTTGGAAGCTTGCAAGAAAAGATATGGTGTGCGCCAAATAGCCTTATGTGGAGAAAATCATGTTAAAACATTGATTAGCTAAGATGTCAAATGGTGTGGCGAGAAATGAATATTGCGTTGATGTACGATGCTTACTTGTGGTGAAATTTCTGGAAGTATAAGCCGCACTCTCCTTGTTCTCAAAAACGGTGAAAGCCTGTACTTGGTATGTGGCTCCTGGTATTAGGTCCTTCAGGATATACTGCGTGCCATCAATGTTATCGATCGTGGTAGGTTGTGGCTTCTGGTCGGCGATATGCACCAATGGATTGATCTTCAGCTTGAAGCTGGTAAAGCTGCCATGAGCTGGTGGGTTCCATGATATAACTGCAGTCTTGCCGCTCTTTACTAGTACAGAAAGGCCTGACGGTGGATCAGGAACTAGAAAAGGAGAAAATTCCCTATTATTATTGTATTTGGCATATTTCCTACAACTAAATTTATATTATTGATATTCGTTGCTTATGAATAATGCTACGAGACAGTAGCTCTTTGTTAGACCACTGGAAGAAACTTTTCTATAAATATAATTCTATGAGACAAAATCTTAAAGGCAAAGCAAAAGTACTGGAAATACAAAAGTTAAGTCTAGGAACGTTTTTTAAAGAATGGTTAGTTTGCATAAAACCTTAATCATGTGATAAAAAGAAGCATTTGGTATTAGATGGAATTGAAAAAAAACTATCAAATGAATCAAAGGTTGTTAAAAGCTATTGATTTTTGATCAATAGTTAATGAGATCTCACGACAATAATTGTGAAAGAATTTTATATCGCATTCTCCTACCATTCGTGAAAGGGACTGAACTCGTCACTACAAGAATTGTAAAGAAAGATTTGTCTCTGTAGGAATGGAACCTCCACCTTATATGATAATTATCTCCAGTCTAGATAGGCGCTATACCATTGAGATTCAAGTTGTTTTCAATTTAGAAAGGTAGAAAAAAAATGCGTGGGGAAAGGTACCTTCCATAGCGTATTTCCACAGCTGAGCTGGTCACAGCAGATATTGAAAAAATAAAACATAAAATAATACTGAGGTCCCAAAAAACTGTTTTGATTACGCCAGAAATGGTCTCTAACTTCAACAACATCCAATAACGGAATTCCTTAAAAATTCATATTCTCAAAAAATAAGATTCATGCGAAATTTCGTTATTTTCATATCATTCCAAATATTATTAATTTGATATCAATTATAATATATTTATTTGTTGTCATTTGCAGTACATTGTTGGTGATTTTTGACAAAAATTAGATCTGTGTATCTCTTGTGTATGTCAAATACAGTAAGATTTGAATAGAATTCCTGTTTAAAACATATCGATTTTGATAAGCTCCCACAAAATAGCCCTCAAATTGAAATACTATTATTTAATATTTGAAAAACGATTCATTAGGCATATATTAGCTTTCCTATGCTAAAAAACCAACCTGTAGTGAAGTTAGCTGTCCAAGTGAGCGTATTATGCGTAGCGTTGGAATAGTATAACCAAAAGTCATACTTGGTGCCAGGTAGTGCCTGCGAAAACTTGATAACGTCCCTGATGTCCTTGGAAGCAATTGTGGTGTTTGGTGCCGGATGTCCGAATGGAGGGTAGTAATCTAATCTGTATACCACGCCGTCCTGGCCTAAGTTACCTGGAATGTGGATGACCAGTTCGGCGCCGGAAGACAACTGAAAAGAAAACAAAAGGTTGGATAAAATATTTAGGAAGTCTGATTTTCTAACCGTTCATTTATTATATTATATTATTTACTGGTTCCTGGGGTCTCAAGAAACAGCTGCTTTTTGGTAGAAAAGGAAAAAGTTTATGATCACATTTTATAGATTTAAGTAAGCTTTGTATCCTTTCTACACTTTCTATTAAAACATCAAGTCATTCACAGTAAACACAACATTTTAACTTTTTAAAGTTAACTTTAAATTGTAAAGTAAAGTAAGATAGAAGACATTACTAGTTCACACTATTTGTTTCAAATGAGGTCAAAGCAAAATGAATGATCTTGTTCTTGTTGTTGTCTCATTACAATTCAAAAACCTCTTAATACATCAAAAGTGTGGCTCTAGACTTGACATCCCTTTAAACATAAAAATCTGCCAGATCATTGACCCACCAACCACATTTTTTTTTTGGAAGAGCAAAAAAGGTTTATTCGAGAAGTCACAAATTTCGCATGTTCGTTGACAAGACCGTTTCGTACCCTTGCTAAAACCCACCCCTGAAATTAAGCTATCAGCGCATCTGATACGTTGACAGTTCCTACAACAGCTGGAGTATGTCTTCTGACTTCGACAAAGGTATCGAGGCAGCCGAAACGTTAATAAAAATAGTCAATTATATGTGACTAATTAGCTACCAGAAGAAACCGGAGGGATTTATTAGTATTATTGGGGGGGACTGTAGGGGAGGTATTGGTAGAAGACGTTCTATCGTCTATAAAATTCAGACCTCAGTATAACTTCGTACTTCTTAGACATATATGACTGTTCACACATTTGTTTCAAATGAAAAATGATAGATTTATTGCGATAGCTGTGGAATTCTATGATACCGACTTATAAAGACATTCATTTTCATGCATTGATGCATGTATGATGTTTCTAACATATTTAAACCATTTGAATTTTTTTCGTTTTGTACGGTATTTCTGGGCGTAGTTTCCTTTTTTCTAGAGCGGGCTAATTTGTTCAGCTTGTTTTAGTGATAGTGATCATGAGGAAAGTGCTATTTGACCTCATGGAATATGGTGTCAAGTAGGTTGACTGTATTTCACGTCAAGATGTATCAGTTTATTGAAACAATGTTGATCGGAATTTAGTACTGGATGATATGAATCATAAGACATTTTTGGAACTTTTTGAGATTATAAAGAAGTATCTGTTTATTTTTAAATTCAACTGCAACTGTTGCAAATCCTAAACTCGATCCATATCGTTATTTGTGAACTGATAACAACGTCAATATACTTCCAAGATGAATCAAAAATAAACTTTCTGTGAAATAAGCTTGACTACACTCAAAAAAAAATTCCATGTTTTTCTTGGTTGTGTATTTAAACAATCGCCGAAGCGACAGGAAGTGAAATTACTTTGTTTATTCCGTTATACGTAATCAAACTAGCGCCTAACTTCGCTTCGCTTCTAGCTGCTCATCTGACTATGTGTAGGGAACGAGCGGAAAAATTTCTCTTCGCTTCGCGTCAGTAGGCGTCCAGAATATTTTTTCATAGATAACCTCACGCAAAGCCAGATAGTCCTTAACACTTCAAAAGCACTGCGCGAGCATAAATGTCTATTCATAATGACCTTACAAGCGCTATAGATTATAACCAACGGGGAACAAAGTCCCCGGGTGCTCATTCCACAATGCCGATGTTTTCCAAAAGAACGACTTTTGGAAGAGGCTTGTTCGAGACGTTGTAAAATCGAACTGGTGAGGATGCGTCCATTGAGCTCTCTCAATGTCCTCATTGATCTGAACAGCATGCTGCCCCGCCGAAATGCTGTATCTCGGTGGTGTGTCCGTTTCCATGCAGGAAATAAGCGTGCTGTCATCAGCGAAGCTGTAGATAGGATTAGATGTTAATTCCAACAAATATTGATGTATAGCAAAAAGTGCGTTGGAGTAAGGTCATATTCATGAAGAATACCCACATCGGAAGCATATCTATCCACCATCCATGAGAAAACTATCCAAACACTGGCAAAGATCCGGGGGCAGCCCATAGGCAGCAAGTTTGATCAAGTCTCTCATGCTATACCTTATCGAAAGCTTTCGATATATCGAGCGCGACGACTCGATACTCTCTATGAAGGTCTATTGCTCTGCTCCACATATGCCAGAAGAAGAGCAAAGAACAGAGATAAATATACAGAATTTTTTTAGGAGGGTGATTGCACGGACATTTCTATAAGTTCACGCGGGTAATCCTTTACATATTCAGACCTTTAATAACGCAGCGCTAGAGATTCTTTACATGTAGTCTGCTTTTGCAATATGCACGGGAGCTGATTTGATAGCATTTGAATCGATATACTTTCATCGGTAGAGATGAGAGATGGTTTAATATACAAGAAGCAAGCCACTGAGACACTTATAACTTCATATGTGTAAATATGGAAGTATTATATGGGCGTAAGATATCAAGAAAACAATAGCCTATTCAAGTTTTAAACCACACGGAATCGTTAAAGACAGAACTGCGATAAAGACATTTTATAACGTAACTGTGTTGTGTGAATATTTGGATTACCTGAATAGCCTAAAAAATACAGATACTGTTTTCATTTCCATAATCTTTGAAAATCATCCTCAAACTGTATATAGTGTTCATAATTATGTATATGCTGCTAAGAACTGCACGAGATGAAATATCTGAAAGACTTTATATTGTTTTATATAGCCGTACCAACGCCTTATTTATAATTTTTAAATTATAACTTTACTCCTCTTCTCCAACGCCTCTATTTCCAACGAACAATTATCATTGAACTGCAAAAAATGCAATCACCCTTTTATTTCTCATACCAATTGGCGAGGAAGTATTATAATCGCGAAACATTTCAAATTTGAGATATTGCCTTTTCTTGATGTTCCATGATCTATACAGCACGAAAAACCATGTCACTTATTTCCGTCAGTCTGTTAGTCTGTCATTCGCTGCGGTAATCCTTGCCTCCTCTAAAACGCGGAAAGTACTATTCATCAGTTCACCTGAAGACGATTGAAAGATAATAATCAATTATCTAGACAATGGACGTCAGAAACACAACAAAAAAAATCTTAGGAACAAAACCTCTCAAGACATCATTGCAGTATCATTTATATACTCAATTTTACAAAAAAATATAATTGTAGCTTGGTTTTTAAATTTTCAGATCACATGGAAAAAATATACCTATATTCCAATATTCTATCAATCCGGAGAGGATATGGTTTTCAACCGGACTGAAATATTATAGGAAATAGAATCCACAACTGAAAACAATCCAGATAATTTAAGTACTTATTATACATTAATTATCATTAGGAAAATAAGAAAAATGCAATTCGATGCAGCGTTTTTAGAAAAATAATTATTTTGGCTTTGATTCCATTGTTTGAATGTACCAAGTGTCATAACTATAACTTACGTGTATAGTAACAACCTATCCCTAATCCAAAACCTATATTCGGCATTGAAATATACTGACATTACATCATTTTTATCGTTCATATATCTAAAAATGTGAGCTTCCTATGAATGCAAATTATTCGACTGTCGGCAAAAATACATCACAATGTAACGTGCATTGTCAGAATGAACTTCATACACAAATGCTGAAGTGTGTCAAGGTGCAATATTTAAAAACCTTCCTCTAAGAATCCAGATGACGAGATTGATCGTTCTGCAACGTTGCAAATTTATTTATAATTCACATCTCACTGATGATCATATATTCACGGATTCAGATAATTTTGTTATAAAAGCTACAACACAACTTCCATTGCTGATTTTAATCATTCAATGAATAATTATGTATCAGTTATATCGAACAATAAAATTTAAAATCGCGATAGCACCGCAACGTTAAAAAATGCTTCATTCGATATGTCAAGTAAATTACAAAACTAAAGGTACGACCTTCTGGTTTCTTTTTACATGTATGTATATCTCAACCGAACATACTCTCACACAGTTAAAAGACAGTTTATATACATATACAAACATTAAAATTATAGTTTATACTTTTATCAACTTTCTAAAAATTTATTCACAGTATAAGAACTGCTGATAAAAAAATCTTTTAGTCTTGTCTTAAAAGTCTTTAAGGAGGTAACATCTTTTATACTAGGATCAATTTTATTATATAATTTTAAGCCTATGTAGTTAGTTTTTTTTTCATATATGCTGAGTTTATGTGCTGGCACTGTCAGAGTAGAACAGTTTCGTGTGTTGTGTTCCGAGTTTTTAGAGAAGGTGCGGACGTTAACATAAAGCAATAGCTTTAGCATGTACAGATACGGAACCGTTAATATTTTGTATTTTGTGAAAAGTTGCATACATCACTTAGTCATCAGTGATATAGGAAAGATCATTCAAATATCTGAGGAATAACAAGGGACTCAATATAGAACCTTGGGGTACACCCACTTTGATCTCAAGAGCCTCAGAACAGACGCCACAGATATCAAAAATTTGTTTTCTTTTGCTTAGATATGACGTGACCCAGTCCTTAATTTTACCTCTTGAACCATACTTCTAGAGAAGAAAAGTATTATTGTTTGGAATTCCATCTAGCCCATGATTTTTACAGTATGAAGGAGAATCTAGGAATTTGGACATACGTGTGTTTTATATGTTTTAATACAAAAATGTTTTAAGCATTCGAATTACTATTGGAATGAGTTGAAGGCTGATGCACCTTGGACTCAACATTAAATATTTTTTCATTATCGATTATGCTCTAAACTATTTGAAAATTATTTTGATTATGCTTGTGAAATAGCTTATAAATAAAATATAAAATCCTCGTATAAACGGATCAGCTACATCCTCTACCGTGCAACGATTTTATCCAGCATAATCATTTCATATTTTCAACTAATTCAATGTTACCTTGATGCGCGTGTTCTAGTCGGTGTTCAGAGGAGTCAGGTAATTAAAGCTTCCTTTTTTTCAGCATAATGGGAAATGATCAGCACTTGATTTGCGATCAGGCGAATAAAAAAACTACAGGATAATCCGAGACATCCGGGTATAATGAATCAACTCATATTCATCTGATAGTTTAACTGGAAATAATTCTTGCCATGAAATTATATCCTTCATCAGATGCATCCGAATGCTTGGCCACTTTTTATACCTATATCAATTTATACATCCAGATTGCTATCGATACGTGTATCATGACAAAAGGTTATACATGTATCTGATATTTATATGTTTTAACTGCTCTTATATGTTACGACAAACTCATGAAATATCAGTTCAATTAACATGTGATACATAAATACCATATTACAAAAGCTTCCTGTGCTTAAGCTTAAAGCAGTCTAGTAAAAAGTAAGTCCAGTCTATTACGGTAAAAATAAGTCTATCAACTCAGAGTTCTTTCAGATAGCATCGATTTTGGATGAAATGTAACGTTAAGCTTACTTTACTCTCTAGTTATTAAGTTACATATATTTCTGAAGTGTACTATTTGTTTTTTGTGGTGAAAACCAGCATTGGTAGGAAACAATTCACAACATACAAAATGAAATGATTTTTAAGTCAAAATGTTGTTTAATTCTATATAAAATAATAGTTGTTATTCCATAATATGTAAAATTCATGAGAAAAAATTATTTCGATCCCTTCACTATTTTTTGTATTAAATCATTCATAAATTATACTGCTCTAATACCTATAATACAATTTATGATTTATTGCCACATTTTCAACCCATGAAAACCGTCCTTGATGGCGAAATTGAAAAAAAAACAGTTTTTATATAACCTGAAAAGATTTTATGGTAAATTTTATATGAAATCTAATTATCATATAAAAAAAATTCAAATGCTTTGAATATATTGAGAACATTCGAAATGCATTGAAGGCATACTAGATGCATAAGTCAGATGTACAGTCGTAAAATCCAAGTCGCAAACAAATACCAACTACTACCGAGATCAGAATTTTATAGATGACAAGACATCTTCTACTAACATATATTTGTTTTCAAGATCGTCCCCAATATATAGAGTTATAATTAAATATATTATTTATTTATAAAGCAATACGTTTAGTGATGATACGAATTAACATTATAATTTAAAAAAATACCAGTCCTTGTTGAAATACGTTTAAAAGGTGAAAATACGAATAACATTTAATATTTTTTCTTAATTCAGTTTTATTACTTTGGTATGCATCTATAGAGACAGAATCTTTGAAACATAAATATAAGGAACTCATCCGCGGCCCCGTAAATGGGGAGAATATTTAGACCCATTAATTAGGTTTATTGAACAGCAAGTCTAATTCCAGCAGCCACAAAATTGTGGCTACAAATATCAAAGTACAAGGATAGATTCATCAATGAATAAATGATAGTTCAAAAAACGAAATAGCATGCTTTTATAGTTAATCGAATTAAAAAGTAAAAAATAATTCTTAATACAAAAATAAAATTATTAACGCCACAGTTAATGTCATTGTGATAAAAGCGTGGCGTGCTCGATATCATTTGTTATAATTTCTTAGACTAGTTCCATTTCAGAATGCAGAGTTAGTGTAAAAATGTAGTACAAAGCACCCCACGCTTTTATCAGAATGATCCATTTTATTCTTATATTAGGAATCATTTTTTAGTTTGATTAACTATAAAAATGTATTTTTCAGTTATTTTAAACTATGGGTAATTAAGGATCAGTTTGCTGGACGTGATGTTTACTAATTTGTATAATACCATTTATGGGGTCACCTTTGTACTTCACACAAACATTTGTAGAGAACGTGAGCAGATACGAGCATTGAAAAGAATTCCCCATAACTCCATAATTAGGATTATTACAGACTGTTAGCACTTATATCACTCCTGGTTAGTTTATGTAATGATTATATTAAATGGCATTTTTGCATAATTTACGACGCATAACAAATAGTTTTTTAGAAACGTTGTGATAAATCGTAATATCTTTGTCGTTGTCAATTGCAATTTCGAATAAGCCTCATGCAAAGTCGGCCAAGAAAGAAAATTAGGTTTTCTAATTGATTATACGTTTCATTTATTAAATCAAATCGGGTCCACTCAAAACCCCAGAAAATATTTACATGACTGTCACCGATCACTTTACCAAATTTGCCTGACCATAATATTTTTTGGGTGTTCGCTAGGAAAAAATATGCCAAATCCTTGTGCTTATGGAATTAAAAACCATATACCGTTGGTGGAAAGATTAAAAATTTCAAAAATGTTCGCGGTTTACACATTTTCCGTAATTTTCAAAACGTTCAGTAGATCAACAGTTCAAAAATAAAAATATTAAGTAAACTACGCACTAAACGTGAAATACAGAGATAACTGATTTGACGACATTCGTTGTTCAGTTCAAATGTAGTAGCCTGTAGTAGTAAACCATAAGTACTCTCTTTAATAAAATTTAATTACGACTTGAAATGCAGTAAAAAAGTTTTTGAAATTTGTTAAGAACATTTGAAATATACTATGTTCATAAGTCGTATCTATCATAAAATTATAAGTCGATAGCTATTTTAATTTTATATTCAATTTATAATTTCTGTTTTGTGAAAAATCATATATGTCCAACAAGCATGGATGATAAACTGGATCAAATATTTACAGCTGATATAACGTCTATTACCAACGTTAAAATGAAATTTGAGACTTCCCCCTTTCTCCAGGTCCCCCCTTTCTCCAGGTTGAAAGATAACTAAAAATAAAATAATCAAATATCAAAAACAATTACTGTTACTGTTTTTCGTGTTATAGTTAGGAATCATTTTGTGGCATAATTTCAATATTTTCAAATCTGAATATTAAAAAATATGATAATCGAATGGACGTTTTAGTTATATATTTTTTGGATATTATATGATGCTCTACAGCATGAAAATATATACTCATTTTCCGTCAGTATGTTGATACTACTTGATAAAGTTATGTCAGTAACCGCTACACTGATTTTTCGAGTTTTTACCCCTGATTAAATATTTGTGAAAGCTATATTATGATATAAACTAGAGCTTCCTACGACCAAACTACTCCGAAGTAATAAAATTAATCAAACGAATGAGTACCTATGATATTATTAGTCCAAGTAAGGCCTTTACCTTGACCATATATTCTTTGTCTTGATTAGAGCAGCCGACTCTAGTCTCACAATGTGCAGATTCTTGGAATCTAAATGGAGTTGAGTCACAATGATTTGTAGTAGACTTTCAAGGATTATTATTATGATTCATTCATTTCATAACCACCATACTGCAGTTCATGATAACAGAAAGTAGATGTGCACCCAGTAAGGTGTTCTCACGGTAATGCAAGCATCCCGTATCGATTCAGAGGGGCACGACCAACTGCACAACTGCAGCAAAACGTGCAGACGATATCCAGACGTCATTAATTACGGAAATGCGGGGCTCAATGGCCTTCTTCGCCCGACCATATTATCGCACACGTATTATATGACATGGAAATGGACACAAGCGGGCATATGGGGCGACATGAACCGTGATATAGATGGATTTTTTGAGAACGAGACATCCAGTTTTTGAATGTGGACAATTGTCAAAGAACATTTTCATGTAGATTGTAGATGCTCTTACTTGGTGAATCTCTTCAATCACGCAGATAAAAAGATTGTGTAATTAACACACAGTTTCACAAATAAAGCCCTTTTTTTATTTCTGTGACGTGTTTCGATATATATATGATCATGTCGGACTGTCAGATTTGACTGCTAACAAGGCTACCCGGGTTACTTGCCAACTAACTAACTAGATCCTATCATGGATACAAAACCAGAGCTCTCAAATCTAGCATACTGGTTGAGATTTTGCAGGGGTTTCCCTTAACACTAGCCAAAAAAATATTACCCCTGAGACAGACACAAGAAAGGAAAAAATAATTTAATAGAAAAATAGCTACACACGATAAATTGTGTGCTATGTGATGTTGATTTAATACTGCTGTAAACATGTTTGATTATAATTAGTATTTTTGAAAAATACCATAAGTATAAAGTTTTTATTTCAATAAGCCTAATTTTTTACAATGGGAAACATATTTTTCTGCACACCGTACATGTGAAGTAATACAATTTAACGTTTTTCAGAACAGCACACAACTTCAAGCCTCTTGTAGGAATGTTCCTGCTACGCCCATGGCAATTGACGCAGCGGGACTTTTTGTTTCCGGTTTTTCAAAGCCAGCTCTCTGTGAGGGTGGGAATAACACCGACAAGTGCTGCTGCTGTTCAGACGTCACAGGAAGGTTTTGAGCATCAGGAATGTACTGAAATTATATCATGTCGAGCATCTAGATACGCAATTCTCTTGCCTCACAAGATTGATTTTAGAGCATATCTACAAGTTTCCCGTCTAATAGTAAATATTCCTAGAAATGGGAGAACTGATCTTATCCTAATGCGTGAGAAGTTGATAATCAATCTGTAAAGATCATTTTTTATCGTAGAGCCCAGCAATTGTATATGATTTTCGAACTTCGAGTTTATGAAACCATGGTTTGATTCAATTGATCAACAAAGACAGGCAATGTATCTTTCTGGCTCGCATATTTGCAAACGCACATTTTGTCAGCGACTACAAATACGTGGATACCTACGATGTATGTTACGAGTACATACATAACATAAATACTTATATTACTTGTGGTTTCCAAGAGCCTTGACTGTAAAATATGTTTTGTCACGTTCAAAAATTCCAACTATTAATTTTGCTACTAACAGGAGAAATAATTTATACATTATAATAAATTTTCGGTTTACTCATATACGAAGGGAAGAGAGATAGTTTTCACTCTGCTTAAATGCTAGCAACAAAATGTAAATCCTGCGCCCACAGGTGGAAAGATATTGTACGAAAAACCATGTGTAAGATTTTTCAAAAGTTTGATTTCGGACTTCCATTGTCTATAAAATTTTTTAGTATCACAACGTTTCGATTGATATGCTATTTTCAATCGTCTTCAGGTGAACTGGCGAACACGTTCCTTTCATGCCTATTTATACCCTGCCTGGTGACGTGTCGTTGTGTGTGGTCTGTTCTGATTGGTTCCCGATGAGTGGTGTTTCGATCTGCTGACGTGGCTGTTCGTCGATCATTGTTTGTTGTGAGTGGCTGCCATATTGGTTTAATGTCTACGCTGGGCTTGCTGTACACGTTGCTGTTGTTGGTGATGAATGCCGCCTCCTTGAATTTTCTTCGATACCAGTGCGGTTCTTTGGCAATAACCTTAGCACATCGGAAATGTTTAACGAACTTTCGCACTGAAGGTTTGGAGAGACAGTCCATACAAGAAAATATATTTTCCCATTACCCATAAACTTAAATTTCACTCGGCAAATCTGTTTCAAGGTACATGTTTACACATACAGAGTCATTTATCATGGGATTCAAGTCTACCAGTTTTGTACAATTGCCTTTTACAGGGAGCTCAATAATTGATTCAAGATTCAAAGTGCTTCAAATCGGTAATATTCACTTTGCACGGGGTGGAATCAAATCAAGATCTTCAACTGATATATCGCGCGGGAAGTTCAGTCAACCTACTTGACGCAACGTCGAGAAACATTTCACAGATATGACAGAATTGTTTTCGAGTACTTGCTAATCCGCAAGATGGAAGCCAATAACGAACTCGCATTTAGAAACTCTGAAAAAACTTGCATATTGTGAGGTTCGAACCACACACCTTTGGATTGGCGGTCAGACGTTCTCGCCAACTAATCTGGGTAGACACGCTGCTAAACTGATCTAGAACGTCGATGACATTGAGTTTCCCCCGAAAGCCATTCTTATTTTCTAACATCATCAACGTTCTAGATAAATCATAAGGTCTGTGATTCGACCCTTGCGGGTTAGTAGGTAAATAACTATCATGGTTGTTGCATTGTGTTACTATGCTTGTTTAATGGCCGCTTCACACGTTAGGGTATAACTGCAAGGTATACCTGCACAGTTAAACTGCGCAGGTAAAACTGAGCGTGTGTATGACAAAAATGTGCAGTTTTTCATACCTGTGCAGGTTACCTGAACGGATACGAAAATTTGTATTTTCTCGGGATTATAACTGCGCAGTTCAACTGATGCAGGCAAAACTGAACGTCTGTAGCGGTCGCAGGCGGAGTTTCCGGTATAATATAGCTAAGAGCTTGGGTTGATATCATGGCAGAAAATTTCATATCTTCATAACTTCTTCCAGTTGCAAGAAATCTTAAGGTAGCAGTTAACCTTTCATGTGGTGAAATAGCATTCCTCATCACAGTATCTTTGATTAGTGGTTCAACTAAAGATAGAAGAATGAGATACGTTTCCTCATCCATGCGTAGATAATTCTGAAAATCTTTCGGAGAAAATTTGAATTCATTTAACAAGTTCACGTGCGAATAAGTTTGTCATTTTCTCAACCAAGTTTTACACCACAAGTCCCGTTTAATTTCTCTATTTTTAGAATGTTTTTGTTTGACTATTAGCAAACCAACTACATCCCAAGCATCATCAGTTGATGCCATACCGGAATCGAAATACTGACGACTGACGGATTTGCCTGAGCGTGTGGACGCACTTCCGATATCGGTTGACCTGCAGGTAAACCTGTGTAGGTATACCCTTCAGTTGTACCCTAGTGTGTGTAGCAGCCTTAATGCAGAGATCTGTTGTCAGTAATCGAGGTTGGAGCTATTTACCAAACAACCTGGCGCTGTTGTACGTCAGGAAAAGAATGAAGAATGCCAAATTTCCTGTTCCATCTGTGTTGAATATTGTGTTAAGAAGTAGCTTGAAAAATATAACTAACTAACGAGAATAAGGTTGCGTTGTTGTAATCCTTTGCTGGGGTCATAAAATACTAATGTAACGGGATGATACTTATAATTACGTTGTAGCAGTACTGCTTGTGTGACAAAGGTATATTTTCCATGCTTTAGTGCAAAGGAAGCAGACTGCAACAAAAGCATGACCGTGAATTATCTCTTGTCACGCTTTTGCAACAACTTCAAATTAACTGTCTATATAGAGTGATCTTCTGAAGATTGTATTATGGTAGAAATTATTTCATAAGAAATAAGTCAAGTAAATAATGTCATAAAATACAAAAAATTGTATACATTGGGATTTCAAAAACAGATACAAACCAAACATCAAAAACTTTTGAAAGGTACTCATATTATGGTAAGGTGCTTTTCAAGATCCATTAATCTGCTCTTTGTTGTAGGTACTGTCAGTAGGTCCATGCTAATTTTTCCTTCAGACTCAATAATTCAACATTCCGATATCTTGTTACATATTTGTCATTGTTAATATGAAGTCAGATTGTCATGCGCTCCTTTTTGGTGCACACTGTTAAAGAGCAGTATATGAAAATAAGCTATTGCAAATATTGTTTTTTCTCTTCAGTTCCAATTAAAACATCTGAAAGCATTATATATCACTAAATCACGTTAAACTGAATAGCTAAATAACTATTCGAGTTATTCTTATTGAAAGCACAGATATATCTTCGGTTTTGATGAATATATTGGTTTCAAACTTATGGACTGAAATGAATTTCTATTCGACGGTGCCTAAATACCATATCAATAATTGTGTAGGTAGAAACTTTTGATAACTGAAACATACTGGCTGGGCTCTAGAAGAAGGAACTCCAATCAAACAAATATGAGACTATCGGAAGATAATACAATAAACTTGTGGAAATATTTTCTTTTCTACAGACTGGAAAGCTATTGGACATGAAATTTTTAATTATTTCTGCAAAGTTTCACTTTTCAGCGATACTGCAAGAGCTATTAATTGGTGAACAGAGCTCTGAAAGGCATCCACTACTGTTATTAATTTTTACCTTCAATCAGTTTCTCATTAGACCGGATGGTTGATTTATATTAGATTTAAAAACTAATCAGTTAATCCATACCTTCGTCATTTTTACATGACAGGTTAGCAGCATCATATAGAAACTAACTATAGTGGATGCGTTACGCATACACATGTACACGGTACAGAATATGTTGAAAAATATCTCATTTAGTTCATTAGTGTTTTACTTCAAACGGACAGTGAAATTATATCTATCTTACTGGTCTTTGTATGGAACTTTTTTTCTGCTAAAAATAGTTCAAACTCCATTCTGAAGTAAAACCTCGAGTAAAACTAAGCGTGATTCTAATTCATTTGTTTTCGTTTTCTACCTCATTAGGCAATGTGAAAACTTGTAAACAAAATAGGCTTTGAAAACGAACATCTCTGTATAAAAAGAAGAAACGAAAACAACTGTAGCGAAACTACATTATGTATTGTTCTACTCATTCTGCACAAATGACTGTGCTTTATGATATAGTCATCGCTGGAAAAATCTTAATTCATATATAACGTACATTACTGCTGTCGTACGATAATGGTGCCAATAGCAACAGAACAATCTATATAACGAGCCTTGTTTTGATAGAGGAGAGTACCATCGCCAGGTACTACAGTTAAAATATATTCAGATTCTTCGAAACCAACATTTAACAAGCAGCAATATAATTCTTAGAATGTCCTCCAAATATATCAGTAACTGGTAGTTATCGTCGATATTAGCAAAACATGAAAATCAATGTTTTTTCAAATTCTCCACGCCAAGTTTCATGTCCAAAACCATTTTTATATTTGAAAATCTAAACACTAAAACTAATTTTTCAGTAGCTACCTTGATCCTTCAATAAACTACCTATTTAAAAACCAGCTCAGTTTCGACAGAAATTCTATTTTCTTTGGTTGGTAAACATACCACTAATTCGCTCCGTGGTTAAGTATACATCATATCTTAGCTACTTTGAACACTAATCGAACTTCTACAGCAGAAACCTGCAACGGCAATTACGCTTTTTTTAATTTTTAGTCAGCTATTATGATATTTTTATTCATACTGAACCTGTTTGCATTCCACAATAAAAATCGGTCCGTAATTTTTGTCGTATAATTTCGACTAATATTGAGTATAAAACAACAATTAACTCAACACTAACTACACTAACTAACCCGGGGAAAGTTTTGAGTTTCCCAAAAAACTAGGACTCACAATTTATATTTTTTTGGAAAAGCCAATTGGGTTTAGCTAACATTATTTTCAACAAGATTGTATATTCTTCCAGTCAGCATCTCTAGGATGGAAGAATGATGTTACTGCCATTATTTTTCTCCTGCCTGTTATTATCCCATTTCATCCTACTAATACCGAAAAATATAATAATGTTGTATGGGAAAAGCTCGGCAACTGAATACAGATCTCGTATAGTCCTGAAAAATCTACAAGAATAATTACTGATAACAGCAGTTAAACTGACAGAATATTGACCCAAGCTAACCTACGTCCCAGAATTATTATGCATGAATCACCACACTACGATTATGCACCAAATTTACAAAGTTTATACAATTATAAGCCAAGGTTATTATTAGCTTTGGTATAATACTCGTATTCGATATCAAAAGCAAAAACGCCGGTAACAAACTAAAATTAAACGGGCTATTTATTAGAAAAGCAAAAACATTGCGTGCGTTTATTTCGCGGTTTATTGACTAGATCACTCAGTTGAACGAGGTCGTCAATAATGTGGCAACGTTGTATTTTGCAAACGGCCAATCGCCAATCTGGTAGATGTGATGGAAAATGAAGAAATTCTGAAGAGAAAATATAACGTTACACTATGGATGGATTACAATATAAATTGGGAAATTACATATGAAAGTTAGTATTGAGGCGTGTTGATAAAATAGGTTGCACAGTGGGTTCAACTGATCATATGGAACGGACACATAGCGGTCAACAAGTGACACTTGACACGGAAACAGCGGTCCATGACCACCTGCGCTAGAACCCTAAAAGTACTAACCACAACACAGCCCAGAAGCCAAAGCTGCTTCCTAAGCCTTATAACCCCTACAGGGATAACTGTATAATCTTTCGGATTCATACAGAGCACAAGAACAATAGAACTTATAACAAAATGTCATTTGGGCATCCACCATCGAGATAGAGACCCCCGAAGTACGCTGCTGAATATTATGTTTTTCCTACATAACAGTAACGTCTTTTTCCAAAGGATGATTGATTAATTGATAATAATCGGGGATCACAAAATATTGTCCCTAAAATCGTTCATGTGATTTAGTTCCAGAAAAACGAAGTCGTCTTAAGGTATTTGTAATATTTTCACACGACAGAGGCACAAAAATTATATGAAGCTCAAGCTGTTCTCTAAAAAATAACTTTTGTTTTATATTGATGAAATGGAACCATTTTTTGAGAAAAACAATTTGTTTAAATACTGTTCCGATTGATTGAAATGCTCACAAATCAGATTTCAATAGAAAATACGGAAATAATGTGACAATGTACTGACTCCTAAGGGACATTCAACAATGTCATTGAAATGTCATTAAAACAATTTCAAACATGGTCCTTTGGGTGCTGTGTAGCTGTAGAGAAGGCGTGTAGAACATTTTTCATCTGAACAGGTCAAATTAGTTGTGTGCGTTATATTTTACAGCTACTTTTTGGCTCTTAGCTGTTAAGCTCACACCGTCAATAACGAAGTAGATGCCCATTTTTCTACCAGCACTTTCATGTAAAGAGAGGAAATTATGTTACGAGGGAACCCCATAACATTCCATGTATCTTCGTAATAACCGACAATGAGCCAGAAGAATACGGTATCGCTAACACTATAAAGAAACATGATGCGTGAACAGCACGAAGACAGAGCACTAAAATTCACATATAATTTCAGTAACTGCTGCATCGAATTTTGAAGACATTCACGAAGAGGGGTGATGTAGGCTCATAGTACGTAATATTGGTTGATTGTACAAAATCGGTGCATCGCGGTAAAATGATTACTAAGAAACAAAACTTTTCCAAGCTCTATTTTTCAAGTACTTATACATTCAACATTCATTGGGCACAGTTGAAACCAATTTTTTGAGCTACTGGAATCCATCAAATAAAATGTTGTACAACACTGGTTACACTTATGATTTACGTAATCAAAAATTGTATACCACTAGTTAAGATACTGAGAAAAATAAGTATGATCGTCTGTATGCAAAACCTAGGGGGTCGTGAAGCTCATTGCCCGGGAAATTAAAATTGATTGTGTCAACAAAGTTCAGACTTTCACTCAAGCTGCGGAGCCCATTTGAGTCAATTAATAACAATTTATTCCAGTGATCTACCATAGGAAAAAAGGATTGTTAGTAAATAGTTGTCCGTTTAATGGACCTGTTGGAGTCATTTCCATCCCGTCACTTTAGTTATGTGTAACAGTAAACACTGACCGGCTATTTAAACAAGTGTTACAAGCTACAAATAGGAAACGGAGAAATTTGGAAAATAATGCGGTAGTAATCTAATATATTGACACCATAATTCGTGCAGAAATGTAACAAAAATGAATGTGTGGCATAGGTACATATTTCTCACGCATTATTTAAAGAATACGCTTAGAACAATGGCAGCAGGATGGATTTTTATGACTATACTCAATAAAGACCAGATCCAAAATTCATAATTTAAAATACGAATTAGTAAAACATCACAGGGATGTGTTTAAGTTCCAACATCATTTGAGTAGGTACCGACACAAATCCCACATACAGTTTCGTGAATTGAATATGTACGCAGGCGATAGGAAACGCCAACAAGTGAATTGATTAAAAAACAGAAGACTAGCAGCGATCACTTCTGTTAAATGGAGGACATCACTACCTGAGCACACAAGAAGATAGTGCAAATCAACGCTGCTTAGACTAATAAACGAATACCAAGCGAGCATCAAGTTTTAATGTAAAATAAAGATCTGCAAAGAAGTCATATATTCAGTTAAAGTTTACGGAATGACATAAACGTTGATGCACTGCGCGCAAAGCCTTTCATCCTCCAAAATTGAAAGCACGTACCTACTGATACACGCTCTAGATTTGAGGTTTTCACGACCGTGGTCAACTTATGTTATTCTGATTCAATAGCTTCTTGAGAAAAAACAAGATGCACAGAAAAGAAGTACTTTTCACAATTCCCGCACGACCTTCTCCAGTTGGTAACCTGACACATTTCTTCCGATATATCAGAGGATTCTCTTTTTTCGAATATTCTTCAGGCAGTCAATATCCGAGTCTGCTAGCTAGACTCAGACTCGTTCACTATAATTCAGGAGTTGATCGATTCAATCTACTTTTTTAACGCGCTTATGGATGTACAAATTGGGAAACAATTAAATTCGCCTCCAGGATGCATACAATATGTGAAACGGCAACGTTGCACTTCCGGCAAGGTAGATGAAGGGTGTTTACCTCAGACTCTGGGACAATAGATCATCCTATCCCTTTATCTGCCTTGCCTGCAGTGCAATATTTCCTTTAGCATATTTCAAGCAATCTATAGAATCTAATAGAACTTTGCTTCTTTGCAGTGTATACACAGTAAGTGTAACAGAAAGATTAAAACAAGCTCATCATGTAATCTTTTCCAGCATCAGAGAATCTAAACACGAATCCACCTATTTTGAAATGTGATGAAATTTGGGACACACCATTCAATTAATTAAAATTCAACAATACAAATCTTCAAATGAAAATTTTGGAAATGTATAATCTAAAAGGAAAATACTAGGTCCGGTATGGCTAGGACAAACATAACACAAAAAGTAGATTAAATCAAATCTCATGTTTGGCAATGTGAGTGAAAATGTCCATATGAAGATCATTGTAGAGAATATAGGAGCTTCAGAACGTTCTGAAAATATTCCGGCATTTTGTCACCTTGTATTATCGATAAATTACAAATGCATATTATGCTTGTAGTTGCATAAATGTGGCCGCAAACAATCAAATTAAGATATGGTATGAAATGTTTTTTTTATCAACACACTTGATAAAAACTCATAGTGTAGCATCTCAGACAGACTTTCATTTGTTTTGATGTGATCGATTCAAATAAACCTGGTCACGCTTAGGACTTCCTGTTTGAAACTACACCTGCTACGACTTTTGATCAAGCTTTGAATAGAATATTCTTATACGATGCCAATGTATTGATAAACTGTAAATAACAAGTTGTCATGAATTTCAAATGACTCAATTTTGCAATACTACTGGTATGTATGGCCTAAACACATTTCACTGTCAGGCATTTTGCTGTAATGACCTTAAAAAAATCTGATGTTTTTTGTGTTTTGATTAGTTCTGTATATTTATTTGTAGGAAAATACGGATGAAGCCGCCATTAGCAATTTCCATGGAATAGCGGCAAGTACTGTCAGAGGATTCGTATTGACCTTTGAACGCAGCCCCCCCCCTTCCATCTCCACGGCTGGTAGACCAGTGTTTGATTTCCTTATCACTGAAATGGTCAGCCTTTTTTACTTTGAACTGAACTCTATTTATAGATCTTTATTCAACAGCTTTGACATGTCTTCGTTGACATGGGCTTCTTGATGCTGCCGGCATAAAAGGTATATTCGGGTGCAGCGTGCTATCATGAGCGAGTCGTAGATTGGATTAGATGTTACATGTTTGTTGATGAATAGCAAGGAACACTTGAAGAACGACCAGATACCTGAGGAATTTTAGTGCTGATAGTCAACAGCATATCCATTAACCACCACGAATAAGACTAAAAGTAATAAAGCAATCCAACCAATTTATATCGAGACCTTAGTTGCTCATAAGCAAGAAGCCTGTCCAGAGGCCCAGAGTGCCACAATTCAAGACTCCATGAAGATGAATTCGCGTCAACTAAAAGATCTTCCATGTAGATCTCCGCTTGCAGAAGCCGCACTAGCAATCGGTGATGTTGTTTTGTCCACAACTTCGCCACTATCAGTACTCATCTAATCGTAGAAAATCGTCATTGATGGTTAAAAAAATACACGATATATTTTTCTGTACATTGCGCAATCTATCATAGGATCAGCTCTCACCGAAGTCATTATATCCGAAAACTTTTAATCGGCGTTACATAACGCATTTTATATTTATCGCCGTTTAGCCGATGCGATGACTGTTACACACCAGCAAATTCAATCCAATTGAACGCAGCACACGCCCAGATTGTGGTTCCTTTAATTCAATAAAGCTAGTCACATCATCATTAATTAAGACGAAGCTCGTAATGCGTTTCGCTTCTTTCCATTTATTTAATGACAATGAAATTGAAGACACGATGGATAATAACAGTATGAGTATTGTTTCAGGCAATTCACCTCGTTTTTGCATATATATAATTTTATGTTTTATTTGTAGAGAGATTACACGAAAAACAAAAGACAGCAGTTAAATATATTATACATACAAAAATATATTATATACAAATACGGTTGAATCAACATATTGGTCGACGTTGAGCAACTTTAACAATGTATAGATATTTGAATTGATTTATTATACTAAGAATGTTCTGGAAGACACATTCCCATAGATGGACGTCAATTACTCCTTAAAATAAGGAAACGTCATCATTCATTGATCGTCAGAATGCATACGGCAGAGGATGGTACTTTGTATATACAATGTATGGTACTGAAATTTGGTCTCTGAAATAGCCACTATACGTCGACTAGAAACCTTAAAGATGTGTATTCATAGAATAATGCTACGGATACCATAAAGAAGAACCTTAAAATGTACGCCCTATCGACGAATTAGGTATTTAAACTTCGCAAGATCGCGCAGAATTCTCCAGACTGATTGCCAACGAAAGGGAGACCAGACAAGGCACATAAAGAAAGAAACTGACATTATGGGTTTCGTCTTTCAACGTACATACCTCCAATCATGATATATATTTTTTGTTGATAGAAACTCATTTCAGTTTCTTTGTCGCGTCGAAATGGGGTTTGAGTAATATTTTATAGCAGCTTAAACATCATTAAATTAGTTTGTCCTCTCCTTCAATGAATGTCATAAAACGTGGTAGGTAATAATTCATAAATGTAAAAAGTAATAAGTACTTGTTTATCAAATTATTCTTTTTCATTACCTCAAATCAGTCTGTGCGTATTAAACATGAAAAATTATAGTAGGGGAATCTGCAATGCTAACTGGGGATTTGCTTAAGCGTAGTGAGGATCTATTGAATTCGGAAGATTAGATGATTAGTTAATAAAGAATGTTTTTTCAACTTTTTGATAGTTTTATCAATGGGTAAAAACTTTACAGATTTCACAGAGAAATAGTGAAATAAAATAAAAATGTTAAAAATCACAATCTTATAGATTTATGTTGTCCAAACAACACAGACATCATATATTGTCACTAATCATCGTAGCAGATACTAAATTCAGATAATTTAATGGTACAGAACTGTGAATTAAATTATCTGAATCATGTGAATGTTTTTTTCAACTTTTTGAGAGTTTTATCAATGGGTAACAACTTTACAGATTTCACAGAGAAATAGTAAATTAAAATAAAAATGTTAAAAATCACAATCTTATAGATTTATGTTGTCCACAAAACAGACATCATATATTGTCAATAATCATCGTAGCAGATACTAAATTCAGATAATTTAATTCACAGAATTTAAAACACAAACAAGCATTGTACATCTCATCAGGAGTACTGTGATCAGCTGTCATGGCGTGATGGCTGACCGAAAGTATATTATTATCTTAAATTATAAATTGGAGTATAGTGTGGGGAGAGTGAGGTAACAGGGTGCAAGGTATCCCCCATATGTTAATCTGACGCGCTACATTAGATTATTCACATTTGATATAAATTATAAAAAAGCAATCATATAAGCTTATATAATCATTGATTCGAATATTAGTTTACACTTACAGAATATATTATTTAGAAAACGCTACTTATACATATAAAAAGAGAGAGAGAGCGTGATCAAACTTTGCATGTCAGGCGTATTAACATAATGAATAAGGCATTAATTAATACCATAGCTGTTTGACTGGCACGGCATTTCAACATGTTATTATTCATTTAGTTAACAGTTTTACTTCCCAAGCAAATAGGCGTGGTGAGTATTGTCATCCAAAATATTTCGAATTTGAGATTTGTTTTATCATGTTTTTAGTACGCTTGATCAAATTTCAACCCCAATCCCACCCCCATACATTTTAAAGTTAGAGTGCCTTTTTATGTCAATTAACTTCAAATTATTGCGTAAAAACTATTCACAGATTATTGAGGAAATCTAGTGTGAAGATTTTTTTGATCAAATATAAACCTATTATCTGAGGACTCTAAAAAGAATTGCCAATAAACTTTCACATAGTTTTTATAATTTTTACTATTTATTTGTTTCATTAATTTCCGTCGACTTGCCTGTCTGTCTGTGGCGTCGTTGTAATCTTTGCCCCCTCTATAACATTTTTACTCACTTCTGCAAAGTTCTAAGTGCTCGCAATACATATATATGGAAGGATTTTAAAACTCATTTACTTTCATAAACATACTAGGACTAGTATATATGTAACCTGGGCAATCACTGTAAACAGTCAATTTAACAATTTGACGATGCTGCTAAATAAATAAAAACGCGATAATTATTTTTATTTGTGAAACACCAATTGAAGTCTTAAGTCACTCCAGATCGTAGTTGAACAAACTTTTATATGGTTCAAAATTTCACATACAATATAAACTCTTCAATTCTTTCCTACAATAATATCTTCATCATCTCTCGTGAAAACTCAAAAATCCCATTTATATTGTTTCGATTACTACAGATACTGTATCTCGAAATGAGCCCGGTCACTACGTCCATGTATTGTCATGCGGACTTTGCATAGAATGTATGAGAGAAAGTAGTGGTAAAAAGTAGAACTTTGGCTAACAAAAATAGAACGCGAACAAGCATGAAACATTCTTCCTGCAGATGTGAGATGTGTGGGGAGGTAATGACAGAGGTCTCAGCAATTGCGTGAAGGTCATGTTAGATTGCATTATTGTTTGCAACGACATGCGTAATTAGGCAATATGCTCGGTGACTACGTAAGATGAGAAACGTTTTTTTGTTGAGTTGTGACATATAGTATGTATCATGTGGGAAGTATCTAAGTATACTATTATACAATAAACCCTTTTCTTATCCGCAGCATAATAGAATTAGAGTACGTTCTCACAACCAGCCAGTTAACTACATCGGCTTGTTTAGTTACAGAACTAATTATTTATGATTCTTTTTTCGTAAACACATGCAATCAACACGGCTCCTTTTGCATACATGTACATGCCAAATCTGTTCCCCCACCTTTTCAAACAAAAATAGAAAAATACTGTTGCGGGGCTTGAAATGAAAAAGTTATCGAGACTACAAGCAATGAAAAGTCTTACACTGCTGGACTGGAGGATAGGTTGTTGATATTTTGTGGACACAATATAAGATGGTGTAAAGATTCCTCTAAAGTACTTGTTAAAATTAAACTGATAAATGCAGATAAAAAGATCGTTTGCTTAACACACAGTTTCACCAATAAAACTGTTTCAATACAGACGCGCTTTAACAGTCAAATCTGACAGTCCGACGATGATTTAAATATAAAGATACTTGGGCAAACTTGGATTTAGTACCTACTTGCACACACCATTCATAATCACCTGTACAAAAATTACTCTGTGTACATTTTTTCATTTCTGGATGTCTAAACAACAACATGACTGTACTAATATGTGTTTCCACTTTAAATTTTTATATTTTTCTAACTTCCACGGTTTATATATAAACTAAAAAATAACATAACATACACTTTCACATTTGCTTTGGATAATGGACAACAAATTACCGTATATCCGGTTATCATTCACACTAAGGTTTTAAACTGAAAGGTAATAAATTTTTGACAGTTTACAAAATTAAAAATAGCTCACCACTCTCAGCAGAAACATGTGCGGTAAAGCGAGCCGTTTAATAGTACCTTTTCCTCTGGCGCTAGCAAATACTAATAATTTATTTATAGCCCCCCAACCTAAATTCATTAGCTATTAAATGCTGCGCGAAAAGGTTCTTTCTAACTAAGAGTGTTAGCAGAACTATATACAACATTATGGCTATTTATTATGATTTACTATCTTACATTCAGAACACAATGCATATGTATGTACATTAAGGTGGTCTGAGGGGAGATCTTTAATATGGGTGTGGCTGAGTTTTATTGTCGTGACGCCTTAAAATAGCTTCAATTAATTGAAAATATTGTATGATTTATTCACAGATATTTTTCTAATTCTAACACTAACCAGTATATCAGATTTTTTTCAATTTAAATACCATTGTATATTGACTTTAATAATTTTTCAACTTTTTAGTATAAAGACAAATATTCGCAAATTATGCATGGCATTAGCATGGCTGTAATGTGATGTAGACAAAATTTCTGTGCTGACACATAGTTGGCTTAAACATAATTTAATATATAATTGAAACCAGTAAAAATTCTTCAAAAACTGCCTGACAAATAAAGACTCAGAAACATAATAAATGCAGATCTACCTACTATGACATCAAGGCATATCTTGGCTGCCTGACAAATAAAGACTCAGAAACATAATAAATGCAGATCTACCTACTATGACATCAAGGCATATCTTCGCTGCCCAATCTATATCAAAATCGGTGCAGCGGTAGAGAGATTATATGGAGATGAGACTGAGTGAAATCAGCTCGAAAAAACATATTCTAAAACTTTTGCTTTCAGAAAGCTTCCCTCGCGGGGTGAGTACAAATGTAGTCAAGTAGATAGAGTTGGTACTTTCAAACCTTGATAAAATAAATGTGTTTCTTAAAAGTATGAAACACCAAAGATTGTGTAGGTACAACTATTGAGTAAATCCGTGAAAGCTATTAAAAAATCTTTAACTAATTCAGAAAATCTATTTGACTACGTATGTTAAAATTATTGAGGTTTGTAATATAATTTTTTTCGAGTTTTTACTCTCTCTAATAATATTTCAATGCTCCCAACAATCTAGAGAAACATACAAAAACTACGCTGGGGGGATGATCTGATACATTTCTGTTTTGTGCGAAAAAACAATTACCTTCACCACTCACACATCAGTGAGCTGCAACATCGTCAGGAACCCCACCACACTGTAAGATGTTTGTGGGTGTTATTTTATAAGCATTTGATTTTATTGCAACTGGGCTGTTAGACCAGTTAATTATTTGCCTTCTAGGCTGCTGCACAGTACAATACATACATAAATCTCTGAAAGGGAAACCACTGTAAACCCAAGGGAAAGTGGGGGTGTCACTCTAATTTTTTTACAATACCCCTAATTACTCAAATACCTGAAAAACAGTTTGAATAGTTTAGTTTTTTTCAACCCCAAAATATGCTGATTAGAGAGGGAATGGAGATTGGTTACTTACCTTGCTCATGCATGGAAAGGAAAATTAAATGTCACTGATTTTACTTTAGAGAACACATTAGTAATATTAATCCTCAATTTTTCAGTATTTCCAGACCTATTTCAATATCAGTTTGTGACCTATTATAGTTACAATCTCTAAGGATTCCAATGTCATTCATCCATGTATAGGAATAAAGTGAGCAATCCTTGAGCTACTATAATATGGAAGACTTCTATCATTTAAATATTATTGTTGAGATTCTTTTGAATTAATTATATACAATGTTGTGGTATAGTAACTATATTAGGCAACAGGATATGCAATATCTGATAATATAGACTCTGAGAATAGATAATAAGCAATTTTTTAATGTATCTCATAAACACAAAAAACTTATGAGCTAAGGGTCTGAAAGGTTCATTTCTATATATCTGAACAAAATATTCATATCTAAGCTAACTCTCTGAGTAACTCCTAGATATATTTGGATGGAATTTTTTCAATTTTCCAAGAAATGCATCATTTAAAGAATCTGATCTCTGTATTATTAGCGTTGACTAATTTTACCAGATCTAGTTTGTTAGAGCCAGCATTCTAAGAGAACCTGCTGTCAAAGCAACCATAACTAAACCAGACACACACATTGGTGAGATCAGATAATTTGCTGCAATATTATCAGGAACATTACCATTCTCTAAGATATGGCTATAAGTTGGAACTACATATATTTCTACCCAGAAAACCATAATGTAAATCCAAAGGGAAGTAGAAGTCTTATTATGGTTTCAAATACCCCTGCATCAGAGCACTTCTTAGTGAATGAGCCATCTGTAAACCAAACTTGTCTTCCTTGCTAACTGTTTTATTGGTCTAGACTTCCATTCCAATCTTGTTGAAACGAGCCTGCATGGATTTTTTCTGTCAAGCTCTGGTGGTAGGTTATATTCCTTGGATGAAGGTGTGGATGTTTTTTGGATTATTAAACTATTTTAACAGATTTTTCAGTAAACAATATACAGACCACATATTAAAATTCTGTATACATTCATCATAGGAAGTATCGAATAATATGTGAATGAAAAAAATTAACTTAAGGCTACAATGAATTGTCTCATTCTGATATATAATATAGGTTCTGAAATCTCTTACTCTCATGAAAATAGGAAAAAGGTTATCAGATGAATATGTGCAGTTTCTTTAAGATTAGTCAATAAAAGTGATAGCTGTCAGTCTAATAGCACTCTGTTTTTTAAGCTGTTCCAGAAAATACAGAAAGTCCTTTGTAGTGGGAGGCATAAGAATAAGACATAGTAGATACTGGACCCAAACTGTGCTTTCTGCCAGACTAATTTAATTAATAATTCAGACTCACTGCAAAAACTATTTTCACCTGCTGCAATTTATTACTTATTGCCATTTGAAGAGTAGCCTATAAACATTGAATTTATAAGCTTTGGATTTGGACTACAATTTTTTTATTACACCTACACAAATATAATACAGGAACAGGATGTTTTGTTTGCTGAATAATAAAACTAATTAGATGTATGTTATAGATTAGATTTTATAGATTTGTGGTAGAATATTCGAAAATCAAATAAATCAAAATTAAACTTTATACTTAAATAGTAATGCATGTAATATGAATATTACATTACAATGCGTACAGGCATTTATACTGAATACTGAACTACTGCATGCAAAGAGTAGACATCATAAATTACAAAATTCTAAAAGACATCAATATACAGAGAGATACACAACTTGAATTCAATGAAGGAAAACAAAAAACAAAAAAATACACATACCTTAACAAAAGCAAATGCAACTATAAGCAACAGACGAACAATATGCCCATGATTAGTCCCCATAACTGAGACAGGTACAAAAACGAACACAGGTACACACACATATAAATAAAACTTAACGTATATAAACTAGTTTACGTTTCAAGACGTACGGTCCTTTCGAAAAACAACACATTTTGTCAAAGCATTGTATTGTTTTCGCGACGTGCACAACGTGTTTTCCACGCCATGAACCCAGAACTAGGCTCACTTTCCGTTTTCTATCAAATTCTCATTCTATTTCCCGTAACTATCAACAAGCAAGGTGAACGAGCCGTCCGCCCCCCCATCGTAGTGTTTGCTGTTATCCCAGTGTTGCCACGACTGCCAGGACATATCGCCATCCGAGGTATTCCGAAATAGTAACTATATTCTCAAGAACTGACAATAGGAAGTTTTGTGTAGGTATAGAGTGAAAATTAGGTATCACACTAATCGAGGATACTGTATTTTTAACAACGGCTATCAATCCTTTCCAAAGAATTTCTGTCTGCATTATATATTTAAAATCGATTTCTGAAAATGAGGAGTGGAAAAACTTTTATTAAATGTCATTTTGCAATTTACTCCGTGTCAGAGCTTATTTGGGGAGAAGTTTTAATTTGAAACTGTAAACGTGATAACCACTTCTCTTGTCAGCAAACATACAAGTTTGGGAACAGAACATATCTTCAACGGATCTGCGTCTATATATAAGCGACGCGTGCAAGCCCATAGGGGGGCAATGTAGAGTTTGTCACGAAGGGGGGTATGAGGATGCTGCACCGTGCTAGGCGGTTCTATTAATTATGAAAAATCGTAGTTATATAATTTCATCACCAGGCCGTCAGCTCTGTATGTACATGTTATGTGGTCAAGTCCGACAAGAGGGAGGGGGGTGAAATACTCTGGGCCCGGGGTATAGGCAGAAAGGCTAGTGCGTCTGAAAGGGACCAAGACCAAGACCAAGACTCTAAACTTGTAACGTCAGTACACAATTTATATGATATACCTAAAAGCTTTTCACGAGATTTTAGTACTCGTATATACTTAAGCTCAAGTCCAACGAATTTCTTGTACATCTGGCAATGCAACATCATACAAAATCTAACCTAGATTTGTTTCAGCGACATATCCAAGGCAACCAGTATTACAAATCGTAATAAACCTTAGGACACCTGTATCACTCCCATAGAGTTTAGGTAATTTCAGAATAAAACGGTCAACATTCAAATAGGCACACTTTCTATGATGAAGAGCCTGTATTGTTTTAAGGAAAAATCATAAAAATACAAGACGAGGAAATTATAAAATCCAGGAATCATTATTTTCTTTGTAATCTCAATCATTTAGATATCCCTTACTGAAATAAATCTGTGTCGTGATTTCGCAGCAATTTATGAACTTGAAAAATTTCATAAAGTTTCTCTCCAAAACGTTATACACTGTTAATACATAGTAATGCTTTAATTTGGTTATGCAATGAAGAAAAATTAATATTATTAACTGTTCAATATATTTAATAAATAAATAATCATATATAGAGTAAAACATCTATTACATATAAACTTAAATACTATTATTTCTAGATTAAGGTTTGGTTGATAATTGAGATATTACTTTCAGTCTTAGTCTGTACCAAAGTATTTCTGTCCAAAATGATTTGGTGCAACAGGATGGACTTCTGAGGTCAGTATTTTCATCTGGAATATAAATTAATCTATTGTATTATTGGGTGTACTATAAAATCAGTAAATAAATTCATGAATCATTTCATTTTGATTTCCATTTGACATGAGAACAAACCTAGCATATGTTTGATATTTTAAGGGTAGCCTATGATCTTAAACCGCAGTGCGGCGTCGAAATGATCCAAGTCGTCTTGTAGGGTACATGTTTGTTCACACATTTATCTTTACATGTTTCTCACACTCAATGGCTATATGTACTGGAGAACATGCCACCCAGGTCAGTAATTCTATGGCCACAGCAGCTAAGCTGTTAGCATGGAATGCTGGCGTATGGGTTTGAATCCCCGCCATACCGGAAATTTGTCTGGATTTTTCTGTACCACAAAATTGTGTCTTTGACCTTTACTTCTTGATATAATGGCCCGAGCGGGACCTTACAATAATAAATAATAATAATAATAAAAATTCATTTCTTTGTTAGATAGACAAGTCTATAACAAATAAAAATGTCACAAAACTTAAATGGTATTGATTATGGTGCATAGTATAGGTTATATATATATATATATATATATATATATATATATATATATATATATATATATATATATATATATATGCGTTTACTACATTGTTTTGATAAGAACTTCAAACCATAGCAATCTATTACACAAAGATTCGATGTGAGGTTCCCACGTTAATCGATGATCTAGTGCCATTCCTAACATTTTAATTGACCCAGTTGCTCTAATAGCCTGCGCAGTGTTATTAAAAATTCTAAAATCTTGTTCCTCATTTAATGAAAATTTTACGATGCTCGTTTTCTCGGTGTTCAACAAAAGGCAATTCTTTTTAGACCATTCAATCATTCTATTATAATCATCATGTAAGACAAATAGGATCGTTTTGAAACCGCAGTCTGTTGGCCGAGATGCTAATGCGTAATGATAGAGACTCCAAAATTGTGTTTTTAATCTTCATTTCCTGTATTTACACAGTTACGGATTTATCCGACTAGACTTCCACATACCTTGCGATAGCGCTCAACGGAGATACATATGCTCGTTTTAATGGCCAGATAGTAACTGACCGTGATGGTTCACGATTGGAAGTGAGAGAAGGCACAGAAATAATGATGCAAGCGAGAACGTACCGTACAAGACGGTTTTGATAATTTCGACTCCACAGTGCAATGGCTCAGATGATAAGGCAGTAGGGAATGCTGGGTACATAGTTAGAGTCTCGTTCACACCTAAAATTTTTCTGGATTTTCCTCAGTCCAAAATCGTGTCATTTATCAGGAAAAGTCATTCCTAGCTTGTTCCGTTGATTCATTTCATACAGGATTATACTACCATTTGTAAGTTGAACTGTTTACAGTGTAGCATATATCTATCCACTCTGGCATGACAAGTGATGAGGGAACAATATTACTAGATGTTTTACTTCACATACTCACCACCTATCTCTACTCACCTTAGGATAAACGTCAAGCACTGTTTGAACAGCTTGTGGTGTACAAAACAGATTACTCAAAATTATACTTTCTTCTTTCACCCCATGCTCTAATAGCACATTTACAGCTTTACTGACAGTGTTACCAGTTGACATTATAGGATACATTAGAAGGACCTGTAATAATAATTATTATAGTTAAAATTTGATCATTATGGTTATACATATTTATGAATATATGGTACATTTTCTTTCATCATCAATAAAATGTAATTTCATAAAGTATTAAGTTAGTATAAACATTCAAAATCTGCAAATCCTAACCTCCTGGAGTTATAGAGACTACACAATATATATACATCTAATTATTTATATCAATGTTGTTTGCAATGATTAATTTTATATATGGTTGTGAAGTATGGAGTTCCTAATTACTATTATTTTTTCCTGATTTTCAGACATAACTCTAGTGGGTAGATATATCCTATTAGCAAACAATTCAACAGCAAAAATGGAAGTTATGACAAAATCCTCTGGGCTTAACTGAAACATAGCAATGCTGCTGCTGAAATTTTGGTGTCATATCTTATGGAAGAGCTGTGATATATGATAATAATAATAATAGTAATAATTTTAACCACCAACACATCAAGTGGAACTAGAGTTGGAACAGATCCTAGAGCCCCTTGCTCTTCTGCATCTATCTGTTGTCCATAACACTGACTCAAGAAAGAACGATTTGCTGAGAGGGAATAGGATGACCATTTCATGAATGGGACTATTTTGCGTCATGTGCATGGTAGAAACACTTATACCTAACTCAGGGCGGTGCAGCGCCATAGTCAGGAAGCAAGTACAATTGAGGGGTCTTTCCGCATTTACATCGAATTAACAAGAATCGAGGCGCTGCCACAAATATGCTTCCAGATTCACTCTTATAAAACATTTTTGGTGCCTGACACTGGACTACAGACGCGCTGCGACAACTTGACACTTAGACACGCAAAAGGATAAATTTAATATGAATAGGTTTTCGTCCTCTGTTCCATGCATATACATTTTACTTTGAATGGGAAAGCCCGGACTGAGTTTTGAACATTTGTATAGCAATGTGGTACTGGTCAAAGTCTACAATTATATAAGGAGCTGAGCTCCCCTTATGCCTTTTTGTATGTGAGCACGACAAAGTGGGTAAAGGTGTACGAACTCACTCTGCCAAATTCGGAGTTTGAGCATTATATTAAATAGATAGATGCCACATTTTCTCACTCATCAAAGTAAACATATTTTTTTCTTAAGAGAGGCTGATTTTTCCTGCTTGTTGTAACAACTACTACAATACAATGCACAATTAAAAAAGTGCAATTTTGCCTTTTAAAAATGTTGTTTCTAGGTTGACTCTGTTTCTCATAAGTCGTAGTTTGGTATATCGATGATTCTGACATTATTTTATAATTGTTGATCCACAATGAGTAAGTTTTGGAAATATTTTTCTGAAAGATATAGGTAGTATCTAGGATATTCTTTTAAACTATTTCACAAAGGCGAGCAGTTCTAACCAAATATTTATTTCTAAATTTTTACCATTGCATGGGAAATACAAGAGTCCACCTACATGAGATTTTTTTTTGGGTAAAAGAAACTTACATGTCTATTAGCTATATCTTCTGGAAACCGAGCATAAACAACCTTAGCTTCATGAGTATCAGCATCAGATTCTACCAATATCTTTCCTATTCTTATACTACGACAACAATCCCTAAGCCCTTGCTCCATAGATTCACCAGATCTAACTATTGAGACACCACAATTTCCAGATTTATACTTTAAGCCATCATAGGTGGCACCAGTTGGTGTCACTACACTACAGTCAGTGAATGGAAGTTGGTTCAAACTATCTTCAATCACCAATCGTATTAGGCGGTCTGCATAGAATTTGAAGTCACTTCGTGAAGTATTCCTGCAAACAGACTGACTTTGATTTTCCTTTTAGGGCCTCCACAGCAAGAGCATATGCAGGATTTTGATTGGTAAAGGTGGAGATCAGAATGTGATCATCACCAGACATAATATGTGAGACATCTAGGAACTAACACTGAAATACAGTTCAAGGCATTAAGTGAAAGTGTACTTTTTTTCAGCATTAACATCATAATAAAGCAATATTTTCAGTAAAAATTCTATTGTGAATTAAGAATAGTTAATCAGAATTGGTAACATAAATTTAGATTATGCACAACAGCTAACAAATAGTATAATGGAATTTTTGACCAAGACAGTGGAATACTTGTATGAAAAATGACACAAATAATGTGGCAATCTAAGAAATATATAGCCTCTCTTATGAAAAAGAACAGTGCAACTTGGAATAACTCACATATCTTAACATCATCACTGCTTTCATTAAAAGCGCTGCTCACATCCCAACTTTATTGATATTTCAAATAATCAACATTCCAGTTTGTAAAATATGATTGTAAACATGTAGATTGTAGACGCTCTTACTTGGTGAAACTCTTCCATCATGTAGATAAAAAGTTGTGAAAACTACACAACTTTTTATCTATATGATTGTAAAAGCATATTTATCATAGTTAACCAAAAGCAAAAACTGGAAGGTTTACATACCTGTCTCGTAGTATTGTTTGTAGTTCTTTGATCTGATGATGAGATTGTAATACATGAAGGCCTTTGTAGCCCTTACAGTACTCATACACACCGCTAAATTCGATATCCCGACTGCCCATTGTAAATAATGAGTATTTCAGCTGAAGAGAAGTCACACGTTTTGAAAATTGAAAAGTTAGGTTACCTTAAACAGTAGCAGAATGTGGACGTACCTCCTTGAGAATGTGTTGTTTTTAGTAAATAATTCAGTTCTATTAAAAAGCTCAATCACCTGCTTTTGATTACTAAAGGTGTGCAATTATTACTACTGATACAAAAAGCGTTCTGATATCCTTAAGGTAAGTAAAAATATTTTTGTTTTGCTTCAGATTTGAGGTGGTTGAGGTTATGGATTACTATCCAACGACGTAGAATAAATCTAGACGGTTATGCATTCATTTTGGTGGTTTTTGGGGATGAGAGTTATCCAACAACAAAACATATTTGTAGTTGAGGAATTTTAGTACGTGACGATGAATAGTTATTGAGGATTCACATCCAGTGTTAAAAACTGTTGATGAACAAATATAGCAATGTGATATTTTAAACTATTGTAGGTACACATTGCGAAAAAATGAAGTTCGTCTACAGAATCCCTGAAGTATGTAAAACTTCAACGTCGTACTGATGTCAAGGTAAATATAGGGTGCTCACATCGTCGTGGAGCAATACTTCATAATAATAATTTGTCTGCCTTACTGGCAGTGCGACGTTGCCATGTTGCACACTTTAGGCTTCTGGAAGCGAACATTAATTATTCTCAATCTGTACCTTCGAATAAAATGAGGAATGAGTTCATCATACAGAACTGCAGGAAAGATAAATGACCGAAGGAAATATGAAAAATAGTGTAACAACCAATAGAGCAAATAAAACTATTGCAACAAATGATATAATTACTCATATAGGACAAAGAATAGATTATGTCTAAAAGCAACACATTTCAAATTTGGGCTGTATCAAATCCGTCAATAGTTGCGGTATATTAAAATAAATGAAAGGTCAAAATAACGGTAAAGTATTGTAGACGGGCATGCAGGCTCTTGTTTTAATTCAATTTTTTGTCATTATTTTCTAGACATAGATAAAGGCTAATCACATGTTCATCTGGAGTCCATTTCGATGTTTCGTTTCAAAAATTCAGAATATTTTATTGAATATGGTAACATGAAGTCTATCAACTTGGATATTAATCCTCTAATAATTCAAATATGAAATAGAGAGAACTTCAGACGAGAGCAAAATATACATTGTTCTATAATTGCAAATTTTTGTTGTTTCAAATTTGTAGACAATGTGGATGTTTTAGTAATACTGTTTCGTACTACCAGTGTCTTGAGATTTTTGCGTTTAGTGACGTTTCGACTGATGTACTATCTTCAATCGTCTTAAGGTGATTTGAGTGAATTGGCGAATATGTCCCTTCGCAGCTAATTATACTTCTCTTTACTTCTCTTGCTGGCGTGTTGTTTGTATGGCAGGATTGGTGATTTCGTTTTCTGTTGACGTGCCAATCGAAATGTCGTGTAACGCAAGAACTTTAACACAATGGATACCAGTTTTTATTTCACGAATATTTTTCAGGGATGGGAAGAACAGAACGTCACAGACGCCAGAGGACTCCAGCTCCGAAAAGCCTGGAAAGTACCGCCGATTGCGTAGTGTTGAAACAGTGGCTGGTGAAACATGGTTGGAAGAATGAAACTCAACTGCAACTTCGTTCTTTTACACAGACGGGAAGAGGAGTTGCTTCAAGAAAGGCACTTAAATCGGACGATATCTTAATATCGATACCCAATCAGCTGATGATAACTTACAGGACAATACAAACAAACTTATTGGATCGTATCCCACCTGTACGCGAAGCATTGAAAATGCAGGAATTGTTAGTTATATTTCTAATGATTGAGGTCAAAAACAAACAGTCATTTTGGAAGGAGTATATAGAAAGTTTACCCAAGGATTTGCCAGCTTTAGCGTGGTTAGCCTCAGAAGATGAAAGGTCACTCTATCCAGACGATATGCAGAAAATTAGTAACAAATGCTACGAAAGCTACAAAAGTGGTCTAAAGAGAATCAGGAGATCCATACTAGATGTCATGTTTGATGAGGAATTATACAAATGGGCGTATGTTCTAGTCAATACTAGAGCTGTCTATGTTGACCCTAACCAATTGGAAATTGAGCGGGACTATACTAGTATTTTGATAGATGAACCAGATATGGCACTATGCCCATTTTTGGACATGTTCAACCACGACTCAAACGCTAACACAGAAGCTAATATGAACTATCAAGATAGGAAGCTCGTGTATCAGTTGAAAACGTTGTCGGGTTATAAAAGGTATGATCAAATATTTATCTCGTATGGACCACACAATAACACTAAGCTGTTGATGGAGTATGGATTTTTTATACCAGGAAATATGTACGATGTAATAGATTTTGAAATGGAAGTAGTATTGAAAGTTCTTGGAGTTCAGATTGATCAGAAACAGTATAAGTTCATAAAGGAACATTTTTTGGACAACAAATTGTACATCGGATATGACATGCTATCATTCAACCTGAAAGCACTCGTTTTTGTTTGTTTAAGCGGTAGTTGCAAAAACTTCAGCGAGGTGGTTTTCGGAGATAAGTATCCTCAAGAATTTTTGTTACGACTCAAACCTATTGTAGACGAGTTATTGGACATGAAGATAATCTTGTATAAGAAACATTGTAAAAACTGTAAGAGTGTTGATGGAACGAAATATGCCTTAATGATGCAAAGCTTTTTGCAGTATCGTGTGAAATTTGCCTTAGAAATTAAAAGGATTTTTGCCAGCGCAGTGTCTTGATGAGAAGATTGAAAGCTGACGATAGAATTTGAAACTATAATTGTCCTTTATTGCACTGGACGACATGCGTGTCAAGAGGGGGATAAATAGGCGAAACTCTCAGAGCCCAAGTTTTTCAGAGAGTTTGAGGTTTTTGAGAGAGGGGTTGTTTTGGCTTCTGGAACCGGATTTTCTCTCAATGGGCTTGGCAATGCAATATTCTGCATATGGCCAGGATTCGTGAAGTGTTTGGGCACTGTTGTGAATAAAGGTGTTATGTACTTAAAGAGGTGAAAAATGATTTCCAGAAAATTAATAATCAATGAAGAGCCAATGAATAGGTATTAATTCGCCGGTGCTGACCTTTTAGTGAAAGGATTCAAAGAAAATAGCTATTGCATAATTTTAAAGCAATTGTCAGATATAGGATAATATAATATGTTTCAATTGCCACTGATGCATTCCAATGATCGAAGTAAAATGCTGCTCATTTCAGTTGTTTTTTTATATTTATACAATAAGTATAAGATCTAGGGTAGCTGCATACCTTCCATATATATATTTAACGTTTCATTGACAGGACGTGACCGACGGTGGTTACGCTGACAATGTTCTTCAGTCAATGAAATCTGGATCACGCTACCAATTCAACTGATAATTCAATTGATAATTGAGAGAACATTATTACTTAATCTTTCCTGGTTATAAAGAACCTTTGAATAAACACATATAATTATTTCCATTTTTTGATACTTGAAGTGAAATACAGATTACCAATGATGAAAATATAGCTCCAGTCACATGTTGCACATTAGCAAGAAACCCCATAAACATTTTATATGCGGTTTAAATATGTACAATCAGAAAATCGATACTGCATTGCATGTTTGACGACGAATTATTATTAATACGAAGTATGTTCAATTTATTGATTGATTCTAGAGCTATTTGTGTTGACGTCTTAGGAAAGAAATGTAGTGAAAAAAATACGCAAAAAACTGATTCCAAGAGAATAATTTAATAAAAGGGTAATCTTTAATACCTACTTTGTTAATGACGTGATGCTTTGTATTCTGGAAGAACTATATCCAACAGAAACACAGTACTGTATTTGTTCAGGCATAATAGTCATCTTCAGCATACATTACCTTATACTTTCTGAGAACTTTTCCTTAGCAACCCTGTAGTTGGTTCAAAAACTTTATTGAAGTCAGTTCTATAAGTACATTCTATGCAGGCTGTCTCTTAAGTAATCCGACATATTGAATGGGATGATATACCTTAGCCTGCTACATGGAAAAAAATATAAACAATGTCCAAAATTCATATCCTTATTAAATTACAGGGTGCGCGATTGAGGAAGAAGTATTAGGAGGGGTAATTTTTGATCCCTAGATTTGAATCTGTTATACAATGGCCACCGTTCCTGAAGTTGATATTTTTGATCAAGCAATTCAGAATATATATTGTACGTCAAGTATATCTTACCGGAAATATGTTTCTTTTGCCGATGGACAAACAATATATTAAGTTATGATTTGTGCAATTGTTCAAGCCAGTTATATATAAGTTTGAAATACATAAGTTTATATGAACTAATCAGAGAAATTGAATTTTTCTCAAAAATTACGCTGAAAAGGGTAAGTCACAAAACTTGTATTTTGAATTGTTTGATCAAAAAATAATATGAAATTCATGAAAGGTCAGTGGAGTGCCTGAGAGGAATTCGAAATACCTATTTGAAATTCAATAACGTCGGTACTGGAATAACTAAATCAAATCTAATAAATAGAAGGTAAGCTTCCTAATATGTGCTGGTAATGATGGTTTTATGTAAGTGGCCGAGTACCTTTTGAATTTGAAAAAAAATGTTACGTATACAGATTACAGATCAAAAGATTGTGTAATTAACAAACAGTTTCTCAAATAAAACTATTTTGTTTCAGTGACGCGTTTCGATTTATATTTGAATCATCGTCGTACTGTCACATTTGACTGCTAACAAGGCTACCCAGAATACTCACTAACAAACTGGATCCTATAATTAATACAAAGCTATAGCTCTCAATTCTAGCATACTATTTATCCTGTCTGTTTCTATTAAATTATTTTTTCCTTTCTTGTGTTTGTCTTAGGGGAAATATCTTATTGACATTTTGACGGCAATGGTTAAAGTTTTATAGGGGTTACCCTTAACACTACTGTGGATGCAGTCGCCAAACAAATATTTCCTCTAAGACAGACACAAGAAAGAAAAAAATAATTGCTAGAAATAGCTATTTTTCAGGAACAGAAATGGTATGCTAGATTTGAGAGCTCTAGTTTTGTATCCATGATAGGATCTAGTTTATTAGTGAGCAAGTAATCTGGGTAGCTTTTGTTAAAAGTCAAATCTGATAGTCCGACGATGATTTGAATATAAATTGAAACGCGTCGCTGAAAGAAAGAAGTTTTATTTGTGAAACTATGTGTTAATTACACAATCTTTTAATCTGCATGATGGAAGAGTTTCACCAAGTAAGAGCATCTAAAATCGACATAATATACAGATTAGGCAAAAATTCATTTTGTCAATCCAGGTTGAGTATAAGTTTACAGTTTTGTACTAGTATTTCTTATAATGATTTATAATCACATTATTTGTTACTATGTACATAACTGAATGAAATACATCGTTATTTCAAATGGTTAATAAAACTCTGTTATAATAAAGAATAGTTATATTTTCAACAATATAATTTTATAAACAGTATAGAGTTACTTCCAAAATACACTTTGCAGGTACTATCACTGTGCATCTAGTTGCCGCATCTAATTTTCCAAATTGGTGTTGACGATAAGTTTCTGCAAAAAGACTTTACTTTATTAGTCAGTTTTATTTTCCAGGGGAAATGATAATTTCTACTAATAATTTTAATAGAAACGTTCTCCATCTCGCAATCAATCATGACAATGAATGAAATAGCTTCCAATTAAACTTGTACATGATAAACCCAGCTTAAACTATAAATAGGTATATCTAAAAATAACAGAAGCTCGCAATACGTTCTAAATCAATACTCCGCAAATCATACAAATTATTTTTCATGGTGTATATTTAAGATGATGATTGTGTAATATGCGATCAGTAATCCCCAATGTGTATGCAGTGTGGTTCAAGGTATAATAACATATGTGAACCGTGTCATACGGACAGCCTCAAAGGAAAAGCCTAAATGTTGATAGAATCAGGGTAGATTGGTAGATTGTATTCAACTCTCGATACCCCTAAGAGCAAAAGACCGATCGTACGAGTCCATCTAGTAGGTTAAGAGGGCGGAGGTTTATTGGAGGAGAGCTTAGAATAATAAATTCGGTTGGTATATCCATAGAAAAGTGTCAGATGAAGCTGTTGAGCAACGCATTTTACTGAGCGGAAAAAATACAAGCTCACCTTTGGTAGCTTTCTCAGAAATATTAAGACTAAAGTAGATCCAGCAGCTTATAATATGAGCGTTCCGTTACTGATAGCTACAGATAATGGAAGCCGCTCCGATCTTGAATTATTCTAGGTCAGGTTTTATCTCGGATATATAAAGAGTAAGGATATTGGATGTTGAGGTTTACTTCCCCTAATTCTGAACAGTACTTGCAACTTTTTCCCAGCAGCTGTTGATCATTCCCTCAGTAATTTTGATTGACACAAACTTGAATTATAATAATTGATATGCACTTATATGAATGGAGAACACACATTTTTGTGAGCTGTAATTGTGCAATACGCAAATCTGGCATGTAATTATCTACCCTGAGAGAGAAAAAATAAAATAAATGTATAGGTAATGACAAGTACACAAAATGACACGTTTGTAAAACAAACAACATATTTGCCACTTATTGGATACAACCCCCCTTTCCAGACATTTTTTGGAAACGATTCTGTAAGATTGCTTAGATTTTTATTTTGATAATACGCGCAGTATTTTTATAAATTGTATCACCGCGGGATATTTTGCAGAGATAGCTTTCAAAATGTAGGTAACTTCCTCAGACGTATGGTTCCTTTGCGAGAGATATTGTGCGTCAAATCGAGACACTTGATTCGCTTATATTCAATTTTGCTTCGGTAGACTTCAACATAAAACGTCATTATGAAACTACAGAGTTTCTTCTAAGGATTATGTCGTACGAACATCTCGCGTTTTGCCTTACCAAATATTTTACAGGTATGTTCATTTTGGTTCAGTTTTTTCGGCTTCAGCTTCGGCTTCTTTTCTCTTGATCTCCTCTTGGAGCTTGAGATGATCTCTCAGCAATAGTTCTTCCATTGTTGGGCCTTCCTCTTCAGGCTCTTCTTCATGAGTTTCCTTATTCAACGCGTCATATATTTCAGCTCTGTTTTCTAGAATCTCTCGAACGATATCTAAAAGCGGAATGAGCCAGTATGAGATGTGGCATGACGTAACATTTTTCATTTCCGCTTTTAACTTAAAGTAATTATTATATAATCATGGATTCCAAGATAATAGAAGATGAATGAATGCGTTATTTTATTTTCTATATGTTTTGACATATACATCACAAAAACTATGTCGACAATATTTTACTCCCCATTCCAACGAATACTGAAGTATTGTTTGTTACTCGTACTTATTTTCGACGGTTCGTCTGTTTTGACAAATACATCACAAAGAACTATGTCGACAATATTTTACTTCCCATTCAAAGAATACTGGAGTATTGTGTGTTACTCATACTTATTTTTATTTTTGACAATATTTTTACGGTTCACATTTACGCATATAGATCAATAACACGAGATTCCAGCCGGCAGTCTATATATTCACGTATTGAGTATTCAGGGGTTGCTCTGTATGAGTCACTATGTACAGAGTGGATAGAGACAGTTATTGTCTCCCACGATCTTGGTATTCAATCTCTTCCGATAGAAATTTCGCGGTATTTCAAATCAAACATTTCAGCTAGAATAAGATCCTAGTACCTAGAATTATGCCATTTTAACAAGGCTAGAAGAAGATGTCGAGTAGAATCACTCTGAACTGTATGGTCAGTGGTATCAACTCATAAATTAAACGATTGACTGGATTTTACTACAGATTTTGAATAACTATCACGCGGGAAGTTTCGACAAGTAAGTCTAGCTGTTTGATTCTGGTGACATATTTTATATAATAAAGAAGCAGTATTGTGGTATTCTGGCTTAGAAAAACTTGTCACTTCCTTACCTGTGAGTATATCCCTGCTGCTAACCATATCTTGAAGTTCTTGCGTGACTTCCCTCAATAGCCATGGCATGAATGACTCGTCCAAATCTGCGTTCAAATAAAAGTACAATAAATGAATGTGTCACGCTCTGATAAATAGTTTGTTTCTATTTATAAACCTGCATAGGGGAGTATTGTAATAGTAATCAGATTTTGGCTAACTAGTGCCAAGCTCAAAGTTATTTAATGTTATATTCCTAGATTATATGATTTTTGAGACTTTTCCTGGTGCTTTTGCAAGCAGAACATAATTTATCAGGATTGTTGAGAGCCTAAACGTAAGTGAAAATATCTCCAAACTTAGTTTCCATTCGATTGCGGTATGTCTGCTCTTTGTATTCACATGTTTTTAAAAAAAATGTTTTCTGAAAAATTAAATTTTTGTAAATGTTTTCTAAAATATTTAGCCACTACTTTTAAACTTAGATTTTATTGATATCTCAAGTGCTTAAAAGGTAGTTATCAATTTTGAATAATCTGTAGTAGTCAATTTTCCCTATGAAGAAGGTTTTCGCTTTCTAATCATGTACTGCATACATGCATTAGGGAATTGGGTTAGCACAGCCATGAACCCTTCATGCGAAACGCTACCTAAACGGGGTTAATGTGATTCTTGATGTTGGTGCTTTCGCTTTTGCAATGAATCGTTACGGAGATATAGGGTAATTGCATTTATTAAACAACAAAATTGTTTCGGTTAAATATGTTAATTATCAGTGCATACGACACCTAACGGGAGCTTTGGAATCATCTTTTGAACATAGATGACTCCAAAGCTCTAGACGGTGTTAAAACCCTGACAGAGATATAAAATATGTGATGAGGAATCTTCGTCTTCAATATAGCGTTTGCACTTTGTGTTTCACCAAACCTCACCAAACCTCACCACATGTAGGTGACATCTGAAGGTGTCATGAGCAGACAACAGGTTCACCAACAGTTTTGGATAACTTCTATTAGGGGAGTTGGAGAAAAATTGACCCTCTCTAGCCAAATGACTTCTAATAGCTTCTACCGCCTGTTGTCTCAGTCCGATCCCGAGGGTGGGTTCAGGGGCCAAAAAACTTCAATTCAAGTCTATCTTCTTTATTGCATATGCCGTCTCACTTATTCGTATTGCAGCTTGTTCGGGTTTAATATCAATGAGAGCTGGTATTTCACATAAATGTCAAGGACCTCCTAAACTGCAGTATAAGTTCTGACGTTATGTTTACCAACACTTATTACATGGATTGTAGCTGGGGTTTTCTTGCGTTTAATTCCATTGCCATTAATTCTAAAGCCACCAAGCAGAAGATGATAAACTGTCGCAGAAACTCACCTTTCCTGATGCTGTCCATGAGGAATCCTTCAGATTCGAGTCCCTCTAAGACACCAGGCAGTAGGTCAGCCATGTATCCCTGCATAAGCACCGATGCAGCTATTCGTTCCTCCATCTCCTTTTGCGCTGTTAGCCCTGCTTCCGCTTCGGCTATCCTCCTCTTCTTCTCCTCCGTGAGACGTTTTTCTCTTTCCTCCAATCGGAGAGCTTCTGCAGTTTCCGCCGCGCGGATCTCCAGAAAGCGGCGCTGTTGTTCGCGTAGCGCGGCCAGTTCCTCTTCTTCCAGGACCTCAATCAACGCCTGCTCGATCGTCTTGCCAACCAAGACTTCCAGGATCGGTTGTACTTCCATGTCGAAGTCGAAGAGCTGTGAAGCAATAGAAATATAAACGCCTTTGATCCTTTGATGCAATGATTGGCAGTCTTATCTATATGAGAAGCAGTCATCAAGAGTAAATTCAGGACTGTTTCTTTTTTTTATTATGAACATCAATAGCAGCTGTCTCTTGCTCATTTTTTTTTCATAACTTATCGTAAAAAGCCTCTTTCATGGTTTCGACATGTATAGTGACATATTTTAGAACTATTTTCATATACTTCATAACTGGTTGTGAAAAGTAAAATCTTAGACAACTAGTCACAGATATTCATGAGACAATTTGTTCATCCTTTTGTTTTGGTAACGAGGTTCCATTTTGAGTCTAATGCATTGTTTTTTCTTGCAAAACCCCGACCGAGTCTTCAAATAATGATTGTATGAAACACGTCATGAAATGAATGAAATTAGTTATTTCATAACTAGGTACAGAAATTGCATAGTTAATTGTCTAATTCTTCTTTTATCAACTTGTTATGAGAAATAATACCTTCGAAATGTTTCACTGTACATATAAAACCACAATCAGCTTATCAAACCACATGTCAGAATTTTTGTACTGTGTAATTGTTCTCCACTTGGTCCGTAGTACTACTGCTCTGTAATATAATCGCTTTTCTATTATGGATATGAATAAAAAATCGGAAGTACTCACATCTCCAGGATATATCTGCGTGGCAACATCTGCGCCGGTCTTCGCAGGAACGTAGAACGGCGACACCGGCCTTTCGACGAATAGATCGGTTTGTGTGCACATATCGCGCACAGGCGGGTTAACGAACAGCTCTTCCAGGTACTGCTCGGTCTGAACACGCTCATGGCGCCTGCCGGGTACCGCAGGCGGTGAACCCAGCCTTAATTGTGAGGAGCGGATGTGCTGGTGCTTCGCCTTGCGTCGTGCCAGAGAGCGGCGTCGGGCTTCCGCCGCGCGGGCCGCTGCCGATTCGCCTTCGCCGCCCTGAACAATCAGATTGTGGTGTAAGATTTAGGATTCAGCAATGAATTCGAACCAGGCGCAAGTATTCACCTGGTAAAATTGGCCGTGTTTGATGGGACCTAGTGGACGAAAGTGATTGTGGACGCTTTCGAATAACTAGTCGATGAACGACAAGTTAGGAGGAAAGCACCGTCAGCGCTGTTAAAAAACGCTGTTTTGGTTAGCGGAAGCGTATTTATGTCATGTCTTGTGAATGGAGTTTTCCAACTTTGAGTTCAAATTATTGAAATAATGCATAAAGATATCTGGATTGTCAATACGCATGATAAAGGTGATGTCAACGAAAACTATATTCTTTTGCAGCATAAGGTGCACAGTAAGTATGTGACATAGGGTTGGCATGTTCAAATCACGTAGCTCAAACTCATCAAAAAGTTGGGAGCGATAGGAGTTGATAAAATGCGAAAAGCATAAATAAAATGTAATCAAAAGCAACAATGGAGATAACTTGATACGGGAATCTCATCATGACACATAACATGACAAAGAGAGATGGTCATATCGTGCAGTTAAAAGCCATCCAAAGGTGAGATCTAGCGCTGTCAGCGCAAGCAGTTTCGTTGAACATATTCTTCCACTATTTTGAGTCATACGTGAGGACTAGACTGTCAGTCTGCATGTGTCAGTATGGAAATGCCTGAAAAAGGTTGTTGATCCTTTAGTGTTTCCATCTAATATGTCGTTTGCATTTTTCTAGGCTAGTGTAGTGTCTGCAAGACCATATGATGATGAGAGATGAGTGGTGTGTGTTGATAAGATGATGTACCTACAATAACCACTTTATGATGGTGAGCTTTTTCCACCACATACATTGCCGTGATTGTAAGGTGGTATTTTTACAACTTCACAAATAATCTACATGGTCAGCTCGATACTGGAGTATTTTAACCTGTCTGCTTCAAAATTATCAGTTTGTATGTGATTGTAATTATAATATGTGTCTGGTGAGTGTACAATACCGGATGATCCACAGCGGCATTACAAAATAGCTAAAGATAAAAATAAGCAATTTGGTTTTTTGGTAGGATTGAAAATCATGAAAATTTGTTGTTTGACCCCGAAGAATATTTTGAATGACACATCCTCTATATTTCAGTTTTTTATTCTAAAAACTTAAAAACAGCTTTGCATAACAAGTTTTTAGAAGACTTAAATATGGAAACTGACAAAATTAACGTTTCACATTGAGCACATATTGATTCTGAATATTTTTTTTATTCTGAAATATGTTTTCAAAAAAAGAACATTGTCTATTACTAATCTTGATAAAATTGTACATATACACTCATGTTAGGCACAGAATTGTAGAAGCTGTTCAGGAAAAATGCAATCATGAGCGACTAGCATCTGAAGGTGATAACGATGAAATAGTGTCAATATATGTACTTATCTTAATTGAATGAACCACAATGACTCCTTAATCCAAAATGTCCGTGATAGTGTAAAGATGTGATATCTATGTAAAATAAGCATTGAGAAAACAAATCGGCACATTTCCTATTCATGACAAGAAAGAATGAAAAATGTGTATATGAAAAAGCATAGACGTAGAAAGTACGTACCTCGTCTTTGGAAAGAAGTTTGGCGTATGCAAAATTTGGATTCCATCTTGGCTGCACAATACAAAATATAATAAAGCTCCGATTTTATTCTAGAAGTAAGCTTCATAGCTTTCGCACTAAATTAGCAAATAAAAAATGAGCCGATTCGTATAGCAATTCAGTAACCACTAAATCACTGTTTGTAGTAGATTTGTAGGCTACAGTTTGGAATATTGTATATGGGTTTTAGGCAAAGGTAAGAGCGAAAATAATACTTGATCTAATTGCATGCTAAACACTAGCACTTGATCAGGGCAATTCTATTCTTACAACTCTTCCTCACATGAATTGTTCAGGTTATTTATGCATGAGTAAACTGACATTTCTCGAATTTACTTGTCACAACGTTCAAAGTGAGCTTAGTTTTGTTGCGCGTTCAGTTTCATTTGTCACACATAGAAGATTTCGATTACCCGACACAACAGTAGTGTAAATATCAGTAATAGTAAACACGTTATTAACGATTCATTGATAGGAACGTACATCTAATAAAGTTTAGAATTTATATTATCATGATGACTTTATATGTATATATTTTCAATACGACCAGACTTCAATAATATTAAATCTCAGGTGAATTCACCTTAGTTAAGAATAAATTTTGCTTCCAAAAATGGTGGTACTGTTTATTTCAGTACCTATGCAGAACTTCCACCATTTTTACAATTTCCAGGATCTATGAGAGTTCCTGAAATAAGTGCTTCATTTCCTGTTCAATAAGAAAAATGGCAGGTGTATAATAATTTTAGACATCCTATACAAAAAACAGTTCATGTTAGCGGATATAAGGAACATACATTTAGACTATACGTAGGCTTGGCTTGAAAGTACAAGTAACGTACAAACAATTAAAAAAGCTGCATATAATGCGTGATATTGTATGATAACTCCTAATTTAAACAGCACATAAATATTTATTTATAAATACATGGAGATGAAAAGTTTGTTTATTTTGCACAAAAAATGTTGTTCTCCTTGCATTCTTACTGAACGCATTTTAGTAATTATAGTCCAGGTCATGTTAAATCTATTGTACCTTCTTAACAATCGAGAAATTTTCTGTAGCGGAAATGTTTTGACTGGACTTTTCAATTCAATTATTAGCGTAGCAGTATAAATTATATTTAGAGTGATATGTCTACCAACAAAGTACGCGCAGTAGCATATGGCAGTATAACGTTAGACCGGAAAGAGTTAATAATAATAAGCTAGGAATTTAGTTAGATACTAATCATTCCTAACAAGTTTGGAGGTGCGGAAAAAAGTGCGAAAAAATAACTTCCTATTTATTCAGACTGATATTAAAAACTATTAATGGCAAAATTTTCCAAGAGAACATCACAGAGAAGTATTAAAAAAATAATGAAAGAAGAGAGATTTTCAGGTTACCCTGAATTCCGAATTAAGTCACTATTAAATGAACTGTGAACAGAAGTAATATTTATCCATCACAAGCGATAATGTCGATATCATACAATTCTTAACATTTTTTTTGAAGATATAAATATTTCTTTTAAATAATCTTGGAACAGCTGTTCATTTTAACACTTAAAATAAGTTGTAGCCGCGTCTCATCTTATTACCTGGAAACTTATATTCTCACAAAGCTTGCCACCTGTGGTGTGACTTTAACCTAAAGATCTTAGATTCTAGATACTGACCTGTCCAGGCTGTGCCGCAGCAAAGTTGCTGCCTCTGAACACTCTCTTTTCGAACATAACGTTCGCATATGGAATTGGAACATCGCTGAAAAAACAAAAGCAACAGTAATTTCCTGGTACATTTCTATTTTCGAGGTTTTTATTTATTCAAACTAACGACAGTGAATTACGCCAGATAATGGATAGAATCTTCGATCACAATCCAGCATTTCTATATACCTCTAGGTTGACCCAGCAGCAGTGTTTGTATTTTGTATTTATGAATGCTCTCCAGAAAACAAGTTAAATTTTGAAGGACATCGATAATTGGAGTAACGTGTACTTTGCCTGCATTTACAATAAGAGGAATAGCCATGAAGTGTTGTTAAATGAAACCGACCAACACAATTGGACACAAAAGCCACAACTGATGAACAAAACAGAATTTATTATTCTCAAAAACGGCTCGTCTATCGATGTTACACAAGATCGAAAAATATAAATTTTGTACCATTATTATGTAAAAGAAACGCGATATGTGTCAAGTCAAGTCCACTCTGTCAAATTAGCTGAAGGATTTCCAAAAATCTAATCTTCTGAAGTCCTAACTATCGCATCCAGTTGTCATCAATAATATTTTTAAAGGACCTTCTGTTACTTTATGTGGTATGAACTAGAGTGATTGCTTGCCTACTCAGAGACTCGCTGCATAACATATTCGTGTACAAATAATAAAATGCATACATAGAATTATTACTAAACAACTGTTCATCAAAACACTGTTGCTATATCGCGAATAAGGTTCTTTTCTATGGAGGACAAGTTACAAGCGATATTTAACATAGTTCATTTCAACAAAGTTTCAACAACCAACTATCTACTTAATAATAACATATATGTTATTTACTGTAAAAATAATAACAAAAATATGAAAATTATCAAAAAGACGAAGCGTTCATTTCATAAAAATGGGGAAAACAGTTATAGGTATTCTTTTGAAGCTTCAATAAAAAATACCAAACAAATGCGTTCTAGGCTGAAATAGGATTTAATAGGATTTTTTAATGTCTGTAGCAAACAGAATTGAAGTAATTTCGTTTTGGAAATTACTTAATACATCATTTTTAGATTTAAATAAAAGCTGGAATAGTAATCTAACATATATACGCGTCCAACTAATATCATCATTTTTTCTGTAGTCGCTCAAAAAAGAAAGAAGGATAAAACTTGTTCATACTCATTTCATTGCAGACAAGAAATCTATTATAAATATTTACAAATTTTTATATTCAATTCCATGGTTTATTTGGTCGTCTGCACTGTCAACCTTAGCTGCACTAACTTTTTCTTTGGTTTTATTTTTCATTGAATACATTTGTATAATGTAGCATTTATCTGAAAAAAGAACCAAGCCATTTAATGAGTTTTAATACTTTAACTACTCATGGAAGTAGTATCTTTTCGTGTCATCGCAATTGAAGGGCTGGCGACCTGGGCAATAATCGCGGTCAGACATAACAAATTATGTACGATATTATTACGCCGAACTGTGTCATATCGCCTGATATTATTATGTTGTTCTTATCAAGCTTAATTCGATTTTAATTGAAGGCTAATCGACATTTCATTTCAATAAAACAGGACATTTTGATTTCTTTATGAAATTTACTTTGATTAGGATATCCGCGTATATAATTTGCCTCCATAAAGGCAGTGAATGATGATAATGGATCATTTTCCGATGAACTTCCCGATTCAGCAGTCACGTTAAATTCGATCTATCGAATTATTTTAGTAATTGTCATGATCCTAGGTGGTGAAAATTGTTCAGTATAAACAATGCGTTTTGATAGTTATCAGATCTGTCATATAAATCATGGAATCATCAATAAATAAGACCTATTACAAAAAAATTGAAAAATTACTATGGGTGTATCATGACGTGAAAAATTTCAACTTCTCTTTGAGTGAATTCAAGCATTCTTTCCATTGGGCTTGTCTTTACAAATTTCATAATACATGCACATTATTTTAAAGCATATTTCATCTCTACAATAGTGACCATTTTCGTAGCTTATTCACCTATTCAGCAATCATGACTAATCTGAGAAAACACAAAAAAAATAAAAGCGTTATATTGATTAAATTTTCATATATTAATATTCATGGAGAGTAAAATCAGTTAATTCGTTCTTTAAAAATTTTGGTATCTCGATAATCTTGTCTCAAATATCGTAATCTCAATACAAGCAAAAAATACTTTCGAGCTTTATAGGCTCAAATACCATTCGGTAGAATTTGGCGATATCAAGACTTGTTGCTGTTACTGTATCCTGACAATTTCCACAAATTGTGGCCTAAGTATAGTGAAATATGTTGTGTTTCACTAATTTGCTCCGAAATATTTCGAATCCACGTATTATAAACAGATGAAGATTGAACACTACGTTTTACTAATGAAGTTTATTCTCTGCTCTACTCTACTACTATTAGTTTCAATCCCTTCATCGTCGTTGTGGGAAATCAAATATTACGTAACTATGTGGATTGTAGATGCTCTTACTTGGTGAAACTCTTCCATCATGTAGATAAATAGTTGTGTAATTATCACACAGTTTCACAAATAAGACTCTTTCTTTTAGTGACGCGTTTCGATTTTTATAACTAACTAGTCTTATCATGTAAACAAAACTAGAGCTCTCAAAGCTAGCATATAAAAGAAAGAGTTTCATTTGTGAAACTGTGTGATAATTACACAACTTTTTATCTACATTACGCAACTAGTTATGAAAGTCCCATTTCATAAAAAGTTACGAAACAGCGAAACAAGTAAGAGAAAACTGCGATTAATAATAATAAGTTTTTAGTACAGTTTTTTCGGAATATTTCAGAACATATTCGGAATAAATATAAAAGTACTTAATTTAATAAGATATTCGCAACTGATTTTGTAAGAATTGTTAGGTTATAATGATAAACGTTAACATGAGACCGAAGGTTTTATTTATATTCCTGAATAATATCCAACCATTTCCAAAAGAATTTTTCTTTGGACGTCAATCATATTGAAAAGTTCACCGTAGCAATACTAAATTTTGAAAAATGAGGAAGAAAAATAAAATTGGCGAAATTACTACAAATCTCAAAAATGAGAAGTTCGTAGAAACCAGGATGGAAAATAGTTCACTGGAAATTTTTTAAGCATGAAATTAAACTGCTTAACGGTAAACGTGAAGGCTAAAATCTATTTGAAAACCGCTCAAATTACTCAGCTTCCCGTTAACCGCAACTATAATTATGTAATATAAAATCCCTTACGTCTAGGATTAATATCTTAAATAACAGTTCAACTGTTGCAGTACAAGCATGAATCTGTTAACTATCCACAGGCATTCACAGTCTACATCTAGATAGTCATTCGAAACATTTTTATATCAATAGTAGATTATCCAATGTAACATCGCATATTTTGTAGCTACTATTCTCAGTATACCTATTTCCAGATGTTTCAGTCTATGAACTCTAATGTTATTTCAAATAATTATACCAAGTTGCGATTAAAATAGAGAAAGCGGACATATGGGACTGAAAGTTTTATGAGAAAATTATACGTTGGCGTGGATCGATTGCAGGAAATATATTGATGTCATTTGGTAATGTACATATAACTGAACTCTAAACAGTTACATGTTTTCATTACCGCTCCTTAATTACTATTGCACACAATTGTTTATGGATTATTAGTGCAGTAGATGCAACGGTGATCGGATATTTTTACTACAGCACTGATATGAATGAAAATATTCGATTCGAATCGCGTTTGGTTAGGAGTATGAGGATGGTTTTTTGTTTTTACGTCCTATTTAATGCAAATACAACGTTTTTTAGGCAATTCATAGGTGATCACAAAAATCTACATCATTCGGTTCCGTTAGGGTTTCTGGTGATGTGACTCTCCGTTTGACGTATTTGTCAGCGCATACTAATAGTTATCACTGATCCGATTTTAATGAAACTTCTGAGCAATGTGCAGTTAGTAATGCGGTAATCTGCTATACTTTTGTAATTAGTGTATGGCCCGCCGGCTACTTAGAAATTTTATAAAAGATATGAAACCATGTCCAAACATTCTGGTTGTTTTTACTTCTCTAGTCAATAAAAATGAAAAAACTTATACATTGTTTTTGGATGTTTCCAACTACAGAATTTTAGTTGACTCTTATATGACCTGGTCATTTCATATCGACCTTATATGCACTAAACTATCCAAAGCTGTATATGCTAACAGCAAAATTTCATACATAATCCATAAGGATGACGCTTTAAAAGATTATTATGGAATGTTCCCTTCTGTATTGAACTATGGAGCACTTAGTTGGGGTAATGCGTCACATACCCAACTCCTGAAAATCTATTTCATACAGAGAGCAAAAGCGAAACTAGATAAACATTGTCAAAAAATATTTAAAAACCTAAAAATGATGAAAAGATTTGCAATTGTCTTGTACCAGAATTTGTAGCATATAAAAAACAATGTAAGCATTGATACAATATAGGTGGCAAAAATAAATTGATACCTAGAAATATAATCAATATAGCCAAAATCCTGGAATTGAATATCACAACATACTGCTTGAAGGTGTTACAGTTTTTTCAAATGTAATTTGAGTGATAAACAGTCCTAAAAGTCGCAAATAAAAAGTAATAAAGGTTTACATCTTTATTTCTAGACGATTACTATAGCGTGAGAAGTACAGTCAAACTTATAAGTAACAGACTCGAAAGCATTATTATACAGCAAACAGTTAAAGAAAGATCGACGTTACTCGATCTCGACGACATAGGGCTTCTATGGAGGGATATTTTTAGGTATTGGACAAAGCAACATACATTTCATTTCGGGATTAGGTATAGTATACTGTGAAATACAAAACATGCAAACCAAAACAAATAACAGCACCCAACATGTAGAGTAGCCACCATTATGGCTCCAAGTGGACTGTTCAAATTATACCCCGATGGATAAAGTTAATCGATTTTAATCTAAAAACAGGAATAGTGGCTCAACAATAAGTACACACTACCATAACGTCTTGACCTATTTCTCCGTATGATGAATTTTTATGTCGGGTCAGGCTCGTAAGTGTACCTCTGCTTGTCTTATGGTAAAGAAATCGATAACTGAATGATAGCATATACATACAAACACACAATTAGACTGATGGAGTTCTCTATAGGGCAACGAATTGAAAAAATACAATGTTTGCCATAGCAAGGAACTTTATTTTTTTAGTTGAGGGTATAGTGTAGTGAGACCACTACACTATACCACCCAGATCCTTTGTCAATTCATTCTTAACATACAGAATCAATTTTCCGGTACACATGTCCAATAGACGATTGTTTCCGATCTCATCTGCCATTTATGTATTTCATCCATCTGCCCTAACATTTTTACCTTTCCTTTAAACTTTACGCTCCTCCTCCACTTGCAAGTTGATTTTGAATTCTCAGCTACAACACTCTGTATCATTCCTTTTCCAGTGCTTTGAGAAGTAGGAGCTCTATAGAGCATGATGGACCTCAGCACCTTCTTTCGCTGTTGGCGCTCCATAGCACAGTATCAGGAAAATTAAGGATACAATGTTCGTCCTTTGCACGGTTCGCTTTATATGTCCAATTATCATTGTAACCCTATCCAGCCAATCTTATATGCACTGTATTGCATTTTAGCTTACAATTCCATACTATTTTCATATTTCTAATTTAACTGTCTTCACAGGTGCACGTCTGCGTTCAAGGAAGTATCACTAAGTCTATTTTCACGGGGAAATTGTCAAACCTTTCTTTTTAATCTATATGGTGATTTTGGTAATTGCATGTTTGATCAGTTTTCCAAGTCACTTACCTCTTTTACTGGTCATAATAATCCACGTAACTTTTCAAACTGATTGCTAGTAATATTTTCTTATAGATAACCTCACGAGAATGATAGCCTATCGCCTTTCATAAGCGCTGCGAGAGGTTCAGTCCACAACGCCAAAGTTCACCCAAAGAACGACTTTTTGAAGAGACTTGTTCGAGGTCTTGTAAGCTCGACCTGGTCAGGGTGCACTCGCTGAGTCTTTTGGAAATATCTATACAATAGGGACAGATCAACCACTGTTCTTCGATGTTCCTGACTGTGAAGGTCCTTTGTGAGGTCAGGCATATCAACTAGACGCATTGCTCATTTGTGGATTGTGTCTTGAAGCTTTAAGTACTGCAGCGATTGTCTGATATGGGCCTCATATAGTAGCAGTAGCTGTTCCTGAGAATATGGAAGAGAACCTCCAGTTTCTGGGACACCAACTTAGCGAGACCAGCAACATGATCGTGCCATGACATGTTACTGTTGATTTTAATTCCCAGCTGCTTGGTGGAAGATTATTCAAGTACTGAGTGTCCCTCCATCTTCAGACTGGCTGGCAGACAAGCATGTGACTTATTGACAGTCCATCATTAAACATATTTGACAATGACCTTCTCAAGTGCCGTTCCTGAGGATTTTTCAAATTGATTATCATCTTTTTGGTCTTCTTAGAATAGAATTCGTTATCCTAAATAGCTTTTCATCAAATTAACTGTACAGGTCGGAATGTTCGGTTACTCGAACCTTACACCACAACTACCACTGTTGGGTTTTCACGCCAGTCGTCCCACGACATCACTGTATCACCTGCGTCTTTAGTGACCTTTCTTGAACCGGATTCACCAGAGACAGTCCTTTACTCGTATTTGCCTCAAAATATTATCGCAGTCTGCTCTCTACAAGTCGTTATAAAAGCATCCAAAAACAACTCAAAATATATAGAGGTATGTATTGAGCCTGTTTCCACCTCTCTGGAAACCTTCTCGCGTCCAAGTAGTCGTACATTACGGCCAGCACCAGTAGTGAGATTTCTCTCATCAAAATTCTGACTACCTCGTTCGGTATTTGATTCCAAACTTGCCGCTCAGTTTTCAGTCATCATTATTGTCATCGCGAATTTGAGCATATCCAAAGACCCATGACATTTTTAGTATCTCAATTAAAATTCAGAATGCAATCTGCAATCTGCAACTGCTGCTCGGGTTTTTAATAACACATTTCTGTGCAACTAATTTTCTTTCTTGCTTGATCACAAACATCATTCAATTTCTTGTATTATTTTTTTTAAGTTTCATTAAACAAAAACGCATGTATCTCTACATGTACATTGAGCATGAGTATTGAGTAAAACTGTTCCGTCGTTCAGAATGAACTGTGTGATTACAAGTTTCTTAAACAAACAGTCAAACTGGAAGCATTTGAAACCGATATTTTAAGTAAAACTCATTCAAAACGGCATACAGTTATTGGGACACTCTTTATTTATCATTTGTCCAACTATTTGTATTTGAAGTTAGGTCTTGCTCACCTCAAATTTGAGTCTGTATTTTCAGTCTTAAATCCAACAATCGAACCTGCAACTTTTGCTGCAGCTTTTGCCGCAGCATCACATCTGGAAAATACGTGAGAATGTAGTAATTCACAGCACAAAAGGTTAATCACTGTAGTAGAGCAAAAGCAGTATTTACTCAATCTTGGTTTTTCAGACAAAGCTTAAGTTTCGCAATCGTAGATAGGAACCATAAAGATCCCACAATCAAACCTAATTCAGTGGAATATGCTCACAACTGTAAGAAGTGAAGAGATGGGAAAATTGTCATAAGAAGAATGTGAAAGTGAGCAAAAACTAGGAGTGTGTAGATGTATATTTGCATAATTTCAAAATCTGAGCTGGAAAAAATTAAGAATTTATTTTACTAGAAAACATCATGTTATAACCAGACCTTTTATAAATACGAATACGTGTTGTCCAAGATCACCTCATCTTAACCAAGTGGACTATCATTGTGGGGTTTATAAAAAAAGTTGATGTTTAGAGCACTAGTCACGTAGCTGACAGAATTAAAAGGCTCTCTACTAGAGAGCCAAATTCTAAAATTTAACAAGAAATTCTATATAATGGTGTGTACAATTTTGAAACTGTTGGACATGAGACATCCCAAAAAGCAATCGGGTTTGCGTGACATGCTGTCATTACCTTTTAGTTTGTTAAAAATACATATATCAACTTATTTCTCCTGGAAGTTAGATCATCAAAATGTGAAGAATGGGAACTATAATTAATCTAACATCTAATAGATACCTATATACTCACTGCTTCCACCCTAATAACATCGAAATAGTATATTAATAGGATTTTATTTATATCATGTACCTGGAAACATGTACTGTCTGTGGAGGAGGTCTATTCAGTATTCTGGGCTGACTGGAAAAAGCGTATAATTTTTTAACCTCTTTGGACTCCTTTTGGATTGGTGGTGATTCTAGCTTTATTCCAATGAGGTTGGCGATTTCAGGAGGGGGATCTAAGAATTCTCCTTTCTTCACTGTTGTAACAAAAGGTTTTCTGGATAATGTCATCTCTGCATTTTTCTTGTTGTGCTGTTTTTCGTCCTTTTGTAGTTTTCTCAATTTAAAATCTGCATTAGTATGGGTTAGTTTAATAAAAACTGTATTGCACTTGGATAAGGGTAGTAACTATGTATCTATGGATATTCTATCAATTATAACCATAGCATCTGAGAAATTTCTGAATGGCCAGACTAATATGTCAAATCACAACTCAAATAATAATAGAGTACTTTTAATGATTAAAGTTGAGATAACTAACATATACACATATTTTTTGTTCAAAATTCAAAATGTAAACATTACACATGCTAAAATACCGTTCATATCGAACAATATAACTATAACGTGAGTGAGAAGTATAACACTTCTGATTTATTTTTTACATTTACTTCGCTCAAAGAAAGCCTTGCACAGAAAAGGTGCATAGAAGACTGCTTTGACTATACTTTTATTAACATCACAATGATATCCTTACAATTTTCTCAATCAATCGACTTTACTTTTTCGAATTTTACGGCTTCTATTGTCCAGTTATGAGTTGTGGTGACCACGAATTCTGAGAATAAGTTACTATAATTAATGTTGATGTTTTAAGGACTATTCTTTTTTTATAACTCCCTTGATTTGCAGCTAACTTGACTGTAATACATTTTCAACCGTTTCCATTGAAAATATGTCCACTGTTCGGGGACATTTACAACATTTCGATAGGGATTATTAGTAAACGTCTGCCAAACAAACAAGGACTCTTAGTTTTAATGATTGATCGTTTGAGAACCGCTCGAATTTTCCGTGATTTTCCTTCTATCCATTCATAATCCATCGTCTAAAAACAGGCAAGAAAGGAACGGTTACCCGTTGCTTGAGACGAGATAAAAAGCTTTCTTAACGAAATACAGTAATGGATTCATATAATGATTTTTGTCAAAATAATCTCTGTAGCTGTAAAACTGAAAAATTAGTAAACTGTTTTATGGAAATCGTAACTAATTCATGGAGCCCTAGAAACATTTTCAGGAAAACCTCAGTTTTCGTGGAAAACAGTTTGGGATTCGCTTGCCCAGGCAATAATCTTGGATAAAAGGCATTTTGAAAATTACTCAATGAAGTAATAGATATCCAGTGGCAAAGTTCATAATATGTATAATAAATTATACCTCCCATAATATATGGCTACGATTATCTACACAACATAAATGTGTATGTATATCGGAACCACAGATACATAGCTACCTATTTATGTAAATCCAGGTTACTCCTCACCCAAAGTTTTAGTAAATTTATTGTCCAACTGTTTCTTCAACTCCTCCAACTTACTCTTCATCTGGTTGCCGTGTATCAAATTTCCATGAGAACTACTGAGTTTCCTCTTCAACGATGTCTTTTCTTCGCTATGAATATTGCCGCTAGATTGCGCAAAAGTTTTCTGCTTGTTTTCCTCTAAGTTCGTCGGTACTCTCCTTGTGGGATGTACGATCACATTCGGTTTGAGTTTGAGGGCGTCTCCTCCAAACGGTCTCAAGATTGACTCCCCGGTAATGGTCATAGTTACCGGGAGGTTGTCTTGATTGAGAATCTTGAAGGCGACCTCTTCCTCTATCTCGTCGGAAGACACCGACGGGATGGGAGGCATATTGATTGCTATTTCCGTCATGGATGATGAAGTGTTGAGGTTACATGACCTTGCAGCGTATATGTATGTTAGCATTTGGATGCTAGGGTTTCATTGTTCCTTCTCCACCGACCTACGTGAAATGTATGATTGCTGTATAGGTTGTATATACGATCGCGATCTGCTAAATCTGATCAGTTCCAAAACTGTAACGACCAAAAAACCCATCTCTACAAAAGTTACGTTGTTTATTAATGTGTTAAGTTACTTAGAAACACCCAATCTATATAGTAAAGACTTTAGTTTGCTACCGATTTATATGAGTTATTTGAAATGAGTGGATTTGAAATAGCTTAGATATCCATTTGCATATTCATATGAACAGAGACCGCATACGTTTATTAGGGCCAAATTTATTCACCGTATAGACGCAACTGTCAAATTGACTGCGTTTATTAGATCAAAGTGAAACTTTTTGCTGTGTAGCGTTAATATTTCCATAAACAAGACCTCTGTACTGCATACTAGTTTACCAATTCATCGCTGCTTCAGCTGTCAAACCACACACAGACACACACACACACACACACACACACACACACACACACACACACACACACACACACACACACACACACACACACACACACACACACACACACACACACACACACACACACACACACACACACACACACATATATATATATATATATATATATATATATATATATATATATGTGCAACGCCGATTCTAGAACTATAACTGATATACGAAATAAAGTGCTGGACTCTAAAGAACTCTCTCTTGGAAAGAACCTATTAGAATATTTTGCAGTTACTGAGTGGGATTTATATTCTGCTCGTTACAGAATGTAACTGATTAGATTAGCTAGTCATGATTGTACAAGCAATCGTTAAACGAACCTGTTGAAAAATAAAATATTTTCAATTTCACCTACCATTACAGTACTGTTGATTTTACAACGTATCGACAAACTGTCGAGCATTTGGCTTACTTATTAAATTATAGTAAGTGAATACCAAAATAAAGCAGCACACTTTTTAGTTTAATAACTCATTTTAAGAAGGCAAGCTGAGCAAGTTAAACTGTTGACAGATTCACACTAGCGCAATGGATTTGTTTCATTAGTTCATTAAAAAAAGCTGGCGGAGGAAATGTTGAGTTGAGCCCAGAAATAAAATAGTAAATATAGCATATTGTTCAATTAAGTAAAATGCTCTTCAAATAGTTCTAGCATAGAGTATGCTAGAGCTATTTGAAGCATACTCTATGCTAGAACTATTTGAAGTACAAGGGTCAATTCAGAAAAATTTAACAGATATAGTCTGGATATTGGATTATCTAATCGCAGATCAAACCAACTTTGAAAGCATGAAGTTATTTATTAGGATGAGTAAATACTCTTGAAATAATAATTAGAGAGTAGGAGTAGAGAACAAGAATGTTGGTATTCATCAAAAGGATACAATCAGAAGCCTATTGCTGAAAGAAAATACTCGTATCAGAGAGATGTCTATACTTCAATGGAAAAAAGAATACATGTTCGGTAGAACAAGTTATAATAGCATGCAGTCATATTGTTTATAGGTCATAGGCAATTAGTCATTAAGTCATCTCCGTTCTGTAGAGTTTATTTAAAAAAATACATTTTACCAAATAAGGCTGACTGTAGGTGTTGATATTTGAATCCTGATGCAAAGTTCAAAGCAATAACCACAAATTTTGATGCAGATATGTTTGATTATATAGTATAACTACATCAGTAAACCAATTAATAATAAAAAGCAGATTGAAACCTATATTCATGCTACTAAATATAGTTAGCACGACTAGATTATTTTGAGATGTTTCATATGAGTTAACTATTCTCTAGATATAAAATGTCATCCATTTTGTGAGAAAATTGATAAGACGATAAGAAACAGGATTAACTCTGAATATATAAGAGAAATGCAATAACCTCATCATTCATCTAAAATAAATGATAAATTGTTAACAATACCTTTACTCATACGTGTCGGAACATGAGTAGTAACTAAATTTAATATAAGCTTTAAAAAAAACCATCAGCACTTAGTAAAATTTGTAAACTATATTTCTGTCAACAGTTGTGCTTGCGGTTTTCCATTTAGAATATTTATATATAAACTTCTCTGAGCAATAGCCAATGTTAGAACTATACATTGCTGTACCCTGATTTATTAATAAGCTGAACAGCATTGCCAGCAAATGTATCTTTTTGAAATAATTTATAATAACTTTCCTGTAAATTATATTCCGTAAAGGAAGCTTTCATTTTGTGGTCTTCCTTCGTTATATCCATTCATAATCTCAGATTCAGTATACTTCTACTGAAAACATCCGCTTTCAAACTCAACAGTACATAATAGTCAAAAAGGTAATGCAGAACAAGTCTAAAGTATACTTACTCTTTAACATGAATGAAGCACATTTCGTCGTGCAAAATGGTCGCACAGAAACAGAAAATCAAAACGGCTGCAGTCGTCGCGATAGAATGACCGGATTGTTCGAACTGACCATTGCAGAGACCGGCTGGACACACGCGATATGTTGTTATGCGGCTGACGCAAGCGCTTGACCGACGACAACGGAGAGTTATTGAATCCAATAAGAAAACCAGATCACTCGTTTTGATACTAATAAAATCATTTGCTCCAATCAAACAATAGAATTGGAAGGAAAAAGAACAGTATGCAGCATAAGTAACTGAATTAGGCACATTGTTGTTCATTGTGATAATTGTTTCATATACTAAATAATAAGATATTCATATATCATAATTAGCAATTTTTATACTTCTACACTTCAACCTACTACAAATCAACTAATCCATTTTACAGACACAGAGAAGTATTACAGTAAATATAGGTTGCATTTTACTATACAGCATGTTACGATATCTTACATAGCGATAGCTATTGCAACAAACAAATCCAGACAATAGGTTGTTCAAGAAGTTTTATCTGTTAAAATAAAAAAAGCTTGAGGGTTCTTGTACAATGCTCTTCCCTGCCTGCCTCCCTGTTTTTCATGTATTGACATGGTTGTCAAAAAATAGGACTGTTTATTTTGAATCTCTTGAAATGAAGAATCTAATTACTGCTCAATAAAAACCACAGCGCTTTTATGCCTTACCGGCGAACCTGTAAGATTTAATGAAAAATACGTTACGTTATATTTGGAAAATGTAGTTTATAGCATTGCAGTGACGTGATCAACTTATCAAGTTTAAAAAATGGTGAATGAGACATACATTTCATCAGAGTATTTAGTTTGCACATACACCTTTTCATACACTTTATGCTCTTATTCTGGAAAACCTTAAACCATGGAAGCTATCAGATGTAGTCATGTAACAAAGTGGGAAGTACTCACGCTGTAAGACGGACTGCCGCACAGAATTTTTGAGAACAATGATGAAATAAAGACGCACATCTTATCTTTTCAAAAAGGAGGTTTGGCGTCACTTGAATGACGAGACATCGGGGGATCAATTGGGAGTGAAGTAGATCCTGCTACAGGTGCGTGAGCGTTTTTACTAGGTGATTTGCTTTTACACCAGTATAGGGATATCTACAGCGATAGCGCAACTGCAACATTTGGTGGTACCAAAAAGTATAGCAGGCTTCCAGAAGAATATTCCTTGGCAGACATCGTCTCAGCGAGTCTCGATGAGCATTGTTTCGTCAGGGCTTGAAGACCGAAACACAAAAAAGGGGGAATACAATGGTCTTTAAGCACTCCAACTGCCATCTCCTCTACTTGGTGGATAAGAAGAGGCCATACCAAACAGGACTCTACTACGACTGATGGAATGTGCTATGCCATTTGAAGCACCAGACCCTCGAACACGGCGTCAAGAAGGTGGCCAAGCCCAAGTTAGATTGCAGTTGCAATGGTTCAGATTGTGGAATGGTCAGAAACAAGTTGGAGGTGATCTTCATAGACGCAAATGTGGACTCTGGTGTTGCAGTTCACCTGAAGACGATTGAAGATAGCATATCAATCGAAACGTCGTGATACTAAAAATTTTATAGACAGTGGAAGTCCGAAATCAAACCTTTGATTCAATCCAAGTGTCGACCAAGCTCCGAAGAAGTCAGTCTTGTGTTATTGAGTCAAGGTGTCTCGTTGCCGGAATAGAGGTAGCTGCCGATACAGCCATGGTGAGCAGGAGTAGGAGGAATACCGCTAAGGAGGGGACAGTGAAACGTGATCAGCGTTAGCAGATAGGGAAAGTTCGCCCTGTATATACTTTTAACACCTTTTATTTAACTATTTATCCGAAATTATTGATCACAGCTTTGAATAGTGGTTCGACTAAAAGCTTTTCAGTTTTTTTCATTCAAAAGGTTGTAGTGTTAATAAATTATATAAGGTACAGTATGCATGCAAGTAAAAGGTATGGTAAGGTGTGGAAAGAAAACCGTAATTTCAATCGAACATAGCGGAATAACAGTTGCATGCATGGCTATATCAAGATTTTTAAAGTTAGATATCAACACCGTATAATATAGGTCAGCAATGAGTATTATGTTACGGTTATTAAGTCACCCCTATTATTTAAGTAAGATACATTACCAGCAGAATGATCAATATTACAAGTTTATACTGGTGAAAAATGGCGTTAAGGTTGACGCTGTACGTCTTCCGTAATGATATCAGTTTAGATATGAGTATTTGGATCGTTTTTTAGAACTATAGTTTGAATTGAATTGAAAAAAAATTTGAAAAACAACCTTTAAAATCCCCAGCATTGACTATTTTTCTAAAATTCACATATTTATAAAATTTGGTTCGAATGGAGCAGATTTAAAGTCTGATCACAATATTCAATTAACTGATACAACTGCGTATGGATTACATAGTCTACTTATTTGACGACATTTTCTAATGGACTGAATAATACTTTTCCAAGTATTCCTTATTTTGTTCAGTTAAAATGCATTAACCTGTAGTAAAAGCCGCTAAAACAGAAAGTGAACAGAAACTCTTAATTCATAGAACAAAAAAATAATTATTTATTAATGTTGACAATTTGTTCCTCATAAGTACAATATATCATGAGGCTTCATACCAACTAGCGGTGGGTTACATTTGATTTTTATTTAATAATTAAAAGGAGTAAATGTTATACTACCAAGGGAAGGCCAGAGCAAATGCATTTCAGCTTACTTCGTTAAAAAAATGAATAATTCTGGGCTTGGAGAGATATTTGTAAAGTCTGGAGGAATAGAATACTTTCATCTAGTCTTGATCGCATAATATTTCATTTACCTCATTCATTTAATTATGGAAGATGAATAAAACTTATCAAGTGATTGTATCCTCTGATTCACCGCACTTTAATTAGTCAGTATCAAAAATCATGTTACTGAAATGACAAAATCCACTAGCATTTTAATTCCTATGAAGCTTTTATAGAAGTGAAAAATAAATTAATGAAATCATAAAATTTCAATAACTTGAAACTGAAAGCTGGAAGGGCAATCAAGGCATTAGCAATAATTTCTTTCACTTTTGTTGTTGTCCAGCTAAGATGAGATGAATCTAAGATACAATCGAACGATAAGTTTTAGTAGTTATACTGATCATGCATAGTTGATTACTATTCAACCAAGTATTATGAAACTTAAGACAAAGGAAAACTATTCCATTCACCTTTAATTAGTCCTCATCGGGTGTTTCTTCAAACCCCAAACTGTTTAACTGGCTCTCCAATGGAAACACAAATTACCAAAACGTCTATTACTATTACTAATAAGTCATCATCGTATTTTGACCGAACACCAAGAGATATTTTTGGGTCGAGTATTCTTAATTGGAAATGCCCTGGGAAAAAAGGTAATCGTATTATCAACACTAATCTCCAAGCGACGCGCAGTATGGCGCTGCTCATTGGCAACTTACGAAGTCAAAGGTCCTAACGCCACACTGCATGACGCTTAGAGATAAGTGTTGATGTTGCTGTCATACCCTTGACTGGATGACGTATATACCACTTAATTGCTCTCTACAGTTGGACCGCCAGGCTATACTGACGAGTCTAGGCTAAAGACGAAATATGCATGTCTACTCGTATAGCAGGTCTGATGCATAGTGGAGAACATACACTTAGTAATCGTATTAGCTGGTTCTTGATGTACAGGGAACGACTGAGCTGGAATGAGAAACAAGTAGTCTAGCAAGTCTATTAGAAGGATTACAGGGCTCAGAATAACAGATTCTGTTGACATATCTGTAAAATAATTATGTACTGGAGTATGTTTTGCCATGCCTCGAGCTTTCCATAACTCTTCCGGAACACATTCTTTCTTATACAGCAAAATCGATAACAGCGAAAGGTGAACGGACTTCGCAGAAGCAAAATAGTGAAGGTCGCAAACTGTAATTACCAGGGTTTCGTCCATGCTGAGGGTGGTGGGCGACGGCAACGCTAGGTGAGGGGTAAACATTAGGCCGACGAGGACGTAGAGCAAAGCAGGCTTAGTATAGGCGGTGACTCACAAATAATAATTTGGTTTAATTTTTATATTTTCTATCAAATCAACCAGAAAAGAGGTACAATAATCATGTAAGCAAATAATTCCGCAAAAATTTGTCTGAACAAATTTGGCGTAAACTACCCCTAATTTAATTATTATTTTTTTACGTTTGTTGCTACTTACCTATCATATTTCAATCCTTGCCGATGGTAAGCCACTTCATTAGTTTATTCTGATCTTTAATAACTAAATATTCGTGGTTGCTAGTTTTAAATAAAACTCGTTTGATTCCATTTCCTTGACAATATTTCATAATATCTACACTAGATCTTAGTTGATCCATGTGTATTTTTCCCTGGCCACGATATTCTGAACTAATTTGATGCAAGATATAAATTGGAAAACAGTTCATATTACAGGATATTGCCGTCGGAATAGAAATCAAATGAGCATTCGTATAGAAAACGTAACGTCGGCATTTAGATATTACAAAGCAGACAAAAATAACCCCCCACCATCTGACATTCAGCCATCAATGGTTAAAATTATTAAATTGAGAATAGTTTAGACTGGATTATTTTAGTCGCCCCATTTGCAAAGCGTTTGTTTATGTTTCACGAGAAATACCTCTCAAATGGATATGGGAAAAGTTTTAATTATCATAGATCCGGATCTTAAGCTATATGAGCCTTCCATTTTAAAATAAGTCAGTATGTGTGTTTAAAAAAACTGCAAAAATACTTTTTGATTTCGTGTAGAACTATCTTTGCGTAATCTTTGAAGATGAAGGCATTAAACGAAAATCCAACAACTTATTTGTTGCAAATTCTTTGCTCAAACTCATTTAAATATGTTGCCGTTCAAGTATAATAAATATAAGTTATTGGAATTCCGATTTTTTAATGTTATCATATATATTATTTTATATCTCATGCAATATCTGAAAATCGACATATGTAAGAAGATTATTACATCTGACATGATTTGCATAATTGTAGCCCGGTTGGAATCTTGAATTTTAGATCCATATTATTAGAGCTCATGAAAATCTATATCAATCAATTCAATGAAATGCGTTGATTTTTAATGGAAATATACATGGTATTTATTGGAGGAACACACCCAGTTACAATTTAACACTGCAAGTTTTCTCTTAGGAAGTCAATGTCTTCCGTGAAGATAACTTTTCGATAGCGAATAAGTCAAAATTAAGATAAAATATGCAGTAGTCGATTTCTGTATTGTTAATTCCTTTTGGCTAGCCTCACCTTTCATATAAATAACTAAAAATTAACCAAATTTTAACGCAATAGTATATGTACGTGTTTATTTTGCAATACAACACTTGTAACTGCTTCATCAAATCACCAAACATTCAATTCTATAGGGAATATAAATATCTAGTATAATTTTTTCCAAGGGGTTTTGTTCTTGAGATATATTCAAAAACATTAAAAATATATAAAAGTTTTCGATGGTTTATTTTAAGCCTATCCCATGGTTTCCTTTCCTCGTCGTTAAGTGAAACCACATGTGGAATATTAAGCGAACTTCTCTAATGTTGTGGTTATGTTGACAGTTTTTTGATAGTGTAGTATAATTCAGTAGTCATGATTAGGTTTAATCAAAGGTCGGCACTAGTAAGATGATTTTTAGATGGTTTGATTTTTTCACAAGAAACCAAGTTTTCATGGTCTACTACCATGATTACCTTATTAGAATGGAGAAAAGGCAGTTAAGATATGAAGCAAACGTCGCAGGTGGCAGAATTATGATGGTTTCGGTCACGAATGTTGATAGGTGAATGATTTCGGATATCAATGCTGTCACAGCAATAATGCTAAAAGCGACAACGTTCTATATTAGAACTGTTTCAATAGAGTTTTCACAATAATTGATATAAAATATCACTCAGTATGTTCGATCATGTTCTTAATATTAACGTAAAGTAAAGGAAGCTTTAATAACATCCAATAGACTTTGATTAAGTCTAAGTCTGTATCATAGATGAGATACAATAAATTATATGACAGATAAACTCTATAATAGTTCCTTACATTATACGCATAAAATTTTTAAAAAGACACGGTTATTTGAGATCGTTGTAATATTGTAGTTTTGTACGGAAGTGTTTTCGACATAGCTTGATAAAAAATATTAAAAAGCCATTTTTCTGTCTTCTAAGGAACTCTGACTATAATTATCCCTCAAAGTAATAGATATATTCAATCTGAATAGAAATTTTTTAATTTTATTTTTAGTTCCACATCGTTAAGTCGGTAAAAATCTGAGTCGGAGATATAGCTTGAAAATACATAATAAACTTGTAATTTTCTGATAGAGATCTGCATTTAAGACTTTTGGTTAGTCGATTTCGTTAACTCTTTTGTTTATCGATATAGCGACTCAACATTAACCGATTTATTGTCTTTAATAATCATCTGTTTTCAAAAAATATTTATATTGTACAGATAACAACGATAGGTACACAAAATTCAGTTTCCGATGCACCGAGATAAAAATAAAATAGATCACGGTCTACCTACTCTTCCATTTCCTTCTCTTCTTTCTCTTCTTGTTCTTCTTTCATGTACCACTATCGATTTTTCACTTTCCGGTTGAGATAATAACTTTGAGGTGAATGAAAAATGAACTATGTTAAATATTTACTTGATTTCTAGCTGATAATTCTTGTTCAAATTATTGTACCCATATTCGAAGTCCTCACTATACATCTGCTATGTAATTAATATACATATTTCCTCTACTTCCACATGAATACGTTGAATAAATTACTTATCCTGGGTAAGGTATATCGCTGTTAATCAGTCCACCTTTCTATCATCTATAACGCTGATATTAAGCAGTCCAAGATGTTGAACCATTAGACATCGCAAATAAAGACATTAATGGGTAGCGCTACTATGATTCCACCTATTCACCATTTCCGTTTGGCCAGCGATCTGCCTGAAGCATTGTATATCGCCCATGTCGTTAGTTGTAACAACAAAGATTGTACAACTTGTATTATGTATTATTCAGTATTCTTATAGAAGAGATAGATATATGTTGATTGCTTAGCTCTATGTGCTGTGTCTGTTTCAAAAACCGGATGTCCACTTGTCCAATATCTCTAGTAAGGGAAGAATCCATATTCTAAACCTACTACCGTCCTGTACACTATTGTATAAAATTAATTACATCCGGTGCCGATGTGGACAACACGAAAGGAAACCAGACACGGGTCGATAACTGAAATTTGCATTCCACCCCAATTTCACCCCTGTTATTTCTTTCTAAGAATATCTTTGACGTCTTTCGGTCACTTTCTTAGAACTATACGTGACGCACAAAAACTAGTAGGAAAAAAGTGCAGATTTTTGCAATCACTTATGCCAACCTTGACTGATGGCAAAAAACATCACACCGCTAATGCTATGGATTTTCCTTGACCTTAGGGCGGCATAGCGAAGATCTTAAGTATCGATATGTAAATAGAAATGCGACTTTGTTGTTGATAAATGGGCTTTTGAGATAAAGAAAATGTCAGTTAGGTCTTATTGAAGCTAAATTTACTAACAATTCATTGGATCACAATCCACATGATCGTGTCATGATATGTTATTGTTCATGTTAATTCCCAGAAGCATGATGGAGGATGATTCAAGTATTGGATTTCCCTCCATCTCAACTGCTCGCAGACCAGCATGCGACCTTTTTGTCAGGATAGTTGTCTTCCATTTGTCTTGTGCAAATTTGCATTACTAACTTGACAGCAGGCATGTACTGTCACTTGTCCCCTAGGTTATGCAAAATTATATCATATTAAATTGGAGCCAAACATTTCTTGTATCCAATATGAAAGCCTTTCGAAGAGATCATAGTGGCAGCTTTTTTTTTATAACTACATCGCTACATCTGACGATATGAACCTTGTTTTAAGAGTAAACCACAGCAACCACGAGACACAATGCATTCAGCGCTACACAAAATTGCAATCAACCCATCACGTCCTATTTGTGTTATCTATTTGAAACCTCTGATTTCCTTTCAGATGCTGCTTTACTATGAATAACACTGCTTGGAACGTATCCACAACACTTATTTATATAGCTAAACTCACCCTCCACACACCATTTTTCTGTTATTGTAGAGGGCACGTGGTGAACTGGAGAACATGTACTCAGTCTTGGAGATCTTAGTGAAGCTTCCTCCTCCACTTTGCGTGTCTATCTCCAGGCTCTGCTTGGACTGGATTTTCTGCCTGCGCAGAATCGGCTTATCCTCCAAAGTCATTTTGTAGTAGGTGGATCTGGAAAAACGAGACGCTGACAGGATGACAAGATATTGGTTGATGGTTCAAACACACACGTTAAACAAATACTATTCGGAATATAGTCACACCCGTAAGAAGAACGTCTAGGTAAATACGAACTCATAATTAGAAAATCAGGGAACAAATTTTGTAGTGTCGGATATCGAACCACAATTCCCAATATCCGGATCATCACCTGAACTATTAGATTACACTGCCCAGCCGTGTATTGGTTTCAAGCGGGATAGGTTGCTTCATTTCATCCTTAAAAATCTTTTCTGAATATATCAACATACGTTAGGCGATATAAACTAACAGTGCAGTGTATCCAGAGTTGTAGTAAATGACAGCATGTGCATAGAAGCCTTCGCATACCCCCAAATTAAGAAATCACAGGACCTAACGTTTGATGACCTAGGAGGCTGCCTATAGAGGACCAAGACATTGAGACTAATCCAACGGTATAAGGAAGTACGTCGTTAAGGAAACAGCAAACACCCAAGTGCCAATAGGGTAACTTGATAAAAAAACGAAGTCATCGTAATGATTTCTTTATTTGGGGATGTAGTCACTGTTGTAGGCTATTCAACCAATGCATTCATAGTGTTCGTATAATTGGGGAAAGGACGCCATATAGAGCACGTATGATGTGCACGACAAAAGTTCAGCTGTTACTCTATCAATTGGAGTCTCACAAATCACTCAGCCCGAATGGAACTTTTATCCTCAAGAGGGACACCGACCAAATAAAATAAATTGAACAATTTGAAAACTCGGAAAATGTAGGCATCAGCGTAACCGCATGATTCCCGCACAGCGCATTCGTAATTACAGTATTGTCGCCTTGACATAACTTCTTGTAACCACACTATTAGAGATATATCTGTCAGTTACTGCATATCGCATCCCACTAACCCGACGCCTAATTTTATTCAGGATATCATTGATAAATTGGATTTAATTTAGTCCTTGCGGAAGAAAGTTTAATCCGAACACAACTTGGCAGTCCCTTTATACGGTAAGGTCGCAGATTGTGTCCCTTGAGAGATAAAAATGCAAATTAGATCGAACTGTAACAAATTGTCGCTAAATTAGATGTTCAATTTCAGTTCGTGGAGAAGAATGGCACTGCCGGTTTTAATCTATACATCTGATACATTATTTGCAAGGAGACAAAATCACTGTTCGGATCCTGCTGTTGCCTATTTTTTTCTGGGCCCTCAAATTGTTAAATTTTATTTTAGTGATCACTTTATGAACTTTCGGAACACAGTTGGATATTTGAATAACCGTTTAATCTTCTGCATTTGATATTACAATATGCAGATCAATTTCATTATTTTTAATAAACATCATTCATGATGATGTTTCTAAATATTGTGTGATAATTTTAAAGCCTAAGTTTGTAAAAAATCACAGATACTGGGAATGAGATTTCACAATTACTGATTATTTATCAATGTCATATTTTTCAACAGAGTTTTTCTTATTGATATCCTATCGTGCTTCATAAGGACTGCTCTAGGATAAATGTGTATTCACATTGATCTTAAAATGCTGTAGATTGTTCTCATCGAGGAACAAAGTCCCCTTTAGCTCATTCCACAACGCCGAGGTTCTCCAAAAGAACGACATTTGGAAGAGGCTTGTTCGAGGCGTTGTAAGCTCGACCTGGTGAGGATGAGTCCCATAAGCTCCTCTAGTATTTGCTGTACTGGCAACTGTTGAAGTTATTATGCGAGACAGCTCGGTTGAACATATGTCATAATCATATCTACCGAATAGGGACAGATCAGCCTCCCTTCTTCGATGTTCCAGACTGTGGAGGTCATTTTTGAGGACAGGCGCATTCACTAGACATATTGCTCGCTTCTGGATTGTGTCCAGAAGCTTCTTCTTTATCTTCTTATTCTTCATCATCTTCTTTAGTATGTATTACTTTTATACTTTTTTTTAATTATTCGTTCATATTAGCAAAATTTGGTTAATAGCTTATACTAAATATTATACACACTTTGCTTTTCGGTTACAAATTAATTGCTTCAGTAGCGGAGAGCTGGGGTTTTAACTACCTTTTTTGGTAGGTAGGTTGGTAGAGTTGTTCCATCACTGATGTCATGACATACCTGATGTTTTTTTCTCTTCCAACTGTAGAGTATGAATAAACTGTGTACAAAACTTTAAAGCATTCCTGCTAGCTATTTTGATAATATGAAAAGAAAAATTAAATTCTAGGAAAAATACAAACCTAATATATCCTTAATGAAGTATTGTGGAGAAAGAAATTAAATCCTTGTTTACTTGTTTTTATGCTGATAATTATGTGACTTACGAAGGATTTCAGTAGTACCTCATTTATTGTTCTGATTCCACTTCTCAAAGAGTAAAAAAATGTTCATTATTAATAAGTTTTCAATTGAACTCAGAAGTATTTGTAACAAAGAGTTCTAAATTCAAAGATATATGGCACAAAACAATAACAAAACATGAAATAATTGCTTATAGCATATATCTGACTGCAAGTATGTAATAAAGCAAATCCTCAAAGGAATATGGTTCCAAAAATTGTGTTTATCTTAGAAATTCAGTTTTTCATATGCTGGTAATAAAAATAATGATTTTTGAAAAACTTGGTATCACAAAATACAATTTTTGAATCTCGAAAATTCCGTCTCTTGGACTGTGCAACGGTAGAGAATACTTCAGACATCCAAAATTTAGTGACACCAGGCACGAATCCCCTAACATCCGTGAATTTGCCATTGATTCACCTCTATATCGTGTCCTCGCACGCAGTTGCATTCGATAATTCATAATCAATCAATTTCTACTCACCAGAATCTGTAAAAGGGAAACAAAAAGTCGTTCTTCGGGAATTTTTGACTCGGGTACAAACGTCATCGTGACACTCACTCACTGATTAGCACTACACTGCGTCCGGCTTACAGTACTTGAACACTGGTCAGCAATGCTCATATTTTCCGTAGAACAACAAAGCAGACAGAAATGGAGACGAACAACAATGCACGAAGCGAGTTTCACTTTCCATGACAAACAATTTGCCTTCGTTTTGACGTCGCCATGGTGACAACGTAGTTTTACGGAGAAGCTTGGGCTCTGCCTGGTACGTGAATGAAAGGGGGACTCTCATTGTAACGTATTCGCTCTCAGACGCATTATTTGTATGGTATCAATGCTAGAAAAAAACCACAACATGAAAGGTCCTGAATTAAACTTTTGTTGAAATGGTGTCAATGATATCAAAAAAAGAAGTGGTCAACGACCGACGCTATCAAAATGCAAGAATCGTTTATCAATACTACATGTATACCATATGAAGAGGAGAATTTTAGAGCACGTTATAATAAAATTTGATCATGTGTAATTTCTATAGAAAAGTGTACAATGCTTCTAAGTCACAGCACTGTACTTTGTCAAGTAAGAAATAACCAAGTGAATATCTCTTTCTGATGAATGATAAAACTACACCAAGTCACTCATTTAGGCTTGTAGGGTTCAAAATTATTGGAGATGAGACGCAAGCACGTATCGTTAATTGGCAGAAACTTCTTGCAAAAAGCTGGAATATAAGTTCATAATTGGAAGTAAAAAACTTCTTATCATTCAGTCTCTTTACTCTACATGAAGGCCAGATAAGACCAGGTTTGGAATTCTGCTCGCACATCTAGGGACTTGTTGCCTCTAATACACTGTTCACACTTGATGCTTATCAGACTTCAGACAAGTGCAATCCGACTTATCGGTGAAACACCACTCAAGTAACTCCTTGTCGACAATCAGTGAATTCTTGGTACTTTTCTACCGATGTACCAACGAAGTTTATCCTTTTGGGTTCTCCTTCACGACGTTTCCGTTCTCTGAGCCTGCCAGATGGACTTCGTCGTTCTATACTTCAATTATTGTCATTGCCTGGTACCATCGTATTTATGTTCCTACGTTACCGATTTTACCAAGAGTCATGCATTCGATTCTGTGTGAGTCAATGAGTCCAAATTATCTACAAACTTTGCTTAACTTCTTTATCACAGTCATAGTACTGCGGTAATTAGCCATTGCTTCCGTGGTTTTCGTGACTGTTTCTTTGGTTCAGGATTGATTGATTTCCGAGGCAGACGAAACGTTAGTGAATATCTTTCAGTAGTCATAAAATATGTCGTTATATCATCGTTCATGATGATATGAAACATTTATAGGTTTTAGAACGTTGATATTATACAGTTCTCCGCCTAGACACGTATCATTTGATTATCTGCGGATAGGTCAGTAATTAGGAAGTTGTTTGTATGAGGAACATTGAGCAGTGAGTGGCAGCACTCCACCAGAATGGATGCTCGCATTGAAAGGTCAATCGTAGGGCAGATCCTTAAGTGTCTCATCTTCGTGTTCATATTCCTTACACAGCCAGCGGGTGTGTTGCACTCAACGTTATATTGGACAGATGCTTCTTTCGCATCATTTCGAACTGCCAGCAGCAAAGTAAAATTTTCTGGAAATCTACAGGTAGTGTTTTGTAACTTCTTCCACTGAAATAACCAATGAATCCTCTAGCAAATAGGCAAGAGGGTATATCCCACCTTGCGAAAGTTATCGTTTCAAAGACTTTGGTCTAACTGCAACTGTTTCCAATTGATCAGCGGTAATACAGCCTTTGAAATGCAAGTTGTTTCAACGCATTAATAGTTATTTTATTGTTGGTATAGGGAAGAGGTATTCCCAAGTGTCAGTGGGAGGTTTAATGCAGATGTTTTCGTTAACTTGTAGAACTTAGATTCAATATAATGGTTTTCTGTGGTAGATTCTAACGTTCATGACCATACATTCAATTGTACACCTACAGACTTCAAGCGTACAATTATTGCTAGCGCCGCTTCTTCTATAATCTAGAGCGATTCTCATAGTGCATAATAATCATTATAATTGCTTCTCTTCTGTTAACGATGGAGATTCCAATTTTGTATTTTACATTATTCGTGAGGTACGAATTAGGAGCTTTGGTGGCCTAATACTCTACAACTTCGCGTTGTACTTAAAAAAAAAACCAACTCCGTTCCATTGGTATTAACGGACAGAACGTGTTCGCTATAAATGAAGGAGGATTTAAGGAACAAAAACATGCACCTAATGTAGGTATGCCAGTAGGTACAATTAGAGTAGCAACGAATGTTTGAAGTAATTCGTTGTAGCAATCCTGAATATCCCTGGTTCACAATACTTGAATCAGGAATAAAAAAATTAGCCACGCAAACATTATTTGGAAGACTTCTTAAATTGATCAGAAATTTCTCAAGCGGGAAACACGTGGTTTGGACTTTTTGTACTACGTCCGGAAATGCCGGCAAGTTCAGAAATGAAATAACTATATTTGAAGTTAGATAATGTTTTCTCTTGTTTATTATTCTCATGCCAATGCACCGCTCTCACACATAAAAGCAGCATTAATTACGACCTACTCCGCTCCCATATTTATTACCCCTTTATACTCCCTAAAATTTAATCAAAATCGCGGTGGCGTTTCAAGACTCCATACAACATAAAATAATGAAATTTAATAAATTAATGATTAATAATTATAATTCATCAATAAATTAAATAAAAAAAAAATAGAATACCATTAGTTCTCTGTTATACCTTGTTGTACATATCCATGCTGCGTCCATCTAGCGACGTGGACTACAACTAACATGACTATTGTCTAGGCAGAAAGGTTTATTCACTTGACGTAAGTCTGTTTATGTTCGGTGACGTAAACTAGTTTAGTAGAAGATGGCGCTGAAGGCCTCGTACAGATACCTCCTCAGCTTTGTACCTTTAATAATTCCGCTACAACACAGATGGCCATAGCTGTACTGTTCAAAACAATTTGATTATTATAATTATATCATATGCCTCTTACAGTTCTAGGTCCTAGGAGCATAAGTAATGCAGGGGCGCATTTAGGGGGTGAATTATAAGGGCCTGCCTCAAGCGGCAGATATTTAGGGCCGTCAAAGTTTTCGTACCTATACCGTTTTAATGAATGCATTCAAAAATCTTTCACCGTTTTTTCCTTTGATATGAATCAAAATAAATCGAATCACACATTAGTAGATGCAAATAAAACTTCAATTATGGATCGTAGATAATTCAAAGAATTACTTAGAGATTTTATTATTAGATATAAGGAGAGGCTAAACAAAAATAGCAAAATTCAATAGGTATGGTTCCTAAAAGAAAAAATAAATTTGATGTTTTAAGTGAAAAAAAACTTCGTCGTTTCCATTCGGACCATTCATACATAAAACGCTATATCGACTTTTGATTCTAGGCAAAATATTGCCAGTCCATCCTTGTACAAGTATTCTCTGTAAGATATACTATATCGCGCGAGAAACTCGGTTCTATTTTCCACACCTCTTTATTACAATGATATATAATAAAATTAATGAAAACGATTCTCAGTATTGAACTGGAATAAGTAAAATATTATTAATTTAGTCACACTATCGGCCAAAACGATACATTGCTTTCACTGCCAAAGAAACAATTGATTTAAGGCGGTACTGCATCCACTATTATCAGTGTCAGCTCAAAAATGCTACAATTTAGGTTTCCACACTGTGAAGTAAAATGTGTTTCTGTATAATTGAATTCTAACCTACTTATTCTGACCAAATACCAGTTACTTTACTACTAAAACGTTGCGTTCTAGTCCAAGCAAACTTTTTCAAATCTTATACTGGTGATGCGTGTTTTCTACTGGATGGACGATCAGTCACGTGTAACCCATCCCTAAGAAGCGGAAAGAAACTTAGGTACCTAGCAACCATATACCAGTGATTTCTCTCTGCAATGTGCCCAAGGTTATGGTTATGAATAGATACGCCTCTAAAGTATATACCATCGGCCGGCGTTTCCGAAGGATCTATTATTCGTGATCAACAAAGAAAAATTGTTGACTGAAGATCTACAAATTGTACTTAGTTCAACGTACATCTTCTTCATCAAGTTCTATCTCCTCGCTGTGGTTGGATATTATCATGGCAATCCTGACTTTGTTTGCAGCTTTTCAGCTTTTCTAAACAATTGATTTGACGTCATTCCAAACCAAACACTCAAGTTTTTCAGCGAAGAGGTTCTTTGTCTTCCTTGGCTCCTCTTGCCCTTGATTTTCCCTTCCATAATTTTTTGTAGCAGACATATTTGGGTCCCCTTATAACATGACCAAGGTACTCTAGTTTTTTCTTTTGAGGGTGTTAATTATTTCTTCCTCCTTTTGTTTTCTCTGTTGTAGTTTCACATTTGAGACCCTATCAGTCCAGGAGATCCTCAGCATTCTTTGATAACACCGTTTGGAGATCTTCCAGTCTATTAGTCACTACAACAGTGTTATCGGCATAACCCATGTTATTTATAATCTGCCCATTTATGGTAATTCTTCCTTGGCAGTCGTTTAGGCATTCACTGAAAATGGCCTCACTGTATACGTTAAACAGAAGTGGGGAAAGTATACAGCCCTGAGTTCAACGTACAAAAGACTCAATTAACTTGGGAAGGAGATCACACGCTGGTCTGCAAGCTGTGATGATGGTGGGACGTCCAATACTGAAGTCATCAGATGATGATAGAATATCAAGCTATAGAAGCTTGATATTCTATCATCATCTTCTGATGACCATAGAGGTGGTTAACATCGGCAATATCATGTCCTGGCACGACCACTTCGCCTGCCTTGCCAGGTCAGCGTCTCAGAAACTAGGGTTCACTTTCGCACCACAAAATTGTTCTAACCGTAAAGGCTACTATTCAGTAGTAGTAGCTATTCAGGGCTCAGGTTAAATCATCTTTGGAATGACGTTCGATGGTATAGGGATGTGGGCCGAATCACTCCTTGGGCTCAATCCAGAAAAGAGCAATACATTTAGTAGACGTCTCTGACAATGTCCGACAGAGCTGTCCTGTATAATAACACCAAGAGCTATCAGTACAACGAACACTAGAAGTACTCCACTTTGAATCAGCCCTTTTTTAAAAGTATTTTTTGTTGGGTAACATCAGCGTCGTGCAGCCAGAGTATTTGTTAACCGATATTCAATGTTTTCCACGTTTTTAAGGTCAATGTGAAAATACATTTAATATTTTATAGTGCTTCTGTAGTGCGATCAACTATCAGCCTTTGTGAGACGATATCTATAGAAAACCACAACTTCGTAGTTGTGCAGAGGAAACATCTAGGAACTTTTTACCAAAAGTGATGGTAAAATAATTCAATGTTACGGTAAATGTTAATAACATTCAATTTCGCATTGCAATCTAATGAAATATTTTATTTCGTATTCAGCAACTCTGGTATAATATACATGATGCTGACGAGCCGCCCACAAAAAGCTACAATTGGCCAGTCAAACAGAGGAGTATCTTTATAGCCAGTTTATAGCATTATTTGGCCCTACTCACCTATACAGGATTCATAAGTAAACGTGAAACCACTGGAGGAATATTTCTTTTACTATCTTCAATTGACTTTAGAAGAACGATATCAGATTACCGGGCAAACCACTACCATCTTGGAAGACCTGACTTCGGCGAGGGCAGTATGTTGTTCAGATTAATGAAGACATTGAGATAATTGTGGAATGGGGATCTTCAGGTGGAGTTTAGTTCAACACACAGAAGACAGACAACAATCTTAACAAATAAGTCCCATGCTGGTCTACCAGCTGTGGGGTAGAGATATGCTCAATACTTGAATCATCTTCCATCACGCTTCTTGGAATTCATCAACATCAGCAATCACAGTTGCCGCTTATCTACAAAGTCCAGATCAGAGCATCGCTGGAGTACTGATCGCACGTGTGGGGATGCACTCACACTAGAGGAACCCATCGCAACGAGCGCATTCTTACAAGATTGAGCTCCGTCGCCTCTAACGGGTCTCTTCCAATAGTCGTTCTGTTGGAGAACCTTGGCATTGTGGAATGAGGTACCGGGGCATTTGTTCCCCGATAATTACAGCCTACCGCGTTTTAAGGTCAATGTGGATACATCTTCTAGCAGCGCTATGTAGCGTGATAGGCTTTCTGTTTTTGCGTAAGGATATTCATTAAAAAAATATAATAAGTAGTGGAAATCGAACCCATCTTCACTGTGATTCTCTTTTGTATCACATAAATCTCGAGGATTTTAGAGACAGTCGATTTTTCGCCGTCTCACATATAATTTTAGCGATTTTCTGTTCGGAATTCTCATCGGGATGAGGCCGCTGGTGTAGCTTAGCCCCCTGCGGCGCTAGGCCGGTCAAACAGACACTGATTAATCGCCTAACATTCCACCACCAGACCAACTAAACACACATCGTCACTCCTCCGAACAACCAGAGGAGCCAAATACCGAATTAAATGTTTCGGCGCAGGTTCTTTTCGTCTTTTGTTTCGGACGGGTGATAGATGAAAGACCTTCATCCCTCCGCAGGTGGAATTTTGACGTTTGGTCCGTCAGATGGAGAACTACTGATGTTTGGAAGCTCATACAGTTTTCTTATTGTTTTCTTCAAAATTTTATTCCCGCAAATATTGTATATTAAAAAAGCGCTATAGCGGCAGCCGAAACGTCATTAAAGTTATTTTAGTAATTTTAAATCAAAGAGCAAGATATAGTGACTATACGTACAAATTATGCTTTAATGTGAAGGCACGAAACGAATAAAGCAAGAGTAGTCATTTTGTGGCGTAGATATTCTTTTTAGTTAAATTCAATTATAATTTAGCTGAATCCAGATTCAGCTATATAACTGTTGTTAAAACAGAATTTCAAAATGCTCTGGACTTGGAATTCACTGAAATGCATTTATGTGATTATCAGTATTATAGCTTTTGAGAATTGGAGCAGTGACGAATTTATTGTCAAATGACAAAATAAAACCAAAAGCTAGAACTTAATTTTTGGTAATTTTTGAGGTCCATGATTGATTTCAACATTTTTTAGAGGTGTCAGAAATTGGTGGTGGGGGACTGGATGGAGTTGAAGATTTCTATTTTTTTGTGTAGGTACGTACGTCGTACCATTTATACATTTTTGACTTTAGTTATTCTCTGTACCTGTTAGAGAAAATTGTTATTCACACATTTTCATTCAAAGTGATGTGACGTTTTTTCAATAACCGTGGACTTTGGAATTTCTCAATCCTTTTTCTGTGAAGGAAGCTGATTTGTTCCGTTTTGTTTTTAGCCACGTTTCTACTATTGCTGATTGAATTGAATAGGAACCATCGACTTTTTCAAATTGTTTCGGTAACAACATTATTTGGAAAATTATATTAACTGGCACACCAAATCTCAAATTAATATTTCCTAGGTATTATAATGTTCAACAGCGTGCTTATATTGACTCGACCAGTATAGATAATAAATGTTGAAAATATTTTTGAGCATATTGGGAAGACAGAAGGCGAAAACAAAGAAAAAGTGGCTTTTCAAAAATTCGATCCTCGTCGATACCAACATTTGCATTCGAGAAACACTTAAGTGTGGTGTAGAGTAATCTAATGTAGAAAAAACAAAAAAAAACAAACAAACACGGCCAGAAAAGGTACTCAGGCAGATTTTGAAGTTGTGAACCTCTCAAAAAGTTGATCTGGGACCAAGAAAACATGAATAATCAAAGTTTTGGAATTCTTCGATATTTATTTGCTTTTTTTTTGTTAATTACTTCGCTACTAATGCATGGAATTCAAGAAAATTCATGACATAATAAGGGAGTAATGTTATTCTCCCCTAATATAATCCTTAGGTTTAGGTGGTTACTGAGATCATGCGGTGAAAAATTTCGACAGAAATACTGAGGAAAACGTGTCATAGATTTTGATTGTGTACTCATCTTACAAAATGCCTATAAGAGCTCCGAAATTTAGAATTTGTACGATAGTTATAGCTCCATGCTTATGGTCAGAAAGCAAACACATTAGTAGTTTGCTTTTCATAACTATATTGGCCACCTAGAGTTATATATTCATTTAAACTTTAATTTTTCCTGATATTCACCACCAATTAAAGAAGGCAATCCCACAGTTTGTTCCCGAAACTCAGCCTCAATAAACCACGAATCCAATAACACTAAACTCGGCAGAGATAGCCCTAAGAAATAATAGAAAGAAATCCCGAAACACATAAAAAGTGAAATAAACAACGACATTAGAAAAAAATACCGTGGGTCCGACCATCGGGATCTGCCGTGTTTGCGGTATTGTTTATGGGACGCCCCACAGGGCCGGACTTTGATCATCAACACCGCCTAGCGCCGGTGCGGCTCATAAATCTCCACCCAGTGATACCTTTACATCCGTGGGTAATATAAAATATCATGTTTAGTTTAGCTGGGTGGATCTAATTGTATGAGAAGAACCCCAGGAAGTGGAGTGTATCTTGGTTCTATGCTCTCATATCTTCGAGCTGACCATATTTAAAGAATATACAAAGTTTATGATCACATTTCATTGCTGGAAAGTTTGTCTGTGACTGAAAATTAAGATGCTGAATAGGTAGACTCAATGAGAGAACACAGTGAACGGAAAGATTTCACCACCCACATACAGGCGAGGTAAACATTGTGATAGCGAACATTTTCGAAGTTGAGAAAAGTTTCTGTTTTATGTCTACATCTCGAAATTCGTGCGACTCATTCCTATTAGTATGTTTGTCGCAGTTTTTGTTAGTGCATATTCTCAGTTAGCGTTGCATTGACTTTACATAGTTTGGGAAAAGTACGATATGGGTACCTAGTAAGTAATGCTGCACACTTTTGTAGTGGCAGAGTTATAAGTAAACAAATGAATAAACATCCACCAAAATCAATGTTTCATAAGTTTTTAAATATTTTCGGCCACAGCAAACATTTATTTTGAAGTTCATACATTTTGAAGATTTTAAATGTGAAATAATTTTATTTAAATTAGGGCGTAGTCAAAAACTGTGAGGATCAATGTTTTTAATCAATAATTTTGTGAACGTTATAATCCAAAATATTCATAATAAATTATGATATGTTACGGCCAAACTACATCGGAGTTTCTCGAGTCCTGGTTCTTTTGAACAAAGATTAATACATACTGTATGATTTTGCTAGCATAAAATAACATCCATAAAGACTAATCAGCGACTGAGGTATCAGTAAATACTGATAAATATTGATTGAACGCAATTCAACTCGACCACACACTCGCAAAATGGTGCAAACAACAGGCAAGTTCAGTTCACAGATCAGAAGATCAGAAATTGTAATTTGCATTATACCTCTTCCTAAGCGTATTTATAGCGTGGCACCTACTGAGTCAATTACCTTAAATCTCAATTTTACAACAAATGTGAAACATGCACTCCATCATCTATAAAATTTTTGTAACTGCATGGCATAGCAGATTCCCCATATTTCAGCGTTTGAATCAAACTTCCGAACCGTCATCAGAGGGGCATTATATTACAGAAAATAAAATATTGATTGTATGTTAAAAGGTTGCCACCTAATTTTTAATAACGAAAATCTCGTCGTCTGTTCGTCTGACCGTCTATGCCTTCTAATGAGGCCCTACGTGATGATTTTCATTTGTTCATACAAAAAACACGTATGAACGGCTGCCTGAGATTTTCAACTGGTGCATTTGAATCTATTCTATAATCTATTGACTGTAACTGATCCTACTTCAGTGCGACAGAAGAGGGTTTTTTAAGGTTATTCAGAAGTCATCGACGAATGATCAATATATCTAAGAACAATATGTTTTACTACAACTAATGTACTGATGAATAACTAACATGTAGATAAAAAGACACAATCTTTTTATCTGCATGATCGAAGAGTTTCACCAGGTAAAAGCATCTACAATTGATATGAATAACTGACAGACTTGCGAATGTGATATTTTTGCATATGTATAAAATCTGGTGAGAAACCTATGACATAGATCGACTAATTAGTACTGTGTTTTTCATATCCCATAACCAATGGGGAACATTGAGATAATTTATTGTGAAACAGGAAAGCAAAAAATCAATTTCTGTGACGGCTTTCAATGCATCTCCGGTAAGGGTATGATAGTCACATTTTGCTCCCACTATCGCTACAAGTGGCGCTGCCTATTGGCGTTTTTATGAGGTCAAATGGCCCTAACAGTTTGAACACTGTCTAATAGAGGCGATACATCACTTTTGCGATATTTATCAACTAGCCTGAACTGAAGTACACTGACATCTCTCGTCCTTGGTAGTCAATATTATGATGCACCGTTATCGGGATATTTCACATCATAAGCTGATGACTGATAAATGTGTTCTGATATAGACATTCATGTGTCTTTTGCTTAGACTCGTTATTATAGCTCGGCGGCCTGACAGCAGAGAGGTACTTGGTTTGAAACACTACAATTACATTACAATGCACATTGTAGTTTAAACAGGAGGAGCTTGAGGAATCAAATATCTTGAAACATGACCTATCTTAAGAAATAAAATATTCCATCACATAAAATATCTTAAGAACATTTATACGGCGATGGTTCTCTAGGGCTTTTTCCTCAACACTCGTGCAAACGCAGTCGCTATAAATATTTCCCTCAAGACAGAAAAATAAAGAAAATTATTTAATAGAACAATAGTTAAACTGGATATAGCATGCTAGATTTGAGAGCTCTAGTTTTGTATCCATGATAGGATCTAGTTAGCTAGTTGACAAGTAACCTAGGTAGGTTTTGGAAACAGTCAAATCTGACAATCCGACGATGATTTGAATATAAATCGAAACGCGTGACTAGAAGAAATACTCATATTTATGAAACTTTGTGTTGAACACACACATTTTTTTTAATCTTAAGATAACTGTTTACAATTTTCGAACCAACCTATTATTTTGCTCCTACCTATGAATTAGACATCGAAAAAAGTATGATATTGGTATTTAAAACGTTTTGAATAAGATTTCAACATTTTTGGAATATTGTATCGTATTGAGAAAAACAAACACTGAGGGGGAGAAACTTCAAACACTGTTAAATTTCGCATTTGCTCACTTCTCATATTAGTTTTAGTTTGTAGTCCAAACAATACTTCATTGGACTAAAGCATTTTTTCAACATATATAAAAAGGTTTCTAGATCGATTTTCTCTTTCTCTTTAATTTACAACCGTTGTTCAGCCAAATAAAAAAATATATATTTGAATCAGGAATATTTGAACTATGTTTAATCTGTATTTGGTTTAGATCTCCAGATATATTGGACGATCAATCACAATTTGGAAGCTTGGATTCACGCCACTGGTCAGTTATCTATGATTCATATTAGTCTTAGTTTGTAGTCAAAATAATAGTTTATTGGGCTAAAGCATTTCCAATTTTTCAGTCGTTATTTTTCAACATACCTTTATAAAAAGCTTTCTAGACCGATTTTCTCATTTTCCTTAATTTACAACCGTTTTTGAGCCCAATAAAAAAAATACATTTGAATAACGAATATTTGAAATACGTTTAATCCGTGTTTGTTTCGATCTCGAGATATATTGGACGATCAATCACAATTTGGAAGCTTGGAATCACGCCACTGTTCAGTTATCTATGTTTCATCTGGACCCGTAAGTGGAGTTCGCGCTTTCGCATTAAAATATTCCGGTAGTTTGTCCCGTATGCTTACGATTTAGAACTGACACAGTACATACATTTAAGAGCCAAACCGATCTATATACAGAATGCATACATATTTATGAGAGAAGATGTACCATATTTATTCATTCTCACTGAATCCAACAAAAAAATATAGATTTCTGTGCGCTAAGTAGTGCCACGCTGGATTTAACTAGTCAAATCTAGATTTAGTAGTATTTCAATTCTGCTCTGTAGTTTGCTTACTTGGTAGTATTCTTAGTTGGCAATAAACAGTTGAAGTTCCTGTAAGCTATCCAAAAAGTTTTGTTACTTATGAAGAAGATATAGTAGAAGTAGTAAGTGTTTTGTGAGTATACTTATGCACCCGATTCAGACAATTGGCTGCTTTAAAGTTCATAGTACTCACCGGATAGACAACTCCAATAATATGGTTATGCAGAAAAACTAACGATACAAGGAATTGACGGCAAATCCAGAAGCCACTGTAAATAAGTTGTCGATAATAAAATGCCAGAAGTAGGGATTCAGCACCAGGATATGGAATCCATTGTTGAAAAGCTCATCAGTAAAAAAGCTACTCATCAAGATCAAATATCAGCAATCGTTCATAAACGTTGCGCTGCAGATTTACACTCAACTTTTACAAACACTTCAGACCATCCCACCAACAAGACGTGTTACCAACTGGATGAAAGATCGGTTGCGTTTAACCCATCTCTAAGAGAGGCAGAAAAGATGTGTCCAGCAGTTATAGACCTGTTACTATGATCTGTATCATGTCCATGGTTATGAAAACCGTCATTATTGTGCAGCTATTGATGCACCTAGATAGATATTCATGTGAGATCTTCTATCTTACGTCACCCACATGTGAAACAGAGTGATTGAGCTTTATGAAGAATATCGAATCGTCGTATCGATAGGATCTGGCATAAGATACATCTAGCAAGCTTTCTGACTATGAGCTGTCACAAGGTATCTGGCATTGGTACCATCAACACAGGCGTTTCCCAGGAATCTGTGGTATCTTCAATGCTCTTCTTGCTGTACATAAACAGAAAACCTGATTGGAAATAACATCCAATCCAGTCTACAGCTTCGCATATTACATGAACCTTATTTACTGTATGGAACCAGGAAAACTACTATCATCTCGAGATCTCATTGATACGACGGGTGGAACATATGTTTTCAATCAACAATTACATTGGATGAATTGTAGAATGAGGATCTACGAATTGAGCAAAGCTCTACTGGCAGATAACTCAGATAAGTGCCTTGAAAAAAAGTAATGTGCTGATTTGCCAGTCATGAAGATAGAGAGACGCTTAATCAGCTTCCATAATTCTTCAGGGGGTTACCACCAACTTTAAACAAGGCCTGGCAGGATTATGTTGCCGGCCTTGAGGTTAGCCTTCCAGAATCTGGGGGGGGGGGTCTCTTCCGTCCCAGAAAATTTCATACACTCGAACAGCTACTGCTACTCTACAAGGCTCAGATCAGACCATCTTTGTACTACGTCTCGTATGCGTATGCCTCAAGCTTCTGGAAACAATTCAGAAAAAAATGCATGCATGGAACTTCAAGGAAAAGTGGCTGAATTGATCTTGTCCTATAGATTCCTTCATCGTAAATGTTCGAACAAACTGTCTACCAATAGTCATCAGTATAGCGAGAACTAGAGGGACACAGTGGGCGCATCCTCACCAGGTCAAGCTTCAATACCAAGAAGCAGTCTTTTCCAAAAGTTTTAGACAACTTCAGCGTTGTGGAATGGGCTGTCGTGAGGTTTGTTACTTGATTGTTACAATTTTCAGATTTTCGAGATCAATGTGGAAAGACAAAGAGCCCCTATAGAGGGCGATAGGCTTTTCCACCTTCGCGAAACGTGATTTATAAAAAGCCTGATTACATATGTGTAATATATGATTAATTAGTTTTATGATTTTTCGAATAAATTGTTTATTTCTACTGTCAGATCAGAAATTTACTATCCCGTTGGGAATTCATCCTTTTAGGATTGTGTCGTAGGATTTAGTTAGGTTTAAATTAATGAGACACTCAATTTTATTTTCAGTATACGATAAGTTATACATTTTTGTCAAATGCTTATTGAGATGCCAAATTAAACTCAGATATTTTTTGTTTTGTTCCGTGTAGTAAACATCAGTTGTCCGTCTTGACTAAGAGAGTCAAGTATTGTAGATTCAAGAATGAATTAACATGAATATTTGATTATAATCATGTTTCATAACCTTCAGATTTCGCATTTCACTACGTTCTATTTATGCGATTCAGCTGACCTGAAGACAAACACCAAAAGACAATAGATATCCAGAACAGTGCGATTGAAATATCTATCATTTTCAAATTTGAATATCTTATTCTGCCTTTTTAGACATGGTCAATAAAAATGCATTAATACTAATGAATATAACTAAAGTCTGATATTTTTCAGTGACCTCAAGTAATCCTCTAATAATTATAGAATTGATTCTATATATTCTTATGGTAACTTTGTTTTGTATCTGTACAGGGTCTATATTCGGATTCCACCGAATCGAGTGTTTGACTCCCGCTGTGGACTTTTTGACAGGTTGATAAAAACTCTGGTAATAAATGGAGAAGCAAGGTGTATTCCCAATTTGGCGTTTTGGCTGATTGATTATATGAAATGATTAAATGCCTTTCAGCCCATTTATCTTAACGGACAAAAAACAAGTTACCAGACGAATAAAGTCTTCTATACAGAAGTTTCATGGCTGACGGTGTATAACAAATAATAAAGGTATTAGGGTTCATTAGTAGGGACTATTCCGAATATTGGCTTGAAAGGATTGAGAATTATCATTGTTCCGAAGCATAATTTTTTGGATGTTTTATGGAAAGACATCAGAAAAATGTGCCAGTCATTATCGTCGGTTTGTCTCAGGCCTATTGGCGCTTGTTGCACATCGTAATTTCAGTGAACGCTGCAGGAATTATAATGCAATTTGGGGGACCTTTTATTGTGGGGTTGCAGTGTCGAATGTAGTTATATTTACTAACCAAAATAAGAAAAAGCATATAAAAAAATCTTCACAAATTAGACAGAAACACACGAAAATGGGTGACGCCCATTGCTCTGGGGAGTAAAATAACCACCAAAATGCTCATTGTTTGAAAAAAAGATAAGTTGTATTATTTATTGACAACAGGACACATTTCAGCAGTTTCATTAGCATACGAGTATTTTGACCTTGGTGCCCATAGTGTCCATCTGGGCTTTGACTACCATACATGTTTTACTATTTTCCCTTTATCATAGAGGACCTATTCCTATTTCTAATCTTGCTCAGTATGCACACAATATTGGGGTGGTAATATTTTTTTACGAGATAGATCTTCATCAGCGCCAAGCTTAACCGAACTGTATACATTTATTTATCCTATGACTGTGGCGTCTTATAGCAGGTTCGTTTTTTATTATTTTCAGTATCCAGCATTTCATGCTCAATAAAATTCGTTCATGTTCTGCTGGTAGCAGGTTGTATTATCGATATTCAGGAGAGGAAAACAATAGTAGGGTCGCCAGGTAGCGTTTTCAATCGTGTACTTCAATCGTGACTGTCCTAATATGGGTGCCATTTGCAGAAGGCCGGCGTGCGGCTAGATCGTGCCATGATTGTGTTCCGTTAGTCTATGCCAAAAATCAATTTACCATATAGAATCAGTAAAAATTCATCTGATAAATGGTAATCCAAACAAAATTAATTTAAATAGCACAAAATTCGCAGTCTTTCACGGTTTTAACACGCTTTTATTAACTCAACGTTTATCTCTGTACCTATCTATTTATCTTCGAATTCTATTTTCACCCACCTTAACCGTCAAATTAATTTTAAATTTTACACACTTATGAAGGACTAATGACATACAATAGCTTAATAAGTTTGCCCCTTTATTGATTTATTTTCAAAATTCTTTTTTAAGATATTTATCAGCTTATAAAACTGAAAAAAATTGCTTTCATATCGAATTCTAAAATAAATTATAATTAAAAAAATTACAAAAACACGGTTTTATGGTTAATCGAACTAAAAGTAAAAAATAATTCTTAATAGGTATAAGAATAATATGATCAACGAAAATATTAATGTTATGATGATAAAAGTGTAGATAGGGTTGTAGTTAATATAAAAATGTACTATAAAGCACCCCAGGCTTATCACAATGACAACAATATTCTCGTTACTCATTTTATTTTTATATTAAAAATTGTTTTTTTTAGTTCCATTAACCACAAAAGCGTGTTTTTTAGTTTTTTTTAAACCATAAATTATTGTCAATTTTGCAACCGTATCTATGAACTAGCAGACAATGTTTGGAATCTTGATATTTGATTGATAATAATCACATCCTCACAAATAAATAGAAGTCCAGTATTATATATTTCTAGATGTATACTAAGTCAATGAATTCTGAGCTGATGTCCAAAAAACTGTAATTTTTGAGTATGAAGTGAACATTCTCCACCATACACGTGATCTGCTATGAATACGCATGTTTCGTCTATTGCCTAGACTCGTCAGCTCGGCGGCCGACAGTAGAGAGCAAATACTTTGTATAGGTATATATATATATATATATATATATACATATGTATAGAGTTAAATTTTGCTGTTTCGCTAAAAGGGATAGTTTGTGAAAGGTCAATCAGTTTCCTGCCATTTACAAGAAATACATAAATAAATGGCTCTTCAAAACTGCCTCACAACCTCACAACTGTACGGTAAATAAAAAGTGCATCCACTTGATTACATTTGTTCCTTACCAGCCCAATCCATCACCATCATTACATTCCTTTCACACAGACTTGTATAATCTGGTGTACAATCAACAAAGAAACTCGGCGATTCAAAAAATCGAGACAGATGCAGGTAGATGATACAGCTTGACGTATTTTGAAGGGGGCGTCTCGCTTTTGCCTAATGCCATAAATTCTGCTATACCACCTGTTGGGGGTTACCCACGTAAAAGGCTGACTTTTTGGATGACAAGTGGATGAAATGCGGTATACACCTTTAATATAAATCGAATTCTACTACTTCCCATGCAAAAGCGGAGATCTGATAGCAAAATTTGTTTGAATGCGACGAAATAGAATTTAGAAGACATTCAGAATTATTGCCTCGACAAAACAACGATTATGGCCACAAAAGCGTGGTTTAGCATCTTCATGAATGTCGTCAAGTAAAGTTATGAGTAGGCCACAAATATTATAAGAAACAGTCAGCCTATTGGCCAACCAAGTAATGCATTTCTATGATAAAATCTAATACCATGTGTTGAATTAAATGGCCTGAACGGACGACAAATAACGTTCTACAATTACATAATTAGATAAGTTACAAATACTGGAGGAAATAGTGGAATTAATAAAGAGCACAGCAATTGCAGACATTAATGTTATCATCTTCTGGTGAAGTTGGTACCTAGTAATGGAAGATGTAGACTTCCACGCAGAATTTACATTGTCCTTGAAATCAAGATAATCAAATATATCAAACTGATTAATCTACTTGATTTATAGGGGACATCATCGTACACAGATTGGTCAAGGACAAAAAAAAGGTGCGGGTATTTATGGAGAATTGAGAGACTCCAGTTATAGCTTCTAGTTTAGAAAATATAGTTTTGGATTTAAAATACCTTATACCGCGCGAGGATAAAAATAATCTATACAATGCGAAAGATTGCGATGTTCTCAGATGATCAGGCATTTATCATCCTAGGCTGATTAGTGGATTGGTTTGGAAATGCCAGAATGGACTATGTATATTAGCGGAATACAACAAAAAGTAATACTGAAGTAGATACCAGTCATTCAAGGGTGAAACCAACAGAAAAGCATATTAGCATGCAATAAAATGGATTATCGACTCCACTAATAGGCTTAGAAATGTTCTCGAGGCTGCCCAAAAACAATGAAAACACTCTTATCTACCGATTTTAATAAGAGAAAAAGCAATATTGAAAGTTGATACTCTACTATAGCCCTTACAAATATCTGGATGACAACTTCCTTTATACAGATAATGAAATTTCAATAGAACGTAAAGGCCAGAAATAATTTGTATAAACTCAATGATAGAAACCATATTTGCAAACTATGCGTTATCTAGGCTAGGATATGCGGAGTACATCACAACAATGGAGCTATGCAAAATTGTTGACGTTCGAAAACTGTTCCAATGATATATGTAACGTATACCTTATTGAAAATAATTTTGCGCCGCGTCAAAACACGAGTGGACTTACTGGTAACGCACCATTGGCTCAACTTCTTCTTCTTCTCCGGCATTTTCCCATTATGAGTTCGCCGTTTTTGCCCTCCACAAATCCCTGACTTCCCAGTCACCTACCCTGAGTCTCTATCTACCATAGCATGTCCAATATATGTTTCCCATTTTAGAGCAGGTCTTCCCCTACGTCTTCTTCCTGGGGGTTCCCACTCTAATATTCTTTTTGCCCATCTTTGTTCTGGCATTCTTTGGACATGACCGTACTATTGCTCTGTTTTCAAGTTTTTTAGTAATGGAGCATTCTACCCCCATTCGATGCCATATTTCCTCAGTTCTTATTTTGTCCTTTCTAGTGACTTGTAGACATCTTCTCATAAAGTCTAATTCCACTGTTCTTATTTTATTTCGTACTGTTGTTGTCATTGGCCATACCTCTGCTCCGTATAAGCTAATATTTAGTACTATGCTTTGAAAGATTCTTTTTTCATTTTCTTTAGTAAGGGTGTTGTTCTATATCAATCCATAAAGTGCTTTTGTCGCTTGCTCTCCGCGTGCTGTTTTCATTTCTATATCTCGTACACAAGTACCATCTCGATGTACCATAGATCCCAAATACTTAAAAGTCTGGCAATTTTTAATGATCTCGTCTTCTACATTTGAATTAGCACTCTTCGATCCAATACACAGATATTCTGTCTTACACATATTTATCTTTAGTCCCCACAATTCGTATTCCTCTTTAAGTTTTCGTACCATATACTCCATGTCTTCCTTTTCTTGTGCAAGGATAATCTGATCATCCGCGAATAGTAATGAATGTAATACATCTTGGATTGATATGCCCATCGCTCCATATTTTCTATACCACCTTTTTAAAGTTTGTTATATATATATATATATATATATATATATATATATTCTTTCTTGTTAATTCATTTCCTATTTTAATTTGTGCTTTTGTTTCCCTATATAATCTTTGTATTATATTAATCAATGTTTCTTCAACGTTCGTCTTTCTCATGGTCTCCCATAGTTGATTCCTGGGCACGCTGTCATACGCTTTCTCTAAATCGATAAAGGTCAAGTGAAGTATAAAGATTTTGCGATTGAGCTCCTGTGTTTGTTGTGATACGGCGGAAATGAAATTTGAGTAGGACATAATACGAAATAAGCTGTGAAGCTGCAGCAAATAACGAAGACGTCGCTGGACAGTCCCTAGTGGGCCCTAAAATCCTTAGAAAAGGATTTTCAGTCGCTTGTTCTTGTAACCACTTACATATCCGCGCAGTGAAAGTAGAATCTGTTCGATGCCACCCGTTGGGCCCCTAATTGCGCCCACCCTGCCACAGGGCGTCCCGCACTCTCCGTTAATGGATTTCCGTATGCTCGCGCCTCCTCCACCTGATTGATGATCTTCACCATCGATCTGCCTTGTCTTCAAGACGATACATTAATAAAGCTATAAGTAGGCAGTGCTCTGTTGTAGATTAATGCGATAAAATAGGTTTATATTTCGATTAAGTCAGTACTATATCATTATATATTTCTTTTTGTAATTAAACGTCATCCAATAGATATTCCAGCAGTCATATTAAAATCTTTGTCAAAACACTTTTGAGTCATCTTGTCATTGCGAAATGCTGAGTTATCGTGTACTCGTATGGCTAACAGAAAACGACACATGGCTACAAAATATCAAGCAGCTCAAGAGGATGGGTGAGTATAAGTGAAATGAGCTGGTAGACCTTTTGTTGTAATTCCCTTCTTTCTCCCTCCATATATTGCGGTTGTCCACTTCAATTTCCTATATTAGTCGAACAGTGATGGTACGTCTCTTGTAGTTTTATAGTAGGTGCTTCCCCGATTTCACAGTTAATTTAACCATTTTCACAAATGTGGCCACCACGATTGCAGGCACTAAACTTCTACGCAGTCATTCTGTGCACAAATACGAGGATTTTGTTATACGAATTCCAGTGGTTCTGAAAATGTAGGGAACATCATGCATTCGCCAGGACTGGGATTCAATTTCATTCGAGAATTAAAATATATTTGGATTGACATACAAATCGAGAGCATGTTGTGTGACGTCACACATCTGAATCCTTAGCCCTCACGTACTTGCAACATCTTGGGGTGTAGTTATTTTTTTCTATAGGGGCTAATGTCTTCAGCGTTTATCTTAATATTGCTACAGATTACTGAATTTTGAGGAATGAAGATTACAAATTAATACGACAATGCTAAAAAATGGCGTCTAGTAGGTTGACTCTGTATGGAAGCGTTTGTCTATGCGGCTGCTTTCCTTGTTTCCCCAAATGAAAATCTGACAGTCCGACGATGATTTGAATATAAATTGAAACGTGTCACTTGTGAAACTCGATATTCTATTTTATCTCCTATTTTGGAGTCTTCAAGTAGATATGGGGATCCTATTTCAGGATACCTAAACGAGTATTTCATTATTCAATTCAACACTCAAAACTGAAAAAAGCTCACGCACAGATCAGCACCCGCAGTTATTTCATGAGAGTTATGCTAGATTTGTGTATTCTGTTACTTATTGTAGTAAGAAAATATGTCAAACTAAGAAGTTATTCATATATCCTCACTATTTTGAACATTTTCTGAGTAACATAGCTTTTGACGGTCACTGAAACAACTACTTTAGAAATTGGTGAGTTCGAAACGTGGAACCAACGACAGCGGACAAAGTTAATGTAATGGAAGCGTTTGTCTTCGCGGCTGTTTCCCTTGTTTCCCAAATAAAACGACGCGAACCGGCGCGGCGGCTTCATCGCGTACTGGCGTCGTTAACACTCTTTACAGAGTGTTGATTCAGGCGGTCAAGTATTGCAATGCATGACTTTAGTTGACTTATAGCAGCATGCACTTCGAGATTAGTTGATTTCATATTTTTTTTGCTTTAAGCTACGACCAAACATCAAAAAACAAAGTGTGCTCAGCTGCTTTCTAAGCAGCTGCAAGCCGAATAAAGTTCTTGCATCCCATGTGTCAGTTGACTGGAGAGACATAAAGATAGAAAAATGATGTTGGCAGGGTGAAAGCTTTGTGTATTTATGAAATATTTATGCATGTGCGACTTAGACATATCAAACAAAACTCTTTATAGAGATTTCAACATTCCATACTCAGGGATCTTCATTAAATATCAGGAACAGCCATGCTATGTTCAAGCGAAATCGTACAGCAACCCTCTGATGCGGTCTGGAAAGCACTAATTTCAAGCATTTGGGTCATTCTGTTAGTGGCGCATGAATTATTGTCTCTTTTAGAAAGTTGAAATTATTCGTAAGTATATACAGGTCAAGCTATGTGAACTGAAAGGCGAAATGTTAAACTATAACAAATAAATTGTGATTTTTGAACAATCGAATAACTGAGATATGAACAAGAACATCATCAACATCTAACTGGCTGTCTTTATAGTGAATCTGACGTTTTGGCCTGTTATTAATGTTTATAATTGAAAGCGGTACTAGATGTCCAACCGATTCACCCTTACCATCAAAAATTACATTCATAGGTAAAATTTTACCAGGTTTATCCTTTGTGTATTTGAAATGGTATTTATGTAATAATTGACCGTTTTTCTTTTAACATAAAAGATCATTTTTAAAGGCTCTAAGTAGATGTGGTTGGGTTATACTCACAAACTGCCATCCTTGTTTCAATTTCATATATGATTATTCTAATAGGATCACTAATATTAGGTTACCTTTCAAAGGGCATTTAGATACCTTTTTAATAGAGTATGAAAATGAATAATGCTTACGTAGGTCCCATAATTGTAGACGTCTTTTGTTCCATACGCCTTCTTTCTAATAATGCTCAGAAAACGCTCATGAGCCAGCGTAAAATGGCTTATCATTTGCCTAGCATTTGCTTTCTGGCTATCTCGCATAATATCTCTTCTAGCTTCGTATTCGTATATTAGTTAAAAAATGGATTGATCTTGCTGGGAAGAGTGACACTGATTTAACTGCAGCTCAAACGAACTTTTTTGAGCAAAAAAGCGCATCTGCAGAAGGCGAAAAAGAAGAAGAGGAAGAGGATTCTCAATCGGAAGACGATTGACCGATACAGACTTTCAAGAAACAGGCATTGAAAAATTTATTTATTCCAGTCATAAAATTTTGTGTAAATCTGTCACGTAATTCTCTTCCAGTATGCTTACCAGGGAGCTGCATAGTGTTGAGTGAATGTAGTCTTTGTTTTTTATAGGTTCTACTTAAGATAATATTTAGAACGGGGATTGGGACAATTTGGAGGCATACAATCCCACATAAATTCGTGTTTATAATTTCAAATAAAATTGGCGTAATGCAAGGTTTGAACCAGAGATTTTTTCATTGCCGGTCAGACGCTCTCTCAAGTGAGCTAACTAGGTACTCAGCTGGAAGATTTTCAGGCCGGCAATGAGATGGTTTTAATTTAAAGTACGCAGTAGTCCAAAATTTTTCGAGTTTCTAAATGCGAATTAATTAAGTAATCTTGAGCACTGAGCGATTAAATAATTGTTACGGGAAAAAAAATTGTGGTAGGTATGAGAAAACCTGAATCTTCCTGTGAAACCCAGAAAACTCTCTGTTGGAACAAATCTACAAGACATGTCAGACAAAACCTTAGAAATGATCATATGGCGCGATTTGGAATGGTTTTGAATGTGTTCAAACAAATATGCAATAACCATGACCTGACAACAAATAACCTGCATGAAATAATAATAAATAAAAAAAACCAGCAGTGATCGTGCCGAATTTTATAAAATTTATAACCCAACCTAATCCTATGAAAATGTATCAGTGAAGAGCCAAACTAATTCGAATTAAACGTAGTCTGCCGGGAGGACAAAAGTAAACACATCGTAGGTGGAGCACATGTCTAGATTGGTAATAAATCTGAAAAACGTTTCGGTTTTTAGTTGATTTATGACCTTCGGGCTGTTAATTCCCTCTACCTGCACTGGGCATCTATATTAATCAAAATAAAAGAATGTCTCCCGATTTTGAGATAGGTCGAGCATTGTGTGGACTATTCGCGGCAGATTCTATCGTGGTTTACAAATAGCACCTGTGGTCTTTTCGGTCGACCGGTGTAGTTTTCACTGTTCTGCCATCATTTTTAACACTCGTGGACTCGGGTCGGTCCCTTCTGCGAATACTCAGATTTTTATCTTGGGCCTTCTTCGTGACAGTGCTAAAACAACGGAGGTGCGCTCTGTGTTTCAATTTGAATAGGGTAGTTACGGTGTCTTGACACGTACGGTAGGTTTCAAAGGTCTATGATTCTATGCATTTTGTGATACGCCGCATAATTATGGGTTGTTGAATAATAATAGAAGAATAATAATTCTAGTAGAATTAAAATAGTAAAAGTTGACATTTGATGAAAGTACAATGTATGATTTTTCATCCAATGATCAGAATGTCATGCTAGAAACCCTTTTGATCTTATGAAATTTCACAGATGAAAACTGTGATTAACAAAACGGTCTGAGTAAGAGACTTCCTTGTTTGAACGAAATAAAGTTATTTTTTTATGAAATACCGTTCTGTGACTGAATATGTCATGTGGCATATTTCTTACACAGCAGAATATCAACAAAAGACTACCCTCTAACAAAAACCCAAATGGTACTGGTATACAGCAAAATATATACATATAAACAACATTAAGGCGATAGTCTCAACCAGCTGATAGTGAATAGAAAAAAGGAAGTTATTGATATTTAATTATGATGAATGAACTATAATGCATTGAGACATTGTCTCCCACTTCCACTGAAGAATGCGTACACTTAAAGGACTGACTTTATGTAAACTTCCCTGTTAAATATTACTATATTTCTTTGATTGTTCAATTACCCTATTAATGTGAGTATATTATATATAATTTTTCACAACATTGCTATAAAAACCTGAAAGAGACATAACTGTCTAATGTAATCACAGTCATTAATTAATCATTAATTTGTGTCAAATTACGGTGTATTTTCATACGAATATCTATATTAAAGAGCACCTACCTTTTATATCATTATTCGAACCTATGTGGTAGGTTCATTGCATGTTTCTTCAGTTAATCAAAGTATATTAATCATAATAATTTTTTTTATTGAAAGAGTTAAATCATTGCAAACTCGGTAAACTGTATGTAATTTCCATAAATTTTTGAGGCTGATCAGTTAAGAATATTCTTACGTAACGAACCTTATTTTGATTTTCTGTTTTCTGGTGATGCTTTCATCACTGAACATATTGTTTAAAGCTTGCTGCTTTTCCGTTTCAGCATGACCAGGAGTCACGAAAATCGGAAAAGCTTGAGGAGCTCACAATCAGAAAGTTTTAGACCAAATGAAATGAGTTCAGTCTTTCGTGATGCTGATACTATTTGTAATACTTATCTACACATTCATGATCATGCATGGATTCAGAGGAGAAACGTATTGCTATGTGCCAATGCCTTCCTCAACCGGACAATAAATATTCGAAGAATCACAGTAGTTATTTTTTCTCTTCAAATATTCAGCTCAGGAAATTTTCAGCCCACTCCTTGCTTCTTCAAAACCTGTCGATAAATACCTAAATAAATATTCGTTTGTTTATGCTTACAAAAATGCAACAATGATTCCTATTACCTTGGATTCGCGCCTGTGCGTGAGAAGTGAAATTGCTACTCTAACTACTGAATCTCAAAATTAACGGGTGGGTATCTTCTGATTCGGGAACAAAATACATTTCTCATATTGTCGTCTATAGTTGGGCTGACATGAAATCAAGTCCCAACATTTTATATAATTTACATATAGCTAACGCCTATACCAGATATTAGTGGGTGATAGTAATAAAATTATTCTATGTTGCTTTCCATGCATATTAACATTTATGCATGGTTCCTCGAAATTACAAAACAGTAGCTAGATTATATTAACGGCTTCCTGAAATCACCAGGTACCTACGCGGGGCTCATTCCTACCAAAACATAATAATGTCCAGTCCGATCAAGATAGGCCTTCTCAATTTCCAATATATTTACATAAACCTTTCAACAGGCAGCAGGCGCCTATTTCATATTAATCGAAAATGCAAAAGACCTGATTTTCCTTGTCTTTTGAGACACCAGATCTCAATCTTGACCTTTTGCATAGATCAAAATGGTAATAAATTGAACAGTTTAGTATGAGAACGTGCGTTTTCAATTAGAAATTATGAAAATTTATACAAAAGAAGGGCTTCTGTGTGTGAACTACTGAACAGGGTTTTGATAAGCAGTTGTAGCAGGAAAAGAAAAATGGGATTTGTATGGAAATATTGTCTATCCAGTTCAGTGCGTCAATAATTTCTTTACTAAATGACCACTGATGTCATATATATTTTAGACGAATAATATGAATACACAAAATGTAGTCAAGTGGATCAATTGAGTATTTTACAATCATTAATGTTACTTTATAGCGCGATTCGGTATTCTGCTAGATAAACTGTCACTGTGTTTTTTTGTTTCTCAGTGATGTATTCATTCGGGCTGTGCAATTTTACACACCAACTGCATATTAACGTTCCATATTTTAAACTTAATATATGTAAACATTAGTGTTTGGGTAGATTTAAAAATGACATCATAGCATTTTGTGAAGATGTTATACCGTATCCCTGAAAATATCAGCGATATCGCAGAAAAAATATGCGAATCTAATTGAAGCTTTTTTCAACCAAGGATAGAGGAATATGAACCCAAGGAAAACACAAAAAATTGAAATATTCTTACTTCCAAAGAAAATATTTAAATGAAAAATTGACAAACATTTAGATCGATAGGTTAACTAGAATCTTTTTTCAATATATACTATGAACTAGGACAACTCGATCTAACTGCAGTAGCGGCAGTTAGTAGGGTTAGTAGTAGTACCTTATTGTAAAGTCATACAATGATATGTAGGTTTTAATGGTATAGTAAACCAGTGCATAAAGGTACAGTTCCAGGTGGATTCAAAAGGAACACTGACGTAAAAATAATGTACATCGAATGTGGTGGAAAAGGGTACAGAATGTATCAGCTGCACGTTCTTCTACAGATACATCAACATTCAAGATACTTCACAAGTTTTATGAGCGAGAAATGTGTTCGGTGTAAAATTTGATGCGAGTGGTATTTAGTTAGCTAGGTTATAAGTAATATGCCCTTGCAGGGGTGGAACTAAAAAGTTTCCTTGGGTGGATGGTTTACCATAAATAAATGGTTAATTTAAACATCTGTATTCAAGATATATGTTTAAAGTTCAGTTTATACATATAAAATAGAGAAAATCAAAGATAATGAGGAAATGTCAGCTAGATACCTACCTAATAATGCGAAATCTTTTAAGTACGGTGACCACTTCACAAATATAATTAAGTTATTCCCTCAAGCATCTCATATATCAGCTTTAAATAGAACAAAGAAGTGCTAGTTGAGGTTAGTAAATCCTTATCAAACAACATTTATTCTTACGATTAGTAAAGCATATTATTTTACGAAACTGCTCTTATACACTATCCAATAATTTGTTTTGGCTGGCAATAAGTACATCTGTCCTTTTCCGATAAAAATGTTTTAATATATTGCCATACAATTGATTTTCGATTCAAAATCACTCGTACACTTGTAACATAGTAATCTTTTATATCGGTTCATGTTCTATCCACTTTAGAGATAATCGATTTTAGGTGCCTCTGTTAGAAAGTTTTAATCGAGGAGGAATTTTGCATTCTTGCTTGCATTGTAGAATTTGAACCATACAGACGAACTTTATGGCCATGGGTTGTTTGCATTCCTGACAATGTTCATACTCGTGAAAGTAGACAATTTGAGGTTCTGGTTGTGGAGAAAAGAGAGAACCTTCTCTGGGTCTTTCAGGTCTACTGTGGCTCACACAGAATTTACATTATTTTCTCTCTTCTTTCAATCTATTCTGCAAATAATAGTGGTGGTTAAATTATTGACATGGACATGCTATGATTAATGGCCTATCATATCGAAAAAGTAAATTATTTCTTCCACAAAACATATTTCCAGAAATCGTATAAAAAATGAGTTTGAATTTGAAAAATGAAGACATATCTCAGGGGCAGCTTTTTGTAATCAAATAATTTCCACCCCAACAATCACAATTAAGAGCTTAAGGAGAGTTTTGCTGGTTCTTGAAAATAGAGATACAGACAAAAAGAACGCGTCTAGGTCTGCGGCTCGGCGAAAATCGAATTAATGAAGCATTTGTTATTCGATGAAGGACAACCAAAACACAATAGACGATGACGCGACGCACCGAAAATGATTTACGAATCGTTCAAGTAAAGTTTAAACTGATGAATTATTTAGCGTCTGCGGCTTAGTGTCGATATTTCATTGTAGACACAGGATGTATAACACCAGAACTCCGAATTAATGAGCATTGAGCCAACGCGGGGAGATGGCGTAGAAAACGTGAACTGTTTCAAGTTATTCAAATTATTATATATTTTGAACTATATTTTTTACAAAGTATTGTTTTTTAGGGTATAACTAGAACCTGTATTTTGTTTGTGAGTGATACTGGTAAGTTTTTTTTCAACACATCTCCGTCTGCCGAGCACTGAGCAAATATGTTATGGAAAATAGGCAAGGCATTTACGTAGTGAAAAAGACTGTTCCAATAGAAAAGGCTGGGAGACCTGAAAAATAATATATTTTAACTTTATCAACCCCTTTGTCATTACAAGGGAGAAATGGGTGCAATTGAGCCAACTCGGTCAACGAAATTAGACTCAATTGTCCATCTTACACAAAAATGTTCATCCTATGGTCAACGAGTGTCGTATGTAAGCTCATCGTGAGTGAGGGTGAGGGTGAGTTTTGGTGGTCATCTCTACAAACTGGTGGTTCGCAAGTACATAAGACAACGTGCTGTGGACAAATTTAAATCGTGTAATTTTAGAACTGACCAAAATTACATTTTTCAACAACATCGAACCTAAGAAATATGCTTCTAGATTTCATTTTTTCCAATCATAGTGCTCCTCGTTTTCTCCTCGTTAGTTACTTCATTCCTCTTGGCTTCTTTTTCTTTGAGTTTATCTGATATCTGGATAACGAGACTTGACTGATTGACAAAACTTCAACTAAGAGTAAATATCTTTCGGACCGCTGTGACATAAAGTGAAGAATGGTATGTCCATCCTGTTCCGAGACCTATATCGTACTCATGAGTCCTAAAAAAACGCCGTATACAATATTAATTGTAGGGATAGAAAATAATACATTGGTATATCTCTAATCCAGCTTTTTAATGCATAAAAATTCACTGCTGGTAGCATATGTGATGCCCGAACAGCATTACCTTCGTTCGTGGAGGATCAGGAAGTTACAGTCTGCCTCGCAACCTTTTTGTGTTTGTATGAGTTCTAGAGTCAATGTAAAAATGTATGCTCTCACAGCGCGTCTGAAGCACGACGGGCTTTGTTTCTTTATGAGAGGGTATCTATAAAAAAGCATAAATAGTCAATTGTTAATTGACACAACTACACGATGAATTTCAGTCTGCAGTATGAATTTTATTTTAAGTTATTTGCTCCTTTTCACACATGGGACATTAGTTCAAATAGAATCGAATATATAATTAAAATTTCAAGCCTGACGTCCCAGGATTTTTTGTGTTCATCCCCACATCCGATTATTAATCAAACTACTCAAACCTTCCAACTTGTCAACATGCACGCCAAAAACAGCAACCGGCACTCTAGGACTACCATCGTCTGCAAACTTATTAATCAGATAAATATTCAACGGGCCTGTATATTTTACAATTAAAAGTATAAGTGCCCATCGAAAAATTATTTCGTATGCATTTATGGTGACGCCTGCTGTACCCAAGAGGAAGCAGTAGCCTATCAGAAAGTTTCGAGTGTTGTCACTCTCTCAAATGCAGCAGTTACTTAGCAGTATGAATTAACCATTAGATCGCGCAGTTGTGGAAATGTATGTACATGATATATCCACAAAACAAGCAATCATGCTGATGTTTAGTAGTCCATTATGGAATATAATTTAGATTATTGTAAGCAGTCTAACTTTGCTATGCTACGAACAAAGAACGAATTTAGACCAACCTAGTTATCCTATTCAAAAAGCAAACTACCTCATGACCTATAAATTTGCAACTATCAGGCGTGCGAAGTTGCTTGCCAAAAGGAAGCATAATTATAATGAAAAAGATGGTCATCATTTTGCTCACATCTAAGGATGTGACAGAACTGCCACAACACTAGACGCGTGTTACTCCAGTCGTACTCAGAGATGCTTTGAAGTGGTGAATTATAGATCATAATTTCATTTCCAGGATTGGATGCGCGCTTCCCGTTGACGCAGGAATTAGGTTAGTGTCTAAATCTGTGGACGACTGTCGCAGGATTGTCCGCCTCTTCGGAGAGGAAATTGTGGCTAACCACACGTTAATTTTTTCTTCGGACAGAAACAGTCATGCAGTAGTTAGAGTAGTACCTGCCATTTTTTTGTGAACGATATCAAAGAAAAGGGACATTTGAGAGTATATGCCACTTTTCACATAATTCGGTTTAAACGATTTCATTTTCGGACTATTTTTGCTAGCTTATTTATATTTTCAGATATCACAGATATCTCATTCCATTCTTCCGGTTAAATTCAGTAGCCCTCGCCATACTTCCTTGATTCCATTGTAACCGCCGTTATTCAAAAAACATATATACAGTTGTATATTTCATGTTTCCTTTTAAAACGTATATTTTCAATTCAGAAGTATATTGAAATGAAAAATATATCTGATAGCATTTCGATTTAGTAAATGTATCCCTGTTGATTGGATATCCATAATGAGCAATCACTAGTATCCAATATTAGGCACTACATGAAAATTTTAGAGCACTTGGAAGAAGAAGAAAGTAGATATTTACGGAGCAAGGACATGCGTAGTCTATCTTATTGCCAATATGTCACTACTAAAGTATAAACAATGATAATTCTTACCTTGGAAGGAATATTTTTGCTCACGAATAACGACAAAAGTTTGTAGCCCTGGAAATTGCTTAACTGTGGATGATGGCAAATACAACATATCATTAGCTATGTATGAAAAAACGAAAATATATGAATGGCTGATAAAATTGAAAAAAATGGACACGATAATGTAATGATGGGATGCTAGGCATGTCAAATTGCACTGAAGTAGATCTTTCTAGACTAGAGTCTAGGCTATTAGTTAAAGTTATCCATATAGGGGTATAGTAATATTTATTATATTTCAGACCTGCCAATTATTCTAGTGTAGTATACTTTTTGGTTCTCTATGATGAATGTTTTGACCGAAATTTTACATCTTTTTAATGGTCAAATCTGCCTTATTTTGTATGGTATCCATTTATAAAATTCAGGTTCTTTGAAAAGCAACATTCTTTGTCAACTATCTAAGTGTCGCCCTCTATGTGGACGCCCATTGACAAGTGACGGAGCCAAAGGTCCTAACACCTGGGTTTAGTATATACCACCAGATTGCTCTCTACAGTTAGACCGACAGGCTATACTGACGAGTGTAGGCTACAGACGGAACATGATACATAGTGGAGAGCATACACTCAATAATAGTTCTTTGTGTGAACGCTTTTTTGAAACATTCACTATATCGCTTCTAGTGATGGATCTAGTCATTCTCTTTTTGAGCTATATTTTTTGGCTTCTCATATATCCCCATTATCTATTCATATGTATAGATGAGCTTGATATACAATAGATTTCCGTCTTGATATAAGCTGAAAGTGGAGAATAGTTTCGGTTTTGAAGTTATATTTTTCAGAAGTGTATTCTGTGCTACCTGTAAGATACTTCAGTTGTACTGAAAGCGCTACCACTTGCGAGAATACAATATCTTATCACTGATTCAGCCAACGTTGAATACGCTGTCAGTACATTTTTGAGATACGATTTGTCCTGAGGTATAAAATTCACTCAATATTTTATTTACATAGGCAATATGTTGCATTCATCTGAAATGATGTTTTACGATTAATCCTAGGAATTTAATATAAGATATTTATTGGAGGGCAAGTACAAGAATCATTATTGTGGCAATGAACAAAGGTAACGAACTTCGTTTTTTCACATTCAAGGAAGGTTGCTTTTAATTTTCCATTAATGAATCTAGTTAAGGTCTCTTTCAGCATTATGTTGAATTTGTTATAATATTCATATATTATATAAGGAAAAATAGTGGGCCTAAGACAGTCCACAGAGGCCACTACTCTTCCTGAACTAACCTGGCCATTGATTCTTAGTCTTTGAATCATTTGTGACAGATCATCTGAATAAGGTCAAATGCTCCTATAATATCAGGCGACTTTCCTGTACCTTTTGTAATAAACACAGTTTATAAATATAATCGTTTTCTGATAATATACCGCATACTATAAATACTACATATATACGTACAGTAAAACTTTGCACTATAGTCTAAGGATCCCGGCTGCAGTGATCGCGAGCGTCTGCTCATCTGCAAGTCAGATACGTGGCAGCATAGCCGCGTGAAGGACCTTTGGCGTGGAGGGCCATCGTCTTCGGTGATGACGCTTTGTCCGCTGCCACCACCATCGCATCGAGTGCACCGCACGCGGCGAGAACGACAAAAACGCTCCTCCTCCTCCTCCTTCACCCAGAAAGAATAAACACCATCCAGACGCTAGCCGACTGGAAGAACCGCGGGATAGAAGAGGGCTTTGATGGATCCTCCACCGAGGAGAATCAATTTCGTGCAGGGCCCTTCATACGCGCATACGTAAAGGCCTGACAAATAAATTCACTGCCAAAAAAGATATCCCACACACTTTGTGTGTTTAGTGATGAGTGCTGCAAGTTTTTGCTTTCTAGCGAAATGTCTCATACAATAGGAAAACATGGTTGAAGTTTGGAATTAATGGGCTAGAAAACAAAGTCGACGGCGACTTTTGTAGATAATTTTTCAGTTTATGAACTCTATTTAATTTTCTTTGTAATTTGTGGAGAAACATTTATATTAATAGGTTATGTGTTTCGCATAATTGATATTCTTATATGTTTTCCAACTACATGCACTGTTCTTCTATCTTTATCCGCTTCAAAGCATGTCAAGCATATCCGAGAGATACCCACGTTTTAAATTTACAGTACCTTTCACAAGCGGCTGCAAAATAAACTCTTCACATTTTGAACGCTAAGACAAGTTGTTGTAGCTACCAATATTTTGTTTAGTATTCTCTGAACAACGAAGCTGTATGTGGCTCTAATAGAGACAATATTTATTATTGGTCAGTGTAAACAGGATCAGCACAAATTATTCCACCGGCTGAAACCATTGCTGAAATCGATACTATATTCCATCAATTGTCGATCTTGGCAGCAAGGCTTGTGAGAGCAGACTGAAGAAAGTCCAGTGGAATGTAGTGGGCTGATGATAATGGTGGACTATCGAGAGATATATAAAAATTTGGATCACTATTTTGCTTCCAGTTATATGAATATAGTGCTGGGTCATTTCAGCATCAAGCTATAGAACTAATATTCCATTCCCATGGTATGGAATCAGTTATAAACAAAAAATTACAAAAATTGCTGCAAGTGGCTCAATTTATATATAATAACTGTGAACAAACTAATATCACTATACGTGAGATACTATTTGGTATTATAAGGTAGCAGTTTCTTAATTATCCATGATCCTAACTACCAAAGTTAACTATACCATAAGGGAATGTACAACTTATAAGAAATCTAACGACTTAATTTTTTGTATATAATATTCGAAATGCTTCTAGAATACTAGGTTCATAAGTCAGATGTATCTTAAAAATCCAATTCCACGGTTATTGAATTAATCTATAATTGTTGTGTTTTCACGGCATATGTATGGAAAATTATGAATATGGAGGATTAAAAGGGTCAAACATCTGTACATGAACGTATTTTACGGACGTGACGCCGAACAATTTTGGAACTCGCCCCCACTATAAGGCGCAGCTCAAAAATATACACTGTGGAGGTACCTTCTAAGAAAGTTTCGGTTTTGGCTTAAAGTGATAAACAAGCTGAAATTGAGTTTTTTTTCAGCAGTGAAACTAGTTGCATATTGTTCCAGTCATCATATACCCAGGTATCAATGTAATGCGTCGGTGCCGGTTGCAATGTATCTGGCTCCACGCAGCTTATCTTCTATCAATCAGGGCCAACTGGATATGTAATAGCGAATCGTACCATTGCATTGCCAGTGTGCGTTCCATATACGTCTTCCTGCGCAACGAGAGTAGCTCCGTTTCATAAATACAGCCGCCCTTGATTAATTCGTTTATTTATCTTGTCGCTCCGGCATTCCGAACAAATGAGCCGCGATCTGCGCCGGCCACCGCGCTACGACCTACCAAGATCACATAAATCCGGACTAATGCTGCGGCGTGCTCGAAGCAAGCCTAATTGGATTATTTTAATTTTTCCTCGTTAGGCCGTCAGGACAAAAAGCGAGTTGGACAGTGTTGGTGGCGCCCTCTATGGGGCAGTTTGTTCCACCGTAACGATCATGAGGCCCGGAAGCCTCATAAATACAATAATGACGCACGTAAATCAACGAGAAAGTCTTGTTTTGTCAGCCAAATCAGAGATCCTGTAGATTGAAGCAGCCCACTACCTTAATCGAAAATGTTTATGGAGTTATTTTTGATGAATTTTTGAGACTAATCAATTATATGATAACTATAATGGAATAATCACCAAAATTCATTCAAAAACAATTTACTATAATTTCTGGAAATATTTTCCACATTGGAAATGTAGGGCCGAGAAATCTGGTGCGTGACACCGGCCGCGGTACCGATGCAGTGTGGCCGGCCTGAAGCAATATTACGTCCTGAGATGCCTCGCTGCAGCAAATACTTGAGTATTTATTTAACCTTAGAGGATTTCGCGTGATTTAGAGGTTTGGCAATGGCGTCCGGCTAGTCTGCCTGTCGGTCTGTTTCTGTGTCTGTTGGCGTTTTTCCCCTGCATCGGCCATGAATTCAAAACCACATATGTAGTATGTAGCAAAAATGACCACAAAAATTTTTAATCGAGCCGATAGAGACACTGATGAGGATCAGTCTGTTAGTCTGTAGACTTGTCTGTCGATCTTTTTGTCTATCTGTTATGTCGTGTATTTTAACACATAACTGTTTCATCAACCCAATAGAGGTACAGCTGAGGATCTATATTAACATCATCCTATACGCCTAAGAATGGGTGCTTATTCCGTTTATTTAATGTTAACATTAATAGTTTTTGTGTTTTATATATGGCATTTATCGTCATTTCCAATTAATATGATGGGTGTAAATATTGTTAAATCTGTGAATTTTTGATCTATAGGAAGGCAAAACTAAAAAAAGGTTTTTTAATATTTTCTGTTACATCAATAAATTTAATACGATATATTTTATATTCCTTAGGGGCCACTAATTAAAACCACATGAGGTTAAATAGCTTTACTCCTAGTTCGGAAGCAGTTTATATTGTTGCCTTGGGAATACTTTGCTGCATGTTTTGTGTTTCTAATGTGGTAATAAATTATGGACTTTGTTTTGAATTTATCAACAGAGCAAATGAGTTATCTACATTTTAAAACATTTATAGTAGTTTATACTCAGGCTTTGATTGGAACCAAAACATTTCCTCTGGAAGCAGTCAAAACTGCGGATATATTATAAATTAAAAACGTTGGTTTTCATTTTGTATGCCTTTATAAAGGCTGTCGAGCCAGCTGAAGCGTTAGTAACGCTGTTTAGTCGTTGGCGTGTGGTTTTAGTTAGAACTAATACTGGATTTGAATCTTATGCAGTACCATATAAACCATATGAAGAATTTGAAAATACCACCCTCAGCATTTGGAATATTGGTCTGATCAACGATATCACAATATTCTTCGTCGATGTACAAAAATATTGTCTATATTAACATCATCGTATACGCCTAAGAATGGGTGCTTATTTCGTTTATTTAATTTTAACATGAATAGTTTTTGTGTTTTATATATGGCATTTATCGTCATTACCAATTCTTATGATGGGTGCAAATATTGTTGAATCTATGAATTTTTGATTTGTAGGAAGGCAAAACTAAAAAAGGTTCTTTTTAATATTTTCTGTTACATTAGTAAATTTAATAAGATATATTTTATATTTCTTAGGGGCCACTAATTAAAACCACATGAGATTAAATAGCTTTACTCCTAGTTCGGAAGCAGTTTATATTGTTGCCTTGGGAATACTTTGCTGCAGGTTTTGTGTTTCTAATGTGGCAATGAATTATGGACTTTGTTTTGAATTCATCAACAGTGCAAATGAATTATCTGTATTCTTGAACGTTTATTTAAGTTTATACTCAGGTTTTGGTTAAAAACAAATCATTTCCTTTGGAAGCAGTCAAACCTGCGGATATATTATAAATTAAAAACTGTACCGTTCCCATGCAGTTCCCAAACATGCACAGTTAGCCGATCCACACGCAACGTTTTGTCTGCAACGGGTTGAACTGTGCAGACAAAACGTTGTAATAAACGTAACGTATGGACCATCCTTGATACGCCAACTGGGTCGGCTCTACAACTAAGGCGGACGACAGAATTGAGGGAGCAATACTTTGAAGATTTTTGAAATTCCGTTGTGTGATACTTTTACTTTCCAGAAATAACCGACAATGACAAAGGCATTGCTGTGACTGGCGACACGTCATTCAGTTTTCTAATAATGCAGTATGTTTATGAATTTTGGTTAACAGTTCCAGTACCAGCTAGATGAGGAAAATCTGTATTAAAAAAATTGTTTTACTTTATTGTCTGGGGGCATTCACGGAGAGGTAATTAACTTCCTTCCCCAGAACAAAGAAGATGTATTTCTTTACATTGAATATAATTTACTAATTTTCACCTTAGATCTCTGACTTTGAAATCTTGAAGATGTACGCCTTTTCCTACTCATATTTAATGAACCACTATATATTAAGGAGGGAAAATTGGTTCCAGCCGCATAGAATTTCTTATTACTTCCGGCAAAGTACTAAAATTTGAATGGTATACGACTTAAACTATAAACTACTAAATGACAAAAGATAAGCATTCTTGATGACATAGTAACAATGAAACATCGTGAATTCTTGACATTTCATGTCCCCTCTATGGAACCCCGAACTTAGGAAAATAAATAACCGCCCTTGGACGATTCGGCGACTTCTCACGCCTGCTAATGATGGCGCCACGTGTCGCGAGATTCGGATTGCTTCCGATCGGGCGACCATCGTCAAAAAGAAGCTCGAGCGCGACTAATCGCGCACACATAAAAAAGGACGCCCATTTGCATAATTGTCGTAAACACAAATACAGTGACTGTGTGAAAGAAAGATGTAATGGGGTACGACATTTAATGGTTGTTGTATTGTATACGGATGCTGGACCGGGCCAGGAGATAAATGGGATATCTCCGGGGAAGGCAATTTGTACTACATAAGAGTGAGGGTTGTTTGAAGGCTGACGATGTGACTACTGCTTTATTTTGAGATAGTTTTGGCGAATGTATTTATCTTCTAGCTGATTTGTTAAATTCTTATTAGTGGATAGTAAAAACAACATGTCACTGACGAAATAACGTTACCAACGCTTCGGTTGCTTCGACAAACCTTAATCAAAGTACAAAAAAAGGAAAATTACATTTCTAAATTATGATGACCTTGCAATTGACTATTTCTTCCAATGTCAATGGGCAGAAATCATTGGCTCACCCATAGACAGAAAATACCATTCGTATTTTGATGGAGTTCGGACATTAGGTTACAACTATAATAAGGACGAAACAGCTTCATTGCGTTTGAACATTTTCCCAGTGGGGGCGGAGTTATAGCGAATTATACAAAAATTTGTGGTATTCAACATTTGACAATGGAGACCGGCCTTTTTTTTCAGCGTCAGTGAAAGATGCATCAGAAATTTGCTCTCAAAATCTTGCTATACTCTTTTTAATGTATTCGCTTTGCAACTACCTGCATTACGCATTAGGAGATGAACTGGTTCTGTCTTCTCCACGGTATAGTTTACGGAATTATCACGGTCGGTAGTGTCATGACATGCAGTCATGCCAGGTAATGCTTGGAAAGAGAATCTCATTCTTTCATAATTCAAAGATAAAATGTCATGTTTTGTTGTTTGGATTACTAAGACTGGGAGGCAAACAAGACGGAAGATCTTATAGCTCTTCAGCTTTTAATTAGGCAGCAAGTAATATTGTTGTGCTAAGAGCCATATTGTTGCAGACTGCAGACATTGTAATGTAATGTGATAGGAAATATAGTTATATGCTTCCACGGTTGGCCCTTATTCACAATATTCTACGTTTCTCATGCTTTTTCCTGGTAATTTTCATGCATTCGGTGTGGCCTTCTGCTACTATGATAGGCGGACGTACTAGCCATACAGAACGTCGATGATGTGTAGGTGCAAAACCAACCTTCTTCCGAATTTCAACTGCACACGTCGTTCGTATCTCAAGGTGCAGCAGCTCCAGTGTGTGGGACAGTAATAGCTCTCAACTGCTGTTACTGACATCAGACCCCTGAATTGGAGGATCATGTCACAGTCTCCTTAGGCATGTTTGTAGGTTTCTCTCACAGCATATTTTCAGTAAGCACATTATGTACTATTTAAGTCATTTCTTGTGTAGCAAAATATTTCTGAAATGTGCTAAAATATTTTTATAATTAAATAACGTGATTCGATTAATTTTTTTTTGTATCATTTGATCCTCGCTTGTTACAATTTTATCAGAATAGTGGTGATTTATACAAATATGTAGCAAACATAAAAGCAGGTGGTAGCCCAATATATTGATAGACTGACATAAATGAGTGCCATTGATTTTCGTGGTGAACGCATATTGTAACATTTTGAAAGTTCAATCTTTGGGTGAATATACTACTGACAGATGGAGACGTACGAAGTAAAATGTCACAGTTTATTTCAGAAAAGTTTGTATATAGCAGGTTTCGTTCGAGATTTCTGACTACAGTGCTCAGCTTCCGGTGTGTAACGGGCAACGAATTGCATCCGTTGCACAGGTCTTAATAAGCTGTTCACGTCTGGTTTTTAGCCGTAAACTGACCATATCACCGTTATGTTAGATCTAAGACTGTCGGGCAGTGAAAAACCATGTCCATTCTGGTTGTCGATTCTGGGAAACAAGGGGCGAGAGCCGCTCGGGAGGCACACCGGACGACGCGACGGTGCCTCTATTGTTTATTGTTGAATTCGGATTATAAAAAACTGGGGGACGAAAGCCATCATCAGAACGGAAAAGAGAAGAGTTGAATAGATAATGAAAAAATGTATAGTGTTTTAGCTCCGCTGAAAGCGAATCCTAAGGTCAGTGTGGGGATGCAGGAGTATTCAGACCTTCAATATACAGTATGGACCGCTTTAGTGCCGCATTTATTAGAGCTGAAAAACTATAAGAGATGGAAAAAAGGTTGAATGGAGAAAGTGTGAGACATTCACAACTACTACTTGATATGAACTACATGCCCTATGCCAGTGATTGGGTAATTTTCTCACGGAACGGTTCTCATTTGTTATGGTGGATGGACGGATGAAAAAATCAATGAAAAAATTTATATTTATAAATGGTGTGCAGTTCAACGCATAGAAGATTCACACAAGTACCCTAGCAAAAAAATCTGGTCTTTAAGGTGTGGATATAAAGGAGTGCTTAAAAGCTTAAAACTAATGTAATGCTGGACCTCAACAGATTTTTTCGGAAGCGGATACGTAGTAGCAAATCAAAAACTTGTCTGCTTTGTAAATTACTCAACACTAATACTCCAGAAGCAGTGAGTGTTTGACCATATTTTTTGCACTACTCAATTAGTGGCTTTTGAAATGTGAATCTTCCGTAGACTACTATAAATATCTCCCTGGATAACGATGTGACATCCTCAAAAGACAAAGGGAGTGACGTGTATAGGTATAATTGTAGAATTACCGAGCTATTGCCTTATGCCTTGAGTACTTTATGGCTCTTCAAAACATCCGCAAGCAGAAAGAACTTCCCCTTCAGGAAAATATCATCCAGTTTCATACCTGTACCTGTAACCAGGCTTCTGTCACTGCTATGGATTTTAATATATGAGCCCCATACTTCCAGGTATATCTATTAATCAAGAATTTCCAATAAATTGTGTTTTTAGCGAATTATACTTTAGTCTAACCAAAAATGTATACTCAGTAAGATTAAAAAATAGCTTAGCTGTCAGATCCACAACAAGCACATTCACCTATCTGAAATACCATGAGAAAATCTCCACACCCAACTGGTATCGGTCACCAGCGTATCAAATGCGCCACCCGTGCAAAAAGCACAGTTGTCAGTGTGTGTCGTTAATAGAGCACCAGATGATAAACTGCAAATGCGGACGGTCGCGGGGCCCTGTGTTTTGTGCCCTGTGCGATTGTCTCGACTTTATTTATGGGCCTCGGGCACCACCTCTTACTTTATCTATTGCCCTATTGCCGTTGCGACCGATACACACAGGGTGATAACTCTCGCAGGGGATGACGGCATAAAAAAGGGCCACCGCTTTGCTCTGGGGAGTGGTACAGTTTGTTCAATTTGTCGTTTTCGTCTCTAATGATGTGGGGTTACTGTTTTTATGTGTTATCATGGTACTATGTCGATGAGCAGTGTTGCTCATACATTAATTCCAAGTCACCGTACTCAAAGTCAGCCGATAGATTGGATTCACAGAACGTATTTTATCAAGCAGGATTTGAAATTTCCGATACGTCTCTTAATTTAAACATTTAAATCTTTAATTTAGCGTCAATATGATCCCGTGGATGAATCTGCAATAAACAACCTACTGATATTACTAGGAATTTATATTTATTTTACGGTGGTTGCTTTTGATCTTGAACCATAAACAGATATTTGGAAAGAAAACATCTTCAGTCAAACATACAATACTCGCGAGATAGAAAAAAATCTCATCATAGAATAAATTGAATTATATCAAAAATGTTTATATCATATACTAGGCACTAGCCCTGCTCAAGACACTTGAAGCCATGTACAAATACATAAGATACGATTTAGAGTTCTACAAAGTAGACGTTTTTTCAGGGATATCCCTCAAGCACAATGCAATTGCAGAAGAAAACAGTACATATATAGGAAAAATAAAAAATAAAATCGAAGACAAATCGCAGACAAATTATAGAATATAATAGTATAATTAGTTCACTGGGTTTAATAACCCATATCCAGTTGTATATTCATGCTATGCTTAGCTAGATTGCATTTTAACTTTACTAGCTTCTGTAAAGAGTTAGATTGACAGTTTCATGATGAAGAAACGCATTATTTACCTCTCGTATTTTAATTTCTGAAGCAGTGTTTCGACTATACATGTTGTGTCATTATTATTGCCGCACCTTTTATGCAATTTATTATTAATTTAAGGTATTAGATCATTGTTTGAGAAAATTCTATACCCACAATTTTAGAAGCACTTACAAAGTGATCCGAGTCCCAAAAAGTGTTTCTACGGCTTCCTGAAATGATTCCGAAACATGTTGTGACCTTTTCGAAAAATTATCAGGAATCTGAAAATTTCAACGATGACTCCGCTCATACATCATATTATACAGGTTTTAAAAAATATCGTCGTATTACCTAATATCCGTCTTCAAATTTCATCAATATCAATGGATCAACAGATCACAAGAAGTACATGCGAGAGCAAACATGAAATGTAGTTTCAATCCTCAAATATAATTTTTTATAATCTAAAGCAAAAGAAGCTCATGCAAAAACGGTGTAGATTCTTCATTCATCAAGACAATCTAAGTTTAACATTACCGTTATGAAAATTTTAGTAAAATAGGCATATGTTTCAGGTATACTTGATGTTGCAGCACACCAGGACGCAATGCACTACAAAAATCGATAATATTTCAATGCCTCCCTTGGCGGGGCCCATGAGACACATCCAAGAACTAAGATTGACATCCATTCATTGGAATCAAGTCAAAGAGTGCATATAATATGTGAGTACTACATTGTCCTCCAGCATCCAGTATCATCACGGCAAGATATTTTTGAAATTTGACGTATTTAAATTGATTAAATTATAAAATTATTATATTCTATTTTAATTTGTTGTCTGTTAGAAGACAAAATCAACTGAGGTAATGCCGATCACAAACTTATAAAATATTAGATCAATATTTTTTGGGAAGCTCTATATAGAGCAACAAAGTATGTGTCATTGAAAAATGATAAAACTTTCCCAAGAAGCTTGAAATTTCTAATTATAAATATAATGAATAAATACTATGTATAGGATCCGATAGTAATTCAACATTAATTTAGAATAATGATCTGCTTCGCAGCGTGGAACACTAGATCAAATATACACAACTTGATAGCAGCTGACTGAAAGGTAATAGTTTTCGACATAAAAAAAATGGTTCTTTGGTTAAATAAACTTCTCACATTTTCAAATGATAGCTGATACCTTGGAAATACTATTTCTAAGATAATCAAAATAATCGATACGTTCAAAGGTATACCTGACAAATACTTTAGGTTTTTCCTCCACAGGATTCCATACAACTTATGCCGCGTGTTAAATTGTCTCATTTTCGTGGAACCGTGTCCCAACCAACACGGATCTCGTCCTAAAAAGTAAACGACACCCATCAATCTACCTAACAGCGACATTATTTTTCAGGAGCTACCGAAAATTTTAAGAACAAATGTTTCAGGAAGATTTACATGGTTTCGACCACGTGCAAGGGAAAACATTATCTACGAATCTCTACTTTGGAGGCGAATCTCTTATCATAGACGTACAGGTAGGGGTAAAGAAAGGAATACTAGTTGAATGGATCAGCATACGTAACTGCGTAAATGCAGATTAAATACAAAAATGTGCCTTCAATCCTCCTCTGCTATAAGGTTTGAGTGTTATATGAATGGTTAACATCGTCTTCAATATTTGCTTTTGAAGCATTTGTCAGTTTAACATGAAATTTGAAATGTGAGTAGCAATCGTTAATAAAAAAATTCAAAATATTTATCTATCACACTTTCCAACTTGATTTATTCAAATAGTACTTATCTTTTTCAACATTTGATAGTCTAATCAAAATCATCATCATCCTAATCATTATCAAAAAATACTGTTACTTTATAAATGTGATACAAAACGTTAGAAGAATATGGTTGTCATCGGTAACAGCAAAGAGCAGCTTTTAAAGAAGCTACTAATAGTAATGTCATCAACGATCGCTTATTTGGTAGTCAAAAGCATAGATGCACAGTAAATCTTCTGGTCTACGTCACACATGTAGAGCAGAGCAATTGAGCTTCATGAAGAGTTTCGAGTTCTCGTGATCGATATATCGGAAGCTTTCTATAGGGTGTGGCATGACAGACTTCTGCTTAAGCTTCCTGTGGGTTGGCACCGGGACTATACCAATGATTGGATGGTCTTTTCAACAACTTCACAGAAATCAGTAGTTATTTCCTACATGGAACTGGGAAAACTACCACTATTCCGAGAGACTTTACTTAGGCAAGGACATCATGTTGGTGAGATTAATGAGGACTTTGAGAAACTTGTGGAATGGAGCTCTACAGATCGACTTCAAAAAAAAAACGTTATTTTAGATATTTTATTACTTATAAAAAGAAAGCTCAAATTTGATTATATTTATACGTATGTGAGCAACCCTTCATTACCAAAGTCAGCTTTTCTGTTTACTCTATTGGTTAGACTGCTAGCGACAATGTCTGTGGAAGTTTTAAAGCCTAACGTTCTGCACGTCACTGTTCGAAATAGAGGTTGTGACAAATCGCAACCCCCATAGAAAACAAAAGACACAGGGTAGCTTGGTGACAACCACATTATGAGTTGTGCTTTGCATTTATCTCAGAAAGAGATCTTCCGTGGAATATGTCAGCGCCGGTGAAATCTATGTCTTCTACGCGACGACGTTATGTTTTACAAGATTTTAAATAATTGTCCTTGTCAGACCTGGCGTTTACCCTTGTTTGTGCTAAGGAAGGATCGGTGTTATCTTGTCGTCGATTATCGAATTGAAATATCTATCGTAGTCTTTGTGGTCTTTTTGGGTTTGAATTATTTATAGTGTATACCACTTCCCATGGAAACGCTGAGTTGTGGGAAAAAAGAATTAGGTAGTATAATTTTCGATCTGAAATACGGACTACCAATAAAACATTCGTGCATGGATTATAGTGAAAAGATTCAGGAAAAATTAATCAACAACCGCCTCTGATCAAGTTCATGATGTGTACATTGGATGCAAAGTTATGAAACAAAATTAATTCAAAACATTAAATGAACTATATATTTTGCTAAAGATTATATATATATATATCTAACATCATGCTTTCAAAACTGAAAAAGGTCACAAGCATAAAACCAACCTTTCTCTATCATTAAATAATAATATTGGAAAGCCATGCAAAACGCCTTTCATTCTAGGTAGAGTTTCCTCATAACCAGGTAATAAGGAACAATACTGAGGACTTTCAAAAGAGTGATTAGGTACTGAGTTAGTTGCGCTAAACTGAACGATTTTTCAGCTCATTGAGGTCCACTAGGGACAGCATTAGAATTATAATTTTTTGTTCAGGCAGACAGGTGACAGGAGTATCTAAGATACGCGTCCAACCCATGAAAAGACTTTGACCTTTTCGAGGGTGAAGCCGCTATCAATATTTTGTACGCTAAAAGGAAATAATTCCTTAAAATTCCACATAATGCTTACTTATGCCCAACAAATCCTCTAATTCCAGAAAATCCTATTGTATTTCCTTGAAGTGCCTCCTAGTTATTAATAATAATTCCTCATTGATATCGACTTGTTGGACTTAATCCTGCCTCTACTTTACTAGCCTTTGGAAATGAACCGTTGGGTCTGATTGACTCTGCAGCCTTAGCCTCGGTGTTAAAAACAGTTAATAGAAGATGACGTTATTCATTATTATTTGATTTAGTTAAGCGATTTTTATCAATTTATTTTTATCGAATTTAATTTTTTTTGGGGCAGCGATCTCGTTTAGTAAAAAACTAAAAAGTGTGACATTTTTGTATTTGAGTTCAAAAATAATACAGTATATGTGTATATAAGGGCGGTATTTTATTTTACATATAACTTATTAGCAAATACCTGAAACTTTACAGCAAATAAATGCACCTTTACCTATATTGACCGGACAATATAGAGTAACTAGTTAGACTGTCGATTTTAACATTGACGGGAACTGCGGACCTGACAATATTTTCAATTTAATTTTGACAGTAATATCACATGCAGTTAGATATTTAATTCGCTCAAATATCATTGAACTCGGATAAGTATCAATTCAGAGCCTGCCCTCTTTTTATCACAAACAATGGCACACTGTTATCCACCATTACACAGTAACGACTTATCCGTGATTTATGCTGGTAGCAGTTTTAAGGTCACATATAAAAAGCGTATATAGTTATTTAATTGAACATAAACAGCCACCCTGCAGTTGGCTGCCCTGCAGGGAACTGCCAGGGCATTTTTTCTTAGTCTTTAAATGATCCGATGGTCACGTGACCAGTCGGAAACAGTGTCGTTTATCTTTCAGGGTTGGCCTTAGGGGAACTGAAATTTCAGTTGAGGATGTTGATTACATTTTTCACATGCATTAACGGGAATTGAATATATTTTTATAACGCTGTCTGTTTTGCTCAAATTTTCATAGTGCGCAACATTTCACCCTAATAAATCTATTGATTTTTCACCTTGATAATAGTAACATTTTGAAAGCAACTTTTGTAAAAAGCTTTGGAAGAATGAGGAACTCAAAATTTATCATGTTAATGAAATAATACACAGCTTCTATAACATTTTCTCCCTACTCATTGAACATACTCAATCCATTTGCAATGTAAGATGAAAACTGAGAAAATATTTTTCAGAGTCGTGAGTTTTTCAATGTATCCATCTTTTGGTTCCTATGTCATACATAAAAAATTATGATCACAAAAATATTTGATATAGTTATATTTTTTGACCTTTATAGTATCATCATGAAAACACCCGTTGGTCTGTTTGTCGGTCTGATTTTTAATCGTTTGTTGGAACTTTTGTCAACCTATAATCTTAGTAACGGCTGCACGGCCTTTGATGAAATTTGGGGAGAAATATGCTGTTAGCCCGTAGTTGGCATTGCTGCTTTAATTGTTCAAATGGCACACAAACTTTTTTTGCTTGTTCCACTTGTATCTGATCAATCTATGTCAACTTGACATCTAAGCTACTCATATAAATTGAAGCCCGTTTCGTCCAAACTTGTCCGACGTTTGAGTACAACTCTAAATCCTACTAATAGTTAATTTGCATTCAACTTCCAATATTTCCTAAGTTCTTGTTCATTTCTCTGGTAGGTACAAACATGTCAAAGGCTTCAGGATTTGACCCGTTACATTTTCAAGAATCCTAATTAGCCTATATTAATATGAAGATTACTCGCTCGTCGATAGACAAAAAGTGAGTTGAATGTGATAAAATACCCTATAAAATATTGATTTGATTAAACTGAAGGATAATCTTTCCAACGGTAAAACTACTTATATCTTTACGGCATAGTAATTACCGAGTCTATATTTCTTCATAAATCGGAGAATACTATATTGATTGCGCTATAACTTTGACGCTAGATGGGGTGTTATCGGACAAGGATAGAGAGGCTATGTTTTGGCAAATGGGTTTGGTGGATGAGAAAAACAAAACAAAAAATACAAAACAATCGAACTACACTTTTGGTATTTGTAGAGCTCATTATCAATTTAATAGTTTTTTGGCTTGATAATACGAACTTTTAAAATAGGCTCACGTGGACGTTTGGGAAGAACGGAGCTTATCCAATTGATTGCATTTTATATCAAGGTTAAGAGATGAATGAGTTTGATCCGATAAAAACAAAGCACTCGACCCAATCATTATCCTAGTCCGACACTGCTTGAAATTAATAAATGATCCTTACATCCTCACGATATGAACCCCTGCGTGTACTAAACACTCCCCCAGCCGTTATTGATACGTCATCGTCGGCTTTTTAACTTTACGATTGCAAAGAGAAAAGCAAAAAGGAGGAAAGTATCAAACATCCGGCCGAGACTCAGGAAGTCGGGACTTTGGAGGACCATTGTCGGGATACGGGGGAGCGTCTAATGGCTTATATTAACTTCTGATATCTGCGAGGGAGGAACCCCATTCGTTGGAGGCTATACGAAAAAGGATGGATTATTTGATGGGTGTGCACTGGCAAGGCTCCTTGAAGGATACTGAATCATACAAATGTGTTTGCTCTGCAATGGTAGAAGAAATCGTCCAGAAGTAAAAAGTGGAGTCAAGTAGGTTGAATCGGTACTCCTGACGCATTATAAGTTGGTTTTATAAGTCCGATACAAATGGAAGTGTTGTCGAATATATCCAAGGATCACAGGAGACTCGAGAATATACAAAAATTATAATATTCAAGTTGTTTATCACACATAAAGTATGCAAGAAAATTAAGTGACCTAGAAAAAATAAGATAAAACTGTGCAATCCAATGATGAATATATACATAAGGTTTCACAAATAAAAGTGGATTTATTGTGACGCGTTTCGCTTTAACCTTTAAGTCACCGTCAGACTGTAAAAGTTGAAAAATAAACCGGCATGCATCACCACGTTCCGAATTTTATTTTTGAAATCTTGTTTTCAAACCACAAAATTGTCCTTATGATGAAAATATTTCACCAAGTTAGAGCATCAACAGTCTAAAATATATATATATATATATATATATATATATATATATATATATATATATATATATATATATATATATTGTATCATATAGATTGTGTAATGATGTTATAAGTTGATAGTAAAAGCTTTGAAGGAAAGGTTTATTTTATTCTCTTAAGCGCATTTAAATAAAAGCTTGTTTTTAGAAAAGTTATTTTACTTTTAATTTATTAATATTCTACTTCGATACAGAAACGTGTTAACCAAATAAACGGAAAATCTGAATCCACATAGTACTTGAAATTATGGAAATATTCCTACAATTTCACTGCCATGACAAGATATTACTAGCTGATAGAATATATGTCAATTAAAGGCAATTTGTAACATTATTTCTAGTTTGTTGAGCCGTCCATGGTACAACAAATTCAGACAATAAAAATGGTAATTCGGCGCTGGCACCAAAAGAATCAAATCCTCTGTCATCCCGCATATGAAATATAAGCCTAATTTAGTATCTTGTAGCAATAATAGCTATACAATTACTATTATTCAGTTTCTCACATATTGGTTCACATGCCTCAATTAGTTTGTGAATTTGTAGCTGCTGAAACAAATGAAAGTATATAGGGTGAATACGAAGAAAGTAGTTATTAAAGCAGCATTGTTGTGTTTGGTCGATAGAAACACATGTTTTGGACTAGACACACATATAAAGACTGTAAAACACAATTAAAAGAATAAAATAAATTATACAGATACTACTTACAAATTTACGTAGAAATTATATGTCACTAAGACTGGCCTTGTGCGATTGCCCGTTCAGGACTGAAAAATATGTAAAAATGCTTCTATAGATATATGAACATTAAGGTACTTACTAGCTACGTTCATTTTTTTCGTGTTTTTGTTTTAATTTAAGAAGTTTCTGTCCATTTTGTTATCCATATACTGTTGGATTTTCTGGTATGTATCGTCTCAGAGGTGCTTCCTTCGAACCAATCAATTCCTCCTCCTTCAATTTTTCTTTAGTTGGTGCCCTGTGTTGAATATCTTGAATTCATGTTACTTACCATATATTTTTTTTAAGGTGACTTCAAGATCGAGAAATCAGACGTAGGTACTAGTCAAAGGAAAGACCTTAGACAAAAATCTTTCATATATTAGGTATTTCAACAATGACCTTATAGAATAGAGTAACTATCGAAATAGGGTAGTCAACAGAATCTAAATAAACTGAGGAAAATTCTTTCCCAAAATAACAAAACAAAGAATGTCGTCAACGCTAGCATCAAAATGAATGTACATCACATTTAGAATGAGCACTGCATTGAGGTACCAAGCTATACAAGTTTTGTGTAAATGCCTTAGGTCAGAGGTTTTTTTAGAAAACATAAGTAAAGCTTTCTCACAAGATTATCTCCATATGTTGCTCATAGTCCTGTGCATATCACTGAAGCTGTTGTTTCAAACTTAAGCTGGCTTTAAAAATGACATATAAAGCGTGTAAATAAATGTTGGATATAAAGTTTCCGGTACCAAGAGTCGAACCAGAGCCTCCTGGGTGGGAACCAGGTATGCTAGCCACTAGACCATACCGGATTTGTTTCATGCTTTTAAGACACGTGTCATATTTTGAGAAAAAAAAGGATATTAAAAGCAACCAAAGAGGTAAACGTGTTAAACTATTGTATTGTCATCTGTCCTTGATGAGTGTGCATGATTTTAAATTAATCTGACGTTTTAAAGTGGATAAAAATTGCGTTTGAAAAGGACCTAATAGCTCTGTGTTTGACGCGGGCTCTCATCTTATATTTATTCCCAGGGCATAGTTGGAAGTCGCACCCAGGCTTCAATTGACTAACTGAACAGAGACTAGATGACTGTCGTTATTACAAGACATACGCTATTAGTCTTCCTTACACTATTATGTTTGTTGCACCACCCATAGCATATGTGGTGAAGGAGCATTTCTTGATGATCCATAGGTTCAGGAAAATGCAGAGATTTCGTTTCAAAGTGCTACTTGATCGCAGCTTGAATCGTTCACACGTGGAAACATGAATATGACGCAAAACGTCGCTATTTTGGATATCTAATTTAAATTAAGAATATTTGAAATAGTAAATAATTTGTTTCATAAAATAAATTCTAAAGTGTGACACTTTACGGAGAAGCGGACGAAGAACCTGTCACACCAATTAATTTTAATGCCAAGACTATTTGTACTTTAACTTTGTGATTACCATGGATAATTTTGTTTTGTGCTGCAAAACACGTCTAATATAATATGTTAATCAGTTATTCATGTGTACATGTAAAGTAATTCAGGTAAACATACACATTCAAGATTGCAGATGATTGACAGATCAAAAAATGTCATCCTACTTATAAATACATTTTAAATAATCACTAATTCGTGAATAATAATATTTCCAATTAATACAACGCAGAAAATCCATTTTACTCATTTCCATGAGAGGGATCATCAATTTCAAAATAAGGTTACAAGCAATACTTAAAAAAATTGATAAGTGGGGAATCAACCTTCTGGAAACTTTTATTTAGTTTGCTCTTTTCTAACAGCGGCCTCTATAAGAAACCAGTCAGACAAAGCACAGTAGAATAAAATCAGCCATCACCACTCGATAAAATCGTACGTGCCAAACATGTCAGAAGTCGCTTTGTCGATCATTGATAATGGAAATAGGCGTGATCTACATATTGACATATCACTCCTTCCGCTATTCTGCCTTTATTAAATGGCAATTATTCCAGAACACTCTTGGGGCACCCTTTGTACGAAGCTTTAACCAGTGGCGTTACAAGGTGGTGTGATATAAGGAAATAATAGTGGTTAATAATATAAATAATAATTCAAAGAGATTATAAGTTTGGAATGGCTTTCTGTTGATAGAGTTATGGTTTGGGCCATAGCTCCTAAAAAGTGTTTTAGATTCAAGATATTATAGTTAGTAACTTGATGAAAATGCTGATAGACCACATGCGTCTCTAAAGGGAAGAATTGGAGGAACGATATCTGCTAGGACTTGGTAGGTGCAGTAATTGAAGTAGCGACGACATCCGCCTGTCTGTTACGATTAGCTACCTAGACATTCGAAAGTGGCGGGAGGTTAGTTGGAACGTTGCTGTTAGGTTTCGATTGATGTTCTGCAACGAACATTATCGTGCTGACATCTGTATATAACGAACGAAATAGATAGGTACTTCATCGTCCAATGATATGCTAGACCCTGGGTACATTGGCTCTATATGGATTGTAATCCCCAACCTCTCGCTCTGAAATGGGTGGTATTGCCTTCTGCAGCAAACTTCAGCGTAAGTAAATGTTTATGAAAGTTTTGCAAATCCCTGAATATTTACAGGTGTAGTCATTTTTTTATTGGAGAGGTTCCGCCATTTTAAGGTCACCAATATATTTTGGTATATTATTTTAATGTTGGATTACTTATAGGTGTTTTTATAATGTTATTGGTAGGATTAACATTTTCTTTATATTTCTAAGGAATTACTGAAATTCAGCTTACTTCATTTGCGCTGGCAGTTAATTTAAATCACATATAACTGATAAAAGAGTGCTGCCTGCCTGCCTTGAGAGCCTGTATCAAAGTAGTTTGATTACGTTAGCAAACTTCCTTCATAAATTAAATGTGGTTTCAGTTAGTGACTCGACAAGTAACTTGAATTAGAGGGCCAACCACAAGATCAATTTCAGCAGTTATGTTAATAAGAGTCACTCATTCTCGGTCACAGGCACAATTTTTCCATATATGCGTGTATTATTTAGCAGCTTTTATTTACATTTGGAAGTATTATGCCAACCCACTCCAATGGATTCGATAGTTTGCAGTTGATGTGCGTTAGTTATTTGCGCTTGTCGCATAAAATTCATTCATATTACTAATTTTAATAACCTTATTTGTTTGTTTTTCTTGATCAGTCTCTTGCATTCTAAATATCACACCTACGCATATCAGATTTTCAGTCATCTAGAATTAAATGCAGCTAGCAAATATTGGTATGATCAGCTATGTGATAAAATACCTTTTAATGAGTTTCCTACTAGATAAACATATTATATATAGTTCTTCCTAGATCAAAATAATGGAGTCGACTAGATTACCCTGATACTTACAACAGACTAATGATACGAAGACGAAAATTCTACAGCATTTCCCTCCAAACATTTAATAGAAAATCGACTGACAGACAGTGAAAAACCGTATTACCATGAGATTGAAGATATTTGCTACAGAAGTACTTCCGTCGTCTATGCGTGGGATCTAAAGCATAAGAAAATTGCCTCTTGTTAGGTAAAAAATAGAATATGTTTCTCTGTAGCAATGAACTATGGTATTTCATCAACCAATATACCCCTTCGAAAATTTCTGCTCTCTCGCTGTGTAACTGAAAGCGATCATTAGAGCGTTAAGGAACAAAACGACAGCATCATCGGCGGTATGCCGTTGACGTATCTGATGATGATTGCGCAAATAAATGAGAGAATATTGTGCGCGAAGGGGCGGTGGTGCAGGCAGCAGCGCGACGGCGTTAATCCCCGAAACGTGACTGCGATAATCAGAAGGATTGCGCCTGGTGTTTGGTAAACAGAATTTGGACGACTGTCATCGGAGATTCAATCCGTAATCGGGATTACTTACACTTGGATGGATATCGTAATAGGCATCTTCTAGGTGTATGCTTCATGTGGCCTTCCGTGGTTGTTTTATCTAAATTACACTGGATTTGCGTATTAACATACAAAGTATGAGCTGGAAGATACCGGATTGGTTCTACACGAGTTTTGATTAATTATTTTTCTCCACAACAACTGTATCTCCTTCAGTGTTGAAGTTAATTTCCTGAAAGCTGCGTAGCCTTTTTTTACCGCATCTATTGTACGAACCATGTTCGTCTTAAAGCAGATCTTACTTTTTGGAACAAAAAGTCACACGGGGCCAAGTCAGAAGAGTAGAGCGAATATATTAGCAGAGGGATTCCATGTTAGGCCAAAAACGTCTTGACAGAGAGCTTGTGATTAAGGGCGTTGTCTTGATGAAGAATCCATCAGCGATCTTTTCATAATTCAGGTAGTCTTCTCATATTAAAACCATTTGTAATATTCTTGGTTGAGACAATCATGTACCCATTCAACATGCACAATCCTTTCCATGTCGAAAGCTCAATTCTCATCATTTTAAACTTGGATTTGCATATGCGCATCTATTTTCGTCGTGGTGAACTGTTACTATTTCAGTATATCGACTGCCACTCTGTTTCTGGATCGCAGGTAGTGAACCATTATTTGTCACACGTTATTTTCTCCAGAAAACTAGGTTCTTTTTCAATAGTTTCTGGAGTGTCATCGCAAATGTTTATTTGTGCTTGCTCCTGTGTGACAATTTTTGATTCCATGATCATACAAATTTTTCAAATGTAAAAGCTTCCGTGCAAAATCTGTCTCAGACACTGCTTGAATGCTCAAGGGATGGTTTTCTGGGATGAATTGACTGATCATTTCAGCGTTGAGGTCCATTTTATCTGTGGAAGGTCTGTCAGAGCGGAAATAGTCACGGACCTGCCTCCATTAAATATTTACACCCACTCAACCACGTGTGTATGTGATAAATTTTGACGGTCATAGCCTTTCCTTGAAAGTCAATATATTTCTGTAACAGATTTTCCAAGTTGCACTAGGAATTTCATGTTGATATGCTGCTCAACTTTTACAGTTAGCTTTTTTCCAATAAAGCGTAGTTGCATAGTTCAGAAATATTTTATGTTGTGAGCAAACGAAACTACCTACGCCCTCGAAATTTGTGACTGTATGCATCACGAAAAACCATGTCAGTCATTCTTGTCAGTCTGTCTGTATGTCGGCTGTAAGGCTTTTCATGTCTCCTGCGAATTTGATGCACTGAATCATAAAAGTTAACAGCTCTATATGCCATAGAAATCCTATGCTGAAACTAATAGCTGTAGCCATTGCAAATTTCAAATACTGGTTTCATCACAGCACCAGTAGTGCCACTATACTAACTAGTCTACGGTTTATCACTGATATGTTGGGGAGAATAAGCATACGAAAGTACAGTAAAATTAGTGAAAATGGAAGTACAGCAAGAATAACTCCTATCACTATATAACATCAAGAGGCCAAATCAGTTTGTACTACTTGACATATACATATATACTGGTTAACATTTTAAAAGAAGAACAATGGATCGTTTCCAGCACCGAATGAATTTTTACCTAGGTAATCGCGGCCAGAAGACGATTTCGAAGACAATCGTACAAAATTCTGACTTCTTATAGCACGTGCTCTGTGGACCTTCAGTGTCTCAAGAATTCCTCCGTAAAAAAGAACTATTCAAACGTCCGCTGCTGGCATCAGCTATATTGCTTTTTTTCTCTACTTCATATCCGAAGCATTCAATTCTGCAAGCCATTTCACTACGGATAACGGCCTGAAGCGGAGGTACACAAGTCAATCGGACTGGTACATGAGAAAAGAGTATCTTCTGTTAAAGATAGGTTCGACATTGTATATGTCATTAGTACTGCTTTATTCGTAGTGAAGCACAATAATACTAGGTTATAGCATACAAGAATAGTAAAGTTGATCTAAGAATATAAGCATGATTTTTGACACTGCCTACTATCGTTGCATAAGTTTAAAACTTTAGTTTGTTTACGGAACTGTATTATGACCTAAGTAGGACAGTTATTCATTAAATTTAGTATACTATGAGGATCATTTGACTTCGTAGAGACGCAAATGACACGTGTTGCGACACTTTAAGTGGAACGCTAATACATTTTTATGATATGTCTCTCTCACACTCTGAGTATAATACATTTTCTGGATATAATGTTCAATTATTACCATCATAAACTCACCAATGAGGTCAGAATAACCATGGTATTTTAATAGGACACCAAACAACAACAAAAAGTGGTTCGTTGTTGAAAAAATCTTTTTGTTACACAATCTATTGATCCGAGCAAGTTGTCATCAGGCTGCTAGAAGGTTGAATGATATCACATTCTGCAATATACATTAGACTGTAAATAACAAAATATGAATATGACATATGCAACAAGTATTTGCTGTCAGTACAAATATGTAATAATAACACGAAGCTTCCAAAATGTACCTGTAAATTAGTTATTGAAATCAATAAGCATATATTCAATTACCTGTCAGATATATAATAACAGTCACATCTCAGGAATCATATATTGTCAAATTAGGATTCTCTTGTCAGCAATATGAAGGTCTCGGACCTGAAGGATTCGACATTATCTGGTTCAAAGTATCTTTCAATAATTATTCCAAATTCATTTGCTGCACTGACAGACAACTGAGTAGCAAGAATTACAGAGATATTTTTGAGAAAGTTTCGCCACTGTAGATACCTTACAAACAGATCACCCCAACTCAGAAATAATCTTTTTGGGTGATTTCAACATTAACAATACGTACTGGCTAAAACATTCGTACAAAACAGGGTCGCGAAGCTGAAGCCTTTACTATCAGCTGTGGCTTGGAACAGATTATCAGTGAACCAACAAGAGTTCCCGATCATCATGAAGAATTTGCTATCCTGCTGGACCTGTATGTCACAAGAAATCCCGCTCTACTAGGAACATCCAATCACAATACCATTTCAACACACTGTAGAACGATATGACTACCTCAACAACATAGTCGAGCCACGCAATGTCTGATGCTACAAACAGCAAAGTGAGATGATCTCAGGAACTATCACCAGTCCTTTTCATGGAATGATGTCTGTTTCACGTCCAGAGATAGGTCAGCTTTTGGCTAAAAAATAACAGGTGTTAACATCAGGAATAGAAGCCTACATGGTCAGAGAAGCAGTTCGGCAAAAAAACCAACGGTTTTCCACACCGAGATATGAAAATCATTCTAGAAAAACTGCACTCCAGGAAAGCTAGTGGTCCAGACCAAATCCTAGCAAACTCCTAGAACGTTGCAACTATAGACCTGTGACTCTGCTCTGCATCATGTCCAAGGCAATGGAGACTATTATTAACGAGCAGCATCTGAAGTATCCGGACAAAAATCATATCATCAACGAGCGCCATAATGGTTTCCGCATTCATGTATATGTCACACATATGTGGAGCAAAGCAATAGAGCTTCACTGAGAGCCTCGAATCGTCGTGTTCGATATACGAGGGCTTTCAATAGGGCGTGGCATGAGAGATTTTTGGTCAAGATTGTTGCCTATGGGCTGCCACCAAGTCTATGCTACTGGTTGGGTAGTTTTTTCAGGGATCGTTCCATATTTTTGGTGGTGGATGTATATGGGTCCGATGTACTCACCATCAATGCAGGTGTTTCTCAAGCATCTGTTCTTTCTCCAACACTCTTCTTGCTGTACATCAACAATTCTTCAGAAATAACATCTAATCCTATCTACAGCTTCGCTGATGACGGTATCCTTATTACCTGCATGGAACCGGGCAAATCACTACCATGCCGAGATATTGCGTTCCGGCGTGGGCAGAATGCTGTTTAGATCAATGTGGACATTGGGAGCATTATTGGATGGGGGTCTCAGTTTAACGTGCAGAAGACTCAGACAACAACTCTGACAAAGAAGTCGCATGCTGGTCTGCCAGTTGTAGAGATGGAGGGAAAGCCGATGCCTGAATCATCTTCCATCAAGCTTCTGGGAATTAACATCAGCAATAACATGTCATGGCACGATCATGTTGCTGGCCTCGCTAGGCTATCTGCCTTTGCGTGAGGTTATCTATAAAAATACAAAAATTAGTTTGAATAAATGTATCAGTCGAATTGACCACCTTCCGCTATAAAAGTGTGCCGAAAGCCTTTTGGCAACTCATAAACCCTTCAAGAAAAAGCGGAGAGTGATGGTTTGACCGAGCAGGTGAATCCTTTCCTGGAATTCAGAAATGATATTAAGCCTGACTATGATAATAAATCATTGTTTTTCGATACCTTTTTTCAGAATCGTTAAATCGCCACTTAAAAGGATATTTTTGACAAGCACCGGAGCTTGACGTGTCTGGACCGTAACAAAAAAGGAGCTTTTGGTGAATAATACAATCGCGAGACTATTCAAATATGCTATACGATTCGTTTTTGACACGTCTTCACGTAAAGAGGCTATTTTTCGTCCGACAGAATTGAAATTCTATGCAGTTAAATGAAATTCAGTTTATCGGCATCGTTAAATGTTTATACACATATAATGAAATTGAATTACCTTCTAACTTATTAGTATTCATCTATCATATATGTCACATTCCACTAAGAAATTAGAAAATCGATCATCGTTAGCTTTATAAAGGCAGATTTTAGAGTAAATTTCTTCTAAGGCAATGATATCCGTTTAGAAATTAATATTTGATTCAAATTTTTAAATTTTCGATCATTTTTAGTCGAAGCTTAGGATACTGCAAAACATTAATCCTTTTTCAGTTTTGAAAAGGCACAAAATTTTAGCTTTTCCGAAAATTTCCATGATTTTGAAAATCTTCTTCATGTGGATCAACGGACCTAAAATCAGACTAAAATGTTAAATAAGCTGAATCAACCGAAATGTTCTCATTCTTCAAGTAGCTAAAGCGAAATTTTATGAACATTCATGATTATCATTCAATTAAACTTCAGAAATATGTAGTAGTGAATCGTGAAACAAGTGGAATAATTTAGCCCCCTTGTATTAATTTGGTAACTTTTTCCTTTTATCCACATGGCATGACAGGCAGTAGTCCTCCACTGTCTTACCGCCGCTGCCGTCATCATTTATATTTTATTTATTAGCCAAAATATAGGCGTTATTTTGTGACTTAATCATAAATTGATTGGTCACTTGCATCCGCAAGTTGGTGAACATCCAGCCTCTTAATTAATGATTCATTCAACAGGTAGCAACGGTGACAGCTGCATGTATTTTACGCAACATTCTATTCTATTTATTTTGCAGGTACGTATTTAACAAAAATTACGGTACAAGAAGCGCATTACTTCAAAAGTACACACATCAACAGATAACAGCTTTAAGAATGAGTCAGATTTATTTGAAACATCTCATTAATTGATGAAAATGTGTGACAGATCCTTTATTTCTAATAAGTACGGCATGACTGAGGTGTACAGGTCATAGAACTACTTTTACAAATGCCAAAAAATGTTGAGGTTTGAGTCCGAACCGAACAGAATAGAACCTTCTAGGTATGAAACGAATGTATCTACTTGTTGACCATATGCGACTGCCCATACATTTCCCTTTAAAGTATCGAAAGGAAGTCAAAAAGGCCGGTCCACGGCTATCGATACATTTTGGCATGAAGGCGAACATAATGCAATTTGGATTCATTGTATTTTGCAATTGGATATTTTCGAGGATATTTTAGTCTGTAGGTAAACTTGAAGTTAGGTTGTAGGAACGGAGTAAGATTCAACTATTAATATTATTGTTCGGGTAGATGCGTGGTGGTGATCGATTTTTGAATATTTTAAGATGATGTTGATGATACATAAATGATGTACTTCAAAATTCGTTCGCCCTCTTATTAATGTCGGAATTGCTGTAGGCACCATAACTGCTGATGACCAATAATTGTGTTTCTGTGTGTAGGAAAATAATAAATCATGTAAATCATGTCAACTTCTTCGTTCGTTTATGTTCGTTTGTGCTTCCAGTAATCTTTGGTCCTATATAAATCAGAAAGTATCATTCGAATTTCGATGAAATTTTGGCACTAGAGGAGGACGAAACGTAGTTCGGTTCAGTGGCAGCGATGTTATAATCAAAAACGAATAGAATGATAATGACACTTGCGGTTTTGGACGTTTACAGTACCCCTGATCGTTTTCCTGAAGTTTTAGAGAGGCCAAATAGTCGGAGTGGAAGAATATGGGGCAGAGGAGTAAACTTCAATTCCTTTCTTCTATAAAATTGTGACCCCGATCATCCTCCGTAATACTGGATAGCGATATTTGATTGCTCAAATATTTGTTATTAAATCACCCGAATCCCCAAGAACCCGCGTTAGTATTGTTATATGCATATACATATTTTCTAGATCGCATATCTTAGCCTATAGATGAACCTTAAAGTATCGTTGCGTATGCTTTGTTCGGGCGGGTTCGTCGTGTAGGTCGATTTTTGAATATTTTCAGATACAGTGGGTGGTACAGATACAAAATACTTCAAAGTGCTATTTAGGCTCTGAAAACTGACGCCAGGTAGGTTTTTTGAACTCGCGCCAAGTAGGTTTTTTGAACTCTCAAACATTTAGATCGGATTTTGGAATTGATGATTCATTTGAAGTAAGTTTTGAAAATCTATATAATCTCGAATATTCTTAAAACTGTTAAAATAATATTTTTTCAAAATATGTTCCAAAAGAACAAAACTGCGAAATTCCGAACTTAGCCTTCATTGCTAACAGCCGTTGGAAGTAGTACCTTGCGCTAAATCCAAACCTGAAACTAGTTTTGTCCCACATCACTTGGGCGTCTAGCACTGATTGAAAGGATGGGATTGATCAGGACTGCGATATATAGAACTAAATATTTTGCTCCGATATAATCAACTGATAAAAAACCATCCTCTGGGTCATCGCTTTCTGGTGTACCGCGATTCGAACCCCCGCGATTATACTTTTTAATCCGTGCGAGGCTACCGCGTGCTGCCAAGACAAAAAGTCACATGACAAAATTCGGTCCGACTCATTAAGTGACGTTTATAAATGTCGGATTTGCCGTAAGCGGCCCGATTATCATAATGGCTGTTGCGCCGGGGCATCGAAGGCGGCCCGGCCCGGGATATATCATTCTGGTACGTTCACAGTGGGGCATTTACATAAGAAATGTACATAATTACGAAGAGGTACATGTGTAATTCGTGATCCTAGCACGTGGAATAGCAGATTGATTACCGTCCTGAATTTAATTTGCTTTTGTTGTCTGAAGGAATTAGCTTTCACGTCTCTCTCTCTCGCATCTATTCCTTCGTAATCGAAGTAGATCTTGGTTTCCACAAACAGCAAACTTGGAACAGTTTTGTCACAGTTTACTGGAGATAATTGCGATCAACTAGATCAGAATAATTGAATAGCTTATTCATATCACTATCAGTGCATACCATAATGTTTTAGCATTTATTCTTCTTTTCTTAAATGCAAGCACATGTAGTCTCACAAAAGAAAAAGTTCCGTGTGTGTAAGTTCACATAAATATAATTTGAAAATCTAATATTATTAGAACTAATGGCACAGTCTTATGCACAATGAGGACAGACAAAAAAGAATATATATGATTTAAGACAATTAAGATATAAAATTTGTCAACGCCTTAGAAGATTTTTAATCATATTGCTGCTATAATTCAGTAAGAGCCATAACATTAAAAATTATTGTTAAATTAATAATTTCATAGCAAAAAGCACCGCTCAAGAAAAGAGTTTTATTATTATTCAGGTTTAAAAATAAAGCTAAGTATATCGAATCAGAATGGATCCATGTATTCCCAAATTACGAACCCAAAATCTATGCTCAAAATCGCCGCAAATGCTAATAACAACAGTTACAAAATATTATTAAATGCACTTCAAGTGTTTCAAAATCTGGATAACATAAAAAATAAATCGATCCTTCTCAAATTCTTTAGCTTTAGGAGCATTTATCCTTCTTCCCCGCCACAATTTTTTGGATATTATTATAGTCCTAACGAATGGCCAGAAAGGAAGTTTCAGATTTTTCATTTATGTGCCCTTTTATAATTATTATTGTGCGATCGATTGTGTGACGTCATTATCAATCCAACATGACGGAACATGCAAGACGGCGGACTAGCTATTTTTAATGCACTCCTATAATATGGGTATGAAATGAAAGAGCTTGCTGAGAATAACCTGAAAAATAAAGTGACGTCACTCTAAATTCAATGTGGAGGTCTTCTGAAGATGGCGGACTAAGTTTTTATGCTTTCCTAAGATATGGGTATTAAATGAAAGGACTTGCTCAGAATTGTAATTAGTAAAAGGCATGGTGATGATAGACTCCGTTGCTCCAATCCATCTAAAATTTTGGTGTGCTGGGTTTCTTTCAGACCTGTCCAGCGATACCTAAAAAGCCCGCTAAATAGTAAAAAATAAATCAAAAGTAAAAATCTTTTCCGAAAACAGTCTTTTGTTTAAATGGACTAAAAAAAAAACTTCCTTCAAAGTCTTACAAACTTATAACGTCATTACACAATTTATATGATATAAAAGCTTGTCCTGAGATTTACCTGTGTAGATAAACAAGTAAATTAAATAACTTGATACTACTGATTTTAATTTTTTAAATTTGCAAACTTAAATCTCGCGACAAGCTTTTATAGCATATAAGTTGTGTGATGACGTTATAATTGAAATTCAAGGAAAAGTTTATTTTATTCTTTTTAGCGCATTTAAATAAAAAATTGTTTTTAAAAAAGTTTTGTACTTTCAATTTATTGCTCTTTAGGTGTTTGGTGTGACAAAGTCTTAGGGAAGAAGCTTTGCTCTTCAAGTTTGTTGGACAGGATGTCCAACGTCGCAATGTCCCTCTGGACGCCACAGTTAGTACCTCGTAATTTATTAAACAAAATTTATATTCAACTCTTGTTTCATTTCAGGATTCGTCCTACAAATATCACAAATAACTAGTTACATAAATACAGATATTTCCTGACTGCATAGTGAACCGAGATATCAATATGTCGATTGTGTCTGTCAAATAGTCAGTGATTCATATTTTTGTTATTTACTTGACAAAAAAGTTTTTCCCAATTTAAACATTCCACGCCTAATTTCGGGTAAAATCATCATGCAATTTTCCCAGAATATTGAAGCAAACTTTTCTAAATATTATTTAACTGCCTCTGATATGCATCAAGCGCGTTTTAATAATAAGAGTGATTTTGTAAAAAAAGTCACCACAATTCTCGTTGCCTAAATCCACTAATAATTGCATTTAAGTTGTTTATAATAATCTCTCTCACCCTTTGCTGGAACCCAGCTCTTTTATAGTAACGTGGTATTTTTACGTTTTTGTCTCGGTATTCTTTTACATGGTTCGTGTTAGAAGCATATTATGCAAATATCTAAGGTCACTAATTCGAGATAAAACCTCTATCATCGTGCAGCCATTAAACTCCCGCAAAAAATCGTCTTTTTAACCACAGGGTAAATATAGGTCAGGAATTTCTCAAGTAGTGCTTTATTTGAAGAAAATGAGATGGTTATGCTGGTACTACCGTCCAGTAGCGTAGATAAAATATGGTGGCTGGCAAAAATTTGCTGCAGCAAACAGTGACATTCTGTCCTCGAGGGAGTTTTAAAAATATATAAGGTGGTTTCCAAATATCCTCTCTGTTGGAGCCTCATTCTCTAATGCCTTGTTTAAATATAGGTATATTTTCTAAAATGAAGTCTATTTCATGTAAATTATTGATACTCTTACTTTGTGAAACTCTCCCGTCATTAAAATTAATTGTGTAAATGTTACAATAAGTTTTACATCTAAAAATGCCGCCATTCTGTAACGTGTTCCAGTTCATCCCAAGAACCCAATATCATCAACTATAATGGCTACCCAGGTTATTTGTAAACTCGTCAACTCCTGCAGCAATATGAGACAAAGTTTCTCAAATCTGAGATCTAGCTAATATCATATTATATTGCTTGATTATTTTACTCTTAGCGCATAGAAATCCCTAACCGCCACCCTAAGAAATTCTCAAATATATTTCTTGCCTCAATATATTCTATTCAATAAGATAATTCAAAAGTAGATCAACATATACATAACAATGTGTATCAGAACGCATACGGTAAAGACGCAACAGTGTTTAGGAAGGATAAGAGATGTCGCTGTACGACCCTTTATCGATAGATTCCATAAGGAGTCGTCTATCGCTGCTGTTGACAATCCAATGTGCTAGGATAAGTGATCTTTGTAAAACATTAATAAACAGCACTATTTCTCGAGGCACTTGATGTATGCTGCTATCATACCCTTACCTGGAATAGGTATAACATATCCAACGAATTTGCTCTCTATTGTTGGCCGACGATCTATACTAATGAGACTAGGTAAATATTTAAACGTATGAGATTTAATCAGTTCAATCTTAAAATGTGCATTGTCTGACAAAATGAAACCATTGCATGATTCTTCATGATTATTTTCGTGTTTTAACGATAGGCTTGATTGAAATATTTTACGGTAAGAAACTGGTATAAACACCGGATAGAACGAAATGAAAAATAAATTGCAACCGGACCAAACAGATATTATTATTATCGTCATCATTATCGTTATCGAATTCTTCAAACCTTTAGAAGTTTCTACCGTTTTTGAATCACTCGAATATTATGTACCCTTAAAGTAACACACCGCGAAATCGATGAACTTTTTATCAAAATTAATTTTTATACAAAAAGCATACTAAGTTTAATAAATAATTGATGAAAATTAATACGTATAATGCTCAAAATGTCTAGCACCTGACATGATATACAATGTATCCCGAAACAAATGTTAGATGTGATTCGTTACTGAGAATTAAATTTAGGGTCTTACATAACAATTCCGTAAAATTAAATAATTGGATCGAGCATCAAAAATAGCCGAACAATACTTTTATTTATTTTATTCAAAATATATATAGTCCACATTCAGTCCAGAACATTCCTGAATTGACATTAACCTACCCCTAATGACTGGTCCACTACATATTGTTTTTTTTTACAATCAAAATATTAGGTAAAGATGAGTTGATGTTACACTACATGCATAGAGTGAGAGAACTATCTGCACGGTGTTTCAGACACATAGCTAGACGTATTGGTAGAGGTAATTCTTCAGATGAACTGAAAGAAGCACTGTTTTATTTGATACAATGCTCCAACTAATTGATCTTCAATTAACCTCGGACCTAGATTAATTGAAAATTGTTTTTGAGAACAATATTTTCTTAATTTTAGAATTTACAAAGTCACAATGAATTAAATTCCTCATATTGAAATCATATATTTTAGCTATATACATCATTAACATTGTTGGACGCATTTTATTTGTCAAATTCTGAATTCTGTGATTAGAGAAATATTACTGGGAACAAAATATGGATTTTTCCTACGTCTATGAAATATTTTGTGTATTTTATTTGTCCAACAGAATAGTCACGAAGGCAAAAGGAAGTAGCCGTCCAAATTATACTAATCGCTGAATATCGGATATCGTGGATGTATAACCAAACGGTGTGTCTCGGTCTTCCGAAAATTACACGTTAGGTGAGAGAAGCCATGAGAGCATGGGGGTATGTAAGAGGGGGGAGAATGTACATATGTTATAAAACAAAATAAGTGATTTACTGAATACTTTTGACTATTGGTGTAAAATAAAATATGCCTAGTCCAAAATTCTAACCCACTTATTTTTTTGACTAGTTGATTTTCAAATAATCAGTAAAATTAGTTTTTTTCACTACGTCTCCAATTTCTGAGCCAAGTCGATTCAGAACTATATAAAATTCCAAATGTGCCATTTAAAAAAATGATTGTAGGTTGAACAAAAAGGAAATAAAGTATGAGATGTTAACTTGGTCACTGATTTTCGAATATTGCAATTTTGCTAATTGGGAACGAATTAAAACCTGCGATAAAAAAATATCATGTTAAACGGTTCAAAAATATTCAATTATAATATATAATAAAATTATAATCAAACATAAATACGTTGATGCTTTTTATCATTCATTTTATGAATTGTTCTTATCCCGTTCGTCTTACCATCTAAAGTAAATCAAGGAGTTATTTCAATATTAATTACATAAAGGGTGCATCTAAAACCTTGAAGATGGCTTAAAAGAATGCATTCTATGACAAATTCAACTTATTACTTTGATCGTTATTGGTTAATAGAGACAATAAATCACTGAGCATGTATCAACAAACCAATCAAAGCATGAGAATTTGGCGATTCCCCATGTTTGCTATAACGCGGCATAAATGAAATTTGAATAGGGTATACATTCCAGTGATGTTGATTCCTTTCAGAAAAAGTGTTCCTCCAATGTTTTGCAACCATTACAACACATATAATTATACACCTCTACAGATTTTCCGTGACATATTTACGAAACAACCGAGTGGTAGGAAAAGGTGTAACACTCCTCTTCGCCTGCCTTGCAAGTCACACCTAGCGAATATTCGGCATACCGACATTCCAGCATAAGGATCCGAAATAAACGTAGTGATCGACCAATCGGACGACAGATCGCATCCCAAGGTGTTAAGTTATATTCAACGAGACTTATCACATCACCCAATGAGATACATCTTGTTTCAACAAGTGATTTATTTCTGTCATGCTGGGATTGGTTGTTTTTCTAGAACCGAGTCATGGCTGCCTCTTCGCGGTAAATGTTTGTACTGCAAAGTGATCTTTAATATTTTTGTTACATTGTTTCTATAAATAACAATGTAGTTGACGAATTAAGCTTTTTCATCGATATCATTGTATCAAATATTTTATAATGAATTCTATCACATTCTTAAGAGAGAATTCACTCATACTTAGAAAAGATCGGAAGATTTTTTCGCATACCGTGCTTTCCAAGCACACGTTTCAATAATTTTTGCGACGGCAGCATGTGAAGAAAAGTACCTTCTTCGCTAATTTTTTCCACTCTTCAAACCTGTTAACAGCTCGAATCAAGGTTGGACGTCTAGATGCTACCATTGTTGAGTCAAATGCAGATACTCTACCAACAGAAAAGGTTGTGGACAAAAATATGTAACATCTATCGTCTATATCTAGCCACACGCCAATATTGACTTTCGTTGTAGTTCAATACTGTCAACCTAAAATCTTGTGAGCTCAATTTAAGACTCGGAATATATATATAAGCCCTTATTATAAATTCATATCTTTTATAGTGACAAAATAAGTATTTATTGTGATATATTATCTTTTTTATAACAATAAAATATGGGTTCGTGAAGATACATTGTTATTTTTATTCCTAGTTACTGCAAAATATGGTAGCACAGCGCGCTCTGGGCTGCTATAGTCTCTCGGAGATTATTCCATTGCTTCCGACAAGAGAACACTTAGTGGGCTGTTGTTTTGTCGTAGTAATTACGCTGTGAATCTGTAGTGCTCGATGCGATTCAAAATAATTGTGGTTAAACATAATACACGCCAATCCCCTGAAAGTCCAGGCTCAGTGGAATCCCCACTGAAGATCTGAAAAAATGGAAACAGCACGTAACAGTATGAAAAGCTGAAAATTATGATACAGTTTATAATTCTCGGGCCCCTTTGAGTCGCACTGCCTCTTCCCCTAAGACCTGGTGCAAAGTAACAAGAACATGTTTGTATGGATTGGAAATATTGTCAATGGAATGTAATAATTTTGATGAACTTTGAGTAAGGATATGTTGTGGGTAAGTAATGCTTGCTTATCTTATTACATTCGACATATTGTACTTAAACACTAGGTTTATACGATTTTCTGAAATTTGAATGTACGCCTATTTTACCTATCAATCCTTATCGTAGGAATTTGGTATAGTGATAATTTTTGGAAGTCGAATATTTTTTGATAAAATTATAGCCTTCTCGGATTGATTTTTGACCCTCTTTTTGGCATAGGCCAAACACGCTCGAACTTCCAGTCCACGTGGAAAATTCCGGAGTTGTGAGATGCCTGAAAGATGGGAGTCAGTTGTTGAACAATCTTCTATGTACACTGTTTCTGTATAATGATAGGAATCATGTGGGGATCAAATTAAAGACCGCGGACAGACAGAAGACAACGGCATATCGTTAAAGGAAAATTAAAGCTAAGAGCCCCATTAAGAATTTGAATGCTTCGCATTTATTTCTGCTTAAGAAGTTTGCACAGTATGTATAAAATAATAAGTACAACAAAAATATGGCATGATAAAAAGCTAATCAAAGGCTAATTATTTGCTCTGTTAACTTCAGAGACGTTGCTTCATACCTTTTTTTTTAGATTTGTGCCTTGTATACTTGTCGGTTCACCAAAGATTGAAATATATCTATCTCAACGAATAATAATTAGAAAAAATAGAAAGAAACATCTGTGGCCAGTGGGGATCGAATCTACAGCCTCCTGCATTCTAGGCAGAGGCTTTAATACTATGTTCAATCGAAACAACCTAGAGATGAGTCACTGGCACTAGATGTCTAACCAAGATCGAGCTCTACAGGTGAGAAAATTGGGAAGAATTGTGCGAGAGACTGTACCTTCCATAGCGTATATTTGCCGCTCTGTGTGACAGCTCGTCATGGCTCAAAGCATGCAAGAATGCAGGAGGTTGTGGGTTCGATCCCCACTGGCGACACATTTTTCTTTCTATTTTTTTTTGGAAATATTATTAGTTCAATCGCTCTTACAGATAGCAGTGGAATCCTGTAATATCTATCTCACACTTACCTATGCGCTACAATCTACAAGTACGGATGGCGATACCTCCTCAGCGTGGCCTGTCGGCGTGTCACCGGAGCGGAGCGTCGTTCGCGGCTCCGGCGTCGCCGTGCAGCGTCACCGATTGGTCCAGGCAGCATCCGCGGCCAGCGGCCATCAACCGTGGCAGCCAATCGTGGCAGACGGAGACGCCATTGGACGACATACTTCAAAGGCTATTGTTTAATTGGAGATGCACACACAGAGGATGTCGCATGCAATGCTCTCTTTGTAATGGAATTGCAGCAAATAAAGTTTCCTCACAACCAATACCGCACAAGGTACATTCGTTTGGGAAATCAAAATGATCTTGCTTAGCTGGTCTGGGACACTCTCAAAGTAGTCTGTGTGCGGATCACACATAAAAAGAAATTCGCAATTCAAGAATTGCGATATTCCTTTAAAGATATACTCACGACAAAAACATCGGACCTCACTCTAAGACAATTGACAGTTGATGAGAAAATTCCAGTTTATTTGAACCAAGAAAAGCATATTTTCGATTTCAATACTCATTCTAAAGAAATTTTCTGAATATATAAAAATATATAGTTCTTCACAATCAAGATTTCAATGCTTGTAGTAAGGTTATCATATTTTCCAACGGAGTCCCATTTAATTTACCAGTTCCCTCTCAAGATAAATGAGAAGGTAAAAAGTTGCATTTATAACTCGTGAAAGGATTTAATACTGGTGTACAGGTGTTGATGTGATATGTAAGTTGTGAATAGGGCCATGACTATTGGTCGTATAGCTTCTCGCTTAAGTACAGGTACATATTTTTTATACTCTGTTTATCTGTACAATACCTTTTAAACTTGAATTAGGAAAAATACTATACTCGTATGACGAAGATAAAGGTAGGAAATAAGCCACTTTGGTATGATTTCAACTTATTTGGTTCTTCCTTCTAAGGTTAAGGAACTAACAGTGGCTTTGGTAACAGCAGATCAAAATTAACCAATGTTTATACTAATACTCTTAAATTCTTCCTTCAAAATCTTATAATGACTACTTGTGCCAAAATTAAGAAATGCTTCAGTCAACATTATAGTATTCTGATAGGCTAAATATTGGTTGTTTATTCTTACTTCCTAGACTTTCCCAGATATGATTCAAAATATTCGTTTAAGTTTTGTTCAATAGGAACTAGCTATTGTTCTTCATAGTTGAGAGGGGGTCACATGGGTTTGACCCCCTCCCGGAAATTAAAGAAAATCGTTATTTTATTGTTGTATGAGGTTATATGTATGACCGAATTTTAACAACACCTATTTCTTGTATGTATCTTATCGGTTTTCGATGATAGCTCTGCCGGTACTGAACCAATTTCAGAAGAACAAGAAACATTTTTTAGTACTCTCCGAATTATAGAGGCATCAAGTATATTCGAACAACACAACAACCATCAAGCAGACCATCGGTATCTTATCTCACGTAGCTCTTCGTGATTTTTTTTTAAATATTTCGCGATTATAATACTTCCCCGCCCATTCCTTGGTAAGTGAAAGACTGATAGGGGTTTGGAAGAAGCATGCAACTGAATATTGCAGTTTCCAAAAGTCAAAACCCATTTATCTAATTAATTTTTGCTTAAGTAGTTCGGATTGCAAGACTACTATACTCATAGCCACTATAGTTGGCTAATAATTGTTGAAATGACATGTACTTATGGTGCAAGCTTCACCGAGGTTTCGGCTGCCTCGGCAGCATTTATAGAGATAATCTATTATGTCTATTATCAGGAATCTTATTGTGGGGACATGCATTTTGAAATTGAGAGCGTACCTGCGTTCCGATTGGGGAGATTGGTTCAGGAAAGGAAACGCAGCCACATATGTCACGAACCACATACTAACTAGCACAACCTTCATATGAGGGTTAAGAGGGGTATTTCAGTCTGCGGCATTCCCGAATATGCTCCTTTCTTACGCAATGCTAGGAAAACTGTTTATTTTGAGGGTTTCAACAGAGTTTGTTAATACGATTTGGCATTTGCTTCAAGAGACCCTCATACAATTGAATGAATGTTTTTTGTAATAAGCAATAATGAATTTCTGAGATATCTTATGCATTATCATATCATCATTGACAATGATTTTTACAATTATATGTAATTTCATTAACTCCTTCGCGAATCATCAGAACTACACGTTGAAAATTAAAGTATCAGGTCCTATAAGTATTAAATTACATCACTTTCTTATGTCCCCTGGTAGTGATGATCTTCCCACCTCAAACGTCGATCTAGACTGAAAACTTCACTGTATATTACTCATATTTTTTCCAATACTGTCTGATAAAAAAGTATTACCGTTTCTAACATTTGAACTTTGTTCTCGCGCTTGATAAGCCCTTCTTCTCTAGTGAGCTTAACAATCTAAGAGCCCATGATCTCCTGTCATTATAATTACCTTGATGAGAATACGATTTTTGAAAAATAAAAAATATATGCTGACCATTGATTTTCTGAGTATTTACGGTGCATTTTTACCTAGTTAGATTCGTCGAAGCGAGAGCAGAGGACGCATAATTGCTACGGATTTTTATTTCAGCTTAGATACATAGACATAACTAACAATTTCGTACATAGTATGAGACCTTACGCTGTGCCGTCATTGTTTTTTATAGATAACCTCACGTAAAGGCAGATAGCCTATCGCGCTTCATAAGCACTGCGCGAGGATAAATATCCATTCACATTGACCTTAAAATGCTGTAGATCATAACCATCGGAGAACATTGCCCCGGTAGCCAATTCCACAATGCCGAGGTTATCCAAATGAACGACTTTTGGAACAGGCTTATTCGTGGCGTTGTAAGCTCGACCTGGTGAAGATGCGCCCGATGAGCGTCTATTGTATTTGCTTTACTGGCGACTCTTTGAGTTATTATGCGAGACAACTCGATCTGCCATGATAATATCTATAGCATAGGGACAAATCAGCTACTCTTCTTCGATGTGGAGGTTGTTTGTGAGATTGTTTCCAGGAGCTTTTGGGCGTATACCCACACATGCGAGCAGTACTCCAGCGATGGTCTGATCTGGGCCTTGTATAGTAGCAGTGGCTGTTCCAAAGAATATAATTTTCTGGAGTGGAAGAGAATCAACAGCTTCTGAGACGCCTTCTCTCTTAATATTTCAATCATCTAAATGTGTTAACAAAGCTTTTGTAGGAATTTTGTGGATATTCAAGGTTGTAATAATAATCTTGAGTGATCCAACCTTTTTGAAAGGTTTATCTTTTTCATACTTCCGCCTGCTGGGCTTCTTAGTATTATCCAAAATATTTGAATGATTAGAGAATTTCATTTGCAACATCAAATCAGTCGTTCAAGAAATGACAGTTGCGCCACTGTTGCGGGGTCTGCGTGTGTGTGTTTCGTTGGGGGCCCACACATCCCGGGCGCTGGTCCCGGGCCAGGCAGCGTGTAGTGCCGGGCCCCCTCAGACTACAATACCGGACACACCCTTACACCGTGTCATTACCCGACACGACGCTCCGCTGGATGCTGGCTGTTGGTGCTGCCCACGCAACACCATTGTCTCGCGCCTCACCGCCGCCTCTGTTTGTCTTATTGTGTGCAAGCAAAGAACAGCGGCGCAGGTTCAGGTTCTTTCTAGTATCATACCCTCCCAACGGGATTGGCTTAAATGTTTGTAATTGGCTTAATGTCAAATCAACATTTTCCGGTAAAGTTGAACTCACGGGTTTCCGATTTCGATGAAGTTTAATACATTCATTAGTAACATTTTTTTGTACTTAGGTAGCAACGAAAGCGAATCTTGAATACCCGTGTACTGTACCAGCTACAAAGAATGAAATTTCAAACAATTTGTAGAGTGTGGGCAGTTTCGAAATCCAGCTACAAGACAGCTTCAATTTGTTTTGAAATTTTCATTATTTTTCTTGCCATATGTAGAAAATTTGCAAGAAATGCCCCTATATTTCGACGCAGTGCAAGTTAAGAAATGTATATATATAGGTCTGTAGGTTTGTGCGTGGACTGTCGGGCTGGAGGGATCGTAGATCCAAAGAAAATGCTAAATCGATTCTTATACTTCTCAAGCTCAATTTCAAAACTCCTTTTAAGATGTGGGCCTTTTTGAAATTTTGAAAACTTTGATAGAGGTACAATCACTAAAAGTACTTGCTCTCATTTTTTGATCTCTAAGACTAGTGAAGGGATAACAACTTCTGAGACTTGTCCTGTGGTTGTGTTGGCCTGGCTTTTCGGAAACAGGAAATTGGATGATCTCATTAAGCGCTAAAATTCATGGGTTTAGTGAATTAACTACTTCAGATGACACCCAGTTGAGACCGCAGGCTCGTGTGCCACAATTACATGTCCTGCAATTGCATAATTTAAGGGCCTCCGGCAGGATTTACAGTATTTCCGTTTCATGGTGGAATGTGTTAATGTAGAGTAAATAAACGTTCTTTTACCTCATTAAAGAGCATGTTTCATCTGAATATTCCGAGTATATACGAGAGTTCATTCTTTCCATTCATAAAAACCTATCATCATACGTCATCTTTTTGGGCACTCAAGGCTGGCAGAAAGCGCTGGGCGCTGACGTGGTAATTGAAAGGTTATGAGGCAACGCGGTGGGTGCAAACAGCGACAGTATCACCCGAGGAACACACACGAGGTGTAATTAGAGGGCGAGATGCACTCAATCAGATACAAACGTATCTGAATGCGAGTACGTCTTCACCTGCTGACCCGCCCTCGAATGACGTGGTACCATGCAACGTTGCCAAATTGCTCAAGTAATGGAAGTTGTTTGTCGTAGATCTGATGTTCAGTGTATTGAAGTGCCAATAAAAATGGAGCTTGTCAATGCCAAGATAGTAAAAAAACTTAAAGAATAATATATAAGTGTATCATTCTAAAAACTTTGATAATGCCAAGGTGCTTCCTGCAACCGACGCAATTCCATTTTGCTATCTCCCTTTGTTCTCCCCTTCTTCTTCTTCTCCTCCTGAACTTTGTCTGGTACGTGGGCAACTGGACCTGAGAGGCCGACCGTTCGAAATGACCTCAAGAAAAAGCAAACGTCCTACGAACAGCTTTGGCAGGCTTCAGTATGATACAAAATTAAAGTCTGACAATTTAGTTCCCACGTTTAAGCCAGAGAAGTATTGTGATGGTGAAAATTTTAAAATTTGAGGTGATATGCTTTTTGGATGTTTTGTGACGAAAAGACGAAAAGCCGTGTCGTTCACTTCTGCCGGTCTGCATCGATTTTTGTCTGTCTGTCTGTTGGCGTTCTTGACATCGTATAATATCAGTAACCGCTGCATAGATTCTAATCAAATGGTAGTATTTGGAAAGGTTGCAAACATTTTGAAAACTGGTGCATTGGCAGTGAGATAATATCAAAAAACAAAAAATTATGAGAGTTTGTCCAATCTTCGCTTATCATAACTTCTTAGTTTTCATTCATTTACAGGTGCAGTACAAACAGTTTATTGGGGGCTAAATTTTGTGAAAGAATCATGTACGTCAATTCTTTAGTTACCAATTTGATTGTTGTAAACGTAATAACCAAACTAGTAATATTAATTAGGGTATTTGTATGTATTGAAGTTTTATCACTACTCCAGATAATTCAACTTGCATACGATTGTTTATATTGTTGAATCGTTGTTTACTATTCGGGCAAACTAAAGCATTTCATGAAGTTCAACCAGTTGCATTTATTTATTACCAATCAATATCAGTACTTCCAAACAACATATTCGCGGTTAATAAACAAGCTCTGCAAGGGGGCTCCGTAAAATTCTAATTTCATTACTATATACTTAGAAGTTTTTTCCAAGCAGGTTACAGCGTAGGAAATAAATAGTCAATATACTTATTTGTATTCTTTCAAATACAGTCTAAAATGATGAAAAACTGAAAATCGCGTAAAATGATCAACACTCGACTTCAAGCGTCGCGCACGTGGCGCTGCCCATTGACAATTTACAAAGTCAAAGTAAAATAATGTTTAGTTAAGTATATTCCCCATAAAATCGGGTTCTCAGGAAACGTAGTAAACCGAATTTTAATTGAGTAACAAAGTAGATAATGAAAAGATATCAAATTCGGTGACTAATTTGCAGATCTGGCAGCATTAGGCCGGTGATACTCCTCAAAGCGCTAGGTACTACAGCGGATGTACGATCGCTGAAAGAAAACACCCACGCTCCTTTAGGCGTATCTCAACGAAATCAAATCCTGATTCAATTTCTGTATCTCACAAGCTTTTATCCAAATCTAAATGCACGCAGAAACCTGACTGCGGTGCTGAATGAATGGGTAAGTAAAATATAATTCGATATAATGTTTTTTGTATTCTTTCAGATTTTAAGATAGGATATATACAGTACAGTCCCACTTAATCGTCCTTGACGGGACCTGGATTGGGTCGGTTGATCATTTTGGTCGGATAGTGTGAGATTTATCAGTTATCTAATTACATTCAGTGTAATGTGTAAATTGAGTGTATTCTCTCCACTAGGTATCAGACCTGCTATAGAAATGCATGTTTCGTCTTTAGCCCAGACACGCCAGTATAGCCTGGCGGCCTAACTGAACGATTGGGTGGTATATACATAACCCAGCTAAGGGCGTGTATATTTCATTACTGGAAAATTGTTCCGTGCTCTGAGACCATTGAATTTTAATTTTTTCAGAATCATTTCTCCATAATATCTTTATTTTTTCGACTGCAAATTTGAAATTGGTTCATTCTGAGGATTTAGGAAAAATTCTCCTGTAGTTTTACCTTATTAAATGCTAAATGTGTAACAACGACAATTTTTTGGACCAAGTTGACCAATTTTTTTAATAGATAACGTTGTAAGTTGTCACCCCATTCCAGAGAGAACCTGCCAGATCCTGCATGGCTGACCTAGCAAGGCCGTCCATCTCTACGGATGGAAGATAAGAATGCGATTTTCTTTTCCGTTGAACTGAACTCCATTTGTTAACATGTTTCCACCGGTACACGCATTAAAAGAAATTCTCAGTACATCGAATGAGATATTCTTCTAAAGATATAATCACGATAAGAACATCTGTTATCACTCCAAGCCAATTTATATTTGTAAGATTAATATATCTTCGATTAAAATACTCATTCTTAAGAAATATACCTTAAAAATATATTTATTCTACAACTAAGACAAAATCTTTTCTAACAAGTTTTCCATTTTTTCAATGTTATCATATTTTGCAACGGAGCCGAGTTTATTTCGATCAAGAATTCACATCTTGGGAATTGCGAAAACTATTAACAATATCTTCTTGGTTTGAAAATATATGCTGCTTTCCAAGCAGATCTCTATACGCTAATTCATTCATTCCATGATTTTTATTAAATTTTCCACTGGTATTCACTTTTATAAACCTCTCTAAGGATTAATAAGTTGTTGGAAAGTTGTGGTTGTGGTGTTAGTATTCAAGTACCGGGTATGTGATATGTAAGTTGTAGATAGGCCCCAATGGTTCATATTTTTTAATATTATTTGTTCATTCATATAATACCATTCAAATTTGGATTAGGAAAAATTATATATTACGCAGAGAAAAGTAATAAAAAAACCTCATTGGTACAGTTATCTTACTGTTTTGGTTCTTTGTTTTAAGGTTCAAGTTTCCAACATTTTCACTAATTCGAATACGTTTTGTATGCAACTCAAGCCATGTAGTGATACATTGTTTCATCAATTCGCATTAATTAAAGTACCTAATACTATTAGATTCTTCTTCCAAGAATAACAAAGTTTGGTATTTAAGTTGAACTATTTGCACAAAGTATAGTACATCAAATGCTTCACTTACCACTATAGTATTCCTGTAGATGAGATGTTCCTTGATTTGTGCTAGAATTATTATATGCTCAATTTAATGATCAAAATATATAGTAATCTTATTTTAAGGTTCTTATACCTTTGCGCATATGGGAAGATATGTACTTGGAGGAAAGCATATATTCTTCGGCTGAGAATTCATTACTAAGGGTGTGAATAGTTGATCTATTTGGGCACTTCAGAGGTGGGTGGTGATTTTTCTAAATGTTATGATTCAAATTCTAGTTGAAGGTAGGGAAACATCTACTCTTTCGTTTCGTTTGTAAACCAACAAAAACCTACACCCCTTTGTGCTAGGCTAAATTTTCCATTGTTGTGATTTTAAATATCTTGATTCAATGGAAACTATTCTTGACAGCCCTTTGATTGAAAATTTACATGCACTAGATTGAATTTAAAAAATATTTTTCAAAATCGATCCGGTGTCGGTGAGGTAATACATGATTATTGAAATATGTGAATATTAGAAATTTACCAGGTTTATTATAATATTTGATGGGGAAATCTAGGGAGGCGTTACAAACATCCCAACTTAATAAGACTCAGCTCTAAACGTTGTGCATAGTGGCGCAGCTCATCTTACGAAGTCAAGGTCCTAACCTATTGCCGATGGTCAGCGCCACCGTACGCAACGCAGGTGTTGATTGGGTTACCTATAGCAGGTCGTCTTATGTATAGTGAAAAGTATACACTTGATACTAAATTTTTATGTTTTTGTGATCTCAATTTGTTTTGGCCGCAGACAGAATATTTTTGTGAAAAAATCAATGCTTTTGTGACTTTTCATGTACCCAATCAATCTAATATACTCCACTTTTCAATAAATATTTTTAAGTATTCAAAATAAGACCAAAGCAAAAAACCTGTAGGCCGAAACATATACACAAGACTGTTAATGCTCGAACAATACCAGCGTTTATCCCAAATGATAGTCTTTTTTTAGCTGAATCATACACAACAATCGTCAGATTTGGCGCGTGGATCCACCCTATTTTTGATTAATGGCTGCATAGTCGTTCGTAGGCAGACTCTAGGAAATTATACAAAATGATATATCATTTCGGTTTGAATAATTTTCTATTCAGATAGAATTTAGTTGGCCGTGTCTGTCGGTCTATCTGTCAGTCTGCCAGTCCGTCGGTATGGCGGTTTGTCGGTCACAGGATAAAATTTTGTTGTACCATCTCTGGATTTTGAGGGCAAATGAATGAACAATAACTTATGTCTAGCAATTACGGAGACTGAAAAATTATAGGTGATAGAACGTCTTTTAACAGTGCGGGATAAAACATAGATAAAAAATAATTCAAACTTAGGTAGTTGGAATACCTCAATATATGAAACATCGTCATCTCGTGTAGGCAGGCTGGTGTGTTATCACTGACTGTCTGAAGATTCGGAGCATGGTCTATAGCCAAGGTCGGTACAGCACGCTGAACCGATTAAGTTCGCCAACATCGTCGTGCCGCTGAAGCAACGGGTTGATTTACCACAACTACGTCGGAAATTTTATTTATAAGCCTTATCATCACAACGTGAAAGGTACGAGACAAACAAATTGGTTTTTTGATCTGTGATTACTGAATGAATATTTTTTGACGTATTGCTATCTATTTACATGCGAGAAAATTTAATCAAACAAGGTTCCTTAAATATAAATGTACAAAAGAGATATAGTTAATGAAAAAGGAAGTTCTATATCACCGGTTTTGCGAGACATATGTTTAAATTCTCTCTTTGTTATACTTCTCTGCATATCAATAATTTATTTAAAAAAATCCTGCTTACATCTCCGCCTCTGTTTCGACTTATCACAGCTCTTATGTATATCGCTGGTCAATGGAAAGTCCAAGTCATGATCGACAGTTCTTGGAGAAGGTGGGGAGGGCGAGAGCGAGCAACTCGTAAAGTGCTCTTAAGCCGTCTCTCGCCTTGTTTATCATTTCTATCGACGATGACTTGCCAAAAGCACCACCACCATATCGGGAGGCTATTCTATTTTTGTTTATCTCGGTTGTGTTGTGATTCGTATGGATTCTGGAAAGATGGATGGACGATGGGCGGACGGCAGTTGCCAAGGAACAATGAGGGACTATTTTCGGCTTTTATGTGGAATTTTAGGGGATGCATTTTTTTTAATCTTCAGATTGTTCTCGATATAGAAGGAAATCGATATGAGGATGGGCAACCTTTTGTAGTGACGTAAGTGCTGCTAACGTTAGAATAAAGAACATATCTTGATGGTGCAAAGTCCGATAGCTGTGCTCAGTGAAACCACAAATTATGATCCTACTGCTTCAGATTCATGACAAGTGGTTTTGAATCAAAGGGATAATATTCACGAGAGTTGACTGTAATATAGGTTACATGGATACGTATGTTTTTCTAGCATGCCCTTATATTTAGGTGATTTTAGAGTCCGTAATGAACTCCTAAGTATTGGCTAACTTTGCGGTCTTATAAATGGGGAAGAAATTACACCGAATTAATATTTACTTTGCACCTTCAAAGCACACAAATGACGAGGTAAATTTGATGACATGCAAGTAATAGTTACTTGGTTTGTAATCTTTTAATAGAGGTAACCTCTCCCAAAGGCCTATCGCACTTCAGAATCCTAGTGATGGGACAATGTACTCGTATACCTACATATATTGACCTCAAAACGCTGTAAATTGTAATCAAGCTCGTACCGAGGGAGTCACATGGGTTTGAAATCGTCAAAAATATAATAAAAAGTTGATGATATTTATCTAATCCATTATAGAAGAAAAATTGCAGATTTTTGGAAGATGATCCTTCGTGATGTGGAAGGTTAACCGGGCGAGGATGCATCCATTGGGCACCTGGTGTTTTTATAGATACCCTTACGCAAAGGCAGATAGCTTATCGCGCTACGAGACGATAAATGTCTACTCATATTGACCTTAAAACCCTGTAGACTGTCACCTTCGGGAAATAAAGTCCCTGGTAGCCCATTCCACAACGCCGAGGTTTTCCAGAAAAATGACTTCTCGAAGAGGCTTGTTTGAGGCGTTGTAATCTCGACCTGGTGAGAATAAGCCCGATGAACATCTACCATGATAATATCTATAGAATGGAGTCAGACCAGAGTATTCGATGTTTTAGACTGTAGAGGTCCTTTGTATATTTCTCGTTTCTGAATTATGTCCAGAATCTCCAGAGAGTGCTTCAAGGCACATACCCATACATGCGAGCAGTATTCAAGCGATGGTCTAATCTGGGTCTTGTAGAGTAGCAGCAGCTGTTGCAGAGAATATAATTTCCTGGAGCGGAAGACAACCCCTATCTTCTAGGACGCTGATCTAGCGAAGCCCCTTACATCCAGCGATGACATGTTATTGGTGGTGTTAATTTCCAGAAGCTTGATGGAAGATGAGTCGAGTAACTGGGCGTTTGTCCATCTCAACGGCTAACAGACTAGCATGCGAATTCTTTGTAAGAGTTGTTGTCTGATTCTTCAGCTCTTTAAACTGAAGGTCGTCTATATATCCCCATCCACAATTCTCTCTATGACCCCGTTGATTTGAAAAGCATGCTACCCTCATCGAAGCAAGGCCTCTCGGGATGGTAGTGGTTTACCCCATTTGATGTAGGAAATAAGGCTGTCCTCTGCGAAACTGTAGATAGGATTGAATGTTTTTTTCAAACAGATCGTTGAGCTACAGTAAGAAGCGCGTTTGAGAAAGGCAGATCCTTGAAGATCACCTGCATTGATGGTAAACACATCGAAGGCATATCCATCCATCACCACAAATAAGAAGAGTTCCATACATCGACCGCGACGACCCAAGACTCTCGTTCAAATAAAGTCTCCAAGCATGGTAGTGGTATAAATAAAATAAATAAATAAATAAATAAATAAACCTTCAATTAGCATTTGGCTAGTTACACAATGAGGGAAAAGGTTACAACAAAAATCACAAGTTTAGGTACAAGTTAGTTCCGTACGTACAAATAGACTTTTTGTTTGAACATTCTTACATTATGCGCCCCTTTAATATTACCAGGCAATTCATTAAAGCAGCGGATACCATCGTAAAATGAAGTGTTGTTTTTCCTGGTTTAATGCAGGAAATAAGTGTGATGCTATCTGCGAATCTGTAGATAGGATTCGTTATATTATTTCTAACATCCGCATTGATGGTAAATAGGTCATATCGGTGTATTCGGTCTTCTATATTTTTGGACTATGAAACGTTAGTGGCGTCAAGCAGACATATTTGTCTTTTCTGGATTGACTACAAAATATTGAAATACTATTTCAGAGCAAATGCACGGAGCAGCAATAGCTGTTTCGATCTATACAATTTTACCCCAGCTTGTGGAGCGCTGAGATACCTTGGCCAGAAATATGATCGTACCACGAAGTTTTTCTCGATGTCAATTTCCAGAGACGTAATGGAAGTTGACTTGTATAATGAATGTCTTTCCACCCCCACGTCTGGAAGACCAGCATGTGATTTTCTTGTTAGGGTAGTTAGGGTAGTTGTCTTCTGTGCGTTGAACTGAACTACGTTTGTTGGTTTCCGTTCGACAATTATTTCGATGCCTTCGTTGATCTGGATAACAAGTTGCATCATCGATGTAAGACCTCTCAGGATGGTAGTGGACTGTTTGATTTTATGCAGCAAATAAAAATGCTGTTATTCGAAGAACTGTAGATTGGATTAGATGTTATTTCCAACAGTTCACAGATATGAAGCAAGAACATCACTTTCATCCACCATCATAAATGATGATCAGTCTCTGAGAAAATTAGCCAACCACTGGGCAGATCACCTGAAGAAACAGGCAGGATATAAGTAGATGAATGATCTGGTGAAAAACAGAGCAGAATGGAAAATACTGTGGATGCCAATGTCCTAAAATGGGTGGAAGAGGGTCATGAATGAATGAGTGAATGGAAGAGGCATTCCGATGTGGACCATCGGTGCATAGGCCAACGCCTCTATCAGCTCTAGTTCCCAAAGCCAGCCCTTTTCGCAAAGTTAGGTATGGTCTTGAGTCCTGCCCATCTTATATCCCCTGGTTCCAGAATCATGGACCCCAGTATGGCCTGCCTGTGGTACCCGAGGGCTTCACAGCGACATAGTAATGTGTGCCGAGGACTTCTCCTCATCGCCACAGCGTGCACACGTTGGGTCACTAACTATCCCCATTAGGTGCAGGTGGCGCCTAAAGGTATTATGACCAGAGAGCAGTCCCACCAGCAACCTAAGATGACTCCTATCAAGAGAGAGGCAAAATCGCCCCTCTTTGGCTACAGGCCCTGTAATGAGTTCCCGTGTCTGACGGAGATGTCCTGAGATGCTATTTCACCTCAAAGAGTGTTGAATTTGAGTCCACTCGTCCTTTTCTAATTCTACCTGCGGCTAACCCTACAGCCGGTTCCGAACCCAAAAGATTTCCTTTTGATCCTGCCTTCGCCAAAGCGTCCGCCATAATGTTGCCTCGAACCTCAGAATGTCCAGGGACCCACATTAGTGAGACCCTGTGTCTCTCTGCGATCTCGTCAAGAGCTTTCCTACACTCTAAGACCAGTCCTGATACTATCCCGCAGGCACTTACTGCCTTGATTGCTGTCTGACTATCAGAGCAAATATTTATTCGTCTCCTTGGCCCCTGCTTTTCCTGAATGCGAACTGGGTCAACTAGATGTATAATTATGAACATATTTGGTTAATTAATATACAAATAATTAACTATTTTGATCATTATCCAGTTCTTAAGAGTTCGTGAGGTGAGTTGCATAAATTACTCACTCGGTCTGTTAACTAGCCCTAGAACGTTGACTACGTGTGACGTGTTCCGTGAATCGGCGCTCGTTTTCGAGGAAATCTGAGCAACAGCACATCTATTCGGCTGGGGAGCGTGTACAGACGTTCCCAGATCTTTATTCTTCTGCTCGATAAGATCCATCGTGGTACTTCGCGTCGGAAAAAATCTTTGATGCACATCCGGGTTTGGCATCTCACGTCTCTCTGTCTCACGTATTTCGGTCACGTTCACTATTCCTGCTTTTTAACGTTGCTGACTATATCATTTGCTTGTTTTAAAATACCCATTGAGCTGAATTATATTTGTTTAATGTCAGTAGCTATCACCTGATTCCAGTTATTCGGAAAAGGTGATAGATGATTAAATAATGACCTAGCTTTACGAATGAGAGTACATAGTGAGTCTTATAGCTTAGTGTCAACTTATACTTTTAGGTTTCTGAACCCTATAACCTAACTCAAACAAAATCTACTAATCAGCAAGTTTGAATTTTATGAGAAAATCCGGAGCAGAAAGTATATTTGGATTATCCTACACTTTCTGTTTCTGTTCTTAATCAGGGTCCTTGTAGTGGTATTACTCCATAAGCGTGTCTTATCAAGATGATAATTTCCAGAGATATGATATTAAAAATGTTGAATTCCAACAGTCACTTTTAAAAAGGTATAGCTATTTTTCTATTTTATGATAAAGCTACAAAATTCAACTTTCAATTACAAAACAAGTTAGGATTTTGCCTAAAACTTTATCCATACAATTTAGGCAGAAATAGTAACATATACTATCCGTGTACTTGCAACTTAAAAAAAAATCCAGTGTACCAATATACCAGTTTTTGCAAGTTGATACCATTACCTCATAAAAATTACACCAAAATAATTTATATATTCTCGTTGAAAGATGTACCGACTTCAAAATTGTCGACATTTCTACTTAGACTGGCACTTTTATTTTAATTTTTATTGTACGTAAATACGTACATGCTGAAGTCAGTTCAATCTTTCAAATTAGTTTTACGCAATGATAGCTCTACAGAAAGGAACTGCTTGATAAATTGTAGACAAATCATGAAAGTGAGCAAGATGTTGACTTTCAACTATTTCAGAAACTCCATTTGAGAGCAAAAACCAAGTGAGAGCTAGAAAAAGTTTTGAATGCCATCAAATAAATAACGGGTTCCTCCGTATAAGTCAGGATGCAAGCGGCGAAATCTGGGAGAGTTCACCAGCTGCTACCATAAAAAGAGCCAGACGGGGCTGGTATTCGTATAAGATATTTTTTAAACATATGTTCGATTCGGAGGAATTTCGGTGGAAGAATTCAAAAGATCGGGCTCGGCCTGGCCATTGTGCCCCTACAGACAGATAAATAATGTTCGACGGCCAGCGTATGACAGTGGCTGCTGCTGGTTGAGCCTGGTCCGCTTTTTTGTTTTGTTCTGCTGCCGTCTAAGCCAAGCCGCGACGAAGATGGCAAAAAACGCGTCCTTTAAATACACAAATAACTGTTCATAGGACTACTAAGTGAATATTTATTCAAAGGGTTGGGAGGTTGACTGTAGATTTTTTTCGAATACCTACATACTAGATGTTATCATAGAGTGAACGAAAAATTTTGATGCAGTGAACGTGAGAGAACCATTAGATTGTGTATTCATTCCTGAGAATAGCTGGTGATCATGGATTATGCTTGTCTAATGTTCACACGATGCTGATTTGATGCATTTGAAGCTTTAGGATTTTATTGCATTGTAATAAACACATTTTTCTGAATCAGTTATAGCCATTTTCTGGCTTTTTGGATCGTATGGTATAAAAATAATTGACGTTAAGGTTAAGGTTAAATTTGTTCCTCTCTATGGCTCAACAAATTTTTTTTCTCAAATACATAGACGTGTAAAATATTTCTAGCATTTATTTTATTTAGGTATACTAACAAATTATTCATAATATTTTAATGACAATCACAAATAAATTGACAACTAAAAATGAGAATATTAAAAATATTTGTCGTTTTTGAAAATGGATGCATCAAATTTATGAACTTCGTGTTATGAGGGAAAAAGGAAAAGTGCAATCTAAAAGCTTTTTGGTGTTGGTAAAGCATGTTCCATCATCCATAAACATTCAACCACGGAAATTTTCCGTACTTAGATATATAGAGGATATGTTTTTTGCACTTTTTACTATACATAACATATACATCATAAGCCACTCACCTTCTTCCGTTCTTCTGCCTGTCTCTTGGTCTATTAGTGTTTATATCATCGCGTTTCTCAGTAACCGCTGCACCGATTTTAATGACATTTGGAGAACGATATATTGTGGGATCATAGTAGGTGCTGCTGCTATAATTTAGAAAAACACCAGATGCGGCGTATCTGTATTACAAAATAATGATAAAACGCCCCCCACACAGACTCGCTCAAAGTGCCAAATCAATCTACTTGATTCAATTTTTTCTGCTACCGTCGAAGCCAACCGCGACAGTGGTAGCAAAAAGTAGGGCCTTTGAATGAATAACTGTTCATAGGACAAGTGGTGAATATTCATCCGGACTAACCGACTCAACGCTACGACAGTCTGCTCGCCATTTTCGTTGATGCGATGTGATTTCTTGTTGCTTTAATTACTTCTTTAATCCTTATAGGCCAGTAAGAGTTATTGCATACCGAAAAATTTTTGAATGCAACATAATTTATAGTGCGGTCAGTTCAGACTCAGGCGATGGGAGCACAAACATACAAAATTGTATGTCTTATCAGAGTCTTCCATTAATTTATACCACCACAAATGAAATATAGAGTCACCTTAGATTACGCTAATATTGAGGTGAATAAATGGCAATTTCGTAATTATTATTTATCCTTATCCAGTTAACATGGAATATAGAACAAAAATATATGTATAATAGGTACGGAGGATGGCCGGGATCGAAAGGGTATGAATGATAGCATGTCGTTTTCCAACACAAAAATTTAGTTTCGTTTACTACCCCACTCCACCTTTCCCCAATTTTCCGCCACCCATGTGTTTTTTGGAAAATGATCAGGGTCCTGGTGATCATACGTATTTTTCCCAGTTTCTGACGAAAGCTTCACTGCCTTGTAGCAATTTTTCATATACTACAATTTTTTCTAGTTCTTGCCATAGTACATGCAAATGTAGATTTCTATTTAAATAGCAAATCGTCTTACACCTCAACCCAACTCATTTTGATATAGCAGTCAAACTGTCAATCCGGAGCCTTTGACGCTTTCTTGATATTGATCAGTCTCTGGTTCAAAATCTGGTAAATAAGATTCGAGGTTCGTCAAGTGATGGTGAAGCATATCTTCCTGGGCTCCAAGACCGATGAACGCCCATGCTATGATTGCTAAGACCGATCTACACAGAGATAAGCTACTCCACTCCCTTAGCTCCTCTTTCGTCAGACGCCAGGTTTTGCTCTGATCTTGGTAGTAAATATTAGTCATGTTGTTATCCTCTTGGATAGCTAACAAAGCCAACTTTTCATCATACTGGGCTGTGCATAGATGTACAATGAAACAAGTCAGATATATGATAAGAGCAATGGAGCTGCACTTGTGCCCCCACAATTCTCCAAAATAGTCCTTGGTCATCATTTGTCCAACATGGTGTCAGAAATTCATCAAAATGAAAATAGTACCCAGATTAAATTTAAACCATTTAAACCATCATATTCAAACCACTCAAGACCAAAGTAGTTGAATTTTAGGCTGCAGTTTACATTTATCTTTAAGGTGTGGCTACTTTGTTCCACTTCTGTTTTAGCGACTCTTACCACTATAACTTTTACAGATAACTGCATTTCATTTGAATAAAAATAAAAAATCATTATGAGAGTACAACCGAAGCTCTTCAAAATAGCGTTAAGTAAGTTGACTCTGTATTTAACGTGAAGATTCTTATCGGAATCTGTTGATTCATTTCAAGTAAGCTTCGGATATATTGGAAATTATGGTAACTTCGAAAAACTGGAACACTTTGGATGTCTGCATAATTGAACGAGATTCAGTTTTTCAATAGTTTTGAATTAAATTCCAAAAGATCAACAGTTCCAAAATTGTATTCCTAACCTTATATTACTGCATAGAAAGTACAGCTTCAACGAACTTGCCATTTTTTGTCTGCTATTCAAGTTGCTGATCATGTTTTCATTCGTCTAACTTCTATTATTTTCAAGCAGCAGTTCACTTCAGATGTTTATAGCATTACAGCAAATAAAATTCAAAACAAATATACATCAATACACCAAATTACATTACAAAATATTAGTTGTATAAAAAAAACCTGGATCGCGTATGCACCCTACAAAAATATTCAGCATTTAACTCGAAAAATATGTGAGTCAATATATGAATTGACAATATCAACATACCACTTGCCGTTATTTTTCACGTGTATGTCTTGTAAATCGTGCCACATACGAGTAAATAGTTTTATGATAGAAAATAACTTTGTATTTTCATTTATTTACATCAATTTACGAGGAGACTGCAGAAATATTCTAAATACGTTCTATGGAATAGTATTTTCGAACAAAAAACGATATCCCTGCAGGACAAAAAGTACTGTAAGTCCAATTTTTCAAAATTTTTTCGGAGATGCAAAATATGAATAATCTTAAAACCAATCTAATTTCAAATGAATCGTTCGATAATATTCCATAAATTTACCATATTCCCGGACCTATAAGAACAGTTTTAATTTTTGCACGTCCCAAACCGATCACATTTCAACGTGAAGAGCTCTTCGGGGAATAATATTGGTACGATCTTTACTGCCAAATACGACCGGTGAAAAAATGGCACAATGAAATATATTTCAAGCGGTCACGGATGAGATGACTAATTATCTGGTCGACCATTAAAAAGTGCGCTATTTGGTCCGAATGCGCGCGATTCGTTGATGAGGCTTTTATGGAGTCAAGGTATGGCGTGCCAAGAAGGGCGAAAAGGGATGGAATCTTATTACTTTCAAATTGATATGAGCATTCGGATGGCCTTTTTTGCGTCAAACCGCTCCGGATTATAAGTAACTATTCCATTTTTTTGGTTATTGTTATAACCAATCCAAATCTTAGCTAGATGCATGAAAAAGAGTTTATACTATTTATACACCGATTTTTATAATAATTACGTAGTTCAGTAAGATCACCTAATTTCAACCTCATTGACGTGCATCGTACTAAATATGTAATGCATCAAAATACGTATATAAAATAAATATGTATTTAACACAGTTTGACGAATAAGACTCTTTCTTACACAATATCAATCAAAACGCGTCAGTGTGTGTTAAATACGCAATTATTTTATCTACATAATAGAAGTATTTTATTAAGGAAGAGCATTTACAATCTACATTATTCGAATAAGTATTAGTTAGATATGATCGTTTTTCGCTATTAAATACTTTTCTCAACACAACGATAGGCATATTCGCAGATGACACTGCAATATTTGCAGCCACAGGATCCAAGAACAGCTGCAGATAAACTCCAAGGACATCTAGACCTCAAAGGTTCATGGCTAAAGAAATGGAAAATTAAATTTAACGAATCGAAATCTTCGCATATAACGTTACACTCAAGAAAGGTAATTGCCCAGCAGTCAGCCTTAACCTAATCGAGATACCGCAAAAAGAGGTAGTCAAATATCTGGGATTTCATTTTGATGAAAAACTGAACTGGAAAACATATATAATGAAGAAAAAAAGCAAAATAACCTGAGAATAAAAGAAATCAATTGACTAATAGGTCGAAAATCACACTTGACAATTGAAAATAAGCTGCTCAGTTTCAAAACGCTTATAAAGCCAATATGTACATATGGACTAGACCTCTGGAGTTGTGCCAGTAAGCCGAACACAGTCATCATAAAAAGACCTCAATCAAAAATTTTCTGAACCATCGCGGATGCACCATGGTATGTATCTAATCATACATGGCACACGGACCTCAAGATTCCAGATATATCAATAGTGATCCATGAAAGAGCCAATAGACACCATACGAAATTAGAAAGTGACACCAATCACCTACTTGGGCCCCTACTACGTGGAATAGACAACAAACGACTACGAACACTCTGGCCAATGGATCTTTTATGAGGAACCGAGGAGAAGTCGCTGGATGATGCACCTCACTAAGAAAATTGTACTATCTCGCAAATGAGCTCATAGAATATCAGTCTCTGATTGGTAATAAAAAACAAAAAAGTGTTTACAATACGCGTAAAATATCTTTATATTTTCATCAAAAATAGCGGTGGTAAATGATACAGAACGGCCTATTATAGCACTTGATCTCAGAGGTGACATTCCTATTAGCTGGGTCCACACCAAACGATCCATTTTGGATCGGCGATCCCACGATCCGCGATCATGATCCATGGAGCGTGGATCATGGATCGCATTTATGCGATCCAGTTGCAAATTTTAGCGATCCTGTCGGGGTTCTTCCAGTCGCTCCAGCCGATCCACACTGATCCAGTCAGTCGTACTCTATCTCGCTATGGAGTCACACGTGCATCGCCATCGGATTAAATACCCGTAGTAGCAACAACCTATATTTTTCTAAAATATTTACGAGACAAACAACGAAAACAGAAAAGAAAACACTGGGTGTAAACGATATATAACAACCGGTTAGAATATGGAACTCGGCTTCACAAAGAGTTAGTCAGAGATGTAGCTGAAACTAATTTTGTTCGGATGGATGCAAACCAATTTGACATATTGTGTTTACTATTGAACGAAAAAAATAGAAAAAATGATACAAACTATCGTGACGCAATAACTGTGCAGGAAAGAGTACTTCTGACATTAAGGTTTCTAGCAACTAGAGACTCGTACGTCAGTTTGTAGTATTTTTTCCGTGTGTCCAAACAGTCGATATCACAAATTGTTCCCGAGGTTTGTGACGCTATCATTGACATATCGGAGGATTATGTGAAAGTAAGTAAAACCGTTTTTTTGGTAAACAACCTGTTGCCCGATCGCCCGAATCCCAAAAAAGTCACAAAACATGTCCACACCGCACGCGCCAAAAGACCGAGGCGAACAGTTCACCTGAAGACGTTTGAAGATAGCATATGAATCGAAACGTCGTGAAGACGATTGAAGATAGCATATCAATCGAAACGTCTTGATACTCAACAAATTTTAAAGACAATAGAAGTCCGAAATCAAACTCTAAAAAGTATTGAATCAATCTTCTTGATTCACCTTTTTGTATGTGGGAAAATAGCATCAATACATGTTATCAGAGCGACGCAACGCAGTAAAAGCTGGTCGGTCTCAGCATCGCGTGCTGGACTTCATCCCTCCTGGTTAAATCTGCAGATGAATGACCGAGGAAATGGCAAGTTTCGCGTCCTTTTTAACCTTAATTGACGCCCGAAGAAAATGTCTCGCCTCACCGCGGCTGCTCGAAAAAATAATATGACCGTAATGAATAGGAATGGAACATGGAGTTGCGCTGCCTTGGATCAACTTGTTTCTTTTGCGCGATGCCTCAAATTGCTACGTGCCTTTCCTATTCAAGATAAATTGTGTATAAGACCTTTCGTGCTAGTCTACTACGTGCTCATAATAGAAAGGATGTGCCGAGTTCAGCATTATTAAATTTCTTTATTTTCAGACAGTTTTTGCTTTGCAGTCATTGATGCTACAATTGTTGTCAGCAGATGTCTGTTCGATACGTAACAGGTGTGTTACTAGGCAAGGGAGACTCATCTAGGCCTGAAGTCCATTGTAAGGTACCATTTCACAGACACTCTAAATAATTTGATAATCGTTTTATAAACCTGATGTAGAACAACAGGCAGTGTCAAGCAGTTCGGCAACAGCTTCTTAATTCCATCATGTGGCGGGCTCTGAGCTTTTCATTTGATGGGTTGCATTACAATTTTTCTATACGAGAACCACACTTCTAAAATATGTTCAATTGTTCATTCAGCAAGATAATAAACATTAAATCTATTCGTAGGAAAATCAATTCATGTATCTTTTTCGGTCTATTGTTCAGTGAGCTTATTATCGTGAGAAAACGTCAAAGTATTTATAACTAGGAAGTCTAAATATTGTGATGGACTATATCCATCAAAATATGGATCCCGAGAAAGCAATGTAGCCGAAAAATTGAACAGATTAATTTTCAGGTCAGTCAAAAAATAATATTCCTTTATTAAGCTGCGGGTATGTTCATTAACTTTGAAATTGAGTTGATACACTCTGTCAAAAACATCCTAACATCCTAATAAGTTATACCGTAGAACTATACTGGCACTGACACTTTGTATTACCAGCAGCGGCGATACATGGCACTAACTACAACTATCACAAATATTAGTTGTAATAGACCGACATCCTTTGACGACGCATGACATTCAGTACTCTCCACTGTCCACTTGGCGTGCTAAATTTGCATGCATTGGTCCTAAACTAGACTCTCCCCAGCTTATTTCGGCGGCGGACAGTAGATAGCAACTATTTTGTATCATATATACACACAAGAATAATTTTTCGGACTAATAATATGTGCTTTAATTCAAGTATACCATATCTTCCTATATGCGCAAAGCTATAATAATCTTAAAGTAAGAATACCGTAGTTATGATCAGAATATTTTTTATTCATACCTGGGAAAGTCTTGGAAGTGAGACTACCAAAATCTCAAGCTGAGCATTTCATAATCTTGGCGCAAATAGTTCAACTTCATTACATGATTTATTATTAGTATAACATCAAAGCTACTGTTGGTTCCTTAAGCTTTAAAAGAAGAACTAAAAAAGTGTCAAAACTGTACTTCTTCCTTAACTTTATCTGTGTAAAGTATTCTTGATTGAAGTGAATGGGGCTCTGTTGGACAATATGGAAACCTTACAAAAAATATGGAATACTTATTAGAAAAGCATTGCAATTCTAGTTGCGAACAAAAATTATATAGTTATTTAAAGTATATTTCTTTAGAATGAGCATTGAATTCAAAAATATACTTTTATTGGTTCAGATTAATAATAATTTTCTTATAGAGTAAATTGTCTCAGAGTGAGATAATATGTTCTTTATTTATGTACCCATTTGGATAATGGTGTGACAGCAACATACACTAAGCGTAACGCAGCATGGCACTGATCATTGCTGAGGCTTCGGTGGTCACTGACATTTTGGATATATACTTTTAGATGTATATTGAAAATTTCGTCACGTGCAGACTTTCTCAGTTGCACCTCAACTACTAAATTCCTTACAACGATTTAAATGTATGCCCCAGAAGAGATCGAGATCAAAGGAACCAACATTACTTGTATGAGCTACTTGGTTCCCATGGAGAACCCTCCATTACCAAGCCTACATGATGCAAGTCATAGTGTTCAAATATTATGCGGAGTATGTTTTCCTCTATCACACCGAATACTTCGATCCTGAAGTTGCGTTATAGTGAAGATTTACCTAAGAACGTGAACGGTGCTTCACTCTGCGCAGCACATGATGGAGATAAAGTCTCTTTCCATTGTAACAACAGATTTGTGTATGTTCGATCTCCAGTGACTTGAGAAAATTTCTGTCTCTGTCCAATAGCCAGAGCGTTCGACTTAAACTGCATACTTTTACCGGAATACTGAAAATCTCACCATGCGACTTTCTCAGGTGCATCTCCAATACCAAATTTATATAAAAACGACACCGTTTGACGAGTACGTCTTAGAAGCGATAAATTAACCGCAACAACTGTACCAATTAGCGAGTGCAAAAAACTCGGTCTCGACCGTTCTCCGCAGAATGAATCAGATGAACTATTTGATAAACAAAATGTGAAGAAAAAATCGATGTCGTCCATGTAGGGGCTCCTCGATAGGATTCCTCGATGTCTTTACATCTTGGACAAGTGCGCTAGTACGTTTAATTGTCATAAAAAGGCATCGGCAAAGCTACCCACAACGTCGTTTTCGAAGTTGCCGTCATTTTATCTGCCGATGATCGGCCGGTGATTGTTTTATGGCAAACAGTGTCGTAGAGGTACTGGAATTCCAAGAGGGCACAAGTAGGCATTATATGAAGGTGCTGCTCAAAATAAAATGTTTTAGTTTTAGTTTGGTAGCAAATGTGGAGACATCTAATAAGTACAGTCAGAGGTTTGTAGGTTGTTCAAGAAGATACAAACGTCAACAAAGGGGTCACATTGTACGTATAACTGATAAATGGCTGTTTGAGGTGCGGAGAGAATAAGTGATCTTTCTTGTTGCTTTTCAAGTAGCTCCAGTGCAAACTCACTGCGAATAAACGAAAAACGTGCAGTTTGAAAAGACCGGAGAGAGTCAAAATAATGAAACCACAAGAAGAATTGAAAGCATAGATACAGTGACGGACTAAAAATGGAAACCTTGCACTTCTATTTGACTTTTGTAAAAGAAATGTGTTAACACATTGTTGTCCAGTTGGCAGTGATACAAAACATCAGTCTTGCAAAAACCCGGTACTTATATGTACTTTTTTGGGGTAGATAGAACGTTTTTGAAATTTTTCAGTTGTGACAATTACTTGATTTTCTCCTGATGTGACGTAACGATTATAGACGTCATGCTGCTATCAAGACACACAATTAATATGCAATGGAATACATTGCAATAATGGTATTTTTTATTCAACGTTGCTATGCTATCCGTCAAAGCATTCCAGACTCAAAGCCAGCTTCGTACCCTGTCTCTTGCACCTATAGCTCGTTGCCTTACATTTTTTATGTTTTTGCATAATCTGCATCGTAGAAAGTGAATTCTTCTCTTCGCTCCTACTTTTCGGGATAGGGTCCTTGAGTAAGCATTCAGTGATTCATTGTTGTTATTTTTGGCGTAATATGTTGGCGAGAATACGATTATTTCTATTGAGATAAGGGTATGACATAAATCCGCATCTTATGCTTTACGTGGTGACGCAATGTTTTTCAGTGTTGTGATATGGGAAAAGGGTGTGCGATAACATCGTTGCAGTGATGAAACTGAGTAACTGTTTTCACTGTTTTGTTTGGGACATCTCCAGATCCATAATGTTTCAATAGGTGGTTGCCATAGCAATCTGTGGAGTGTACAGTTGAGGGATGGTGCTGATATTCACTAAGGGTAGATGTGTATTTTCACAGTAAGGTACTATTCTGACCTCTCCTTGGAGGAAAGTTTCATTTTAAGAGTAATACATTCCGATACAGTTTTCCTATGACTGAACACTTACCTAGCATCGAAATGTATAAGTTCTAAACAGGAACTTTCCTCAAGAACTGTCTTCCACTGTAAAACAAAAATCCGCAACACATTCCTGAATCCCAGCGCCATCCAATAAAAGTCTAAGAACTTTTAAACATGCCAAAAGATGCATCTAATCCAATTCCATCATGAGTTGGGCAAAATGTCATCACCAAATTGGTAGATCACGTGCCAGTCAATCGGCAGCCATATTTCTGTTCTTCAAAATCACCATTACCATAAACCTAGATTAGGGATTTCCTTTAATACCAAATATATGAGACTCGCGGTTCTGCCAGTTAAATAGGTCTACCCTAGAACTCAAATCAAGTAAAAAAAGCAAGTAACATACTTTGATGGTGATTTACAGCTAATACTTGGCTATTATTCGGCATGCTCTTGAGGTAATAGATAGAGTGAGAAGTAATCGAGTGGACATTGGACATAGCTGACCTCGTTCAATTTTCTACGGGATGCAAAATATAAGTCGAATATCCTGGTAAAATGTCCTTGGTCAGAGAGAGAGAGAGAGAGACACCCACCATAAGCCATATCGCGAACATTTTAGAATCATAGATTTTTTTGGCTCATTTGTGATGGCTGCATCACCAAAATCCTTGTTACTCATCTGCCTACTTCATAAGGAAAACGGAATAGCATGACAGAAAAATTCTGGCCAAAATAGTTGAGTGTATAATAATGGACGGTAAATTTAAAATATTCTAAATTTTTGTTTGACCTGTCTTAAATAATCCACATAAATATAAAATTCTGTCAATATGCGTTAATCCGAGAACATATGAAACGTAAACACCCGCCACTGTGTTCCAGAAACAGGACAAAATCCGTCCATCGCGATACGTCAAAGTGGACAGCAAAAGGAAACCGTCGCTGTCGGTCTGAAAGAAGCGCAACCGTCAGAAAAGCAAAGAAAAAAGGCGGAAAAAACTATGGGGTAATACATTTTCTAAAAACGAACGGCAGACGACAGTTGCCGTTTTTTGTTTCAAAACTTGTCGCTCAGACCCTGAATAAAGAACTCTGATGCTGCCGACGTGGTTGGTCATATCACCAGATAACGTTCACTGCGAGGTAGCTGAGGTATACGACATACCTCTCCGTTATATTGGAGAGAAGCGACGTGTTCTGAGTTTCTGGAGATTAGTTTTGCATTATTTTATGGCATATGAATATAATTATTCTATCAAGTATATGGAATAATATTTCAATAAGAAATTCCGAGCTGAAAGAAAAGTTAAAAATAGAACGTTCGGTATCTTATTATGTATTCGATTAGAAGGTGTTTATTTTGCATGCATTACGGAAAAAATCGAAATCATGAAATCATATTTGCTTGATGTTGCATGATGCTTACACAGGGCCTAAGTGAGAAAATCCGAGCTTGGGAGGAAATTTAACATTCGCCCCCTCCCTTGAAAAACAAAAACAAAAAAAACCAACCCTAAAGAAGAAAGTGTAATGCAATAGTGTAAATAGTTGGATATTTTGATCATTTCCGATCATTTCAGATGCATGGACACCCTTTAGACCACATTGGGTTTCTCCACAGACCCCCCTCTCCGTCCGGGCTTGTTCATACATCACACAAAAAAGCATGTCACTGATTGTTAATAGTGTGACTGTTTATTATGGCTCGGATAAAAAAGCTTTGCAGTTTTTGATAATCGATACAGTCCCGGCGAATCAAAGAAAGAAAAACCGGGATCTCCGATCACTATTAAACTTTTCTGGAGTGATAAACAGTTTATGCTTCTATAAAAAAATTCCCTTCGTAGTTGTAAGACACATTTCTCACACTGTCTCATTCACAAATATAAATGCGTTAGAAGTCAGGTTGTCGACGATGGGAGGAATTGAGAACAATATGTCAAAAAGGCCAAATACCTAGGCGCAATATTTAAGCATAAATTGACTTGTGAATATCTGGCAATTGTCTGGCAAAAACAAGCTTAAGCCGTAAAATCACTTTTTGGATGTATTAAAATAATTCAGGTGCTGCAAGTTTTGTTGGTATTCCTCCACAATACAGTTTAGTGCAAAGTTGCCACGCTATGTCGCGCAATGGAGTATGCAAGGTCAATCAACAATCACGGGATTACGGAAGGGAGAAATAGCAGTTGTGTATAGCATTCAAGGCCGACTCAACTTTAGAAACTTTCAAGTCAAAATTCCAGAGAGAAGAGATGGCTTAGGCAGATAGCTGGTTAAGCCTTATGATATACGGATGGCTTCAATACTGAACAATGGACTGAAGGTATGATACATGGCCGAAAACTAAGATCTTATTATGCCTAGTTATCATAATAATCTTCCAACCAGACGCAACCGATATAAAAGTGTATATAAAAGAACTCCTGGACAAAAAAATAAGTAGTGAACTGTTGTCTAATCTGAAAGCACAAAATAGCAAATAGGCTCATTCTGTAGTGTAACAATGTCATTATGCGGCCTATATGTATAACTGTATTCGCACTCGTGGAAGAGTCAACCAAAGATGAGAGGTGCAATAGTTCCTAGCGGAACGGAAACCAATGTGATCGTGAAATATCCACTTAAGTATAATTAAGCTGTCACAGTATTTTTTTATTTGGAGATCAGAATACTGCAGCAGAAGGCCTCTTTCGAGTTTTTTTTTTATAGACAACCTCTCGCAAAGGTAAAACGCTGTAGATTTAACCGTCAAGGAACAGCTTATTCCGCAACACTGAGGTTCTCCAAAAGAACGAGTTTTGGAACAGCCTTGTTCGAGCCGTTGTAAGTTCGACCTAGTGAGGATGCGCCCGATGAGCTCCTCTAGTATTTGCTGTATTGGCGACTTTTGGAGTTATCATGCGAGACAGCTCGGTCGAACATCTGTCATGATGATATCTATAGAATATGGACAGATCAGCCACCCGTCTTCGATGTTACAGATTGTGGAGGTCATTTCTGGGGTACGGCGCATCCACTAGACATATTGCTCGCTCCTGGAATGTGACCAGAAGTTTCAGGCAGTGCTTTGGGGTGCATCCCCGCACATGTGAGTAGTACTCCAGCGATTGTTTGATCTGGGCCTTGTATAGTAGCAGTAGCTGTTCTGGGAATATAATTTCGTGGAGCAGAAAAGAACTGTCAGCTTCTGAGACGTCGACCTAGCAAGGCCAGCAACATGATCGTGCCTTTACATGATAATGTTGATGTTAATTCAGAAGCTTGATGGAAGATGATTCAAGTATTGGGTTTCTCTCCATCGCCACGGCTAGCAGACCTGCATGCGACTTCTTTGTCAGGGTTATTGTCTGAGCCTTCTGCGCGTTAAAATGAAATCCTTTTGTACATCCTCATTCCACGATTCTCTCAATGTCCTCATTGAGCTGAACAAAATTCTGCCCTCGCCGAAGTACGGTATCTTTTGGAAGTAGTGGTTTACCAGATTCCACGCAGGAAGTAAGGGTGCTATCATCAGCGAAGCCGTAGATAGGATTAGATGTTATTTACAATAAATTGTTGATGTACAGCAAAAAGAGCGTTGGAGAAAGGACAGATCCTTGAGGAACACCTGCATTTATGGTAAATAGATCGGAAGGATATTTATCCACCATCACGAATAAGGAGCGATCCCTGAGAAAAATATCCAGCTATGAAGTTTTTCTGGACGATTAGGACTAGAAGTATCAGCAACTTTTAAAGAAGCTATAACTGATCTGAGGGCTATCAATCTGGTCTAATAGTATGTTATACTCATTCTGATAATCTTAGGGCATAATCCAACTTATTTGGAAAATCTAATCTATTTGCTCTCTCTGCAGGGAGTGTTTACAACGTTTGTCAGTAAATTCAAATAAATGTACGGATTTCTGCGTATTATGAGGATGACCTCACATTAACGCGTCAGAGCTACTAAGTAGACCTACTTGACTCCAATTTTTCACTTCCGGGACTATAGACATCATTATCGTGACTGCGTTGGTAAGATGTAGCAATACATGACATTCTTAATCATTAAAGCCCCTTATCGTATCAAGACTATCGGTAGCATTTCATGTCTCATCAACATGTTGATGTAAAACGCATAGTGCCAGAGTTATCATATTTCTCCCCTGAAGGGATATCAACTCATTTCTGACTACCAGTCTCCATCAGGAACTGGTCATTACAGCATGGAAGCAATCTTTTCTGAAAAAACATATATTGCAGTGAAGCGAGTCAAAGCACACAAACACACGTGAAGAGGCAAAATGTACATCAAGCGATGACATATCATTACTGAGCTGGCAACTGTTATTAGATGAAACTGATCTTCGTTCAAGATCTAGCATTATCTGCGGTGATAGCATCTGAAATCTATTAAGAGTCCAGTCCCGTCCACTTTTTGTCATACGAAGACATTATTCGAGACAGTTACAGAGCGGACAATAAGTTTGTTCACTTATAAATACATTATTGTAAGCCATGAAAAATACAGGCGCTATGGATTTTGCCTTCACTACATTTGTGTTTTGAATATAGGGCTGACACAAATAATAAACAGTCAAAACTAAATTTTAAATAATTATGAGCCGATCTGCCAGGTGTAGCTTACAAGTGTCGCCTTTGTATATACATTTGATATTATAAATAAATATTTTTAGTTAGATATCCCAGAAATGAAAACTCTTTATAGTAAATTGCGATATAACGGACAACTTAAAAAATACTATTCTTCAGTGTGCCGTGGAAAACAGAAGAATAGATTTGTTTCCTACTTCTTTGTTATATTTCACATTCTTTTCGAATCACACAGCAACACATTTCAATGTCTCTCTGAATTAGTGCCACTTTGTGACGAGATATTCTAGCTCAGATGTTTTGTGTTTGACAAAGTATATGTAAGTATAAACTATATATAACCTAAAGCGCCATGAAGCAAAAATGTTAGAATGCATTTCACTTTATCCAAAAGCTCAGTAACCTGAACTTCGTCACACTTTTAACGTACTTAACTGTTTCAATCTGAACATGGCATGTTCAATAATGTAAATTTCACTGGTGGTTCTTGAGGCGAAACAACATCTCATAAAGCCATAGTAGTTTAATGTGGGATTATATATGGTGTATCTCATGTTCACAAAATTAATTGTGACCTCAGTTCTACTACTCGGCTTATGTTGATCAATAGGTTTTGATCGAAGTAGCCAATAATGCAATATGCTATATTTTTCCAATAAAATCTATCTTCACTTGTCCATATGAGAAATCTATAAAATTATAAAGGCTTCCATGGAACCAAAAAGTAAATCATGTTATCATTCGCGGCTTCAGTTCACAAGCAGGACGAGTGATGCTATTCGATAAGTTACGTTTTAAAAGCCACATTTCCAATAATTTCTGCAGCATAAAACAACAGTAGCTTGTGTCATAAATTTTAAATATTACTAGCATTACCATTTTTGACCACCTTCCAGTTAGTTGCTAATTAAAGATTTGTCTATATAATACCTACCATACTTTTTGGAACGATCGATATTCGAATTTACTGTGCAATCTGAATAGTTGAGGTTTTTAATTCCTGTAGCAAATATAAAATGTCCATTTATGTTATTTGGAAATACCATCATACCGCATTCATATTTATTTGCAGTGCGTAGCGATACCGTATCCTTGCTCCATTACAATGCAGTTCCTTAGAAGGAGATCCCCTTATAGCATCATTTTCTCTCTGCATGTGAAGGAGCGAGTAAAAACATGTTCATGTACTTGTTGCCCATCTTTGATGTTTTGTATAGCATCTTGCAGTAGGGTTTTAATATTCAATATAAGATTATTTGAAAACCAGCCATTCTACTTGAAATGTAGTGTGATACCAAAGTAAGGCAGATCTTTCGGCTCACAGCATATGTAACTCCAAATTTCAGCAACATCGATGAAGCGGACACTGAGATTTCAAGTTTAAAAAAACAACAACTAACATGCGACCTGATAGAGGCAGAGTTCAAAATCATTAACACGACAATGTTTTTGGATAGATCAAGTGGACTGCTACTTGTAAAACAATCATTTTGTGGCTGTTGTTTGAAACTTGTAGACAAGGTGGATTTATCAAAAGTTTGATTTCGGACTTCCATTGTCTATAAAATTTTGAGATTCACGACGTTTCGATTGACGTGCTATCTTCAATCGTCTTCAGGTGAACTGGCGAACACGTCCCTTTCATGCCTATTTATACCCCGTCCGGTGACGTGTCGTTGTGCGCGGTCTGTTCTGATTGGTTCCCGATGCGCGGTATTCCGGTCTGCTGACGCGGCTGTTTGTCGGTCATTGTTTGTTGTCTGGTCCAGTCGTAGTCTATTAATCTTCTTTATGAGTGGCTGCCAGATTGGCTTAATGTCTACGCTGGGTTTGCTGTACACTTTGCTGTTGTTGGTGATGAAAGTCGCCTCCTTGAATTTCCTGCGATACCAATGCGGTTCCTTGGCAATAACCTTAGCGTCGTCCCAAGCTATTTTATGGTGCTCCGTCCATGCGTGGTCAGCTATTCCAGATTTTCCTGTCTCTGCTCGCTGGGTGTTGAGACGATGTTCTGTGATTCTTACTTCCAGTGGCCTTTTTGTTTCTCCAACATAGATTTTACCACATTGACATGGTATCTGGTAGATGCAGTCCTTTGTCTCTTGAGATTCATTCCTGGGCGATTGAAGATAGCACATCAATCGAAACGTCGTGAATCTCAAAATTTTATAGACAATGGAAGTCCGAAATCAAACTTTTGATAAATCATTTTGTGAATTCAAAAAGGTCCTAGCCACCTGAATAGACATTCCAACTACGACCTAAACTGTATGGAAATCAGAGAAACTAAGTTTCAAGTTTTTTTTGTTCTTTGCTGAATAGTCTGACGACAACATATCCATTTCAAAAATGCATGATTCATCACATACTAATATCATACCTCTACCTAAATTTCGTTAAAATTGATTCACCGGTTACTAAGATCCCGTGGTGACAAATGCGGCCACAGACAGCAGACAGACCGACAGAGAGACCGATGAAAATGAGTGATATAGATTTTCGTTATGTCGATTTTCGCAATCACTAAATTTCTGTCGCTTAGGTATGGTAAGTAAAGTGAAGATTGTAGCCTGATATAATGTCTGGACTTAAGAGAATAGTAATAATTCGATGAAACTAATAAGTAAAAGTTCGGGCATGTCTGTAGTTGTGCACTCTGCCAAAATTCAGCAAGTACCCTATATAAGTTAAAGATAGCATCCGTTGTAAGTAAATGCAGCTACCGGGAGACGCTGAGCATCAGCCGCAAGATGCGTATCCGATGATTACGCGCGACGCCGTGGTTATTACGCTCTGAGATGGCCGGCTCTAAATTACACACCATCCGTCGTTGCAGACCCACGCACAGCTCAATGGCCAAACGGTCTCGTATCAACCGCCATCCAATAGTTCAGCAAAATTAATCATCAATGAAATATTTAGAAAGGTTCCGAAAAGTAGTACATTTTTTCATTAGAAGTGGGATGAACGTTTTGACACGAATATTAGAACATCTATTAATACTAAATGATCAATTGCTTTATTCATGTAGATTGTTGGTTGCTCTAACTTAGTGAAACTGTTCCATTATGCATCATTATGATAACTAACATACTACATCACACTAGAGATACAACGTTGACTTATGAGAGAGAACATTACATACATAGTGTAATCCCAAGGAATCGATTCATAATTCGCCTCATTTGGGATCCAAGAACACGCCATCAGAAAACGTGGAAAAAGGGATGGTTTATGGGTAGGATTAGAGAACATTGATTTTATTCTTCCTGGGAGTACGAGTATACTCATCCGGACCAGCTAAATTTTACTGAGAAATGGGAGATGAAAATCATAATTCAACTTAGTATAGACCGACTCTATGATCTTTCACTTGAAATCATAATATTCCTTGTTTACTATAGACACTTTTTAGTCACCTTACTCCAAATGATTTGCTTAATATGACGGGACTATGAAAGATACATGTGTCCGGCGGCTGGGCCGGGCCGTGGCCGCGAACCGTGCGGCAAAACAGGAGCCCGGGGTGACGCCCCGACAATGTCTTGTAATTACCCCGGACCAGAGGAATTTCGTCCACTGCACCGGCCGCTCTCTCATGCATCAACCCGATGCGAGACAGTGTCGCCCATCGCAAAAAATCTGTACGGCCACTTGTTACCGACAAACAGAGCGATGATGAATCATTTTCAAAAATACAACAAAATGGAGGAAATTAATCAGGATTATGCCAAGATGATACATACGAGTAGAGAAATTCGAATCTCCAGACACGAGTGCTGTATTCCACATCAGGTTTTATTTGGGCTTTGTATAGCTTTCTTTATACGATTCCGGATGGAAGTTGCGTGCGGCTTGCACCAAACAACAAGCTTTCGTACACGCTTACACATGACATCCTCAGATTGCCAAGACGAATGAAACACAATATACTTAAAAGACGACCGCAATTTTGCTGAAACCTTGAGTATTGAATAACTAATACATAAATGACATGTTAACGATTCCACTTTGACAAACCAATACGGAATTGACTGCTCGTGGTTTGAGAGTTGGAAATTCTTACTGAATGCCGGTGGAAACTTCTTGAAGTAGTAGGTGTTTATGATATTTAGGCCAGGAGCTGCGAAATCCTTCTATTGAACATTCCTAAGTATTCCTTCTCATTTTCTCATCAAGGAATAAACGTGTCGAAGACCGGTAATTTGACTGATCCCAAGAACTACTACCAATAAAATGTCTGGAAGCATGTTACAAGTTCTTGAACAGAATATTTGAATTCATGCTTTACACATGATATTTCTTAGCGTCTATGAACTGCGAGGGTTAAAGAACGGCGTGGCTGGCTGTAAGTAGAACCTCTTGGAGTTTTCTATCATGCAGGACTCATGACTCATTATGGGTGTGTTGGAATGGCTTAAGGTAGACGAAGGTAGACGATCAAATAGTGAGGTGCATAAAACGACTGATGTAGAAAGAGAGGGTTCCATGCTTGTTATCCGAGATCAAGTGATTGCGTCCCTAATGAAAGACCCGTCCTTAACAGATCACAACTGTAGAAAATGCCACCAACAAAAGAATACAATAGATCATGTTACAAGTGCATGCAAAACTGTAGCAGGAACTGGTTACTTCTTTAATAGATATTGCTATCCTCAATGACAACAATATTTAAAGCAGCTATTATACTGGAAATATTTCTAAATATACCAATTTCGCAATGAAAATGGAACGACTCTAGAATTGAGAAAAAGTTATTATCCACCTCATTCTGTCAGTCTCGGGTATCACGCTAACCATATTCATACCACACATATAATACAACTGAGATTGGACCAAAGGTTATATGAAGCCTTACAGAAGTCTGTGATCCTCAACACCTGTAGTTTTGTAAGGTCCTCGGATACTGACCTGGTACAACCCGTCACCACTTCTATATCGCAATATTGCTTGAAGAATGAAAATAATATAATAATAATAGAATCACTCATTATGTATTGAATTTGTATTATTTTTTATATACAGTAGTTTCAAACAATTCAGTTAAGCGATATCTAAAAGCTTGCTTGTTTTATAAATCCATTACCTTGTCCTGTCTACGCTGCTGCATACTTGAGAAGACCTATTATTTGCATTCTTTGACGATATTAATACACCCATCAGGTCAAGTTATGTTTTAGGTGCTACGGATCTGGACAAAAAGCCGAAATTATCTTTACTGGGACAAATTAAAAGTGTGCTGGACCCATAAAAATTATTTAGTAATGATAGGTCCGCGTTTATCGATAGGAAATTCTCTCTTGGTAAAGGTTTAGCATTTTTTGATGATTGGTACCTTCGGTCAAATAAAAAGGGTAAAAGGCTACCGATCAGTTACGTTCCTTTGTTCTATAATGTCAAGGATTATTACATCTTTCTAGGCAAATACCCAATCCTCTTAGTGTACGATTATGTATCATGCATCTATGTATTGCTTTGTATATTAATAAAAAATAAAAATCATTTCAGAATATAGCACTGGTATAATCGCTTTATATCTATTCACATCAGAAAAATCCATTTTGTCTATCTTAACATTCCAATTGCCTCAGCAGCCACTGTAAATATACTTAATGATAAACAATCATATATTACAATATAATATACAATTCAATTTCCTCCATTTTGTACTTTGATGGAGGCTGCAGAGGCAGCAAACATTGGTAAAGCTCTTCTACCAGTTACATGTGGATTTATTTAGCGGTTAATAGTTGAACCAAAAATACAATCTCCATAAATTTCAGAAGTTATATGAAAAAAAAATTCACATTGACAACTTGACCAGGAAATTAAGAACCAACTCCTTTCATGTCCCAACTCGTCCAGATCACTTTGGTGTCTAACCAAGTTTGTTAGCCAGAACTTTTGCAACTCGTTCATAACACCACTGATGAGGGTTTATGAGTCCATCGTATCACCGCGCAAGAAAAAGCAGACACCTTGTGTCAGGTTCGCTGCTAATTTTGTAATAGGACATACGTCTTCCACTACCATCAGCTTGTACACCTAAATTCCAGAAATTATATTCCAACACTGGAATATAAAACGTGTCCTAGAAAAACTGGGCTCGGTCGTGTGGAACCTATTCCTAAGAAGGACAGAAAAAATATACCCAGCATCTATAGACCTGAGACTTTGCTCTGCATCATGTCCAAGGTTATGAAGACTAACTTTTGAAGTACCTGGACAAAAGTAATATCATTAACGATCGCGATTACAGTTTCCACAGGCATACATCCACGTGAGATGTTCTGGCTGACGTCACACATATTTGAAGCAGAGCAGCTGAGCTTCATGGAGAGTCGTCGCGCTTGAAACATCGAAAGCTTTCGATGGGGTGTTTTATGACATACTCCTGATGAAATTTGGTTTCTATGGGTTGCCACCGGGTTTGATCCAATGGCTGGATATATTTATCAATAATCGCTCCTTATTTGTGGTGGTTGATGGAGATGCTTCCTATGTTTTTACCATCAATGCGAGTATTCCTCAGGGATCTACCCTTTCTCTTTTTGCTGTACATGAACGAGGTGTTGGAAATAACATCTAATCCTGACTACAGCTTCACATATGAAGCACCCTTATCTCCTGCATGGAACTGAGAAAACCAATACCATCCCAAGAGACCTTACTTCGGCAAGGGAAACTTGCTGTTCAGATTAATGGAGGAATTAAGGTGATTGTGGAATGTGGATCTACAAATGGAGTAGCTTAACGCGCAGAAAACTCAGATAACAACCCTGATAGAGAAGTCGAGTGCTCACGTGCCAGTCATGTAGATGGAGGGACGTTCAATACTAGAATCATCTATCAAGCTTCTGGAAATTAACATCAACAAGATGCCATGGAAAGATCATGATCCCAGCCTCGCTACCTAATTCCATCCTCAGCAGGTCGAGCTTAAAACGCCTAGAAAAGTCGTTCTTTTGGAGAAACTCTGGATATTCGTTCTCGTGTAGCCCTTATGAAGGGAGATAGGGTTTCTGCCTTTTTGTGAGGCTATCTCTAAAAAACTTTAATTGTGATATATGAATCCAATGACATATAGACCAAATATAGTTTCTAGCATATGTTGGTCCATAATTTACATATACAATGAATTTTATCCGCGCCCGGGCATGCTTTACAATGAACCACATCTGCCGAAATACGATACGCGGGTTGCTCTGAGACATGCTGCTATTCGAACAAACAATTTGTGAAAAAAAGTTACACTTGTGTATAGGTCGTCAGAAAAAATGTATTACGACTCTTGCGAGGTATTCAAATATTAAATAGTATCACAGGAGCTACTACCAGTTTGAAAATATTTTTGCCGAATTGCCCTTATGTGTCGTTGCATTTCCACCCTGTATATCGCTTAAAGTGAGTCCAATAAACGATCTCTGAATAGCTTGATTGTATCAACATAAAATTGTTTGTCGCTAACGTCAATGTTGTGTTATTAAAGAGCACACTTTTGACTACGTCTAGTTCACGTTCATGTGTGCAACATTTCTTTGAAAGTTGATTGATGAATTTTAAGTGAATAGATATTTGTGCTTACCAGATATATATGTATTTATTTTGATTACCATCACATACGAACTGATAATGTTAAATGTTATATTTTCCAGTGTCCAGCTAATTATTTTGATTTATGTTCATAGAGAATACGCTGCTGGATGTTTGGCGTACGCCATTGTATGCGGTGTAGCCAGATGTATGAACTATACAACATAATATTTTCTACGGACTACTTCTTTCAACATTTTCCGATTCCATGGTTCAAAAATCTACCATCCTGTTAAGCTCTCTCAAACACTACATTTTGTAGAAAACCTTACGCACTTTTCCAAATATCCAAATACCGAATTTCAACAGATCTGACAAACCTCTCAATCTGACAGCGAAACGTACTCAAATTGGTTTGGTGATTCCTCAAAGGCAACTCAATGGCAAAGGTTCCACGGACCGCCCCGATACCATATGATGGAAAGTTCATTAGGCCCTATAACTGCAAACTGGCAACCAACAGCATAATAAACACTAAATACCTTTTTAAATATTATATTACTCCAATAATGATGTTCAAACCAAAACTTGTTGTGTAATACAACTTAAGTTGACTACTTCATAGAGATGGTTAATTTAAATTAGCGAAGAGTACAGTCAACTGTTTAAGTACTAACCAACAGAATACAGAAAAAAAGAAATCTTTCAGAAATTTAAGAGACCAGCCACAAATACAAAATGTAGTAAATACCTCCACATTGTTTATGAATATGGGAAAGTAATGCATTGGCACCGTGTAAATAACCGCCTTGTTTTGCGTTCGGGAATAATTTATTGAACAAGGCAATTCTACGTAGGAGATAACAGTACAAAATTTTGTGTTTCCCATACCATAAATACGTTCTTTATCAACCCACAGATATTTATATGGTTGGGTATTTTTCTTATCAATAATCAGAATAATTATTACAGATACAAATTGTTATACCAGGAAAGACGCTACTAGAGTTATAAAATTGGTATTCCCTGTACTGCCTTCAAGGACAGATACTTAATTATTATATCGATTTCTGTAAGTTCTGAGATATTATGTAACACTGATAGGTATCACTATATCTGTACAAGTTTTGTTTCGATGTTTGAAAAACCCACATTACTATTATAAGTTGCGACAAATTACTGCTGCATATCAAGTTATGATTATTCAAAATAGTTCATGGTATACTAATTATACAATATAGATATTTTTATTAGTTTTTTCTAAGCCAGATAGTAGGCAACAGAATTCTAAGGTATGTTTGGATCTAATTGATGATCATCACCTTGTTGAACTAATTAATCTCCATGGCTAGTGCTGGGTAATTGTAGGTTTAATATGATTTGCTGGACAGGTGACGTAGGAAGCCGTTATTTGTGAAAAAATGTGAAAATAGGTAAAAAGCATCTTCAGTTGATTAGATACTGGATGTTCAAAGGAGGTTAAATTACATGACTAGAATGACATATATGAGCCAAAACTGAACTTGCTTGTTCATACCTCCTCTTTTGGTATTTGGTCATCTCCATTAAGATTTAGTCGTACTAGTTGATACATTAGGTGCTTTTTAGGCTTTGTAAGATTAATTATGGGTGTTATGTAAACAACTCACGAATTGGCGTATTTATGTGTACGACCAGCCAGATTCCTTCAAAATGTGTATTTGCTCGCCACATTTGGCTCACATTATTACCTTTCCCAAATTTCAGCGCTTTGGCTACTGAGATTACTTGATGACAAAAGTGGCAGCAGAACTACGGATGATCGAAAATGTTTGGCGCTCATCTTCGTGATACAAATATCATCAAGAAGATAAAATTATTTTTCCCTTGCTCATGAATGGGGAGTAAAATGGTAACTTTATGAATCTACATTAGAATCACTAACGTATGGAACAATCTGATTTTAGAATTTTGCCTATCCAGCTCCTTAGCATATTTCTCGTACCTTATGGGACCAGAGGATGACAAGAGCATGTCTATTGAATGAAATTAGGTTTATATTCGCTTATGCAACAGTTTTTAGTCCACGTTTAGTATGATATGGACTTCATCATTATTCTGGAGTAACCCCCAAATACAATTGCTTCTGAAGGATATGAACAACAATAGAATGAAGATATTTGTTAGCTGTCTGCTTATTTCATTTGAACTTCAAGATAATCTTAATTGCGAGCAATTTTATTAATCTATATATCTCTATATAAGTATCTTCTTTGAAAAATTACCCTCCCCAAGAAAATTGTATATTCCACAAGATTTTTCAGTGCGCTCATTTTTATATATCTACAGCGTCTTTTGACAAATCATTACCATCATCAAAGTGGTCAAAAGATATTCAGGTCAGGACGGGTTATAATATCGGTTGAAAGAGGCTCCCGAGCTAGACCATCTTCACTACTGATTTGGAGTCCGGAATGAGATGGACATGAATCGTCATTAATGGTTTTGTTGATTATTTAAAAAAATTCCTACTAACATATAATATTCAATCGCTAATTTCTTCAGCTGCTCTAGATCTCCTAGACGGCCCACCAATTTTCTCCCCCAGTGCCCACAAGGCATTGTCGCTCCACTTACCGTTTGTGTAATGCAACCCGAAGGCTAAAGATCGAAGTACAGGTTATTTGATTTGATTTTTATGGATAATTCATGACGCATATTTTTTAACTAATGACAACCCTTACAGGGACAAATATACGGATACAGCTAATTAAGATATTTCGTGGTGACTCTAAGGAGAGCAACATTTTTCAAATGTCACAATAAGTGGCGCTATCTATTAATGTCTTTACGGTTACATGGTCCTTACGACATGAACTGCCTAATAGTAGCGATAGGTTGGCTTTACACATCTAACTATTATTTTGAAAAATAGGATTATGGCAATTTTTTTAACTCAACTAATATCTGAACACTGAATGTATACGCCTTTACTCTTTTGGGACTATCATCGCGAATGATCGATTTGAAATTCTAGCTTTAACTTCATCGTCTTTGGTATGACAGTAACGAGTGGCGCCTCGCTGAGCCGTTTCTCGATTTTCCTGTTTTTGTGTTTATAACTAGCTGTCATGTCACTGGTGGACAGGGAGGCTGAAATAACAGTCGCAAAAATCCCTATAACAGGATTGTTATTTATAGTTTAATCGCATGAAGAAATAGAAACTGAAAAATCGAAGCGGCGGCTAGCAGTGGTCTGCCTTATATGAATTTTCAGAATAAAGTATCGGTGACTCGGTGACGGCCGCATCAGAGGGTCTGATTTGTCCTCGACAATCGCCCAATGCGGCATGGGAAACAACACGCAGATAGATAAGAGATAGCTATACACCATGCATGTTTATAACCTCACGAGTTGTTCATCTGAATCCAACTGACTGTACGGTGGTTTAGAATTGAGGAAATGTAAATAAATCCTTCGCAAGGCATTTATAAATGCTTTCTCACAATGAAAAAGTAGGTATAAATGCGGTTTCGGAAAGAAAAAAAAAACACAAGTTCACCTCACTTATAGAGCATCTGGTAAAAGTCTATTAAATAGTAGCAATCTGAATTTTCTAGAATACGTTATGCATAAGCAGGAAAATTATTCCAGATTTTGAAAAGCAATGTCGATTTCAATACTTATCTTAAACAAATATACTCTAAAGAAAAATATAATTTTCTTCACAACTAAGAATTCAATGCTTTTCTAACTTGTACTCAATATTTTTAAGGTTATCGTATCTTCCAATAGAGCGCTGTTTACTTCGATCAAGAATATAAATATCTCAGGGTTCGCTCCAAGTATTTAATTTATCTGGCATCGCCATCTTCGTCAACGGCATTCGCATCTGTCTGTTTCTACGTATATTATCTTCCCTTGGTTTTTCTTTTTATCAACCCCCTCTCAGGATGAACGAGCTGTAAAAAAGTTTGGTTTGTGACTGTTGTGAGGATCTCAAACATTATCAATGGTAGGCGTATATCTTCTGGCTTAAGTACAGGTACATATTTTTCATATTCTGTTTATCGGTACAATACCTTTCAAACTTGAATTAGGAAAAATACCAAGACGCAGAGAAAGTTGAGGAAGAGGGCACATTACGCTTTTGACAATTTGTTGGTAATTCTTTTGAAGGTTGAGTGCACATATTTGTCTGAGAATTCATCTTTAGGTGCGCATTACAATAGACACGGTGGTATATATCATCGTTAGACAGTCAAAACTGACTTAAAAAGCCCTGCGTCATTAAGTCGAAGCAATCTACACAAGTGAAAACCATCTTAAACATTTTACAGTACCTACTCCTAACCCATCGTTCAAATCTGTCCGTGAACAGCACCAGGTTCGATGTTACCGTCTCTCTCTTTCACTCTCCCGCTCTGGCAGTTATCTGGTCGCGCAGACATTCCGATCTGATCAGATTTTAAGCACCACCAACATCGTCAGAAGACCGAAAATAAAAAAGAGAATAGTAAAACATTTATACTAAACCGACAGTAAGCAAGAACAATTGTTCTCAAGATGCTACCGTTCGCTCTTTGGATTTATATTATACTATCGGGTGGTGATGCGGCCCTTCGAAACAATCGACGATCGGTCGATTGTTCGCCGGTCGCGGCTGGCCGTGGCCGATTGGAATCGCTTCCACGGGCCACTAAATCTCAAGACGGGACCGCGCACTTGGCATTGTTATTTCTTCTTGTTGATGACCAATCGCTACCGAGCTTCGTGAACACGCTTCCAGCCGATATGTAGACGTTTTTAAATTATCCACTGGATTTTCCTTAGGTGATTTACTCTTCTAAGCGGCTCTTCCGGTTCTGCTCACATAGGTATCGGGTTGAGGTTACTCTTGAATGTCACTTATGTCGTTCGGTCATTGCATGTGTGATTCATTGCATTTCGTGTGGTCAATATCTGACAGTATTAGTTCGTACAAGGACAACTGAAGATTTTGTTGTGGACGGCTTATCGACAACATGTATATTATAAGAGGATTATGCAACATAGTATATTGCGAAATATTTTAGTAGATTTCGTTTTGTAATTGAACAATTTTGGTTACTCTCAGTAAATCGTGGCAATTCGATATTCTTCAATTGGCTTTAGAAATACAATAATATAAAACGTTTCTGTGCCGTGGAACTGAGTATAAATTTGATGTATTTTTAACGTTGATTTGGAATTTTGTTTAGGACAATCGCTACCTAATAATACTCCAGTCTTTTACCTAAAAAAACAGATTCTCATGAAGAATCGACCTGGGGTTTTCGGATTCAGAGACATCAAAAAAAATGAGGTAAGTAGATTACGTCAGTACTTTCTACGAATTCGTATTGGTCAATGTTACAAATACGGGCACATAACTTTTTAAACATACTTGACATCAAAACATTTTCCAGTATGAATAGATCCACAGAATTTCAAAACATTATGAAATAAAGCTTAGTACGTTTAAAAGTCTTCTTAGATCCCAAAAAAATATGTTTCACTAATCTGTAACATCATGAGCTTCAGAAATGCATAAAAACAAAAAACATGGATAAATGCTTAAAAATTATGAGGAGGTCGGAAATCTACGAAAAGATAGTTCTTTCCTATTTTGCAGTCAAATTACAGAATTTTTTATCACAATACTTCACTTTTAGGAAGTAAGAAGGGCAAATGTCTTTCATTTGGGGCATTTTTTAAGCTCCTGTCCTTGAATCAAACCTGTTGCTCTGTAGTAGATTAAAAATATATTCCAGTATTCTTTCATAGCTGTAAAAATTTTGAGTGTATGATTTTAGAATTATAAATGCGTACGTAGTATTTTATATATCGGTAATTAACGATAAATACCATTCCGCGGCGAGTAGGGGAACCCCTCAAAATAAAGATTTGTTAAAAACATCATGTCTATTATCTACAAACTAATGCTATCGCATAGTTCTAAAAAATTATACCGTCTAGGGAAACACATTTTGAGAGACATATAATTTGTACATTACAAAATTTTATAGCTCTATAATAGAACTGACATTAGGTGAAAAAATCTACCATTAAAAAGCGTTTATACCTAGAATACCTGTTTTAATGCTCGTGCCGATTTACTTACGGCTTTAGCGACTTTTAATGCGACATATTACGTTATAATTTGTAAATTATATATTATCTTTGTTATTTTATGGAAAAGGGTACTGGTATGGCGTCATCTGGATGAAATATTCCTCAGAGGATATTATGCAATTTAGGATATAAAGTACCTGTAATATAAAAATATTCTTTGAATGAATATACTATATTCCAATGTTTCATTGTTTTTTCACAGCACATGGAAAATAATTCATAGAGAAATGAAAGAAGGTGTTGAATATAAACAAAATGGCAAGGACATTTTTGGAAGTATCCGATGCAGCTGATCATTTTCCAGAATATTTTTGGAGGTTCAAAAGGTGGAGTTGGAAAATCTCTAAATTCTTTAGGCTTTGGTTGAATAGTTTCAGCTTTTGGCTTTGGCAATCAATCCGTACTTGTTGGACACATGATTATTCTCACATTTATATTTAAAATATAGAAATGATTTTCGACCTCGTGGTAATTTTACGGAGAGTCCATCTTCTGTACATTTTCCATGCATTCTGAATGTTTGAAATAAATTGAAAATATTAATTGGTTTACAAAAGGTCTTTTCACCAATAATTCATAAATTGATGGATGTCTTGGAAAAGTTTACTTCCATCAAAATTGAAATACGTTTATAAAATTTTGCGTAAGCTGTTAGGATTTATGCGACAAAAATGACGATGTTATTTCACTAGTTTCTCAATGTAAAATGTAAAACTCATATTAAATTATAGATAATGTGTATTACAGATCATTTTTTGATACTTGGATACTTGGAATAAGTATTAAAAATCGACTTATAAGTACAAAAGGCTTTGATGCACATTTTGATGTGTGAGCAATTAACCAAAATAAAATAGAAAATCATAAAATACGTCAATTAAGTTTACCAGATACCCCTGCGTTTTAATACAATTAATTAAGGAAAGTGCTTCTTGTTAAATAGCATGATATGGCGGAATTACTCTATTGACGATACTAATTGGATTTTAGAACTATTGATTTACTTCAAATATAATCAAGAAATATTGGGAAGTATGGACAGCTCTGCTTAGATGTAATTGTTTTTTCAAATTTTAGTTATTTGTCAATAAATATTCTTATGGAAACAGATCTCAATTTTTTTAAGAAGCTCATGAAATGTCAATTCAATGCAAGAATATCAACTGGTCAATGTCAACAATGTTGCAGTTTGAGGTTAAGTTTTTTGTGAGTACGACGAATATTTTTAGTTTGCTTCAAGACATCATGAGCAGTGGTTATTTTTTTCCTTTCTTCTATATTTATTATATTGGTGCAGTAATGTGCAATACAGTAAACATTGAAAATATGTGACAGCGAGTTTAATAAAACTTTGAACAATAAGGTTCGAAATTAATATTACGTTTCAGTTTAACTGTAGCTATAGTTTTTGTACCACCACTTGGCAAGAAGATGCCGATGTCGACCTTTCAATTTACGTCACACAAGACTACTTTTCGGTATGAATTATCAAGATTGTCTATTTAAAATGCTGAAATTACAGGAGCGTATAGCCTATTGATGCCTCACGATTACGCTGTTCACAGATTCCGGTATAAATTCACATGAAATCAATCAGGTACTCTTATTCATATTCATACAATTCAAAAAGTTTCCGTTGAAAACTTACCCGTAGATCCATATACCACTGGGCTTTGACAGATAAATGTAAATGCAAGATGCCAGCAACCGAGGCGATATGCTACAAACAATATCCATCAGCTGAACGTTACACATGTGAATTGCAAATGCGTTTGAATTATTCGTCGCTTCACCTTGTTTTCCGGAGTCCATTTGCCATTACTCTGTTGTGGTATACCAAACAAGGCTGACAGCTTAGATCTGAATATATTTTTTATTGAGTCTAGGTGACTGGTGATGATGTTTATCTATAGTGAATTATATCTAACGTCCCATACATCTTTTTCCCCATCAATGAACGTCGATGTGGGAAGATTCCGGAATGGTCGTATGAAGTTTACTTTGAGTACCGTTTTAAATATACTAGAATTAATATTTTACTTAGATTTATAAAATATCTAGTAAGCCATTGAACCAACCTTCACAAAGATAATTTCTATTAGGATAACTGACATGTATACTGATACCTCCAAGAAGTAGAGTTGATATAGCAAAAAGCCTTGGAGTTGAATATTACTCCTTGATGGTGTTAGAGAACTGCCGCTTAGTGATTTTAGAAGGAAAGTTAAATCAATTTCAATAGACGTAGCTCCCTACAGTTTCGAAGATCTTAAAGTGTATTGTGAAAATGTTTTTATATAAATAATACGTTTTTTTAGTCAGTTATTAACATATTAGGTGATTTTCGTATATAATAGCATTTTACTTCTTGTTCTTCTAGTGCCTATCCGGTCCGGATGTTGGCAATCATTCTGGCTATCATAATTTTATTGGTTGCAGCGCGGAAAAGACCTGTGGTTGTTGTAGAGAACCATGTTCTCAGGTTCTTTAGCTATGAGATCCTCCTTCTTCCAGGTCCTCGCCGTCCTGGAATTTTTCCTTGTAGTATTTCTTGCAGCAACCCGTATTTTCTCTCATCTCGCATTATGTGACCCAGGTATTCGAGTATTCATTAGCATTTTGCTGTTTGTTTTAATTATTTTAATTTATTATATCTATGTGCATATACATACTTTAATCAAAATTTGTACCTGAATTGTGATATATCCAATTATGTAATGATTTTTACAAAACACCGTATTATGTAGTCTCAAATGTGGTTTACCAAAAGATACATTTTCTGGCTCAATAAATATCAATCTATCTATCTATCTATACTTCCGCATTAAGTAATAGCGCATCTTTTAAAGCCTGTGAGTTCATTCAGGAACAAGGTTATAGAAGATGTATTAGGAAAGTGTTCTGCTCAAGTAGAAAATAATAACATTTAGATTACAAATGAGTGAATGAAAAATGGAAAAGGAAATGAAGACTGTAATTAACGTGCAGGTTCTGGAGTACCTACCTGGACAAAAACAACATCATCTATGATGGCCAATATCACTTCTGTAAACATAGATACACAGGAGATGTTCTAGTCTACGTTACCCATATGTGGAGCAGTGATTGAGCTTCATTGAGAGTGTCGAGTCGTCGCGCTTCCTATATCTAAGGCACATAGAGTGTGACATAGCTTCCTCTGGGACCGATCCTTATATGTAGTAGCGGATGAATGCCCTGTCTTTTCTCCAACGATCTTCTTGCTACCTCGCATAATATCATCAAGAGTTGTCACTAGAGGGACTTAATAGGAGTATTCTCACCAGGTCCAACAAAGCCATGAACGGCCCTCTTCAAAAAATCGCTTCTTTTGGTGAACCTCGGCGTTTTGGAATAAAATGCTTCCTGATGGTTGCAAGGTACAGCATTTCAATCTCAATGTAAACAGACATTTATACTTTCACAGAGCGAAGCTTTCTGACTTTCCGAGAGGTTATCTATAAAAACCCATTTTTATTCTTATAACTAACCCAATTGATACGTCGTAACAATTACTTCTTTTCGTTCGTCAGGCCTTTTTTCATATTAATTTCTCAGGTGAAGAATCTTACTGGATGTAGATCTTCGCCCGAAGTGTGAGGCTCTGCGGCATGCTTACCAAAGCTTCTCCGTCCACCGCTATGTGTCCCGGCATGGCAGTGCTCCATTCATTTCATTATGTTGCGTAAGGTCATGTTATAGAACATACCAGAAGGTATTTGTCTTTTTACCTTACTGCCTTATACCTGTAGGGTTTCTTTGTCTATTTTTATTAATAATGTAATTTGCCTTTCAGTATATGCCCTAAAGGCTGGATCTCATTTGCATTCATTTATCAAAGTTGTTAGTGGTGTGACTTTCATCAAGCGTCAATGCCAGTTAGGTCTTGTCTATCCATCTTATCCATCTACTACAATTGATTAGATGGATCGTAATTTCTTCCTCCTCAGACTTAGAGAAATTATGTGCCTCACCGGATTAGTTATTGTGGCATTACGTTGTGACGGGTGGGGTTTTAGCGGTTTTTTCCAACCAAAGGATATGCTGGGGTATCTTCTTCACCTCTTAAGTGTATTCGTACATGGACCTTTGGAAACAAAATCTGGTCAACAGTATATGTATGTCAGGGTTCCTTATCCATTTTTTTCTTATGTACATAAGGCTTGCATCATATCCTTTTGCCTTAAATTCTGTGAAATCTTAATTGATTTCGCTTACATAGGGAAGTTGTTAGCGATACGGTACCGTTCACCTTGACTTTATATACTATATTCAAGTAGATGCTAGTATACTTCTCGTCAGAAAAATATATGAACAATTCGCGTACCCTCAACTCCACCCCCTTACAAAGCACTTATCTATGTGCTGTTGTGTGGTCTACCATTACTAGTCAACGTCCCATGAAAGGTTGTTTCCTATCTTTTTGCCATTTGTCGAACAACTACCCAATTTCACCTATAATCAGTAAGTGGATCGCGGTAACGCCAGCAACCACCGTTAATATGTCTGCACTTTTCCTCCTTCATTGTGCATACAGATACAGCAGCTCCATACAACAGAATGCAGCGCACCATCCCTGAAAATAGTCTTCAACTCTCGTTAAAGATCCAAAGCAAGCTTGCGATCAGTATTGTTTTCTTTTACTATGGTTCGCTTTATAAGCTGGATCATCTAGCCAAACCCCCAAGTACTTTATTGCATTCTTACTTCTAATTTCTGTGTCTCCCAGTTTAACTGTAAGTGGGGTCAAATTTAGGTTTTTTCTAGAGAGTATCGCTGCTACCTGGGTTTATCCGGAGCAATTATCAAATTATGTCCTTCCATCCATATGATGATTTCGGTAACTGCGTACTGTATCAGTCTTTCAAACGTTTTCCAACCTTTACTAGTAACAACCAATTCCTACGTTGTCCGCGTAACATACCAAGCAAATCATTCCTGGTAACAAGTCCATCCTATTATTATTTATCATGAGCATTCCTCATAAGAGTTTGTAAATAGTTAACAATTCTGTCTCCACTACACTTAGATTAAAATTATGGTAAATATATACATTTTGGAAATTGGAGAGGGTTGAAGCGAGTGCTCAAGGCCTGCGAACTTCTATACAATGTTGTGTTGGTTTCCGATTAAACTATTTTGGTTTTAGTATCACTGAGATAAAAACTAACAGTTGCCACGTTTCAACTATAAAATGCGGAATTGAACAAGTTGCTATTTTGGTCACAATCTGTTTGAGGCTGCGGGGTACCATCTTTGAACGTTCCAATTTAACGAAAGGGTTCGTTACATGTATTTTTGCTTGAGGGCATAAACATTTATTAACACAGCCAATGATATCCACCGAACGTCATTCTATGTTTAAAATTGTCGATGCCTACTTTAATTAATAAGCAGTTTGCGAAAGTAGATATCTGTAATCGCGGAGTTGCTTTAACGGTGTATACTGAGCATTCGAAAAATCTTAACTAATACGTACTGGAGGAGTTTCTAGGCGTATCATTTGGCAAATTCTTATTTACATGTTGATACATGTAATCAGCGGGGTTGCCACGTTACGATATTATTTTCAACGTTCTTAGATCGTTTGCCTGACTGACGTACTTGAAATAATATTTGGTATTCTTTCAGCCTTTGATTTTTAAACAGTGATTTCTAGTTCCAGTCCAGTTGATTTATTTCAGCAACCTTTATGAGGAAAAAGCTAACTAAACTTTTACGAATAAAGAATACATGTATTCTGAAATTTGTACAGTTACTTATATTAAATAGACCACCGTCGCTCAGCGATAAAGATATCATATTATAATGCATACAATAACATCTTCTATGGATCGCTTCTACTCTGACGGCTTGTTTTGGAGGTAGAATCTTCTCTGCGTCTTTCTTTGTATATGAGATTTTTATTGACCTACTCAAATTTCTGCTGTGAGATTAATGGTAGTTTTAAAAAGTTCACCAGTTCTGTTTCTAACCATCTAGAAGTCCCAGATTTCTTGGAGCTTCCTACAGTAACAACGTAAACAAGTAAATAAAAAGACTGTGTAATTAATTAAATAAAAGAGTTTCACCAAGTAAGAGCATCTACAATCTACATGAAATGAATGAACTTATTTTGAACTAACATTATTGTAAATTATTATTTGATATATAACTTTCAGTTAAACTAGATTTCTCGGAAAATATAAAATCTTGTTTCTACAGTAGCTGCAGTTCCTGAAGAGTTTGGTAATTTTAGATCACTTGCCATCATGGTTTACTACGACTGCAAAAGGTATCGTATTCTATATATATTTTTTGGACATTTTATGATACCTACATCAGAAAACTCCACTTCAGTTTTCAGCCTCTCTAACTGGCAGTTGTTATATCTGTCCCGATAGCTCTAATCTTGTAGTCTCAGTTATAATCACATTGACTTTGAAGAAACATCGTGAATGATGCATTGTGAGCTTATAATTGGTAGTATCCCAACTATTATTTTTTGTTTCAAATCTTTTGGGTACTTTTGACGTTACTAACCATTCATTAGGGGGTTTTTCCTACGTGCCATTCGGCTTCAACTACATCCTCGCAACCTCTAAGTTTATTCTACCTTATTCGTATTTACTTGCAGCATCCATTCTAGCAGTCCTGAACCTCTTAGTAGTTTGTATAGTTTCTTTCTGTTATTGCACTAAGGGTTTCGAAGAGTTGTTGTCTCCTATGACGCTACATGTTTTGTTATGTCCAGTAACTATACGGCACTGTCTTCGTGTGCATGCTATTATATGCGCATTGTATTTGTCACATTCAGTGACCTAAAAAAATCATGGTAGCCCAACTGCCTGTCGTATTATCACAAGTTGCGACATCTCATGATGCGGTTGCTGCACTCTCCATTGCTCCTCTTATGGACAGACAGACAGATCTTTGGATCTTGTTATTCTCTAATGGAGGAACGCTGTTAAATTTTTGTCCATTAGACTTAAGCTATCGTTATCATGTCTTGTCTTACAACCATTGTGTTCGTACAATAGATATACTGTTTTGGCATCCGAGTCATCTCAGCTATGGCTTTCACCACTCTATGCTGTGGGTTCTAGTATAAACCTTAAATACTACAGCTGTTTTTTGCCAGAAGTTTGTAATTCCAGTCTTTACCTATATTCCCTTCGATGGAAAATAATATAGATGATAAGGATGAACGGAGATTTCAAGACTTCCTTCAATGTCTATTTCGTAACTACGCTGAGAGTTCTTTACATTTTGGCCCTCACCGTGTTGTTGAGTTGAAGAAGACTCAACGGATTAATAAAAATCTTTATCCAGAGTCTCGAATAAATTCGGAAATTGACATACACTCCTATGCTTTACACATTTCCGAGCTTTCTGATCGTTAGAATTGAGAAATAAGAAAAGTTCATAATTTTGTTTGCAATAAAACCATGTTTTGAAAATGAATTCATATACCTTTAGAAGTATAAATTCAACCTATTCCTGTATGGAATCGCCACTATCAAAGCTCCACAAAGCGATTTGGCAACTATGCTGGACATGGCTAATTCATCTATGTCGGCTATTGATAGCCTGTTGCGATTTTTGTCTGTCGTATCGGCGGAAATAATTTTCAATGCGAAATTATGTAAGATTATCCACAACCCATAAAATAAGTCAATTTTACTAATAATAGTAATAAAGCGACGGCGCAAGAAGCTGAAAATGGCCACATTATATGCAAACTTTGCTACCGTTTCAATGCTTTTCTGCCTAAGTGCCCACTTAGACATTCTCATTTCTCGTCGTTCGATTAAATGACTCTGTTCTCTTGCTGACTGCAAAATAAATCGGTCGATACGCGGGAATGATGTTGTCAGGGGCGTACATTCTAGAACACACTCTTATTATTAAATGCATTACATCAGTATATTATTTTTACATATTCAAATATTCCCATGAAAGATTATAGAAATGAGTATTTGAAACTGGATCCTTTGGCGTAGCAACCACAAACACTACAGTTTTACTGCTCGTCAAACCACTTTTATTAACCCGACACGTGTTTCGCTGACTATTTGAGCGTCTTCAGAGGAAGATTAAACTTAAAAATTAAAAAAGTGGTCTACAAATACCAGGTTGGATGTTATCATCCAATGAGTTTGATAGTGCCAATTTTCCGTTGCCAATGCAGCGACATTGTTTTGAAGACCGTGGAGTAGCCTTCCTCCAGATCTCTAGGTTGTACGTCGGTAGCAAAAATAAATTTATAAATTTACTCAGTCAGCAGTTAGTATCTTTCAAGGTCTATGGAATTTCATGAATCATCAATAATGGTGACGAGGAGATTAGAAATAATATGCTTATTTCTTTAATAGCCACACGGGTTCAACTATGCTATACCTCTAAACCATACGAAGACACATTTTACATCACTTTTATAAAAACGGTGAGCTCCAGGCAAGATCTTCCAATTTATAAAGAAATATATGAGTTTTGGTTAGCATAAATCTCGCCATATGTTGAAAATATAACAGAAAACTGATACTACCTTTTGTCCTAGTAATTTGTGTACGATGCTTATTATAATCTTCTTGTCACGTTCATGGAAGTAACCCGCATTTATATCAGCTTGTCGATCTGAATCTGTACATGCTTGATAACGCGTATGGAACTTCAAAGATTAAATCGTCAGGCAATCATTAACCAAGCAGATTGATATCTACAAAAATATTCTTTTAAATACTGTAACGCTTTTAAATCACTAATTTACTTCAGCTAGTAACACAACAACTTATCCTCCCATCCATCGATGAATATTTGTACTGCTCAACACTCCATAAGTTGTTAGGTGGCAGAAGTTTTAGCAGATCTTGTTAACCTAGCTACATCTGCCTCAAATTCTTGTACACTCTCACCAGCTTTCTGTCGCCGATTCTTCAGTTGTGATTGATACACTCGTTCTAAATGTGCTTGGCCATACTATATATCTAGTAGCCTGTATCTTTCCTTAGCTGCTACCGCTGATCTCGTTATAATACACAACTATACTATAATTATGTGAGTTAACTCAATTATCAGACTGTTAAAAATGTTACATTGCATCCTGATCTATAGACTAATCAGATAAATCGACAGACCGACAATAAAAGTCATTGAGATTATTGACTTCAAGGCTTTCATACAGGTACCTACGAACAGATGCAAATGCTTAAATGACAAAATTAATGAATTATATAAAATTCATACTATTTATAGAAAGTAGTAGATTTGCTTCTCATATGGTTGATGTTGAACATTTGAACCTCAGACACCTCATGGATTATACAGCTCTATCCGAACGAAACAGTGAATAACTATGCATTAAGTACATGGTAGTCGCCAAACACCTTCTATTTATAATAATCATTGTTATTAATTAATCTGTATATGTAGACTTCTGCAGAATTTATTCACGTCATTACACTCCCTGCGGTAGCGTACACTAGATTTTAATTATTATTAATGTAAATTCCACTTATACAATATCTGCAAATATTTTAAAAGGAACTGAAATATATGACAGCCTTAATGTTTTCGATGTTCTCGCTTCAAAATACCTACGCCATTTTACACGGTTTAATTCAGTGGTACTGGATAAATAATAATAATATTCCACCAGTTTCGTTGTTGAATAGCATAAACGAATTAGACGTCAAAAAACTAGAGAATTGACGAATAAATTCAATGTCAATAAAATACATAGACATTGTATTAAACCCTATTGTAAGACGACGCTGCCCCTGGGGTAGTGAATGTAACCACTACTTTCACTCTACTTAGCAGTCGATAGAGTGTAAATTTAATTTCTGAAATTCATGTACGTTCAAAATTCATTTTCAACTAAAAGTGTGTTGGTGAGCTTCTAGAAAAGTACCCCTCCCAATAGTCTATAACTGAAGTTTAGTGAGGACTATGGCAATTTCTATAATGTTGAGTATACTCATTTTTCAAAAACAGTTTGTTACATGTAAAACATGATAAGAACATAAAATATATTTCATAAAAATTTCAAACTCCATTTTAATCCCGTTATTGCGATATTTTACCATCACATGGACCACATAGAAGTAGATGATACTATTCCAATTATGACTGGACTAATCATTGCTCACGCAGAAGTTCCATACTTGGCCATCCATATTTCTGATATTTAAAAATTAGTCACAGCAGGCTATACGTGTTTGCATAAAGCTGTACATTCATCTTTTTTAATCATAAGTGTATTTCAGAAGTTTATTCTCACTGCTGTGCAACAAAAGAGCATCGTTTATGCACGATTTTCACATTTTCAGTTTATATAAAACTACTGAGAAAACATTGAAGATGAATTTTTCAAATTAAATAGGCGATTAGGGGGTAAAAGATTGGACCGTATTATCAGCAAATGCCACCCTAAGATAGTCAAATATTTACAGGCCCGGATCCGTTCGTCCTCTTGTTTTGTGGTCGGACTGAAGATTGCTTTTTTATGTACGAAGGTGTATCTCTTCATACGATTTTGATAAGTTCTATTCTTCAATTCAAAATTACTTCTCGTGGATTTCATCGAGTATTGTTTGACGTGTAGATCAACAACCGTCTATCACACTTATAGCAGACCCCACTTGATCGCGATGTAATGGGGAACTGATATTTTTATAATTGTGAATATTCGAAATAATCAGAATCAATATGAAGTGTTTGATAGATTTTATGACTTTTCTCGCAAAATGTATGTCCCTAATTTTTGATCAAATCGACTTGCAATATCGACCAACAGACACTTTCACAGTAATAATGGAGCGTTAAGAAAAATCAAAAACAGCATTAAGTGAAGAATAAATTATAATTAAAAAAACTACGTTATATAGTTAATCGAACTCAAAGTGAAAAATAATTGTTAATAGAAGAATAAAACGATTAACGAGAAAATTACTGTAATTGTGATAAAAGCTAGGCATGCTTTGTACTACATTTTCACACAACCTCTGCATTTTTAAGTAGAACTAGTTAGAAATAATAACAATTGATATCGAGTACCCCACTTTTATCACAATGACACGAATGTTCAGATTAATCTTTTTATCCTTATATTAACAATTATTTTTCAATTTTTAGTTCGATTAACTATAAAACGTGTTTTTGTAAAACAAATGGTCATAGAGAAACATAAATTGATTCATTTGATCAGAAAGCGTGTGATTCGATTCCCGTCGTGGGCCAGACTTATTCTGGGTATCTAAATGGGAATTTGTGTTGGACATTGCACCTAGATATAGAAAAATGAATGCGCGGGAATTACTCGACTACATTTTGTGCAAGCAAAGTATAGTTATAGATGCAGTCACCTTTAGATGTTATCGTAGTTTTGTGCGAAAGTGGAGGCAGGTGCTTGAGGTGCCTACACACTTATAAAAATCTCCAAGGAATCCTCAGTTAAGAACAGATAATTACAGCGAGTGAATTTAGTAGAGTGATAAATCAGATAAAATCCTTGATAAAGTCGGCTGTAGCTCTACAAAATGTTTTGGTTGAATTGATCCGACCGAAAAACGTTAAAATTTTGGTGGTTTGTTGAATACACCCAGAAACATTTATAAGGAATGAATGCTGGACAACTGAATTTAAATTGTATTTCTGGTAAATTATAATCCATTATAGTCAAGGGAAATGGTTGTACACATATAACCTCAGCACACATATACATACCTTTGAATTTGGTAAGCCAAGAAGATGCAGAAATAGGAGAATTACGTTGTGAGCTGCAAATTTGGTTATTTCCCCTACCATGCAGGTTATCACAAACCAGGGGGATTATTTCAGATAAAGGACTTTAATGCTTCATCACAACTCTTGTTTCAAACTTGTAGAAAAGGTGGATTTTTCAAAACTTTGATTTCGGACTTCCATTGTCTATAAAAGTAAGAATCATAGAACATCGTCTCAACACCCAGCGAGCAGAGACAGGAAAATCTGGAATAGCTGACCACGCATGGACGGAGCACCATAAAATAGCTTGGGATGACGCTAAGGTTATTGCTAAGGAACCGCATTGGTATCGAAGAAAATTCAAGGGGGCGGCATTCCCAGCGTAGACATTAAACCATTATGGCATAAAGAACACCAATAGGCTACGACTGGACCAGACAACAAACAATGACCGATAATGAGCCACGTCAGCAGACCGGAATACCACTCATCGGGAACCAATCAGAACAGACCGCGCACAACGACACGTCACCGGACGGGGTATAGTAGGCATGAAAGGAACGTGTTCGCCAGTTCACCTGAAGACGATTGAAGAAAGCACATCAATCGAAACGTCGTGATGCTGAAAAATTTTATAGACAATGGAAGTCCGAAATCAAACTTTATCACAGCTTGATAGGCAGGTTCGGCAGGATTTGCTCGAGCTAAGTTCCTGTTTCATGATTAAACATGTTACTGCTATGCACTGAGGTTCATTTGATTTCATTGGGGTAATTTACCAGCGTTCATCTTTCTCATTTATCGAACAATATTGCAAATATAGATAAAATATGGATTATAATTTGATTTTAGGTATATTATGTGTTTTATGGTAAAAATTATGCAAAATAATCCGGTCTCTATTGTTACTGACTGTGATAATCAGAAGAGCGGCAACTGGTGACCCGTCTTGGTGATTTTGGTGATCCTATGAACGTTTCCTGAGTACTGTAATATAACTCGGGTATGTGATATCTGGACAAGAGGTGTATCCATATTAGACAAACAAACGGGTACATGTCATGAATATCATGTGAGCTTCATTCCACTAACTGTAATATAAGATGCAAGTATATCCTGACACGAGAGGCAAGAGAGCGGCAAGTGGTGATTTGTTTCTTGGTGTACGCGACCTGGAGTTGTTGTTAGCCCCTAGGCGACGGCGTCCACAATATTCGCGGCGAGCAGCAGAACTGAGAGTGCATCGCCCAACGTGCTTATTACGCCATCCCCGACTGGCAGACGAACCGTGCCCCAGGACATGCGGACGAGAAGAAGCTCGCCAGACGACCAACCCGGCGACGGCGACCAACGCGGGCGCTAAACTGCATGGCAGACTTCTTTGCTTTGTTAGGAACTATTCTACACGGACGTTTTGAATAAACACTATTTCGTTTTTACACTGATTTCTTTAATAGGCCTATCGCAGCACAGCATCAGAAACAGCGTCTTTCATCATGCTTCTATTAACTTATATGTGACTAAGTGTAATGATAAGCACTTGCAGAGACAGAAAACCTATTGTGCTGCTGGAGCACCAGAGGCTCAGATTTTGGAGAATAACTTTTATATCCAGGTGTTCAAATCTAATGTCTGGCATTTTCATGTCCATGGCGATGGCAGTGGGTGGAGTACCCCCTTGGAAGTTTATTTTAGCACTGGAAGCGAAATCCTGCCCCAAGGTGTCTGATTTTTCTTTCGGGGTAGAGGCGATCGACCCATCTGCACACATCAGTGGTGGTATTGTAGACTAGCAGCGTTGTGGATAACAGTCTTGGCTACAGACCAAAATGAGCTGGACGAGTTAGGAGATGAGAGGAGTTTGCTCATAATTTTGTGGTTTTGCTCCTCTTTGCTGTTATAGATGACCAGTTCATAGTTTACAGTCGCTCTGGCATCGATTAAACTGCAGTGACTTATATAAAATAAATAAATAAACCTATTCATGCTGTCAACAGCCTTCAGCGCTCATTTCACAAATAAACGACTTTGTTTATCAAATTGAAGCTATATGAATAAGATTTTTGAAAATTATGTTAGATTCTAAGAAATTTGAAACATGGCTTATGATAATGCTTATAAGGAATGGAGAGAAATAATAGTTTCCATAATCATTCATAATTTTTACTACAGTACCTATAAGAGCAAGTTTTTTTGTTTTTTATACTTTTAGTTATTGAATTTTAATTATAAAGCTTAATTGCATAGCATCCTATCTTTGCATTAGGGCTATATTAAAAAATTATGTCTTGAAATGTTTCAAGCATTACTGTCTGAGTATGGCCTAAAAATCTTCACGAAAACAAGATATGATACAGATACTTTTGATAAATTACGATGTCTTTGAAAGTGTTATCAGATATCAACTAGAGATGACCAGATTTTAGCTGTTTTTTACTATAGTCGAATGAACATAGCTTATTCTTGTTGCCAACTTTAAAAGCGATTCTATCTTATCTAGAATCACAGCATCGAAGTTTTGCGCATTCTGAAATATCGTTTGGATTGGCGCTAACGTTAGCAGCAGAATTATGAGGACACAAAATTTGGAACGATAGCTCTGTTAATAATTTTTGTGTAATTTCTAACAATTAAGGAACACCTGTTTTAATCAATATTAGACCCTCAAACTTTGACGTGATATAGACGATATAGACCTTGTTTAGTCTTTCCATAAAAATGACTTGCCCACAGTGCCGATTTTACCTCATTTCAGGCCCTGTGCGCTGAAGATTTTGGGCACCCTTTATTGCTCTTCTTTTAAACAAACGCATTTTGATTATTAATATTTATTATTAAATGCAATAAATTTTTATAACCAGATTACTTTTTTCTCCGGACCAATAGGATAAACCGGGTCTGCTTGCCCAAAATAAATACTCAAACGGCGGAAAGTTATAGGTACGGATTGGTTTCGAACATCCTAACGAAAGAATTGTTTGACAGGTGTAAATGAGGTATATAAAATAATATCTAATTTCGAACAATTAAGTAGATACTGCTATCCTAATCAATAGACTTGACGAGATATAAACAATATAGACTTGGTGGCATTCGCAAACATCCAAAAGTCATAGCATTATAGTTATTTGTACAAGAAAGCTAGCTACAATTTTCTGTATGATTTTCGACGCTGAAACCGAACCTCAGAACTGGTCTTTGTGAAGAATAATGATGCAGGTTGTCATAAATAAAATATCATCTCATAGTATTTCTACTTTTACTTTTATATAGATATTAAAGTAAAATGGTGCTTGTATCAATATCATTTAGTGTCAGTTGAGATGGGCCAATTCCAGGAGCGTGTTTCGCGATCGATCAGAGGACCAATCTCAGATTTGTTCCGACAAATGGACCTTGGTGGCATCCAGTAATCGGCCGGCTATCATCCTCTGACCATGCCGGACAGATGCCTAATTACAAGACGTTGAAACTTCGCCCCGGGTGTGCATTTTTTTGTACTCTCGAATACCAAGCCGTGTAACGTTTAGGAGAGTGCAGCATTTTTGTGTTTTTTACTGATCGTTATTTTATGGTAGACAGCCACTTGATTTTGCTTGCTGCAAATATGGGTAAGGTGAAATGCCTTTGAATTATATGATTGAATAGATTTTATCATCTTTTACACAGAAAATCTATGAAAATAGAGGTTATATATTAAAAAAAGCTACTACCCTTTAAGGGATTGTGTCGAATGCTTAAGGGATCGTGGTTATTTCGCAGCCCAGTTTGTACGGTCCGCGCAGTGTCAGGAGTTTTTTTTGCTCTTTTCTCTAGTTTTTGCACTCCATATGGTGAGAAATAGTTTTGGTTGAGGTTTTAACCCACTCCGGATTTAACCTCAAGACGTCACAGTTCCTAGCTACGATGAGTGCAAAAAAAAGAGACGGACTGGGACAGTAAAGTATAGAGAGTACAAAACCAATCCCCCATGAAATTAGTTGGTGACCCTTGGACTAGTTATGACTTGCTAAAGCCTGACTGACATTAGACTTCGGTAATTTTTAAGGTATATTCGAACATAACAGCATCTGACAAATATAATAAATAAGATTGGTTATATTGTACCTGTAACCCTAGGTGAGCTATAGCCTGTTGAATGTGAAAAACCTTTAGTCAAAAATTGAAATCGAAGCATTCTACAACAAATAACGAATAAACGGCAAGTTTTGAGGAACAAGCCCGTGAAATATTTTTTTCGAAACTTTGATACGGCGTTCAAAATGAGATTTAACAAGAATTAGCAGTTTTTACAAAAATTACAGTAATTTTTAAAATAAAATTATGTTTGAATGTTTATTTGGCTTTTTCGCAAAAAAATCTGCTCTTAAGCCCTTGGCACTTCCTTTAATATTGAACGGAAGCATAGTGCTTATACAATTAAATTTCTTTGAGTACTAGTTATATATTCTATAACTCTAAATATGCTATGTTAAAATGCTGGAATACAAAAATTTATTTTGATTATAATTTAAACTATTTTTTTATTTTTGTAGTGTAAAAATAATCCGAGATATGAGTATTTAGAGAATGTGTGGGGAACACTTTTCCAGAGCCCTTCGATATTAAAAAATATCAAAACTTAAGAAATCAAGGAAATTTTACAGTGCTAATGCTAGAAATGGTATTCAATTTTCCGGTAGCAATGCTTCTGTTAAATTTGCGGGACAATATATCTTGCATCTCAAGTCAATTCGAAATTGAAATTTTATGTTTTCTTGATGTTTCATTACATTACACATCATGAAAAGCCATGTAACTCATTTTTGTCGGTCTGTTTGTCAGTCGGTAATATGTAACCCAGAAAGTACAATTTGGATTTTGATGAAACATTGTCAACAAGCGACTACTATGAGAAAGCAGAAAAAGATTTGTAGTTTTCAAAAAATTCAGTGTCGGTAGAGGTATCGTCGAAGAAGGAAGAATCAGAAACGCTCAAATTATGTCTTTGGTCCTGTCCGAGGCCTCTGATCATTTTAAATTTTTATTTGGAGGGATCAAAAATATTAAGTGAAGAAAAGAGAAGGTGATGCTTTCAGAAAAAAATAGATGGATCTCGATAGAAGTCTTTCAATCGTCTATAAAATTTTAACCACGGTATCTCTCCGTACTTGTTAGTATTGTTCACAAATTTGCTTTCAAATCATAAAAATGATAGATTTTTCGTTTATGATAAATTCAAATAAATAGATGTTTTTTATATTGGACAATATTATAGAAACCATTTTTTTCCAGAGGGAACTAATTGTTACGTTTCTGTTTCAACAACTTTTCATACAGGGTACTGCATTTTAATTAAATCTTCATAATCAATAATGAGATAAGCACCATTTAGTTTTTTACGTTAATTAGTTTGACTCTATTTCTCGTGAAGATGTGTCAGTTTATTGAAAATTGATGTCTAATCAATCATGAAAACATTTCCAGTTGAGGATTTTTTTTCGCACGATTTAATAATATAAATCAGAAAAGAATTGCAAAAAAAATAACTAATGAATTAGGTACATTCAAAACACGTTACCCATACATTATTTACAGCTGATCAAAAATTGTATTTTTTCTTGAATTAAATATAATCGGTGGCTTTTGTGGGTCCTAACATTGTATAAAACATAAATTTATTACAAGTTCTGGAATGATTATATGTCATACAAAACTTGCCAATAAAATATTTCAAACTATATAAAAATAGAGTTTCCTTTAGTTTCGCCGTAAGGGTCGAAATGTTGCATTAAATCATAAATTATGTTATAGGTAGCAGAGGATTAAAATTTTGGGAATATTCAAGACCTTAAAACACATTTCTTACGAATTCCATCATGGGGTGTTTTTTAAGATTACAATAATATAACTCACCACAGATAATATTACAGTGTATGGAATAATAGTTAATGTATGGATTTAAAGAGAATTTTTCCTTCGAACGATCCATTTTATATTTTTAAAATAATTTGTCCCAAGGGATGGATTTGTCAACAAAAACAAAAAGCGCACCTCAGTAACATATAACTTTTGATCAGATAAAATAAGCTTATTTAGAAGTTTTCCTTAAAATGCTATCCTACTGGTGTAATTGCTTTAAACAAGAAACATAAAATCTCAATTAGCATATCCCTGATTCAAAGAGATAAGATGAATTCGATAAACAAACTTTGTAAATATTTTGGAGCATATAATCACCCACACGAACTAGAACTCTCAGTTAAGTTCAAACTGTTGAAGATATTTATCAGTTCTACGTCAGGTGTGCAGATCACAAACAAAAAAATATGCATGGGAGGCATGATGCTTGCTCCATTATTTTAAGATAACATGTGGTGTTTGCGGGTATGGAATGAGCAATGACCTTGAAATAACTATATATTCGACACAATTTTTTCAACTGTTCCAGGTCCATCGCGGTGAGCGCTAAATTTCACTACAATCCCCAAAGGGATTCAGCAAGAAACATAAAAACATAGGTTGCCACCTCTCAGAGCAGCTGGCAATTTCATGCAACATGACCAATTCTAGGACTGAATTGCACCCATCGCGACATGGTACATTATGATATGTGGTAGGCTGACAAAATCCCAGGCTAAATCTGCAAATTACATAGTTGGAATTGCAGGAGCGCATCCCCTTGCACCAATAAAGTCTTTTTAGTTAAAAACAAACTTTATTAAACTATTTAACGAAGTATTAGGGATGTATGCTCGGCCAAACTGCTCGTTTATAAATATTATAAGGGAGTGCCTTTGCTGTCTCTCCTATCCTAGCGTTGTGCTAACGGGTCGACCGGGCTGTACGTTCGTTCAAAACAAATTTTTCATCCACGTCTAGTTTAGACGTTCTTTCCACATTACCCAATTTGTAATCGTCACCGCGCGGCCGCTAAAAAATAATTTCAACCTCCAGACATCCAGCAAGGATAATTCCGACATGAACTAATGACACTCTCACGTACAGCGGGATATGTAAATAAATATCCGCGTAAGACGAGGAGCGGCCTGATCATCGCATCGGGTCGAACACCACGAAATGAGACACCTCCACAGACGTGACGAACCTAGAGTGCGAACACGAAGACAAAATTACTATACCACTACTTCCAGCAGGCGTATTCGCTCAAAAATTCCACAAACATGGATCAATTTTTTCATACTATTTATGCAATAGATTATCCAGATAGAGTTTTTGAATGATAGGGATATTTCAATATTTCAATATTGAAGTTCCGACTTACGAGTACGATATTCTTAAACTGTTTTTCCGATTGCGAATATGTCAGACAGAACATAAAAATAAAATATTTTGGAAACTAGTTCAAACTATGGTTTAGGTAAATTTATTCCAGACATATTTTTTCAAATGCCATGCCTGTTACTTTCGCATAGATAATAGGTTATGCTGACGTCTGATGTTACGTAATTCATAGAGAGAGAGAGAGGGAAGATGTTACTTGTGTTGCTCTTTTCCGTTGGTCTCTCTTCATACTCTTGTGATCCTGCTCTCAGTAACCACTTTCCCGATTTTGATAAAATGCTGGAAGTAATACGATGAGAATCCACAGTAATACCAGTGCCTTTACAGCGTGGTAGTTGAAAAAACAAGAAAGTATCAGCATTCTACCAAACTTAGTTTGGTCAAGTTTTATGGATCAATTTTGGGCATAGTCAAAATATTTCGCCACACATTCAATTGTAAAACTTTAACTCAGTAAGTAATTCGAAAATATTGAGCTTTCAAAACTTCTAGGTCTTTCTGTCTTTTGCGTACTTTATCATGGTGGAACCTCAACAGCCACGAGGTGTCGGATCTAGGGAGGGCAAAATAGGCTCAGCATCTCAGGCACTCCATTTCCACTCTACAGATCATTTCGGTGGAGATGTAATAATTAGAGAAATATATTCTACGCCCAGATTGTACATATGTTGATTAGACCACTGCTTTGGAGTTCCATTGTTCGTGTTTCCAGTGTTTCGGTTCACAATACGAAACGAAATCTGCAGACAATGGAAGTTCGAAGTGGTGTGAAAAGTCATTGTAGCATATATTGCTAAAACTATGGCGGTAGAAACAAGCAATCTCTAGCCAACATCCTGGTACGTCTGTGGCTGCACTTGGACCACGGCGCGAAGCCATGTTTAATGTAAGAGGTGGATTTGCGATGCAGATCGCGGTCGGCGGTGGCGTTCCCGAACTCGGATCGTGCGGATAACCGCACGGGGCCCAGTGCGGCGCATCTCCGATCAAAGTTTAGATAAGAACCGGCCCGCATGCCGCATCGTCAGGAATAGGTCGCTTTCAGTTCCCCTGGCACCGCCTCTCACTAATTCATTTAGCGCAATGGGTTTCAATAGTCCTGAAAGGTCTATCACGTTACATGATTGTTGAGACACGCACAAATGCCAACTTTTCGAAATCATTGTCTGATACTAAGACAAAGACAAACATCTGTAACGGTTAATTTTTTTTGATGGGTTTATTTTGGCATTAGCAACAGTATCTGAAAGGTTATCAGGATTTCTATAATAAAATACTTTTTTAATTCCTACAGTATACGACTTCATACCACTCATTTTTATACCCCTATCAGTTAGTCTGATTTCAATGAAGTTTGGATGGCCTTTAGTGAATGATGCTATATTTGCGAAAATTGTAGCACACAAAAATACTTTTTTGAGGAACACCACAAATTATGTCTTTGATGGAAGTAACAACGCCACATGGACAGAGGTAGCTTGAATGTTTTAAGAACACAAAATTCATTTAATTGCGTAGGTATGTCTTGGGTCATCTGGCTCTAGAGATCTAGACTTCAGTTGTAAAGCCTGTCTATTGGGCTAAAACGTTTTACAGCAATATAAGATGTGTATCACGAACTTTTCCTCGACAATTCACCAGGTGCACGTTAAGTAAAATCAACTCTATACAGCTAGGTGATAACTGGACAGCCATGACAACAAGTGCTGCGCAGTATACCAATCCAATCTGCACAACTGAAAATGTTATAACAGAGTGACTTTACTGGTTCTCTCTCATAGGTAGTGTTCAGAGCAAAACACGCCATACATACAAATTTAGTGTAACGATTCACCCTCAATGAAGAAAGACATAACAGGTAAGATTTATGAGAGAGATTCAAAGTAGAATCTATGTACAAAATGTGAAAAAAAATAAGTTCTGCTTCAGAATTATTTAAATGAACTAAATGGCGACGTCGCACTGCTGGAAGGTAGATAAAGGGTGTCCACCTCAGACCGTGGGACAATAATTGATCAAACTAACCTTTGCGCATTCTGCCGGCAATGTGTACATGAATACAAAAATACCTTTTGTAGTTTTTTAGTATTCATAGTTCAGGATGCATGCTTATATTCAGAATTTCGTTCTCCAGATCGATGGCTGGGACATGTTCTGTTTAAGGTAAACAAAAATTACAAAATAGAAAAATTCTTAATAGAAAGAACTGAACATTGAAATTGAGAAAAAAAAAATGGAAAACTCTCTGCAATATGTATAACAACTTTAATAAAAAGCGTACATGAGAATAGTTGGCCAATAAATATCGATCCAATCTCCTCTCAAATAACTACCTTGGTTGAAGTCCTAAATACTGTTTAACTGGATCTCTTGAATCCACTTTATCCATTGTTGAAGATCTGCGTAATGATTGGTTTTTAAAAGCCTAACACACAACTAATGTTCGCCTAATATCCTAACAGGCCGTTCTTATAGTCGTAGTTTGACGTTAATTTGACGTCTAAGCCCGAAAGCCTACCACTCAATTAGCCGATTGGCCCATTTAGATAACAAATAGTACAGTCATTTGAACGACGAAGGAAAAAATCTATACAATTGTTGATAGCATAGTATTTCCATTGCTACATCTACGGATTGAATGAATATGGGTTTAAATGTATTTTTTGCAAACGAGTTTATCATTTTGAAAATCAGCGTAGGGAGTAAGGGTTTTCAGAAATATGAAGCTCAGCGTCTAGTGATGCAGCCTGTTTTATTGTTTATATCATCAGAAAATACCATTATAATACTATAGACACACTTTTATTAACCGCGATTAATTATTAATTTCGTAGATTAGGTAAATGATTAATAATGCCATTTTTGGACAGCAATTTAATTTACAATGCATATAAATAGCTCAAAACTCATTAATCTTATGCTGAGAATCATAAAATTCTTTACAATTCTCATGCAAATATTCTAATAAATCATGTCACTAACGATGACTGATCAATATAACTTTTTGAACTCAAAATATGGTTGTCTTTGTGATTCAGATTTTACTCTAAAAATAATTAGGATTAAAATTCAGCTTACCGGTAGCAGTATTAAGCAAGGTATAAAAAGTTAAAAAAATATATTAATATTATAGTGACAATAACTACTCGTTACACAATACCTTAGTATGAACTATTATAGAAATTGTTTACCTTGTCGGTGAATTTTTATTTTTTATTTTAAAAATATAATACAAACTTATTTTACGATTTCACCCAATTATTTATAGAATAAAGAACTCCAAATTCTATATATTCAACAAATCAGCAAGCCGTGATGTTATTTATAAGAGCTTACCACTGTAACTGATACGTAAACATTACGTGTGTTATGAATATCTGTGATAAATTTAAGTACCTGTCTCCGCAAAAAGGCATAATATTCAATTAAAGGTACTATATTATTATTGGCAATATTCTTTTATCTGCTTTATTTTTTCAAAATTGTGACTAATTAAGTTTCCCTCACTGATCTCGTAATATTTCAATTAGCTGTATTAGCTTTGGGAACAAATACATTTCTGAACTATCACTGCATTTGAAATGTTTCACTTTAATCCTCAAAGTTGAGAAAAGATCTGTTGATATTGGAAACCGGCTTCTTGATGGTTGATTACTAAAGTGGTCAATCATATGAATACAGACACTTAGTGAAGTCCAATTGGAAGAACCTGGCCATTAACTCGTAACGTTCCAATTTTGTAAAGAATGTGTTTTTTGCCCAGTATCCAAAAACTAGAAAGGAACGCGGATTGATTGAAAGATTTTGGAGGGTGTATAAATGAAACTGATATCTGACTGGCCTATATATAAAACCCAAGTCGATAATTATTTCGAAGAGCAACCCAAAATTGTACGTCTGTCTGCGTTTGGAAAAAAATCGCCGCGTCACGCCCAGCGTTTAAGATGCGTAAGCGTCTGTGACGGTTGATGATAGTTCTGCTTTGTTTCGTCTAACTTTAATCATAGTACCTACCAGCCGATTCCAAAATCGTAAGGAAAATTGTAAGGATACAGTTTGGCGTCATGTTATTGATAGAGTTTTTTGTTGCTCTTGGTTTATTTGAGTATCTTTTCAATATCGAAATAAGATAGTAATATGGAATACACTGAAATAGTAACGACTCCTTCCATGTTAGTTAATAGCTTGCTTTGCATTGTGATCTTAGGTACAATTAAATGTCATTTTTCAATTTCCCAATTCCGTTTATATTAATATGAAGAAAAAACGAGTTAGTCACGCTCCTTTTGTACAGGATTCTTTAACATATATTTTTTCCCAGCATTATTTTTTCTTTCATTATTTGATATGATTTATTTTTGTAGAATAATGTCGCAGAATCACATGTTTTAATAGATTTTTGACAGAAATAGGTATTAAACATTCATACCTATAGAGAGCTTTTGTAAACCGCTTGTAGTGGTCTCAGAATTTTTAAATATGTCAAAATTTATGTTTTATCTATTTCTCATCTCTAAACAATTATGAGCCCTTTCAATACTTGATTTTCATATGTAGTTTTTTAAATTCATCATAAACTTGGAAACATTCAAATGCTTTTTTCTCTAATCAAAACTGATTTCACAAAATATTCTGCAAGGAATCTATTGTAGACTGCCACGTTTGGTCTTGAGGTGCGTGCTCTTCTCCTCAGTTTGATTCAATCAATTTTCCAATTGGGACTAGAATTATCTCTTGAATATGAATTATCCTATAAATGAGGAATATAGCTTCCTATGGACAAGAAATTTGATAGATCTGGACATTTGGTACATATGGCACAGAAATTTCATTACCTCATCAAATTGGCCCATATCTTATTTTCTATTGTGTTCGAAAAATTAAGTAAATTGAGTTTCTGAAAAATGCATGTGCCGGATATACTTATATTAGTATTCGAAACTTTGAAAGGTACATTTCCTAAGATGTTGTTTTCCTCGACAAAACTGCATCACAATTTGGAACAGAAAATTGATTTGTCAAAATCTAAAACAACCATTGTACAGGAAAAGTTAAATTTGGGTTTGTTGTTGAATGTGTAGCATAGTTGTTCATGTATGCAATGAAAAGCTGGGTATCTAGAATTTCTTGTCACAAGAAATCTGAACATGTAGTTAAAGTAGACATACCTCCTACGCACGTTTTAAAAATTGCTGTAGGTACATAAAAAATACGCTCTAATGTGATTCAATAACTCTTTAGGAAATTGACCAGTAACACAGTTCAAAACATTTTTAAGATTCCAAAAAGTTCTTTCAACTACTCAACTAGTAGCGAAGATTCGAAAGCAAATAATAAGATTTAGGAGTAATGATTCTTCTAATTACTCCCTAACATATCAGGAATCCAAAAATTCATACAAAGATAAAACTTGTCATGCTCTTACCTAGTATGTTTTGGCTAAGCGCCCATAAAATGATAAAAAACGACGAAAGCATACCAAAATAAGAATTTGGGACAGTTTTCGAATATCCCTGTTTTATTGATAATAATTAGCGAAAATTAGAAACAAAAATTTGTCGCCAGTGGGTATCGAACCCAATTACCTCCTGCATTATAGGCAGAGGCTTTACCGAACTTTGAACTTGTGAAACAAATATCATGAGAATCCATACAGCGTTTACCGACAATACGTGGGAATAAAACCCCAACAGATTGATCTATCGACGTGTAATCTTGATGAAAATATCACAAAAGTTCAAATACTATTTATTCCGAATTATAATTTTTTTTACGATCACAAAAATTCCTGGTTTATGCGAAAAGGAGTGACGAGACGGTCACGTTGTCACCGTATACGTCATGGAGGAGTACTTTGGTTATTGTACTGTATAACTGGCGATTCAGGGCAGTCTCGGATCTACAATTTAAAAGTCGAGCCCGTTTAGGGCTGATGTTTCATGCAGTTTTCTACTCTCGAATGAATAAGCATCCGGAGATCAGATCATATAAATCCGTAGATAATAGTTAAACAGCCGCACCACTGAATTTACCATAGCTAGAAACCCAACCACATGAAACCAGATTATGATTCGATCACATTCAAGTGGTTTTAATCATCATTCAATATCCACAGTCTTTCTCGACTGGACTAACTTTTAGGGGGCTACTTACGTGGCAGTTATCTTTCCTAACCGACCAGATATTTAACTAGATATCCTATTGACGCTTGGGTTACTCATCGATAGATGTCGCAACACGCACAATTTTGATGATTTCACATTTTCGCAGTAAACCAGGCATTTTGTGTGCAAACTGTAATTCTTAGAATTTACCTTATAAATATGAATAAAAGCGAAAGACACCTTAATTTTCAGTATTTCGCATTGAGATCATTTTGAATTTACATTTGCAAGTTAAAAAATAATTGCGTTGATATTAATCTCATTTTTTTATCACTTGTGCGGATAGTAAATGATTTCTTGTGAAAATTTTGGTTCGTGCCTGCTTATATTTATCATAATATTATTGTCTAATCAAGTGCCTTGATACTCAATGTTTGTAAGTTAAGCAGGTATATAGAAGATAAAAATTATGAAATTGTTACTGATTCAATAGCACAGCTCGTGCAAGAGATTGCAAGGCAAGGCCTATGTAGTTTTGCTTTTAAAAGCTAAATTCGTCTATTTTTTTATATCGATTAATAGTTCTGATGAGTGTGAGAATCTGACCATAGAGGTATTTGTTTCGACGCAGCGTAAATGAAATTTGAAGATGCTGTAGTTACTATTATTGACTCCACAGGGGGAGGGGTCGGTATGGGAGCTATAACCTTCCCATCACTAAAAAATAGTGGCAAGTTCGGTTAATTAAATGTCCAAATCACCCGAAAAGCTCAAAGGTTAAACAATTACCCAATAACGATGGACGATGGAAAGCCCAGTGCAGCAATGTTCTGCTACCGCGCGGCATAATAAATTTAAGTTAACGTAAATAGCTACTGCAGCCTGCCATATCACGACGTATTATTGCTTCACGCTGACAACACTGCTTTCCGCCATACATAACGATAACATAAGCATTTCGAGTGTTAAAATTATTAGTAAATTAATAACTTTAAAGTGCTCAAGGGGTATATGACAGAATATCAAAACATTGATATTTTCCAAATCAACATAGATAAACTAATTACCTATGGTGCCGCCACTACTAAAAGAGAGCCCGATTGAATCGGTCTTTCTCATATAGTTCAAAAATACAGTAATTATCAATCTATCTATGTAAAAGTATGATATATAATTATTCATCAATCTATCTATGTAAATAAAAGTCTTGTTATCAAGATAAACGCTTTATAGAGGATAGAAACTCTGATATGAAAAAAAATCTTAATTTTCTCTCTACGCTCAGAATTAGGGTTTCGAAGTTCGTGTCCTATTATAAACTTACTAGTGCGCATGCTTTATATTTTTGTATGTTCTTTCACTCCCTGTTTATTGCTGGGAAGATAAAGCATCTTGAGGTCTTTGGACCGGTTGCAATTACAGCAAACTAACGGAACTTGCACATTTCTCTATGCAAATTAGGTTTGAATCAAGTTATATAGAAATTGAATATTTTGTAGGTTTGATCCCATCTTCCTGGTCATAGGTTGCGATAGAGTCGATTTTAAAAAATGGATAATTATAAGACGTCTCGTAAGATATGCATTCGTTTCTAGTTTCAGGTGAAATGCAAAATATTCGATCATAAAGAATGCTAGTTCCAAAGTATCACAGAAGTGGGTGTTATTTATCACATGTAAATAATCATATGTACATATATATTTATTGTTTTCATTTTTTCTCATTGTTATTGTAAGGATCCAAAATGCAAGTATACTGTGAAACTGTACCATGAAACTGGAGTAATAGTGAAGCCGCGATGCGTAAATGTTGAATCTAACATTTAACTAAGTACAATGCTGGAACCAACACGGTAGCCGTTTGTCACATGTGGCAAAAGTTGTAAGCTTAATTTGGTTCCAATGTTGGACCGAACCTTTGGTACAGTGCCAGTAGGGATAAAAAAAATAGAGTGGGTAGTAGTGGCTAGCATTGCTTTAACTTAGAATTTCCAACTCCAAAGCGGTTGTCAGTCTTACATCGGTATATAAGGAAACACAAGACACTGCTTTCAGCTGCGTTAAAATCGGATTCAAATTTGGGAGAAGTTTCCTGAAGATTATGAAAAACCTGACGATGGTTTAGACAAATAAACCGAAACATCGTACTTAAACATTTTTTGTTCTATAATAAATCGTTTCAACCAAATTACTATTATACTTATATATCTTCGGTAAGAATACAGTAATAAATCTGATCTTTATTTATAATTGTTGATTCACTTGAACTATGTTTTGGAAATATTGAAAATTATGTAAATTTTGAAACTTCAAACATTTTTGAATTTACTAATAGATGATAACAGTTTTTCAACATTTCATTAAACCACTCAATTTTACCTGTCAACAGTTCTGAAATCCAATTCAAATCCTAATTGTTAAAGTGATACCATTGAGTGAGAAGTCTACTTCACGCTTTTTTGTATATTTATATTCATTGCTCACTTCAAATACGTTGTCATGTTGATGGACATTAGCAAAACTATAGTATGTGTACTATTCGATAGGTACACTTACTGTGAATTTTTCTTTTCGGGACATACATTTTGAAAAAACTAATGGTTTCTGGAATCTTATTAACGTTACACTTATGTGTGTGGAGCCACGGTACGTGCAACATTATATGTAACATTTTATGTATTAGGCTTAAAATAGCAAAATAATAAAATCTTTGGGGATTATAATACCCCTATCACGAGTCTGTTGATAGTTAATGCTTAAAAATTGTTTCGGAACCTATTGATGCAGTGATGCTATTTTGTAGGGATGCTTATTGCTGGACAAAGTTAATAAAATTCAAAAAGGGTGAAAGAGATCATTCTGGAGAACTTATGGTACATTAATAACAATCTTCAAATATTATCATTATGATATAAGTTCGTAAAACAGAATACTGAGTACGAATACCTCAATTCGCATCAATATGGACCCATTCCCGTACAGAAATGTAGGAATAACCAAAAATACTTTTTAATCACGTGCTACTTACATGTTTTCCCAAACCTCTGTAATGCAGTTATAAATTATGGCTTTACAGGTAGTACCGCACGGTCAAAATAACTGGATTAAGTATTTGGTAATTGCAAACAAAGCTATACAGCTGGATTTTCCTGGATTAGGCCATTAGCAGCCGGTACTGGGTTTGTAATCGCCCGTATTATTTTACAGTTTTGCAGACTTTGTCGATAAACGTCTGAATAATCCTATTTTGACAGGTATAACGTCTAAAGAAAATAAAGGATTTATAATCGTTCGTTACAGTTCCAGGGAAACAGTCGTAAAAGCTAACCTACCGAAATTGTTGTTCTATAATAATGGTATAATGGAAAAGTTTTGTCAAATGCGAAAAGTACTCGTACTTTCTGCAGGTGATAAGACATCGTTTTATCAAAAATACCTCTATACAAACATCCGTCAAGAAACTATGAACATTATGACGTGGTTGTGACTTTGGTTCATCTATACTTTTTCTAGCCGTAAGTTGAAACTACACATGGGTTCAAAGAAAAAAACGTTTCGGCTACCTCTATCAATTAATGTAATATGGGTTCCGGATATAGTTAATCAGCTAATATCAATTTCATTGTAATTTATTTCTTAACTTGTTACTCTTAGTCCTGAATACAGAACACATTTTATTTATTTTATTTTATCAGCACTTATCGCCACCTGCCTTTTAGATGAAATTGTTCACTAAAAATGTATCTTTGGTACTATAATATATACTTTATGTTCTGCCAATGATGTTATCTGTAAGATTTTTCTGGTGGATGGGGCTTGCCATATACTGTTTTCAGAGATATAGGTTGTGTTTCAAACTAACTGATAAGAACAACGCTATCATCAATAGTTACTTTGATCCATGGATACATGAATATGAGAACCAATTTTCTTTTTCTTAAGAAATTAACTGAAGGCTAGTGTCAGCTTCATTTTAAATCGTTTAGTTTTCAATCAAAATTCAGTTGTATACAGCAAAAAACGCATCACTACTTGCCACCAGAATTACACATGCTTTTTTTAATTATATATATATCTAATCAAGTCGCCTGTAGTATAAAAAAAAATAGTGGAAAAATATCGACTAGGCTGGAATTTCAACCAAGAAGACAGAAGTAGAATGACATCTGTGGAAAGGTTAGGTTGGATTAGACCTAAAACTGTATATCCGAGGTTGCCAGTTCAATAATCGGTGTTGTAGTGCAAGTGGCACACTCCAAGTTCATATAAGTGACTCTGGGTTCAAATCCTGGAAAAGCCTAAATTCTTTACATATATTCTTCGCACATATACTGAATTTGCCTTTTCGTTTCTTGAATGCATGTATTAAATATATCTATATTACCAGAACGACATTGTATCAATGGTTCAAAGAGTAAAGAATAGCAAAAACGAAGTCAAGGGTCAGCATTCAAATATTTCGTTCAGTCTTCGTAACATACACACCTGAACCATATTACGTAATGACTCGCACAAGATGTGCTCACATCAGGTGATATTTTGCAATAATAAATTCTTTCGACTCGAACCAAATGAAATCATAGAATTGCAATGCGTCGAAGAAACAGTGAAAAATATGGAGTGGAAGCGGCTTTTAGCAAATTGATTCGGAATTGATGGCGAACCTGATGAAAATGCAACAGCAATACATTATTTTTTGTGCGCAAGCTGTTGGTAGCAATATTAAAAAGCGCGTACTACGTCTGTATGCATTTATATTAGCTTCATTTTTATTGCTGGTTGCGGTAGTAAGGAGGGTCATTCAATTGTTCCTCCATTGTATTGTCATTATCATACAGAGTAGGGTGCTTCATTAAAACTTGAAGAGTGTAAGAAGATTGAATAAGACTTGATTCTGAGAATTGAAGATCCAAATACTACAACGATACTGTTATGCTTTCGGAAATTACAAATATAATTAGCATGGAAAATTTCCTATAAATACTCGCTCTATTTTATTTGAACATTTGGTAACTGTCCTTCTACTAAATTTAAATTTCCAAAACCACCAACGAATTTGGACTAGGTAGAAACAGTGAGTGATTGGCTCGTTTTTTTCCATCATCGAGTCGGATTCATCATAGTGAGTCCATACTACACATGAGGATGCTAGTAGTAGTAATGGAGAGGCAAAGCCTGGCAAGTAGACCACTTCTGGCCCTCTTTACCGACCTCGAAGACCACCACTAAAATTATGGCAGACATGGTAGTTCCGTTCCTTAGTGTTGAACCTTCCACACCTTTTAATAAAGGTCATGATGTCCAACCGCTGAGTAGCACCCTTTCCTGTCAAAATCTGCTGTATACTCAGGAAGGAGAACGAGGTCTCGTCCTCCTCCCAGCACTTCTGATAGATTGGGTCTTTGACCACTCCTATGAGTGTCAGGTGTCTGTTCAATCTGCAGTCACCTGTGAGGATCCCTACTAACTAGTGGAGTGAATCCCTCCTCCAATTTGATTGGATTTTCATAAGATAATAGATAAACATCATGTTCACTATGAAATATAATATTTATCGTATATTGTCCTTCAAGCAAGGTGCAATGTAATAAACAGTATTCACCGGGAATCCCAATAATGTATACACGACATTATCATCGCGCTTTTTCAGCTGCGTTACAGACCCATTATTTCAATTCTTTTTCCGCAAAAGCAGATCGTTTGATGCAGAAGCCACGTATATATGCAGATGTTCGCGATAAGAAATTAGAAATTAGCGACATATGTATGTGTACGTCCAGGATATCGTAAAGTACCTCGTTCATCAATATTCTAGTGGCACTACTTTTCTAACAAACGAAGGTCGCTAGTTGAGGACGACGTCGATTACAGTTAGGTGTGAATCCAATTGGTGCAACTGGTTTCGAATTGCTTTTTGGACCGTGCGAATATCTGCAGGCGTAGCAGAAAATTTAAACGAGGGAAATTAACCAAAATATATCGTGATGGTATGAGGGGATTTACGTTTGATTATCGCTGTTGCTATGGGGTCGCACCCAAGGAAGCTCTACGGACAATTACTGATTTAATTCTGTTTCATTAAACGGAAAATATGATCATCATATTACCTTATCTATAACAAATTACTGTACCGTACTGATTCCATATTAAAATGACATTTTTAGTGGCTTACAACAAAAATCGACCATGCGTCATTTAATTATGGAATCTGCTAACGATTTAGCATTAATTCAGAATCAAATAAATCGCAACGTGGCTACGAATAAAGATGGTATTTTAATTGAAGGACGCCCTAGAGAGAAAACGTATGTACGGTAAACCAACAGAACGTTACCTACAGCTATACGTTACCCGTACAGAAAATGGTAAAAAACGAGAATAATAGACAATGGCAGGAGCGATGCTGCTATTGAAAGAGACAAATCAGTTTAAAAAGGTTATCTGTCTATTCTTCGTGGAAAAAGAGAAGCGCACCAGATGAGAACGATAAGGGGTGAAAAGAGGGGTTGCCGGGTCACACACAGACACAAACAGGCCATCAGTACGTTAGATGTGCATGCTGGTATACGCATACGACGGTCCACAGCCATCGCATTGGCGTAGATTTTCATACAAGGGTATTACTTAGTTATTATATTTAACACATTATTGTTAGGTATCCATAGTCGCACTGCCACTGAAGTGCCCGGAAAAATACTATATGAGATCATAATTAACTAACGGATATACTTTAAAGTCTCGTATAATTTTGAGAAATCAAGCTAAATAGAAGCAAAGAGCATTATTTGAATTAAATTGGCATTTACGCAAACAACGACGCTGAAACAATTACAAGTTTACTAGGAAACAATTCAACCAGAACAAGCCATGTAAAATTTGTAGATATGGTTGGTGATGGTATTATATACAATAGTACCGAGTTCAATACCTATCTTATTATGGATTTAACACAACACTTTACACAAGGATGCGTTATGCAATTCGTTTGGTAGTGTATGGGCCTTTCAAAGATTTTTTATTGGATGTCAGTCGGCCCTTGTCAAAAATGCATTTTATTTAGCCATTGAAGTACTAGGGGGAACTTTGGAATGAACAAAATCGAGATAAAACCTTGAACAAATATAATTTACCTCCCTTGTTTGGAGGTAAAGGACGGAGAATAAAATTCAAGCCCAGCTACCATCAGGCAGTAGTCAGCTGTAGCCATTTTCATATTTGGTGCTGCTTTGGTGAATAATGATCTATCTTACATATTGCGTTGCTTTGTATATAACTATATTTTTTATAACATGTGATGATGGCATTCTCTGAATATTAACATAATATTGCAGTACGCCTCTGACTGCGTTCTACTCGAAATAAAGGATGTGCATGAACCGGTGGATGTGTAATGAAAATTAAGCGTTTTATCATCGTGAGCATTTCAAAGGTGTGAAAGAGGGCGATGTCGACGTGACACCACAGAGAGCTGTCGGGATATAAGAGTTCGGGACGGGATGGGACATCTTGCTGGACCACTCGACCGTTTATAACGAATAAAATCTATCCAAGAAGCCTCGCCACTTCCCACGTATCGATTTAAAGCTATATCCTATTCAAATATCACTTATGCCTGCGAAATTCTCGCATTCCTATATATTCGTTGCATGCCCAATAATCTATGGCTGTTGTTGGTTTTGACGCGGCGTAAAGGATATTTGAATAGCATATAGACTCAAGATACATACACATTGGATACTGGAACACTGAACATTAGAGTGGTTGCGTTAACGTCGCATAGATGGGGGGTTTGAATCCATAGACAGTTTTTCATGTTTTGAATGTTCATTTGACTATTGAAACGGTTGCACAATCGGTCAAGTTATGGAAGATTGTCAGTGTCGAATGATTTCAATCAGATATATGAAGTTATCAAGGCAAAGAAATTTGGAAATACTAGTCCACATGTTTGATCTCCTAAAAAAAGTTTTATAATAGTACGTCACTTTCGTTCTTACTACGGTAATAATATACTGTTAGACCATTAACCAATACATTAACCGGCAAATATAAAAAAATATCGAAACTAGCGAGCTTCCTGATACTGTATACTTCCAGGATTTTGAAAATGTTTATGGCAAACAAATTCCAACAAAGTAGGAATCTATTATGTTATCTAATTTTCCTGTAGCAAATTATTGGAAGGCGCATTACATAAAAAATGCAATAAGAAGTGTAATCGTTACCACTGGTTCCTTGGAAGAACTTCTTTATCTGCGAACCATAATGGCAAGGCGTCTGCAGATAAAAAAATGCACCCCTAATAGTGAGGGAGGTGGATGACTGTTTACTACATCGATCAAGGTATCGATAGACTATTCCCAACTTATCACATTAATATGTGGGGTACTACACCCATGAAGTCTTCGGTACTCAATTGAAGTTTTTGACGAGCTCTATCCGAAACGTTATTCATGCTTCATGAAAGCATACCGAAAAGAGGCGGGATGGCAGGCATGGATCCGTGGCCTAATATTTTCCCTTTATTATACTACATCAGTGAAGTTTTGTTCTAAATGATGACCAAATCAAAGATCTTAATATTTTCTTCCGAAAAGTCAATCGTGCCTTGTTATAACTTGCCGAAAATGCCTGACAAGGAAATTAAACCAGTCCCTCGTTAACGGCAAATATCCGAAATAGATTTTAATCATGGAACTTCAATTTTTCTTCCTTCAAGGTAGAAGACATATGCGTTTGATGATCCGGAATATCTGCTTGCGCATAGAACAATACATTTCAGCATCGCTTTTAGCATCCCTCTTAATTATATCTACGAGTTTAACGTTCAATGATAGCAACATCATTGACGTTTGTCAGATGGCACAGGGTGCTTTGTCGGATTAATTCACACAAAGTTTACAAAGCCTAAAGCCCCAGCGCGTATGCTATTACTTCCACTATCACACCTTGTCAGCAGATTTTCTCAAAGCGGGATTGACTAGTCGGTTAAAAGACTTCCATGCCTTGAGATTTCATATCTCATCTAGCAATTAGGCTTCATAGGTGTAATATGTGAGCCGCACAAAGGTAAGACCACTAGCGAGTACCCCACGTCCCTGAATTGCCGTTTAACACATATCTGCGATAGATTGGGAGAATTCTGTGTAGATAAATCGATTGGAGTAGTAAACGAGCGTCGTCTCCCGGGCTATAATTCCACATCTGTTAGGGTGCTCAGGTGCACGCTTGCTGTGGATCGTGGGGTTTCCTATGACAGCGATCAGGATGCACAAAAAGAAAAAATAGCTAGCATCCGTTGAGTTACGCCCACGACACCTCCGTTTCGGCTCTTTCAGGTACAGTGTGGGTGGGAAAGGGATGCTTGGGATTATGAAAGGTGTGCCACAGGACTCTTGGTTCCCTGTTGGGTAATGCACAGTGTCAGATACGCCAAATTGGGAATATTTGGGAAATGTTCAGGAAAGTCAATGTAATGCTTTTTTAGCATATTATTGAGGTTTTAAATTTCTACGCCATAACCGAATTATCGCGTGGTTTCTACACGGCGTACATGAAATTGGAATTAATAACATATATGGTAGATGAGCATGATAAGATAATCCGGTAAATATGGCAAGATAGTGCATAGCTACCAGTGAATATGCTCCTTGAGATTAATATTACAATGATTTTTCTTGCACGTGGCTACTAAAGAAGAGTCCATATAAAGGTGAAGTACCACACACATAAAAAGAAATTCTCAATTCAAGATTTTCGATATTCTTGTAAATACTCACGCCAAGAACAACGATCTTACTCTAAGACAATTACTTGATAAGAAAATTATCATTAATTTGAACCAATAAAAGTATATTTCCGAATTCAATTCTCATTATAATGAAATATACTCTAAAGAGGAATATAATTTTCTTCACAACTACGATTTCCATGCTTTTCTTACAAGTATCCATATTTTCTTTGTAAGATAATCATATTTCCAACGGAACTCCGTTTACTTCAATCAAGATTGCGATCATCTTGCGATTCCCTCCAAGTAATTCATCACTTGTTTGACATCGCCATATTCGTCAACGGCACGTGTGAGTCTGTTTTTACTTTGAAATTATTATAGCTTTGCGCATATAGGAAGATATGGTATACTTGGATTAATGCACATATTCTCGATCTGAGAATATATTTTTATGTATATATGCCGGCACACGAAGGTGGTATACCAAAAGTCATGCCGGTAAAAAGTCCCTGTCTAAGCTGTCTAAGCGTATTGTAGTCTTACTTTGTAAAAGACTTGGTACTTCAGGAAGATGATGTAGTCATAATTGGTTTGGTAGGACAGGTAGGTGTTTATTTTAAAAATTTCACACGTCCAACCAGCAGCAAATTTCTACCTGTTCGTTTAGCCGTGAAATATAAGTAAATATTCCGCTTAAGAGCCTGTAAATGCTGAATAATGACTGTTTTGTAAACGATACTTGTTGAGAGGGTATTATTCTTTGATTCCTCGAAATGGATACTTTGAACCGTACGCCGTAAAGGTTTAGATATAGTAGAGAATAGTGTATTCGGGCAAAAAGAGTGATATTTTGATTTGTTGAGATTTGAACTGTATCATTTCTAAACGGTTCTTACTTATTATGTTTACACTTAAAAATTTTTGCATTACTACCTTTCCGGAAATAAAAATGTATTAACCGCTTAGGCAAAATAATTCATTTAGTACCGATAAACATCAATTGTGTTGGTTGAATCATCTAAAAGCATGATAGATTTCATATTATAAAAAATAAATTATGTGATTTTGATTCTTTATTATGCATTATAGCATATCGGCTTAGCGGTTCAACTCTAATAGCCTCCATGACTTCCATAACTCGGAAGACAGGTTTACAGATACCACCATAATAATAATATATGATATATACAAAAATAATATTAGTCAGTTGAAAATCTACTAATGAAAATATTTACCAGTTTTTTGTACACAGACTTGAATCATGATTTAACTACCTTTACTAAGATTATGTTTTTTAGTGTCTCCTGAAATGTACCTACATCTGAGTGACTCACTTCTGTCTCTGTTTTAAATAGAGTTCAGAAGTAGGTTAATATTGATAATATTTTGGCATGAGAAACTGGACTGAATCAGATTTACAATCTTTGTAGCGTATTATAAATAATACCAGGACTAAATTTCGTAAACACCATCCAAGGTCATGTTTACAGAGGTTGACCCTGCAAAGAAGTGAAGGTAGCAGAGGGTTGCTTATTTTGACAAATCTCCATAACAAGCAGATTAGCAGCTTGAGACGGTATTTTTTCAAAAAGTCATTATTTTTTTTATTAGGGCAACGATTAGCATGCACATTTACATATTTCTACATAGGCAACATACAATTGACTGTTGGGTATTGAATATTAAAACACATCTAAAGTTAAATTAAAACATTAATATGGAAAGATTCAATATCAAACACCTAATTGTATTCCTAGTTCTTTGTGAACTAAAAGACACCTCCAAGAATACCTGTCCCATCTTCTCCTACCAGTAACAGTGGCACGAGCCAAAATTAGCACAAAATTGTAATGTTTGCCAGATTTATAATACATTATATTAGGCATGCTAATTTATTTAACAGTATTTTAATAGATTCAGCCGCAGACAGGATTATTATAATGGATGGAAAGAACTGCAATTAAAAATTCAAATAACGCAAGAAAAGTGTGCACCAGACGAAAATTGACCTAGTCAAGTGACAGCTATATAGGCCAATGCAACGTTGCCGCGTTTTCGTATATCTACGAACTTCTGTAAATCCAAGAAATGTATATGTTGCATTTATTAAATAATACACAGTAATCAATGACAGGCAAACATCAACCTCCTCTATTTGTATCCATATTGCTTAAATTCTATTTTAGTTTTTTGAAAATTCCGAAACGCGACTTTTTGTTACGCAACGAGGTGCTGCAAATAGTCTGCAATTTTTTCCTCTTTCCTCTTATTTGAAAGAAGTACAACACTTGTAAAATCACCTGCCTAAATTGTAGTAGAGGAAGAACATATCTTTTTAATTTCGAAGTTGACCATTCCAAAACTCAAATATATATAACTTTTTATAACCAATATGAAAAGCAAAATCTTACGCAACTAGTGAGGAAATGTTCATCACAACACGTTACAAAAAGATGGCGTCAGTCAGGTATAATTGTCATAATAGTAACAATTCCACACGTTTTGCGGAACATCGCGGAAGAGATAAGTGGAATAAAAAGAAATGCGTTCAAAATTGCCTATACTCACGATATTCAGGACAAAATATGTGAAGCTTGTTAGATTATAGTGATAGTAAGTTTTCACATTGTCCCAGCCTACTGAGTTGTCTTTAAACATATAAATGGCGAAGCTATTTATTCGGAAAACTATAAAATTGGTCACACTCGTTGTATAAATGAGTAATTCCATAACTGGTTAAATAAATAGCGTTGTGTTGAAAGGAGCAGCTGGCAACACTGCAGGGATTCATCCCCTGTGCAAGCTACGTTTCTGGCGGCATACATATGTATAAGGAGCAAGTGCTAATGCCCCATTGTATTGCAAATTCCATGTTAATTTTCAGAGTTGAGCCGAAAGAGAGACCAGTGCTATGATTTAAGCACTGCGAGGATATAGGTGGATAGGTAACCCCAGCAACAGGTGAGTCGATAACAGTGTGGCTTGTAATTAATTTTTTTAGGCAGGCAGTTGGCAGCCCCTTCTATATCGATCGATGCGTTTAGCATAACAAATACAGGTTGTTTTTTGCTCTACTGTGATTATGTAGGCTAGAGAAATGTGGTAGCAATAGATTTAATCTAGAAAGTATGGAGTTGTATCGGTATGGCCTATATATTGACCTTCAGGAGTTGAGAGAAATTTGCTTTTGTTAAAGTAAAAACATGATTTTTTTAAATTATAATGCTATTGGGTTTCTCTGTTTCCTAGGAAAACAGCTGATTAATACAAATAATTGTATTAAATACTTATTGGATACTACATGCTATAGACTACCAGCAATCAAAGTAGTAGTACTTAAAAACTATAAACGTCCTCTAAGTTTGCCCATTTTCATATCCCTTGATTTTGATCTTCATCATCATCGCCACCACTGCCTTAATTTTCAAAACCTGTACAGCCTTCTCATTCCTTACGACAGCTTACAATGCTGACCTAACTATCATAAAATATAATTATTCATTGTCAGTTATAGAGGAGTCAAAGATTACGCATTTTTTCATGATTAATTCCCCGCTATTTGATACATTTTCCACCGCTATGAAATCATCATTAACAAAGTGCAATTTCATCAAGATCAGATCAGTATGTTCCGATTTATAGAGGGCCATGATTACCAGACTGATAACAGACAAACAGACTGACGAAAATGGCTGACGGGCAATACAAGTGTTTTGTGTGTCATAAGCATGAACATTTGCAATGTGATTACTATGCGAAAAATATTTCTATATACCTATCTATGTATCTGCAAAAACAATACTGCAATTGATGATATTTTAGGAAAGACACTCCATCAACAAATTCTGGATGAGTCCATTAACTATTGTAATTTATTTATCCAAATAGTATAATGACATATGGAACGTGGAAACGTGACTTCGATAATAGCCAATTAAAAATTAACATGTATCGTGGCGTATGCAATACACGGTATAAGTTTAGGTATACATATCCATTACAATGACAATGATAATTTAATGCAAATACAAACGTAATACAGTATACGAATAAGATATGTTTAATCTGAAAACGACCCAGTGTACAACTAGTTTGGTGTCAGAGAAGATAAGAGTGTTCAACTTCAATACATAGTCGTACAGTATGTTGTATCTTTGTCAATGAACTTTCAAGTTTCATAAGTAGTATCTACAGACAGAAAAAAATAGTATTGAAAAAGAAATTGCGTATATTGTTCTGTCGGAGAGGACATTACGAACCATCTAGATAATTGAGTTTAGTAGATGGAGAGACCAGCAGAAACTGAAATCGGCGCCCGGTGAAAGATATTCTGAATTTCGCCAAGTATATAAGCAAAAGCAAATGTGTTGAGATTTAGCCGATTTTGAGGAGAAATATAACATAACATATGAAACATCTTTGTGGTACACATATACCTAACATATGGACGAATTTCTGCAATATGACCTTAGTTAATGGCAATATTCCAAGCTTTCCATAACCAGTTGCTTTCTATTAGCATCAAGGAGATTCCGCTATGATACAGTCCTAGACTGGATGAAACAGTCCACGCGATGTATGTGAGCCAGCGATGCGACGCCGTGTTCGTCGTTGCCTAGCTACCGTGCCCCTTCACCAGTGTAAACACTTCCCCTGCGTGGTGGGGGTGGTGGAGACGGGCGGCGTCGCCTGCTGGCCAGCCACTCGTCGTTCGCGGAACAGTGACGTCACGCGCAGGCGACGAGTGAGCGCTGGCCAATGGCGCGCGAGCCGCCTTCACCCCACTATGTACAGCGGCATTGCCAAATGTAACCTGAAAGCCAAACGTCGGGGATGTTCACTTTGAGTCTGATGCAGTCGATACTCTCCTGGTATTGATGCCCGTGTATTTACAGCAGTGATTTATGGCTTAGAGCACAGCTGGATTGCATTTTATGTCATTGGCTGTTCAAAATACTAAATTTTATGATTAATGCACACGTGGTTTTCAATAGTTAGTACAGGTATTGTTATCTCTTCTTAGTAACTTCCATCCATGTACTCTCCAAATGGTACATTCGTGAGCCTGACTGAAAGTATAATGTCTGGTTAAAATAAACTAATCGCTTAGCTGTCATAGTAATTCGGAGAAAGTAGTAACGTGAAATCTTTTGTATAAAACGTCTATCTTCCACTAACATGCCAGAAGTAATAATGTATTAAAATATTTTATTGTTAGATGTTGAATATATAGTCAATCAACTGTCATAGAACACCAACAAATAGATTTTCTATCGGCAATATTTGTTATTATTTTTCAATATCTCTGAGAAGCTAACGCACTAAGTTTTAGTTATTTGTTCGTATATATGAAATTCAAGTACCAGCATACGAAGGCAAGTTCTGAGTAAAAGGGCACAAACTTGACATAGTTTGACAAAATATATTAAATTCACCAATAAAGGATTCAGCTGCCCGAATTTTTTCTTTCCAGACAAATTATCTGGTTTATAGAAATATTTCCGACGGATAAGGCGCCATATAGTTCTTCACATCTGCTAGATTACTTACCAGATACTTTAAAAGCTCTCCACTCTAGACAATATAGAAGTTGGAACACTCAACGGTTTTTTAAATATCAAATAGGCTTTAATTTTAGTTAATGACGGGTTCAAATAGACGAACATATTAGAAGTCGGCCGAAGAGCGAATGTTTGTGATATTTACTCCATACTTCTTTGCAACAGTTGATAAGTTTGATAAGATAGGTTTCCTACCCTATCCTATCAAGGAAGGTAGTAATTCAAACCACCTGGTCATATGGAAACACATATCTTTATATACAAAAACGTTTATAAGATATTCTTTTCGTACATGGGGCTCGTGTTTTAATTGATATGGTGAGCACAGCTAAAATATCTTAGCAAATATATTGAGAAGCAATATAATGGATTCTACGATTTTGAATCTGATTTGTAATAAATAGAATTTCTAGAACAAAAAAGAGTGGATTATTTAGCTTTCACATTTTATGTATATTTCGCTGAATGGAACCTTGTTTACCCGAGATATTTTTATCAATGTATCTGACTACATAAAAAAACAAATAATGAGTAGGCAATCGCTTAGAAGATATATCAGAGCATCTAAATTTGATTAATCACTTCACAGGCGTATAGGCTCAATTCTCAACTACCAATAAAATGGATTGACTTAGTATCTGCTTGACACGCTGTAAAGATATCATAGGTAAATTATCTGGTGACATAATGCTAACGAAATGGCACACTGACAATCGGACTGATCGACCTACCGACGAAACTGAGTGGTGTATTTCTGTATACTACCATAAGCCATCTACAACAGTACTATCTCAAATCAGAATATTCTAACGATCATGATGTTTTCATCTCTTATGGGTCGAGGGTAAAATGGAATTAGCTAGACTGACATTTTACCGGCCATCGGGCTACCATAAAAATTAATATCACTAAGATATATGTATATGCCGTTAGAGCAATATGTCCATCGCTATAAGACCAATATTCAAGTGGCCTTAGAATAAAAATTGTAAAATACATAAAACAGCCTTTTGACGTCATTAGACATTCAATAACTGGAAAATACCATACAATATTTCATGTTCTCAAAAACAATTGATCGTAGAATCCTCTGATTATAAGTTTAATTTAAAATATGGGATAGCTGTAGTTTTCAGTTTACCAAGAGAGTGGAGATTATTCAATAATTTAATATCATAACGTACCAGTGCTGAGAATAAAATATAAATAGGCATAATAGAGTACAAAGTGAAAATCTTCAAAAGTTGTCAAGAGCAATTAACAGTTAAATATTTTTTAAGCTTTTTTCGTGCTAAGACCGGCCTCGCAGTTTAATTTTTTAGCCGTAGATTAAAATTTAATAGATGCATTGGATACAACTTTAATGCATCAAATTGCTATCGACACTCTGATAAGGATTTTTGTTATCAAAGCCTCAAAAGTACGTATTGTTGTTCGCAATCCCATAGGAAGGACAATAATACTTCCTTTTCCATTCTCCGTTAGCAAAATAAGCAGTTTTTATCCTTATTTTGATGTAAACTATGAGGTTCTATCGTAAAAATTCGACTAACCTTTGCCTCTGTACAATTTTGACAATGTGTTCTTTATCACTTTACAACACGGTTATTAATATTCCAACTCAAGATCCACCGTCAACAGGGTCGTTTGTATGAAATATACCTAGAATAAGAGTGAGTTTTGTCATTTCCTGCGCTCCCCAATTTGGCAACACCGCCAGGGAGCCACCGGCGCCACGGCCGGCCTGGTGGGGGTAGCCGACCACTCCACACAGCCGCACACGGATCCGACTCGCTAGTACAAACACAGTCGCCGTGCGTGATGCATAACGCATGATGCACTAGCGCCCTGTCCTGCCCCTGGCCTACCTTGATATGTGCTGACGCGAGACGTGCGTGTGTGAATGTGCGATCTTTTTAGCCCCCGAGTGTCGAACAGTGTGCAAAGTGTACGAACACGAGGACAGCTTGGAAGGCGGTCGGCCCTTGCAGGGGATGGCGGCCACTACCTACCTGCCAGCAAGTAGTGCGGTCACCTCCGACCTGGACGGGAACGTCGTCGGCATGAATATCGTTGGCGGATACCATAGCAGCGCCTCACCGCGATCCGCGGCCGATGCTAGCGAGATGAAGTACCTGCCCCAGCACCACCACAATCACCATCACCACATGGCTGGATCTCCTTCGCCTGGAGGACACGCGGTTTCGCTATCGGCGAACCCCTGGGTCAGTCTCCAGCCTGGAGCAGATCCCTGGGCGGCTTCCATGGCTGCAGGAATGCACCATGCTCACCACCATCATCCTCACCAAGACGTCAAGCCTCTTGCCGCCCAGCAGGCGGATATGATGCACCATCAACGACAACAGCAGCAGAGCATGGGTTCGCCTCATGCGTGGCACGGACCTGTATCTTCTACCCACTACAACCCTGGTGGAGCAGGATCACCTTTGCAACAATACCATGCAGCGATGAACGGCATGTTAGCCCACCACCAAGCTGCCCCACAGCTACATCACCCACTACATAGGGACCTTCAAAGCCCACACCACCCGCAACATTCCGATCGGGACGTCAGCGGAGGTGAGGACGAAACGCCTACAAGCGACGACCTAGAAGCCTTTGCTAAACAGTTCAAACAGCGACGCATTAAGCTTGGATTCACGCAAGCTGACGTAGGATTAGCCTTAGGTACCTTATACGGCAACGTTTTCTCTCAAACGACGATATGTAGGTTTGAAGCGTTGCAGCTCAGCTTCAAAAATATGTGCAAACTGAAACCTTTGCTCCAAAAGTGGTTAGAGGAAGCAGATTCGACGACGGGATCGCCGACGTCCATCGACAAAATCGCAGCGCAAGGCAGGAAGAGGAAAAAGCGCACCAGCATCGAAGTCTCGGTTAAAGGTGCTCTAGAGCAACATTTTCATAAACAACCCAAACCTTCTGCACAAGAAATCACTTCGTTAGCGGATAGCTTGCAGCTTGAGAAGGAGGTTGTCCGAGTGTGGTTCTGCAACCGACGGCAAAAAGAGAAACGGATGACTCCTCCGAACACCTTGGGAGGCGAGATGATGGAGGGAATGCCGCCAGGAGGTCATATGCACCCGGGACATGGGTATGGCCACCACCCCGACATGCACGGTTCACCCATGGGCCAGCACTCTCACTCCCACAGTCCACCCATGCTCTCGCCCCAGGGCATGGGTCATCAGCTGACGGCCCACTAGCACCCGGCCCACTGGGCCTCACTTCTACACAACTCCGATAACGGCTAGTGACCACCACGAAGCAGCTGGGATGCAGCTGAAAGACTCGTAATGCTACCTCAAAGCCACACATACAGACGAAGGAAGACGTAGAAAAGTAAAGTGGTATCATGTGGTGTGAAGTGTTGTCCAAAATTGTTCGGTCGGTTTGAGCATTTGTTCAGGATACAATTCTCCAGATAATACATGTGAGTACTTCCAAGATTTACCTAATCAGCATTCCCAGAAATAGAAAATCGGATCAATTGACCCGTAAATAACTATTATGAAAAAGAATTTCGAATCGTATTTACACATCTATGGATCGAATGCAGAGGCCTTGTTTTCCGTAATATACCTACACACCTGTCTCTTCTGAATAACGTTTACCTTAAACAGACACATTGCACATTACAAGTTTCATTTCTATTAACGCTATGGAAATATCATATTCCAGAAAACAAGAATGAAAGGAAATAGGAAATGACGAGTCTGATCGACTACTATCGGAATATTGTCCAGACAATTTATTGAAATGCAGAGGAAATAACTTTATTATTATCGTTTTTATCAAATTAGTAACTATAGTCGCAACCAAGAAAACTTATACACCTATATACTGCTGAAGGAAATGGTGTTTAGTAGGTTGAAATTACTTGCTACGCTGAGGTATAGTTCTCAGTATTTTAGAATTTGCAAGTACTGCAAGTAAGTTTATCTAATGAACTACTTTGACTCATTCTATCACTGTTCTTAGCGCTTTCAAAACACTCTGAGTAGGAGTTGTACAGCAGCTGATATTAGGATAGGAAACTCACAATACCAATCTTTAGTATTTCAGAGAATGCGGCAATTGTCATCTCTGTTATTAATAAATAAGAATAAATATCCGTCTTAGTTAATCAAGTATAGGTAATGCCCGTTTTCAAAACTATACCCATCTTCAATCATTTTTTCCATGCATACGTATACATCGCTACCAAATCTCATATCTAGACATAATTACTTACTAAGGGAGTGATTTTTAAAGTATCTATGAATCAAGACATGATCATACTATTACTTAAAAAATAATTCGCATACGCTCATAAATACAGAAAACTATAACTGACACTTTTTCTTTTTTTGAATTCCATCTACTGTTTTTGATAACAACATGCATTGTTCTTATACGAGTATATATATATAGTTAGGTATCTAAAACTTTGTTAAAATGAGGTGGATTTGTGCGGGAAAAACTGTACCAAACAAAAAACATTCACTTCATCTTCATCTTTAAATATTGTTTCATCAATTATAGAGAGATTCAATCAAGTGCATTTTATTTTTTTTATAATTCCTCATTTAATTTTATTTTAATTTGTCTAATATTCAAAATAAGAAGAAATAGATAATACTTACCAGAAAATTGATAGAAATTTTCTTTTCAAAACAATGAATATGTTTGATAAATCACTGTTCAAATGAAACTACAAATCTGGAATTTAAAAATACTGCAATTATATCTAAGTATAATTAAAGTAGGTACAAGTGTAACCAAAATTGCCTACATCACTCAAATGATTTATTTAGTTTATTAAGGTTATATAATTCACTTGAGAAATGTTGATATGGTTTCATTGCCTGATTATCAACGGCATAGAATGAGATTAAACCAGCTTTTGGAACCAAACTTTGAAAATAGCCAAAGATAATGTTACTTTCTCAATGTCTGTAGAATAAAATTTAAAATTTATGCTGTTACACCTCCAAACTTCTCGTGCGTACATAATGTGATGATACGTATATGGAGTTGCCGATAAACTATCTTAAACACTACAAATATTTGCTTCGGTTAAAGAAACGTTTATTTAGCGCATCATAAACATTCAAATTTTATTTTTTTTCAAAATGTATTCTTAATAGAAATGTATTAATTCACTTGCTTGTATCCATATTCTCCAATATGTCTTAACAGTAGTTGTATATAATTTATTCTGCGTACTACATGCTATTCAAGTAATCACGACATTTTTAATTCTATTACAACAAAGATGGGGAAAACTTCAATATTTATTTAATCAATTTTCTATATATTCTATATATATGCATCTAATATGAATAATGTAATTCATGTTGTTAATAATATTTTGCAATAACCCAACAAACGTTATAAGTATCAATATTTGCAAACCACTCCCCATCTATTTGTTCTTGTTGGACTGTTGTATCGAATTGGATCATTAGCTGACCATCAAATATTGAATATGGGATTTGGGCATGCGATGATCATCTTCCGTCATTTTGTTTTTAACCAGAATATGTGATGATCAATCAACATCTACTTTGCACAGAAACTTTTCTACTATGCTCTTGCAGTATTCAAATCATACAATCAGATAGAATTTCGTATATAACTAAAAACCTTTTATTGTCTCATTCGTAGACATTTTCAGTCAAGTTAAATTTAATTAGATGGTATATTTTCTATTTCCTTTCATTTGAAACTGTGTAATCAAAGTTGCACCGCAATCTATTTCAACAAATACCCTGAATTGTGAATGACGTTTACTGCTATTTTGAAATTTTACTTCAAATTCATTTAGGAATTTCGAATGATTTTGAGATTACCACTAGAACCTTTATTATGCTTTAGCAGAAACAACATAGCTTTTGTCAAAACTATAGGTAATATAATATATCTAATAGGGAGCTAAAAAAAGTCAAGGCAAAAATTGTGCTATAAAATTTGTATGTTTATTGTTTCACATTACATTTAAATCGATTCACTAATCTATTAAGAATTAGGGATTTGAAAACACAGTCGAAAATGTTTACATACGCATCTCTAGATGTTCTGGAAGATATGGTCGCTCTTGCATGTAACAGAAATTCGATTTTAGAATAATCTGTGAAAGATATGATAAAGAATATGATTCAAAATACAAGTGTGTTCATTTTACATCAGCAAATGCTGCTTTTCCGATTTTTCTGGGCATGGTGGTTAAGTGAAAAATGTAAGATTCCGCCTAAGTGAAGAAAACAAACTACCAAAATTAGTGATATGAGATAGAGAATTGGTTAGACCACCTCAATCTGTGTAACAGAAATACGTTAGTTGTTCTGCAACTAAATGTATTCAGTTTTTACACGAGTCTTTAGCACCTGAAAGATATTACTTATTCTGTAGCTTTTCAAAGTCATACGGTCGTTTTTTCCATCATCTATGATGCTCGAACAGGCCAACGATAAAAAAACACATTTAAAAGGGATTATTAACTTTATCAACGTGATGGGAGCCCGGAAAATTGGATTTGGAATTGGATTGACATTGAACCAATCAATTATTGTTTTACCGAGGAATTCAAAATGATATGACTAAAGGTCTTTCTTCGAATACGATTTATTCAGTTAGCCACTTTGAAAGCAATGGTTTGATTTTTTGTCTTCAATAAAAAATTGAAATCATCACAGCTTCTGTCAGTCGGCGTTAATATACCTATTGAGCTAAATGTTGACTAATATTCCCTGATCCAACAAATTGAGGTGGACCTTACCTTTTCTCACTCTCTGTACAAATGTTTCCAAACACAGTGATAGAGACGATTATTCTAATCGTCTCCTCCATATCAGTCTGGAGAATGCTATATTTTCTGATCCGCTAAGGTTTTCTCGTTAGTGTATGCGTACTTCAAGTACGCAAACCAATCCAACGATTTTGGCGACACTTCTGACAGATACCGAAACGTGAGTGCGAGTGAGTAGTATGTTGTACCTTTAGACTAGGCGATAAAGGTCGCCCGCCCTGTACATAACCTGTAAATAAGAAGAGTGATAGGCCCTTGGGGTGACGCAAGCGCGGCTTCAGGGCCATGTAATATAATATAGATGAATGCAGCTAATCTAATCGATGTGTAAATAGAATGAATCTTAATTTTTGCGGCTACTGTACGGATGGAGATTTGAAAGTCGGACAAAACAGGTAAAAAGTTTAATGCATTCTTGCGATGCATTACTTGTAAATGATGCCTAGGTAAATGTTTTTTTTCAGTTATATTTGATTAAAATTAGGACGTAAATATATGTGAGTAACATTTCAATTTACATTTTGTGCTGGATCGTTTTGAATATTTTAGACGGGGTACAATGAAATCAGAATTTATCAATGGAATAGCATGGAGGTATTCACTCCCTATAAACCTTATGATCTATATACACTGGAATAATTTTCGATATATTTTGGAAGTAGTAATAAAATACCAAGAGTTGTCAGCCTGATCTGAACTATAAATTATTAAATATGTTTATTATGCTTACTACTTCGTTCAGGATTTGTGAACAACGATTAGTGAAACTAGAAGTCGGAGTAGCTCAAATTAATCCATAAAACTGGATATAGAACTCTGTCACTTCCCACATACTGTGATGCTTCGAAGGTTAAAACGAAACTCACTAAAAACCGACATATTTGTGAAACCTTGTGGCAGACAATCATTGGATTATTTTTTTGTGTCAAACATATTAACTTTCGAAAGTTATTCAATAATTCTTGAACTTATTCTGCTTGATAGACCTCCTATATTCGATGAAATGGATTACTTTTCCATTAATCTTAACTTCCATGATTCCATTATGAAATGTTAATCAGAATATTTGACTCTACATTTTATTTTAACTATAATAACCAAATAAATTGTCTCAATTTGTATCAGTTTGGTATTATAAAAACATTAATGCTGGCGAAATGATACGTGATGTGTTTGTTGATCTTGCATGGTTTAAGAATGTAATTAAATTTATTTGGTATAGGATCTTTCTCAAACTAGCACCAATGTGATAGCTAAATTCCATATCCCATTCACTGGTACAGGACGTAATATTTTTGAAATATGACGGAAATATCATCATAGCAACAGTGAGATTGCATTCAATTTCATTGTGCCCACTTCAACCGTACAGTAGTGCATACAAATACTGCTCCGACAAAGAGTAGCAATGTCGTGATTTTTACTTAAAATAAACAGTATTGGACAAAAGTATATAGACAAAGATCATTCATAGCGAAATGTTCATCTATTTCAGCAATACTCCTGAATAATGTGTGAATTGAAAGGTGAATGCAGTGCGATGTAGGCAAAAACACGATAATTCTCTGGAATAATATGGATGAATAGTAATTGCAATCCATTGGTGTTGTTTATTGGCTTTTGTTCAATATTGTACTTGCGGATCCCGAAACGGTCGACGATAAAAACACTACACTTGTAAGTTTATATTGTATAGATTGTCGTATGATAATATTTAAAAAATATAAAGTTGTTCTTATGTTGTTATTTCCTAATTTTTTCTTTGGTTAAAGTGTCGTGCAGTTACTTCTCTCTCATGTTTTTATTTTTGGATAGTGATTGGCCGCACTGGAATATATATAGCTCGATTCGGAAAAACGTATTTATATACATATGAAAAATAATGGTGCGGCAATCAGTATGCTCAGTTCAATGTCAATGATTCAAATTCTTCTGTGTTTCTAGTCAAATGTTCACTCAAATGTGAATTCTTCTGATAATGAATGAATGGATAACTTGAAGGTTAAGTGATGTTGTGAAAACTGTTTTTTTTTGGTGTTATTAAATTAATATGATCGATGGTATTAATGATCGTGCTTTTTACTGAAACTACCATTGCAAGCCTACCCAGAAAGATAAATGTAAAAACATTCGCGTTATACACGCATAACTCTTAACATTTTATGGCGTGGCCTACCCTGTATAAAGACTGGTGCTCATGGAATGCCAATTTTAATGTCTTTGTCCCATCGATAATTAGTCAGAGCCAATACTGCTTCGCAAGAAGCTATTAACAATAAGTTATGTGAGGATTAATGACCATCTGCCGACAGGTTGCAATGAAGTAAAACATGACGTCCGACTGTCATCTGTCTCATTTTTGCTCTACAGAAATGAATTCGCCCAGTAAATTAACTAGAAATGTGACATAAAACATAACTATATAGCAATCTTAGAGTACAATGAAATTCTTGAGGATCACACATTTCTAATACAGGTAAATTATTCCAAGGCGTAAATGTAGCATGTACTTTTTTCAATATCAGAAACTTTAGAAATGCAGTACACTTTCAAATCACATATATTGACTTATCAAATTTGAAGTGTGTTATCATTAGCCGAAGTATATTTTTGTAACAAAATTTTTGAACGGACAATGTACAAGATGGCTCCAAGATTACAAAAACTGTTTCATATTTCTGTATGTTTGAATTTTGTCGGAACAGAAAGACAACCAAATTCCTATTCATCTCACACCTGATGGTTATATAGTAACTCAAGGGTTGATGACGTAATATTTGTGCTTTTCACCACAGCGTGTATATACGTTGGGTCATTCACAAATTCTTTTGAATGCAGCTGGCATCTGAAGGTATTGTGACCAGACAACAATCCTATCATCAGATTTTCCGTTTCGGGCTCCAGAGTCTAAAATTATTTCCCGTGGCTGATGTTCGGAGATATAACAGCCATTTTAATGTCAAGTTTGAATCCATTCTCACGTTTTGATTCTGATTGCGACTAGACATACAGCCAGTCCACGACCCAAAAGTTATCCTCAAACTCATGACTTATGAGGTTTACTAAAGATGGTACAAAACATTATGTCACAATATTCCAAACGCAGTTTCAACTATTTGGAACCAAAAATTTCTTTAGCATCTCAATCTGATTAGATAATTATAGATTGTGGATGGTTTTGCTTTGAAAAGCTCGTTTATCGTAACAGGCTGAAATTGTATATAACTAGGATACAATTTGTCAAAAAATATCAATTGTTGTCACCTGTTTCACAACGATTTTTCCGATATCGAAATTCATTTTCGGCTTTTCATTTGTGAAACAACAGTTATTTCAATAAATTTTAAAACATTATGTTGCCAAAATTTCATTAACTTGACACATAAGGAAATTAATACTTGTAGATCAAATCTTTTTATATGAAAATAAGTGTGTCAAGTGTATTATGTGTTTTTTTTTGTATAGAATTCTTTACTGGACCACAAAAAGTGGGAGACATAAGAAGAAGAACAGTTTTCATCGCACCATCTGCCCTTCAACCTTTTCCCTAATACACAAATCGGGAGCAACGTCATACATGCTCTCACACGCGGGGTAGGCCTTACCTTTTACTCTTTCTATACATTCCAAGCTGTGTAAACCGTGAAAAACCATCTGTTCGAACGGCCGTGCGCAAACAGACCTGTCAGTGGTGCCCGCACCTGTACTTAGGTAGTTCCTTAACCGTGTAAATAGCGTACCATCAGATCTTGCGCTCGCACGAAATGGTTGTTTCTGGAGATACAGACCAGCTAAAAACGGAAACGGCCTCACGACCGTGTGTGATTACGATCACGATTGCGCTATGATTTTAGTACTTATCTGTAGAAAATATCTGTATTATTATTTTTTTATTTAGAGTCTTATTTGACTTTGCCCTGATTGACCAACCATTAATGAACAAATTTAATACAGGTTTACTATAAGATGGCAGGTACGGTGTGTCAATGCTCGAATAGAACTGCCAGTTTGTCCACCTTCAGTTGACGTCAATTGCTCTTTTCTCTCATCCCACGAAATTTTCTCCACTGAGCAGTTTTACTTCCTGAATTTCCATCAATATGGCTCAGATACAAATAAAACTGATGTACTCTGCTCATACCATAAATTGTACTATCAGGTGTGGATCAGATTGAAAATTCATAATTGGAAGCGTAGAATCGACCTTTTGCATATTAACGAAGTTTGATTCATTCGAATAACATTCAGTTTTACATACAATATACATCTAATAACTCAGCACTATATAAATGGAATATCTTGTTATGCGTGAATACACATCAATATATCAATCATTCTTTTGGATAATAATCATATGCGCGATGAATTATAATTTTCCATTTATAGGTAATATTTTCGCCCATTAAATTTGTATGTCATGATTTGAAAGGCAGTATATGCTGAATGCGTCCCTCTATAACTAAGTGATCTGTTATTTGTAAATCAAGCAACGCTTTTGGCATAAACATTCATTTGGTGTAAATAAGGAATAGTTAGTTTGAAGATGCTCTTACCTCGATTGATTTGTCTCAATCTCACAATTTTTTTTTCTAATTTGTCGCGATGCTTTTAAATCAAGTAAAACGCTATGAATCTCTGAGGGAAATTCATTTGTGCACAATTGGAAAATTATGCCAATGTCATAAAATTTGATGAACGATATAATGCGTAAGTACGATTATATCGTTGATTTTGAGACAGGTATTAAAATTTGAATTTTTGTTTTTAGCGATGAAAGTCAATCTAACATTTAATAACAATACCATTAATTTTTGTGACCAATCTAGATTTCGATTGTTTCTCCTTCAGAGTTTCCACGATATTTGGGAAACCTCCTACCAGTAATGACTTCGATTCAGCTGAAAATAGTTGTGGATAAAGGAATAATTCCAGTAACAATTGATACATTTTCTGAAACAAGCAACTTAGTTATCGTTAATCTTATCATTTATTTCCGAATGAATGTAGACTGGACAAAACATTGAAAATAATTATAATATAATCAGATCATTATCATTTATGGTGATGAATGAAACACCAATGATATTTTGGAATTGTCCATATGAAAATTTTCTGTTTTGATATAGCTCGACAGTTCAAGTGTGATGAGTATGGTATGAATCGATTGGCGCTTAAACTCATAGGCATTTCATTAAGTTGGCTTTCAGTCCAAAGTCCAATAAGACACTACACATTCTACCGATCAAAAACAAGCGTACATAATACTTTTTGAGTTTAATCAGCGGAATTAAGCAGGCAATTTAGTGTGACCACAAATAATTTTTTGATTCGAGATCTCCTGATAAAATTTCTAGCTCAAATGTACATGTACATTTTTTATCATGAATTGTATTGTATCTCTTTCTTTGACGAAAAGCGCACCAAAATGTATTGTGTGAAAAGTACATCCTAAAATATGATCACATCATCTAAAAGCTCTAAATTATCGTCTCATTTTTTATCTCGTGATTTCACAAGTATGTTTGTCATCTATAACAATATGGCAGTAATATGCTTTGGTAATTGGTATGGATCCATTTCTGCCTTCAACATTTCATTTGACCACTTGGTATCTTTGAAATATTGTAACATCGATAACAAGTGGTTAATTCAAACTTTTGCTTTAAACCTCTTATTAAAAGGGAGTTGTGTGTTTTATATACCGTACTACAGCAATTTAAACCAACATTTAGAGGATTTGGTTATTAAGAAATATAGAAAAACAATCATCCGTTTTATCATTATATCAATTTATTCATGCAAAAAATCTTCAAATCTGCCAGTTTCTTAAGGAAATGCAGGTTCAAAGGAAAATAACATTTATCATTTGAAGAATTCGTCCAACAGGCCTTACGTTTTTGCAAATATCCCTGTTAAAAAACCAAAGCTAGAATTACTTCAAACACATTATAGAGGGATGTTACTTTGACACATGCTTATGTATGTTATAATAAATTTATCTACATCTTCATTATACGTTAATCTAAAAAGAAGTATACTTAAAGTATTTTTTTGCTCATAACCAACATTAATGAAAGATGTGATTTTTTTTGAAAAATTACAGTGTATCGAACATTCCAACGAAAATGTTGACTAAACTAGTTCAATTATGTTAAAACTCTGTACATTTTTGAGTGCAATGTTTCACTTATTTAGACCTAAGTTAAGAACAATTGTAAACATTTGGCATTATCAAAATCTAACAACGAAGTAACGGTACATATATTTTTAACAAAAAAGTTGTCAAAACGTGCAATTAAACTATAAGTTATCTCATATTTAGTTTGCGTTACTTATTTTCTCTTCAAGTTGTGCTCGATTGCTGAAATTGTATGTTTGTTACTTTAAACATCATCTTCTGTAGGTGAATGTCGCAACAGCGCATAAATCAAATATGTTTTAGAAGCCAGCGTGACATCTATAGCCAATAAAATTCTTAATTTGTGATATAGCTATGTTAACCAATCGTTAAACTATGAAGAAATAAGATTTTTAGGTCGCGTAGATACAAAACCTGTTCTAGAGGTTGAATTTGGAGAGAGACTACACATACATCTTCAAATTAGCTGATTTTGATAGTGACACAATGTATTTAGGATATACTAAAGAGAAATAAGGATAAACGAAAACGAAATGACGTTCCTTTGCTTTTATTTTGTGACAGGTAAATTTAAAAATTATTATTTGTTTCATTGTGTAAATGTTTGTATAAAAATTGTTATATATTATTATAGAAGAAAAGATAATATCTTTGTGTATATTGTATTTTTATGAATGTCCAAAAATAAAAAATAAAGTAAGACTGTTTATAAATTAAGGCCTGCTGTTTTATTCGTGATCAAATATACACTATTCTCCTTCATCAATGTAGATAACAGGAGTTATATGGATTCTTAAGTCTGAGCTGAAAAAAATTATGTGGTGATTAAAAAATTTGTGAAACTCTGTGTTAAGCACTCTGAAGCTTCTGTACCATAATACAAAAGCAAGCAATACGTCTAGTGGATGCGCATCACCACACAAATGACTTTACAATCTGGAACATCGGAAAAGGGTAGCTGATCTGTCTCTATTCTATATAATACTATCATGGCAGATGTTCAGTAAAGCAAACACATCCTCACCATGTCGAACTTGCAACGCCTTGAACTAGCCTCGCGCAGTGCTCATGAAGCGCGATATGCTATCTGTCTTTGCATGAGGTTATCTATAAAAAATAGTAACACGTATTTTCAAGAAATTTTGCACAAACCTAAGTTGTAATGGATTCAATATGATACAGTAACTGAAAATAAGATTCTTTATAGGAAATGTGATCACAATCAACAAAATATATGTCTTGCCGGCGGATTCAAACGTCGCTAGGAGCAAAAAGCTGTACAAATATTGTAGCAATTTCTGATCTTGCATATTTGATTAAAGGTAATTTTGAAACTTACAGTTTTAGGATGCACAAGGAGTATATGGATTTAGTAGGCTCACAAAGTACTTCCAGGTAAGTATGGACCAAGAAAGGGTATTAAAGGCTGGTCATTTTGTTGTTGTAAAACAAAGATCTCGATCTCGTAAAACTATATAGGGCTGATAACTCGAAAATATGGTTCAGTACAGTTAATTTTTTAGATGTTAATGACACAATATACTTGATAAAACCCTAGTACTGTCTGTCAAAAGCTGATTTTACAACATGTACTTTTCGTCTTGACATTCGGATAACATTCAAATTCAAAAGTTTTAAGTACTTTGAACTATGAAACATGCATATTCTCTCCTATCCACGTTTTGAATGTTTCTGTGTCTGAGTATAACACTAGATTCACCCAAAATTGCACGACAGTATGGTTCCATTTGTAAAACGTCACATATATAAAAACGTACAGCGAATGTTTCGTGAACAACCTTGATCATATTGGTTAGAACAATGTACAGATGTTGTCAAGTTCACACTAAAAATTACCAACTGTATCCCAAGCTGTACCTATAATAATTATATAATTATTCTAACTTGCATGTATAACATATACTGGAAAAGACCGAATCATCAGATGATTTTCATAATTCTCAAGTTAATATGTTCATTAATCTGATGAGCAGATGTGTGCCTCAACGAGCAGATAGTTTAATAACTTAATTTAATAAATCTGGTTGGGCGGTAATTAATATTGCGCCTAATATCGTAATACGACATGGTGGAGGCATGGATGTTTAATTAAATATTTGATTGCTATAAAAAAATTTCATTATATTTCTTCAACATCCGCATTTATTTCATAAAGACGCTGTCTATTGTAACTTCAATAAATAATCTTGTGGTTTCTAACATATTGATTTTGTACATCTCTGTTAATCGATTCAACCACGTTAAAAGCAAATAGATATTACTGTAACTTATGAACCTTAACTTGTGATTTTTTCTTTGATCAATTTTACATGTCCTTGCGGTTCATTGAAACCGTATATGACCAGCTCAGATATTTTGGCGTTTAGGCTATTACGGTAGAATAAAATGACAAGAATTGAATTTTGGAAATTCCAATGACAGGAACATTAATTAATTGGCTGTCTCCAAGATAAGAGGGAACTGTTTTCAAATCCAAAGATTTTCTATATATTATTATGGGGAGGATTTCCTTTGTTGATAAATCATCGTATAAAGATAAGTCCCCTGTCTTATGACACACACAACACAACATACTACTAACATAAATCCTATCAAATGTGTAATACAAGAACAGACCACAAAAAAACCTGGAGAAGAAAAAGATAATATATTTGTAGGTTTGAAGAAAATTGACTAGATTGCCTTTTGGTTCAGAAGACCTCCTAAAATATAACATATGCCAATTCAATTCGGTATACTGAATTTTTTACAAACATTTCCTAGTTTGCCATATTTTTGTATGCATGTTGTAAACAGAGAGTATTGTTAGAGGCTTGTTGAATCACATATAGAGAGTGAGCTTTTGAAATCGTGATTTAACAATTTTATGACGGTGGTCGTTACTGCAAAATACGTGCTCTAGGAAACAAAATTTCCCATTGAAAATTGACTGGTTCGATGAGATATTTTTAGCCCTTTCAAAAGTGGTGTTTATTTATTTTTACTGTATCTCAGATTAATCATAAGAACTATTCATTCTTACTATGGATATGCAGGCCTATTGGGAGAAAATCCGGTCCTGTGAAAGAATTTGGTCTCTTTTAAAAGAATTGGTACGTTATAGTTTTGAAAACTGAATGTTCGATTATTTCTGGACCTTATCTAGCTGTATGGATTCCCTAGATACTAGGCCCAGTGGGTTTTCACAGAATCCGAAAACTGGCGGTTATTCTGTCTGAAAAACGATCTCATCTTGCGGAAAATCAGTATCAGGGAGCTGTTCGGGTTTCAAGAAAACCGTTATATTAATTTTCTAACAAGCAATTAAGCTAAGAAAGTATTGTCAGGCATATTGGATGCAGAATTCCTACCATACATACGGGTTAAATGTTAAGATTGTACAATAAAATCATACTGTTTTCCAACCTTTGTTTCACGGACTGATGTTTCAAGGTATTCACAATATCGATTTATTCACAGAGCGGCTTATATTGAACAAGTGCATTATTATTACATAAATTCGCATTTAGAAATCCGAAAAGACGACCCAGTGTGGGATTCGAACCTGCATCTTCCGAATTCATGTCGCTCTGACCAAGTGAACCAACTGGGTAACTGGTCAGTCGTCACAGAACGCGGATGATATGTTAAGCAGAATTCCTCTAAAGCCATTCTTCCGAATTTCAAACTGTGCGCGTCGTTAGGAGATGGTTACCAACCCAAACACTGGCGTGTGGCACCTCGAGATACGAACGACCCGTTTGAAATTTGGAAGAATGGCTTTAGGGGGATTCTGCTTAACCCTTAACATATCATCCGCGCTCTGTAACGACTGACCAGCTACCCTGTTGGTTCAGTTGGTCAGAGTGTCCGACATGAAATCCGAAGATACAGGTTCGAATTCCGCACTGGGTCTTCTTTTCGGATTTCGAAATGCGAATTTATGTATCAAAAACTCCATCTTGCGGAGAAAAGCAAGTAATTCTGTATGTATTATTCTTCACTAACGAATAACTACCTTTCTGTCAAATTATCCAGATCAAAAACCAACTCATACTCATAGTCGAATTTTGACTTTTGGTAACTTTTTGCAGTTTTCGACCGCTGTGCGGTGCACCGAACCTAATCCACTGTCGATCAGTACACGACCCAAGTTGAGGACAGATACCGATCTGGGGTCTTTGCGAAATCTCGTTATTATCGCCTTGAGGCCTAGGTTGAGATCGATCTCGCAACCAACTGGCCAAAAGGACCAAATGAAAAAATAGCCGCGGCGGTTCCTGGAATACGAACACCGCGACGCTATTGTTTTCTTTTTCGGCGGGAAAACGTGTCCGTTTCATCCTTTAGCGCGTCTTTATGGGCAACTAATGATCTGGATTACGTAATTAGTGGTTTTTAGGACGGTCGTCGAGATAATTTAGTTCCAACACGTCACGCTCTAACACCTGTACAGGGAAAATTACGTAACGTTTACAGGGCGTAAAATAGATGAGGAAAGTGAGAATAAATGTGTGTTCCGTATTCGATGCCATAACTGGAAATAATGAATCAGAAATAAAAACATGATTTTTGTATATTGCTTGTTATTTTTTCAATTTCGGGTGTCAGTTTGTAGCAGTGCTAATTATTGTAAATTCGTTAATTCGGTATGTACCAAACTTACGACAGAGCGCCGATGTATTTCTTGTTAGGTACGTATCAAAACTTTATTCAGTAAAAGTTACTGAGGCACCTAAAATGCACAATGAAACTATTTCGCGTTATACAGGATAGTGAGTAATTACAGAATTATTTGTTTATTTCCAAATGACGAGCACCGCGAAAAATCTTAGGCGAGATAATAAAATATTTTGTCACATTGAGATATGGATATTTTTATCTAAGGATTTTAGCAAAAGAGTAATTGACGATTTAGTTCAAAAATATGTTCTAATTACCGTTACTGATTCGTTGACTTGCGCATTGTGTACACAACACTTGTACCGTCAATATTCTTTCCTGTTTGAACTGGACTATCCTATACTTTATATCATAAAATATATTTTTCAAAAGGGTGCATTAAATTAATATCATGACCTGTGTCGTGGCTCAACACTTGAGATATATTACAAAATTGAACATTGAGGTGATTCATACCAGTATACTAAGCTGCTTGTGCTGTGTTTTCAAAAAATCAATAATTAAAACATTTTATTTAACGAAATACAGTGTAATAATGTAGGTCCAATTATGGACATTAAAAAGTATTTATCAAAGGGGGTCCTTTGCTTTATCCTTCCACTCGCTTCTGTGCTATTTTTGGATACCCAAACTACAAAACCAACTGACACTATGCAAGCCCATGGGTTCGAGAACTAAACGACTGCTGATATTCTCTAAAATTTTGTGGAATCTATTTCTAATGTGATTCCATATAACGGCTCACAATTCCACAGTTATTCTCCAATTTAGCTTCCTTTCATATTTTCGCGATTGATACTTCGGAGATTATCTCAATCTAACTCTTTTTGCTGCCACCTTCCGAAAATTTCTTGACCCTCGTTATGGAGACTAGCATCGTGTCCTAAATAATTTTTACATAAGTTCTGTATGAACAAGCGGAATTAACTAAATATCTATATTATTCCAAAAAGGTTATCGAACATCCTCCAAGTCTTGATTAGGTCAGTCGGTTCGGGGTCACATCTAACTTAAATTCTGCCTATCAGCATATGAACAACAATGACGCGGATGCATGGAACATGAAAGGGTGACGCATCAAACGTCCCTTCGGAATTGAATATTCGCAGGCCTTGTTTATTTATTCAAAAAACGCATGTAACCTTTTTTGTGTCGTGTGTGTATTGATATATGCAAAATATTTTGTTAATGTCAATAAAGGTGGCTATTTATTCAGGGCAATTTAAATAGACCCATTGTTCATTATTTTCGAATTTCCTATTTAAATATACGCAAATGCCGCACACCATACACACGGCATTTTAAATAAATATAAAATCTAATATTGACTGGTCGCTCCCTGACTTTTTGATTTCATTCGAACGAATTTGTAGAAAAACAAACAGTCTGTTTGTTTTAAATATGGACGAAGGCTGAAATTTATTTTACTAGTTTGAAATTGTGTTTCGCGTTAGACGCTTTTTTCAAATAATATTTGGAACATTCACTTTGAATTGAATTGGGGTAGGGAAAGACGTAGGCATACCTAGAAGATATTATTTCTTGAAGCATTCTTGACCACAGAAATCCTGAAATGAAATGTTTTACGGTTTTTTGAATAACACACAAAAGACACGAATAAAATATGTAGTTTAGATTAGTCACCATACTTTCTACCATAATCACAAAATATAGTTTCCCTTATATAGTTATTTTCAGTTTCGTTAACAGGTTGAACCTCTGAAACATATTCCCTGCTGACTATTGTGACCGACTAATTCACAGTTATTTCGTTAAGTTTTTATTGAAGAAACATCGTTTAAATAAATATGTTTTTGATTTTGCTAATAACAGTAATAAAACGTTTGGCTGTATTATTCAATATTGAAGAGATACAAAGTATATGTTAGAGGCTGTCAGTTATAGTTGATTATTCACAAGAATACTAAGTTTTGCAGTATATTTCTTACAGATATCATAAATTATTAACTAAACATTGCATGAAGGTTATTTTTTGTGTTAGTGCTTCCTAGCCTGTATTTCTATACAATCCAGTAGTACTTTCGTGGATGCCCGAATGTATGGTAAAGGCCAAACCAAACAGGTTTTCTCGAACATCTCCGATCGAAACAAACTTTGCTTAAAGCAAATATTAAGATAACGTTAGTCAAACAAGAAATGGGACGACCAGAAAAATCTAGTGTCAAGGCTTGATAAATTGGACAGTCAGCACGGTGAATTTCTGGTTTTTTAATAAAAACGCGCAGTTTCGTCTTGGATTTATGTACACGGCACAGCTTTCTACTACGCCAGACAGATATCCCGCCTAGTGTAAAATGGGATGTAATTAATGATGAAAGAAACGTCTGACAGTATTTTACATAAGTGCGATAGCGACAATAATTTACTTAATAATCTCCAAGATTGAAGCCAATACATAATTCGCATTCAGAAACTGGGTCTACTGCAAGATTGGAACCACACACTTTCTGGTTGCCGGTCAGACGCTCTAGCCGACTAAACTGAGCAGGCACCCCGCTCACTCGATCTAGAACGCACCCACCCGAAAGCGTTTTTTTCTTACGAATTTCAAAATGCGCTCGTCGGTCGTTCGTCGTCCGCTCAAGTACAAATGATACGCGAAATTTTGAATTCGGAAGAAAAATTACTTTTGATACAGCCAAGCTGTTTAGCGCAATTGGGTAGGCTGTACAGCGATCAGAAGATAGTTGGTTTGATCCTCCAGTTTTTGCTTGTCTAGCTTCTAATGCAAATTTGTATATAAGTGCAATATTTCAGAAACTGGGGAAGTTTTAAATGATTGATTGTATATGAAACCTGTCCGATACATTTGAATTTACCAAGAGCTTGCCACTAAGAATTTATCACAGGAAAACGGCCCATTTCGTTTAGTTAAATAGACACGGTCTTTTTAAATTTCATATAGACTCAGTATTTACATTCAATGAAACACATAATAATATGAATTTGTTGATCTTCCTTTCTGGTCAATACAGTTTTATTAAAAGGTCACTGGTATTTATCATAATATAAATATTATATATAATTAGCTGTTAAAATAAATGGGAAAAGCTTCATATAATGCAATGGCAACTTACAGTTTTTTGTTAGCATAATGTCTATAAAGAAACTTTCTAACTATAATTCATATGCCTAGCTCTGTTTCACTAATCTGTGTTTTTTACTGATATGAGACGATAAATGCCAGATTTTTTAGAAAGCTACATAAAAATGCGAGGTTCACAGGTGTCTGCCGCCAAACAAATAACGATCTGATTTTAATATCTCTCGATATCTCTCCGCTATGTTTTATAATATGGGTATGAAGATTTATGGAAACGTGGTTTATTCGAAGCAGATATGAATAAAGTGGAGAAAATCACCGATCCATTGATTCGCTTTCTGAATCTTTAAAAACTAAAATATAAATTGTTTCAAGTTGACAAATTTTCTTATCAAATCACTCAGCTGCGAACGAAGATGTTGACCTGGAAAGTAAAATATTCACTGATATTAACTAACTGAACTTTGCTAACGTTTCTGGTGAAACAAAAAGAAGATTCAATGATTTTATTTTAATCTTATACTCTCACAATGCATGACGAATACTATTATTATACGAAATTACCACCATTATCGGCGTTGAATACCAAACAAACCGTCACATTTTTTCCCATCAATTAGTTAATAAAGCACCATCATGAAAGAAGCAATTGTCGGCTTTTCGCTTTTCCAAAAATATGTAATTATCGGCGCTGCAGTTCACATGGTTTACGCCATATTCAGGCACTGTTTCCAATCTGATTGCGGTGATTAAAAAAATGAACATTGTTACCACTTCGACATACTTGACTGCACCGGGTACTTCGTGCGGGCATATTTATTTTAGGAATGAAGGGTGAATAACGACAGGACCGGATTTATTAGTAGGAGAAACGTTTTGGGAACCATGGATTTAGAAAACCTTATATCCTGTTGGTTTCATTGATACTGTGCATTGTCTCCCATCAGAGTGGCAACCCACTTATAATTATCACTGAAGGATCGGCGTTAAGCAGATATTAATTTCTTATTACTCATTGTTAGTGGCTGAAAAATGTAAACCTTATTCTAATATATACAGTATTCTAAAAGTTAATTAATAATAGTTTTTATTTATACAATTTAAATTCACCTTAGAGAATAACAGCTACTCATTATATAGGTATGATTTCCATATATGTGGAAGCTAAATTGGAATTTTTACTACTGAGTTATCAAGTTCTTATTACAAATCTAGTGACAACAATCGGAACGAGACATAATTTGTGCGTTATTCTACAGGTACTATGATAATACAATTTTTTCCTTCCCTATAAAAGGTCAAGAAATCGGTAGAGCCTCAGGAGTACGAACCACTGCCAGTGTTATCACTTTATGAAGTATATATAGTCTTTACAGTTTTGCAGAATAACGGCTTTTTTCCTCTATAACAAGAGAGTGAGGTTATTAGGACTATCCTTACAACAACCTTATGTCTAGATACAACCCTGTGAGCAATTCTCTTGTTACATTAATTGAGTACGTCGATAGGGGACGTATACACTTATTGTTACATAATATCCTAATTGGCCATGGAAACGGCACGCTTTGATTCCATTAATAACTATTTAAGAGGCAGTCAATAGGTGTTCAGTATGCACTAGAGAGTATTTAAATAGTCGTCAATACTACTATGACTTAACTCTCACAACCTCCAACAGAGCTTCATCTGAAGCATTCTGTTGGAACTATTGCCGGCCACAAATGCGCATAACAGAATGTCAATAAATTGTAATGAAGACGAAGGCGTGATGGTAGTGTGGCGTTCAGTGAGTTTAATATACATATACCTGTTTGATCAAGCGATTTTAAATGAGCTTTTTTGGCACACTTTTCATGTACTGTATTGTTTGTAGTCTTAAAAAGAAAAGTTTAGGTGAACTTGATATTTTGAAGGTACAATTTCGAGATATAGTGCTTTGAGGTTTTTGAGATACAATGAAGTCATATTATCAACGCTGTATCTTGATAATGAATTAATGAATTTTCTAGACTACAAAGCCGGATTGTAGGAATTTATTTATGTATTGGTCAATATGTCTTTTCGAAATGTAACACCGGTACACACAAGACGCAAGTCCACAAAAAATGTAATTCAAATTATTTGATTAAAAAAAAATATTAAGGTCAGGGGTCCCAGTGCTCAGTCGTATAAAAGGTGGAAGCATATTGCAGTGGCGGCTCGCCAATTCAGAGAGGTAGTGCCAGAATGAGAGCCAACATTTAAGACCGGTATAAAACTGGAAGAAATACTAATAACTTACCCTCAATTATTATGATTATATGCAGTGATGCATAATAAGTCTTTCAAGGCCAACCGAAAAGCTTCACAAAACCTTATAAAATGAATAATTTTATTTAAAACTTATCGGTTATTATCCACTTAATCATTATGCTTTATCAGAGCCTCACGGTATGCCGAATTTGATTGAGTCTTTATGCTTGATTTACCAAGCTAAGACAGTCTGCAAACATTGTTCAATATGTACTTTCGACTTTTGATGAGTCTTAGTTTTTTTCTCATATATGGATAAGATCGTCTGTGCCTTTATTAGGCCAAATCTCTCCCCCTCCAAATAAAACGCACACAATTCAAAACAGTTCCGAGGCTTGGACGCTTAAGAAGGCGGAAATGGATAGACTGTAGGCTTTCGAAAGATGGTGTTTTCGAAGAATGCTGAGGATCTCTTGGACTGATAGGGTCTCAAATGTGGAACTACGACAGAGAATACAAAAGCAGAAAGAAATAATTAAAACCCTCAAAATAAAAAAACTAGAGTACCTTGGTCATGTTATAAGGGGACCCAAATATGTTCTGCTAGAAATAATTATGGAAGGAAAATCAAGGGCAAGAAAGGCCAAGGAAGACGAAGAACCTCTTGGCTGAAAAACTTGAGGGATTGGTTTGGAATGACGTCTAAACAATCGTTTAGAACAGCAGCAAACAAAGTTAGGATTGCTATGATAATATCCAATCTCCGCTAGGAGATGGAACTTGAAGAAGAAGGTAGTGCTATGGCACCGTGGCACTACCCCACACGCCGCCACTGGCATATAAATATAATTTGACAGCAAGGCCCTTGAAATAACTGATTCAAACCTAGACATATTTTAACACAAAGTGAATCTAGAAAATTGTACCACCCCAATATAAGTTGCGTTCTGCCACTTCTTTTGATAAATTTCAAACAACAATCATCATTTATCTCGAAAACGAAGTCTCAAAATATATAAGCTCAATTATTCAGTGCATTTCTAGAATCTATCTCTCTGCCGCACCAATACTGCATTACCGAATTACCACATTGACACTTGTCAAGTACCGAGCATACACTTATACACTTAAAAAAAATATGCTTGTGCACAATGCAAATTTCAACCATATTCCAAACAAAATGACATAAAAGCAAATACGGAGAGGACATTGGAGTCGCAAAGGCGAAAGGGTAGTGATAGCGCATTGTATATGAAACCAAAATCTATACATTGAATGAACTGCCTTTTGGAGGCAGCGCCAAGTGGGAAGCTCGACGCTCATTGTGTTTTGCATTCGAATGATTTTAATCTCCACGCAGGAACGTTATTATGTATACGTCTAAAATAAATATACAAATATAATGCCCAATGGTTACGGTAGCCGCGCGGACCGTATTGTAAGTTTTTTTTTTGTTATATCTCCATGCGGACCTGGGAATGTAATTGTTAGCGCGCTGGAGTATAATCGATGATTCGGTTTTTTTTGATAGCCCCTTCTAGTCTACATTCGTTGCATTATGGCTTGTATGTTCTACAATATATGAAAATGAAAACAACAATGATCCGTATCAAAATGTAAAAAGCTATTTATTCAATCGTATGTTGCCAAGCAAATAAAATGAGATAAAACAGAGAGACAACTACATAATAAGTTTCAGAAATTACGTTAATCAAAGTTATCAGGATAATTTCAGTTATTGTATTAACTCTTTTAATGCGCTTATTAGCTTTTTGATTAACCTTAATAAGATCTTTTTATTTCTATCGATTATCATGTCTATATGTATGTCTGATAACAATAATAATGGTAATAATAATAATAATCATTATTATTAATATTAATAATTATCTCCAAGTGTCGCCCTCTATTGGAACGCTCATTGGTAACTTACGAACTCAAAGGTCCTAACACCTGAACTGCCTTGAAACGGCTGATTGCATAGTGGAGAGGATACACTTAATACCGAAAATGTGTTATATCATAAAACGTCACGTGTTTCCCAAAATTTCATAATTTCCAAAGCTTACCTCAAGTAGATTAACGGCTCTAGAATCCACTTACCAAAATGTTGATACAACATGAAAATACGGAGTCAACCTACTTGACGCCATTTTTTCGGAGGCTAAGTAGCACCATAATTGTTAGTCATGATCTTTATTTTGTTAAAATGCAGTAGTATTTAGTAATATTACCTGCCAAACTTAAAAAAATTAAGTCCTTCATATTTAGGAGAAACATCAGAAATGCATCATAATTTAGGACAATTGCTTCGGAAGTAAATTGCATTTCTGTGTATCACCAAGCCAGAAAACTTGAATAGCATCGATTTGCAAGATCTATAGGGCTTTTTCGTCCCTGGTTTTGTAGTAGCCTAGTATCAAAATTGCATCAATATCTGAGGTATTTTATGGGTTGTGATGGACGACAGATAGACAGATGGACAAATGTAAGGTGTAACATAATTACAAGTGAACCGGCCAGATAGGTAGATAGATAGACAGAACTGAGCGACATAGTCTTTTGTAACGTATGTCATGAATGATCAAGAAAACATAGTATCTAGAGTTCGTTTTTTTTTGCCTGGGATACAAGAATTGACACCTAACCAGACTTTTAAAACAAGTTACTGCGTCACGTATGGATACGTTGATACGTAGATACATTTGACAGTCAGGGCAGTTTATGTTTACCTAGATGTATAAATTTTATCAATATATGTAAAATTTATGCAAATAAACAGCTGCTAAGCTAAGAAAATTAAGCGAGGTAGGTCAAATACTTAGTGAGCCTATTTGGACACAGTATATGCCCAATATCGGAAAAGTGGGTAGTAGCAAGCAGTTTGCGTTATTTGCCTGTTTGTGAAAATATGTCAAATATTTTTTGTGGACGTTTACGTTCTTGAAAAAATTGATCAAATACACCTTATTTCTATGCAAAGTGAAGTGTGATTTTTTTCTTTTGAGGGAATAAAGTTTAGTGGTGTTGCATAACTACTGAGTATTTATATGATAGATACAGGTAGGGTTTCAAAACCAGTATATATTTATGTTTTATTACGTTTTACAGATACAAGATATATTAAATAGCTTCTTCAACGTTGCTTACATAGGCTAACCTGATAGCCCAGACTATGAGCTATCCAGCTGAATCAGTAATACTAACGATATATGAATATTCAGGATTCTATCGCTCTCATATACTTTTTTATCAAATCAAATTGAAAATTCATTTTTGAAAATAGTTGTGCTGTCTAGTAGTAACAAGATAGTAAAGCAAGAAATAATTTGAACTTGATTTAATTTTTTTTTATATTTCTGGGTACTTATAATTCAAGAGTAGTTCATAATAAAAAAAACTTCGCAATTCAAATCTTCCATATTTCCATCTTCAAGCTAATTTCAAAAATATTAGGGTGCTCAAAATTGTTCAAATATGTTAAATTTAGTTTAAGCGCGCATTTTTAGAATTCCGGTGTATCTAAAAAAATGTAGGCTCAATTTTCTCGAAAGACTCACTTGACATTTCTTTGATCTGCAAACGCTTTGGCAAACAAACAAACATGGAATTGACGACTTTGAAGCAAAATAACGCAATTCACGCCTAACGAATTCTACAGTGGGGTGTGAACAACTTTTCTAGGCAGAACCATTGACATATCTAAAGCAGCTCCTGTTCACTCGCCTTGGATGAGTGATGCTGTTAACCGGGTCTGACATGATACCCAGAAAAAAATATGCTTCCTCTCCCATGAAGCGTGTAACAGTTATTGCCCTATTAGCAATATATTGGAATAGCGTAATGAAACAGGTCGATCATGTTTACCAGATTGATTTTATTGGTACTGGTTTGTCTTACTGTTCCCATAGGCTTTTACTTTACGGGCTACTGATCGCCAGTGCGACGCTTGTTATGAAGAAATATCCTCGTCTAATGAGCGACGTAGAACGATAGAACACACTCTCTCCAGCAATCTTTGCGCAAATTGGCATGCAATCCGCCAAATAATTAAAAATGCCGCTCAATCCCAGACGCTAATTGGCGTGCTCTTCTTTAAATTTATACGACACGTATCATTATATCGAGCAGTTCAATCATTAAAAAGAAACATGATATCTGAGGGTGCTGTGTGATAATAATAACAATTTTTATTAACAAAACATATATATGCAAATGAACGCAAACAATTGTCAGTGAAGTTATATTGAGCCACTTGTATATCATAGCTCAGTGTACGGCACAGTTACATGGTTGTTTTGTGCACTACCTAAGGAGAATAAGGTAGAGGCACATTACGTATCTTATTATGAGGAGCAAGATATTTCTAAGCCTCTACTCGAATGTAGTAGATGTATATGCAACCAAAAACAACTTTAACTGACCTCTGTAAAAGGTTCACCGCAGATCACTTTGCTAGGTACATAACGAGAAAGCAGACTGCCTGGCAAGGATAGGAGCAAGAGGTGCATGCATCGGCCCCAAACCCTTGCTGGGCATTCGCAGAGGCCAGATCAGTATTGCCAGGGCATATATCGAACTTGCAAAAGCATGGTTGGAGAGAGACGACTGCAGGCAGTCCAAGAGGTTCATAGCTGGCCCCAACAAACGTAGGGAGCTATGGCTACTGAACCAGAAGAGGGATTCACTCCACTTGTTGGTGTGGATTCTCACAGGTCACCGCAGATTGAACAGCCACATGACACCCATAGGAGTGGTCAAAGACCCAATCTGTCAGAAGTGCTGGGAGTAGGACGAGACCTCGTTCCACTTCCTGAGCGAGTGTGCCGTATACAACGGCCTTAGGGCTGAGGTGTTCGGCATAGCAGAGTTTGACGGGGAAGAGAGCTACTTAGCGGAATGGTCGGACATCATGACCTTTATCAAAAGGTCTGGAAGGTTCGACACCAGGTTACCAGGTCTGCCATAGTTTTAGTGATGGTCTTCGGGGTCGGCAAAAAGGGCCAAAGGTGGCCTACTTGCCGGGCTTTGCCTCGCTATCACTACTACTACTACTTGCTAGGTACATCAAATGAGCTGAATGGTATGTAATTCAGCCAATTTGTAGTATTCAATGTATGATGGGAAAGAAAAAAATCATGATCCTTTTGATTTTTAGTACGTACAGAAGTCGATTCACAGGTATTTAGGGAGATAACACATGAAGACGAAAATTTTGGTGGTATGAAATATAATACGATGCTACTCTCCATACCGAAATCCATTATGCCCTCTTGTGATGGGACACATAATAGATAGCCAATGGATTTTGGTCATAGTTGATAACGACTATCCGAGTGTCTCATATTTCAGGTGGAGACGGTTGATAGATACCATGAATATATAAGTACACACCCAATAAGGTTTTTCGCATGCAAAGGTATACAAACGTTTTACCCTGCTAAAAAAAAGTAGATTGATATTAGTTTATAAACAGTGAATATTATATGCTTATATCATATCTAGTTTTATTTATCACCATGTCACACATTTTCGTCGGTCTGTCTGTTTGACTATCTCCGTCCGGTATTCTATCGCCTCTCTATAACTAGATTTTGATGAACTTTGAAACTATGCCACGTAAATAAAAGATAAAGAAAACAAAAGGCAATAAGAATTATACAAGGCATTTCAACCCTGTTATAGGGTAATATGTACTTATTAATCACATGTACGTGTTCTCAAATCCCAATGAACATATTAAATGATTGAGTTAACCGTTTGTAGGTAACCTGCTGTGAAGGAAAGTGTATCGCACTCCAGAAGCGCTCACTTAGAATAAATCTCTATTCACATTGACCTTGGAGCGCTGTAAATTGTAACCGTCGGAAACAAATCCCCTGGCAGCTCATTCCTCAATGCTGCGGTTCTCCAAAAGAGAGTCATCTTATTGTGTAGCTTTAGAAATGTGTTGTTTGCTGGTATCAGAAATATTTATTATCAAATGTCTGTTTTGATCTACCCTGCACCCTGTATATTGCTTAAAATTGTGTATTGAAAGATTGGATTTACGGAGAATTCATATTAATACTTCTATATATCATGTAGATTGAAGATGCTCTTCACAAAGAACATTCACAAATAAATCTTTATTTCTTCCTGTGACGCTTTTTGATCATGATTTAAATATAAATCGATACGCGCCACTGAAATAGTTATTTGAGAAACTTCTGTGTTGAACACATATTAGATTTTCATGGAGATGAAAGAATTGTGTAACTATCACACAGTTTCATCGTCGGACTGTCAGACGACGATTTAAATATGAATCGAATCGCGTCACTGGAAGAAATAGAGTTTTATTTGTGAAACTGTGTGATAATTACACAATCATTTTATCTGCATGATGGAAGAGATTCACCAAGTCAGAGCCATCTACAATGTACATATTGGTTTGGTAACTGTGTAGTGTTTGTGGTTGCTCCACCAAAGGATCCTGTATTTCATATATGGAGGGATTAATATTCGTTACACCGGAGAGCTCCATGGATAACTAACTTTTATTTCATCAACTCAAAACTTAATTACTTCGAACAAAGTGATGATAATAATTCTACACGTAGACGTTGTTATATCCTAAGGCCAGTGTCAAACTGGTACTCTGAAGTACGAAACGGTGCAACGTTATCCTGTAGCTGAAAACGCTACCTCGCTTACCCGCAGCCTTCAGGTGACACCAGACCACTAAATCAGAACAACTAATGAAACTGACTGTGCTATTGATGCATGCACTGTCCTAATAGTTCTTCGCCTTTTCATTTACACGACTCCATTTTCTCCAGTATCCGCACCATCAATCAAAGCACTAATAAAACAGCATGAGACTCTGTGGACATTTGTATAACAGAGAAAGCTACCGGTATTTACCACACACAATTAGTTGCAACTAAATAATAATAATATTGTTGTATCAATTTGTATTCAATAGTTGCTGACTAACGGTCGTTATAAGATGAAATGCTGCACCGTTGTAGAGAGTTACCGCGATCAGAAAGACACATTGACACCAACAATGAAAGATAGAATCATCAGTGAGTATGTGTATCTTCCTTAGAAATCTGATTAGCATAATTATGCATTTTATATTTTTACTGACCATCTTATGTAATTATATATATAATAATATATAAGACAACAGCTATTATCAGTAAGCTATGTTACACTGAATTGTAAAATTAAAATGACATTAAATTTTTTACTTCCGAGGAAAACAGTTTTTAGTAACACTGCTTAGAACTTCCATTATATTGAGACCTTTGGCATTTCACAACGTTTCGATTGATTTGGTATCCCTAATCGTAATCAGTAAGTCAGTAGTTCCATCACATCCTCTAGTGGCAGATTTACTCCTTCTGGAAGTGTTTGATCATTTTCCAGCTTCTTCAGGATTATCTCCAGTGCTTCTAACACTGAAACTAAAATTTAATTGAATGACACTCGTTACTGAATATTAAGCAATTAGTTTTGCTGACTATATTGCTGTACAATACGTTGCAGACAGCTACAGAATGCTAAAAAGTTATGTTTGTAAGTAACATCTTAGTCAAACAACATCCTAAGATCCAATACTTTTTTTTGACTGAGATGCTGTATGAACGAATCATCTGTTTACTTCAACTGTGAGTCTTAATGCCAATTCTCAGACCACAAAAGTTTAACTGCAACTAGAGACATTCATTTATTAATGACATTCCAGTTTATTATCATTCAATATGTATTTAAAGTATATACAGCAATAGTTGTGAATCTATAAAACTCTCAACGAACACTTTAACCATTAAACTGAATTAATTTATAAAGGAATCACGTTATTTAGGTGAAGTAAATCGAACCCAAGGAGTTTAAAATGGGCATGTCTATGTTCATATTGTAATAGAAAACGTTATTTGTACTTTCTGCCAGTATACCTGCAGATTATCCTTTGTACCTCATTAACCTTCACTTGAGGCCGAAACGGTGAAAACCACCGACACCGATATATTTATATTAATAGATTTTTTCAAATTTTAGCTGTAGAAATCAAACAAATCAATGGCTATCCACATATTTCTAATTAGATTAGTGTATCAAACCTGCTTGCTGAGAGAAAATATAAACATCACATCTCATTTATCCAAACTTAGGGTTTCATTCACATTCCTTTTATATCAAAACAAGAAATCCTATTAGACCTAAAAAGTCATCCGTGGGTGGCAACTCAGTTTCTACTGCTAAGCGGCAAGGAATGGTGGTCACGCCTTTAATTATAGTGCAATTAAATTGAGGAAGATTTTTTTAATTGTGTGATATTTTTTTATTTGGAAGACTTTCAGTAATTTATCATCAGATATGGTAGACAATAAAAATATGAATAAATTTAAGCACAAACCGTTTTTACTCGAAATTAAGGATTTTTCTACCAGAACTAATTGACTTTTCAAGGTATGTTGATCAATTAAAATAAACCACTGGTTTCTTTGATACTGACTAAGAGATACAGAAACGAAAACGAGGATATACTAGGCGATTAAACGTCATATTGCAGAGTTAGGAACCACGAGGCACCGCGTACACAACTTGTTTGTGTGGGTGTAAATAACAGTCAATAGATAAATATTCAGCGTAATACGATAATAGAAACAATAAGTGTTATAAGAAAATTATGTCAGTAATATTTGTTAGCATATTCATAATTATAGCGAGACACGATTATACATAAAAACTGGTAACAATGTGACTAAATAAATTTGCTCTTAAATTAGGAGGGAAATGATTGGAAATAACTTGATGAGCGTCGAACAGGGAAGTGATAGAAAAATTAAAGTAGACAGAAGCAAAAGTGGTATAACAAAAGGATGTGAGTACCCAATTTTTTTATCGAAACGTCTAGGAAGTGGTAGTCTACGTGAGAGCCATGGTCTCGTCCATAGAGGTAGGTACTATCGTCAGTATTCCTCCCAATGTTAATATTTATAATGTGTTCTATGTCAAGCACGTTTTGTTGTTGGAGGGCTATTGGCAGCCCTGCAGCGGGCTTTATCAGCCTGCATGACAATTAGAAATCGCGCCTCCAGTTACAGTAGAAGCGTTATCATCGTCGACCCCGACTATCTTTACACGTTACAGTCAGTGGTGTGCACATGTATTTGATATATATATATATATATATATATATATATATATATATATATATATATATATATATATATATATATATATATATATATATATATATATATATATATATATATATATATATATATATATATATATATATATATATATATATATATATATATATATATATATATATATATATATATATATATATATATATAGGGCTTACTGTTCCACATATGCAAGGCTAGTTCTGGAGCAGCAAAACCTTCTTGATTTTAAATGCTTTCGTCGACATACTGTTGCACTCCATCTTCATTTTGATGCAACAGCTCTTGAGTTTGTTCAGAGGCAACTACTTCTTCTACAGAAAGCTCTTGCTCATGGTCATCAGAAGAAATTGATCTGCATCTTGTTCTGTAATATCTTTATACCTCTTTATTTGTTTAATTAAATCAAACAAGAGCATCCCAACCTTACAATCGCGGTCATCTAGCGTCTTCTGATCTTACAGGCAGCTGATATAGAGGCAAATCATCTTGTGTCTCATGATCTGGATTTAAATATTGCTCCAGGACGTTGGTATTGTCGATGCTTGGACAGAATTCCAAGCTTGACTCACCCAGTGGAAAACAACGTGAACGTGATCCAATGTGTAACACTGACTTCCAATTCGCACTTTAATCATTTGCTTGAAATTTGTGGCAGAATTTGTATCTGCAAATTTTTTTCTCTACATAAGGCTATCTGGCACACACCATATATTTTCTTCCAACAGGTAGCTAACCCTTATTAAATATGTAACTTATAAAAACGTACAAATATGAACAGATAGAAATATAATACAGAGGAATTCCCTGTAAATCGTTAAGTCAGTCAGTATGTGTTGTTTCGGAAATTTTGTCATTTCCCGTAATCACCTGATAAATATATCCTAATAAGGCGTGACGCTCGAATAATGCGGACTTCAACGTCGGAATATCTCAATCTCTCAATCTAGCGATAGAAAGGTAGAGAGTCGGATAATCGAGAGTTTATTGTAATCAACGTTGATTGTAAACAATACTACGTACTCCCAAAAATCAATAAACAGAACATCGGTCAAACACAGTCTCCCAAAAAAGTGCATAAAAGCGAATACGTTGAACTTGACTATTTTCGAGGGAGCGTAATAAATGTTAAAAGTTTGATTTCGGACTTCCATTGTCTATAACAGTTCACCTGAAGAAGATTGAAGATAGTACGTCAATCGAAACGTCGTGACACTCAAAATTTTATAGACAATGGAAGTCCGAAATCAAACTTTTGATAAATCCACCTTGTCTACAAGTTTCAAACAACAGTAATAAATGTTATATGGCAGAATATTTCGGTGTGGAAAACTTCATGACAGCGTGGAAAGTACCGAGTAAATCAACTGCGGAGTAACTAGTCAGTTGCTTGATTTTAAGACTCTATTATCCCTATGAATGTGTCGCCACTGCGTATCGTATCTCTTAACACGTTCGCCAGTGTGATGGCGGTAAGTGGATTCGACTGTCACCTTGTTCGCTGATTGTGCTTCGAATTCGAATACGATTAGCGGACGCCAACTAGGCTATCGCACGCAGCCTTGTTTGCTATTTCGGCGATAACCGACGAATGGAAATTGGACGGCAACCGAAAAAATACACTGGGTAGGTACTCCAGTCTAATTATACTTATCAACTTATGGTTATGGAGGCTCGTTATGTGCCGGTTGTTGGAACGTCAACGCCATGGAGATAGCACAATCATACTAGTAGGCGGTGCTTCTATTGAATATGATACGAGGGCTGGTTTAATGCACATTTTGTACTGGAGTGGTCTTAATGGATATACTTTTTTTTTTGAAACAAATCTTTATTAAGAAAAATAAACAATTTTACAATAGTTAACAATTTTTTACACATAACTCTAAACAGTGCTTAAAGCAATGGCTTCGAGAAAACGAAACATGAACAAAATTAACAGTGAGGGTAACAATTAGCTTGATTTGCACACTCCTTAACCAGTTTTTCATTTTTTTATTACAAAGTACCTGAAACCTGTTGTAGTCTTAATGCCTCTTGATAAATTATTAAAAGTTTTTGATGCATTAACTATAGGATTGTAAAGACCTAAGTTAGTTCTTGTATTTATTTGATAAATGTTATTTATATTTCTGGTCTCATAATTATGAACTTGATTAGCTAATATTAGATTGTATTTGATTTATGTTGTTTATTGAGTACTTTAAATATTAATTTAAATTGTTCAATTTGCAACAGAGTGTTAAATTGAAAGTATTAAGTTATCTGTATAATTTACTTGAGTTAGTTAATCTATCATAATCATATAGTACCTTTAGTACTTTATTTTGCAATACCTGCATCTTCTGAAAATTGGTTTGACTGCAAGTTCCCCATATAGGGAGTAAATATCTAAAGTGGGATAAAAAAAATATGAACATATTTCAAAATTAAATTCCTTCCAGCAGAAGTCCATTCTATTGAAGGAACACCGGAAAGATCTTCACAATGTACATGTTATGCAATGAAGATCATGTGGTTTTTCAAATTCTATGATTTGAGTATTCGACCAAGAGAAAATCTTCGACAGATACAGAACACATAATATTATCAATTCACTGTATAATGTTGTAACCTTAAAGAAGACACTATAGTGTGTTGTATTGGCCAAGCACCAGAAGTGAATAAAAAGCCGTCTTGCTCCAGGTGACGAAAAAAGCTAATTTTGCTGTCGAGTGCAATAAACCGCGGACATTTGTCCGTGATCCGCTAAGTGGTGTGTCCGGCCACTTTGGTGATGTTTCGTGCTCACGTCCCGTACGCATCCAACTTCCTGGAATTGCTCGCAAAACAGCGGCCGTCAATTTCGGTGGTGGCGCGTCTTCGGTATTGTCCGATGGCCAAATTGCATCTCCAAATATTTTTGCATGTGCTCGCTCCTGCTCGAGCCTGCCTTTTTTCCGCGCAATTACTTAATTACAGTAGCATGTTTCATTAAGTCAACGGAGACCTGAGAGCACTATCGTCGGCATGCGAATGCTGCTGGTCCGCCGCCTGCGAGCTGAAGTGAGACTTCCAAGAACACGATAGTCCCGCAGTCGGCGACAACGCTACGGTCAGACCGTGTCAAGCTTTTTGGAAAAAAAACTGTTAATAGACAGAAGGTACAGGTATGTATTGCATACTTCAAAGATCATCTCGCAAAATTGTTGAGTAGTAGTAGTAGTGGGAGGCAAAGCCTGGCAAGTAGGCCACCTTTAGCCCTTTTTGCCGACCCCGAACCCCAAAGACCATCACTAAAAAATAAGAAAAATATAAAAAATACAACACTATGGCAGACCTGGTAACTTCCTAGTGTCGAACCTTCCAGACCTTTTGATAAAGGTCACGATGTCCGACCATTCCGCTAAATAGCACTCTTCTCTGTCAAACTCTGCTGTGCCGAACACCTCAGTCCTAAGGCTGCAGTATACGGCACATTCGCCCAGGAAGTGGAAGGAGATCTCGTCCTCCTCCCAGCACTTTTGAAAGATTGGGTCTTTGACCACTCCGATGAGTGTCATGTGTCTGTTCAGTCTGCAGTGACCTGTGAGGATCCCCACTAACAAGTGGAGTGAATCCATCTTCCGGTTCAGTAGCCATAGTTCCCTACATTTGTTGGGGCCTGCTATGAACCACTTTGACTGCCTGCAGTCGTCTCTCTCCAACCATGCTTTCGCAAGTTCTTTGTATGCCCAGGCATCCAGAGCATTACTAACCTGGCCTCTGCTAATGACCAGCAAGGTTTCGGGGCCAATGCATACGCCCCTTGCTCCTATCCTCGCCAGGCAGGCTGCTTTCTCGTTGCCTGGCACCCCGCTGTGACCAGATACCCACATGAGGGTCACCTTCTTGTATTGGGCTAAAGATTGGAGGGCGGCACTGCATTCCTGGACCAGAGGTGTTCTGATCCTAGGAGATGCTACCGCTCTTAAAACTGCCTGACTATCGGAGCATATATAGATGTCCTGCTCCGTGCATTGTTGTACTTCCGCTGAATATGCCATCAGGATGACAAATATCTCCGCCTGTTGTTGAGAAGTAAAATAAGTATAACTTGTGGGATGCTTTTAAGTCTAAGTATCAATTTCATATAACCCAAAGTCTATGGAATTAGCTCATTTGCGTAGCGCCGTAAAGACATGTAGTTCTGAATTAACTTTGACATCTAAACCCATCAGTATCGAATGAAAAAGCACAGCGATAAATGTCTATATTAAGTGAACACATTTCGGAACGATAAATCAGTAGAATAGTTTTAGTAGTCACATTTGGAGTTAAATATATACATAGAAATTCTTAATAAAAATAACGATTGAAAAAGTTATGCGAACTTTTTGAATATTAATTTGTTTTCACAGAATATGGTACTGGAAACCAACGACAACGACTAACGATTTAGTTTACGGCCACATGAAAAATCGGATCAAATAACCATACTTCCATGAGATTCCGAATGTGTAGTACAGGACTATTTTTCAAGTATCCCAGAATACGCATAATTTTACCATTTCCATTAAAATAATCTGCAGAGATGTTTTACGCCTTGTTTCAGATACTACCAGGTAATCATCCTAAATAGAATTCCTGATTATCATCATCAGATCTGGTTGAAGATCCATACAATGCATTTAAGTAGCTGGGAGGTGCCAGACTAACAAAACGCTAAGTTAGTAGAAGCTATCCTGTCAATTATTAATCAATGGTCACCATCGAAACTGCTAAGTACTTTCCATTTGTCCGAGGATGAGCGTCCATCACTGCCGCGGTACCATCTTCGCCGATCAATAACTGTCATAAAGGCCTTCTTTAATTATGCTGTGAGAGTATTGTCAGGGGCGGGTAAGGGTACAACAGAAGGGCGCAAGGTATATCAAAGCAATCATAGACAAAGAAGGCGACAATTGCCTTATATACTATATGCATGTGGGGGATGGTGGTAGAAAGAACAGTTTCCATGATAAGGGCTATAAAAGCGCTTATTTTAACAAAGACATGTGCAAACTGAGAAATCTCATTTGAATATGTTGTCAAATTTTTTCGATATCATGATCATTATTCTTATTCTACTAGTTTAAAATGTTCTGATAATATTGATGGGGAAACGTTCTGTATTGTTCTGTTGTTTTCTCCTAGGTTACACAATATAATGCATATTATTTTCACTTGCTACCCCTTATCTTACCGTTTGCTGTTTTTTTCGTCTATTGTTTATTAGAATCGATTAGCCAGTAAACCAATGAAGGTATATTCCTTAAGTAGTTGAGCGCTATGTTTTAAATAAAATAAAATGGGTTTCCTAACTCAATAATCAAAATAGTTTTGTTAATCATATCTTAATGAAGGTTGAATATACTGAGCAGCGTATATGTATAAAATTTTCGTATACTTTCCGAAGAATAATAAACAACAATATTATTTACATCCTTTAAATTTGAAGAAAAATGAAAAAAAGTAAAGGGTATAAAGGCATAAGAAGAACCGGACTGACAAAGATTCGGCCTTTGTTAGCAACGTATGGTAAAACGCTTTTGAATTAAAACAATTCCATAAAATCAGATGCAGCCAAATAGAAAGTTACTTTCTACAGCACAACTGTCAACACTTCAGGCTTCTTAAATTTTGTGCCAAATGCAATGATATATCTTTCAAATATACAGTAATTATGGATATTTATGAGAAACGTCTTTTTCAGCGTTGATGTTAGAATTACGCCTCCTAGTAGTTGGGGCAAATGATCCTTTCAGAGTCCAAGTAATCCGCCACTGAACTCTTCAACCGCGTAGACTGTAGATAGTATCGCGACAAACCTTAAGTAGCTACTCTCTGATGCTGTTCTTATTCTTCTTCTCCTTATGCTGCTGGTGTTTCGAGTGCGTTCTCGTAATTTTTAATTGACGCTATTATTTCGGCCGGAGTGGTGGTCCGCAGGACGACTAAGACAGGTAGCAGGATGATGGAGCTGGTCAGATACACACACTGTACGGGGAATCGGTCATTTTTCTTTCTTTATTGGTGCGCTGATAATTGCCGCAGATACAGCAGGTGAATCGCTCACGGTTCACGGTTGAGGAGGACACGCTGGGAATGTTAAAGAAAAAAATCAGAGGACGTGAAATGACGTGCCTACGGAACTTGGACGTGACTGATGATTATTTTTGAGCAAAACGAAGACTTATCGATCTACGTTGGCAGTTCACTGTATTGCGGAGGTGATGTTTAGTTTGCCGAGATCACATCCTTTCGGTTGAAATTATGCTGTTTTTAATAAATTCGGTACACTATTTGTCACAAACAGGCTATGATATAAGATTTATATGGGTGAACATATTGGAATCAAATAGAATGAAACTGTTGATGGTCTGGCCAAAAGAAATGCTTTGTCAGGTGATTTATAAACTTATCCCTCTTTCGGACTATAATGCTCAACACAGAGAAATAGCAAGGGTCAATTGGGCAAAACAGTGGAAAACTTACACAGCAACGCACACAACTAACATAGTTGAATGCTCTAATCCATCCTGAAATACCATGGCATCATTGGTATAGAGGATACAACTATGCAAGATAAAGTATAACATCGCTGATAAGGATAAAATTTGGACATAGATTTATCACTGTGATATGATAGATCTTCAGTGGCTGATGGAGTAATCGCTTATTCGTAACCGAGCACTTCTCAAATTTAGTAATTAGCTGCATGGCAAAAAAATAAGTTCGGTATAAGCGAATTAACGGGATAGCATATTATTAAAAATAGAGTGAATTCGCCTGGTATACTATGCGCATTAATGCCATCTTTTTGAATACACAGGTATCCTAATTTTTTATACTGAATAAATTTCCAATTACTTATTCAACTTTTATTTTCCTAAGACAAACTAGTATTTATAACAATTACGGAAGATAGATTGAAAACTCTATGGATGTTTGTAATTTTGTAATAGGCCCAAGACATTCTTTATTCCTTTCGACCTTATTACTTCAAGTAAAGTTTTATGAAAAAATTGGAGTGGCAGTTTCCAGGTTAACAGTTACCCAAGAATGCTCAGATAGAATCCATGTTTATATAGGAGTGCTCCATATTCTATTATCAACTGTCAGAGGGAAGATAACTTGCCACATTTCGTCCACATCCAAATGTGGTTAACTGTCTCTTTCGATAGAAAAAAGACACTGTTCTTTAGAACGACTTTGGATTAACACGAAAAGCGTACTCGTTTCTCATTTTATGTAGAAGTGCAGCAGCTATCACAAATGAAAAACGAGAATAATGCACCACCAAAATAACCCTGATTAGCGGCTGAACTTGGACTTGTTTAATAATTAATAATTTCCCAAAATCTGTACTATAGATAGATTTGAGATTTGACACAAATCTACGAAAAATGGATTTGATGAAGGACCACCTTATTTTTTCCCATTATTATCCAGTGATCACTTGATAAAAGCCTAGCAGTCTGATTAACTCTCACAATTTCCGCGGAAACGGCAAATCAAGGCATGCATTCAGAGTTGCGAAGATTGAAAATGCACTCTACAATGCATTCATTTGAAAAAAAGCTTGCGTGTTTTCCATCGACATGATGGAGGTTCGGAGAGTTTTCTCATCGTGGAAGAAACGGCGCGGCCATTTTTTCTGAATGATACAATAACTTTATCGGAGCAATTATGATTGTTACGGCAGCTACTCTCGCAACGCCATGCAATGATCTATTCTCACAGAAAATACCGCGATCTGGGGCACAGAGGAATTGCCAATAAGTCAACAACAGAACAGGTCAGTGGCGTGCTCTTTAGAGAAAAAAGAAGGGTACTGGAAGAAAGTAATCAGTGAATGACCCGTTGTTGTATGTATGTGTAACAAAGCCCCATTTGATGAAACAACTAGTTTCACTAGTGATGATGGATCAATTTATTGGATACAATCTTGGGATCGAAGGAATTTTTTGATATCAGCAATCTTCTATCGATTGATTATGTAATGAGATGATGGCGGTAATTTTCCTACTAATTACTACCAATCCTAGCCTTGAATAGTTTTAATTTGACAGTATGCTAGTCTTCAATCTCACATAACATCTTGCAAACCTGAAGATGAGGTCAGGCATTTCCACATGTACTTTGTGTATAACTGCTATACAAAATATGTTTTTTGTATTCATATGATAAAAGACAACTATTTAGTGGTAGATTTTATGATTGTTGTAATAGTTTGTTACCATTATTTGGCACTATGTAGTAAGACTTTTGTCATGTATGAAACGACGTGACTGTGATCACCACAGCTTTCAAGGCATCAACAGTAAATGTAATTTCTGAAACTTATCCGTCATTTGGATGATGAACTATTCAGTGAAAGGCAAGACTGAAATCTGGTCAGTTTTGGTTGTGCTGAAAATTGAATATCGAAGGTACACATGATGGAGAGCAGTCTTGACTAGATTTACTCCCACGCCTCGTCAAGTTCTTGTGATGGAAAGTAAATATGTCTATTCGAATAAATTCTACAATTATTTCTTTTCCACATGAATCAAAATTGTCGAGGATCATAGCTCATGAAGTGGTCACCCTATTCACATCTCGAGTGGAACTCGAGCAAAAATGGCTATATTTCAAATTCCCTTTTAAGGGATTCAAACACAGTATTAGTATTATTGAAAGATTGCAAGATTCAGATGAAGTGTATTATGCTCATAATTCCGATATACTGAAAAATTAAACATATTGATATCACTTGCTGACTCCAAAGGCAAATTATCAGCAACCATCTTACTTCAACAAATACTCAAGCTTTACGGAAGAGCAGTCAGTTTTGAGCTTATGTCTCTAGAAACTCAAAACATTACTATTAAAGAAATGGCGTCAAGTAGATTGACGCTGTACTTTCCTTGCAATATTATAAGTTTGGAAATTAGCATCCAATGCTAGTAATTTAATTTTAAAAAAAACCTGCTGGAAAAAACTAGGCGTGTATGTTGGCTAGCTCAGTGTAATCAATCTGGTTGATATGATACTCATTCCTTTTTTCTTTGAAACAATTATTCCCAACTGCACCACTCAATAGATCAAAATAAGATCAAGCAGTAAACATTCACTATCTAGACTTCACTAATGGTTAGGCACAATATTTTCTTGAATAAGTACTGATAAAAATCTATTCCAAGTTAGTTCTTGTGAGTCTTATGGCGCCTAACCAAATGCGCTTTTTGTGAAAACCGTTTATAACAGTACTCGCAAAGGTAGGCCTTTTCACCAGTATGAACTAACATGTGTTGGTAGAGTTGACCTTTCGTCACCTTAGCACATTGATCACAATGGCAGTCCTTCACTCCAGTGTGGATCTTCGTATGGGTATTGAGATTACTCGAACTAGCGAACCTTTATAAGGAGATAATGGTGAGATCAACACGGTAAAAAAAAGCACTCTGTAATGGTATTTTTTGAAGGCTGCAGATTCAGAATTTCGCTCAACGACGGTGTATTGAATTGAAATAAAAAAGTATTGGAGCTATTGAGACTAGTTGCACAAACAAGCAGGACAGACCGTTAAACTAAACGTGGAAACCTAGCAAAAGCCAGGAACAGCTATTTCTAATTATGTATACCACATACGTATGTGGTTTCAATTCGCGGCCAGCGGAAAATATAATGAAACACTGTTAGATAGAAAAAAAAGTTGTATTCCTCCACATTACATACTTTGATGTCAGTACATACACTGGTTCATTCCTCAAAAATTCGTCCCGTATATAAATATATGTTATGTTAGTTTATTAAAGTGTCTTAACAAACCTGAAAAAGTTTCATCATACCTACATACATACGTATATGCATAGACTCATTAAACTTTTTCAGATTTGTTAAGACACTCTAATAGACTAAGATATATACGGGACGAATTTTCGAGGAATGAACCAGTGTCATGTACTGGCATCAAAGTATGTAATGTGGAGGAATAAACATTTTTTTGTATCTAAGTTCATTTCCAACCTTGCTTTCCAACCGCAGTAGACGTGTCGCCATGCCGGTTCAGTTAACAGCAGCCTATAAGCCGTGAGTACACGAAGTCGTGTTGCGGTCGGCATCCAATCGTGAACGCAGACGTTCAGGAACAACTCGCGCCTTCGAGAATCTTCTAACGCCTTGTTCTTCGGCGAAAAACAATGCCCAACGACAACAATATTTCTACGCTGGCTGAACCGATGGTACTGGACCCGTTCTCAGGTGTTTATTTTCTGAGGAGAAAAATCCGAACAGAGGCGTGACCCTTATGCCAGCCGTCGCGTCAGTTTTCAACTGATTATGATATTATCCTTATTTTTACAAATGATGATGATTGGGTTGAACCCCTACCAGTTTCATTTTGCAGATGATAGCAAATCTAGTTTAGATGAATTGCTTTCAATATGAAAAAGTTATGCAGATGTACATCAATCAGTGGAAGTGCACGGGTAGATATGCCATTGTTTTTTTATTAATTTCCATGAACTATTACCTCAGGTTTAGGTTATTTGCACTGCAAGTAAGCTAACATTACCCAAAATAACGCTTTTACTTTTAGAGTAACTGAACAAATTCAACACAATTTCAACATCGGTTTGAAGTTGAAACCAGAGTAACGGACCTTATCGCGATTATTAATTGATGAATGTTATATGCTAAATGACATAAAAGTCGCCCTGACAGACACCTGGGCATGAAGCGAGTGTCCCTGTCTGTTGTGTATATATTGATCAGTCGTTAGGTTAGGTTAGGCTTAGGGCTTATGAAAAATAACTTTCACTTACGTTACGGTTTGGCTGAATGGGCCAATACCCAATGCCATCAACCAAAAAAAAAACAAAAAAAAGCCAAATGACGGTCCACGCTCTAGATTGGAGCAATGTTTTGGAGCAGGTGTTTTGTGCCTAATGGTGGTAGTTTTTTTTCAAGTTTTTAAAAGGGCTTATGAGTGAGTGTAAAAAGTAGAAACTTACGGAGTCTTAAAAAACAGAACCCCAATGAAAGTAATTGGTGATCTCTGTTAGATGGACTGCTTAAGACGACGTGTTGCTCGAGGTTATCAAAAACAAGTGCTCCAAATAGTAATCTAGGATGTTTTGCTTTTTTGATAACTCAACATATTCCATTTTCGAAGGAAAATGGAGTAATGCGTGTCATGGTACACAATGGAATAAACAAAACTAACAAATGGCACATATATTTTGTATAGCAATCAGCAGGCGTACTCCTACTGCTACGAATTATAGCAATCATATGGCTTAACATAGTAAATGGAAAGCGTAAGCAATCATTTTCCATAAATTATGGTGTACAAAGATAAGTGTTATCTTAATCCTAATGCGAATCATCAATAAGAACGTTTTCGTGAGATCCCGGTCTAGGAGGAGCGGGAATTGAACGACTTTTCGTCTCTCATATGTTTTATAATTATGGATCCCCGTTTCTCGCTAAAAGTTTTCCGGTACTGTGCTAAAATCATGAGAAAAACTTGCCAGAAATGTCTAATATCTAAACAATATGGTCAAATTTCTACAAAGACTAGCCAAAAACAATAATCGTCGGACAGAGCACAATATATCAGATAAGCTCTTGGACTTAGCGAACCATGTGATTTCCCCATGTCAACCCCGGATTGTGGGCGGTCTGCGCAGTGGTCACAGATCCGTGCTTCCGGCAGTGGAGTTGGAAGCAAGTGACGATCGGCACGCAACGCATTTCACGGCGACCATTCGGGATTGCATTGTGCGAAATCTGGAAATCGCGCCTCGTTAGTAACGCACCTGTGAGCGCGCATTTTCTCCGCCGCCGTCGAGCTACTTCCTCCCACCCCCAACACTCAGACATCATTCGGCAATATTTGGATAAAATGGTGAACTTTATCTTAATACAGACACGCTTGCAAGGCCTTTCACATTTCATTTTACCAATTTTGAATAATTGCTGTGTAATCCAAGTAACAATGTAATATCGTCAATAAATCCAAATGAAAGGCTGTCGGCTTAGTCAGCTTCCAAATTTTGTTCATTAGTTGAAACAATATAGGCATATATCAAACTAGCTCAAAAGGTTGACTGGATAATCAACTGTTGATATCAAATCAGTTCGACGTATCCGCGAAGGTAGTATATATACCTCGAAAAATTATCATTTGGGTTATGATCAAATTGGCAGGAGCTTATTACTACGACATGGACGAAAAAGCTTTATATGTTTTCAAAATCGGTGGAGCACACATAAAAGTTGTTTTCTATTAAAAAAATTCGCACTACATTGTTACAGTTTCATCAACTATAAGTATTTACAATCCACATAGGTGACCTTATTTGAACCTTATTTCAGCAACAATTCAGATTCTACATAACAGCACAATATCTCGAGCAATAGAACTTTGTTGGATAAGGTCCATAGTACATTCGACATCAGTTAAGCGAAATGGTGCAAACGGCCCTCAATATGGTGTATTTAGTAAAACTGAAACGTGAATCAAGTGATTGAAACAATGGTTTTAATTGAATGATCAAGGAACCAGAAAGCAGTATTATTAATCTATATACATTAATTTTCTGATGGATGGATTTATAGGTTAAACCCTTTAGACATTATAATGGTTATTCCAAAATGGTGTTTTTATTTGACGATACCGTTGTCCCATGTTGGTTTCCGATAAATTATCAACACAGGCATAAATTTCGGATAGCGACCGCGGCTGCGGCGTGGTGGTTCTGCACGAACCGACAGAAGCCCGAAATTAGGCGTTCACCGCTTCCTGGCCCCCATAAATCACCGCCAAAAGCGTTGTTGATAAGAAGCGGGGCCAATGTCGGCGAAGGTACCGCGTGCGAGTTGATAAGGTAAAAATGGCCGCCGCCATGTAGCGCGACGTTGTTGTGGTGTTTCGATGCGTGAAATGTTACGCTTTTGAATAACAATGGCCGGGAGGTGTGCGGCATCGTTGTCTGCTGTCTTCGGTTAGTCGGGTAAAAGTTGCAATTTCACTTCTCACTCCAAATGTGAGGAAGGTGTTTGATCGTGAAAATTTTATATTTTTTATATAACAAAAAATAGATAATTAGAAAAGCTAGAGAGAAACATTTGTCACTGGTGGAAGTCTCAATTTTGATTGTGTCATTTTCTACGTGATATTTTATCATTTTTTCACTACATTTCTAAACAATATGGAATATCACGTAGACAATGAATAATGATACATTTGTACATTTGTACATAATAGAAATCACCATCATTAGTATGTAAAAATTCCAAATTTTCAAGTCTGCAACGTTTCAAATTAGACTGATAACCATTTTCTAGAAGCTTTCCTGAGATAAACAATCAAAACCTTTTTACTGTACAGAACTGACATATCAATAGCCTCAAAATGATGCTAGAATATAGATTCACCACCAAAGATGACTGGATCTAATGAATCAAATTTTCTATTATGTTCTTTCAATGCTGGATTCTCGAGGCGGAGAGAAATAGTAGTAGTCTTTGAATTATTTTGAGTAAATACCACGTCAAAATCAACTCTCTGTACCCCATATTACATTTAACTTGCATTTTTTTAACATATTCATACTAAAACACTCAAAAACATTAAGTTTGACTTGAAACTATTAGTAAAAGGGCAAAAAACGCTAGATACTTCATTTTACAAGTCTCAGAAGTCCTCAATAAAATGTTGAAAATGTTAAAAAATAAGTGCTCAATAAGGCTCAAGAATTCTAATACATTAATTCAAAATAGACAATTGATTTGAACTTGAGGGAGAGGAAATTGAAAAAATGATATAAACAACATTTGTGAATCACATAATGAGAACATATGACGATAATGTCATTTTTGCTATAAATTCACTCTTCAACCTACGTACTATCACATTACTGAATGCACGTGATTTACTTTATAAAAAGATATAGAGAACATTTAAATGGTTCTTTGTTTCAATTCCAACTATTTAATCTCTTTGAAAGATAAACTGAGCATGTAAATAAACACCGTACTATCAAACAAGTAAGCAGTAAAATCATACTCTCACACTACATGCTGCTTTTGATATAATCGTTGGCAGATTGTTCCCTTCACATAACACCATAAAAAATGGCTCATATTGAATTCGATACGGTTGTAGCAGAAAGAAAATCCAACACATCCCGCTGAAGCGTGTCCGACAGTATCAAAGCATTGCGCACAACGCACATACAGAAGCTCGCACAGAAGCTTTGGCGTGAATGATTGAGCCGTACGTATAAATTATCTGATTAAAATAATAAAAGAACAAACAGCGTTTCTTGGCGATCGCCGGCGGGGTATCCATACATAATTAAAACGCGGACTAACGCCGCGGACTGCATCGCACAGTCGCGATAGTTGCATTATCATTTAATTATAATAAGCTGGGTACATACCGCGGCGAGATACCAGTGTCTATATTGTTTATAGAGTTATTGTACTTAGAGGCATGGGAGGACACAGGAAATAAGCTCAGTACCGTGGAAATGTTATCATGGAGTAACTCCACGATGTGGTCACATAAGTTTCAATGGGAGACTGAACAGTCATAGACCCATTATTGAGGCAACATGCTTGACAGCTATTCACTTATAAGGATACTGGCGCTGTGTCTCTAGATAGGAACAACAAACGGAGCTAGGAATTCAGAAACAAAATAGTGTTCATGGGAGTATACCTAACATTGATAATAGTACTTCCCTTTATAGTCCAGTCGATGAAGCCCGGTAAGCACAAGATGAAAGGTTCGAGACCCGCCTAGGTCAGTTTTTTTTCGAGGTTCTAAACGCAAATCTATTTTTCTGTTTCCAACTCGTAAATTAGCTAGTGATTCGCTGCAATAAAGAAGAATAAAGTTTTATTAGAGGCCTAAGGGAGATTTATGCGTGTACTGTAAGAGATGCTTCAAGGGAACATGTAACAGCGTCTCGAATCTCAAGATTGGGCACTTGTAAACTTAACAAGGTTACATCGATGCTCTAATGAAGTTGCTAAAGCGAACTTTTTTGAAAAGAGCATCCGAAAAATATTTGAAACAATTTTATGTTTGCATTGATGAAACCTAAATCTTGTATTTTATAAAGTGTGGTATATTCTAATAAATATCCGAGCCTCAGCTCTGCATCATCTGCAAATATCCTTGAAAGATGTACAAGGTGATATACGGCATCCAGCTTTTACGCCTTGGTACCGTATATTCGTATAACAATGGGCGATTGTTTAATCGAAACACGTTCAAAAATAATGTTTTATACCGAACTACCTGGTCTGAACATGGTAAATAACAAATGTTGATGAAGTGTCTGTCGTTAAAGATATTTGCATGTTTAATTTTTTGTTAAGCCGCGTACAGAGTAGGATTTGCAGCATATTCTTTTCAGAAAAATGAAAAGCCTTTTAATCGATTGATATCTATTTTTAATTTTTATGTGTACCCGATCTAGTAACTCTTCTTTGTTCATTATACGGCTAAGTATGAACATGTAAAAAAATTATTATATAATATATATAATTTCAATGAAAAAGATATTTATGATTTTGCCCCCAAAATTCAAGAAAATAGCCGGTTTTTCCATTCTGCTTTCAGCGTTCGGTATAGATGAAAGTGCGACTGGATGAAAGTGTTATGTATTTTTTTTTATATAATTGATATTTTGTAGTGAATGAATGTGTTATATATCAATTCTTCTTTATACCTTTGTTTTCTAGTCATTAGCACACTATTATGAGAATTTTTTGAGATGCTGAAGATGCGATGTCGGAAGCATAAATGAGCAAAATATTTTATAAAAATGAACATTCTGTAACAAAACACCTTCGTTCACTCTCCAATTATTTTGAGATTGTGATTAAAAAATCTTGGTAGGACAGCTAAGGACGGCTCTGTCCATCACTGCATGATAGACTGAATTTTAAACAAAAAAGGTGTTTTCTATGTATCGCTTGGAAGTGTAACAGTTCCCTCAGGTAGTTTGGTGAATTGTAATCAGCTAGTTTTGGGAAAAAGCCGAATTACTAGACAAGAGGACGACGGAAACGATCATGTTGTGAATTTTAACTGTGAGCATGTGTGATTGTCTTTTCAACAAGGTTGCATCGACATGATACATATTCAACCCTATCAACATCTAGAAGTTACGCAAATTGAGAACCACACCTGTTCAATTGTTTCCACAGCTTTTGGTCATAATTATTTTTTCTGTTATCAAAGCTGCCGTAAAATAAGAATATGCCAAGGAGTTTAGGGACTATGCTGGTGTATGTGAGTAACAACTAACAAATGTTAACTTTTGAATAATTTATATGAGTTCAGCATCAAGCAAGGGTGAAAGAATGGTAGTGACAACTTTGACAAATATTAACGCTACTTACCTAGCGACAAGATAAAAAATTATGACGGTTGAGTTTCCATGAGAGCACGTTCTGGCTCACATTTCTACACCAGGATGGTACGAATTACTCCAGGAAGAGAAGCCTTGTTGGTGTCCAGCGACTTTAGCACCTTTTGGATAGTTTTGGCTCCGAATGCCTATATTGTAGTATAGGGGAATCTTTCTATTGGAGGTACTTGGAATTAGGTGAGGCAGTAATTTTGAAGAATTCGTTGGTTTCAGTGGAGTTCATCGAGAACTAAGCAACCGTTCTCTGGTTTTCCATGGAAGCATTTTGCTTTGAATAGTAGAAGTCTACTCATGTCTTTTGTGACCAAACAGCAAACTATCAGGCAACAGGATACTGAGTTTCAGGCAAATCCAGTTATGTACTGGAAATGAAAATTAGCTGGAATATGATTATATCCTTACTAAGGTACAAAGCACAGAAAAATACTGCTGACGCCGCCGAAAGTCAAAAATATCCACATTTGCTAGTGAAAATTTCTCACTGACAAGTTAGAACATATCTCGTAGAAAGTAGGAGGTATCTCAGCCGCTTTACTAGATCCATCCATGTCTCTATATGACTGAGGGTTGAGGTACGAGTAGTAGTAGCTTGGCTATATCAGGTCAACAGAAATGCCTTGACACTATGAGTCGCCCGCTTTGCAGGTGCTGGTAGATAAGGTGGTGTGGGACATTCAGCGTGGCGGTCTGCCGATCCCCGTAAGTCAGCGTGATACCATTAGGCATTGTTACAGCGTTTGGCCGTCCGGCGAGCAGCCGGCGCGGCGTGGTGGCGTGGCCGGGGAGACAGTACACGGCTCGGTAGCCGCGATCGCTCACTCGATATGCCACGTCGCCATCGCATTGTTCTTTCTTATGCATTCGCCGCTTGCACACGCGTATTATACACATTGTGGATGCAACGAAGGATACATCATGGCATCCAGGAGCCACTGGGTACCTATACGAGGCTCCATTCAAAGTAGTGGCGGTACGTGTATCTTACATAGAACTGGCGTCGTTGCGTTATACTATGGTTTTTTAGTCATTGAGTTTTCTGTGTGCAAATATCCCGCCTCGTAGCAGTAATTTCAGCAAATAAATATTAACTTTATTCTTTTCTTGAACCTATACTTAGTCAAATATAAGAAGGATCTTTGAGGCATAGGTATAGTTGGGTGTTTTTTTCGATGGCACTTTACTATACATGCAATGAGCAGGAATTCAAACATTTTCTAGAATACTTTACTTTTCAGGTTTAAGCAGACCATTTGAAAACAAAATTTTTAGATGGATTCACTTTTAAATTGATATAAAATACCGTTCAAAACACGATAATTGATAAAAATGACCTGAATCGATTGCCCCTATTCAGGGGGACAGGCCCGTACAGAGAAAATGCGGGCCTCGGAAAAACCTAAATTCTGGACTCACCTCACCTGAACATCTGAATAGTAACAAAAAATCTGCAACTAAAGACGTGAAAAAGCTGGTACGCAACAGTGTGATAAGTTGGAGATTTTGATAGAACCTATAACTATTTTAATCTATATACCACGTCTATTTACGTGTGATCACGTGAAAAATGTGCTCCAGGTAAAAAAAATATACAAGGAAAAAATTGGGATATATTTCTGGTTTTATCATCAGATAATAAGTTTTAAGTGCTGGAAGCACTTCTGTATTCAGTATTAATGTGCAGTGTTGAATTAGTGCACAAATAAAGTGATTAATTCAATAACCAAATACCAACTAGATACCAAAAACGACCAAAAGAATTCGGCGAAAAAACGCCATTGTATCAACATACCAGCAACCATAAGTACTATGGATGATATGGATCTCGTTTGAAAACAACGTAAAATTCTTAGATTCAAAGGAAACAGCATGTATAACATGTACCACCTTACTTTCAACCAACTGCAGACATCTATACTGCTGTGAAATTTGCAAAAAAATGTTTTGTAAAAGATGCTCTCAGTTATGCGCATCCGAGAGAAAGATGATGGAGTTGCGAGAGCGAAGTACGATTTATGCCTATGAAATTTGTGAACTGAATATAATGGACTATTTTCAAGCAGCAGAAATGATAACAATGCTAATGTAACAATTTAGAAGCTTAGTGACCTACATACATACTTTCTCAATCAACTGAATCTTGTGACCGCAAAAATGGAGGAAAATACTAAAAAGTACATTGATGATCCGATCGGAAATTTATAGAGAAGCATAGACAAAATAAGCAGAGTTACTATTCCAGAACTTACTGAATCTGCAATTGGTAACACTTATAAGGTACCTGCATTACAAAAAATTAATGGAAAAAGTGGAACTTCACAAAAAATCACAAAATAAACAAATTGAGCAGACAAACTTATTTCAAGAACAAAATAATTTAGCAAACTATTATGAGAATTTGAACTAGGATACAGTTACTGTTGGAAAAAAACAGCACAGTTAACAGTATCCAAAGAAAGCTTAGCAAAAACAGAAGATTTTACTGAAGCTGGAAACAAACGGAGAAGGTGCAGAAGAGTACAATTCGGCACAGGGGGATGAATATCTGGCGACAACTTTGGATATGAAGGGAGATCGAAGAATGGAACATAATTAATAATTCACTGGAAATATGGAATATTTCAAGAACCGCTCAAACTCTTACAAATAATACTTGTTAAAGAAAGGTAACCCAAATATTATTGATAACCACAGACCCAATAGTATTTTGAACAGCTTTTCTAAACTATTCAGACATGTGGTTCGCACACAATTTATTGACTTCATGAATAAATGCAAACTATTCAGCAACACCCAGCAGGTGTGAAGTGTGGCTGATCTATCCCTATTCTATAGGGATGTTCGAACGAGCTGTTTTGCAATAACAACTCCAAGAGTCACTAATACAGCAAATACTAGAGAAGCTCATCAGGCGTATCCTCACTCGACTTAACAACGCCTCGAACAAACCTGTTCCAAAAGTCGTTCTTTTGGAGAATCTCGGCGTTGTGTAATGAGCTACCGGGGACTTTGTTCCCAGATGGTTTCAATCTACAGCGTTTCAAAGTCAATGTGAATAAATATTTATTCTTGCGCAGTGCTTATGAAGCGCGATACGCTATCTGCCTTTGCGTGAGTTTAACTGTATAATAACTAGAGATAAAACAGATTTAATTATATTTCGATCTAAACGCTCAGAAGTTAAAATCTCAAATACAGTTGCTCTTTCAGATATCAATATCGAAGTTAGCCAACAAACAAAAGTTTTAGGTATACATTTGAGTGTAGTTCAGATATGCAAAACATTGGTATTATACAAAAAAGAACCATAACAACAATGAAGCATATGAAATTAAATCCAACCTGTAGAGGTGTATCCAAATCAATTGGTTTAATGACGGTATATGCGCTGTAGGTATTTGAGTGTATTATGTTTACTGTCAAAAATAGAGAAAGGTTTCGCACACATAATGATCACTTAAATAGTACTGGAGCCACAAGTGTGCTTCTACTAACAAATCCTGATCGAAATAGAACCATATAGTGTATCTGGATGCAACATTTTGGACATATAGTTAGTTACTTGCTTCCATTATCTATATCATTGTATACAAGTATATGTGTGATGGAAGATTTGAAATAAATATATTATAATTATAATTATTTCCGGGCCCCCTTCAGATATATTACCCTCTCTAGGCATTGAAAAGTTTTGCATTTTTAGATTTGGGTGTAGCTCCGATATCTTCAAAATTAACGCCCTTATAGAAAAGGTTTGTATACGAAAACAAGAGTACTTTTATATTATTTGTTATATTTAATGGTAAGATACTTAATTATGATTTATTTTACGACTCAAGTTCTTAATATTATAATATTCTGTAACTGATAGTTTACAGTTTCCAGATTACAAAGCTATTCAAATTTTCCAATATCACAAATGGGGATACCACATATATTTTCAAGTAAATATCCATAATAAAGCTCCTATATCGATTCTTCGCATGTCAATAATTTTTCCGTTATATATCTGAATTGCAGGTAAAATCTAGGCAATTGGTGTTTAAGTCAGTACACGACAGAATTCGTCTTTTCACATTCAATGAGTTATCTTACAATTAACAAAATTACATAAATATAAAATGTTAGATATCTTATGAACGGCATTCCTGCTGAGAAGTTACGTCTGTTAACCTCAAAAACATTACAGGGTTCCCATACAGAAAAATACACGTCTGCTTATACTGCATGTTACTATTTGCCTTTTACAGTATGGTGGCTCTAGAGGGGGAACCAGGTATTTATACGTATTACGTAAATTCGAACTCTCTGATATGCTCCTTCCACGTATAAAAAATTGATCCAGAGATCCAAAAAAAATCTATATCGTACTAAAACCGTCGCGTCGTTTGGTGTGAGTGCAGGCCCGGTGCTGGCCCACCTGTCCGACCTTCCTCGGAGCAGCCGTAACAAACATTATTAACCGTATGCGAGACGCATTAATTAGACCTCTTATCGCACGGACACATCTTCGTCGATGCGAACGGAACGCAACAAGTTCCACCAATCCATCATTACCGGAAGAAGTCCAGAACCGACACGGCAATTAACGAGTGCGTATGATGCAGGGATGTTACCAGCTTAACAAAAAACACTGGGTTAACAGTTGCCATTAAAACTGAATTATTATCATCACCATCTTGACTGGCCAACGTAATATTACGTAATGAGCCGACCACACGAGGCACATAAGCTTGCAGAAGGAGACAACATAGACAATTTCTTAGTATATTTAATTTGTCAGTTCTAGTTTTCCGTCAACAAATAGGAAATGAGATTTTCGTTCTTAATTTTATGAATTATCAGAACTACAATCAAATACCGTGTATAACATTATACTTACTTATGAGAGGATAAGTTTACTCAATCAATCCATTATCATAAAATTTTTGACGCCCTAGATGTAGTGTGTAGCATAGGGAGCAGTTCCTCTTGGACTGCCTAGGCGGATGAGTGTGTTGAGCTTCTTAACTTTCAATAGAATCTACGAGCTTTTAGGTGAACTTAGCTTGCCTTTAAAACATTCTACCCATTCTGTAATTTCCACGCAATAGTATCAGCTTAGAAATAAATACTTGGAACGAACCTTGGAGGATTTATTTTTTATAAATAAATACAGAAAATATATGACATATTGGAATAATCTAGGTCTTACATAATGAAATTTAACAAGTTGCTAATATTTTTAAATACTCCGTTATTTCAATTATCATTAAATTTCCAATACTTACCTCAGATGCTATAAAATTCGAGGAATATTTTCAATAACAGGGTCAAACTATTAGAAGCAGTTCAAAAAGTTTCAGATAGCATTTTCTGTTAGGTATTTAACAACCTTAATTCACACAAAATACATTAATATGTAGTAGGAGTAGTTCACTTCTTTAAAAAAAAGTTAACTGGACCCGAAATGCGGTGCAACGGTTTAAATTTTTGAAACGTCTAAAATGCATCGAATATCTACCATATCCATAGGTTGGATGTACTCGTACCGCCAAGACTCTAATTTCGCAGTTATTGATAAACTATGATGAATGTGTTTTAAATAAAATGTCAAAACAACCTGTTTATGTATAAACAGTGCAGAATTTTAATGGGTTCAAAAGTTTACAGATGATAGAATGCCTTATAGCAAAAATAAAAAAATTGTCACCCGCTACCCCGAATACTTGACATATTCACAAAATATTTTGGAAAACGGACCTTAGAAATTTATGAAACTCAAGTTTTACCTATTTTGTCTGTCGCACCGATTTTTTAAAACTTTGAAGCTTTCTAGTACTTTTTAAATCCTGTATAAAAATTTCATCAAAATTCTAATGGCGATGTTTGAGTTATACAGGGGTCAAGTATTATTAGACAGACGAAAGACGACTGACAGACGTACTACAGACATCCTGATGGATATGAATGACGTTTGTCATGAAATATCAAGAAATAAGAATAAAATCTATAAAAGTTTTTCGAAAGTACAATACTTTCTACTTCTGTTCACGTGCTACGTAAAATAATTATATTAAAAGAATACTTCTCTGAAAGCAAACGCGTGGTCATTCGCCTAAATCTAAGGTAGATAAAAATTATAATTATAACAATGACTTTTGTTGATAAAAGCCAATTGAACGTTCTCTAACTTCACTTTGATATTAATATTATTTCTGGAAAGAAGCATCCGCTACCACCAAGACGATAAACCTTCAAGAATGATAGATTGTAGACTCATCTATCGGTCTAAAGGAAGATAAATTAAAATTACTGCAGACATATTATTGAAGAAATCTACAGTCATACATGTTTCTACATTTTTTCTATAAAGATACTTTTTAGGCTTTTGTTAGATATTCGCAAATATATTTCAATTCCAAGAGACCCTATAGTCGTCTAGTGAGGGTATGCATCTTGCTAATCCTTAAAAAACCATTCCAGGAGGATCGCTGAATCCTTATGATTCAGACCTATGTTACTCTTTTTTCTCACCCCACCCACAATCGGTTTCTGTCACGGTGCAGATAGCCATCTAGTATCCGGCGACCAGGCTCTATCATTACTTGGTGGATACCCACGTTGCTTGGTCGTATTGCCACAGATCATGAACTGTTTGGAAACACGCCTAATGACGAAAACGTCGATAGAGACGTTAGGTAACGGGACATCGTGCCGATCAGGTAAGGTCGCGCGAGGATTAATATCATAATTTTAGTTGTTTCAGCAGGTTGTGATGGATTGCTGGTGAATACAGACGAAGAGTGCATTTAGCTAATATGGTAATTGTATAGTGACGTACATACTCTTGCTAAATTCAGGCCTCTGTACTTCTGCTTATTTTCAGAGATTCTTATTGAAGCTAGCAACTGGCAATCAGGGAATCATAGGTGATGGATCTCAGATTGCATAAATGAGTGGAACGCCAAAAAAATGATTATGACGAATTAGGGAAACTTGGAGAAATACACACGTCAAATATCTTGTGCGTTGTGTATGCATGGCATGATGATGTCAGATACTACGCCAGTCATTTAATACACTCTACTTTGCAAAAAATCCAGCAGCTATGAATTTTTTACATGTTATTGAGGTTCATATTAGATATGTAAAACCATGTTTTGCAGCCTCGAAATACTTGTACTCGCTGCGTAAAACCCGCGATATGTTCGGTAAATCTTTAGTTTTAGGGATATAACTCGTAGATAATGGATCCTTACTGAAAAAAATGTCTTAGTTTTTTAAGTTGATGAAATTTCCTACATTTAGAGGCTATCTGCAACTTTGTACGACAGACTAGTTTTGAGATAGAGGACTTCAAAGAAATTTCTTTTTTATTACAAGCAAAAAATCGACTATATTATACTTATATTACAAATGAAATCATGTGACCAAAAATTTTGTGGTTTTCCCCCACCGCGCAACGACCACAAGTGTTTTGAAGCTACGATTTTGTTCATGCAGGTGGTATGAATTCTGACATACCAAAAATATCGTATTTTTTCAGAACTTCTCCGTTTTGTTATTTAAGATGACGGGCGTATACTGAATTCAGTAAAATTTAAACTACTCGATACAGTTGTAATGTTATTTTCCGTCGTAGTATATCATCCCCATTATTCAGGTTTGCCTAAAGTGCTTGTATATTTTAACTCATAACACCAAATAGGTGTCCAGACCTGACTATTTAATTTGCAAACGTTTCAACTCATGTGAGCCTGGTGAATTTTTCCTCCTTGGGCTCTAGAATCCAAACCTTTGATGTAATTGCCATCTCACTGTTGTATATTGTTTTCTTTTAGGGAACGTTTTATCTGATGGGCAGCTAAATCTTTTTGTCAGTTTGAACACTCAATCATAAACCTTCACATCATTGCAATTGGACATAGTCACGCTAATCGCAATTAATTATATTCGATATTTTGGGTTGGTTGCTTGATTCAGTTTTTCTGCAGTGTTTCAGTCGCAACTCATTTAGGTCATGCTTATTCTGTGCCGGTTCTAAGTTCGACTTCCGTTTTCCAGTTGACGTGAAACACTATAGTAATTTTATGTAACCAACAAAAATTAAAACTGAAACCTGAAATTATTGTTATAAATCTAAATATCTATTTAGCTCCCGTAAACTTCGATGCAGCAAATAATAATATACTATCTTATAATATGTTATAACAATAATTAATGTTTTTCACATTCTACTTGGATAGTCAATAAACTGAGGTATGTGATAGTAAGCTCTTACACGATTAACTGTTAGGTAACCAATTAAAATTAATGCGATGACCAAATATTTATGAAAATGACGTTATCTAGTTTTAGACAAAATGTATGGCAACTTTAAGAGATTGAACTTATATAATTAGGTATAGTGAATTAGTTTTATGACGAGTCAGGCATAATATTAGAATTATTATTCCTCAAAACTTCTCGAATTCAGCCAGTACCTTTTGTTTTGTATGTATGTTGAGAGTGGTTAATGTAGCGGCAACTGAAACTTTGTACAACTTTTTTCTCATAATTTAATGTTGTTTTGAAGATAGCTTGATAGTATGATAGTGATAAGACTGATAAGTCTTTAGCAAAGTTTATTCCCATGCTTTAACGGATCCTTACTATACTATTTCTAGATGATATTTGATACTTTTGAATTTATAACGCAGTATATTTAACTTTCAATGTCTATTTTTTGGACCCTCTCACAGCAGAAAAGAGCGTTTGAGATAATATGTGCCTTGAAAATCTCAACGTTTTCAAACAATGCTAGCATAAACTGTTATCCTGCGCTTTATTAAATTCATTTTTAGATTTAACGGAGACTCATAAAATGAGTAAATGAGGATATCAGGAATGCACAAAAGGATGGATGTTACGATTAGATCGCATATAATTATTAAATACGGCAATTGTTTCTGAAAACTTGTTCGATCGGAGGGATTAATTACATAAAACTGGATTTTTTTAAGATGAGAGGAGTTATATATGATTTTTCATGTTCATCACGTCCTTGTATCAGTCGCATTAAGTTTTAATTTCTCGACGTCATTACAAAATTGGTTAATTTATAGCTTGAAAGCACTTCAGAAGTAATATAATAGCGAGATATGGTCGTAAATTCCACACGTGTTAGATTTGTAGAAAGATCAAATATTTTCTGCGTATTTTTAAGCTAACATGGGTTATTTATTTTATGGACAAATTTACCTTGAAAAACCTATCGATAATAAATACGTGGTCAACACTCGGAAAAAATGAAAATCTAAGTTTTCATTCAGTTACTGTGTCATGCAAGAGGGGGACATCTGCGCATTTATTTGTTAGCGTTAGGTGAATGACAGTCGAGGAATTTTTGCCGTTCTTTAACGAAGATTATTTTTAGATGAAAATATAATTTTCCAGTACTGCTACCAGTGTTGGCGGCATTAAATAAATGTGTTAAATATACTGTCTAATACCTGACCAATGGTCGTCTCTTTGCTTTATCTCACTGGTTCTGGCGCATATGACTAATAAATTAACTTTACTAACGTTTCGATTGCATGAGCAGCCTTTCTCAAAGCACAAAAAATAAAGAATGAAATTGTAGATAAGATATCATTAGCTTTACTTATCTCCAGCAACGGTTTCTAGCTTCTAAGCTATAACTCAATATATACTATTACAGAATTTTATCGTATTCCACTGCAACCCGCAAGAGGGACTGAACTAATAATAATTAGAGAAAAATGTCGCCAGTATGGGTTCGACTCCACAACCATTCTAGGCAGATACTTCAACCTTTGAGTCACGACAAGCTGTCACTCAGAAAGAATTAATTAATATAATTTAAATTGGGATTTTAAAGTAGGAGCAAGGAAATTCATGTTAATAGGAAATATTTGCGCATGCATAAAATACCTATAACTATATGCAGTTGTACACATAATATGTAAGAAACCGATGTTCAATTTTGTGATCGGTTTGAAACTATCGCCTAATACATGACAAGTACATATTTGATGGATTTCATAACAACTCATACCAAGAACAAGATCATAACTATCAGCTAAATTGACTGCTTTTTGTTCTTATTATAGATATGAAATTGCCAGTGATGTCATGAATGGCCGTATAAAAAATGCTAGAGGTATAATTCAAACAAAGAGCCGTAATCACAGCAATTAAATATTATTAAGCTGTTTCGAGTTAGATACCATTGTATTAAGGTTCGAAATACGTAGTTTTTTATAATGGTAGTTATTTATTGTTGCAGATTCCAACAAATCGGAGTATCTTTATTGTTATTGATACATATGTCGATTGCTTTAAGATCCTATAGAAATTAAATGTAAACGTGACTACTTCTAAGCGTTAATATAATTTCTTGATTATGTTGAATCATGATGATATTTAGTTTCAGTACATTCCTTATTGCTGTTAATTACTGCCTAGATCTTAATAGACTAGAGTTGACATATCAAGGAAGTAAAGTTCAAAAATTTTGAAAGTAAGTTCAGTGGTATTGGAGCTATTAGAGAAAAAGATTTTTTTATTTCAAAGTGGAAAATTGCCCAAATATCTATTACATGGCTCCACCAGTGATACTTCCAGAAATTATTTACCAGTGTTCTGGAAAGTAATGAAATAGTAAGAGTAGAAGGAATAATAATAATAATGAATAATTAATAAACAGAAATGAAAAATATACAGGCTAAGAAAAATGATACGAATGAGTTTATTGCATGTATCCTCTTAACTCATAATCTTGCAAATTTAGCGGACACAGCTGATACCAAGCAACAGCAGTAAAAAATGTTAGTAATCCCACTATAACTTTATTGTTATTGATATTATTATTCAAATCATGGGCAACACCATTTGATTCAATCAAACTGAAACTCCTCAACCAAGGACATGAACACTCAATGATGCTTGGTGATGAAAATCATGTCAATACAACATTATTTAGCTCGAATTTTGAGTGTACTGAACCTCTACGCTTAACTGCAGTAGAGTTATTGATTAGATATATTATTAAATATAATATATTTCATATACTATGTGGACATACCAATTACATCTACCAATGACCAAAAATTCAACTTGTGCAAATTAAATTTTGGCGTATATATGGAGACTGTTTTGTATTTCTCTATATGTTGATTAACAGGTATTTTTTTTTAACCTGGACATTCACTTGTCGGCTTTTAAAACGAACACAAAGAGATGTTCTGTTGTTGCGTGGACATCGATTTGAGATGTTCGACCGTCTTGCAAACAAACATGAGGACGTGAAATAAAGAAACGCTTTAGGCATTAGTTAAAAATTATAAAAACATGCCTGTAATTGGAATGAATAAAAATACTATTACAAGAAACATTTGGCTGAATAAATCTAGCACTGGTAATAATTACTATTGGAATCGACATTGCCCGAGCTCTCTGTGAACACTGTGGATCGAGAGGTCCGCAATAACCACAAACGAGCGTCATTCACGGTGATCTTGATACAGTAACGGTTGCAGTTGCAGTTGCAGTTCGCCAATGAGTACCCGGCTTTAGATTACTTTATTACTTAGTATCGCTGCACTGATTCTAATAAATAATAATACTCAATTTTGTAACCCTGTGATACTAACTGGGGTACACCTGTACTCCAACTTTCAATTAATATATTGTAATTTTGTAATACCTGGCGACACGGCACTATGAACTTGGGTAGTTTCTTGAACTGACTGATTAGTTGTTACCATTTAGTCGCCTAGTGAATAAGTGCTACCGTTTTACTGCTGTATTGTTTTTGGGGTGCCAGTGTACCCCCGGTAGTGTTATCGGTATACTGAGGTAAGTAGTGGTTTCAGTATATTTTAGGTAGGCTTTTGAAGAATGACTGTTTTCATTACCTATAGTTCTTTATTAAAATATGTAGTTTGATGCTCACAGACCATCAACAAAAGCAAAACTTCAGGCCATTATAGACGGTGTTTTGGATTCTCAGCCAGACGACAAATCTGATATTTCTGAAAACGAAATAATGATAAAGACTATAGACAAAAGCCTGAGGAAGATTCAGATGATGATAATGTGCTTCATATACAGCAGCAGATAAGTACGACTGGCCTCAATTTGGTTTTGGCAACAAGTGAAATTATTTGTGAAGATCCGTCACCTACAAACGATGCTAATTTGACCAAAGAGAACAACAGCGAAAACGAAATGTTCTTCTTTATTTTTCTATTTCCATTAGTTTCAGCTACAAGTTAAATTCCCCCTGAAACCTTGCAGCCAAAAACGTATGTTGGCATTCTGTGATGCGAAAACCTTCTAGCTTCCAAATGCCAAATTACATTGGTATAAAATCAACACCTCAAGGTATTCCTGTAGCTGAATATTACACGTTAAACCTGACAAAGCGAATTCAGGGGACAAATCGTAACCTCATGACATAATTGGTTTACCTCAGTCGAAACGTTTTATGTGAAGCACCAGGAAGGGAATCCATGTCGAATAGGAGGCCGTTCCCAAAAAACTTTGTAGATTCCTAGTTAGTCCGCTGATGACAGAATGCCTGGAAATACAAAGTTTGCCATTTCAACTCCGACTTAATATTGGAATTGATATAAAGTCAGAAAAGAAAAATCTAGACCATATACCATCTTCCTCTGGTTGTTGTACCTTTTGCGAAAGGAAAAAAGATATAAAATCCAGGGTCATGTGCAGGAAGTGCAAAAAATTCATCTGTCTCAACCACAGTCTGTCCCAACTGCAGTAACTAGATTAAAATATATTTGAATTTACTTGCTTAGACTTAGGTTACATATTTAGCTCGTCTGTATTCTTAGAAATAAATTTTTGTGTATACCCTTTTTTTTTGGGGGGTACACCTGTACCCCGGGTGGGAAAATAAGATTATTTTTTTATCTTTTTCTTATTTTTTTATTTAAATATAAAGCCGCATCCACCTATTGGTGTTTAGCGGCGGTTATAATTACAATTTTTGTAGTACATTTATGGCTTTAAGATATTTAAGTAAATTGTGTATATGGCATTGTGGTTCAAGAACATCTTTGAAACTTCTTAAAATATCGTTTTCTAGTCTTTGCACTTCAAATAATGGGCACTCGCTCAGTAAATGCTTTACCGAAAGTGTCACTTCACATGTCTCACACTAAGGCACTGGTTTACTCCAGAGCTGTATTTATAATATATTAGGTGTTTGGATGATCCAAGGTGGGGTTGTTGGCTGTATGGTAGGATAGGCGGACGGTATATTGACGATGTTTAGGTTTCTTAGATACGTGTCCACCTTCATATGAAATGATCCTCTGTAAAGATTATTTGAATGGGTAGTGATCCAGGGTTAATGGTCGAGCGAACCTTTGGTCTAATCCTTCCACTATTTCGCATCTTGGAAGCTGGACCTATCAATCTGTTCCATTCATATGCGTGCTTATTGGTATGCAGTAACCACCTGCAAGGCCTCTGGGCGTTGCAAACTTGGTAGATGCAACGGAAGCCTAATCATACTTTATATTAAAATTATACCGCTGCCAGCAACAACTAGATCATGCACCATTTGCAGCATCTAGGAATGCGTAAATTTGAATATATGCAGATTCTAATCTCAGTTTTAGGCCCTACAGTCAAACTATCAAATATTTTCGTGATCTTAGCTTTACTCTGATCATTTCGGGTCGATGCAAATTGGACACCATACACGATAAGTCGTGTTGCCATGGCTTATTATGAACGTCAAATTTTGTTGGTACCCTGCAATTATGTCTGAATATTAGAGTCTTCAGTTGGATTGGGTGAAATGGCAGATCATTTTTGATGGAGGTTTAGTACTTTTGAATTTCGAATTGCAAAATTTACGCAACTTAATATGTACATATATAAGAAGGGATCTCAGACATGTAAAAGTATCATGAATCTATTCCTCAGCACTTAATGAGTGTTACTTTTTTTGATGCAGACGAATTGAAATTTGCAATTCATAAGGCAAAATTAAGGCTAAAATCGAATTTCTCGCGAAAAAGTGCACACGAGATGTAGACGAGTAATTATTGGCTACTGGTTCCCTGAGTCATAATTGAGAACTTGGAAAGTCCCAGTGCATAGAACAAAAATCTCCATTCATATTGTTTTCTGTAGTTACATATTGATCCACATAGCATTAATAAAAAGTCACTCCAACCAACGTCTTGGTTTTTCATAAACTCTTCGCGAAACATCAGACACAACAATGAATTATTTTTCAGCCATCTGATTCAAATAAAGAAAATTAATGAATAGGGTAGAATCATCCTAAAATCATTAAAGCGTGAAACATTCAAAGATTTTCCTGAGCTTGAATATATTACATCACTTGGATGTAATGGATGTGGAAGTTTCGCTTGAACAACATGTTTACTTCACCTCGTCATAGGCTACGGATGTGATCGCGAAACTTTAGAATTCGAGTCAATACAATTGCATTCCATGTCATTCATTTCTGTCGGTCTATTTGTCTCTCGGACTTTCTGACTCTGCTAAATCTCAGTAACTACCGCACTGCTTTGAATGAAATTTGGGGATAGATATGAAAGGGGCATGTAGTTAATTATTCTACTGCATTTTTCAAAATTAGTATAGTGGTGGCGGCGTAATTAGCCAAAAGTATAAATCCGTCAGAGCATGTTCTGACTCAGCCTTCTATCATTAAGATAAAATTGTGCAATTTGTACAGAAATTTTCACAAATCAAACTCTACTTATGTTAGTTTATTCTAGAAATATCGCGTACCGAAATATATTAAAAGTTTGATTGCTTCAGGAAGAGACTATCTTAGGATATTAAAACGACATCCTGACGGTGATTTTTGAGGTTTTCCATGGGTTTTCCGTAGCACTAGTGTAAATGTAGAACTCAAAAAATTGATTAAGACCCAAACAATATGAAGGAATTCAATAGAACTATAGCTAATCAGGATAAATGTAAAGCTAGATTTTAGAGCTCCAGCTTTCTATTCATCATAGGACCAACTAGTTAACAAGTAACCTGGGTAGTCATTGTAAACAGTCACTCTTGGCAGTCTGACAATGGTTAAAAGACCCCGGGTCAATAACTAATCTATGTTTCGGATACTTGATCACAATACCCAGATAAACAAATTTTTCTACAAAAATTTAGTCACACTGTGATGTTTAAACGATCATGTGATATACCTACCTCGGTTAGTAAATGATATAATAATACTACTTGATGAACTACGGAAACGCTAATTTCTCATATTAAACAAAATAGATCAGGCAAATTGAAATAATTCCTAGTCTCCATATCAAAAGAAAATGGAACATACTGTGTTTGCGAAAGCACTTAGCCAAGCCGAAAAAAGTGATAAGGTATCAAACTTCAATGATGTGTTGGAGTTTGGAATACAGTTACTAATGGCTTGATTTTAACAAAGGTTGATATATTCAAAGAAAGCTAATGCACAATCATTTCAGCACAATTTTACTCATTGATTCTTCTACTATTTTCGACTCATATGCAGTTCATGAGCCTACAGAGCCCTGATCTCATAACCTGACGGATTTATATAGATAGCTTTACGCAGTCAGGAAGCCTATCATGCTTCATAAGCCCAGCGAGAGTATAAATGCATATTTACATTGATCTGTAAATGCTGTAGATTATAATTATCGGGGAATAAACCCCCGATCTCCAATACAACGACTTCGGCAAAAGGCTCGTTTGAGGCGTTGTAAGCTTCACATGGTGAGGATGGGCCTCTCTAGTGTTTGCTGTGACTCTTGGTGTTATTATGTAATACATCATCAGTAGCTTGCTCGAGCATCTGACATGATAGTATTTATAGGTTAGAGATACTGATTAGCTTGTAGAGTAGTAGTAGTTGTTCCGGAGAATACAATTTCCTGGAGCGGAAGAAAACCTACTATTTCTATCTGGTGGTAAAATATCGATGGCTTTGTTTGGAGTGATCCAACTAATAGTTTATCGTAACTTTCTGATTTTTTTTTTGTAATTATTTTTGCAATCGCATTTCCTTTAGTCTAATTGAACTGTATCAAATGCACGTAGTTCCAGTTGGCCGTTTCGTCGCGTCGTCCACACGTTGCGGCTGCCCACGTTCCTTGCCTTCGTCGTCGCGCTAATCCCATTAGAGGCTGTTTCGTAATTTTTTAACGGTTCACCAAAACGCGGCGGCTTCATAAAATTCCTGACTGCCTTCATCGAACCTTGAACACTCCTAGAGCTGAAATATCTCTCGACAGTTCTGCGGCTGTGTTGGCTGACACGACAACTACGTTTGTTTACTTCCACTAGGAAAACTTATGGCTTGAGAACCCGATTGATGCCTTGAAGGAATTTACAGGTCGGACTGCCGAGGATGTTATTGCCGATGCGCCCACGAAAATATATTTTTTTATTATTTAAGTATTATAGTCCCTGAAACAAAACAGAGGTGAAATGGCTCAAGAATGTATGGTATGAATTGCCATATTTAGTATCCAAATCCTTGTACTAGAATAACAAAAAGGTTGAAATATGACAAGTTCAATAAACCGCTCGCTATTCAAGGCCTGACGTCAAAAATTATTGAAATATTATACACTATTTTGAATGATAAAGATTAGAAACAAAAATATTAATAATAATTAATTCATTAAAAAAATGCCAAGAGATTGAAGCTGTACTTCGCACGCAATGGTAACTACTGAAATACTTTAGTTTTTTATGATTTAAACATCTTGTAAAATGTACAAAATTTAAGAGATTTCTTATTCGCTTCAACTGGACTAACAACTGTGAAATTCGAAAAACTGACAACCACTAAACGTGAAATCAACTGGATTAACAATTGTGAACTCCGAAAAACTGACAACCACTAAACGTTAAATAGAGAGTCAAACTACTGAACGCTATTTTTTACAAGGCTGAATATTACCTTTGTAATTATTTATTATCATTATTTAGGTAGATTGCAGTTATGCGAAATGTGTAATGCGAGTATTAGCAGTTGTTCTAACAGAAGCAAGACCAACTAGATTGTCAGACTGATAAAAAAACGCCGAGACCATCTATCTTCATCTATATGATATTTGAACACTCCCTAAGCGACCTTTCGACAGTTGTTCGTCAGTGTAGCGTAAACGATGGGAAGTATGTTCATCTTTACAGGGCTCGTTGCAATATGGATAAGTACCTTCAGTATTACTGCTACTATCGTGTCAGTATTTTATTGATTACAGAACGTCTTCTACCAACACCTAATTGTTTGGATATCTCCCGTCACCACCATCAGCCCCAAGCTTTGCCCCTCGAGCATTTATAGAATATTATTAGGGGCACCGTAGACGTCCAAAATCGAAGTTTGAGCATTTTTTATGATAAATTCACCGCCATTCGAATGATGTTCAAAAACTACAAAGCTTTTTCGCTCTTGACAGTAATAACCTGCTGAACTTTTAATCTTACTTCCATCTGCGATTTCTTTATTAACTGTTTTTGTTATTAGTAAGTATTAAGTATTATGAAATGAAGTAGTGCTCTCTCTCTTACTGAGTATCAAAGATATTACAACAGAATGATCAGACTTACCAGGGATAAATCGAAGTCAATGTACAACATTCAGACTAATAGACAAATATGCTTATTTAAGGGTTTTCCAATTCTTTAAGGGAATTTCCCCAACTTTACAGAGGAAGGTCTAATCACATCTAATCATCATTTGCTTCGTAGATGTTGAGGGTGCTTAGTTTTAGTGATCGTATCAACGTATCACGTTTTACAGTCTCTTCTTAATTATTCTTAGTAATTTTTTACTTCCTGAAGTCGGTGAAATGTAAACAAGTAGAGCTTTCTAGAAGGAATGTGTTTTATAAAAAAGAGCCTTGCTAGTGTATGTGATGACAAAGCATATTCAGATTTTATATAAATCATGTTGATAACACATCCAATAATCGTATTACTATTGCACTCTTTGGATTGTTCCATGCAACAGTGGCTTGTGTATATCAAACATGTTCGATTTGAGAACAGCTTCTCGTGAATTTCGCGAGCCAGCTCATTCTGCATACGAACTGAATAGTATTCCTATTTAAAATAGATAAGCATGCATTCAGATTACAAATCAAGTTTATTTATATTGAGTTACAGTAAAAAATCCAGTACCGTATTCTAGTTTCTGTTCGCATTTGCGCAGGAAAGTGGGTTCCTCGAAATATATGCGACACATCTGTGTGAAAGACATGCTTGTATTTTGGAGTCTTTCTATTTGTATTCTGTATAATCTCTACTGAACTACGTTGTGTATATATATATATATAATATATATATATATATATATATATATATATATATATATATATATATATATTGGTCTAAACGCTAAGATTATAACGTGACTGAAAAAGGAAATTTATATATGGATATTCAGACAGAATATTAGTAATAGTGAAATCAGAAATAATGTGTTCCAAACAAATGCTCAATTGAATTAATGATATGCTGATATGAAATAGTAGAAAAAACACAGATTTCCATAGCAATCAAATTGTCTGGCAATTTCTTCACATTCATCTGACACATTTTCGTAACTGCGCCATTTTATACCACATTCGTGTTAATTAAACCGGCATTCATAGTACCTCTTCAAAATCTGCTATTAGGAAAAAACTCGCCTTCAGGACCAGTCCATAAATTATGATTTATTTTTTTACCTATCCTATCAAACGTAAAACTGGTATTGTGTTACACCTGGCCTTGCGGTTATCGCAATATCACCGTGATATATTTCACTACATTCTATGGTAATTAGATTCATAAAGATGTCACTGTTTCCTATTTTCCTTCGAATACATTAAAATAAATTGGTCATGGAGCCGGATTACGTCTTTAAATATTAGGTAATAAAATGTCGTCTGCAATTAGAAAAAAGTTTGTAGGTCAACTCGAAATTGATATGTCGCCTAAATCATCGATTCAGGAAACGTCATACGTTTAGAGATTCTTTCGGTGAGGTCGCCTTCATTGGCTGGAATTGAATTGGTGAAACACATATAGAAATTTCATCTTGCCATCTCATTATTTTTCGATCTTTACCAGTGTTGGAATAGCGAATATACGAGTGTATGATGTATTAAAAAAACCATCTCCAATTATGCAGACGATATAACTACTGCGAACAGTAAATCACTCAAGACAGTTTACTAGACTGGCAGTTCTCAATACTCACGGAACAACAGGTTACTAATTTCCGTCTGTTCGCCTGTTTGTCTGTGTCTGGTAATTCTTTGTCACTCTATAATTTGGATTTTAATGAGGTCATATTAGTTTATTACTATGGCATGGACGAAAAAACTTTGTAGTTTGTCAAAATAAATGCAGTGACTGGTGGAGTTACCGTCATAAACATAAGAAGTTAAAAATATTTCAACCTTTTAACCTTAATTTTTATTTTCTAAACTGATAACATTCCGTGAGAAGCAGATCTTCAAACTGCTTTACAAGATTAGTGAAAGAGACCAAGACTTCTACGTAACTTGTTTCATCAAAGATACTACATATGTTTATTTGATAGCGAGCCTATGAGTCAAACTACAAATGCGGTGATAGTAATTTTTCTCCCACTACGCTATATAAAAAACGTAAATGATCCTACAGCTCCATTTGCTAATGTTATTAGCGTTCTCAGTAGGCGAGATATACGGCCACAGTCTTGTGCAACGCGTCTTTTTATACTCGACTCAACAAATGAAAAACAATAAAGCGGACAGATTTACGGTGGCCATGGCTGGAACACATGTCACTGCGGACCTTCCGGCGACTGTGCGTATCAAAAAAGACCGCGTCAAATCCGTATGGTAGTTTTATGGTGCACCACCGCGAAGGTTTATCTAACCATCTCGTTATCAAACCATAAGAATCAGTTTCGCCACTTTATCTGATTTGCTCAGTTTTAAAAAGTGGCATAACGTGAAACATGAAATGCGGCGGTCTTGATAGCGAACAGTGGCATAAAGCTTTCACAGTTGTTGCTGACTGCCTGCTAGATGAGAACGCATTGTCAGACACTTCAAGACAACTGACAACACTGGGAACAGATAAAAATTATGTCAAGTAGATTGAACACTATTTTCCAAGCAATAGTATCAGTTTTAATAAATCGATTATTACTATTACGATTTGAATCGGATGTTTAGAGCAGTTGATCTTTTGGAATTATTACAAATTCACAAAATCAATTCGAAAAAATTTATGGTTTACAAAATTACCATAATTTGCTTAGTCGATCTAGAACGCCAAATAAAAATCAAGGACCTAATAAGGTTGTACTTCCCGGAAAGCAATTTTAGTCCGAATTTCATATTGTGCGTCCCTCATATCACAACGTGCAGCGCCAGTTGGGTCGAAAAAGATCTCCGACCACAAATTCTGACAAGTTCCCTGCACGGTTGTTTCTTACTTAGTGGTACTGTGAGTTACCAACGTCGGAGATCTTTACAGGCCTAAGGAAGCGGTGTTCCAGATGGGTGCCACATTTGTTGACCAGTGAGCAAAAAGCAACAAGAGTTGATTGGGCTAAGTTTATGCTTGAAAAATTTGATAATGGGAACAATAAAACCACTTTTAATATAGTAACCGGAGACGAAACACGGTTATATCATTATGATCCCGAAACTAAACAGCAGTGATTAGTTTGCTGCTTTGAAAGTGAGCAGCCTCGAACGAAAATTCGTAGTTCCAAGAGTGTTGGAAAGGAAATGGTCGCATCTTTTTTTCTAAAAGTGGATACATCACAACGGTAGCCTTGGAAAATCAAAGGACAGTTACTTCTGAATGGTAGATAACTAACTGTGTTCCTGTAGTCTTCCAAGGACTATGCAAGAGCCATCCAAAGACTGATCTGCGGGGTATTCAATGGCATCATGACAACTCAGCCGGTCACAACGCCGCTAAAACTCGATTTTTTTGCTGAACAGGGTGTCAAACTGTTGCTTCACCCACCTCATTCTCCGGACCTAGCTCCGTGTGACTTCTTCTTATTCCTTAAGATCGAAGGAATTTTACGAGATCGCCATTTCTCCACCGATGAAGAGGCAATCGCTGCATTTGAGGAGGAAATTAGCAACCTTTCAAAAGAACGTTGGTCACAAGATTTGACAAGTGGTTTTACCGAATGCGTAAATGTATTGAGGTAGGAAGAGAATATTTTGAAAACACAGAATAAAGCTTTTTAAAAAAACCTTGTAGTTTTTCTGTATCTAAAAACTTTTAGCGTGACCCTGGTAGCATACTCGTAGATTGTCAAATTATGATGATCTCACGCTCTGCTTAGTTCAGATTTAGGACTAAAAACAGAAAAGTAAAAATCCAACTTGCATTACAGAATTCCGACTGACCAAAAATCCACTGGAAGCGGTAATTTACGTCATGGCGCTAGCGATGTGTATGATCACCGCATTATGAAATGCGTCTAGTAAGATAATCTTCTCGTGACTCACCATCCATTATTCCATAAATTCCGCGGATGGATTGCCATTAGCGATGTTCCTGGCCTCGGAAGGCCTCTCATGACAGTCGCATCAGCCACACGTACACATCTCACATGCATACGCGTTACGACTGAAGAGAGATGTTGTTTCACATACAACAATATAATATTTTTTACAACGTTTCGGTACTTACTATGTCATTTTGAAGTTGATTGTATATATTTCACGTCATATCACTGTATGGCATCTCCTGTTGAGTCGTTGGTAGCAGAAAGCCTTCAGCTATGACTCCTTGATATAGTGTGACTCAAAAAATGATAATTTTCGAGATGACATCTTCGTCATCAATTGTCTTAGCAATTAATTCCAGAAGCATATTATGCTACGTGAATATTTTAAATACGAGACGGGTTATGTAACTCTCAGATTTCACTGTTTCCAAAATAAAGAACAATATCACTGCAAATAATTAATATATTTATAGGGCAAATATATATCAATTACAAATGATGCAGTACATGCCCAGGTTGCATTTTGGAAGACATGGCAGTTTCATGACATTATTTATTGCTAATATTTGCTCTGAGTAGCTTCAGAGCTACTTCACATTGCTAAGTGAATTCAAAGTTCATTAAGTATAGATCCTATTTTTACTTGTTGATCCGCAAGGTGGCTAATAAATGAATTCAATGAGTGAATAAAAATGAGATACGCGTTCTCATGTACTATTATCGGACAGGTTGATGTGACTTACGTTGAGATATGGGTCCAATGCCTGCCAGTACTGGATTTTTTTCAAATTGTCCAATAATACTTTTTCTGATATTCGATTATGCCAGAGACTTTTTGTGAGATAGGCCAACGGCAATTTGCCTGACCTAGAGTATAACTAGGTGCTTACAATAGATAGAGGCGTCAAGACGAAAACCTGGAGATGAGGATTCGATGCAAGTTTTCTATAACTTTCTAATGCATATTTTCTTATAGATAGGCTATTGTGCTTGATAAGCGCTGCGAGGGGAAATATGTGCATTCACATTGACCTGTATGCTAAATATATAAGGCATCTTGATTTACTCACCTATAGTTTGAATTTATCTGTCAGATGTAGTTTGGGTACTTACACCTGGGATTTATGTTGGCACCTTGTAATGGATTATTTGTACAGAAAAACCCTGAGTCATGCTGAAAATTCGTGATGTAGCAGAAGAATCATCTGTCAGGAGTTAAAGAGAACTGTTAGTACCCCGCGTCTCAGCCAGAACAAATGATGAGGGAATTAGTTTATACCGTGACTGGTAATCCGGTTTTACTCCCTTGAGGCCAAGTAGGCAGAATCATTTTCTGCAATTTTGTAGTATTATATTTGAACCAAGGTTGCCAGATTCAATACTGTGCCTATAATTATTTTTATATAATTTTAGTTGAATTATTGGAATTTTTTTTACTTATAAATATTTGGATTCCTTATATAAACATAACCTGAAAGTCCACATTCTAGATTAGTCTGTGAACAGAACATAACAGGACAGCGACAGATCTGCGTCCTTTATTTGATGTTTTAGACCGTGGAAGTCCTTTGTAAGATTAGGTGCATCAACTAGCCGTATTGTAGTTTCTGGATTGTGTCCAAAAACTTTAGGGAATACTTAGGAGCTCATCACTACACATGAGAGCAGTACTCCTGCAATGATCTGATCTGGGCCTTGTAGAGTAGCAGTAGCTGTTCCGGAGAATACAATTTCCTGGAGCGGAGGAAAGACTCCAGCTTCTGGGATGCCGACCTAGCGAGGCAGGCAACATGATTATGCAATGGCATGCTATAATTCATGTTAATTATCAGAAGCTCTATGGACTATGATTTTAGTATTGGGCGTCCACTCATCTCCACGGCTGGCAGAGCAGAAGGCAACTTCTTTTCAAGGGATGCTGTCTGAGCCTTCTGCACGTTAAGCTCAACTCCTTTAATAGATCCGCTTCCAAAATTCTTTCAATGTCCTCATTAATCTCAACAGCATACTGCCCTTGCCAATATATGGCCTCTCGGGATGATAGTGCTCATTTCTATGTAGGAAATAAGGCTGCTGTCAGCTGCGAAGCTGTAGATGTGGATGTTATTTTCAACAGTTCGTTGATGCACAGCAAGAAGAGCGTTGGAGAATGGTCAGATCCTTGAGGAGCATCCGCACTGATGTCAAATACATCGGAAGCATATTCATCAACCACCACAAATAAAGAGTGATCCTTGTGGCATAGACCCGGTTGTTGCCCATATACTGCAGTTTGATCGAAAGCCTCTAATGCCATACTCCGTCGAAACCTTTCGATATATCGAGCGGAATGACATGAGAGTCTCCATGAAATTCAATTGCTCCGGTCCACATATGTGTAACATCGGCCACCTCCCGTCGATCTATGATCATAAAGGAAAGGCAGCCAACCTCCTACCAAGAGGAGGGACCGGAATTAACATCATGGGAGTAGGAACGGTAATCAGAATACATGTAGTTAGCTGAGCATATAATTCCTATAGAGATGGGTGTAAGATTTTTTCAATACTGGGAGGAATTACCAAGGTTTCCTCATGGTAACAGAGAAGATAATACATCTAGCGTTGAGGCTGAATAGGAAGAACCTTAGAGCTATAGTAGGATTGTGCACTGGTTATTTCAAACTAATCTACCGTATAGCAAGTTCCATGGATGAAAACGGAAGGGCAGGACTACATCTTGTGTATGTGACACATCATATATGTGCTATTTGGTGGCACCATGTTTCCAGTAGGAATGAAAAATGCCTCTTCCAAGAAACTGTTCGGCTCCCCCAAGGAACAAGCCACTGTAGACTAGACTGCCATAGTGATGGGTCCAGGAACAAGGCATTCTCTATGAATCTATATATACTTCTACAAGTATAACTTGATATCTCATGCTCAGACAGTATTTTGCTCGGTCACAGTACTAGCTACAGGAAAGCAAAGGAAACAATTTTTTACTAATTCCTGCATCATGAACTAAGAAAGGTATGATTACATGCAAATAATCAGTACCTATACATACAGTTTTTCCCATGCTTGTTCACAGGACGATCGCCTCCTGAACTGATAACAAGCGAGCGTTGTTTCAATGGCCGATAGCTCTCCCATTCATCGGCCTAGTTGGTCGGATAATTAAAGGAAGGAAGAGCAAATATCCTACGTTTCACTAGAATAACTCTATTATTTACCGTGTTATCTGCTAGATCTAAATAAGCATGGAGGACACAGCACTTCGCTAATTGCGCTTTTATTGCGTGCGTGATGTGCCGATCAGTGCGGCTCGGTCGGCTGTACCGCTGACGATAGGTGCGAGCGATTAGAACCTCCTGCTGAAACCTACGCCGTCGCTACGCTGTTACTTCCTCCTGCTCAGCACCCTGTATCATGATCAATGTAATATTTCGACGGAGAATAACAATAATCCTAAGTTGAATATATCATGACTGAATTTCCGATATGTGAATGAGTACATGCAAAAGTACTATTACAGATGTAGTACGAACAAAACTTCGATATCATTTGTACAAAAAAAATTAAATTCTATTTGTTCATCCAAAGCCAATCGTGGACTTCTTGAGACCAGTTTACCACGTTGCTCTAGCTGCAACACAGTTTACGAGGGTACAGCAAAACTTCTTTATTGCAGACCTGGCATAACTGTTACAAAAGCTTTGGGGGCAAAAGGGATGCAGCTAAAAGTAATGGGGTGTTGCACGCTGATGCCACTTGGAGTAGAGGAAATGAAGAATCAGCACTTGGACAAGCTCCGTCGATGGTCCTTCAACTGGAAATTACATTGGTATAATTACCTTACACCTGAGAACCACTCTTGCCAACAGTGTGAACAGATAGCGCGTAAACTTATACCGACAATCCAATCGTCGAACCAATGGAATGAAAAACGCAATCTGCATGTATTCAAAGCACTCGAACAATCTGGTAATGATACGAATAAAACTTAGATTCCGCTGATAATGCTCCTAACTATTTTTAATACACAAAACCATTTAAGTACTCCATCGATTTGCATACATTTGCAATGCAAATCCGAAAACAAAAGTAAATAAATATGGGAGCTGCGGTTATCTTAACTGCAGCTATTTAACATAATTTGATATTATTCGGCGGTGAGTTATGACCTGGCGCAGCTAGCAGGTCGGCTTTAAAGTACCGTATCGGCTGGTTGTCGGGAAACGGGCCATTTTAAATTTACTTGGCTGTTAAAATCGGTATCGGTACTACCGACGTCATATAGATAACTATAATTTACACCTGGTTATTGTTGGTTCAACTTTCAGGCGAAAGCCGACCCAATATTGTTTACCGAAGCATGACAGCTTAACATATCTCAAAGAAGCTTCCGAACAAAATATGGCGAGTTCGTGACCTCCGTTGTTGTCTGAAGCAGCCTTTTATTTTTTACGGGGAAAAATGGTGATTGATTATATTTTCACATTTGAGCTAATAAAGCTACAGTCCATCCATATAGGGACACCAATTTTGAATGTTTTCCAACTTTATGAGTTTTCTCTTGCTCTCAAATATCTACATATTAAAAATTCATCAAATTTCCTATGTAACATCTCGTACGTTCGAAGTGTGAATTGTTCATTTATCATAAATAAATAGTTTTGTGTCAGTGAGTATCTGAAGTATCCTGTTGAACCTGAACAAGATATAACATCTTAGTCTTAGGTTAGTCATCATTTTTTATTTTGATTAAAGGTCACTAATAAAACGTGTCACTACATCAAATTTTATTACCCCTTAGCCACGTCATATCGACATATTTTTTCCAGGAATAATAAATATAAGATATAGACGTATTTTACATAATAATAATATAGAAAAATTAGCACTCTCTATCAAAGTCCAAATTTTCCTCGTGTGTGAATTTATTGATGGGTCAATAAAAAGATGATTGACATCAAAACTTGTAATCTGTGAAATACCATAATTAGTGCGGGCAACAGGTTCAAAAGAACTGACATTTATGGACGTTTTTAATCACTACAGTTAAAAGCACAAAATGACATTATTTTGTAGCAGCACCTCCAAGGCCAAGATTTTTTTGATTTGTTTGTGAAAAAATATGAATATGTATATTTATACTTTGGAAAAAGTACGTGGGTTATCAGGTGATGTGATTATGTGTTTGATATTATAAGGTAGGTGGTTTATTTGTAATCTTATTGGTTAAGTTTCTAGGAGGCCTTGAAGAAATACTATAACCTCATGAAGAATTACTAGTGTGAATCTAAGATTCATTCTGGTATCTAAACTGAAATGAAAATGATAGCTTGGTGATCAACAGAATATTTGAGTGCAAAGTTTTCAGATCTGTTGTATAGCTATACTCCATCCAATGATTTAATACAAGACTGAACATTTTTTGACTATGACAAGTTAATTGGTTACCGAGAGTAGAGCAGTCAACTAGAATATCCAGAATGTTTGCAAGCAAACATTACAAAGTTTATTTCTGGTGGATTTTGGATAGAGTTCTTGACCCAAATCTAATAGAATTATTGATATCACCTACTGTCAAAATTACTGTTTACAGATAACCTATGCAACATTTATTTGTTTATATTACTTAAACGTTTTTGAATGATCGTATATTTTCACCAAATAAGATCATTTACAATCTACATGCATAATTTCATGCTCCTATAAAGTGATGTATGTCGCTTAGCAACAAACGCTAAAATCTCCGATCTTTTACCCAACCTGTCACGTATTTGAAGGAAATAGGTGTTATAAACTACAAACGTAACTTCATTGTAACAGACAGCTGCCAACCGCTATAACAAATATGAATACGTGGGAAGCAATGAGACGATCTACTTGCCTCCATTATTTTTAACAATACATAAATTAGCACTTTGGCTGTCTCAACTGATCAGTTGTAATGTTCATCATGGCATGGTTATGTGGTGGTATAAAAGCCCGGTAAAGGATTCGCATAAAGATTATGAATATAATGCAATTACATCATTGAGGGTACTTAAGTTATCTAAAATCACACCCCAATAAATTATTATGTCTACGTCCAAAAAAGATGGAAGCTTGAGAAACATAAAACACGGAGGTTGGAGAAGTCACCTACAACATGTCCACAGCATATCGCTCCCTCTGTTTCAACAACATTGGTATAGTGACTACAGGGATTACGGGGTGAGATGGATTTTTAAGGTGTAGTGTGTGTAGCTGTAGCTTATATCGATTATGATAGCAAAAAACGGAATTCGAAATAGAGGATCATGTATTGTAACATGTTCAGTATCCCCATAAATGTTTTCAAAAATTTTATCGCCTCCCCTAAAAGTTGTCAGGAGATATTTATTTTGGAAGTCTTCTAGGTATCAGACATTGACATTAGAGATATCAAAGTATGTGAACGAATCTACCCGCCTTGGAGCGATTGATCGAATACCGTAACGTACAGTTTTTCCACGGTTCCGTCCGGCACGAAGACGTGTGTGAAACCTTTGACGCGGCAACGTGGATTCCATAAACGTTCGAAACAAAAGGCAATCGTCTCTCCAACGGAAACGGGCTACGTTTCGGCCGCCACACTGTCCAGGTTGGGATCACGTTGGTCGCTTCACTTCCGCCAACCTACAGAAACTGAATACTAATTGGATCGGCGTACAAAGACGGTATGTCCGACTTTTTATGACTGCTTGATTTATTTGGATGTAGTAATGGTTGGTAATATGTGAGCAAGGCGGGTTTATATAGTGGCTAATAAAAAAACATTGCTACTGTCTAGGTACTTCTCTTGTACGTGATTTTAAACCTATAGGGTGTTGTCTACAGATTGTTTCCTACCTATACATCCGATACAGACAGAATTATGTGTCAGAAGGGTTGCAGAACGACAAGCGAAGCACAAGACGATATAAAAGTTTTCTAACAGTAAAGCTGCGCTCAAACTAGTTGAATTCATCTAAGGCAGTATGGACCTGCTGAGGGGCTCTTGGAAGCAGAGGAAATGAGAATCGAGGGTCAGTAAGAAAATTAAAAAGTTGCTGAAGGACGGTAGAATGCGCAAATAAGACTAATTTTTTCAATCGTTCATTCCGACACAAGCAGAAATTTTCGTATGAGGCTTAAGGATCTTTCTCATCACAATTCTATAACCTTAGTACCTACCATCACTATTTCCACCACTACTTGCTCACTGAAAATGCTTCATGGATTCCTCACTTTGCCTAGCGCTTAACTTGAGTAACCTGATGATGTTCAACTGTATTTTAATAGAATTCAGATCCTTCTGCAAATCACAGTGTCTAAGCCTCTAATGCATCTAAACTCATTTCAATGATAGATGCTTCTACAATATGCGCAATGCGCATCCACTAGACGTATTGCTGGTACTTGTATCCTATTGAAAAACATATCCAAAATCTGCTATTATGCATAATATCACTAAAATACTATATTACATAATGTATCCTATATTATCATATCGTAATCAATAACTGTGTCTTTGCAAATGGATTTTGTTACGCTAACTATTCACATTATATGTCATATGAATATTCAAATTCAATTCTATAATCGATTGTCTGCATCTGCCTTAATTTGGCGCTAATACTGAAACAAGGAAAGCAATAAGAATCCAATACGTAATTCTTATTCTTATGGTACCACGTCTCCAAATTTATGCAAATGCAGTTCGTCTTATAAATTTTAATATCATGGATGACGTCGATATTCGATTGTTAATGATAGCATCGGCGACTAATTGTTTTTGTTTGACATGCACTGTACACCTTGTATTTGCTTGTTGTGAGGGTAATGTTAACTTGCTTGTCTTTGTGAATATATTGATCTTATGTAGGACATGTGAGCGATTAACATCTGCAGGTGTAAACAAAATAGAAATCAAAGTTTATTGACATTATGTCTTTGATTTCTCATCACGGTGAATAAATAGCAAAGCTGCACGAAAAACGAAATGCATCATTGCCTGTTTTAACTAACCACTGACGTTTCAGTTGCCTCTAAAGACTTTCACACAAAATACAAAGAAATTGTCTTGAACTGACATTAATCGTTTGACTACAGATAATGAAAGTTATATAACTATAAATTATAATGAAATATTTCAGGTACGCATGTCTCGCCAACTAACGAGAGAAGACAGTGATAAGATACAACAGTACCTAAGGTATACAAATATCAATAATTCATGATCAAAGAAGCAATAACAGCTGCAAAACAGGACAACAAATCCCTTAGGTTTTCCTTCTCCATGTATGGTTAAACATTTTATCTGAAAGTTAACAGCTAACGCATGAATGAAGTGCCTGTTGATTAAAGGTTAGATATTAATTCAAAGCTAAATCCTTTCAACTAGCGAATAACGAAAAGTTGTCACCACAAGAGTCACTCAACTACTGACGTTTCATGTCAAAGGCGGCTATGATGGTTTGGTTAGAACTGATTATTCTTGAACTAAATGGAAACTAATCATATTATTCATATCAACTGTCGACTCAGTTTCATTGTTTTATGTTGCTTATGAATCAGTCAGGCATATTGCATCGGGATCAGCGGTAGCAGCTATGAATAGATCAGCCAGTATGCAGATCATTCAGAAGATGCGAGTAGTTGTCAACCGATATCTGGTGTGCGTATAAGTTGTTGTATTACCAGTTGAAATAAATTAGCGTTTGAAGAACGTTACAATATCAATCTGAATCAGCTCAGAAAAATTTTAGTCGAATAACTGATATGAAGACTAATTTTTTTAAAAGGTTTTCAAATGGCGCTTGCCTTCAGCATCACAGTTTCAGTCAATTGGAGGCTGACAAAGCGACATCGACAGTTCCATCTGAGTATTAAAAAACCCGCCCAAAGATAGGCAACGTATTTCTGGGTTGCGATACATTTTTTCTCTCATTATGATTCATCATCCAAGCAAACACATTTCTCTGTATTCAAGCTCTTCATCAAAGTCATTATACAACATTAAAAAAATTCAAGTGAGGTAGAATACATTAAAATGTGATTTAACATATTCTTCTAATCCATTTTTAGCAGGGAATTTTTTTTTATTTCGGAAATGTTCTTTGCGGTAATGGTAATGATAATCTTGATGGATTTTGTCAAGTCAGTATTTAAAACATATCAGGTATCAACTCAAAGAGCATAAAAAGTTACAAAATATCAAAAAGAGTACTCTATGAGTATGTCTAATAAGGAGAACATAGAGTAAAATTGGATCAAACTCCTATACTACATATATAAGATAATTATTATTTTTAAGAGGAAGGTCAACGAATTTGATTTTATAAAGTTGAATCATGATTGTCTTTTCAATTCCTCCTAAGTCCGTTTGGTTATGTTGAGATGTGTTGGAATCCGGGCTCAGACCTCTATAATATCTTATAATTGTAGTACCTACTGATAGAGATAGGATTTCCTACATTACAATCAATACAAGTCGTATTTTCCGAGCTATTACGCAATATAAACGTGACAATTTTTTATACACCTACATTTATGTGAAGATCTATCATTGTTACAAACCATTTGCTAATTTATATCGAGCGGGAATTCTGATATATTCTGAAGCGCTTTAATCGCTGTGGTTTTTATAGATAATTACACGTATTACCTACCATTTATATGTTGATAAATATAGGTAATACCGATAGTAGTTGTTTAGTAGTTTCTCAAAAATTCCTTTGTGCAATCATAGGAAAGTCAGTGATTGCGGTTGGGTAATCAGAGATGACATGTACTTGGTGACTCACAATCACTCGTAACCAGATAGTTTTGGTCAGAAACCAAGTTAGTAAGTATTTTTATGAAACCATGTTCCTTGAGCTTACATCTTCGTCTATATGACTAATGAAAACTTTATTAACGTTTTTGACTTTGAAGCTCAATGACTTTGACACTAATTGTTCAACTGTCTGCAAATACAAAGCGACAGATTTGTATTGTTGTTTAATACAAAATGAGAGACAATGCATCATCACATCAGTGAAGCCTGATTTATTTGAAGATGCCTCTCAAATAAACAGAAAGCTTATAGCGCTCCTCAAGTGCTGCGAAAGAATACATGTCTATTCATGCCGAAACGTTAACAGAATTGATACAGCAGCATATCTTGTTTCAACTGTCGGTCAGAACAATTAAAAAATAACCATTTCAAGGGGCAGTAATTTCTCTGTGAATAATTTAATTTATATAAATGCCTGCCTAGACCATCTCCATTTTAATATCGGTTTTGCTATCGGTAATTAGCTATGGAAAATTCGAAGCATCACTGGACAATAGACGTGTTTTAAAACCTCACACGTCCCTAAAATTATTTCTTCATCGTACATTCTGAGCTGCCTCAAGATTTACACCGTGAATATTAAGAGATCTTCAACGGCTTATCCGTGCAGTAAAAATCTGTTGAAGCGAATTTTATACGAGAGTGCTTTAGGCCAGTCGTTTGAGATAATTGTCTGAGGAAGCTGCTAGTTGAAAGGAGTTTTAATGATAAAGTTCAGAAACTGGAGTCAGGTAGGACATGTTTCGATATGAGCCTAAGTGAAATTCATGCGTCCTTATCTGAAACTATAATAATTTATATAAATATTATTTTGATATGGCCAAATGGATCACGGAATTAAAAATGTAATATAGAGGCCAATAAAAATTTGCTCTGTGATAAATATGAATATGAAATTTGTTTTTTTTTTCTTAAATCACTTTAGTGCTACATAAGTTACATCTTGGATGGGTATCTAAAGGGTGGATGAATCTGTGAGACAAGCCACAACCTCAAATTTGATAGATTTTCCAGTGACAAAAATCAATAACAAGATTTTATACCTAACGACGAATGCATTTTTTTGGTAAAGACAATGGAAACACGAAAACTTCCAACACAAGTCAATCAACCCCACGATATCAAAATGGAAGTGCAAGTTTACTTCGATTACGTATAGGTTACAATGCTTTGGCATATTCTATTTACTATGAGAACGAATGCTTTCCACAATGCCATCATGTCATGAATATCCTGCCCAAAGACCTCCTTAGTCTTTTGGCTTTTCAAATAATTATGAAGAAGATTTGGAGGATCCAATCTTAAATATAAAGTGTAGCAGTTACCGTAAAGTTTAAAATTGCTTCCATTGAAACAGATACACTGTATAATAGTTTTTATAATAATAATTAATGACCAATAAGCCTATCCTGACTAACAAATAAGAAGGAATAGAATAATTGATGTGACGCCCGTTTTTTAAGTTGCAAAACCTTGTTTATGGTTTATATTCCTTTCCTTCACAATTACAGCAGATACGTTGTGTGTGAAGTTTTTACACAGATTTCCCAGATGATCTTCCAATATATTCTGAGGTCTTAGTCTTATTTTACTTACTACCTCTGATTTTTTTGTCAAATATATCATCGGTTTTTTGCGCTGTTACTGATAAAAAGCATTGAAATCTCGATAAAATCAATATTCAATGCTTGACGCTTCTTCTAACAGACAATAGCCGAGTTACAACTTATCCTATGCATAGCTACACGGCCTGTACTATTAGCAGATTTAGCTATAAAATTTCCAATCACGACTGTGTTTCCAATGCCAAGGTAACCTTGATCTTATAGGTCATAAATATGAGTAAACGTATAAGGATTATATTTTTTATACGTTGCTAGCACTGTGTAACGCGATAGATTTTTTCCAGTAGCCAGCGCTGCTGAAAGAATTTTTGTGGGCGGATTAGCGGCATACAGAGTGAGCATAAGTAATGACCAAGGAAATGAATTCAGCGGATATTATTAAATATATATTCGTGGGACCAACCCGTGATAAAATTATTTGAATCGGCCAACACAGCATATTTTCAATACCGCTTGATGATGAAGGATACCTAAAATTAATTCAACTTCTGAAATTTGTCCTGTGATTATGTATTAGATTCATCATGTTTTGACTGGCCGATAACTAAAACCACATATATTTATGAAATAAGTGATACGAAAGTTTTGGCTGCTGACGCATCATATTACGAACTCGATTAGTACTTACTCAAATTGTGATTATCCGCCATACTAAACGCGATGGATCAATGTTCAAAAAATTATTTTCAGTTTAACATAAACTATCAAATTACACATCCCACCGGTTCCATCGTTGTATCTAATATTTATTAATCATCATCAAGTTTCTGGATTCTTCTTCTTTCAGTTCCTATCCATTATCTAAGATTTGCTAGCCAGAAAATGCGTCCAGGTCTTCTCTTGTTGTTGATTTTGCCTTGCAACATCAGCTGCAGCACTCGGTACTTCGCGTTCTGCATGATATAATGATATGATATAATCTGGAGCAGCGAAGAATGGTGGCTGATCTGACCTTATTGTACCTAAGTACTGTATTGGCATGATAGCACTAATTTTCATCAGTACAAATAATACTAGAGAGGCTCAACAGGCGCATCTTCATTAGGTCGATTTTTCAATTCCTCGCACTAGACGCTCCCTTTTGGAAAACCTCAGCGTTGTGAAATCGGCTGCCGATAAGTTTGCTCACTGAAAGTTACAGTTTACAGCGTTTTAATTTCGATGTTACTGACATGTATCCTCTCACAGCGCTTCTGGGGTGCGTTAAGGTAAAATGGTACTATACGAGTCTGAAACTTATGCTATGGTTATGTTTCTAGTTTATTATATTGTCTGCTATTCACTAATTGAAACCACATATGATTGAATTATTACTAACGGTGTGGCTGTCTGCTCAGGCTTTTAAAGGTACGACATGTAATTATAATCATATTAAAATTACTAGTAGAAAGAATATCTACCTTCTCTCTATCTTTTGTATTTTGACAAAGAGTGCCGAAGCAGCTGAAGCATTATTAAAGATATCTGATTAAATTATATTTGATTTCAATTACCGTAGGTAGAAAATAAAATGTATCATATGATAGCATCTCTCATTAAATTGATAAATAATGTATGTTTGTCGAAATAAAGTTTAAATCTATAAAAACTTTTGGGCCCCTAAATGGAGATTGATCACAAGATATATCACCGACAATATATTAATTGCCTTCCCAAATTTTATGAAAACCGCATTGCTGCTATCTTAGGAAAATATACTTGGGACTGCATAGGTTGATCCTATCAAATACTAATAAATTTCAGGTGTGGATATAATTTTATTAGGTAAATATCACAAATTCTAGGACAGGACGGCAGTAGCGCTTCACTAATGATAATTCTATTGAAATATTATTGCAAAAAATTTAAATTTATTGTATCACTTGATTGCTTTATGCACTCATATCTTGATTTAACTTTCAAAAACGGCCATTAAACAGTAAAACGCGTTTCATGTGTCAGCAGGTGTTTGAGCTAAAATGATGTAACAAGTTACCGAATATTCGTTTTTAAGAAACGGCAGGTGAATAGCTCAAAAAGCGAAAGCTATAGAAAATATTGGATTACATACCTATGAAATACTTGTATAAACTATTTCGAAATATCCCAACCAAATTTTTAATCTGTCAAACGTAGCTTGCTATCATTTTTGCGTTGCTTAGGAGGCATATGCCAGAATCCTGTAAAATTACTTTTTTGTATCTTCCATAAATTCAGACACGTTTATTTTAATGTATCATGTATATATAATATAGATGATGAGCCAAGCTCAAAGGTATTTCATGCTCTATGTGTTTAGGTAAGATATTAAATCAGAGATATCAATGTCCCTTTGCTGAAAATGTACTCTTGCTTTTTTAAGAAACTGCCAAAAAGAGGTGAGATAGAAGTTACCATTTTGAAGATGGTAATCAATCCGTCTGAAATCATGGTGCAATGGGGTTTTTGCAGACCTGTACAGTGATAACTAAACATCGAAAAATAAATTTAGAGTTTAAAACTTTTTTAAAAACAAGCTTTGATTTAAATGCGCTAAAAAGAATAGAATAAACTTTTCCTTTAAGACTTTAACTATCAACTTATAACGTCATTACACAATTCATATGATAAAAGCTTCTCGCAAGATTTTGACATTAGATAACAAGTAAATTAAATACCTTGACCTGACGGATTTTAATTTTTAGAATTTTCAAACTAAGTAAATATAAATTTGTGTATTGACTTCAAGTTGATAGTGTAGTAATGGAAAAGTTTATTTAATTCCTTTTAGCGCATTTAAATAAAAGTTTTTTGAAAAGTTTCTTTATTTTATTTATTGTACTACAATTGACGTAAAAGAGTAGTTATTCGGTCCACCTGTTTTTTGTGCAGCTAACAGCGAGCTCAGAGACCATAGATTCTCTGGCTTGGCGAAACTCTTATTGGAATGTAACTTTCATTTTCACTACCCAATGATGGCTACTGTCTAAATTGACACGTTTAACACAAATTTTCATTCAATAAAACTTATTGCAGGTATACATACAACCGCCACAACGATTGTATCGTTTATCAACACCATTTTCAGCCTTGGAAAAAAATGGACCAGTTCCTTTGTTACTTGGAATTTGTTGGCTACAAATACGAGTGGGAATACATTGCAAAGATTGCCAGGTAAAAATATAGATAAGGTCATTTTCCTACACGCAAATCTCTCACTGACGTAATGCTAATCTGTTACAAAGATATATCATGACTGCAACAATAATATATAGACAGATAGTAATTAGCTTGAAACAAATTATAAATTATCCTGCCATATTAATTAGTGCTATATTAATATTATGCAACTGTCGATATAGACAATAACACCATGAAATATTTAAGGCGTGATCATTCTGAAAGAAAAGTAATTTGTCTTATTTCGGACATAACATAATGAAGTGGTATCGGTGAAGTGATGACAATTTAAAAACTAATCCTTTCGTTTCTGCACTCACGGTTTTCAGTGATTAGAATGCATGTTAGCGATGTTTTGCTTCCCACATTTAAGCGTATTATCGTGCTTGCGAGAGTTTCCGACCTTTAGAACCCATTTTTACAAGGTTTTGATCGATTTTAAGTGGGTTACAAATTTTTTTGGTGTCAATCCTTTAATCTGTAATGCGTGTTATCCAAATTTTGCTACAATCAAAACTAGTCTGAAGTATCAGTATTACTGAACTTCCACTTTTCTACTTGAATTACTTTTTTATTTCTTGAGTCCTTACTCATTTATCGAGCAAATGAATATGTTACGTGGGGTTTGGACCGGAATAACCGTCAATACGAAAATTTAGCGATTAGATTATACTCGTATAATGTAAGATCCATGATAAACATGCTAACAGCATCTGAGACATCAGTAGGAACAACCACATATTTAAAAGAAGGAGTTCTGTCTACAAGAGTCCAAAAAGCAATCAGGTTCAGTTCAGTTGTAGGACCATGTACAATTCTGATTTAATTACAGCAATAAGTGTTTTGCTATTTTTTTATGTTGGAAATCAGGAACCGTACGGCGGTCGACGAAAATATTATTTTAGATTAGTATAAGAATAATCATTGAATTGTATTTTTGATATTCCTCGTTCATCCTATTTTTAAGACCTGACAACACTGCCTGATCTTAGAAGGAACATGTTATTAATCATTCTGCCTCTGTCGAGGAAGATTATTAAAAGTTAACAAGTCGCTGAGACGTCATTAATCATGTCAATTATTATAGTAACGTGTTAACTATTATAAAGGTATAACGTCCGATTATTATTGAAGAGCCTCTCTTGGTTGCTTTCGGTCAACGGTTTCCGCCCATTTATGACAACTGTACTTCGTGATGTCAAATTAGTTCCAGAGGAGTCAATTAGGCAGATGATATGTTTTCGATATTGATGTCGTAGTAGCGATAAGAAAATGGCAAACAGCAATATCGCATTAAGTAAGTCTGGCAGTCTCCCTGTTTAATGGAAAAAGTTTTTCGTAGTAATATCATGAAGAATCGTTGGCAGATAGAGACAAGTACCTTTCGGTTCTTGTGGTGTAGAGCTGATGTCTATTAGAGAGGATCATTCAGATACACCGACCAACGCGTGGGAATCACTTGATTTAGAATATAACTTTGAAATAAGTTGACACAAATGGTTAAAAATGCAATTTAATAATAATAAAGTAATAGCTCGGAAAAGGTAAGACATGTATGTAAATCTATTCCGGTTCAAGTAGCTCGAAGTATAATATCAAAGGGTTTTAACCGTTCAGGACTGCAAAAGCATGGACTACTCGTTGCCAATATATTGATTCTTATAAATAAAGTAGCAGTGCTTACAATTCCCATATTTCATCAAACCCAATGCAGGAATAATTATTACTAACATTATGCGCTGACAAAAATGATGACAGGCGATTTGACGCATATTAGGAACATATTTCCTGTTAATGTCTTTATGTGCTTCTCTATCTTAGACGTTGGAATTAAACTTTGCCAAGAAAAACATAGAGCAATGCTGTCTACAACAGCGACTCAAATCTACATATCCTTGTTGACATCCATTACAAATAACAACTTTGGCAGTGTTACAAGATCGTACAAGAATCCCTTTGTAATTGTAAACTTGCAATGAAGGAAATGATCAAAGAATTTGATCATTAAAGTGAAAGAGTGTAGTATTTCTTCTAAAATATTTTTTAGAAAACAGAATTCCCACAGCAGTTGAGCGATGAAAACTCACAAATAAAGGGGGGAACTTGAGAGGAGGGTCAATATCTGTTAACATTCTTCCCTGTAGATCAGAAAGTAGAAAATATTCAATAATAGTACATTGAATGAGGCTGATGGGTAAGATAAATGGCCATATTTAGCGATATCATGATAAAATATAAGAATCTTTAGGGGTATTGCAAATTATGGTATATCACCGTTTCTCAATGGGACAGGAAAGTATTTATGACTATATGAGTAAAAAGTAATTATTTATTTATTTTACTTAAAACTCCATTTTATCAATAATTACATAAATAATAAAACAAAAGTTATATTCAAGTAAATAATAAATTTCAAATATATAATCCTCTATATAAATTAAAATTATATAACAAATAATGAGTTAAAAATTAAATAGATTTCTCTGCTCCTAATTAAACCTAGAAACCTGACTTCCAAAGTTATTGAATGTAAATCTAGAAGGGTCCAGATCAATATTATTGATAATTCGGCACATACGTGTGAGAGGGCTGTACATAGTGTAATTGGTTTGGTGGATTGGTATAAAGAACAGTAAATTATTACGTCTTGTACGAGAGGTAACAGGATATATAAAACCCACATGTTCATCACAATCAATACTACTCTGACTTATTTGACCAAAAAACGTGAAAATGACTCTTCTCTCCTAGACTCCAATGTTTGCATTTGAAAGTGACTCAACACAGGTCTGTAGTCTATATAATAATGGTTTTGTGTACTATTATGTATATTTATGTTTGAATACCAGGCAGCTATGCTTAAGAACCTTTTCTGAACTGTTTCTAAGTTGTCAATATCCTCACTTTGATAACCATATTACCGATGCATATTCAACTGTCGATATAACATATGCATAATACAGGATCTTAAGAGTGTTGTTTGCCAGATATGCACTATTTCTTGTCATAAAACAAAGTCGTTGCAATGCATTATTAATAAGTTTTCTATGGTGTTCTGTAAAACAAAGTTTTGAAGCAGGAGTCTTTAACAGAATTAACATCAGCTAAGTACATGGTCGTACCATAGATTACAAACTTTTCTGGAAAAAGATATGCTGTGATATTTATTAAGGATAAGAAACAGCCCATTGGTTTGACACCACTCGTTTAAATTTTAAATAAATTGAAAAGCAACGGTCCACAGTGAGAAACTTGCGGTACCTCAGACGTCACACCGATTTTACCCCGCTTAAGAAGAATGCTACGGTTTTCTAGAATATTGTGAATAAATTATTGACATTTGGTATAACAATTTTTGGTAGCATAATGATAACCTAGGATGTTACATGTTATGAATTGTCTGCGTTTATCGATGAGATAGAATCATACTTATGACTATATGCGTAAAAAGTGATCACTCCTCTTAAGAGGGATAGGATCGACTTCTGGGATATCGTGAAAAAATTCTTGGTAGCAGAATGATATCCCCGGGCGTTGCATGATGTGACATGCAGCCGTTTCTCCATGAGATAGGAACATACTTTTTGACCATGACGGCCGAATATCATGTAACAGAGTGGTTCCTCCTGAGGCTTTCGTGCCAGCCGGTGTACCGCATTGCGAAAACCACCGACGACCCATTAAAAAATACCTGCGTCTGTGTATCCCACTTTGGGGACGATCTTGCTAGTCAGTTGGGGATTTCTGGTAGAGATGAGCACAACGGAATTACTAAAATGCTTGTATACTTACGTGTATATCAACTATGAGTTTTCGAACCTTTTCTGCTATAAGCTCATTGAGGAGGAGCTACAGCTGAACTATCAAAATAATGTGGTGAAAACGCAGACAGGATGATTTTCAATCATTATCAAATTATTTCCTCAGCCAAGTTGTATACCAAGTTTCTATGAAGAGTATATTTGATATGAAAAAAATTCTATAGAAAAGACTTGAAGAATTGTGTGATTTTTTCAATACCTTGACTTTTTTATCACATGCTTAAAATGTGTGGAGAATTGTGAACTATTTAAATGCTTAACTAGTTTGAAATTTGTATAGTTCTACGCTATCCACTCACAACTTTTTTTTGAATCATAGATGTCAGGGATATATCATTTTTCATTATATTCTTCTGAAAATTCCATTCTGCAAGTTACTTATTATATGAATACAACAAAGCTTACCTATATTATGACTATATCTTTAAATTTTAATTTGCGAGATAAGTGCGTTGTCTACTATGCACGTGGCCAGCTATAAACAAGCATGTTTCGGTCTAGGAATTGTACTATAGTGACATCCTATGTACATAACACAAAAAGACATACGTCTGTTGCAAGCCTTCTGTAATATAAATAATATGCACTTAGTATCAGTCATTAATTTCAGGCGTAAATAGCGATTTAATCGTTTTGTCATAAATGTCGTAAATGCCATCTATCGATGCTATTGGTAATCTAAAGTGTCAGTGTCGTTGATGTCGATTAGCGCCGCTCACCACTAACCATATGTTGTTCCATGAGTTTTATTGATGGACGATTATGCAAAAGTTACAGATTTTCAATTCTACACGTGTGTCGTATTCATTGTTAATCATCTCAAAAAGGTGCTTCAGTTCGTTTATATTGTTTAGGTCAATCCGCTAAGATCATCAAAACATGCTATATAAAGGAAAATACGATAAGTTCCAGAAGTTACATGTGTAGTTGACTGATCTCGTCCAAAGCGTCCATCTGGCCACGATGATATATGGACTGAGTACAAAAACTTAAAGATCGCACGTATGGCTTTTAAATTAACCGACCACAAGACAATTACCAGGGAATATTATTTTATTTGAAAAAGTTAATTGCTTTATAATATGTTTTATCTTTACGAACCCGTCCCGTTCGAATGATTTATGACGGGGGCTCGTTGGTTTTCAATTTGACGGCGTGTCTGCGTTTGCATCCCTATAGCGTATATTTCTATTCTTTAGATGCATTCATTGCTGATAATCGCTTACTATGAAGTATCGCCAGTTTAAAGCTACACGTTTTCTGGACGTTTTACAGTGTCTACACCTCAAAAACTTATGTCATTCATATACGTCAGTTTGGAGGTCTGTCCATTGCTAGATTTGTTGAAGACTCACTGAGTACTGGTTTGCTTTTGACAAGCGCCAAGGTGTGGCCTCAGTTAATTTTTAGGGTAGATCGGAGCTGGTTGAATGGTTCTTAGCTCAGACAAGTATGTTTGTTATTTTGGGGTCTGTTGGAGTGATTGATACTCCTACCATATACAAAATAACTTTGCAAAAACTAAAACTGACCAATGTAAAGGTTAAACACTTGAATTAGTGAAGCATTTACCTGTTAGCCAATTTACTCCATGTCCAGGGTTGGTCGACTTAATGGCCGGGACTAGCTGATCAACGAACCAGCACGCTTAATTTTCATACAGGGTTCCATTATGTTTGAAACTCGAGCTAGTTTCAGGCAGAAAAGCTGGAAGATGCATATTTTGCAGATAAATTTATAACAATGCCTGTCACGCGTAGGCACTGCATTGGCAATGAAGTTATTAGCTAGACAGTCTAAAAGTTAGTTGCGTTTCATTTTCACACCTTTCCTAAATCGTCGAGTGGAATACCTTTTCATCAATGTTTCGTATCTCGAAGGCAGAAGGTTAGCTCTTACAATAGTTATCATGGTTGTCATGTTTTGTGAGCAAAAGCGAGATAAATGCACGTTGAGGCATACTTGGTTTCAATCCAGTTTTGTATAATTGCAACTTGTACAAATCCATCCATATGTCTTTATTTGCCCAGCACATGAGCAAGGAGTGAAGTAACATAACACATAAATAATGAGGAAGCATAAATATTTTTGGAGGAGCTCAATTGATCTTACGTTTTTTGATCAGCCTCAACTGACCAACAGATAGACTGTCGGATAGACACAGATTGCAATGATGTAAGCATCGTAAAGCATTCCGAAATAAATGTATCAAATGAATTCGAAAATATTCGTGACATAATGCGTCTCTCACGTATCCACGCGAAATAAAATATTGTTTTTGGAGGGTTCAAAAATTTTGAAAATTCGAAGCTTTTGTTTAGTACGTGCTGCTCGACCGCCTATTGAGAATTGGTACAGCATACTTGTAATAATTGCTTTTTGGAACCTGTTGAAATTTACAATCAATTCATAGTTTAGTTCAGCTAAATTAAACAACGCCACGTCTAGTTTTGGGAATATTGGCAGGAACTGTCTTAAAAATCTGATAACGAAGACCTGTCGTTCACGAGATAAATAGACGTTGGGACCTACCAAGGGGAGAGCTCTTACAATTCTTGAGCAAATTTATCACTACCCATTCAATGTAATCCGCACGCTCGCGAAAAACGTCTGTAATGACACCTCACCGGGACTGTGCTCCGCGTAATTCAGACAATAAAATGTTCATGACTGTTAATTTGTGAGTTTTTCTCTTCGCGCCAGCTTACTTATTGCGAGACAATCGTTTTTGCATCTTCACCGAAGTGTTATGGCTCAAATTAAACCGCGAGCATTTTGTAAATGATTTACCTTAAATGTCCTCCACAGTGCTCTGTCTTCAGCGATATATGGTTAACTGACAAAAAAGTGTGCTTGTTAGCAAGTGAGAATTGGAGATGTGTTTACTTAGTTAGCCTAGTTGTTTTGCTGCTCAGAATTTCAAGAGCAATCGCACTATTACCGTGGCAACATATAAAATGTTTTATATGAAACTCTTGCAATAGTCCGAATCTTATAGTGTTGCGGCGTTTAGCTTCCTTCATCTAAGTTTTGTTCACTCTAAAATGTCTGTGAGATGAAATCACTAGAAAAGTTTATTTTTCTTATCCGACTGCTAATTCACTATTGGGATTAGTCAAAGAACAACTGTATTTGAGGGTTTTTAATCAGTGTCTAGTTGTATATGTAATCATATCGGATGCATTCAACGTTTTTAGGTGACAAAAAATTACAAAGTATATTATAACTCCATTGTTGACCAGTGTAACAACTCACATTAAATCCCTAGCATTTTATAAGCAATTTACCTAGAATGTTTTATCGGTTTTTAACATTATATGGACATTCAGCCAAAAAAAGTGTGCCACTTTACAAGTGATAAATGAGGCAGTACTTACAGTTTAGTACCTTGCCTCCTGTAAACTACATTAATATACAATTATTTGTAATCAACTGATTAAAAATGAAAGCCGTTTATTATATCAAAATTAACAATAAAATTTTCGAGCATCACAAAGTTTCGATTGATATGCTAGCTTCAATCGTCTTCAGGTGAACTGAAAATTTTATAGACATTGGAAGTCCGAAATCAAACTTTAAAAAAATCCACCTTTTCTACAAGTTTCAAGCAAAAATTAACAATGTTTCAAATACAGCTAATGAAGAAATTCTTGATGCATCAGAGGCGGTTGTCGAAATGTAATCAGTTCCATCAATTATCACTTTCCGTTCAAACCCATCCAACTCCTTGGTTGTTATCTTTACATTAATTCATGAGTACTCCAAAAAATTATTAATTTTTATTTGTGGATCTGTAATATTTATGTTGTAATGTGTAGAACCGATATAAAAGCATACAAAAATAAAAAAGCGGCATCAAGCAGTTCGACCCTGTACTGTTTATTATCAGTAGGTCAAATATTTAGGACTGAGAATTTAGCCACCCTAGAATAACGGGCTGAAGATACTATTAATATAATAAAATTACTATCAAAAACATTAGAAACAGTTCTGATATTGTAGTGTTTCATATATAGATATTTGCCCCTTAAAAGTAGACATCCAAGGGCACTGGATGATTAAAAAAACTTACAAACATAAATTAGATCGTGAACGACTGTCATTTAAATATTAAAATGAATCAAAACGCGTCACTGTGAGGAAGAGAGTTTTTAATTGTGAAACTGTGTGTTAAATACACACTCATTATTTCATCTGCATAATAGAAGAGTTTCACCAAGTAAAAGTATCTTCAATCTACATCAAATTTTATTCTTTCAGTGACTAAGTGCCAAGCCATTATAATATCTTTTCATCCCAGTTGCACCGGTCCACGACTAAAAAAGGCTGAGCATGATAATTAAAAATTTCCAGTATTCAGAACTTTAAAACTGAGACCTAGACCACCATCTTATTCCATAAAACTTTTGTTATGGGTAACATTCCCACGCTACATTCGTGCCTGATATCCAATATGCACATTAATTTACTTGAAAGTCCATCAGATCATTTTCGCTGGATTGCGGAGAAAAACGGCAAATACGTTTGTACATACTCAATAGGAACATCGGGTACAGTTAGGCATGTAGTCATATCATCCAGTTTCCTTAGTCTCTCAATAAACCAGCCGATAATTAGCAGAGACTGTCAGAAATGGTGCGTAATTATGAGAAGATATTCAGACTTGTAGATAAAAATAAATGATTACGTTTGAGCATATTTGCAGTACATATCGTAATTATCAGTTAGTAGAGCGAAAACAGAAAGCTTTGAATGAACTGTTACAGAGTGCAGTAAATAATTCACTCATAAGTTCTACTAGTCAGCAGGGAGCCAACAGGACATCGTCAGATTTGCTCTTGTGTGCGTTGCAATGCATTTTGTAACGTATTGCATTTTAAGAGTCAAGTAACATGTATCGACTGCCTAGCAGATACATACATATGTACTTGTACCGAAAGTAAATAAATAATAAATAAAACGTCAAGGCCATACAGTTATGAGTACAATTAAAAAGGTTGTGTTCACTTTACCTCTGGGGTACTATACACTTGATGACGTAAGTGCATTCTGCCCGTGAGTTGATGTAACTAGCTGTGAAATGAAACACGTTGTGTATTTAAGCGACAAATAGACTAAAATGCTGCTAATTGGATTTGTCTGGTGCGTAGGGCAAAAGTGTGCATGACCTCAATTGACACTACTAAAATAGATCAACCAGTTACTCATCTTCCTGCCCAATGTGGTTGGAAGTTCAACGATTTATGCATTTTTTATAGTAGTACTATTACTATTACCTAATTAAAAGGATATTAGAGTGAGAGCAGTCCAGAAAAATTGAAGCGCAGTGAGGAGTGAAAGCAGTTGCACCTATTGCCTGCCCTGGATCTACGACTAGTGCCGAAACGATGTTTGAGTTTTTCTATCAGTCTCACTGATCTCAAATGTCATCATTGTTATTCGAGGCATTGGTGTTCAAGACACCAGACTATATTGTTTGGAATTCCTAATAATTTATTTGTTTGAGTAAAAACCATTTTTTCTTCAAGTAAACAAGATGTTCGAGTTATATCATGTAGTTATCTAAAAATTGTTTTTTCCATATAATAAAATAAAGGGTTACTCCTAACGCGATTATTGAGATAAACTTTGTAACTGCTACGTGAATGCTGTGGTTTTGCCCAGAGAGTTTTTTTGAGTAATAAAGTATTATTTGAACCAACCTTAGCTATTAGTAATAAAAGGATGGTTTTAAATAAACAGGACCTATTTGGCGTAGAATATTTGATTACTCCAGTGGAAAAATATTCATGGCTATGCTATGATGGAACTATAGAAAACAAAGTAGTTATTATATACATCACAAATCATCACAATATTCAGTTAAAAATGTCTACAGTTGCAAAAAAACACGAAGTCACTGTCTCTTATATACTGATGAGTAGGATATCAGATCAAATATAGAATGCTGTGAGGTGTCAATCGACAAGAGCTAAATATGAATAAGAGTGAAAATCAACAAAATAATGAATGTTTTGGACATACATTTAAGTCAAACGATTGATGCAGTTCGTCCATAATGTACATTTTACTGTTGTCGAGCAAAATATATTTCTACTTATACTTCATACATTTTAAGAAAACTAATGTTGTCTCTGTCAATTAAATCATATTCAAAGAACAGGTGTACTTAATCCCGCCTTAAGATTTTATTCTGTAATAGCAATCTTATTTACATTTTCACAGTGTCTCCAATTTCATGCGTGTTGTAACGGTTCAAGCGTTTACAATATCTATATTATATGGTATGCTACATTTATTGTATTGTATAATATTCTATTTTTATTAATAACTCTCTACTCATTTATATTTTTCCGATCTTCAGCTAGTTTCCATTATCGCGAAATTCAATGCCCATGTCTATTATTCTAATTAGTAGGAAAACAAACTGTTATTTTGTCGTCTTTCCCTAACTTGTAATCATGATTTTCAATCCCATCCCTGGTTTCGCACTTGCGCTCTTATCTCGTGGATCGTGTGATCTAGCTACGTAGAAGGTGGTGGCCTTCCCACTCCGATTCTCACCGTCGACACAACTACTGTCCTGTAATGCGTGACGCAATGGCGTCGGGTTTCGTCGATTAAATAAAAATAATTGGTTGGGTAAAAATAGTGATGCACATGTAAGGCATTCCTAGTGTTTGGAAAATGCTTGATACCTAGAAGAACACCCTTTTTTCTCCAGAGCTATTTTCACCGGAGCCTTTTTTTCTACGGAGCTTTTTCTACGGACCTTTTTCAATAATGACTCTTTATGACAATTGATTCTCCTAGATGTCTCCATTGCCCTGGAGTGGCTTTTCCCATGCTGTCCTCCAGTTGCTGAGGCTAACCATCTTCGCCATGGGGACATGGGGAAGCCAGTATATCCCCAGGCCATGATAAGGTAATTTGTAATGTCCACCTATGGCTAATACAGAGATACTTTGTTTTCTTATTTTTTTTTAAATAAATTGTTCATATTTAAACTTGTATGTGTTTATCTTTTCCATTCTTTCCACCTCATGCCTAGCAACTCATCTCTGATCTTTCTCTGAGGAACCGGTTGCTAGTTAGCAGTTTTCTTAGAAAAATTGGGGGAACTAGGGTTACAGTCTACCGTAATGAAGACTACGGATTTCTGGATCGTACCAAATGTGTGTGTAAACCTTGATTCATTAGACTCAATTATTATCTTTTGTGCTATCCATGTTATTGTAACGTATATAGGTTTTTTGCTTGTTAGAATCTAATAACCAAATGTAGACCACAAAGATATTGAAACACTTACTACTATGTTATGTAACTTTATAGTCCGAAAAATTGTTATCATGTCGCTCAATCGAAAGCTTCTATGAGAATGATGAAAGTATCTTGAATATAAAAATATAATTTGCTCTCCCGTTCTTTATCAGGATACTAGACACGAATATTCATGCCTTCCCATCTCAAAGTAAGCTATATATTATGGTAGAGATAATCCGATTTTATTTGACTTGGAATTTTAAACTTCAATGGATAAATATTGAATTATGCGAAGCTTGTTCTGAACAACGAAAACTAAATGCACTTCTACCATCATAAAAAGTATGACAAAGTGATATAAATAGAATAAAACACATAATATTATATTTAACAAGTTGTGTATATTTAGTGGATGGCTAACTTTAATCTTTGCTGACGATTCACCTGTACGTTGTACATTAGTGAAATAAACGTACTATTACTATTACTATCTATTTACATGAGAAAAAATAAAAGATGTATTGTAAAAACTACGTAACTTCAAAAATATTCAACTTATAGGCGCTTTCTTATACTGAATCGTTTTGAATTCGTTTTCCTGAACGTCAAAAATGAGACTGCCAATGTCCCAATAACCTGCCCAGCAATTTCATTGTATATAGGGTTCTTTCTCTCAATATTGCATATATGAATGCAATGAAACGATGCAAGTCTATACATAACTTGATCGGGGTAGTAGACATAAGAGACATCTCTCTTAATACTAGCGTTGTGGTATTTGTGATATTCTCTCAGCGAGTGATTTCCTGCGTTACAAAACCCAAAACTCCTACCGGCATGACTGTCCATCCCATTGTTTATTTTAGCAGGTCATCGGTATTGTTTGGTCAATTTTCAGCAGTTTGATGTAAAGTTGACAGCGCAGCACGGTCGTGTTTGCTTTGGTAGTGTGGCACCTCAAACAGTGTTAAGTGTGAAAATTAACATGGACAACGAGTACGTGGAATTCCTTCTAGAGACAAACATTGAAGAACTACACCTGTTCGCGGGAGAAATAAAACCTGTAGAGAATACAGGGTGTAACAACATTATGAATATTATTTTTCTTCTGATTGTGATTGAGAGAATTATACTTCCAAGGACAGGATGAATATTAAGCATTGTGTAAGAGAGTACGAGTACTATATTAAACGAGCGAATTCCAAGCAATTAAGCAATTTTGGAAATAAGAAGAATCAGCGATGTCAACAACATAAATAAATTAATCATAATATATTACTTAACATATTGAAAGTTGTCGAGGGTTTGTTTATGTTAGCAGGTGTCAAACCTCTTTGAAGGACATATCCCAGATAATTTTTGTTCAAGGTTCGGACAATTTTTCCTTCAATCACAAAATGATTTGCCATGAAAGTTACTGTATAGAATATGTGACCATTCGAACTTCGATCATTGGCTGGCCCCCTCCAAATACCAACATTTATCTGTTTTATATCTTTTGTACTTCCTGCATCAAGTTTTTCTTTGGAGGATCTCGTTTCCTCTTAGCACCTTCAGCTGCGAACAACACTTTTCTGGTATAATTCTGTAGAGGCATTAGTCTTATAATTATTTCCTAACCATCTGGCAATGCGGCACAAATTTTTCTTGTTAATTCCTCCTCTCATATGGGCGGTTAGTACCTTATTTGTGCGACTCTCCTCAATTTTTTCTTTCCCAGACTTCAAACTTTTTTCCAGCCATTCCTTTCGCGTTTAAAATTCTTGCTAGTGAACTTATTGATCTGCTACCTTTCAAAATCCTTTTATCATCTATTTCATGGTTTTCTTGGGACTTATTGGCAATAGTCGCTCCTAAGTATTCAAGGTGGACGAGTTATTTTTTAAGTTTCCTTTTCTTATTTTGTCTCTTTCATCATATAATTTCATGTTCTGAACATCTACCCTCATCTTAATGTATTTAGTTTTACCTAAATTTATTAACAGTCCGGTTCTGGCTTCTTATTCAAATCTTTTGACTATCATTCTTAGCTGCCGTTTTGATCTTTACGGGAGTACGACATCATTGGTGTATGCTAAGAAAAATAGATTTTCCTATCGAAAGCGCCTTCTCGAACATCGAAAACCTGTTGGCTTATAGGAATTTTTCTGATGAAAATTGTGTATTTACACATACATAGAGTTCCACAAATACAATTCTCTTTTTCAGTGATGATTCAAGATTTATATTTAAATTACTTTCTTATTCATGAAACAATGTGTTAAAATAAACAATTTTTATTGCACCAAGTGAGAGCATCTACAATTTACACGATTATAGGAATGATATTTAATAACTTTAAAAACATCACGAACAGCTCATTTTGGAATTATTTAGCAGCAGTTTTTTATAGAACTTCCAGTTCTGGTCCAAATGCTACATGATGCTTCTGTTCCGTGTCTCATTATTTTTTTTATATTTTCCAAAGATGGACGAAGAATATTCCAAAATCGATCAAATGCCTCACTAACATATGAAAATGATGAGTTCTTCTGGGTTGCCCTCTTTCGGGTTATGAAGCAAAGTTACAATCAATGACTCTAATTGCTTTTCTTTTATTATTGATAAAATACAATTTATTTGTATTCCAATGTCTACACAAAGTTACTGGACGAAAATTATTCCAGATGCTAAAGTATTATGAGTCTTGTTAGACTTCTCAGTCTTTTATTATTTAATATTTGATACAAATTAAACCATTATAAAGAAATGTTGTGTTTACTCAACTTAAAGTTCCATCAACTCCAATGAATATTTAATTTTATTGATAAATGCACAATATAAAACTAAAACATCAATATGGTGGTCGTAACAAATAACAGAACTGATAAGTGTTTCAGAAAACTGAAACAGGGGCTGTTGTAGCGAGAATTTGAGTGATGAAACGTATTTTGAATAGAACACCCCAACGAAGCCTAATAAACTGCTGCTCCAAACTTTTCTTATTGAACTAGTTTCCTATCTTTTATAGTTCCTGGAATTCCGATCCTGTTGACAAGAAATTCGGACACGCTGTACATCAACATAAAGAGGGTTCAGCTAAAAAAAACCATTTATTGTCTTTACCCATGCGAAGCTCATTGGGAAAGCTGTATGTGAGGTCCAAATTAGACCTCTTCATTTCAATTAGCATCTGCATTACGGAGAGTATTGCTTATTTTACAGAAAATAAAGACACTATTAACTTGGATAGGCTCCCACATAATAACGTGCTTTTGCTGCAACCGTAAAAACTGTAATTATGAATTTTGATTGGCAGCTAGAAGTAAATGCAGCATGTTTGTTATATGCTCATCTCAGTCGTCACTTAAATTGTTACATCGGTTTATCCTCGTAAAACTTTGTACGTTTATTGTTTAATTTAGAAGATACTACGCATTTTAAATAGCTATTATACTCCCGGTTCTGAAGTAAATTGACATAACTGTACAAAAAACACTTACTTTACTCCAAGACAGTCGGTAGAAGTGACAACATTTCAACGAGTAATGGTGGCAGACTTCGAGCTGTTCTGAGACAAGAAAGCCGAAGTCCATGTCTCTTTACATCCGGCAGCTGTTGGTTTGGATAGAACTGAGATATTTAATGCAATATCTCACTTAACTAGTCAGATCTAAATTGTTTGGACCCCTCAAGGTTAAAGCTAGCTGCTACAACCACAGCGTATACGTATAATAACTTTTATAAGCTTTTTTGCAGCAACATATTTACGTTTTTTTAATGATATCTTCCTTTTTTCCAACGTGTTGTACAATTTTGAAACTTAACGTGTCTTAATGTAACTTCTAAAACTTGCTCTGGGGTTGTTCCTCTGAGTCATTATACTTTTCGCTACCCACTAATTGATAATACATACGTACGAATGAATATTTACTGACGTTTCGGTTGCTAACTTCGCATACGTTTTGTTAGAATGTTTTAGCCGGTAAGTATTGTGAACGTTGAAGTCACCCGAAATGATGTTGTTGAGGCGGCTTGTTTGTAAGGTATCTGCAGTGGCTGGAAGGTTTTTGAAGAGTTCTTTGATAATGCCAGAATATATATTTGCTGTCTGCAGATACTGATGGACAAAGTTTGAGGCGAGACCACGAACATAAGTAGAGTCGACCCTGAATATGTTTCTTGGCTTTGTGGCCTGTCGTCTGAGCAAAGTTGATGTAGTTGACGTTTGTTGATTTTTGTCCATGTATTGTATGTCCGGATTCTTTTGATTTCGCCAATTGGCAATATATTGGTATTAATATTTGTTTTCGAAATGGTGTTATTGCATTTTTTCTCTAATAGTACATAATTAACCCAGATCAAGCTTACTCTAAATCTTCGTTAGACAACTTATAATAAATACTCTTGTTTTATCTTCATCTTAAATGGAACAACCCGTGAATAATAAACTTATTACGTGGTTTCGCTCGGGTTTTTTATATTTTCGATCGGCCGATAGTTGAAACCACATACGATTGACTGAAATATCTTTACTGACGTTTCGGTTGCCTCGGAAACCTTTTCCAAAGTATAAAGTAATGTTGAAGTTACAAAGATATTGATTTGGAAAGTACATATCATATGAAAACCTGTAGAAAAACGTATGGTTCATATGTACGGTTTTCCCGAAGCATACCAAACCAAATCGAGTCGCAGTCCACTGAGAAATTATTGTAGAAATATATTATCTGTTTGTTTTGTTATTATTTAGTACGTAAACTCCTTGAGATGATGCTGCGAGAGGTCTTTTCAAGATATGTTTTATATATTTCTGAAATGCATCCCATAATCCAAGATGTGTGCCACTCTAACTGCAACTGAACACTACCATATATATTTTGGTTAGCACTTTTGGAAAAGCAGATTCAAATATTCTAAATGTACTTGAATCGCTGTGTGATAATGTATCACGAAATGTTTCGAACACATGGTGGGCGTTTTTTGTATTCGTTTTCCGATACATGAATCGAGGTTTAATATTTAGAAGTGCAGTGTGCGATCTATAAAACACCCAATTCAAGTAGTTTAGTCACTTTTTCCATGTAACATTTCAGGTGCATACCACTCATAAACTTCCTTTTTTCTGAGTTAACGTATTATTTTCATAACAAAGAAATCTGGTTTCTCAATGAAACATTTTTTGGCCATTAGGCGAACCTAACCTAGAATGTAAAACTAGAATTTTGTGAACTTTCTCCATAAAATTATATATTTGGTTCAATCTAGTCTTTCAAAAGTGTTAATTTAAGAAGACTATCCTGCTTTGAGCAGCTATACTTATGGCAGTAATGATACCCCTAATTTTTCGATTTTTACCGTGTTATGGCGTCGTTAAATCGCCATAAAACTAATTTATTATTTCGCAAACTATTCAACACATCCCATTAACCTTTGGTGCTTGCAGCATTCCTCTCACCTAAATCAAACCAGCCCGCAATAAAAATCAAAACTTTCGCCGATACTTTTCAAAAAAGATTCTCATTTGCATCAGCAAGGCCTTTTCCTAGACAGTTATCTGACAATATTTCATAGTTTCGTATCTTCCTATGTCGGCCTGGTAAAAGCTACCTGTTAGCTTAATTAATAACCGGATTCGGAATTCAAAAGTCAATATAAATATGTCTATAAATTTCGAACCACCAGTGGCTTACTACAAAATTCGGCGTAGTAAAAAATTGTGAGATCCGAGATGAGGTATTTTAACACTGTTGTATGTTGAAATCCTCGATATATGACAGATAGCGTTGTATTTCGCACGTAACGACGCGTTATATTTATTATTTTGGATTTATCAAAAATGTAGATTTACCAGTCTGCATTCGAGAATCCCACAATAATTTGAAATAAATCAATATTCTAGAGACAGTTTATCAATCAATGTCAATGTAGTTATCGTTTAGAAAACTAATTTGTTTATTTTTTCTACTCAATAGCTTTCGATGCAGCTGAAACCATTGTAAAGCTTTTTCATAAATCATATGTCGATTTTATTAGTACAATTTCTGAAATCATATTATTGATAATAGACTATTACTGGCCGCGACTGGCCATCTTTATTGTCCTTGCAAAGATTCACGATGCCATCAGCTTCAAATAACTAATTAATTTACTTGAAAAAACATTGGTGTGACACCAAGGATTGCCTCATTCTAACAAAACAGCTAATGTGACAGGGCAGAGCGTGGTGTTTGATGATTTATTATATTATATATTATTTAACATCGGATCCTTTTTGTTCCTAGCCTATATAAATGGATAGCTGAATAGCTGGAAAAATCACTCCTCTTGCTGAACCAGTCATTTGTTGTAGTAGTAGTGGGAGGCGAGGAGTTTCTTGCCGACTCTGACAATCAACACTAAAACTAATATGGTGATTTTTTTGTTTCAAACCTACAAGACCTTATGATAAAGGTCATGATATCAGACCACTCTCTGTCAAATTCTTTTTTGGTGAACAGTTCTACCTGCGGCACACGCTGTATACGCACACTTTACTAGGAAGTAAGACGAGGTCCCAACATCTCTGGCAGACCGGGTCTTTTTGTACTTCTATGATTGACAAGTGTCTGTTCAATCTGCAGTGGCCTGTGAGGATCCCCACCAACGTGTGGAGTGATTTCCTTTCTCTGTTCAGCAGCCACAGTTCCAAATGTTTCTCAAGGCCTGCTGTAAACCTCTTGGTCTGCATGCAGTTATCTCTCTGACTATTTTTCCGTCAATTCTTTGTATCTTTAATCATCTACAGCATTACTAAACTGACACTTTGTAATTCCCAGCATGTGTTCGAAGCGAATGCATGAGCCCCTTGTCCCTATTCTTGCGTCATTTGTTGCATATGTCTCTTACTACTGTAGAAAAAATACTTGAAAAGGAAAAATTTATTGATGGTTAACATTATAACAAATTAAATCGAAAATATTGTTGAGGTCTCTTGAAAACTATTCACTGTTATCTATTAAACAATCAGATTTTGGGTCGAATTACCACCTACGCAGCATCATTGGAGAAACATGTCGACAGTATTGATGCATATGAGGGGAGTATGTGTAAAATTCAAATGATATATATGTAATGTAACAAAGTAATTTATAATATTCGCAAGAACAATTTTTGAAAAGAGTTTTATTTTTGAATGTTAGAAATGCTTTAGACAAATTCTTCAATATCTGTTTGTCTTGTCTCAGGGGTAGTTTGAAAATAATGACTGGATACCTTGTGGGAACATATCGAGTATGTTTCTGGGCATACTTTTTTATGTGAGCAATTTCTTAACACAGTTTTCTTTCCTTCGTACAAACCGATAGTTATTCAATTCAATTAATCAAAAATGATTCATAGATAACTGTAACCACTAGGATTTTCGTTACAATATTATCTAAGTTTACACCATGTCATGTCTTGGGTTTCTTCAACCATCTCACAGCGTTATTGTTGTCCAACGTTCGAAGAGCTTCTAAGCCTGGGTTTCCCTTCTTCGTGATATCAACTCTACTATAAAGAGATAGTTCTGGCATCTCACCCAATGACTAATAATTGTCTGTTATGGACGTTAGGCACTTCCACATTTCAAGAAGACGTCATCATTATGATATGATACCGTCTGATCTATACGTATGATCATTTTAACTCAAATGGATATGTTTTCAATTTGGTGTAGTGCCAATAATACGTTTGCGTATTAGGCATTGAAAGCTTATTTCTACTAACAAATCTGAATAGTACTTAAAGCTTCTTTTGGGGATTGATTCATCCTACAATCCCATACTTAGGAATAAAAGTAATAAGCTGTTAATAAGGAAACAATATCATCAAAGTATAATATCGAGTACCAACAAGACAAAGAATGCCTAACATGATTAGCTGGTTGTCTAGATATCACCTAGTTGCGTGGGCCGCACTAGTCCGATCAATCAAACCGCCAATTATTATATAAGAGCGTGTAAAGTGGCCGGGCTGCCGCCTTACGCGGCACCGCAGCGTCGTCGTCCAGCCGATAGGTCTGAGAAACCAATTACGGAGACTGTTGTGCGCACGCTGATAAGCCAAGGTGCTTTTCTAAGTAGGATTTCTTGTTCGCTCTCCGTAATTATCGATTAGAAAATTACTGTGGGATTTTTTCCGGCAGCGGGTGTTTTTCGTTCCCGGTCACCTTGGGATAAGCCGCTGCGCCAGTGTCACTGTCACCAACTTCCGCTTTCAATATGTTACAGGGAGGGTCACTCAAGATCGATACCCACCCAGTATCGCTGTTCCGATATGATTGTATTCGATCAAAAGTAGTAACAGGTTTAGAATGAGAAAAAAATTGAGATTTCACACAAACCGTGACTTGAACCCAATACAGTAACTCACCATCTGAGTGACTACATTTAACTAAAATATTTAATTAAATCTCACTTTCCACATACCTTTTAATCCAGTTAATGCACGAATCCAGTTAATGCACGAAGTACAGTATAATAATCAAAAACAACTTAAACTACAATAACAACATAAAATACATATTATTAGTTAACCATGTAACTTTACTCATTGCCATTTTATGCCCAGTTTCTCATTGTCCCCAAGTCATCTCAATCGTTCCACTATTTGTAGATTGAATCGCTATATTCACAATAGATCTAGATATAAATGATGGAAATGATATAAAAATTAAATTATATGATAAGTTCGAAGGAACCTCTAACACTGATTTATCTATACATATGTTTAGTATTGTTGTTTCTCGTTTGACAATAGAGCAATCTCATTAAAGATAACTTATGATTTTCTGTTCAGACTCCAGTGGCATCAATTTACAAACTATACCGCATTTAAAAACCATAAAGAATTGTTCCACCGACTGAAATACACACCCTCCGAATGCCAGACAAACATTAACAATTGTGAGACGCTCTAGTAACAGTTCCCTATGAAGAACGTGATCTGAGATCTTCAGTTTTACAGTAGAATAGTGACAGATTGGCCAGCCTTCCCCGATGTTCTAGACCACTAGACGTATTGCTCGTTTTTGGATTCTATACATAAGCTTTAGGGAGTTTTTTGAGGCGCATTCTCACACATGCGAGCAATACTCCAGCGATGGTCTGATCTGAGCCTTGTAGAGTAGCAGTTGCTGTTCCACTGAATACAACCTTTTGGAACACAAGAGAAAGCCCAGCTTCTGGAACGCAGACTTAGCAAGACCGGCAACATGCTCGTGCCATCACATGCTATGGTTGATATTAATTCCCAGATTATTCATGGAAGATGAATCAACTGGGCCTCTCTACATCTCTATAGCTGACCTTTTTTTAATCAGTTCTTTCAAATCAAAATGGGCAAAGAAGTGGACATATCCGTTTAAAAATGGACGCCTGATCACCATACTTTCAATACTCCAGATCCAAACCTATTAATTATCCATTAGGATTCATTTGTGTATACCTTTAGTCACTAGAGTCAGTACAAGATCTTACTACATGAATGTCTTTTAGCTTAATTAAATATGATCTACTCATCATGAACAAGATAAATACTGCGAAGAAGGCTCAAAACCTGGAATGAGACACGGAGGAAGGTGGGTGTTTTAGATATGAGATTACTTGCGATGATGGTTACAAGAGTAGCCTTCTTCAATAAATAACCACCTCCGCTATGTGCAAGCAATACTGCGAATTTTTCTCCAGGAACAACAACAATATTAACTCCAAAATTTATAGGGTAATTTAAAACGCTGGCTTGGTTCGCATTTAACAAAACCCATTATGAGTTATGTCCGTGGCAGCCGCCTATAACTTCATAAAGTCATTTATCAGGCATCTCGTCTACAAGAGCTGGGCCGTGTTAGCACAGGTCGAGAACAAATCTATATAGAGCCTCTGCCGAGACAGCGGGGCTGTTTTATGAAAATTATGACACCGGTCGAGTGGTCGGTTGGATACAAACACGGACGCCACCGATGCGATGGTTACCTATAAGTATGCCTGGGGTTCCATAGGCGAAGATTTCATTTCAATCAGATTGCTTCTAGATCTCTAATTTTTGGTCGAACTCTGCATATATGGTGTTCCTAAATCAATCTAAAATTTTCGAGGGGTTCAACAAGAAAAAAGTTAGTATGTACAATGTACATATATGTCAAAACTTTCGAAAATGCATAACTTTGAATATTATTTTTTATTTTCTCTAATTATCTGAAAATAGCACTATTTTCATTTTCTCACATTCCTTCACAGTTCTCTTTAGAGAACATGTTTTAGTATAAAAAAAATATTTGACGTTTTGCCAGATGTATCCACAGCACTGATATTTTGTCATCTGTTTTATTTTATCACACTAATGAAATATATACCAAAACATTTCAAGGAGTCAACCTACTCATTGGCAACAGGTAACATTCCTTCAAACCTTATGGTTCCTGAGATGAAAGCTTACAAGCAGAAATGCAGTTAGGCAGGCGCAGTCGGATATAACAATACTATGAGTTGATAATCATGTATCGGAAATGAATGGAAAATTCTAACTGACATACAAATTCTATTTCTATTCATCTGTGGAATATTTTTTACTATGTCTGAAAATTCCTGCCCAAAGGTATGTCTCAAGAGATCTGTGAGTTGTAAAACATTCAAAAATTAAAGAATTCACGAAACTAATAACTATTGTTGAGTGTGATATAAAAGGTCAAGATTACAAAAGTGTACAAGAAAATATTGTTTTTGCAATTATTGATCCGAGGAAGAAAGTTTTTTGATGTCCAAAAATGATCGGTTGGTTAAATAACATATCAAAACAAAGTTTGAGGTAATTCTGATGCTTTATTTGCTATTTAGGTTATAACAACTTGTGCTGCGGTTACTGAGATTACACGGTGACATAAACTCCAATCGAGTAAGCCAACGAACCGAATTTTATCTTATGGGATCATGAATTTGCGTAGTAACGTAAATCACATAATGCCCAAGTTCTGTTTAGCTTAGGAACGAAATCCTATGCTTATTTGGGGATGAGCATTAGAAAATTAAAAATAAACACAAATAACGAGATAATAACAAATCCTAAGGAAAAAAGGTTAAATAATGTTTTTCTAAGTTATAACTTTTCAAGTTATTCAGAACTGGAAATATCAATTTTGTTATAAATGTGCTCTTCAACTTAACTCCGCAAATAGCTGAAAAAACAGTTAGGCTATATAAAAAAATATAGCAATGAAAACTAAGCCATCAAAATAACGAAGGGAGGAATTTTTTTTGTAGCTACAACACTAGCTATATCCTACACTATTATATATATATATATATATATATATATATATATATATATATATATATATATATATATATATATATATATATATATATATATATATATGTAGCATGGGAATAGGAGTATCAACAAAATAATGTACCTTAGCTTATGTTTTTTTGTAAAACCAGCTTATACCAGTAAATGAGTAATCGAAAACCTTTTTCAAACAGGCAGGCAGTTACATAAAAAAAGAGATCTGGTCCTCGAAGGCATGATTTTGGTGGAATGGTCAGCAGCAGCGGCAGCATCAGCATGGCAGGTGTGTAGATGGCGTGCTTTGGGGAGCGTCGCCGTCGTGTTCTTTGAGAGCCACCCGCAGGGTGAATGACGGCGAGGCTACGTCCCATGCCCCCCTTGCTTCGCACTCCTCACTCGGCAAACACTTACCTTTTAGATGTCTGCGTGATGCAGGTTGATGGTCCGAGGAATTTCGGGTGATGGAATTCTTTATAGTCTACTTTACGAAAATCAACAAATGTGATGACGGACCTGTTCCATTCGTTAATATATCTTTCAGAAAGATTTGAGTCACACACAAGCTGATTGTTGATAATCAGACAAAACATTCATTCCCTGCTACCATCATCAAATACAAGTATGTACATGTACTATTAGTTATGTTATTTTACGCATAAACATTTTCGAAAAAATCTTTGCAATATCAATCGTAATTCAATACAGTAGTATTGTCCAATATACAGTTCTTGCACTATTAAATCTTGTGACCCTAAAAGTAGCATATATTTCTCTTATAACTTCAAAGAAAGCCATGTTACATTCCTTCAGTAAGTAAAAGTTTTAAAATTAAAAAAATAATTTTGAAAGTGAAATCTCAATGCCGTGGCCGCAGAAACAGACTATAACAGACGGTTTTAATGATGCTATGTCTTGATTGGTCCAGAAAAGTGACATTTTTGAGAAAATGCCTTTTTATATAGATCAACGATATCAATTTATATTCAATTTTGCCGAATAAGTTTCAGACTTTCTCTTTGGATGACACACAAAAACGGTTCTTGAAAGCTGCTTGATTGGTGATACAGTGAAGCAAACTGTTTACTGAGCAAAAAAATGTTGCAATAAAAACCAAAACATTGCGTTCCAGGATACAGTGACGACTCATGCATCTGGTGAGTCCCAAATCCACCCTCAAGCAAATTCAACCCCATGTCCGCGTCTCTCGCAACGCTAACCATCAACAATCGTTGCGTAAGCAAACGCGGCCCGCGGCGGTGGCTAATTTGTTGAAGACTGGCGAAAGAGATCAGCCACACATGGTTAGCCTCCAATAGTACCCCTGGTAGCGCGGCCTTGTTTTGGTCGTGCTAATTTCCAAGCGGGAAAGGGTGTCGATTTGAGGGCGTTCGCTACGCATCAGTGTCCGCCGTCAATGGGGCTGTGCGCCCTTCCTTCCTTTCCCTGCCATGTTACGTGCACCCACGCTGTCAGTGGATAGGTGATGCGGTAATGAGAGGAGGGACATAAACCTGACAGGATGGTAAATAAGATGTTACGTAATCTCTTTGTGGCGTGTTTTTGCGTTATCCTTTGTTCTAGCTAAACGGGCAATTGAATTAGTATAAAACGCGATATCAGGAGATGATTTTCTCTATGAAACCGTACGTGTGATGCAACATGTTTTATGTTCAAACGCTCACCACTGCATAGTGTGATGAGTAGATAGGCGAACTGAAAATACATCTTTCAGGTGTCTTACAACTTTGGTATTTTCCCTGAGGCCAGGAAGTTCCTTTATTTCCAGCTGTAGGGTTAAATATGAATCCATCAACAACATAACTTTGCAATCAGTGAACAGTAAAGTGATGTAGAAGTGCATGAATTGTACATTTTTCAGATACCTCATCATTAACGTATAATCAGTGCTAGACTCTCGCCACCAAACATCAACTCTGGGTCTCCTTGACTGAGTCAAATGTTAGAAGAGGAAGCTGTAACATTATTGTAAATTCCATATCAATGACCTCCTTCCTGATACAATGAACGCAGATCACAAGTTGCCAGTAGGTAGTAGATTTCACTCTGCTAAAAGTTCTCTATTCAGATCAAGGAACTGTTGTCGATCAAATATATCCAATATCTTGAACACTTATCTCCAAGCGTCGCGCTCTAGCGCTGCCCATTGGCACCTTACGAATTCAAAGGTCCTAACACTTGACATAAAGCACAACACTTGGAGATTAGTGTTGATGTTGCTATCACACCCTTGACTGGGTCTCGTATAGAGCACTCAATTGCTCTCTACAGTTAGACCGCCAGGTTGTACTGACAAGTCTAGGCTGGAGACGAAACATGCATGTCTAAATCAGGTCTGAAGCATAGTAGAAAGCAAATATTCAATATCTTTGTTATGTACTCATCCCATTTTTCCTGCCCGATGATCAAAACAAAATATGACTATAAAACGCACTCCAAAGTGGTCACAGGATAACAAATACGGTAAACTAGGTTTCAGAAACTACAAAGACAACCGAAAAGTTGGTACATTTCGTCTAATAATCATATGAGTTCCTAATTATAGACCAGAACACAATTAAATTGTTGACGTTACTTTGATGAAATCAAAAGTGCTAAACAAAACGTCAGTGAAACTTATTCTTAAAATTTTATGTATTTAATTCATGTAGGTTGTTTCACTCACTCATGTGCTTCCATTTAGGATCATATCCCCATTTTATGTATCTCCTGTGTCTAAACTTAATCCAAGCGCATTTCTCCATTTAAGTCAATGGGTACCGATGGTTTTGCACAAAAAAGTACAAGTCCCACCATCGAAAACATGACTACTTGAAAAATCTCCAGTCAACTTTTGATGGTATATTATAACTCTGAAAACCAAGCTATATATAATCTTTCATTTTAGACGTTAATGAGGTAGAAATTTCAATAGTTTTGTGGCGCTGGTAGAAGTAGGGACATGGTAGGTAATGTTACGTAATTTTTGAAAAGCGGTTCATTGAAGCCAAAACGTAACAAAATACATCCAAACTTTGCCCGCTGGTTCTAAAATCACACTGGAGAGTAGTTCAAGAGGTTATAAATTGGCTCAAAAGTTCATTTTAACGTGTTTCATAAATTTTGGACATCCTCATGGAATCGTTAGTGAACAAGTCAGTAACTGTTTAAATAGTGCACATACGATTCACCCTACGAACATCTCGCAATTAATACTAATACTCATAAACCTACTGTAACTAATGATAAATACTTGGAAGGTTATTAAAAAATCTTCGCTTACATTCTCATCATAATCTTGGGCAATAGTTACTAAAGTTGATGATATAGTGTTGTAATTGTTTACTCCGTCTTGTGTCTTCTAGGATACGACTACGTCAACATTTACACGCTTGGTGACAGGTCAATCCAAATTTGAACAAATGAACAAACAGCTCAATCCAAATTTGAACAAATGAACAAACAGCTCACTGGACACTAACATCACAAAGCATTTCATGACCATGGCAGGTTGAAACAAATGCCTGAATACTTATCATGCCTCCTATGGATACTTGGCCGCCGTTCCTGGCCATCACGTTTGAGAGAGATAATTGAGCAGATATTTCACACATCTATAGACATGCAATGGGACATATTTACTAGCACATTTATTATCACATTTTGCGAGATGAGTGCGTTCATACTATATGCTCTTAGCTCCCATGTGATACCTAGAAAAGCAATATATGAATTGCTGTCTGAAAGGTGAACGGATTCAAATTGTAATGATGCGTTGGAAAAACATTAAACATGCATATGTTATTGTGATGTTGTTGCCCCCTCGTCGACTAACACAATCCATAAGCTCACATCACCTGCATCTTATGGAGGTAAAAGTGTGAAGTTTCATCACGTTATCAACCGCCCCCACATAACTACGTGTAGTCCAAAAATGGCGTTACGGCCTTATTCCTTTCATGCGCCTCGAAGAATCTTCTCTTATTTAAAGTAACTGTTGGCACTTGAGTCAAATTACTCGGAGAGCGCGCGCTCAACATCTCGATTGAAACTAGACATACGTAGATGGTATCTGGGTGATTCATGCTTCAATGCAGTGGCGTATTTGGTAGGAAAAGGGGAATGATTTTGAAGCTACTAGGGATATATGGGTACCTAAATCAGTTACCGCTCACGTACGTCACTTACGTAAAATGGCATTTGGACAGCTTATAGCATTTGACATTGTGCCCACATTGTTTTGAAGCGCGTCTGATTCTGTAGAATAGCTATTGATCATAAAACTATCTAATGCGGTAAGGTTTAGTAACAGCCTTAAAGAGGCGACCTACAGTACGTATTTGGTGAAATAGTGTCCACAGAAATAATGTATACAACGCTAGAAAAGCCTCCCTTAAAACTAATATGGTCCCAATGTTCGGCGGAATAGGATGAGTAGCATGCAGTATCAATAACGTTGTTTTATTTTTATTTTAACCATACTCACTAATATTCAATGTATCCTCAGAAACTTTGCCTTACATTTTGTGCTGGTCTTTAATTAAAACTGCATGGGATTGACTGATCAGCTATACTAACGTTTACTAAATCTAATTAGCGATCGGTAATAAACTCTACTTTACTTAGATTATAATTGATCAGTGGATATGAACACATGTGATTTTACTTACACTATTCCAACTTCCATATATTCTGATATGCACATATTTACTTCAAAATGTTAAGTATAAATGAATAACGCCTACTAACGATCGTTACTATTGAGTCCGCTTCATTGATGTATCATTTAGCGCTCTCTACATATTGTAAGTAGCACACCACTGATTTATCATACTTTGGTGATGAAAAACGAATCTGGAAATGCATGCGACATCATCCCATCCAACATAATTAATAATACGACCGCCTGTGAGTGTGTATTCGTATGGTGCATGTGTGACATGGTCGGTTCTCCAGCATATATTCAACTACATTCACAGAAATGATTAGACGAGTTACGATCGCGATAAAATACATAAAATAATATAGTGTAACAGATCGAGCTAGAAATATAAATAAAAGACACTTTGCTTTTGCTTCACTTTCCAATCCCCTGTTTTCCCGGACATTGCCATTAACCATGTAGAGTAATGTTCTAACTTGGCGAAACTGGTTCAGATAAAAATTCCGACAATAAGTTCTACTCATGGTTTGAAAACTTTTTTTCAGTGACGTGTGTCATCACGTTCTTTCTATAAGCTTCCACAGATTGTCAAATTTATTGACTAAACGACTGTCTGGGTTTTAGTCTGATCTTTGCTGTTTATCTTGTAACCGGCTGCCTCTAATTCATGCAATTGAAAAATATTGAGAATACAACATACAATGCAATATTGATCAACTTGATCCAGACTCTAATGCTGTTAAAGCCTTTCGCCAAAGAACCTCTTAGGATTTTTCAGAAGTCCGAAGGAAGCATGGAGGAGGACATCACCCGAACACGTAGCCGAAGAACGAAAAACATGCGGGCATTTATAATCATATCACATCTAGTGAGTGTTGAACAAGCTTCGGATAAAGTTTAGAGATGTTAGGAAGGTTTTTGCTAGATATTGGACGATGTGTTGCGATGAATAATATACTTGAGTTCCTTAATAACTCTCAAAAATAAATCAGTATTATGTACTATTGATGACATCACCTCCTTCCCTAAATTTGATCCAAATCGTTGCACCACTTACTGGGATTACATGATGACAAGGATGCACACAGTCCTGCAGTTAAACCTTATAAAAAGTTCTGGTGCTCAAAACCTTTCTTGGGCACGCCTAAACTAAAGCTTCTTGAAAAACATTAAAAAATGGTATTTGGTTGATTTAAAAATATTTGAATCTACTAGTAAGTTTTTGCCACTGTGCACTGAAATCATTCAAGGATAACTTACAGGCATGAAAAAGAAGTTCTGGAAATTTTTCGACACCTTGATGTTTTGTTAACGATCCAACTTTCAGAAATATAGCAACATCAACTTATATGCAGCGGTTACACTGAGATTATGCGATGACAGGACGCCAGCATGCCGAAAAATAGGCAGAGTGAATTAAATAACAGACATGTTCTTTGTAACGATACATTCATAAATACGTATTATGTTTGGTTGGAGTATCTGAGGCATAAGTATTGTGATAGCGATAACGTTCGAATTTGAGATAATGACTTCGGATATTTTTTGAGCTTATTCAGAGTTTCTCCAAGCTTATTTTTCCATTTCCTTGTATATATAAACGTTATAGCGTAGTATTATAGCAACTTTTTTTAGATGGCCATAATTTCAATGAATGTTGAAAACTAAATATTACAGTACAAGCTTCTGGTCAAATTAGGGCTTTTACAAAAAGCACCATAACTACCCATTTGGCAGTATCTCTATCATTTGCAATTTTATATCCCAAAGATACGCGAGAAAGGTATTGATGTTATCGTGGAATATTTTTCCATTTTTCCTGATAATCAAAATCCATGTCTCATACTCCCATCAGTCAATTTATTTTTCTGTCTGTTGGCTTTTTGTCAACAATCAATTGCGTTAACTGCCGCATAGATTTTGATCAATTTAGGGAAGGGATGTTATGTGGGCACATAGTAAACTCTGTATTTTTTTTGTAGTAGGTACAATGACGGTAGGGTAATGAAAAAACGAAGATTAACAAAACCCCAAATTTCGTTAATCTATGTGTGGTGTTTTTTTAATTACTTTTGAATGTGGTAAAAAATCATGGGACACAAAAGTCTTGAAAAATGTTTGATACTACTTTCTAGCATGTAGTAGTTATTAACTTTTCTTATCTCATCAGCTATTGTATACCAATATAATCCGTAAATTGCACCCCTTCTTGACATCACATACATGATAAATATCACATAAGTTTATTAAAATCCAAGGTTAAGAAGTCATAAAAATCATATGATTCAATGACAGATGCCTCAAGTGTCATTCCATATCTCATGTTAAAGGAGCAAAAAGAACAAAGGAGGTTCATAAAATTCTGAGCAACTTCATTATAACCGAATCTCATATTTTAACCTGCTAATCTTTTGCATTTCAGTAAAAAATGTATTGAAACTCTTAAAAATCTTATATATAAATTTAAGACTGGAATAAAATCCAAATTTTTTATTAATTCTAAAAACTTCAAAAACCTTAATTAAACTAGAGCAAGAGCTCTAACGTCAGAATATTTAGTAACTTGTTATCACTGCATTTGAAATACGGTGTCAACCTGTTGGACGCTGTTTGTCACTTTTGTAACCATTTATTATCCTTATTCAGGCAGAATGCAGTAATGTGTAGTAGTATTAGTTGCCAAAATAGAAGCAAGACAAACTCGAATGTTAGAGTAAACGTGGTAACCTGACAAAAGCTGTGAACGTCTATCTGTATTATATTTAAATACTTCTGATCCGATCGTTCGTCAGTATCGCTAGCACGGTAGACTCTGTCACTGTTGTCACGGGATCAATATATCAAAAAGTACGGAGTTCTACCGGATTCAGTATTTGGCTTTACCTGAAATTTTTCCACCCACATCTAATTTATTGAGATCTCCCTCTCACCATCCTTCACCCCTAACCCCAACTTTTGACCTTCTCGAAATTTTCTTTGATAATCGTGAGAAGTCTCTTAAAACGAGATTTTAACGTTTCACAGAGTGACGAAAATGAGTACGGTGTGGGTTTTCGTGTTATATATGTCATGAAAACGCAATATCAGAACCTCGAAATTTATCGCGATGACAATTCTTCCCCGCCAATTGGCAAACGTGAATGCGTGAAGTATTGAGTCGATTGTGTCCCCTTCAGACACATCACTTCTGCGTGGGAAGTAAAAATACTTCGGACTAAACGTCACTGATCCTCGCGCAATGTCGCTTCATGAAGTGTAAAGCACGAGCGGCTTGGCTGCAGCGCCGCGCACTGCCCAAAGACAATTAGCATACACACTGAGCCAGGATAATTCCGCCATCAATAACAGCTCGCGACCACTCTTGGCGACAGAACATATCCAGTTAAACACTTATCTGTTATCCCGCCGAGTCGCTATGACGTATATTTCACTCTCGATGACGGGGATTCGTGTCTCCTCTCCGGCCACTTCGAGCTAAATAAAACAGATTTGTCGCTACATTGTGCCTCAGCTCTGTTCCTCTGGCTGTCATAAATATCCGGCGGCAAGGAACAAGCTCCGCAGAAACGCCTCTGACCGGGGCTGTTTTTGCATTCCTCAACCACGCTTGAAACAAGAGACTAGGAAAAGCTCAATCATAGCGAGAACATCCCTATGTCAAACTCCATTCAGCAGTATCTGATCGATACCAATATCAAAGTTCTATTTCACATTTGCAGATGATACTGCTCTAGTTTATACAGGTGTAAATGAGTTGTGTATGGAGATCAACAGTGAGCTCCATAATTATATAGATTGGTTATACTGCAATAAATTAAAAATATAAACAAAACAAAATATATGATATTTAAGCAGAAGAACAAACAATTGCAAAATGTAAATATATGTATCAACAATACACCTTTAGAGCAAGTGTGCAAAATTAAATATCTTGGAATAATTGTAGATGATAAATTGAGCTGGACTGAACATATAGCCAAAGTAAATGATAAAATTGTACCTATGATCTCTATACTATTTAAATGTAGAACTTACTTAACCCAAAAAACTAAAGACTTGATCTACAGTGCTTTTTTTCTTATCCCACTTTAGATATTTACTCCCTATATGAGGAACTTGTAGTCACACCAATTTTCAGAAAATGCAGGTATTGCAAAATGAAGTACTAAAGGTACTATATAATTATGATAGATTAACTAACTCAAGTAAATTATACAAATAACTTAATACTTTCAATCTTAAATCTCTGTTGCAAATTGAACAATCTAAATTAATATTAAAAGTACTCAATAAACAACATAAACCAAATACAATCTTAATATTAGCTAATCAAGTTCACAATTATTTTAAGACCAGAAATATAAATAACATTTATCAAATAAGTACAAGAACTAATTTAGGTCTTTACAATCCTATAGTTAATGCACCAAAAACTTTTAATAATTTACCACGAGACGTTAAGACTAGAACAAATTTCAGGTACTTTAAAAAAAAAATTGAAAAACTGGTTAATGAGTGTACAAATTGTTTTATTGAGGCCAGTGCTTTGAGCACTGTTTAGAGTTATATATAAAAAAATGTTAACTATTGTAAAATTGTTTATTTTTCTTAATAAAGATTAGTTTAAAAAAAGGTTACTATATATCCATTCTATAATGGAACCAGATTTCGTTTTTCTTTTATACCTGATTTCTGGTGTTGTATGGGATTTAAATCATTTTAGATGTGCTTAAAAAAATTTGGCGACCAAAATAGCAAAAATTTTCGTTTAAGGGATACTACATATTACTGATAGAATATGCATCACGAATATACATATCACTCTTTTATATCGGTGTTGCTGTTTAGCAAAAGATACTTTTGAGTTTAAGCATCTATCGTCAGACAATCAAATATACAGTTATATTTGTAAGCAAACTTTCTGAATTAGTCTAACCACAGCTGTCAGCGTATTGATGATGTTATGACAACGTAAAGTACGAAATTCGAAGGTTTACTCGAAGACTTCTTCAAGAAAAATATTGAGAAATAAATCTGAAAAATCTGCGTTGTCCAAAATTACCTTCTATTCTGAAGTGGTCGTTTTAATGAAATAATATCGTTATATATTTTATGTAATTGTAGTTTCATAGATAGTTTCATAGATAGAAAAAAGCGATTTGCTATATGTATAAACGCCGCAAGACTCAAATATATTTTTTCCATTGATTACCCAGTTTGGAAATGAAATAATCAAGTCCTGGCAGAAATATCAATTTGGACTATTTTATTTTTGTGTTCCAGTTACACTACATAGCTAATATTTTATCAGTTATATAAGTACCCCTTTTGTCACTTCATCTTCTATGAGTGTTTGGCTAAAAAGACTTACTATGGTGATCTCGTAAAGATATGAAGTTGTTCAAAATACTTATAGGACATATAAAGGTTTAAAAATATATTTAGCAGTTTGTTGAAACTTCTGTATCGCCCAAAGATGTAAAATGTAATCAGAAATAGTCTGTTTCCATTAAACTTGGCTAGCCATTTTAAACAATCAGTTTGATATTATGATGATGTCTCTAAATATAACGCTAGACACACTCCTGTTTGTGAACGTGATGAAATCAATCGGAATAATAGAAGACTTTAGAAGGATTAAATCAGAGCTATCAATTTTAGGTTCTTGCATTTTGAGAAATCCTATAATTTATTAATTTATCGCAGAGATCTGCAAGAATAAGAGGATATTTCTTCTCGCTGTGACCAACAAGCCAAATTAAATTCAGGATTATCCATTAAAAGTCTTCAATCAGTCGATTGCATTGACCTTCGTCCGATTTCTCTTTCTCGACCCAGTGGCGGAATGCAAATAATTTTTTTTGATATTAATAATTTTTATATCGATGACGGATTGCATACATTATTAAAATGAGTTTGTATTACAGAGAACAAATAAGGTTCTATATATTCTCGTATGAAAAGATTTACGTGGCACAGTGTTCTTTTTTGATATTTTAGCAACGAGATTTGAATAAAATCTAATTTATAGAAGCGATGTTATAGATTATAATCAAATAATGTTTGCAGTCAAATCTGACAGTCCGACGATGATTTAAATATTAACCGAAACGAGTCACTGGAAGAAAAAGAGTTTTATTTGTGAAACTATGTGTAATTACACAACTTTTTATCTACATGATGGAAGAGTGTCACCGAGTAAGAGCATATACAATCTACACGAGTAAATGTAATTGTCTCTTTGCCGGAAGATCTAGAGGCTATGAGATATTCTCATATGGACGTATGAGTATATTGATAGTTCAACACAGTTGCAATACAGTACTTTATCCAACAAACGACACGAAGCGGATATCTGAAACTACAAATTAATCATACAGTTGGGTTTTTAGGACTTATTATATCTGAGGAAATTATTTGGTATCACATGTCTCGTAAATTACAAAAATAGCTTAAAATACGTGCACTAGGCCATCCGTTCAGAGAGGCTAAGTAATTTTCGCCATTCAACCTTCTAAAATTACTTAAAATCCATATAAAACCTGTCTATCTTCATATATGTGGAGAACCATATTGGGCGTGGCCAGTGGAAAGCAAATCTAAACATGACACCGTGGTCGGAGGACGTGAAAACATCTCGGTATGAGTTGATTTTTATGTTGCATATAGATGTTGAAAGACGCATGCTCGCAATGAAAAAATTGTATTCTGTGACTGTTTGTATGTGATGATGTTTGAAAATATATTATTATGGATAAAGTATACCTAGTTCATGCAAGCTGCCCTTAGTTTTTCCAGGCAGAGATGTTTGCTAACGGCGCGCATGCGCTAAACTAGGTTATAGTAATTATAAAAATTCTTATGATTATCTATGTACAACATATGAGTATAGGCCATATTCTCCTCACCCTAAGTACAGATAGGAACCGTCAAAAAAATCACCGTAGTTGAACCCGACTCCCTATTCCATCTCTTTTTTGTAGACACACCGGCATGAGTCTCTTTGTACTCGAAGATAAAAAATACGAAACTGTGAAACCGGATATAAAAGTTAAAAACAGTTGAATCCTTACCTGGACTGGTCTCTCTCTGAGCTTCTCCCTTTGCTTGTACCTGAAATCCTTTTTATGGGTTATTGGGTCAAAATGTAACGTCTACACACAAGGAGATTCCCAGGTTCGGACAATCTCAACGACAAAAGACAATTATAGTTCAGGACTCTTACGCAAAGTTTGAACGAATGATAAATACAAAATGTAACCCTATGTAGTTTATTTTAGTAAGCGATATTTATAACTTTCACAAAATGATAGGTTTAATATGCATTCTTAATTGAGAGACAGTTGCACTAAGGTTCGTCACTTCAGTTTAGGACGATAATTCTGCTCCATTACTGAAACACTGACGAGAGTCTAGGATGTGACCAAATCATGCATATCCGTAGTCAATAGGTAGTGGAGATTATGTAGTTGTTTGCAGTCAAAAAGATTTTGATTCGATGATTGAGACTATATAAGTAAAAAGTAATGCAGCCTGCTTGGATGAAACTGATTTATAGCTGCAATTTGAGCAAAGATGCATAGCCGAACTCTAGACGTTTCTACTTTTGCCTCACAGAGCTTCCATATGTTCTAGGATAAAATAGGATTAACATATAGAATGAGTTCCGCAACATAAAAGATTTAAAAAAATGCACTTCCTAGTTTCTCCGATGTTACTGAAATGTGGATTAATATTTCAAAGGTTTTTTCATTCTATACATATCTTTCTGGTAGATCTTACACTTTCAAAGATGCAAAAAAACATCGCATAGCATATAATTTAGTTCTAAAGGTTCATTAAATATGGAGAGGTAAGCCAACATAATGCTGGAAGATTAACAGAATAAATTATTAGTATTATACCACGTGTTATGCATATATTCCATGACGTCCAATATGTCATAGTTAATACGATACGTTTTTTTAAAGTAACACAATTATATAGGTATAATATAGTTAAAAATATGTACTGGTTTTTTATTATGGACCACAGGTACTTTCGTATTGGTTAACTCTCTCCTATTTTCACGCTCCCTAATAATACTCCTGGGCTATAAAACTATTATATGGGAAGCTGTAGCCCCGTACAAACCCCCCGTAGAGTCGATTTTTAACATCATATACAAAACCAACTAACGCCGTCGGCCCGAAAATGAGACTATTTACTATTATTGTTACCACGACAAGATTAGGATTAATGCGGCTCTTCAGTTTTAGAATGAATCTTGTCAAATTAATCTTCCTTTTTCCTTTCCTTGAGGCTGCGTGATTGATAGACTGAGACGCCAACAATCTATTAAAACTTAAACGGATTTTATTGTGTGTGAGCATTGCTTGATATTGAATAATCGTTCCAAATTTTTCTCCAAGCGCTATTTATATTTTCTTAATCTTACCCTTTGATTAGAACCATGATTCCTAGGGGCATTTTTAACATCAGGGGCTTTGATGTATTCTGAAATTCATTGCACTCTTTCCAGGAGGTTTCACGATTTGACTTTATTTTATATGTGACGATTTTTGGTAGCTTTTTGTTTGACTACCATATATAAGAACAAATAACGCAACCACATTTGATTGTTTTTTGATTTCTTTAGCACCATATGACATATTTACATTAAGCTGACCTAGCCATGGATTGAAACTAAAAAAATCAGTTTTTAGCCACGGGCTGAAATGGTCAAAGGTTTATCAAATATACAAAGAGTAAAGGTGAACAGTACCTTATCTATAGATAATTTCGTAAAGGCAGAAAGTCGATCACGCTCCAGGAGCACTGCGAGACGATAAATGTATATTCACACTGACCTAAATCGCTGTAAGGTGTCAGAGGGAAACAAATTCTCCGGCAGCTCATTCCACAGCGCCGCAGATCTCTAAAAGAACAACTTTTGGAAGAGTTGCTGAAAGTCCCACTTGGTGAGGATGCACCCGTTGGGACCTATAGTTTTTAGTGTATTGGCCACTCATGGTGTTGTTTGGCGAAATAGTTCAGTCGAATATTTACCATGATAGTATCTGTAGAATAGAGACAGAAGATTTTTCGGTAAGGAAGTGGTTCCATGCAGGAAATAAACCAGTACGGAACACGCTTCGATGGTAGAACAATCTGAGCAGTTTGCAAAGAACTATTGTGAGCTCCGCGGAACAACGCTGTAGAACGATTGCTGGTATTTGGTCTGGACCACTAGATTTACTATCAACTTATCAAGAATACATTTTATATACCTGGTGCTCAAACCATACTCCTCGCATTCTTGAGCCCACGCCGATGGTAGTTGATGAGGTACCTGTTTGGAAGTTTATTGTTGAATTAGCAGCAGAAACCTGCTCCAGGCTATCTGATTTTTCTCCGCTAGTTAGTATACTAACTAATCTGATATGCCTATATGGAGAGAAAGTCGTAGCAGAAATTTTGCTGCTAAACATTCCTAGAGAATACTATAATTTGCATGTGTTATATTTTTCAGTTATGGCTGGAAATGATGGTTGATTTCAAAACGCAAAAAAAGAAATACTTAAAAAACATGCTTTCTTGTATAAAGTGCGCAGTAGCTTGATTGTGGCAATTTTGTTACTGTAGCATCATCCGTAAAGCTGATCATGAAAAGCACACAAAGGGGCGGAACAAAAAAAAACCGCTATATTGGCGGACGATTCCGGGCTCGTCGGCGTCATATCGATCACGGCTTCAGCATTGTTGCAATGTATGATGTATTGCTGCCATTAAAAAATGATTACATGTGTTTCGTCGGCAGTCTGCAGTGGCCGTCTCGCCGTCCGACAATGCCGCTACATGCGAACACTTTTCTCTCCTTCCCTCCCATAGCAGCAGTCATCTGTCATCACCGATTCGACACAATGTCAGCTCGACGGCGAATTTGGAATGATTTTAGTATTCGGGATCTCTTCCCGTTGATGGTAGACTATGATTGGATTACAAAATCACTAATCATTTTTATTTGCTTGGTAAAAAATTGTGTCAAACAGGTCACTGAGTAAACACACTCACAGTGAAGCAGTGTGGAGACAAGATAAACATAGCCACAATTATTTCAGTTCTTTTCTATAGATAGCCTCACGCAAAGGCAGAAAGTCTATCGCTGTAGATTCATCGGGGAACAAAGTCCCCCAAAGTAACCCACTACAACGCCGGAGTTCTCCAAAATCACTACTTTTGGAAGAGGGTCGCTCGAAGCGGTATTACCTGGTGAGGATGCACCCTTTGGGTTGCTCTAGTTTCTGCTCTACTGGCGACTCTTGCTATTATTATGTGAGGAAGCTCGGTTGAACATCTGCCACGACACCTTCATATCCATGACCGGCAGACCAGCATGGGATTCAAATTTGGATTTGTACCATACAGCACCAGATGATAAAGCCTCAGTAACGGAATGGAGGAAATGAAGTCATATAGATTCACTCAGACTTTTACAGTATGATCATACAGTTTTCCGTGTGGTGGATCCTCAAATCAAATATAACCGTTCATTGCACCTCAGTAAGTAAAACCGATATATTTCCGTATTATAGATGCACACTTGATTCAAATTTAGTTTGGTTTGATATAAACGCAACTAGTCTGAATACTTCTCCAGATGGTTTTAACTATTCGACAAATTAATTAGTAAGGACTTGAGTAACATGAAAATGGGATGCAGATACTCTAGTAGAATTTTAGCTTAATTAAATTTGATAGCTTGGTCATATCGAGCTCCAAATAGTATCACATACTGTTTACAAACAAATTTTGGAAACGCTCTGCTATTATCTTGTTCTTTATAATCAGCCTGCTGTCAAAGCATGGCAGCGATGCAGTGATTACGTTGATGTAAGATTTCCAACGGTCAGCAGATCAACAGACTTAGTGATGTAATATACCAAGGGATAGATAGCTGCGACTTCGGCAAGCATAGGTTCACGGGAGATCTCTAGTCGTTATGTTCAATTTATCGAACTGTTAAAAATTACACCCTTGTTTCTTGTATAGAACCAGGTCAACGACAACCATGCCGAGATATCTTACATTGACGGAAGCGAGGGCATCGAGGGGGATCGGAGGGGAGGGGGGGATCTGCTAATGTAGTCCAGTTCAACGCACAGAAGGCCGAACGATTATCAAATTTAAATTAGCATTACATCTATGACTGAACCCACATCCCACGTTGAAGGTATTAACGTCAATTTACGACACGAAATACCAACCTACGAACGGAAAGCATCATTTGTTGTTATAAAATTTGTTAAAAACGTATAATTGATTTTTGCAATCACAATACCTCCTTCATGGGGATAAAATTTTCTTAACACAAGGGAGCACCAAAATTTGTTTCTTTTTCATCATATTTAATAATTTCACTTGTCAACAAAAAATTACTTTGTGTGCAACATGAATATTTTCGATTGATTACGTTAGTAACATGATTAAGTGTAATCGTAGGATCATAAAAAGTTAGATCGGTATAATTTTATTATAATATAATGTCTTCCTAAAACAGAGATTTCAGTGAAAACATTTTTTTCTCCAATTATTCTTTCTGCACATTGTTGAGAATAACATCTAATCCAATCTACAGTTTTGCAGATGACAGCATTTCTATATCGTCCATGGAATCGGGGAAATCAATGCTATTTCAAGTAAACATGTTATAAGCAGGAACTACATGTAATCTATTTCAACAAAGACATCTACAATAAGATGTTCTGTCACGATCATGTTGCAGGCGTTGCTAGGTTGATGTCCCAGAATCTGCTACAGACAATTGTATCCACCGGAACAGCTTCGCTACTGCTCTACAGGGATCAGGTCAGATGATCTCTGGAATACTATTAGGGTATGTGCACTAGTTGGATTCTGGATGAACTATATTACACTTTGACTGTTTTGTTTCATAAAATTCTGAGTTAGGCGCAACCCGTGGTATCATTGCTCTCCATAAATACATCAAAGTCCTTCATCGCTTGTCTCGTATATGCACGTTATGCGCAAACCTAAAACATAAGTATACCCCACAGAGCAGACAATACGAATATAACAATAAAACGAAGCAAATCCTCTGCAAATTATACTTTGCGCGTCGAGAGGTTTGTATTGTTTACAATAATACACCCCGCCCTAACGATCACATTAAGGTAGTGCCAGTGTCAGCAGTTGTGAAAAAGCAATAAATAAAATATCCCCAATTTCTATGTTGATTTAAGGATGCGTAGGCGGAATATGCGGGTGTCCCGTCCTTTGCGCGCGTCTCTGACTGTGCCTACCTTAAGGTACGGCCAGGTAAAGCACAAACAGGCAGTGGCGGTACATATGGGCTGATTTGACGGGTTTTTGCACGACTAATTGCTTTTTTGAGATGTGTACAGAATCCAGTCGGTTGAATAAATTTTTCAGGATTTGATACGATGTAGACTTTATATTTCAATATAGATTGAAGAAAACTGTATTTCCATACAATGGCATCTGTTTGAAAATAAAGCTTTGAAATTTGAATTGGATTTCGATGATGCTAATGTCCTGAACTTAAAATAAAAAACAGTGGAAATATAATTTCAAATCTTTTATACGTTTGAAGATTCTAAAAAAGCTCGGGTTAATAACATTTCAAAAACTACATAATTATTCATGATCCCTATTTAATTGAGTTGCAGTAATCATACTAGTTGCTAAAACGGAAGCAGAACACATCAGCCTCCTTTGAACTACATTACTTGGATGTATCATACAATTCTAAAACTATTTTAAGTAAACCTAATATTTATGTTTTGAAGGTAATTATCTGTCAGATCTTGTCTAATCAGTATGGAGGATTATGGGAAAATGCAATTTATAATTGTGTTTTTCAATTGTCTCACTTTTGAACGATAGTCTCGCCGCCACTTCACCGATTTTCAAAAACTCGAAAAAGCATAAGTAGTACGTTAGTCAACAAGTGTCAAAATTTTCAGACTGAAGACAAATAGACAGAATTTGGAAACATCGCCAATTGCAATACTTGTCCCTCATTTTGGCGTAATTTGAATTTGAAGAGTATAATGAAAACATGATAGTATATTCTTTCATGTTGCATATAGTAGGCTTCAATCATCTATATATTGCATATACATGCCATTGAAGGTGGCGTACTAGCAATTACATACGCATACCATGACACGTATAGTTCAGCTAGTTCTTATTTTTTTCTTTAAATTTGGTTACCACTATTGGTTAACCTATCTAGTCTACAAAATCTGTTTTTACTTGATCGAAGCCTACAGGGCTGCCGAGACCTCGAATAATACTATAAAGGCATTGCTCGACAGATCGCGATATAATATAGATAAAAAAAACATATTTTGGAACGTTTCAGGTTTTAAAAAGTTCACTAACCAGTCAAATAAACATACATGCAGAAATGCAGGGTTGACAATTTTGGTACGTCTGAATATTTCAGAACTCTTTTTAATAACAGACTAAACAACACAAGACAAGTTTGTCGGCAGCTGAAACAGCAGCATTATGGACAAATATAAACTTTATGAGGCAAACTTAGTTATCAAATTTGGTTGTAGCTATGATATTTTATATCATATTTACTAATTACTCAATCGCCAACACAAGTTGGTTAAAAATAGACTGAAATTCCTACTACCAGGGACTCATTGATAAATATTATGATTGCTTTGTGGTAGCAACAGTTTCTACGCAAGAAAAGTGAAGGAAATATCATGTACCCAGGTAACATGTCACAAATCCGCCACCATCAAGAAATGTTAGAACAGTAAGGTTGTGTCTGCTTTGTTTTTACATAAAGACTGGAATAAATAATCTTTAATTTAGGATTTAAAAAATAAAATAATAATTTTCTAGACGAAATATATGGTCCTCCTACTGGTTTAAAATACATATATTAGCTCCTTTCCAGAAGCATATTCAAACAGGATGAACTACAGTCCGTTGAGGAATACAAAAAACAAACACAGGCTGATTTCGTCGCAGTTTTGCCTTTTCATCAGAAGCTCTTTGATTTCACGGCTTGATTTTCAAATTTCAGATGCACTGATCATACTCCATTGGCCGCGAAATAGGTGGCGTCAGTTGGGTTATGATTATTTCCTTTTTTATTGTAGTCTTTCAGTAGAAAACAAATGTCCAAGTTATGATTTAAGAAAAAGTTCCAAAAAATAATGATTAATAAATCTCTAGACGACAGCCACGGTATATCTGTTGGTTCAAAGGACATTGATTAGCTAGATTCTAGAGGCAGACTCAACCAGACTGAATATTACTCCGCTGAGTAGTTAAAAAGGCAAAAAATATGAATGCTCGATTATACTAAACGTTGTGTCCATTTTTTATTTTCACCGTAAAATCTATATAACGGTTTCATTTTCAGATTTAAGACAAGCACATGTACGCCTATGGCCGCGAAGAAGGTGGCGTGGGTTGACCTACAATTATTTTCGGTTTTCATTGTTTTTTATCACCCTACACTCTTAAAACGCGCGCTGCCTAGCAATTTCCAATGTTTATGTTTGACAGATATAAAATGCTCGACCCAATGCAAACGTGGGCAATAATTGGCATGGCCTGTGGACGAAAAAACGATAGAACAGATGGAATTCTGCATTTCACTGACTCATATTTGGGATGGGAATCCCACTGGCACTAGCTGAAACACGAAGTTACAGAATCGTGAACGCTCAATTTAGAAGCGGGGCCTTCTACGGATAGTGAATTTTCTTGTTTCCCAATTCAAATTACTCTTAGCACAAAATTAAAATAATAATGCTTAACATGCAGATGAGGCTTGGTTACTTGGTTTGTACTGAAACTAAAATTAATGTAACTTGTAAAATATATTCTGCGCTTGTTTTACTTATTTGTTACGATGCATCCTATACCGCTAGTTAATACTTCATGCGACTGACTAAATAAATTTACCAACATTTTGGCTGCTGCGGCGGCAAACATCGAGATGGGCATAGAAATTTTGAATTGTATGCAAGTAGGAGGCAGCCAGTGAGCTAGGAAGCCTCTCATTATACTAGCCATGAAAAGCTTTATTGTCATTTTCTCTACATTTGCGCTTTCTCGTTGTATGTAGCTTAGTTCAATAGGGCTGATATTGGCACCATTAACAATAAAGACAAGTGACTTGCCCTATTCACAGGCATTTTTGTTGAATAGACAATCTACCAGTATTGGCAGAAACACGTATCAGCGACATCTCAAACATCTAATTGATTGCCTTGTTTTTTTCTGCCTCACTATTACATAAGGTGACGTAAAACATCTCGAAATATATAGCAGTAGTTAAGTTTTTATTGGATGTATCGATTCAATTTATTAGTTGTCGCTACTGTGATTTAATCAAGCAATCTGGGAAATTTATATCAAAGCTGGTAAAATTACTAATACATTGTTTCAGTATGAGAAATTGTGGTTTACGTCAACAAAACGCGGAAAGGAAGTTGAGATTTAAACTGCTATTTAACGCAGTATAAATTGTATAATTCATGTAATAATAATTTTTTTGCAAAAGGAGCAGATTTTTTACACTGCTTTTATTGTATATCTATTTATTAATATACATCTATTTATCCAATGCCATGTGAAGAGTTATTGAAATAAAAATTGTCACTAGGAGTACCTGGTGGTGGAACTAGGTATCCGACATAAAGAGTACACCAATTCCTCCATTACAAATGTTATTTTAGACAAATCACTATTGACAGATACGGATAACCGTTTCAGAAACAAACTTTTATTGGAATATTTCATAGTAGCATTACGACAAGGATTATAATAATCGTCAAATTAGACAACCATTTGGTACGTCCCCAGAACAGTTTCAAGGGGATATTGTGTTCATTGACACATTTACTAATTATTCTTAAAGTTCAACGCTATCGTTTTGCATAACAATTAAGCCTACATACATTGCAGATGTGACATATGAAAATTACGGCACACACAGAGTATATAATAATTATGGAGCCACAAAATTGTTTCACATCAAAAATTTCACTCCTTATAGGAGACAGACGGGTCGACGCAAAATAATCTGATGTGTTTTAAACCTCTATGTCAGCACTAATAATATATGTAATAATATATGCAGCTGCTTCCAAAAGACAGACTCCAATGACCTTTACACGGTAACTAAATCCTCCTGCATTTTTCTAAACCGGTTCTCTATAGCAGCATTTCCTACTTCACACTAACATAGCGTCCCTTCCAAAAACCCGACGTTTCCGTCACAAAGCCTGATCCGGCTTAAATAGAAGCAAAAAAAATACACCAGATATATACGGGTGGAAAAAGCGTGCACCTATTATTTTTCAATTGCGATTGTTTCGTGGGGGGCATTGTTAGAAACATTGTATAAAATCACCTCGACTTCGTCGATTTTAAAAGCAATTAGGTGCCGCAGCTGTCTGCTCCATTGACGATCACAATTACACGGAAAAACGGGACAAAATACACGCGCGGCTCGGAACCGGACCCAGTACGAAGGGGAGGCACCAGAACAGTGGCAGTTGCGATGGGTTAGGAATGACTGAGCGATTATAAGATATGTTGCTGAAAAAATTGTCTGCGTTTCTAAATTTTATCGCATAATAATCACCTGTATTACCTTACACTCGTCTCAAGTTATGTCATACAGTCAAGGTTCTTTCGTTATCAATGATGACATCGGATCATCTGTAAAATGCAGATCTACTAAGTTTTCCGGATTTACAACTCATTGAGAAGCTTCAGACGTTCCATAGCGATCGGACATTTGAGCTTTCCAGTGTTCTCTATGTCTGCTACGCCCAATAGACAGCTTATCATTCCAACATATTCGTTTATGGAGAGACTTCTTTCCCGAATCTGTTTAAAAATCGTATTAACAATCGTAATGTCAAGCCTAAGGAGATTTGATATTTGACTGTGATAAAACTAAGTCCATGATAATATAACTTCTGAAATTTATTTTATTTTTTCATTTTCCATAGGCTGCCGAGAGAACCGAAACGTTAATAAAGTTCTTATTACCTGGTTTCTATTGATGGATGAGAATGTGAATATCGGCACTGTTACCCGTAGGAAGACGAAGATATTATTTAGTTTGGATTTCTTGGAAGATGTGACATCAGAGAAGATCTCATCAAATTTTGAACAACTTCGTTATAGATTGATATTTCTGAACAAAACGAATTCGTTACAGTGAGAACTGCTGAACAGATAATTTTTACTTCCACTGACAATAGGCAATCTTTAAATTGGTGAAAGACATTCTCATCTCCAAGTGTCGCCCAGTGCTGCCCATTGGCATCTTACGAAGTCAAAGGACCTAACACTTGGACTTCCTTGAAGTGGCGATGTTGCCATAACACCCTTGACTGGATTACGTGTATATCATCCAATTGCTGATCTCTACAGTTAGACCGCCAGGCTACACTGACGAGTCTAGGCTAAAGACGAAACATGTATGTCTATAGCAGGTCTGATGCATAGTGGAGAGCATACACTTGAAAGGCATCCTATCTATAACATTTTGACCCCGGTAGTCGTCCGTAGATCCTAGACACAGATAATTTTTCACAGACTTTCTTTTATTATACCTACAGAATACAGATCTTATAGTCTAATTACCTGAGAAGCAGCTTCAAATATTGCATCAAATCAAATCAACGTATCCCTATCTTTTCCACAGATCAGCTTTATAGAAATCAAAGCCGTTAGATATATTTTTTATATATTTTATAATTTACCCATTCATTATGATACATAGAAAAAGAGGATGATTGGAATATATCCAACATGACCACTACATCCGAAACAAAACGGGGAAATTAAGCATACCACAACCCACTGAAAATTTCTTACTAGATCCTTAGTATCCTTCAGTAAAATTCCAACACATTCAAAGAATATAATTATGGGAAGCCAAAGCATTCCAAAAGTATCTCCGGGCTTGGCTAAGGTGTTACCTAGGTCAAAAATTGAACAGTTTGTATGTCGAACAAAAAAATAGAATCCCGAGTGAGATCATACAAAATATTTCTGAAAATTGTTACGTCCACTGGACATACTTATATACGTTGTTTGAAACTTGTAGACAAGGTGGATTTATGGAAAGTTTGATTTCGGACTCTCATTGTCTATAACAGTTCACCTGAAGACGATTGAAGATAGCACATCAATCGAAACGTCGTGATACTCAAAATTTTATAGACAATGGAAGTCCGAAATCAAACTTTTCATAAGTCAACCTCAATCCACTTCTTTTAATTCCAGGATATACTTTTTCAGAAATTAATAAACTCTCACTGGCACCTTCTATGGCGCCCAATCTTTGAGTAGGTCATTTACAATGAGATTAATAACAGTAAGGCACGTTGCCCATTCATAACGTCCGGTGGCCTGTTGCATATGCATAGCGTCTTCAGCAGCAGCGGCTGGGTAACAGCCACAACAGAGAACAGACAAACCGACGGATTGCAGCCATAGTGCCTGGACCGACACACTGTCGGCCGCGCGTAATGTATTCATATATTCACTAATACGCGATATTGATTTCATTATGGTAATTCCAGATGATTATCTTGACGCAGAAGTTTGTCTTTATTTTCAGATGGTGCAAATACTGGACGCGAGCCACCAGGGACGGATCTCTACAACATCATCTGAGAGAATTCAATGATTTTTCAAATTTGTCACGTAAAATAAATCAGTATCATACTTGATATAGCTTCGCAGATGAGAGCATCTCGTATGTCTTGCATGGAATCAGGCATACCACTTACATTTCGAGAGATTTATAACAGCAGGAGGATTCTGTTATCCAGATTAACGAATACCTACATGGAAGAAACGTTATTTCAAATAGGGATCTACAAATTAAATTTAGTTTAACGTACAGAAGACTCAGACATCAACCTTGAGAAGAAAATTACATGCTGGTTTGCCAACCGGAAGATGAAGGGACGCCATGTAACGATGTTGTTGGGGTTGCTGAGTTGAAGTTCCAGCTGCTGGGAAATCTCTTCAGCTCCAGAAAATTGTATTCACCGTAACTGTTACTGTTACGCTCCAAGGCACAGAACAGTCAAGCGCTGGAGTACTGCTTGGATGTGTAGAGTTCCGAAGCATTCCCTCAAGTTTCTGTACCTTATCGAAAAAATTGTCATACGTCTAGTGAACGTGCCTGACTACACAAAGGATCTGCATAGTTTGTAACAACCCAATTTTACGAGTATAGATCCTATCATGGTAAATGTATGATCCAGCTGTTCCGCATGATAACATCAAGTCTTCAGTACAAAAAATTCAAGAGAGGCTAAAGGAACTCATCCTCCCCAGATCTTCCAACTCCTAGAACGCGCCTCTACCATCTCAATTCTCTTGTAGAATCTCTTGTGGAATGGTCTACCAGGGCGGGTGTTCTTCGATGGTTACAATTCACTCCATGCTTTCCAAGATTAGGTAAGGTATGACAGCTGAAAGAAATATTAAAAAGAGTGCTGTTTCCGAAAGACTAAGATCGAATACCAATGTAAAAACAAGCAGCATGACAAGTTGATGGTACTATACAAAAGGACGGTACTGTAGTGAATATTTAAATTAGTGAAAGCTTAATCTTATCATCACAACATAATGATTTTTCAGGTTTGGCGGATAAAAATCTTAATATGGCTTTAGCTAGATTTTCTAGTATTTCTGTTCAACCATAAGCAGTAATAGTAGTAGTAGCTCCAACCATCACAAATTGCGTTATAGAAACTAAAATTAGAGAACATATTATAAATACTGCCTCCTATTCATCATTTGGCTTTCAAAAGTTCTCAATTTCTTTACCGTTTGCGTACTGATTGTTTCAGCAATGTTGGCCTTCAATAATAAAATATAAAATTTTTGGCATTTTTGCTCCTCGATTGAACGATTCATCACCAATAAATCAATTATCAATTAAATAACAGCTATCTTTGTTTTCCAATGGCATATCTATGATACCAACTAACCAGTAGTCGGAACTGAATTATTAAACTATAAAATAAAAATATGATATAACTATATCTATCCGATAATATAGAATAGGTGTTTGTTTTCCCTCCCATTTTGAAATTCGTAGGTATTTTGCTGAGCAAATCACTTGGAATTATCCCGTAAAGTGCCTTTATCAATGTTCTGTCATCAATTTGCTGGTAGCGAGTGGCTGTCGCAGTTTGCGCGGGTTTCATTTGAAAAACGTCGCTGGTGCCGACGGTGCCGAAGACAGAGAGGCGCGCATTGTGCTCCAACCAGAATCGGAGCCATTGATCACTTTATTTATAACAACCTTTACCAGTATTTGCCATTCACTTGCAAATTAGGAGATACGTGCGAGAACAGCGCGTGGACGTTTAGACGGCAGTTCGCCATAGAAGTAGAATATCAAGGAAGAACGATTTGTATTGTTACTGTTAGTCGTCATTTGATGATAATATGTTATAGCTCCATTAGCAAACATCATTTTTCAAATCAGATCAATTGTTGTGAGTATTTTGCTACGTAACCAATACTTTAGTTTTCACTAGTATACTGTAGTTAGGCAGCAAAGTATTTGCAATTTGAGATATTAGTTACGTTTTTTGATTGTTCCGTTAGAACATATCACAAAATGTCATCCTTCCCATTATAGCTTCGATGGTATCAATCTGAACTGATTAGATTTATATAATATATCAGAAATATATCTTTTGTTTTTCAAATAGTCAGTATCGGCCGAGTAGGGACTAAAATGAATAACATGAATGATACATGAAAAATCATAAAATGTTAGTATTCGCCAATCATTATCCATATCTTCAAGATTGGATAACATTCTGGGAAGAAGATATGAGAGACTGTTTTAACAAAATATACTGGATCTATAGAAGTATGTCCATTGTATGAAAAAATTACCTCCGTAACCCTCTATACTTTCTAAGAATTGTCATATATTCATTAATTTGAATTTGAAGCTGTACAATTCTTTACACTTATTACTTATCCTTGACAATATTAAATTTATATGGAGGAGTATTAGCGAGACATACAATAAAACTATTTTTAATTAGCTTTTAAGCTCTCTGGGTCAAATAATTCTGACTGTCCGTGCTTTTAATACATTTTTATGGTATTTAGAGTATTCTTGCATATGTAATTTGGAGTCCGTGTGTACCGTCTGTATAGAATATTATTGTCACGACATTGTCTTGTCATTTTTACTTCTCGCGTCAATACAAAGACTTCATCTCAACTTCTAACTTTAATCATTCACTTTTCATATTTCTACATACAAATTACTTAAGCATCGTTTTCGCCAGCGCTCAGAAATATCGAGAAGCTTCCGATTTGAAAGCCCCTGACCGTGATTGAACCTTCTATGTACAGGTACTAAATTCGTAGTACAAATGTGGTGAAGAGCTTGTGGATCGTCCGACGTGGTACGATAATGATAAAATATATATTTCTGTAATCGAAAAACATACCCATTCGAGATATTTCAGACATGGCAGTTATCTTGAAATAATAATGTTAAAATGCAACGTGCTAATCTCTCTAAAAAACAAATTGTACATTCGTCAATAAAATACAGCGTCAACCTACTTGACGTCAACTTCCAGCTTTTTACTCCTCGCATTCCTACTTCTATGTGTAATACCAAGCACCCGTTCATAGGGATTTAAGCCCGCTGTCCGCTTATAAGACCGCGCTGCTCTCTCTTCCTACTGTTCAGCCTAAATCACACCTGCGGCAACAACTCTGTTGTGCGGCAATACCATCGGGTGACAACAAATACTTTACTTGTCTGTCCTGTCCTTGATCAAACGACATTTTTCGAGAGATCTCGCCTGCCCCACGGCCACCTATGTGTTTACTGAACAGTAAAAAATGGCTTGACGTGTGTGAGATTCTATTTCGTCTTATGAGGGGCATTGTTATTCGAGCTAACGATTGGGTTTTAATGCAGCGTTCATGCAAGTTGCTAAGTGGGAATAGAACAATATAGTTATATACAAAAATAAGCTATTTAGTATTGTAGTGATAGTAAGTGCCGAGGTTGAAACAGATCCGTTTTACATCGGTATCTAGGCAACTGTCGTGAGCTGTTTTGCGTTGTTTTCACTTTCCCTGGATATATTTTTCTGTACTACTCTGACACAAGTTGAAAAATAAACTTGTGACTGATCAGTTTATTTCATTCCAAAGCATATTCGGACTTTCAAATACGATGCTTCTAAATTTCGCAGTTGTAGAATAGTTTTTCCAAGAGTATCTATAATGTACCAGTATATCACTTTTGCTTTCTTTTGAGCACTATCACTTCCCGAGGCTTGCGTTCTGATTGTCTCTTGTTATCAATACATTTAGGAAGGAGTTTGATCGTGGATTGAAATAAATATTATAAAGTATTACATTCCTGCATACAATGATAAATTTCAATGACAATAGTCCTATTATAAGCCAAAAGCCTTGTGATAACAGCTTAACGTTTAAATCATCGTTAGACTACCAACCTTTTGTCTAGTTTTATCCGGTGATGGAAGAGCTCCACCAAGTTAGATGATGTACTACCGACATGATATATAATTTCACTTGATTTTCTCTGTTTTTTTGTCACATGTCCTCCCACAAATTTGAGTATCAACTTGTGTTTCGATAATGGTGTTACACAACATTCGTTGGGCTACGTCATAAAAGCTGTTGAATCCTGGTGACTCCAAAAAATACTATGATACTACTCTTGCTGTACTATATTTCTTTACTATTAACATAATATGTTTTCAATAGTTGTACATAATATACAATTATGATACAAAAACACTTTTTTTATTTCAGATTAGTAGCTATATAATGAATTAAAAATAAACTGACAAAATATTTTCGTAACTTTGGATGCCATTCCTGGTACTGGGAATAGTGGTTTCGGTAAAAATATTCCGCCTGAGCGGTTACCTTTGTTGGAAGTGCCAGTTTTCATGTGATAGCTTTACGTAAGATTTGACCTGAGAAGAGATACGGGTGAGGCCATAGAAGTTGAAGCCACGACTAGAACTTTCCTTCATATTATAACCACATGAACCATCCATATACCAAGAAGATCTCAGCATTATATTTTTTTAAATTAAGATGTAATATTGTACATCAATTTCAGAAGTTGATGATGAGAAATGTGATAAAATATTATTACGATTTATTTATCATGAACCTATTTTGATTATTGTCCCAAACAGCAAGATCCCATGTTGGTGAAATTGATTGACATTTAAACGTGGCATGCGTTAATATTTGCAATGCTATCACTTTTTAAAATTGACACGTTTAGTTAAGTTTCAACCAAAAAGTGAGTGAAATATTTATCCAGACGGGTCAAAAATGTTTATAACATTGTTCTTGTACATTCCCAACTTTTGGATTATTTTAAGGCTTTAAAAAAATTAAATTTGGGAGTGTTCATTCGTATCACATAATACACTTTCTCTTCTAGTCAACCAGTTTATATTGAGACGCATATTTCAGATTTTATGTTAACATCAAAATGATCTTATATTGAATGTTGAAATCTTACGGTTCTGAGTTATGTGAAGAGCAAGTTGAAAATTAAAGTATTTCAGCTCCTTTACACAAACATATGTTGATCAGCAACATACGGAAATAAGATCTAATTTTTACTGTTGTTTGAAACTTGTAGACAAGGTGGATTTTTCAAAAGTTTGATTTCGGACTTCCATTGTCTATAAAATTTTGAGTATTACGACGTTTCGATTGATATGCTATCTTCAATTGTCTTCAGTTGAACTTCAGTTCAAAATTTTATAGACAATGGAAGTCCGAAGTCTAATTTTTACGTTATAAGAAAATTTTCTCGATTACAAATCCAAGCAGATCTAGCTGTGTAGCTTTGATATCTGTGGTGGTTCCTCCGTAGTGAGACAATGGAGCCGCGGTTTATCAAAGGGCACAAAAGCCAGATTGTGGCCGTTTGACAGGCCGGTGTCACCCGCCTAGACGGCCGAAACGCGGAGCCCAGACCGGTCCACACTTATCTCCGCATCTAATGCTCTGTCCGCTCAGCAGCGACTGAGGCTGGACCTCGCACTAGATACATGTTTTATAGCCGGAGTGGTTTCTGTTTTTTCAGGGTTTTCGGCTGGATATTGTTCTCCTATCAGCCTCATCGCACAATGCCTGGCATACAGGGTGTCACACACTTTCAGTTATAGCCTAAATCGTAGCATATTGAGAGGCTCAGAGTAAACCACAAAATGCGTTGGTATTTGGTATAATGGGAAAAAGATATTGTTAAATTTTTTTCCAAAATCTACTGCATGAAGATAATTTGGAGCACCCTCGTACGCCTTTTTTCTAAATAATACCAGGGTCGGATTAACCCTGTCTGGGCCCCTAGGAAACGATCTAGTCATGGCCCCTAGGCAATGCAATCACTTCTTTATAAGTTGATGAAGGTATGAGAGTAACTTCCAGATGATCGACCTCAGGTATTCCGTTATTTCAATATCTTATGTGATATCACAAAGACATGGTTACTTCAGGTCTCATGATGGGGCAGGAAAGAGAAATGAGACACGAAACGGTTATTTTAAAGTTAATCTTGATGGTTCTGTATGTATGAAGCTATTTCATCAATTGTCATGTGTCGCAATAAAATAATATTGTTATTGAACGTTTTTCTTCTTGGTGAGTGCACAGGCCCCTAGACGACGCTGGACCCCTAATGAATTAACCCGTCCCTAAATAGTACCGAGCACAGTTGAGTAGTGCCAAATTTCTTGAAATCTGCAAAATTTGGTAACTAACATTAACTATATTTCATTTTGCCGGTGATTGGTAATGATTGGTCACGTGATTTTATGATTTCAGAAGCCTCTACCAAATCTATTCTCTCAATCGGTAGTAGATAATAGATGTCATATTCATTTCTACGTGTTTCTCGAGTCCACAATAAAAATTCTTAGAACGTCCTTTAACCTGGTATTGAGTTAATAATTTTTTATTCATTTCATATTATATTGTGCTAAGTGTCATTAGCCGTTAGGGTTATATTGAAAAACCATACAAACTGAAGATGTTTTTGGTTATTGTCAATTTCAAAACATATTCCATAATTTTTTGCATGATTTGCGTTTATTTGCATTTGAGAATTTCTTATTGTTTTTCTCACATTCGAAGATTTTTAGGATCAAAACTACTTTCATTGTTTATGGAAAGTCAAACGGATAACCTGGTCGATTTGAAAGCTTTATTGTGTTCGACAATGTTTTTATACTTTTTTTCATTACTTCGACATTTCTGCTAGATTTTGTTAGCGGACCGAGAAAAACATGTCGTCTGTTGTATAAGCAATCAAAATAAGTTTTTTCTTGGAACGCAAAGTCAAAAATGGATTCATCCAGTGCTTCTCATGTGACAGTAATACCTACATTTTGTTATTACTTAGTGACACTGGCTTAGAAGCTGGGCAGCCACTGTAATCTGCATAGTAGCTGTTGTGCTAAGTAAGCCAAATCGAGAAACTTACATATCGATGGTTTCTGTACCCAGATTTTCAAGAAAGCGTTTGCTGCAAAATTTATAAGGATTTGAAAAACATAAAAAACGCATATACACTTCTAACAATTGAAGTAGGGATACAAAAATTATTTTTAGAAACGCCCTACATTGGTGATCATAAAATTGTGAAAGATATTAAAATGATCCTTTCAGAAAATTTCAATCTGCATCTTTTGTGTTTTTATCAAGCTTAAAAATGAGTTGAAACTTGGAAAATATAAAAATAATATATTGAGGAATCGATCCTTCTTTTCTGATTTTCAAAAATATATCACCATCTTTTGATATGATATGACATATCATTCGTTAAATTTCATTAAATTACATTCGGAATTATTGCTGAGATTACGCGGTAAGGATAACGCCTACGTACCAACCAACAAACAAACCTACGGAAATGTGTGGAGAGGATATTCTCGAAGTAGACACCATAAAACATAAAAACCGCATTATCAAAATTTCGAAAACTTTCGCGTTCACAATATATCCCTGGCTTTTTAGGAAGTAAAGTACTACTTCCTCCATCAAACTGTATAACTGACCAGCTGACTATCTGGGTACACAAGAAAATGTATAGCGGCGGAGGCATCGTGTTCACTAAAAGCGTGAATGAAATAAAAATCCACTTCCTGGGTGGGTTGAAAAAGTAACAACAAAGAACGTACGTGCGTTCCGGGTGTACCCAGAGATTCTCCATTATATGTGGAGATGGTGACGTCTGATACCGGCCTGTTTTGTACTGATGGTGACGCTTACGGCCACAGACTCTATACCCTAGACACCAACATTGTTGATGTAACTACCGGAAATTATCATGCTGTTATGTGTCGGGTGCTTATTTATACTGGGCACTAATTGAAACCATAGATGATTCAATAAAGCTGGCGGACTTGCCTAGCAGCAAATTAACATCAACAAATGTCAAATATCCATGGTAACATGGTGAGCACTAAGGAAACGGTTTAAATGTCTTTCTAGAACTGACATGAACTACGATTGTGCTAGCTGACCATTCGAAGGGCAAAATCAACTATTACCAATCTGTAATTTGGATGATGTGCGGAAATAATTAATTTCCATCCTTGATATGTCCGATAACGCCATCGAACTAATATATATTATTTATCCTAGTTATTACAAGTATTCCTTGGTATCATGTCATGAGACTAACATAATGATTTTGAACAAAGCCAATATATTTGACGAAGTGTTTGTAAGCAGGAGTTCTAGTTCTTGATATTTCTTAGATAGTGAACAATCGTACCAGTTCTAGTTTTGTATCATGTCTGTGGTAAGCGCTGCCCGACATTTCCGTCTGTCCCCCCAGACACATGTGTTTCCATCTAAGCAAACAATGCGATTTACCTACCTGATAGGTTAGAGATGTTTTAGAGGTTTTTTAAGATCGTCACGATACCACACGACGTTGTATGCTATTCACAATAGCCACCATTTCAATTGTTTCTGCGCTTAGGTTTATAGACTTTTAATTATTCTCTATGTAGAAGATACTCGAATAAACAGCTAAATGTGCTACAGGATGAGAGTTCACAGTCATTGACTTGTTACTGAACTCTTATGGATATACAAGGTCCATGAGATTGAATACTATTCGGTCTCTCAAGTAACTTATTACACTTGTTGGTGTCACTTGAAGACTGTGGGTTCTTGAGCTATAGATTCAACCTTACTCCTTAAAGGTAAGTTTAATTTTTTTATAGATAACCTCTAGCAAAGGCAGAAAGCTTATCGTTTCCCAGAAACGTTACGAAATGACAACTGACTACTCACAGTCATAATGCTCAAAATGCTATAAATTATAACCAGGGTGAAACAAGCTCCTCGGAATCTCATTCCAGAACGCCAAGGTTCTCCAAAATAATGATTTTTGGAATATGTTAGTTCAAGGCTGGATAGGCCCGTTTGGCTCCCCTTCTGTTTGTTGTACTCTTGGTGTTATTATGCCAGATAATTCGTCCGATGATACTATATATACAGATCAGCTACCCCCCTCTCTGTTCCAGGCTGTGGAGATCCTTTTTAAGGTCAAGAGCACGTACCCAATAATCTGATCCTTTTTGGGATGTGTTCAGAATCTTCAAGGGTTGCCTCGGAGGGTATCCCTGCATAGGCGGACAGTACTCTAGTACTCATTTGATCTGAACCTTGTAGAGTATCAGTAGCTGTTACGAAGAATATAACCTTTTGGAGAGGAAGAGAACCCCCATGTCATATTATGCGAGACGTTAAATATTTACCATTATACTATCTGTAGAATTGAGACAGATGGGCCACACTTTTTCGATGTTACAGACTATGGAGATCCTTTGTGAGGTCCCGCCCATCCACTAGACATATTGCTCGTTTTTGGATTCTGTCCAGAAGCTTTGGGACCACGAGTATATATACGAGCTGTACTTCAGCGATGGTCTGAGCCTGTATAGTGCCAGTAGCTGTTGCGGCGAATACAAGTTTCTGGAGAGGAAGATAATCTTCATGTTCTGGAACGCAGACCTGGCAAGACCGGAAACTCGATCGTTCCAGGATATGTGATGTGAGGTACCTTGGGATAGCAGTGATTGACCTGGTTCCATGCAGGAAATAAGGATGCTATTATATGCAAAGCTGCTGATAGGCTTAGATGTTATTTTCAAAATTTCCATGATGTACATCGCGAAGAGCATTGGAGAAATTACAGTTCCCTGGAGGAATCCCGCGTTGCTAATAGATATATTGGATGCATGTCCATCCACCACTGCAAATAATAAGCGGTTCCTAAGAAACAATCTACCCGGTGGCAGCCCATATGCAGCAATCTTGATCCAAAGTCTTTCAGGACATAACCTATCGAAAGCTTTCGAGCGTAATGACTTGTACTATTATAAAAACCCGTTATCACTTCAAATACTACATTGATATCGTGAAGGACAGTTACGCATCCTGTTAAAATTGTACATAAGTACTCCTGTAGCAAGAACCAGCTCTACTGGATATGATAAGATGCCGATCAGTCAGTCTCAGACTACTATTATTGGACTAGATCAGGGACTGGATAGATGCCATCTGACTTGCTAGTCTGATGAATCCACAAACATTATCATGACTGGAAATTTACCAACATTGAATCAGCATTTTTCAATCAGGTTCGATTTCTCTTAGAGAATTCCGACTTATTTCATACCATCTGCCCTATCAATCGATTTGGAAACCACGTATATATCTCAAATGTGGTATAAGTCAAGTCAATGGGAAGTTTATTATCCTAGCCAACAACGAAGACGTACAGATTGAAATCTAAATCATTAAATTACCTTTACCGAATACAGGTGACCTTATCTGCAGGATCGGTAGTGCTAATGACCATTAGATATCCTAGGAATTCTAGTTCTTATGCTGGATTGGTGTTCTGGGTGTTGATGGAATAGCTTTGGTGTTGATTTCATATTGAAGGATTTTACGAAAAATACAGGGCGAGAATCAAACTTCCCAGATTCGTAATGAGAATCCTTGTAACACAAATCTTCTAGACGTTAAAATACTCATGTCAGATAAAAAATAAGAAAAATTCCTTCGAAGTACATAAAGACAAATATAACGATCTAGTGCCATTTTTTGCAAAAAATTACAGTGATGAAGGCTAATTTACATTATTTTTCGAATATTTGACATTTTTACAATTTACCTTGAAAGCTGAATCCAAAATAACAATTTGGAACCGTTTGCGACAAATGTTCGACAAGAATTTCAATCTTTGCAATAAATATAGTTACTTCTTAAAAATTTAGCTTGTAAGACTAAACTCAAAATAACAATGGTTCACTCTATGTTTACTGGGCACTATCAAAGTACATCGATGAAGGCTGACTCGGTAGCTGAAACATTAATATAGTCAACTCGAATTTTATGTGGTTTTATTTAGCGATAAAATATAGTGAACCAAAGAGATAACCACAAGATCAGTTTCAGATGTCATTAATCGAAGTAACAAATTTTTATTTTTTAATTTATATGTCTGCCGGAACTGGAATAAATTACCCGACACATTGATTAACTTCATATCAAGTTATAGGGGATCTTTGTTTTAGTCTTATTCATTTTGATTAGTTGGGTTGCGACAACAAAACATTATGGTTGGCTTCTATGTACAGATTTTCGACTTATATGCTGAAAAACTGGGGCCAGTTCATTACCCTTGATACTCCCCCGTATATAAATTCAATTACGCAATCTGGATATTCGCGACGTATAAGGACGAAGGATAAGGTGTTAATTAAGCCAGTCTAATCAGTTACTTCTAACGTAATAACTTAACATCGAAAGACGGCAGATAAAATCGGACATGAGTTACAATTTTAACGGCAGAGTCGTTTCACCAACTTACCAAGAGGCTGATAGGAAAAACTATGACATATCGTTAATTAGACGTCGCTGCTTTTTGTAACGGTAAAATTAATTTTATCCGACGGGATTTCACTTTTTTGTTCCATCCGCTAACTTGTTAGTGATGTGTTCAAGTGTAAGGCATATCTGTATATAACGGTTATGTTCCGATACACTATGAATTTTATTAGAAAACTTACAAGAAACTGTGCTCAAACTAAACTCTGTATATAACATGTTTTACAAAAATTAGGATTTTTGTAATTTACAAAAAAATGAATTTAACCTAGATAATATTGCACGTTTTCCTTGTCTTTCAACAACGATTTTCAAATAAAACAAGTAAATTTGGTTCTTGACATAGTAATAAACTAGTGTCAAAGTTTCATCAAAATTCAAATGATACTGATACTCATGCAGAAATACAGACATAGAAAAGAGCTACAGAGATGAGTGACATCGTTTCCGTAATGTACATGTCGTGAGACAACAAGAAAACTATATGTAGAATTGGAAATTCTTCCAAACGGCTACTCCGGAGCTCGTATCAGTATTTCCGTTAAATCTTTGAACATAAAAGGGCTTAAACAGGGCTTTTCAAATTATGTATTATTCTGTGAACTTCGGTATAGCGCCATCGATATTGGTTCGTAGTATATATTGTACAGCCTACTAGTTTGTGCTGCAGAGTGGAGAGGATGAAAAGTAATGGACCTCTGCCAATATATTGACAGTTTAAAAAAAAATGAATTTGATAGTGCAGATACAAGGCTCAAGTATGTAAATTTTCAGTTTGTCTGACAAGCTGACGTAACAATTTCCAGGTTTCCGGTACTCACTTTGTCAGTTTGTTCGATAAATTCTCATACGCATTGGTCTGCTCGATTATGTTAATTGGATCGGCGATCTTGATAACTCACAGTAACAGTAAAGTGTCGGAATTTTTGCAGAAACCTGAAATATGAACGCTAATAGTCATATCGACGTTCCAACGCCTAACTGTTAAAGTTATTGCATTAATTTATCATGATAGTTATTATTTAGAATTGGATATTATAATTTTCGATGTGGGAAAATTTTGTCTTCAGTGCAGGAGCGGACTGGACTTTGGGAGCATGAGGCACGTCCAAAATCCCAAGTTACATGTTCCGTGTATAGGGCGCTCCATTGGGAATAGTACACTGGGAATAGTATTGACTAAGGTGATTTTAAATAATCCATAGTTATTGGCTATTTGAACACCTATGACCAAGATACTCCACCTACCATCATATCTTTCCCCAACTCTTTAATCTAGTTATACTCCGTCTTCTTAGATTTCTATGAGTACTATATAGCCCCTTCAAAGTCTATACGACACGTAGATACATATATGTGAATTAATTATATGTTTTAAAGTGTTTTCGAAGATTGCAATTGAAACAGGATTTTATTTCGAATTGGCGTCCAGTATACAGACAAAAAAATTCTCAGACTAAGAATATGTGCATTCATCCAAGTTTATCATATCTTCTCATCTGCGGCAAGCTATAATAATCCTAAAGTAAGAATACTGTATTTTTTAATATATACAGTGAATTTTATTAAATATCTTCAATTCAAACCTGGCAAAGTCTTGGAAGTGATAATATCAAAATCTCAAATTGAACATATCATTATCTTGGCACAAAAAGATAAAAGCTAACCTATAAGAATACTACTATAGTGTTGACTAGAGCATTTGATGATCTTGGCGAGAATATTTCAAGAAATACGTCCACAATTTGTAATAGAGATTATTGACAACCTAGATATCACACATATCACATCAACACCTGTACAGCTGTATGAGCTCCACACAACAGTCACAACCTCAACCTTTTAACAGTCATTTATTGTGAGAGGGGTCTGAGAAAAATTAAATCCAATAGAAAATAACAGACACACGCGTACCGCTGAAATGCTGTAGACGAAGATGGCGATGAGAAATAATTAAATGCGGTACTTGGAGTGAATCGCAAGACATTCGTATATAAATGGTGTTCTGTTGAAAATTATGATAACCTTACAAAAAAAATTCTACTTATACTACTTATAATACTTGTTAGAAATGCATTGAAATCTCAGTTGTGAAGAAAATTATATTCTTCTTTAGAGTATATTTCTTTAGAATGAGTATTGAATTCGAAAATATACATTTCTTGGTTCATATTAATAATAATTTTCTGATCAACTAAATTGTGAGTATATCTTACGCAATACTTGATAAGTATTTTTATGTGTGTGTGGTCAATTTTCCAAGCGCGTGTGTTTCTAAGGTCTGTTGAGTAATTTTAATACCACGAATTTATAAAATTTAGCTACACATATTAAGACTTGACGACTAATATGAAATGACAGGCATTTTTAGGAGAGGTGTTGCATCCCTCAAGAGCTCCTCTTGCTACGCTCCTGGTAATCAATAAAACTTGAGATATTAGTAAAATTTATTCATTTTACGATCCAGAGTAGTGTAAAATATTGAATACTGTTTGATGTATATAACTGAAAAGAATGTTGAACCGTGACCCCAGAATTTAAACAAAAAGCCTATTATATTGTCAAATTGTTTGCATTTTAAACCAAAAAATGCAAATTAAAATATCTGACATCTGCAACTTGGTAGAGGGTCAGTTGTCTCCCTCCTATCTTAAATCCATCGTAACTAGATATTCATAATTTTGGAGAATTCCACACTTCTTTCATTATTGGAAATGAGGCACAGTTTGCCTCAATACAATTAAATATATATTATTATCCTCCTGGTCCTGCGTGCGCCCTTGACCAATCGCGCGGGTAATATCGCCACTTTCTTAAGGCTGTTGACTGACAGAACTGACAGACGTGTCACCTGTTGCCTGCATTCTGTCCTGACACGATTTAGCAACGCGAAATATAATTTTGCTCCTAGCAGCATCTAACATCAAGTCCCGGTACGGCTCTGTACGGACGGGTTGTTGACAATCTTGTACTTGATGTGAAATTAGTATTAGCATTGAAATTGTACTCATCTGTTTTCTTGCATTATATCTATACGGACTTGTAACTGACAAGAAATCCGTTGGAATGGTCGCACAAGTGACAGAACATTGAAATTTATAGAGAGCTCATGCAGCCCAGACGAGCATTTATTTCAGTTCGGGATGCTCTTAGTAATCAGGCTACAGCTTCTTTGCTTAATAAATTAGACATACCCCACGAAGCTTGCCTCAAGTTTACCAGCAAATCACATTATGAAGTCGGAATCCACTGCGTAACAAAATTTAGAATTCTAGAAACCGGGGGTCTACTTTCATTTTAGATACCTAGATAGGCAATTGGCATAATTTTTAGCGGCGGCTTCGGACGGAATTCTGAATCTAGCCTCGTTATTAACTCGCTAGGAGTTAGACTGAACTCTGAAACTAGGTTCCCACTATGAAAAGCATGGAAAAGCTTTGTAATGTTCAACCATCAGTACAGTGGCAAAGGACAATATATGAAAATTAACAGCGCTCATAGACGATTGTTCACCTTTGTAGCAGAAGTGAACATAGTATATAGTAAATAGGACTATATATATGTTCATCTGTTTAAATTCTATCGGACAAAATTAATAATAATTCCAGTATCCATGTTTCTCCTTGCAATTGTTCTTCAAATGTTTATTTTGAACTTAGGGTGCGAGAATGGTATTAAATGTCAACAACAATATTTCAAGTTTCCTATGTAATTTGATTACACGGAAACTACAACGTATAACTTTCTTACACCGAACATACTTATGTGAGTTTTTTATTTATGGGTAAATTTTTAGAAAGAAGATATATACGACTATCTATATATACATGTTTTCTTAAAGCATAACGAAGGAACCAAGTCAAAAATATAATATACATGTAATAAACATTACATCTATATTATATTTCACATTTCCCTTTACCCAACTTTTCCCTAATACCAGAGATGAGGGGCTTATATTACTAGTATTTGAAACAAACGTAAGCTGCTGCCCATATACGGTATATCATTACAAATGGATCAAACCTCGCATCATCTATGGAAATCAAAGACAAGTTGATATTGTTGAAATTAGCTTTTATCACAGAAACCAAGTGTCAACAATTTTATTGAGATTCTTGAAACGAGTTAAAATTCAGTACACTTAAGGTAAGCACATATTGTAATAGGTTAGTTTAGGTTTGTATTTGAATGTTTTGGGAAATTTTAAATTCCTTCAGCTACCAAAACGATTCGGGTGTGGCAGGAAAGCTATCAAAAAAAAACTCGACATTTCATGAAATAGTAATTATGCCGAAGATAGATAAAGTGACCAAAACATACAATGTTCTCACCATTATTATTAAAGAATTTTAATAACTCAAAAACTTGTAATATAGTTCCACTTAACTCCTTATATCAAAAACGTTACCGAAAGGAGAATTTAAAAAAGATAAAAAATAAGGTGTTCCAATTTATCCCATATTTCCAAAAAAGTATATAGATGAATAGAAAAATGAAAAATCAGCAGACTTCCATATGACTATGGCCTTATGATTTTTACCTGACGTCAAATTCAGTACTCCATTCATCACGACGCCAAATTTGAGGTTTATCAATGGTGGGTGCACTTTCAGACAAAATACCAAATGTGGTTTGAAATTTGAGGACCATAGCGCATAAGTTGCGTTACAAACTTGCATTGTCTATATAGTTTTGAGTGTCACAACGTTTCGATTGATTTATTATCTTCATTCATTTTCGGGTGATCTGGCAAACATATTCTTCGATAGCTATCCTATTCCTAATCTAGTTTAGATTGGTTTACATGGCGTTCCAATTACGAGACGTTGTGTTATGCTGACGGGGCTGTTCAGTTCAAACCTTAGGGCTTATGAAAATCTCATTGTGATAATTCAATATGTTTATATTGTTATTGTACATCAGCAAAAGACTCAAATTAACAATACCCTATCGACAACTGATTGATAACGTTTCTTCTCCTGTTTTCAATGCTACTTCGTATAAAAGATCATTTTCTTCGAATTTTCCCATTTTCCCACACCATCTCGTTCCATACGTCAAACTGTTGATATACGACTCAAACACGACACTAATACCGTCCCTAGTCACCGAAAATCTGTAACAAGGCTCGTAAAGTTGTCGGGGGTGGACAATAAGCAGTGGACGGTATGTTTTGGCACTTGAGGTCACCCCCGCTGTGGCTGTTGCTGGACACCCTCGATTCTTTCTAATCTATCTCTCGTTATAGCGATACTCAGTTCCACTGTAGTGGTCTGCAACAGATGGCCTAATGCTACAAGTTTATGGCCGCTGTGATAATAAGGCTATTAAAGATGACTTTTAATATATTAAGTTTATTACCTGGTTTGTTGACATAATGGATGTATTAGTATATCCATACTTTTTTGATGCGCATTATGTGTTTTGAATGTTGTGCTTAAAACTCGTATGCATATTGTAGAGATGTGCAAGCAAGAAAACTCTACAGTAATAAGTGAGTATGGACTAATTATGCTTTCTTTAGAGAGCAGCAGACTAGCTGACACAAAAATAGTTCGCCTAAGGAGGTAAAATGTATCTCAATCCTTTTTTATATGAGGGTCCAATCCAATCTTTGTTTTTTTTCTTTTATTGCTCATAAGTTACTTTATGAATATCTACCAAACGAGATCAGTCTCTTTAAAAAATACAGTTTGGTGAGTAGCTAAAGACCTCTCAATTAGAATAGTTATTTCTATGATATGACGTTAATTAATTTGCCTAGAAGACTTTGCGTAAATTTCATCTCACTAAAATCTTCTATCTTGTTTTAGGGATATTCAAAAAATAAATAAATACTATATAACTACATACACACTTTTTTCATGATAAACTATAGCATAATTATTACATTTTTTTTAAAATCCAATTGAGTACTAAATACCTCAACATTTTTCAAACAACACACTTTGGAGTATGATGACTGGACAAGTTTACGTTAATTTAAATATTAGAAGTCTCGTTGGAGTTGTATTGAAATTACTACTGTCTTACGATGTTAATATTACAGTTACGAGTAACATTAATCTTTATACAATGAATTGAGTTCCTTTGAGATTTCCTTAGATTATAATTTTGTTCAAAAATATATAAACACATAATTTATTAGATTCAGTATCATATAAACCTATTAATGGTTAGAAGCAGAAATAAGGCATAACCGATATTTTTTGTTTTTAATTTATTGGAATAATGTCAAACATTTTCGATTTCGAGAGAATGTGTTTTAATCAGTCGGATCAGCCATCGCATTTCTTTCACACCGCAATTTCAGTAAATGGTCGATCAAATTTCTGGAAAATATATTGTGGATCCATATAGTGGATACACTTTTCAAGAATCGATCCGTTTTCTGCGTCTCTTGAGCGCCAGAAATTTATTGGCAGTGAAAAGAGCCAGTTCAGGTGACAAACCCAGTCCCCAGAAGAAGGGGAAAGTACACCAGACTGGTATTTTAGGGGGGTTTGGAAATTTTAGAAACTATCAAAATCTTCAACTTTTCAAACAGTAGCGTACCAGTTCTTTTGTCACACACGTTTTTCAAGGAGGTACAAATTTCAGGTTTTGGTAGGTCTGGGAAAACCTATTTTTGTTATGACTACACAATTTTTTTGGGCCTAAGAAATTTAAATAATGACTAACGCCACTTTGCGTGTCATGAACGAATCCTTTTAGGTAATCAAAGTTTTCCAACGAAATTAAGTTTATAATTTTGATATATATTATAAAAATGATGTATGGATACATAGAAAGAACCTAATCATCAACTCAACTCAAGTATGGAAGATATTTTTTCTTAAAGACCTTCTGGACATGAACACTACGTCACTGATACAGATCGATTCTTGATTTAATTTTAAAAAGATTGTGTAAGATGTTCAGCAGAGTGTTAGTCCACGGCATTCTATCTATCCTTCGAAGTGCTTGTCTAAAACTCGTAAGGTTATCAAAAGAACAGGAACCAATCGTAATTTACGGAAATATACGCCGTCAGTTTCATGTAGGTCCTAAACATACGGTTGTCGGCACTCCAACTAAAAATGCTATCAAACCTCAACTAATGTGTACAGAAGAATTTTCTCTAAAAGCAGATGAGAGTAAAATAGATACCATCGGTTAGAACTTGGACATATGCTATAAACCTCCGAAGATATTTGATACGCTGAATATACATCACAGTAAAAAATCACAGACGAATCTCTGTTTCGCGATATTAACATAACTGTACATTTGGAATGTATCCTCGGGCTTTTACGTAACCTTTCCTAGTGTCCGATGAGAAAAAAAGAACATACCAAAAATGCTGTAGTGAAAAATATAAATCCAATAAATTTATAATGGCGTGGTATCCATTCATATGGAACTCGTTTAGTAATAACCATATTTTACAATAATCGTTTGTTTAGCCTTGTGTTATGCAAGTCAAGGTGTCTTCAGCATCTTCAAGAAATGATGTTTCTAACAAGTGGACAGTTTGTAAGCATGTGCTAGTTGCCAGTTACTTGTGGCGCAGAAATTTATTTTGATCTGGTCAAGTTAGGCTGGAACATGATAATTGAAAGTGAAAGCAATCGAATTGTGAAAAATCGATCGTACAACAATAAGAATTAAAAATCTTAATCGATCATTCAATTACTGTTACTCTTTTAATGATATTGCTCTAATATCGACTGTTTTGAACTTCACTTGACTATATCCAAAATTAGTGGTTCTTTGACGTTGAATCAGCGTGCATAAGCTGTGAAGCTTCAATGAGAATATCTATATCTTCCTACTTCCTTCCTACTCTCTCCTCTCAGCTGTCTTCCTCGCGAAGTAGCAATATATGCAATACACTGGATGCTTCAAAAATGGTCAATACATAATCAATATCAATATCTCAATTAACAATTGACATACAAGCTTTCATAAATACAGGTGCTTTTAAGGTAAATAGGAGCCTAAGTTTGATGAATATGCCCAGGATGCTTGTGTATGTGTTGATAGGGCTGAGTACGGGTCATAAGCATTTAAGCATGCTTGAGAACAGAATATGTGTTCATGTGTACAGATATGTTGAAAAACCTATTATAATAAGTCATACTAACGAGTATCCAATATGCAGAACCTTTGGCTATTCACATAGCTTAACTAAAACAGGTCATATTCAATAATCTGAAAAATCAATCCTTGAACGTAGAAAAAAAACCTTCTCCATATTGGCCAGACAATTTAAATAGAGCTTCACGGAGATAAGCACTCCACTACTAACATGCCAAGGCGAAACAAATTTTAGCAGCTCGTAAGGCTAAAGTCGAATTATTCATCAAGATGGTTGAGGCCAATTCTATACTGGAACCATGACAGAGAAGTGCTGAAGTAGCACATCAACAAGGCTTTTGCCATCGTCATGTATAAGGTTATCTCGGAGCTAACTTCCACACATTCTCGACTTTTTTAGGTATCGTACCACTCCAGCGTTTTACCCAAAAGGCTAGAAATATGCGTATACTCAGCCGGTCTCAAAAAATGAGAAAAAACACAATTGAAGCAACTACTACTATGACTTATCGCCAAAGTTATAAATAAGTGCGTCAACTGGGACATTATGAAATATCTCGGATATCACTGCGAGATGCTTAAGTCATTGCTCTTGATATAAAATCATTACATCGAGGCGGATGTCCTACAGGTCCTAACTCCAATATTATTTCTGCTCCATATTAATGGAGCAACGTGGATTGGAATCACAATTTTGCCAACGATAGTACTTTGTGCGCGATGTCTGGAGATAAAGAGTAATAGAACCACAATTTTTGTTTCTATGCTTCTAAGACTCAGTAATATATTATCAAATAAGAGGTACACACTAAGGACATGATTTGACATGAGCACGTGCTGCTGAGAAAAAAGTACTTGTTACCATCCAATATTATTATATTGTGTATGAAGCCCAAATAAAATCTGGCTTAAAATGCTGCTCTCTTGTGTATGAAGCTGCTTCCCAGACTACACTGTACATAATCGCTGCATTTCTGATTAGAGCAATCCGAATCATCAATGACACTTCCCCTCAAACCGTTTTCTTATCTTGGAGAGGTCGGTGAACCACATGATGCCGCTGCTCTCTAAGCCTCCTAAACAAACTTGTCAGTGATCTGCTTCCCATTCCAACTCGGTAGTTCTAGTAGTGCTCAGCATGACATACCTTACACTTAAAAACTATCTATAAAAGTCCATTTCAATCCCATTCAAATATTAGGAATATGATCTCGTTGTTGATTCACCATGTCAGTTATGAGTAAAACCAAACTCAGAGAAGCGATCTCTGTAAATAGGATCCCTCATGGTCAGCTGCCTCATCCACTTGAACACTTTTTAATAAATCTGGCAAATCGGCGCTAAGGATCTTGTGACTGGACCAACGGTCATTCCAACTCGGTAGTTCTCTATACATTAAGATCTGTTTCAAAAACGTCTCATTTGTTCTTAGGGTATCGAGAACTTAAAATAATCTAACATAAGTCACTTTTTCCCATTTTGTGAACGTTAATTATTTAAAAACTTGTATCAATAAATTCTCTTACTTGAAACATCATGTATATACATATATTGATATACATCACCGTATGCTACATATTTTGCGTGACGGTATCCCTATCGATAAAGAAAATCCATCAACCACGTTGAACGCGCCATCGATCGATTAACACGATTTTACCAGGAGAGAGAAAGGATGAAAGCAAGCTGTGCAGTGTGGCGGGCGCTAAATTTCGATTTAACACCCATAATATACCCGTAATGTATTCAGGCGCACGCTTACATCTTTCATCGATACGTATTGAGTATTTGTGTTTTGTAAACCTTATAAATATCAATAGAATTTTTAAGGAGGCCGCTTTGTCAACGTACCTGAATGGGGTTGCGCTTTTCTGCAAACCGCAAATGCAGCGCCTACCCAGACGGAACGGCGGGATAATGTCAAGGGGGTAGATGATTTAATTGTGCTGTTTTTATAATCATGACTAAGTGCTCGCGACTGTGGTTGAAATGTTAGGGAAAGAAGAGATTGGAATACAAAATGAAGAGTGATGATATTGATAAAAAGATCCCAGAATAGAAGGGAGAATATACCAATGACAGGTCCGAATTGGAAACAGGGAGGGCTGGTTCTAAAAGTAGGACAAGAAATATTTTGCTATGAAACTATTTACTGTATTTGCGTATCAATTGACTCAATATACTCTTTCTATAGGTAGTCGTGAAGTGTAATTCTGATCTGATTAGTTTCAAAGATATTGAAGTCTAAGTTCTATAAAGAAGCTTCACTAAAATATATATTTTTATTTGTATAGGGGCTTGAATATTTATCTCGAAGATTGATTTTCGAACCGCATTTGCCAAAATCGTATTTTTTGTATTACGCACTAGAAGAAAGTGAGATAAATGATGTAAGATATACAGAATCATGCATTCCAGAGATGTCATGGGACAACGTGGTACAGCACGTACTTGTTATTTTATGATAATTGTATCCCTTGTACAAACAGTTAATCCCGGAAAAGGAAGAGGAGCACGATATTTCTTATGATAATGATTATGATGATGTAATTATAAATGATCACTCTTTACAATCCAAAATTCTAGTTCTACTATTCTTCATTTAACAGTTACAACTATTAGTGGATTTTTTAACTAACCCATGAATTTGACTGTTTCACGTTGTGTGTATAAGTGTGAACCAAGGTACTCGAAATACAAGTTTACCGTTCGTTGACTCAAGTGTGGGCTCGTATTTTTTCCTAACAGACCGATCAAGTGGTCACTCCCAAATCGTAACGACCGTTCGGACCGGTGTACGCAGCCTCCTTCGATCCCTGAACAATTCTCTATAATCAGCTTTCCTATCGAAAACTAGACCGACCTTCCGGTTTTTAAGTCCAACGGCCGGTCTTCGACTCCCAAATCCTGAATGCAACAAATTGTTTAGATTCATCCCTCGAAAGTGGTCCAGACGAGAGTCGAAGTCTTCGTGGCGCAATTGTACGCAACAGGGTGTAATACGTTGCGGTGTTGCCATGCTTAAAGTAGGTTAGAGTGGTTAGATGACAATGGGTCAAGAGGTCATACTAATGATATGTTGTACAGTTAAGTTTAATACTTTCGCTGTCTAATAAAAGAAAAAAGCCATAACGTACACTTAGATTATTTCATAACTGCAGTAACGAGTCAACCTCGATCACATTCCATCTGTACTATGGTACCTTCAATGTAGGTACTAAATGATAGCTGGTGCAGCCGTAATATAAGCAAGAACAAATATTTTTTACATACAGCGGTATTCCAAATCTAGTTGGTTTATCATTTTGATGGAAATTGATGACTAAAGTTACAGTTAGCTGGCATAAAATGCAATATATAAGTACGTTAAACGTATTCAATGTGGCAAAGAAAAAAATATCGTAAAATATTATGCTATCAAAATTATTCGACAAGATTATTTTCAATTAGTATGTAGAATTAATTATCTAAGAATGTGGAACATAGTAGGAAGCCTTACTCTGGTTGCGCGTTACAATTAGAGTGTTTAATTCAAAATACGTATACGTAGTATAATAAAATAATATTTTTGAACATTTTAGAACACCAGGAAATATTGTCAAGTAAGCCATAAAGTAACCACTGAATGAATAAACATTGAAAGATGGCTTTCATAGGATTTTTTGTCCCCTATAAGTGTAGTAGGTATAAATTAGAAAATTTTGTCTATGATACCATTATATCCTTGAGGAATCAAAATATATTTCTAGTGTAGAGTCGTCCCGATTTCATTTAAAATCCATTAGTTCTAGTGGATTCGTGCAGATCAGGACAAAGTGACACATGCGTTACCAAAATATGTATTTTATTTGAGTATAAATACACCAAACTAACATAATAAGTGATCTAGTAGTACTCAGCATGACATACCTCACACTTAAAAACTATCTATAAAAGTCCAACTCAATCCCATTAAAATATTAGGAATATGATATCGTTGTTGATTTACCATGCCAGTCATGAGTAAAACCAAACTCAGAGAAGGGACTTTCGAAAATAGGATCCCTCATGGTCAGCTGCCTCATCCACTTGAACACATTTTAATAAATCTGGCAACACGGCGCTAAGGATCTTGTGACTGGACCAACGGTCATTTCATCTCCCGTATGTATTCCTTTGTCCGCATCTCCCCAATTGTAAGAAACGCGCGTCTTTGGTCTAGGTGGGCTACATTGAGCAGTATAACCGATTTCGTACTGAATAAAAACCAGAATAGTCACTGGGCAGTTCACGGTTCATATATTTTCGGCAGGTGATGATAAGATTTTTTTCTAGTAGGATCCAGATTGATAGAAGTCCTGATGCTGGATAACGGATTTTCGGAGGAAATTTTTGTTGTCAAGTAGGGTTATGAATATCTAGGACTTCCTAGGGGCTTTCTATTTCAACTACACTGAACTATGCCTAAGGCTTGTTCATTTATTCTTGAAATTCTTAGAGTTTACTCAGGTCGATGCAATTGATTAGTCATAATTATAGTTTTATTCAGTTACTTTTTTGATTTAATAACAGCCTGGTTATGTTGATATCGGGCTCGATCTCAATATGAATTCTGCATTAACGTTATTCCCGTGCATCAATAGAAAAATTATGGTGTCAAGTAGGTAGAATCTGTACCTTTGAATTGAAACATTTCAAGAACTGACAACGTGAAATACAGCACAAAAATAGTCTACCAGCCTACGTTCAATATGACAGTTTAGTTTCCATCAAGCTCCTGGAGATTAACATATACTATACATATGCTTCCGATCTAGTCAATTGTATTCACCTGAACAGCTCTGAAGCCTCAGTACTCAATCCAGATAAAAATACGTCTAGTATACACGTCTGGTCTTAAAAAGGCACTCCACAGACTGGAAAATTGCAAAAAGTAGCTGATCTGTTTCTATTCTAAAGATGCTATCATAATAAATCTTCGACAAAGCTGTCTCACATATTAAGACCAACAATCATCAGTAAAACAATCACTCTTTTGAAGGTCATTATTTAAAAGATGCTTAGCGTAGGCTACCGGGAGGTTTCCACATAGTTAGAGTTTACAAAGTTTTGAGTCAGTTTAATAGACACCAATCTGAATACGATAGGCTTTGTGCATGATGTCTGTATTTTTGAAGGGAAATGGCTGATTAGGCATATATGAATGGTCAAATGATAAAATGTCTTTTACAAAATTGTCCTTCCCACACCTTCCACCCCTAATTACTGGCCGCCAAAATTTCTTTGGAAAATGATCAGGGACTGCAGGTGTAAGTACATCCAAAAACAAATCCTGAATGTAATTATATTTGTCTCGTCTGTTGACGATAGCTCTGCCTCAACTGACACCATTGAGATAACGAGTACAGGAGAAACATTTTGATAAAATAAACTCTTATCTAAGGTTAAGTAAATCTATGGAAACAAAAATCTGATATAAACATCCAGATCTCCGTTACATGAACTACGTAAGACAAGAAAGTACGAGCAGTTTTTCATAAGATAATGTGCTTGTGTGCAAAAAGTAAATCGAAACCAATATCTTACAAAACAATTACTGGGAACATGTCAAAAAGAAGAAATACAAAAGCACACAGCTGGTGAAGGATCTCGATCATGGGCACGAAACCACAGTGAATCGATAATGATGCCGTCGTTCACCAGGTATCGTCAAAAAAATATTCAAATTAGGGTGACCGCTAATAACACCTTTTTAGAAAAATAATAATAAAATGGCGTCCGGATCAGTTCCAGTAGATCATCCACGGAGAAAATTGCTCTGCGTATGCCAAGAGGCGACATGTACCAAATTATGGGTCATAACTCTAAGCTAATTATCCGTAAAAAGTAACAGAAGTTGATCATTGATTGACGGAGAAGAAAAAAGTAATTGCAAGCAGGTCGAAAGATTAGTTCGTTTCTGCCAGTATACAAGATGTTGCTTATATTTAGGGCAATTTATAGCTCACCAATCGTTAGCTCCTATATGTTTGTTCTTAATAAGGGGCTATCATTTTGATGCCGATAACGAAGTTGCCTTCGTTTAGTGATACCATGAATTGTTGTATGGTTTCTGGTTTTTCTGTCAGTTGTCCGGCTATTATGTTATATTACACAAAAAATTAAGATTGTTCAAGTAACATACAATCATTGTTTTTGGAAATTAATAAAACTCAATGTTGTTTAAAGAATTAAATATGTTAAAAAATCAAACGCAACTATTTCCCACAATTTAGTTTCATACATTTTTGTGAAATTAAAATATTCTTCATGATAGGGGCATATATCCAATAGGTTCTTAGGCGCTCCTTCAGAAATAAGTTAGATAACTATTAATTATTAATAATTTGAATTGGACATGTCAACCTCAGTTACTTGTAGTTCTTTGATGTGTTGCAGTTTCTGTTTTTCTATTTTACTCTTATCGCTCTTTCTTCTTCATCATACTTGATCTGATACAAATTCCATCAATGCTCCTGAAAATTGACGGGTGATGCAGTCAGCCTTTACAGAATTAAATCTGCGATCTAAGCCGATTCGCTACATCAGATTATCGGCCGTTATTCTGTAATGAAATCATCAAAGAACGGATTTTGTTCACATCTATCCTTCCTAGTATACATCAGTAGCGGTGCTGAAAGGGTGCAGATAACACAACAAACAGACTAAGCAGCAATTTCCAATTCGTTTTAGAAATTTACGTAACATTTTCTCTACGAAAACAGCTTCAGTGTTCACAGGTTTCTGAAGAATAGTTGGTGAACAGCTCTACCAAGTCTTACGTCAATTCTAAGCGTTAATCATAGGTATTTGACTTATAATTGAAACAATGGGAAGTAAAATCCTGGGCTCAAAATAATACATTAATCACTTATATATATCTTACTGGGAACAAACCATAAGGAAACCCGAAGAAAAATCTTCTGGTCCATCTGTAAGTTTTGAGGAAATTGGTTCGGTTCATCCCTAAGTCATTTTCAATGATATCGAGTCACTATCTTATTAAGAATTGGGAAGACAGTCCCATGATTCAACCTAATAATGAAGTATTTAAAGACCTTCCTCTTTAATCGTTATCTTCTTTGTTCCATATAGGAACTCGCTGTCATTTTACTTTGTATCCAGTTTCCCAAACATAAGTTCTGATTATGACGTTTTTTTAGTCACATATATAATTCTTCTGTTCTTTAATTGGATACTTGACAGCTCTAGAAGACTCAGCACAATGAAATTTGCCAAACATACACTTTAATGAATTGAATGTTTTTGCACAACAGCTACTGCAATAACGTGGTGAAAAAAACGCGATAAATAACAAGTGGAAATAATATGCGATAATGATTAGAAAAAATAATCTTACCATGAAGATTTTATGACAACGCTATGACATTGCACAATCTATTTCCTGTAGTCATTTCCCAATTAGATTGAAAGCTGATGTAAGTTTTGCACTGTGCAGAGAGAACGAATCTTATACAGTTTCTCTATCTATTTGGGTGAGTTGTGGATGGCTTCAAAAGCTTGCACGCCACTGGTTGACTCAAACGGTAAGCACCGAAAACAAGAGTCGGAGTGATTAGAGCAGCTGCCAGCCACCGCTTAATCATAGATTGACGACCGTGAAGCAGCCACGATTATCTGCTAATATTCTACAGAAAGACTCCGTGGGGAACAAAAAATCCCGTATTGAGTTGTTCGTGTACATGACAAATGATGTTGATTTTCGTCATACGTGCACGACCAATGCAATTTGGTCGAAATAAAATTGCTGATGATTCAGTAGTTTTTTTAAAAATTATTATAGTAGTATGTGTACTTGTGCTTGGAACCGCTGACCAGTAGTAACCAGTAGTACCATCGAGGTGACGTCGCTGTAAAAAGGTGAATATTTTCTCAGGGGGCGGGGATGTAAGTAATAAATGTATTTTCCCCCTTTTTATATTATGTTACGTTTTTTCATTTATTATTCTTGGAAGTGATATATCATTTTATATATAAGTTTAACAAGATCAAATTAGACATCATATTGTAATTTATTCTAACTATTCCATACATTCACAAATCTGAATAAGTCATTGTTACCTAGGCAGAGGGTGTAATTCAGCTGGAAGGCCAATTCGTATCAATGATAGGTTCAATCACATGTGATACACGAATATCATACATTGATGTTCATTCCGTGGCATGTAATTTCAGTCGGTTGCAAGGATATTGAAACGAGGAATTCACTCGCACAACAAAAAAACGTATACAATCGTTCCACATTAATTTCAGAAAATTGGTAGTTGCTGGTAGTGCATTGCACATACCAACATTACTGAATGGTATATCCTCGTAACTGCGACCTGCCAAAAGATTACAGGCTTCCACCAAAACTTTGAGCCAGGAAATGATTTAATCTACTGTAACTACCCTGGACAATCATAGTTAATCATGAAAATATTCAGAATCTAAATATTGCTTTCTTACTGATTCTTGACAGGCCATATTTTGCTTTCAGGAAGAGATATTTTGATCGAAGAAAATGACGTCAAATAGGTTGTTATGGCAGTTTTCACCCAATAGTATCTGTTGCGATATAAAAATTTGGATCGGATCTTGGAACTGCCAATCTCTTGGAATAAAACTTAAACATATATTAAAAAAATTTGAAAATAAAATTTTATTCGATTTAAAAAATCAGTAGAATATTCAGCTGTTCCAAAATTAACAATATTCCCAAGATTAATGCAAGTAGGTAGATGGAAAGTTTTGAAATCCGATCAGAATTTTCAATGAACTGATTCGACTGCACGTGAAATATTGAGTCATTCTATTCGAGAGTTCCTCAAAAGGTTGGTTATACACATAAAAAATTGTGCATTAGAAAACAAAGTTTTACAAATAAATCTATCTTTTTCTCAACAACCCGTTTCGATTTATATTCAAATCATCGTCTGACAGTCCCATGAAAAGGAGAGTGAAAATTTGTGTTCTAATACCCATTTTTTTGTTTGATTAATGGAGGAGTCTCACCAAGTAAGAGCATCTACAATCTACATGGCTAGTTATCGCTTTTGCATTTGTTTGATACTTATTCATTTAAAATGTATATAGAGATGCAGTAAAAGTTTGCTATGGAATCAGCCGCATGTATCATAGAACAAGTCCACAGCTTTTGTAAATTAATCTCCATTTTAGAATTTTTCCAGGCCATTGTGTGAACAATGATCTACATCTGATAAACACCGAGTAGTCCCGGAGTCAAAAGATTAGATTATATAACGTGTTTTCGAATTACGAAAAAAATGGCATTTTTACATTCCTCATCATTAAAATTCTCAAAAAAATTAAAGTTCTCAGACAGAGAAAATGCTCTAATGGAATCTTTGAGAGTTTTTATAAAAAGGCTACGGTATTCTCAGGAGTTTTTGGGCGTAGTAAAAACTTAAAAGGTGTATTTTGCTTCTGACAAGTTTTATTTTTGTACATTTTCCAACCTAACAATCATTTTACGGTACTCAAACGTCATACTTATCGTAATCGTTTGACCACTCCTGCATACTCCAACTTGCAACTAGTCGTGTCTGGGTGACTAGTTTTATTTGCTAAGACTGATTGCTACTGAAAACAAACTCGACTGTGCGTTATCTACGACGTACGTCCGGTCACTCCGACCATAGATTGAACCGTCACGAAATGCGAAGCATTGCAGTTGATAAGGTGCTGTCAAAGCCTGCAAGAAGAATCGCGCGGACGTGGTCGGAATGCAGCCGGTGTCAAATGCGTTGCCGGATATTAAGTGGTTAGTCGCCTAATAACGGACTATTCCAGTATAAATACCGCAATCAATTGATGCTTTTATAATACAGTTTCACAATAAAAAACCGTCGTAGGGTTGTGCATCCATAGGAAAGAATGAGAACATGGGTTCAGTTACTTTTACGCATCTATGTTTCTTTACTGCACGTATTACGAGTATACTAACAAAGTTATTACTATCCATCATATTGCAGTTACTTCGAATTTTATGAGGTTTCCATTATACCATTTCCTCTCCTTACGTGGAAGAGCAAGTAAGAAATTGAACATCCTTCAGATATTTGTGATTGAGTTTTGTATTTATTCGTTCTCATATAAAATATAAGATAGTTGAGAGATTAGGTAGCCTAAGATACTAATATAATGTGAAAATAAACCAGTATAATATTGACCCATCGTAAATCCACCACTAAATTTCATTAAAATTGATAAGAGTCACTGGTGTTACGCGTTTACACAAACGACAGCTAACATGGAAAGTTTCTTCCAATTTTTTATAATAATGAGCATATTCAGGTATGCCAACCATTACCTCAGAAAATGTGTTCAAACAACTGTCCAGATATCTTCGTCATTCAGGTCGAAACATGCGGCTACCACCGCAAACTTTCTAGGGCTGCTACTCTCAAGCCCAGCTAACCCGCCAATTTGGCCATGACCATCGAAGAAAGAAGACAAGAGAGACGCTTAAAATGTACATTTATTTAAAATACATGTAGCCACGAATACTGACCACCGATAATATTATACATTATTCATAGTACTATTAACTGGTAAGTGAGTTTAATGACTCCATCGTAATTCTTTAGTACCATTATGAATATAATATTTCAATATAGCCTGCCATAATGAACAAGCGGTCATTAATATTTTCTACAGGATATTATTAATTATTGTTCGCTTTTTATGTTCCCTGGCCGCAACGACATATTACGGTGCACTGAAGGAAGCAGTAAAGACGATGAAATTCCTTTGTTTTACTATTGACTGTCGGACGCAGTGTACATCTAGGAGGCCATGAATTCACAATGGATGCTCAGCTGACGCTCTTAGGATGGCGCGCATATGGCTCGCGTAGTGTTAGTTCCTTTACTTCGGGTATAACTAAATATCCACTTTTTAGGTCATACTTCCTAAATTATATTGCTTCATTTATATTGTACGATTACCGGGAATTTTACATTATTATTTACCAGTAAATCATGAAAATTCTGTATAAAACTTTTTTTTAATTCATTCTTTATATTTCCTGCGGCTTTCATTAGGGATAGCTGTCATGTTTCATAGATACACATCATATGCTGTTTGAATGACAGATCGATAAAAGAACATATATAGCATCAGCTTATAGTTCAGGAAACATAGTAACTTGCGGTGTCAGTTCAAATCAGTTTCTTGTATTTATTCAAATCTCCTATTTCCCATGCTTCACGAAAATTCCAATCATTTTTCGTGGTAGGTGGAAAAAAATTATTAGTAGGGCTGGAGAACTTCAAAATGTTTATAACCCCACTTTTAGATGTTTCATGGGTTTTTGATCACTGTAGAATGTAGTTAAGATTTCTTTCCATTATTTGTGTGCTTTTCGAGTAGCGGATCACGTTCACTATTCGTCCTAAAACATCTTAACTGATTGTTTTCGAAGCTCCAGTCCATAAAGATATCGTTTTTGTTAACAAATTTTTCACCTGCGACCACTACCGATTTCTTATTCAATTTAGAAATTGATATGCTTTCTGCCAGGAAAACCGCTCTGCTCTGCTTTATGCTGATGCCACATTGCATTGTTAATGGGCTGGCTGGTATCCAAACATCTCAAGGAATTTTTTTGTTTTTTTTGTTTTAGGGGGGCCTTCATATTAAAACTGATCAAACTGATCAACCATTAATTTTCCTTTGAATTCTTACAAACTAATACTTATCACTAAAGTAAATCGATGTCCTTTAGATTACGTTAATCTCAAGGAATGAAAATTAAATTTTATTCGCTTTAGCTTAAAGGGCTTTGTAGGCCGGTCGGTCTGTCGTTCTGTTGGTCTGTCGGTCTGTCGGTCTGTCGGTCTGTCGGTCTGTCGGTCTGTCGGTCTGTCGGTCTGTCGGTCTGTCGGTCTGTCGGTCTGTCGGTCTGTCGGTCTGTCGGTCTGTCGGTCTGTCGGTCTGTCGGTCTGTCGGTCTGTCGGTCTGCCAGTCCTTCGGTTTGTCGGTCTGTGTGTGTATATATATATATATATATATAATACATTACTTTAGCCGTAGCAACGATTCATTAAATATGAAAGGCAACCAAAACGGACACATTTCCATTTCCAGACAGAAATTCAACAAATCAGTGCGAAAGATTATGGCAATTTAAACAAACAAACAACTGGTACTGGCATGTTATTTACAAACCACGCGCATAAATATATGTGCATGAATGAATTTAATAAAATTTACTAAACATCGCCACGGGTCATCAAATTAATTATATAAATGAAACAATTAACTATCTAATTTAGCATAAACAATATATTAAAATTTATTATAAAATATTCTGATTAGCTTTCAAATATGCGGTAATTTAAATAACATTAATTTTAAAACTGATACTAACAAATTTTGATCTCTATACACAGTAAAACAGGCATTTGCGTTCGGCGAAGTGATTTGTATCGATAATTTCTGGACAAATAATATCGATAATTGGAGCGATAGTGCTTTTTATTGAAAGGTAATTGATGAGTCATTAATGAAAAGAAATGGGCGTTTGAATGATGTCTGTCATTGTGATTGAAATGTTAACAAGTATGATATACGATACAAAGATTAATCAATAAGAATTAGCATACATTGATGATATCAGCTGCCACAACCTTTTGGCCAGGATGCACACGCGTAGTTCAGATATTATATAGAGCAAGGCTTTGTTATATAATAATTATTTATCCGTTCTATGTTACCAAGAAGCAGAATCGCACTGCTACTTTTAGTAGTTTGTGATAGTGGTTTACACATTACAGGCCACGACTCGTGCTGTGAACGGAATCTATATGCTTATATTATGACTAAGCAAAAGCTAGATTTAAAAAAAAAATGAATTTTTTTTGGCGAGTTTATGTATTAGCTAAAACTGTATGATTGTTCGATAATGTATATCGTTCTTTCATCTCTAAACTGGAAGTCCTCCATACTTTTGAGGCAGATAGTTGTTTACACATTTGCGTTTCAAATTCTAAACATAAAAATGGATCGTGTCCGTCGATGAGAAACCTTTCAGCTCAATGGATTTCTGAGACTGTTCAAGCTTAGTCACGAAACAGCATGACGTACCAAACGGAAACCACTCTCGACATATTTAAAGGATGACTACTGTTTAATTTTATGTGGTACTAAATTACAACGAAAACAGTATTTTATTTGAGCTATAAATATTGTTACTACTACAATTCATTAATTGTATAGCATTCATTATCAAACATAACCAGCAATAAATCTCGAAAAAACGGTATTTTGGCATATCTTGCACAATTGGAATTAGTAGTTCTGAAGATGCCTCCAATTAAATATCTATAAAACCGGAATAACCTCTAGCACACACCCATTAGTATTTTGTAAGATTCCAAATGAAATTCAGCCCAAGTCCGTATAAGTCATGGTGTATAGCCATATGGTTCAGGTTTTTATGCCTTGTGAAAACATCATCAATTTCTCCTAATACGAAAATTCGTTTGAAATGGATCCACATAAAAATAAATCAACGTTCACTTTTACCTGTCAGAGAGGAAGCATTTTACGATGAAGAACATCAGTGGTTGCTGGATTTCTACTAGTTGATGCGATGAAAAATACGGTACCTATTATTTTTAATTAAAATCCATTCACAATTACGTTTTGTGGATCCCACCGTGAATAAAAAAAATGTTTTTACATTTTTAAGATGTTGTATCTAGGTATCTATTTATCGTTATTTTCCGCAACGACATGGCATCCGCTAATTTCCTATTCTGATATGAATTTTCACCTAGAAAGGAAAATAAGCTTTACTCAAAAATCATTACCTACTTCAATGTTCACACCCTTACAGTATTTCATGGAACTAATTAAGGATATTTGAAGTTTCCAATTATGACATGTTTTTTAAATTTTGAAGGCACTGACGAAATTTACTTCAGAGGACAAATCTATATCAAACTTACTCGAATTCTAAAAACTTACCTACATACTTACAAAACAGTGAGTAATATCAATGTAAAAGTATCTATTTCAAATAATGTTTATGTGATTTATCACCGTTTATTCAGTTTCTTCAAAAATTTTGCGAATAACCTTTCCTTCAATGGATCCTTTTTTGCAGGAATATTTTTGCCAAAGTTTGATTTCGGACTTCCATTGTCTATAAAATTTTTTAGTATCACGACGTTTCGATTGATATGCTATCTTCTTCTTCTTCTTCTTCTTGTCTACAAGTTTCAAACAACAATATTTTTCCCCTCTACATTTTTGTACCAAGACTACTTCATCATTTCTATGTGGCGGGTGTCTTACTTAATAAGTGAACAAAACAAGTACTTATCCGAAAAAATCAAATGTGGACTTTTTAGTAAAAGAAAAAGATTTATCCAAAAGTTATCTTGCGTTACTGTTTTTATATCTAGTGATTAGTTAATGAGATATAGTGATATAGATAAGTACAAGAAAGTAGCCGGTTAATTGTAGATTTGCGAATATCATCGAGAAATCGGCGAAAACGGGCAAAGTGTACTATTATAACTTTGTTTCAAGCTTTCGGATACGTTTGAAGCTATCTTAAAGGCTGAAATAATGTACACGAAATAAAAGACTTGACTAATTACAAAATATCATGTTCTAAGTATTCTGTGTACCCATCTTTGTACTGTCCTAGGGTTTTTGATATAATTTGATAATAAAAGAGTGATCTTTTGTACCAAGGTCTTTCTCAAGCCCGCTGTGTAGGTCCAGTAATTCTTGTTATTCCTTGTGATTCTACTGTTCAACTGGTATCCAGAATACTCTTGAGCACATTCTCTATAATACCAAGTAATACATTAATACTTTACTATAGTAATAGTTTACACTATTCTTAGGATCTCTTGCCTTCAAAATTAGAAAGATAACCCCCCAATCTCCAGGTATAAACTTAGCAAAATTATTCTACATCTTGGTCTGATGGCTATTAGATTTCTGGTTTTATATTGTCACATCCACACAGCTTTTTGTACTTTGATTTGATTTTAAATCAATATATATATATATATATATATATATATATATATATATATATATATATATATATATATATAGTTATGAAAAGTCTCCTGGTAGATTTGTTATGGACTTACTATACTGAAACTTTTACCATTCATGTCATGACCTTTATGACCAATTTTTAAATTTTGTCACCTATAAAATTCGCTTTTATTTGATTTAACTACTCAATACTATTACTTAATTTGGACCCATCTACAATAGTATTTATTTTCCGAGTCTTATTCCAGCCGTTTCAAGAAGAAAATGGTGGTCAGTTGAAAGCTGCCTCTAGCATTCCAACTACAACCATTCAAACAACGCGTTTCGATTTATATTTGAATAATCGTCAGACTGCCAGATTTGATTAAGTATTCATAAAAATTACCCAGGTTACTTGACAACTAGGTTATGATGATTCAAATTTTAGTCGAAGCGCGTCACATAAAAGGAGAGGAATTTCTTCAAGTAAGCGAATCTACAATCTGCATGCTTTGTAGAGTATTACACAATTTTTGAGGCAATATGACGATATAAACACTGTCTGACCCGAGATTCTCAAAAGCCGAACAAAAAGCAAACAACCGCTTTCCATCCGTATTGTTCTGCACCCTTCTAAGAGAGTAACTTTATACAACCTGGCAAGAAGAGATCGGCGTGTATGTAGCATGGGACGCAAAAACCCATTCATCTTCTATCTTGTGTTTGTGTAGTGGACCACACCGCTTTTGTCCTCATGGGTAGGGCGGACTACGTAGGTTTTCTTTATCTTCCCCACGTCGAAATTCACGAGAACGCAGACCTATAGTTAGGTGTGGTTCTAATATTGAGTTTACTATGTTGGTGATGTATTTATACTTAAACGGAATCTTCTCATCTAGCTGGAGTCAGTCACAATCAGTATTATATTTTTTCATCATAAATATTAACTTCGGACCTCACAGACCTAATATGGGGTACGGCTATTTCCTCTCAAATTATGAGCCAAGGTAATCAAAGGAATGGCAAATGAAAGCAACAGTCATCGCATATGGTTTTTTGACGTTTTATGATGTCTGCAATACGAAAATTTACCTATCACTAATTTCTATTGGACCACTCTCGACTATGTCAGTTAACGCTGTTATATTCTTAAAATTGGTGGAGTATTTATGCGGCAAACACAAAAAATTATCAAATATTTAAATTTCAATTTCTATTGTTCTCAACGGTCACAGTATTTTATTTTGGGGGGGGGGGGCGAGAATTTTTTGGACACTACCAAATGATACACATATAATAAGCATACTTTTCTGAACAAAAATAGTGAAAAATCTTAAAGGCTTCTTTTTTTTCAAATCTAGTCCCATTTGTATAACTGTCATATTTAAACTGGTGATATAAATTACGGCTTGCTCCGACCAAACGAATCCGAAGTCTAAGTTCTACTACACTGTCGATGATTTTTGAGTTCAACTATTGCATATTTATCTTTTCCGTGCTCCAAGTCGTTAGCATGGTTGTACTGGAGAAGTCCTGAAACAGTTACCGAAAAAAGGTATAGTAATGTTGACATACCTATTCAACGCAGTCATTAGGTTGAAATACGTGCCTGAAATATGGAAAGTCGCAGAAGTGTTGATGATTCCCAAGCCAGGAAAGCCACCAAATGAAGTTAAATCTTATAGACCCATATCACTGTTGCCTATTATTTCAAAATTGTTTGAGAAGCTGCTACTCAAAAGACTTAAGCCACTTATTGAAAATAATCGTTTGATCCCTGATTATCAATTTGGATTCAGAGATAAGCACTCCACCATTGATCAAGTTCATCGCATCACGAACATCATAGAATCAGCTTTGGAGGAAAAAGAATATTGCACTGCATTATTTCTAGACGTCGCCCAGGTTTTTGACAAAGTCTGGCATGAAGGACTCATCAACAAATTAAAAATACTCCTTCCTAACCAATATGTAGAAGTTATCAGGTCATATATTTCTGATAGAACTTTCAGAGTCAAGCAAGAAAATGAGTATTCTGACCTTATGGATATCAAAGCTGGAGTACCTCAAGGAAGTGTCCTGGGCCCAATATTATACCTATTGTATATTTGTGATATTCCAACGATGAGGGATGTAACGGTTGCAACGTTTGCAGACGACACAGCTTTGATTGCAGCTGACAAAAATCTTGCTTTGTCTACTAACAAAGTTCAGACAGCTGCCAACGAATTAGTGACTTGGTCACAAAAATGGAAAATCAAACTAAATGAATTAAAATCGATCCATGTCTGCTTTTCTAACCGAAGACAGATAAATCCTCCTCCAATAAGCGTTAATGGGACCACCGTACCACAAGAAGCTAACGCTAAGTACCTAGGTATGACCCTTGACACAAGACTGAAATGGAAACATCACATCAAAAAAAAGCGGGAAGAACTCAATCTTCGCTACAAACAATACTACTGGTTATTGGGAAGATCCTCAAAACTGTCCCTCTATAACAAAATCATGATCTATAATCAGATTCTCAAACCTGTTTGGCTCTACGGTTGTCAACTGTGGGGTTGTTCGAAAGATTCTAACATCAAGATTATACAAAGATTCCAAAATAAAGTTTTAAGAGCTATTGTTAATGCCCCTTGGTACATTCTTAATAAGGATATTCGTCGCGATTTGAATATACCTCTGGTAGTCGACGAGCTCAAGAGAATGGCGGCCAGGCATGAAGAAAGGCTCCATCACCACCCAAACGCAGAAGCTCTTCAGCTACTGGACAGCCACAACGCTGTCCGACGATTGAAGAGAACCAAGCCATACGAATTAGTGTAGTGCTTTGGTGCATAGAGCAGAGCATGTGTACGAATTTGTAGTTATAATGTTAACGTAATCTAAAAGACATCGATGGATTTACTTTAGTGATAAGTATTAGTTTGTAAGAATTCAAAGGAAAATTAATGGTTGATCAGTTTGATCAGTTTTAATATGAAGGCATTATGCCCCCCTAAAACAAAAAAAACAAAAAAAAACAAAAAAAATGGTTGTACTGCTGCACTACCCTTAACAACTGCAAAAAATCGGGGTGTCTGGAAGTTTTCCAGTAATCCATATGAAAAAGATTGGTTTTCTTGTGCCTCCGGTAACTTGGAGTGACTCTGCTGTATCCTATCATACTCTATTTATTATAACGAATCTATATGCTATTCACCACTCAAAATAATGAGACATAAAAATAAAATTCACCATATATCATCCTTTATATAGTTCAAATAAAGAACAGCACTATTTGATTTCACTGAATTAGAAGCAGACATAATAGTTTGACACGCAAAACTGGATATCTATAAAAAAATAGGAAATTGAATGTTATTTATCTTATATTTTTTATGGACTGATGATTAAAACCATATGCGATTGACTGGATAGCCTTTCTAACGTTTCGGCTGCATCGGTATCCCTTATTAAAGTACAAAACAAGAAAAAATATTTTTTCAAAATTATTACACCGACAATTTCAGAAGATACAAGTAAATGTTGTCGTGCTTTGTTGAGTGCACTGGAATGCATCTGCGTGTTACCCATGCGATAGTAGACACAAATATATTCAATCAGCGAGGACGTACATGGGATAATTGGGCAAATATTACATACATCTCCCCAATTACAAGTGGTGCTCACAGAGTGAGTCTAATAAATACAGTTCATCTAGGCAGCGTCGGCAAATGAAATTAAGAGTGCTCCATAAATATAATATATACTTGGTAATTACAGGTAGCTCCCTCAATGTTTCACATCCGCTCTGGCTACATACTCTAATAGGAATGAATCATGGCTAGTATGAAGCTTTTGAGACTCAGTTGCATTAATCGCAGTTAGGGCAATAGAAATACTGAATGCATAGATTTGCAAGAATTAAAATGGAAGTGGATGCAACAATGGTCATCTCGTACAGACAGAAGAATTTTTGTGGAGTCAAAGATTCATTTTGTTTGTTGTATAATTGGCATTGGAACTAAAAACTCTTATTTTTCAATCTTCTGATTTATTCTTATATCTTTGTGGTTACTCCGTGGCTTTTAGACGCAATAAAACAAAAAGAGGCTACACTTATTTTGAGATAACTAGCCTTCTTCGATTTCAACTGCCTGATCCTATTAGAGGAAAATCAAAACAAAAAAAAGTTACCAGTAAACATTTGCTTCATGTTATTTTATAATCGAGTTCAGGAATTACCAATATTTTTTATAGTGCTGTAATTTTTTGTGGTGCTCTGGCAAAAGAAGGTGTGTCTAGCTCTAACCTGCACTGTAATCACTTTACATTCAAAGAAGACTCCAAATTGTACAGAAGTTCGGTTATGTCTTAGGAAACATAATAGTACATTTTCATCACGGTGCTCAGTAACTGTCAAATATAATACAGTCGATAATAATACTAGAATGTAGGGAACATTATTATTATTTTTAATTGTCTAAAATATTAAAAAATTCCAATCATTCTGATTCACTTCAGCTTTAAACTGATAATGATTAAAATGTTATAAGATCTACCAATGGTGCAAAAATGCAAGATAATGAAATTGAGATAACATTGGAATTTTGTTATTTAGTTTAGTAACTGACATTCAACGGGATTAATTCGGTCGAGATCCTAGGCTATCTTCATCGACATGCTCGTCATGGGCATAGAGTTTCCGGTTCGGTATTTTACGAGAACGTAAATATAGTCGTTAAGAATGTGAGTGCCTCAAATTGCCCATCGGTGTCCACACACCGGCCAAAAACATATGTAAATTTAATCCTAAAACAGTTTGGAACTTTTTAAATGGTGCGCTGGTGCTGTTATGTCAGAGATATACAGAATACACACTATGCTTATATCTTACCTTATAAAACATAATGATGTTACCCTATCACTTCAGAATTATATCCTTAGTCCACGAGGTGCAATACTTTAAATGACGAGCTATTTAAACATTTAGCAACACTATTTTTTTATAGGAAAAATTGGTTGTTAACAAAAAAATACGACGTGAAGTTTAAAATGCCAGTTATTAAAGATTCCCTTTTCTTAACAAGTGTGTTTTTGCAGAACAAGTAGTAACTAGTCTTGCAATACAACCCATTTTAATCAAAATGAATGATCCTAGAATTTAGTGTATGATACTGTGAATGCCCTCGAAACAAGTTGCTTTTATGTAAGGATGGAAATATCAATTTTTCAATGTAGATAGATCAAGATGCTGAATATCTTTGAAATGATATTGCATAAAATACCTGCCCTTATATATGGGCTTTTAACCAAATTCACGTGAAAGTAAATACTTCATCACAGGGATTCCCATAGTCCAACATAGACTGAACGACGAATGACTTGCTATGTGCCAACTTCAGAGCTATTTTTCCAGATCTCTAGAATCATTTGGATATGACATTAGATGTGACTCTTGTATAGATCTATACAGGGTTCTTATGTGTGATAGACAATAGTCTTGTGACAGACGCCTATTGATGGTAACCTAACTTCAACCAGCTTATCAAAATAAACTCTTTGCTTACAGGTTGAAATCAAGTAATTTGTCGTTGATCTTTATATTGATATTAACTTTTCTTCTTAAAATCACCCAGGGATTCGCGCTCTTATGGACAAGTACCTAACTATGCAAATAGCATAGGACACTTGAAAACATTTCCAGAATTAGAAGTGGGATCTGATAAATTATATGAATTTACAATCAAAAAGCTTTTCCTATGACCTTCACCTGTGGTGATCCAATTTCATCCGGAAGTCTAACTGTTACTATTTTATTCATTTGCACAAAATCTGTGAATGCACAGTTCACTATATTAGACACCATAATAAACATGGTCTTATTTATAACGTTACAAAACAGAGGTAGTACTTCCTTAACATCTGTTGTATTTTATATTCGTAGAACTCAAATATATGTTGTGATACTTTGTTATGTTATCTTACGCATGATACACCGTCCAATGCATATCAGCTGCAAGCAAGACGAAGACCAATATTCTAACCAAAATACTTTACGATAACTGTGGTAACCCTGCATGCGCCGCTGGTGTCGCCGCTGCGTCGTCCCCGCTGTCCGGCAAACATTTTTCCGACAAACAGCGTCATCATCGCTTGTCCATATCGCATTTGTCCATCTCTCACGGCAAAAATGCCAATAGCGACGCACAACCAGCGCGGCCGACGTGTACCGAATTAATTAATTCAAATAAAATGACACATTCGAAATCAGTGTGAACGCTGAATAAATTTTAGTTTGCGGCAAAGTACACAAATCATAGCTCAATTATCGGTATACAAATAGAGTTTGAGTGCCTATATCGAATAAATTAGAGAGCGACATATTATCTGTCATGCAGAGCGGGGGATTTTTCGGCATGTATGGACACGACGGGAAATTTTGATTGGATTTGAGAATCAGTGCGTAGAATTACAGCAGAAATTGAGTGCCTCAAATTTTTTATTTCATACTATTGTTTTTTATGTCACTAGGTAGTTTTATTTTCAGTCAAGAATGACATCTTCAAAGGTAGTTCAGCAATTATTCAATCACCAGAGAACAACCTATTGAGCAGAGTTGTCCAAGAGAGTTGCTTTTGCCAGTAGAAATTTACCCACAATAGTACAGCGAATGAGAATACTAAGAACTTAGTCAAAATTACGCCATATTAAGGCCACCTTATTTGATTCTTTGCCATTCAGGAAATTAATAGTATGTAGATTGTAGATCCTCTTACTTGGTGGAACTCTTCCATCATGCAGATAAAATGATATTTAACACACAGTTTCACAAATAAAAGTTTTTTCCTTATTTATGGACAAAATGTGTACAAAGAGTTGTCTGCCTTCCCCCGTTACTATTTAACATAGCACTGGAGTTACTAGACTGCGTATTGACAAAGATTTGTGGAGGAACTAGGAGGAATTAAAAGGGATCAGACAAGATGAGGTCTCTTGAAGTCCTGAACTGGAAATGTAATATTGCAACACTGTGAAGAAAAATGGCCAAAGTGGGACTGTAAGGAAACCAACACGGAAACAAAAAAAATGCAGATCAATATATCAAATCCAGATCATCTATTCCTTCATAATGAATAATAGGATGAATAGAAGAATTCGAATCCCTAGACAGTATAGTTTACGATACCGGAGGGACAAATCCGGAATGTTCGAGGCAAATAGCGAGTTTGGCGTACTTAAAAAGCTACAGTAATCATCCGTATAGCGTATCAGGAATAAAGTACGCTTCCAAACAGCAACGCAGACGGGTTCAATGTATGGGTACGAAACATGGAAGGGTACAAAAGCAAACATATAACTTAGGGCTTCACAAAACAATATGAAATAAATAATAATAGAATAGATCAGGGATGAAAAAAGTAGCAACAGAAAAATTGGAACTAGGTGTAATGCAGACGAGAGGAATTTAAACATTTTTGAAAGAGATTGAATCACTTGAAAAGAATAGAACAGTGTGAGTGGCTTCAGTTAAGATAAAATTGTAGAATTAACACCGTGTGCGGATGCTTTGAAAATTGAAGGGATTAGAACAAAACGCGTCACATAAAACGACTTCTATATATATATGAAAATTTTACAAATTTAAATAACAATATATAAAAATGTGTAAATCTAGCTATAGGGTTTTTCTATAGATCCGGAAATAGCCAGACCAAATCAACAAAATGTGTACATATGTCTTTTGCATAGCGATGAAGCTCAATGTTTGCAAGCATAATTAGTCTCATGACATACAAACGGTTTCAGCCAGCTTCTTTATGCTGACGCACATTAAGCTCAAATCAATCGGAATAAATATCTTTGCTCGGCTCCGGGCCGCGCGACATGAAAAGGCAGTTCCATCCAGCAGCGTTCAACAGCCGAGATATACGACATGCATTATCGCCATACATTTTTATCTTCATTACCGATCCGGACCGTAAAATAGTAGAAGCAATATTATAAACAAATTACGCTCATTCGAAATGACACATGACTGTGCCGTCGGTTCAAGAGATACGCCAAAATTAAACTTTCAGTCCGGTAATTATACGCGAGAAACGGCAGCAAGGGAGATTAAACGCGTTCCGGGAGTGCCACCTTAATGATACCACACGCAAAAATCCAGTCGCATTTGCATTTTGAGGCGCCTTCAGTCCGATGTAGTCAGAAGCGTCTATCTAGTGCTGGAGACAAAGTGACGTATGCGGTCTTATTGATATTTTGTTTGATTTGCCATTTTGCCTAATTGGAAGAATTAGGGCAGTGCTTCATTTTTAGTCCCATGTTGCACAATGGCGAAAGGTGATGAAGCATTGAAGATCTATGAGCGGTCCAAAAGAATTAAAACAGTCTGTCAAGAGAAAAAGGGCTTTCTCGACTATCATTTAAAAAACTGAATAAAAAGTCTTTGTAAGAATAAATTATGTATGTTTTAAATCTAAGAGGACAGACATAATACCTGATAATTTGAGAAATGTCAATGAAAGAAATGTAGATTCTAGATGGTCTTACTTGGTGAAACCATCATATAGATAACAAGTTCTGTAATTTACACACAGTTTCACAAATAAAACACTTTCTTTCAGTGATGCGTTTCGACTTCCATTAAAATCTGACAGTCCGACGATGATTTTAATAAAAATCGAAACGCAACATTGAAAGAAAGAGTTTTATTCGTGAAACTGTGTGATAATTATACTTTTTATCTACATAATGAAAAAAATATCTAATATTTTTGTTTGACTTTCCAAAAATTCTTGTAGCAATACAAAATCACCAAAATATAATGTCAATTTGATATTTGAATTCAAACTAGTCAGATGCAAAGATATTTCGGATGAATTAAAATCCCTCATATCATCCCTGGTAGCGATGAAATCAATATAACAATGTCAAAGCACTGCCTTTCTATGATTCTATTGCCAGTACCAACATTTTTCGATTCCTATACAGAAGTTGGCTTTTTCCCAATCCTTGCAAACTCTCATTTACCAAAAAAATTAGAGAACCAAAGTAGTTTTCTGACTTAAGACCTATAAAATAACTACCTGTTGTTTCTAAGCTGCTAGAAAAAATTGTGAAGATGCAAATATGTGGTTATCTCCTTAAACATTATTCAATTCCGGACTGTCAGGCGGTTTATATAATACATCGACAGCTCTTCCTAGCGCTTTAGATGACATCATTAAATAATGCGATGACAGCAGTGCCACTGTGGTTGTATGCGGACGATACCCAAATTTATAAATCATGTCATCCAATTGCAATGAGCAAATTAGTACCTACAGATTGATGTGGACATCAACAAGCACTATTTGAATATTCATAAAACAACAATCTCAAGCTTAGCCCATCTAAATTTGCATTATTGTGTGTCCCAAAAACAACAGATATACTCTTAAAGCGGAATTGAATATAAGAATAAACAATGAAACCTAAATTTTATTCGATTCTCCAAGATATTTGACCAGACTTTGCGTTTCAAATTGCGAAAACTACTTTGCGATACTTAATGTTTCCTATTTTGTCCTATTGTAGCGTTGTGTACTACTTTTGCTCAGACTACGCTACCCAAAGCAGTCTGCAAAAACTGCAGAATATTTCATGCAGAATTTTTTTCTCTCTGAGGCGGTATCATCTTAGTTGTAAAAAAAATGAGGAATTAGGATAGCATGATACAGACTTGTTGTTGCTGTTACTTGTAGAAGCCATGTTGACTTGAATTTTAGATTCAGATACCTACAGCCTATTATCAATTGTAAAATACTGCTGCTCCGTATTTCATTTATCTATAATTAAGTGAAAATTCATAACGAAATTTTAGCAAATGTCTGTGAGCAGTATCAGGAACCACGTAAAGGAAATTATCTGATCTCTTGATTTAATCCATAACGGAATTATTTGTGATTGTTATTCTTATATTTTTCAATGAATATTTCATTCTATTTCTGCTTCATTGATGTGGACAATCTTTATATTCAATATTTTTCAGATTTTTAAGCTGCGTAATCAGTTACAATATATATGCATTATAAAATATTTTTAGTAAAAGGCCTGCTATTATGATCATTATTGTTATTATTAATACAACATTGCATCGAGAACTTAACGCAACAAGTACTAACCAAGACAAATTCACTGTATTTGAAGGTCAACGTGTGCCTAAAAAGTGAAAATCACAGCTCTCCGTTCGGAAAATTCTGTTTTACAGTTCGAATACACTACAAATAATAACATACAGACCAATAAAAATGAGTGGCATCGAGTACAATCATTTTCATCATATAAGCATCACAGTACAAAAAGAATCACGTCATAGATGTGTGTATAGAGAATGACTGAGTTGACTTTCTGGAGTATTTGATTTCAATTTCACACTAAATAACTTTTGTGATCATAATGCTGCTATGGCTTAAACATATGAAGATGGAGGATAAAAAGGGAAGAAAAAACCAGAATACAGTAAATATCCGATACCTACAACTTACAAGCACAGCTTAAGCGATATAGGAAGACATATTTCTTACTGCGTACTTCCGTATGGAAAATAGAGCCGTAAATAGAATTGTTTAAAGCCATTATCGTTAAGTTATAGCACGTCGAGCAATTTCGTTCAACAAACGCACAGCTTATTATCCTGTAACGAAATATTTTGTGGTTACATTTCATGACGCCCCGCCGCGACGGCATGTTTATTTTCGGAGTTCTCGTCGTATTTTACGCCTTGCTACCTCTGCAGTCACGATAAATGCCTTCTAAGGGAGATGGAAAAAATGAAGTATAGGTTAGGTGTTCCGAAAGTATTCCGTATACGACAGGAAATTACTAATAAACTGTACGATGTAATATGGTAGGTGCATGATAAATTCTGAGTTGATACGAAAAGTTCTCAGGTGAGTTGGAAATGTACTGGAGGAATGTGGTTAAAATGTTTCCTAATTACAAGTTTTCCATGATAACAAACTGATTACAAATCCCAACAGATTATGAAGATTTAGTTAAAATATCTGAAATATTATTATTGCTATTTCTTCAAGTCCAATGTTTTGTTAAATCATCTCATTTGCAAGAACTTTGTTGAATATGCACTCTATCTTTGAAGGATTGTGCAAGAGACGTCTAAGCAGTCTTTTAGTAAATACCACGAATCACAAACTTATATTATTTTCTGACTGTCATAAAATTATAACAACTATGTACTTATTGAACAAAATGTTGCACTTGCTTCTACAAAAAGCTATTTTGACATCTATTGTGTCTAGGAACACCTTTTAAGTGACATTTTGGGATGTTTTCTCAATTATGGATGTTTTGTGTAACGTCGCTTGGGTAAAAGACCTACCGTAAATCAGTTCAAAAAAAGACTTACTACACAAATAGAATCCTAGGTAAGATTAATCCCATTGCAACCCTCTATTGCGTGAATCACTGGACTACACAGCCGAGCAAACGCAAAAATTCCAGGCCGCGGCTCGCACTGTGATCAAAAACTGAATTGCGCCTTTAGAACACCACAAATCACATTTTCATTATACTAGCATCAAAACTAACTTTGGAACAACAAAATTATTCGAAACATCAAATCAAAATACCGAGGCATTTCGCTCTCCACGTGATCCTCTTTCTTATCTTTGCACCTTTTCTTCCTTCCTTCTTTTTGCTTTCTACTCTTTCCACTAACAATGTCTGATTCCCGATTTTACAGAACTGAAAGATTACATAAGCTGACCTATCGACCCAAGGGCAAAGGTCCCACGGACCGCCAGGACAAGACATGACAAATAGTAAGTAACAAACGGAATCCAGTAAGAGTTCTTGGATTTGTCAGTTTATCCTCACCTGTTTGACACCTAAATCTGTTTATTATTTGTTACTTGTTTGATGTTTCTTCAACCAACTTTATATTTTAAACAGAACAAGACCAACCAAGTTACGATTTGAAGGATTTCTGAATAAAATTTTCATTACGCTATTGAAGAATCAGAAGATGGAGAATTACAGGATACCTTTAAGGAGTAATGTCAACACAATTTTATAACAGAATTCGAAAATAGTGCCACATAGTAGACTGTTTTAAATCGTTGATACCAGTCAGAGCTCAGAAGACCATATGCCGATGATATGAAGGCGATAGAGGATAGTAAGCCACTTTTGCAGAATAATGCAGACACTGATTTACCAACAGAGTGCGACAAGGCAGTATTTGACAACTAAAAGCCAGGTGTCTCCATCCCAATGTCCAAGCACGTTCTAGCCATTTAAGTAAACTTCCGGAACCCGATGCTAGTGTAGGAATGTCACCTGATCCGACAACTGAGGTGCACACCTGTGCACAGGAGACTACGCCGTCGGCCATTGTTTTATTTTCGGAAAAGGAGTCGCGCCATTGTCGCAAGCGACAAGTATTTTCGTGTTCGCGGAACCCGGCCGCCGAAAAACCTGCATTGTTCTAGCACGAAACTGTCCCTGGTCTTTGAATACGCGCCGACTAAAATATTGGCAGGTTTATGGCCACAGAAATTTGGTCTTACACTGGAACCAAATTGATTGCAGAGTCAGGCAGAGTGACACAGTATCCACGTATCCATTAAAATTATGCGTTTAATATATAAGCTAATTAATTGCAAAAGCCGTTCTATACAAAAATATGTATACCATAATGTGGAGAAGACAGAGTTAACCTATGATGTCATTTTTCGGTTGAACGAATAGGTAAATCGAATTTAGAAGCAGCTGAAATGTAAGCAAACATTCCTCAAATGATGTAGTAAACCCTGAAACCTATGAATCTTTCTCTGACCTGTTTGATGTTTGTAGTGGCCACTAATTTATCAAAACCATATGTGAATGACAAAATGAATATACTAATTCAGTCAAAGTATCCTGATGAATGCTAACGAGGTAGCCGAAACATTGATAATGTTACTTCGTCAATCACATGTGGTTTATTGAGTGGCGGGTACAAAGAAGACGTGAACAATATGCAGTAATGATAATTCGTCGATACGAGGTGAATTATTGATACAACAACATAGTACTGCAGAAATAATATTGGATTATGCATTAAATAATGCATCTTGCTATATAATATTCGTTTTTAATAAATATCGAAATATATTTATCAGTTGCGGAGGAGTAACTTAACATCAAAATGTGTGGGTTGCTTTAAGTCAACCGCAATGAACTGCAGCATAAATATTTGTTTCTCCTATAAAAAGTACCATTAAGATTTATATTTTTGTTTCTACTTCTCTGATTGCCGCATAAATTATGTTACAGTCAACTAACTCTGACCTATTTCCTGCAAGATTTACATATAAGCACAATTAATATATTTTTATGATTTATGGTGTAAAACAAGGTTGTGTTTATTCTACCGCAGCAGGCCGAATTTCAACGCATTAAGTTTGTACGTTCGTTAGTTTTTTAGCCGGGTCTCTGAAACGTTAACTTCTGTTCAATTCAGTAAACTATTTCCTCTTCACTTAGCATTTTTCATCCATTAAGGTAAAAAATTCGGATGTATCGTGGATATCTGGTGAGTACATTGACACTAACCAGTGGCGTAAGCCTTTTCGAAGTATTAGCATCTTACGAACTGTACACTTTCTTAACTTCAAAAACCTATCCTGTGGTTTTCTCTCTGAATCAATGTTTTTTGCTTGCCGCTAATTGAACCACATACGTAGGAATAAATCTTAATCGACGTTTTGGATGCCATTATGAAAGTACAAAGCACAATGAAAATATTTTATTTTGAAAATATTAATATAAGCATTTATGTTATTCGATATTTTTTAAGGAGTCTTGGTGATCATAGTACAACCTTTGGGTGGTCCGCCGTTGAAAGGATGGGAAATACTGATCTAAATTTTCAAAAATGGTGAGAGCGTAGTGCCCAGCAGGTAAGTTCTATTGGGAGATACCAACGGGCAATAACGACACAAACCTAGTTTTTGAGAAGGAACCTGTTATTTTTCATTCAAATACTCATTCGATTATCTCAGTTGGTATGATATAACCGGCACGCCCACGCCTCAATTCTAATTTTTGAGACCTATCCGCTATCAGGGTCCTCTGAAGCAACCAAAAACAGAGATTCAGCTTTTTTCTCTCCTTTTTTTTGCCATAACTCCGTTGCCTCAAAACTGATTTTCAAAAATTGCAAAAATTGTTTTCCTTGTTACACTAAAAATCAAGTGTCAAAGATTCATGAAAATCCAAAACTTCTTTATAGTCAGACCTCCCAATACCTCCTTTGAATTTATAGACAAGCAAGATTTGTCTATAAATTCTGGCGGAGTGTCAGAGACCAGTTCTAAATGGACTGTTATCTTAACAGCACAAGCACACACGGACGGCGTTCGTTTATTAATCATGGTTAATTAAGAAACTTTCAATTACGGATTTTTAGTGGAAGCCATGCCCTGGATGACATGCCAGCAACGCCCATGTCAGAATTTCAATTGGTGTTGGGAGTGTTTGGGATCAAGATTCGAATAAGTTTTATTTTTATATCTCTTGCAACAGGCAGGATGTACCTATCAGACCGTTTTCAATTGAGTGCAAGGCGTTTTCCGCGGTTAGCTACTACTGAATTTTTCAAACGTTACTCCAACTTTTACAAATAAGACGTTAGTTTGTGGCAAGTAGAACATGTTGTAAACCAAGTGTACATTACTGTAATCAACAATCAATTACGTACATGGAGACATCAGAGTTCCTTAGATATCCAAGAGATCCTGATTACGCTGCAGGAACGCTGAATTAGGAGACTAGTCTTTCAAACTCAACGTTCATCGATACACTGTAACTGTATCATGCATTTCTGAGTATACCATTACTTTACCCAACAATTACTCACTAGAAAACGTTCACCATGTTCATCCATTTATCTTTATAGCCTTCGAAAGTAAGCATGAATATATAAAATTACTCTATATCTTCATGGTACCATGCCTAAGACTTTCCAAAATTGCTTATGAGAGTTTTCAAAACATACTGTGAAGTATAACACGTAATATCAGTATATGTGTCCAACCGAATATTAAAGTATTCAGTTGCTCACATCACTACGCAAAACTGACCGCACCAGCTCTCACAAAATTGTCAATATTTTACACATATTTACGAGGACCGACTCAGTGGGACATCCAATATACAGTCTTCCAAAAAGACCATTATGTAGAAACGATTTTAGAAAATGTGGCACACGTGTTCGACCTTTTGATTTTTTTATAAGCCAACTGACACTTTTAACTATTAATGCAGTTTTGATGTTTTCTTGTTTACTGGATATTGTTGGCAGACAATCTGCTGAACGCTCAACACGATAGGTGAAACTAAATGACTAGTTCACAGTTTGGCGATCACTCTCATTCTAGACTAGAATATCAAGAAATTATACTAGCATTAGAGAATAGTTAAGTAAGCACACTACTTCTCACACAAAAACTTACCCTCAATTCAAAACTGGCTGTGACTTAGATATGTTTGATTACTGGTAGGAAATCTGAATTCTTTACAATGCTTTATTGACACTGCTTTGAACATTTAGTGGACTTCATCACTGAGATCATCTAGTATAACTTACCTCTACCCACCAACAATGATCCACGAGTTCAGTGTTAGATACAGTGAGATTCTCAAGAAACTTCCCAGTGTACTGGCAATAAGTTCAGTTCAGTGGTCAACTAAAAATGCTAATCAGTAGACTAGACGTAAATTGACGTAAACAAACTTAATATAATACCTGAAACTCTTTGTGTGGTTTCACTAATGACTTTATTTCTATTGGCCAATTAATAGTATTTACGGCCTTTCTAGGACATTAGGCATCCTGACTCCAAGTCATATTTGGAAATTTATCTATAGCTTACTTAAAATCACAAATATAACGCATCTTTGTGTATTGATTGATCACCTTATATTATACAATTATTTGATTAAGGTATCATAATAATGAGAAATATATAGGATGCTTCACAGTTCATACAAAAGTTCACATAAATATGTCTTCATAGCAGTGTTACAATTCTAGAAAAAAGGCTGAATAGTTGATCGTAAAAGGTGCTTCTTATTTGAAACTAAAATACGAATGGCACATAAAATACCCAAGCAGCATTATGACGTTATCTTACGTTGCGTATACGTCGCTTTAGACATACCCGACGTCTTTTCGACGACATGACGACCCGTATTTGCACCTAGATGGGGAATACAGATTCAGGTCGCGTTGACGTAGGGATCTGGCTATAATATAGGGAACCTAACTTACCAATTGCCTACGTCGTCCCCACGTTGTTTTTCCTATACCTAAAATTAGCAGCGTTACGTTTTGTTTCGTTTTCCCAGACCTCAGTTATTCCATTATTATACCTAATAAGTCGATAGGAAAAAATGGATTATATATTCAGTAGACATTTCTAAAGATTAAAGTATCATACAGCTATATAAATGAAATCTGATGTACAAGATATAAATAATTTTTTCAACGGAAGCTGGTTTGCTGATAAATATGATTCATATACTTTAAAAAAAAAACCTCCTTCGAAAATTCCCGAAAATTAAATAAAGCATAATTAATAAAAAGAAATTGAACCGATTTTTTAAAATTTTATTACTAGTTTTGTTACGAAACAGTTCTGCCGTAGTTCTAAAATTCTAAACTGTTAATTCCTTTACATAACAATAATGACCGACATAGGATCAAGTTGTTATGGAGGCGAATTTGACTGTTTACCTGATATGAACTAACAATGAACCTATTTGGACCGAGTCTTAAAATTTAGTCGTTAGGTGTGATCGCTAATATGTTGGAGGAGAGTGGGGTCTGCTAGATCTCAAAATTGAGTAGGAATATCAAATCATAAATGCAGTTCGTCGTCCTATATCTCAGACACAAAAATAGTTGAAATACAGCTGTATTGTCAAAGTAGGGTGAACGAACACAACGTCAATTTAGACGTACTCGATGACAACGTTGGTTGGAACTTATATTTTTCCAATAATTTACACGTCAGAACTACAAACGTGCAAGCTACGTAATAACATTTGACGTCGGCAGTTCGTTGGATACAGGGACAAACATTTAACAACGTCGATTTTGACATGAAAGCGACGTCGCTTGGAACCGGATTTAGTTAAAAGTCACGTTTCTTGGCCAGTACCAGAAGAACCACTCAACGACCCATGTTATGCGAAATACTCCCAGGTTAACTTTTCGCTAACTTGACTAAAATCTATAAATACCTTTTACTCAGACTTCTACTGAGCATGTGTTGGAAGACACTGTATGCAACGTTACGATGAAAAAACTATGAGTAGTACGTGTAGGCGCATTAGTGACTCATACGCGTGTTAATAAATCTAGACTTCAGTACAAACAAACCATTTATTTTTTCATATACGCTATATCTAAACGCTCGTAATATAGGAAAACGTCTAAATTGCGCCCGTTGAAATCCCAGCTAAAGTTACAAGGCATTAGGAAAGCTAGTAATTAAATACAATGAAAATATTTTATACCAATTAGCAGTTAATGCTATATTTTTTTCTAAAAGCTGTTTCACGACCGGCCAAGGTCAAACAGATAGTTATTGATTATCTTATATAGTTTCTAGGTCAGCAGGATTACATGTGTCTTATAGAATGTTGTTTTTTGCTGAACGCTTTTGTATGGTCTATCCCGTCCAACTACTGCTATTTTTTCTAATCGCAATAACAAGCAAGCGGACGCGTAAACAGTTGGTATTGTCGAGCCTTTCTAAAGTAGATCCTTTATTAGCCATACCTTATGTAGATCACTTAATGAATAGTGTCAACAAAAAGGTATAAATATTTGAATTGGATGCTGTTTGTGTTTTATTTAATACCCTGAATGTAATATATGTTGCCTAGCATATAGTGCAAGTTGAGACGCTACCCACGATCAAGGTAGCAATGCTAGCAGACATGGGGTGTGCATACTAAAGCAGAGACTCCAACAGTGGACAGTGAAAATGAATCCTGACAAGCTTTAGAAAAAATTTGTGATTTTGGAGGATGTACCGTGTCCAAAACATCTGTAGTGCACAGACACAAAATCATTAACCCTACCAGGAAATATTTTTCACTTGTATGTACATGGTTTACTAATATTACACTACAACGGTTGCCAAGGATGTTTGTATTGTCGGAAATGGTAGCAAAAGTTGAAATTTTAAAGTCAGTCAGTCAAGCGAACGCATTCAAATTTTTTAACAACAAATCCTTAATAGACGTAAATCTACAGAGTGTCTTAATGTAATTAATGTACAAAAAAGATAGCAAACGCTTATTATCAAGTTTGCTCATACAGTCTTACCGGACCATATACGAGTATATGCTGAACGGTTTGAGGTCTTGTTTCAAGATTGAGGCCAACCGTGATATAGGGGTTCTCCTCAAATTCTTCTGCTGTTAACCACTACACATCTTATTCCTTCTCAAGATTATTCTATGCTTTTTATTTATTTACTATCGATTTGCAGACTATCTCAATTCCTACTTGTTCCAATTTTTAACTTGCCAGGAGCTGGAACTCTAGCGAATTTGTCCTCTCATCGTACCTTTTGTCTTCCTCTTGGATGTTCTTCTAGTGGCTCCAATTGTATTCAGCTTAGGTATTATTTATTTATTATGATAAACATTGCTCTTCACCTTTCTTAATACTTTTAATCTCGCTATTAATAAAAATTCACTTTATAATTTCATTAGTACTGAACTTTCCATGGTCCAAGTGTATATATGATTAATTTTCATTCAAATACTCTTAAATATTATATAATATATAAATAACTATTGGCAATATGGTTGTTCGATAAATTGGGTTTTTTATTTTTTTCGCTGATTTTGCCTCTGTTGATAAATAAAGTACCAGTTAACATGGTTTCTATCTTACGTATTTTTTTGTAATATGAGCTATAGCCACTTTTGCGCCATGGTTAGATGATAAGGGTATGTATTTGTCGGTCTCACAACTAATTCAATAATGACTCATTGATCGTAGGCTGGCTAAAAATTAAAACTACATACGTTTATGGAACACAATTTACTAACTTTTGGCTGTCTAGGCAGAATTCTGTGCTTTTGCAAATATGCCTTTCCAGGTGGCTAAGAATTTGGTAATTTGTTCCATAAATACATGTGGTTTTATATTTGGTGTTGTGATTTGGATAAAACCAAGGTTAAAACCTAAGTCTAGTTTACAGAAGCTAGATTTAGCATTGTTCATCATTATTATTTAAAGTGATTGTTATATTCATGTATTTTTATTTTATTATTCAGATTTTACATTGATAACGACGTTCCATAGTGTAGTGTAAAATACCGGAATGTGATGTGAATCATAACTAAATGCCAATTAGGTATGTGCTACCAGTCACCAATGAATGCCATTTTTTTCTTCACTCAGATCATCGATCATCGAAACGGATGACTTTTCATTTGGAATTCTCCGTAGGTGACAAACCATCTGTCACTTCGATGTACGCACATCACATCGTATTGTGCCCTGGCGTCGTGGTAGGGGTCTTACGAAAAGAAAAAACCAATGCGAAATTTTCCATTGTTCTTCGACGAAAAACACGGTATGGTTAGAAGCGATATTTTGGTGGGTATCAATTATCCGTCGTTCTTTTGTTCGAACGACCATAAATGGACGCATTGCCCAACGCCTAAGTTTATTACGGACGTGAAAATTATCATATTTCAACAATGGAACTGCGTTAATTGTTACACTCCCAATTCATACAGAGCCGATGTCAATGGCGTGGAGTTACGGGCCACAAATCGCTGAGACATTTAGTTATTTCTGTTATATGTAGAATGTAGAAATATTCATTCAAAAATTTGTACTTTATGGGCTCAATAATGGGACATCTTGCATATTGGTAAGCATTCTTATGAAGTTACTCTAGGTGTAGTATAAAACAATTCATAGGCACTTTTTTGGAGCTGTAAGTTGCTATAAATGTGCTTCCTCGATTTTCAGTAAACGACTAATCCAGGTAGTGGAAGTGCATTTCATCATTTACGTTTTTGGAGTTTTTGTTCATTCCTTGGGCAGATATAAAACATTTTGAGGGTATTTGTGTTTTGATAAATATAACAAGCACGGACCATATGCGAGATATCCGTATTACTAAATACTAGTAAAGAGTACCACCCAAACAAAGACTGGCTGAAAAGTGAAGAAAATTAAATACCTTCATCTTGAGTATCTATGAATGGACCTGGTAAAATTATCAATTGTACGAGGTAATAGTAGTTCCAAGAGTGAAAAGGTATTGTTGAAGCTCGGATAGTTTTGAATCAATCTACCTGACTACTTTAGCGTAGGATACGACAAACCGACGAAAATTAATCCCATGTTTTTAGTAATGTATCCCGCCTGAAACAAAAAATGTGACTGGTGTCTTGATACTGGTTCCATTAGTATTATTATAGCTATCAATTACTGTGGAGAACATAATTATCTGAAATTGAAACCAAATGCCTATTATGAAAATATATACTAATCGCTATGAAGTAGAGTAAACAAGATATGTATGTATATGCTATACTAGCACAGCCACCCCTAGTTACGGTAGTTTGTCGTTGATTGAAACAATATGATAATATATTGACTGGAAAATACGCCACTGACTTCAGCGAACTGTAACAAGATCGCTACATTTTGACATCTCACTAAACCTGCCATAACAGTTAAGAAATTAACATGAAACTATTGACATTCGCACAACGACCGCATTTACATATTTTAGTGTGGGCTTTCTTTTGTCTTATACAGGACTTATTTGTATACAAGTAGTATACACTGAACTTTGCATGATTGATACGGAATGCGTCTAGTCATTGCTTTGTGCCAAAAAGATACTTATTTATGCATTTTTGGGTCGCTGGTGGAAAAAGAAGTTATTCAATCAAAAAGCACAAGTAACCAGCGTCTAGGAAATTGAAAAAATAATCATTAACTTAATGGCCAAAAGAACTCGATTGTGTTACATATTAATTAGAAAAACGGAGAAAATGTTTAAATTGATGAATTATTAATAAACAATAAAATTTTCCGAAACTAATATCAGCCACACTGATTCTCTGAAGAGGTAAGTTTTTGATGTACAACACGAGAAAAATTTTATATCGAACTGGAAGTGATTGTCCCAAAAATTGAACTGCTTATCCCGGAGATAATTCCCTACCAAAAATGTTATGGGTACAAGGATGGGTATCGAGTGGAAGAGAAAAGCTCGTCCTATTGGAAAAATTCACCAAGGAACATTTATTTTTTTTACCATTAAATCTAAATATATTTGCCATATAGGCATTTTTACTATATAAACAAATATAATAGCTTTTTACATTTGTTTATAGCAAAATTCTATTTTTGGTCGAAGAGAAGGCATTTCAACATAAATAAAAACAAAAAGTCAGCTTGAAAGAGGATTAGCAACAAAATCTTTCCGTTATCAGTCCTGGCTCTTGGTGGCAGTCGCGAACCGGATATTATTTTTGATTATATTCCTGGTGTATACGTTGCTCACGTTTTTTCTTATAATGCAATAGTCCAGAGAAAAAATAACTATATTTTTAAACAACTTGTTCGTTGTAGTATGTTGTGGTTAAATTGTAAACATTATCATATGAGTGTTTCCAAGCTAAATTTATAAAAATATTATATGATCGCAAAAGGTCATGTGATCAAGTAAGAAGGTGAGAGATGTTGAAAACCCACTTTTTGGACACGCTCCAATTCATGGGGAATTTTCTTATAGAGAATTTTTTTTAATTTTTAGCATTTTGATGAGTGCTTCCGATGCAACTTAAACATTAGAAAAACTAGTTAGGCAATTTATTGTATGTGACTTTAATTAGCGGCCAGTAGGAAAAATACTGAACCAAAGTGACAACCACAGAATTATTCTTGCAATTTAAAAGCAGTATATAGTGTAAGAACTTTGTATAAGCATCTAAGCCTTATTCTAGCTAGTTCTATGTACAAAATCTGCATGATAATGAAAAGTTTGATTTCGGACTTCCATTGTCTATAAAATTTGAGTATCACGACGTTTCGATTGATGTGCTATCTTCAATCGTCTTCAGGTGAACTCAAAACAACTGCATGATAATATCAATATAATATCAATATATATATATATATATATATATATATATATATATATATATATATATACTAGCAATTTGATATTTGAGTGATGGAAGAGGTTGACCGCCTAAGAGCATCTCTATTCTACATTGCTTGAACTTTCGCTTATATTTGCCTGATTTTAGATTATTGACTTTTTCTCTGCATGTCCTAATAGCTTCTAGGCTTCGTGAAAACGCAATTTCCACCTAAAATTTCACATATCTCTCAAATCATGTCCCTTGTCAGATTAAAAACAAAACCGGAATAGATGCATAACGATATTTTTTATTCTATTGTTCACTGTAGTGATATGTGATCTGTTAATAAATGTATGTTTTGTAAAATATTTTCAATTAAGTAATGAACCATGATGTTTACACGTTGACAAAGATCACTATTATTATTATGTAATGTGAAGAGAAAGGGTGCGATAAGAAGCCTGCCACTCGTATAGCTTCCGGATATAATCAGCAACCCTTTAACAAGATGAGAAAACGGCCATGCTGGCAGTACGGGCAATTCATTTTCTCGGCATTCGTTCATTCTTATCTTATCTCCTCTCCATTGCTATATAAATATTTTCATATATGTTACGCTGTCCCCTTGTTATTGGGTTCATTATGATTCATTCACTTCCGCTGCACTGTTGGTGCAGGAAAGTTAGACGAAAATTAGGGGATGACTTGCTAAACAACAGTTGGTAAGAGTAAGTCAGACGTTATACTAGAACTGTTTGCTTCATAGAATTATTGATTCCATGAACCTCGTCACTGGAAATACCAGTATTTTTTGCGTATTTGTATATCTGGCAATGTGTGAATGTTATGATTGAAAAAACATTGCCTTTATTGATCTATTTGATAAATAGAGCTAACAAGAAATATGCATTGAAACGTATTCGTTGATTGAAAGTTCCTATCCACCAATGTAATGGTGTTCATGATTTTTTAAGATTTTGTACATTATAACGCGTATAAAATGTAAAAGAAATAGGCATTGAAATGGAAAGTACCGCCGCAAATCCACAGTCGTGCCAGCCTTGTTTCTTTCCGAATTGTAAACATTTGATTATATGGCAAATAGGAATATGCAAACACAAATATCCAGCTGGAATTCAATAAACGGATTGACCCATCATAAATAGTTTCTGGAATATCACGAAACATTGTAGTGTCAAAAGACTTGGGAGGTACTGCAATTCATTTTGCAATTTATTTTATAGTTACCTACCATTTTACCTTATAAATTCCATAGAAAGTGATAAGCTCTATGATTATTCTGCTACAATTTCAATGGTAACATTAAATTCCTATCTTTCATTCAGGGCCCTCTGAGGTTACAAGATGCTTATTTCTTACCTTTTGCCCCCTTTCTAGGCTGCCCTAAATGCAATTCTCCAAAGTTTCTCAGCAAGTGGAGAAAATCATTATATGATTCGTTAATGAATCAAAAAGTACCACATCCTTGCACAAAACAGGAAACGGCATCTCATTGTTCTGCGATTTATTACCATCCCGACCAGACTATACGAGAAGTATGAAACACCTTGGTAGTTTTTGAAAATTGATCTATCTGTAGTCGTGACTTGATCATTGTCAGAAAGAAAATGAGAAAACGTAGGGTAGAAGATAAATATCCACTTATCCTCGGACTATGCCGAACTGCACTAGATCTAGAATTCGCCCCTAAATAATTAGAATTAATCAAGAACTGGGCTGATAAGCACCACGTAAATGATGTACGCGCTGTTTCCGAGGAGCGCCCTCTCTAGGGATGCATAAATACTACAGTAGGGTGATAGTCCTGATTGCCCCACAGTATCGCGTTCCACTCTTTGTTTGGACATCAGCGTTTACGGAAATGGAGGAATTTTCCGATTCTTCGGTTCCACAAGACAGCTGCGTACGAGAATGTTACTAAAATAAATGGGTGTCTTTCCAATGATTTCTCAAGATATATATTTGTCCTTTCAGGTGAGGGTAGTTATACTTACTCTATGATTCTTATTTCTTCAATCGAATATATCATCGACCTGACTATTCAAAGGAATCTATTTAATTATGTTACAGAGAGCTACATTCAGATAATTTTTCTGTGAGCGAGCTGAACTACGAGTATGTAATACGTTATCAAGAGATAGGTTGAGATAACCAGCAGCTACGCTTTTTCCAAACTATGAAACGATGTTTTGAAATTGAAGGGAATAGTAGCATTTTTACACGGACTGACGCTCATCGTCTTGGGGGTCTTTCGACTGTCTTAGGTGCATCACCACCCAACAAACAACGAACAACATAAAAGAAATGCTTACAATTAGTTTCAGTTGCTTTTTGGTGTTATTGTGTAACTTTTCACATCGATCGAAAATTCACTGTGAAGTATCCAATATGGGACAAGTAGGGATGAGAGATGCCTCGGCCGTAGGAGGTGGATGGCTGTCTCTTAGGATAGTAAAGCAGCAAACAGAGCAGTTATTGTCTCTTCACTTCATTGGGCTCTAGATTTCTGAAACCAGAACATATACTCTTCGCCAAAAAGGCTGGTCTTTGGAGTGACGAGCGTTGACGTAAATGAATTCGGACCTTTGTTTAATTCATTCATTGGTTGAACACAATAATTAGGGTCTACCACTTCCTATTTAGGACATGTTTATTGGGTGGAGAGTTATAAGCAAAAATAGAAAGAATTTATTATTGCAACGTCTCTAAGCTTTATATGTATATTTGATTCTAGAGTGTCTAGTATGATCAAACATTTTGAAAAATGCCCAAAAATTATTCTTACATGTCTTGCAAGTTTTTAATCAATTTGGGATGTAGGTAGTCGAAAATATATTTATGTGGCTCAAGAATTTGATAATCAACCAAATTTGTTTTGAAATGTTTTTCTTGTAGTGGGGTAACTTTATTTCAAGTAGCCAGTCACCTCATACTTGCTCAACAATATTTTAAGTATTATATGTTTCTCCAAACTATCGGTTTGCGACTGACTTTGAGTATTCGCCGCTCAATCTTGGTATCTGCTTCACGACTTTGATGAACTGTAGAAATGATATACTGTGGGATGAAAACACGCTTTTATCATATCACATCAACTTCGCAATTAACTAATTACTCTCCAAACCATCTGCGAATATTAATAGATATTTGTTTGTTCTAAACCTATACGAAAAAACGTCACCGACAAACAGCAAAAACATATCGAATTTTTCACTCGCCAAATCAAGTGAAACTATATACGAGGACGTGATAGAGAAATAATTGCGTGGGAAATAATGAGTCGATACACCTTTTTACCTTTATATGTAGTAATTGCTAGAAGTTATACTCGTATGATTCATCCTGTGACATATATAACCTGACAGGCAACATCGTTATTACCTCAAACATGACTACATTCAACCTTGATGGTGGTACAAAAGCAGAAAAGGACGTGAAAGCTGGAAGCTATAATAAAATTATCCAACAAAGCTTCGAAAGCATTTTACTCGAGACGCTTCGAGGGACAACAGCAGCAATTTATCGTGAACTTCCACAAAAATGATTTTCTTAAATAATGCGCGTACACAATTATTTGAGCATTAATATAGCTGGAGGTGTATTGAAACACTGTACTTAAATACCAGGCAAATTGGATAACATTTTGCCTATAACTTTAGGCTACTTGCTGTAATTTAAATATGAATATGCGTGCATGCATGCAGGCTTTTATGGCCCGAACAACAAGATTGTAGTTATTTTTTTCCTTACAGAAAATGTGAGCCTTGCAGTAATCCCGGTAGGAAGAATTAAGTATCAAGTATCATCAGAATATTGTAGAACATAAATTTACCAGCCAAATATCTCAAGCATACAAATGACTTGGAAGAAATGTTAAGTCTTTTAGAAGCTGATGTGTTACCTCATTTTGAAGTCATTGAAGCACGTATTCTGTATTGCTGAGTATCCCCAAAAATCACGAGACTCGTCACTAGATAAATCAGCAATCAATCATTATTAAAGAGCAATGGTCTAAAGATTAAAGTGAAATGCGTCAGAATTCTATTTCTTCTGTCTAGCTAGTGTTCTATTTAATTATTTTGTTTTTTATGCATCCTCAGGGAAATAACTTTCAGGCGACTGCCTTGAGGTTAAGGGAAATGACTTGAAACTTTAACCATGGTTGTCAAAATGCCCTTGAGTACAGTCAAAATATATGCAAACGTATAGTATATACAATTGTATCGAAGAAAACTAAGTTCAGAATATCAGTTCAATGTTCATTTCCACTGCAGTCAGTATTTTGCAGATATTTTTGAGCCTGTGCACAGTAGTAAATATTGTGTGCTTCATTCCACATATTTTTGCTACTTTACTAGCTCCTGACGGACCAAGTCCCAAAAACAAAGTAGCATGAAGCTCCTTGTGCATTATCGTCTGCAAGTTGATTCCTGGTTTGATCCCAGTATATCAAAATCATCAGTGCTGATTTGTTTGAATCCGCCAGAAATATACCGGAAATTTTAGAGATATAAAAGGACGAAGTAAGGGTTCTCAATTTCCATAACTAGGGTAAGTGAAGGATGATAAAATATAATAAACGTACATTTGAAACTTCTCAAATTTTCTTACACATCTGTTCATCTAAACCCGTTCCGGAATGGCCAGTAACTTAGGAAGAACAGTACAATTTCTGGGATCACAAAACGCGCTTCTCGAGGAGTTATAATACGCTCTTCTGGAATATTCTGTTGATTGAATATCATACCGGAAAAAATTGACAGTCAAGGATTGCATCTTCAGCTACTCTACTAAAATAAAATTAGCCCATTACTCCTTTATGTATAATGGAATGTAGTTGTTGTATATACTTCTTAGCCAGCGAGCAATAATAATAGCCATATCTGTGGATCATCTCAAAACTCTAGTGTAGTGCAGTCGTTAGGATTTCAAGAATGTTCCCATTTATGAGCAGTAGCGTCTACTGAAGCTGATGTTTTATATGTAATACATCTCGACACTAATTCACACCATTTGAAGCTTTTTCATCTTGTTTTTCTGCGTCCGAGGTGTCAATTCTCGCACCTCGCCAGCATCTTAAGCACAGATTAACCACATTCAGTTTTGGAAAATTTACAATTTCAGTTTCCCGGTAATGACGACTTTGTCGCTACCCGTCACTTGCCGTTTTCGACTCGGTAAAAAATCAATTGATTACCTGAGGTATTTTTATTAGTAGGTTGAATATGGATCGCCGTGAAGACCCTGCCTTTGGCGATGTGTCAGGTTCCCATGTTTGTGCGGTTTTGGCGGAATACGTGTCGACGTTACGCGGACGAATGCCATTGCTGCAACAGACTGTATACCAGGGCCATAAGGAATATTCTACCACTCCAAAACTTTCAGGTTTTCAAGAATTAACCTATTTATATATAGTTCAAGTGGATAATCAGCTCTAAAGTCCGTGTACGTGGAATACAGAGTCAACTTACTTGACACAATTTGACAGTAATCTGTAGTAAAAGCCGATAAAATAGAAACGGAAACAATTAACGCCCTTTAAGTGGAAAGTTTACTGCACCCCCTTTAGCTTCGCACACTACTATACTAGCTGCCAAATAAAAGCTGATCTGAAGCCAAATAAATAATTCCACCTTGTTTTTATCCCGTATTTATAACTCAAGCAACAAAGGAGGATGAAATCATGAAATTGCATACTCAAGGTATTACACGAGTTTCAAGATTTCCCGCAAAAGCATAAGAGTTGGCATCACTGTATGTCACCGCTATCGTCTGCCTCGAACGATGCCTGCATCCCGCTACGGAGCTTCAGCTACCCCTTCCTTAGCTTGGTTTCAATTTATTTCTATGAGGTTGCTGACCAACATGGTAATTATTATTTTTTACCAAGCTGCAAAATGTAAGCATCCGAATGAGAGCTGAAACTATTGACGGAAACTGTGACCCCGTCATCTCAAACTTCTATGTACAAATATTTTATTCAGTAGGATGCATTGCTAGAAATGGCTGTTAACTGAAATTTAGCCAAAAGTTTTTTTGTGGGTCAAATGTATTTGCTGCTGGGTAATATCGTAGTACAGGTGCATCTCTGATTACCTTGACTGCTATGAAGTGCTGGGACATTCTACTTATAAAATGCATAAAACGTTCAAATATAATCTTTTCGCAATATATGTTAGTAAGGTTATAGACCAATATGATTCTGGTATTCTGTATGGAGAAAAGTCGTCTGTTATTGTAACTTCTAAAACCTCCTCCTGTGGTTATCTCTCTAATTCATTATATTTTCCGCCACCCCTAATTGATACCATTTATGAATCAATCTTTACAGATGTTTCGGCTGTCTTGGCAGCCTTTATCAAAGTACAAAATAGATTGAAAAGACTTCATTTTGAAAATAAATTGTGACATTAATATTTATGACTGTTTCCAGGGTGAAAGCTTTTCAATGACAGGAAAAATACTTTGTGTTGAGTTTACAAATTATGAGATATGCAAAATGAACTTCAACAGTCGACCCTAAATGTTTTGTGGCTCCAATTTGAATTCTTTTTTTTACAGAGCATTTCAAAGATTTCTACAATTTCACCATAGGCATATTATCTGATTCTCTAAGTGCCGTTTCCTGTCCCCATATTATACGAAGTAAGTAAAAAATGTGTTAGCTGCACTATTGGTAGAACAAGACCTTTCTAATCAGAAAAAAGTGATTAATACTTATTTACAGTTATTAAAAAAAATTACCAACAATGCAATTTTATAAAAATTAAGTTTTTTGAAAAAAATATAGATTCAAACGCACATGGTGGATTTAGCTCAAAAATACTGTCATCAACTTGTACCAAATATGTGGTAGGTGTCCCTTTTCTAGAGTTTTCTTGAGAGAAACACTTTTGTAATATATTGTTTATTAAATTTCATTCCATAAAGTAGATACCTAAACTTCGTTTTGACATTTTCGCACTTCGCAGTTTGATTTTTCAGATTTTGAAGTGGCATTTCACATTTAAATTCTTCTTTAATCCACTGCACAATGAGCAGCTCATCTCCAACTTCAACTCGTTCTTACACAGTTAAAATAAGAAATGAAGTCATATTTGTAGTATTGCTGGTGCCCGCCAGAATAGAACCATCGCCTCCTGCACGTCTGAGACTATCCTGGACTTCGGCATCATGTACTATAGCTGCTTTGGGAAGTTTGATTCGGACTTGGACCTAGCATCCAGGGACTGCTATCCAATTTTCTTTTCTTAGAGATTTCTGAATCTTCAAGTTTTGATCAAGATGAAATACGTTTTGCGTTTCTCCACGGTTGTATCAATCATCAGCGCATCCCCTTGTATATTAAATAGAGTTACGATGTTCAACTGACGTTGGGCGATGATCGCCGTTAAAGCGATGACGATACATTCTGTCCACACAGGTAAATCCAAGTATGTAAGGAGTGTCCATCACGTATTTGGTGACATTGCGGGGAGTTTCAGGACACAATGGATTCACACCGCGCATAACAAGTATGTCACGCACACTCGGTAGCCGAACTGCAGCCGAACACCGAAGGTCGCCAATAAACAATGGCCGATCCCCATTGTAGCAATCCGAAGACTGACTCTTCGACTTATGAAAAATTGTTCTACCTGTCGTAATAATTTTGTCAATTGTAGAAATGACATCGTCCATGTCTTGTTTTCGTTTGGAGTAAGTAGTACGCTGCTTCAATTCTCTGAGACCCCACAAACTTTATTATCACCTCAAAGCATCATCAGCATGTTAAAATAGGAATTTTCCCCAATGGGGCTACCAGATTGTTTCTACTTAATATCCTCCATTACAGGACAGTTATAGCTAACTGCTCTTTGTACGTATTTGTGATTTCATACGAAAGGGATTTGTATAAAATGGTCTAGTATCATTATGGTTTGAAAAAATATATTAAATAGAACGATGGCGTAGAGATATCAGTATTTTAAATAATGAATTTATATAGATTCTAATTTGGGGTCATCAACATGTTGATGAGGACGAGATTTGAACTCGCGTCTCCAGCATTCCATCTTAAATCGCGGTGATGATCCAAATCCGTCTTGTAAGGTACGTTTTCGCTCGCATTATTATCTCCATATGTTTATCTCACTGCCAATCTCACACATTCTGGAGAATACGCCATCCAGGTTACCTTACCATTTTTCATTGATTTGCACATATTTATCTCTATTGTGCGATTTCGCGTGGTTCACCACGTGAGGAATAGTACGTCTAAGACCAGTCGGATGAGCCTAGTAGATTAAAATCAGTATTCGTAATAGTTTAAATACAAAAATTTAATCTCCCTTTCTTATATGCTGATTCATTAAAATTAAAACTCTTTTTCTTTCAGTAACGTGAAGCGATTTATAAAGAAAACGAGTCATTAAAAGAAAAAGAGTTTCATTTGTGAAACTGTGTGTTAAGCATTATATTCACAATTCTGCTAAACGAAAATATGTTCATATATATTTCAACGCGTGGCGGTCAGAGTTATGCAATTCTGACATATTTATTACAATTTCAGTTTCAAGGTAGATTGTGTAACAAGGACTGTGATAGATTTTCAAATTCCTCCAAAGACTTCGGCAGCCCAATATTTTTTTAAGCGAGCTTTTCCATTTTGTTGGTGCTCCAAAATTATTTGAATATGTAGAAAGCCTTCTAGATCAATTGAAAAAAGGTGGTTTCGTTACAGCAAGATTAAACCTCCTACCACAAAAACATGAAAGTTAAAGAGGTGGTTGCTAAAATCGCTCCAATATATATTTTTTTGATAAATCGCCTCAAACAAAGGCAAGAGATCTATCGCGCTGCGTGAGCGCTGCAAGACAATAAAGGTCTATCCACAACAAAATGATTTTTAACAATTGGGAAATCAAGTCCCTTGTAGCTCATTACATCGGGACTCTCCAAAAGAATGACTTTTGGAAGAGGCTCTTTCGGGGGGTTGTAAGCTCGACCTGGTGGGAGTGCGACCATTTGGCTCTTCTAGTCTTTGCTATACTGGCAACTCTTGGTGTGATTATATGAGACAGCTCAGTCGAACATCCGTCATGATAATATATATACAGAGAAATGACATACGGAGAAATTATGCACACTCATACTCAGACCGATCAAAATAAACGACGGATTTGTATATTTTAGAGATCAAGAGCATCAAAAAGCTGTATGTATATATATAATTTAAAAGTTGTGAAGTATTATTTTGGAAAATACTTCACTTCAATCAAGCATACAGGCTTTACACATCGAATGCTTTCATGCTCACCGCCTGGCTTAAAAAATGCTCATCCGATAAGCATATTATTTTGTTCATTACATGAGGATAATCATAAAGCGATAACTAATTATCTTTAAAAAATTCACCATGGCGTCACTAACACAAATTTACTTTGTATTACGGTGAGCAATAAAAACCTTTGTAAAAGCGCTCCGAAATACATGCAAAAAATGAGGAACTTTTATCACGACATATCGTAAATGCGCCACAGAAATAAAGAAGAGGGACATTTATCTACCTCGATGAAGTCCGAAGCAGTTACCTATATAGAAATCTTTTAGTGACCATATGTTTAAGACACAGTCAGAAATGGTAAAAAAATGTCACTCGCTTGTGGAGCATATTATAAAGAAACAGTAGTACAATAATGAATTAACCATGGTGAAAAAATGAAGCCAATGCTTCCCATGCAATGCTATCAATATGGAATGTTTCAGGATCAAAATTTTGCACTCTATATATTTGCCATGGTGTTAAAAATATCAATGATTATGCTTTAATTTCAAGTTCTTCTAAGAGCCTAAATAGCACCCCATTATCCATGATTCCTTTCCGGTTAATGAATATGTTATAATGCCAAGAAATATTGAATATTCCCGGGGTCAAATGATACTTTCATACTTTTGAAAATTTATTACTGATTTCCGGCAAGGTACGGTCATATTTTCAGACCGTTATCGCTTAGGAGGTGAAGTGGAAAAATTTAAAAATCTACCTCGCTCATACGAAATATAAAATCCTTCACCTGATCCAACATCAGTACATTCAATATTTTTTTAGACACTAGTGGGTTAGTCAATTCAACTCGGGATTTTTTCTGATAATGTTTTGTGCTCTTCTTTAGGTAGTTTCTGTAATGATTAGGTAAATACATGTTAACCAATAACAACAAAAATATTCCAACACAATAATTTGAAGAATAGAGTTCTGACTCGTTCAAATAGTTACTCAAAATATCAATGATCAAATATAGTTTTGGAGCGTAAGATGAACATAATTATTTCACTATCACTTATTTCGAATACAATAAGAGCTTCACATCTTAGTTCCATTCCTTTATTTATTACCTATACTCCGATTTTCTCAAACGACCTGGTGCGATTTAAATGGGAATCGATTGTTACGTATTTTTTTCTGAAAATTTACCATATTGCTCATATTGTTTAGCTGATCAATAGTTCCCATGTAATCAAGGCTTTGTATGCTCTCCTCGGGCTCTATTATATCTTCAAAAGTGAAAAATATAAAAAATCAATGTTTTAGATGTGCGCATGTTGCTACCAATAGATGTGAACATGTGTGCTGATAAATATGAGTTTGTTCATTTGATCTAAAGTTAGTATATCGGTATTTTGTTTGTTGATCTTTTCTAAACACATCCCACATTGGATCTTGTATCCTTGACGAAAAGCCTCTCTGGACTCAAAGCTCTTAATGCAACCTTTTGGTTCTAAGGCCTCTCAGACGGTCAAAATAGTGAAAAATGTGATACTTTACATTATAAACATGACAGAAGCCTGTCTGAAATCAAAGCACTCAATGAGCCCTTCTGGTTTTATGGCCTCTCAGAAGGTAAAAAATGGTGAAAAATCTGATGATTTAATTATATTTTACTTAATATTAATTTAAATTTACAGGTATGGATCATGAGTAGCTATGTAATTTTTTAATCCTTAGAGGAACATTCCCCTTTATAGATTTTCAAAATATTTATTCAATAAAGAATAACTAAAATTGCTAACCAAGAAAAGAACAGGTTCGTCCCCAAATACACGGTAATATAACACATTGATATTAGATTACTATACACGGCTCCGATCAAACAGCTCATTCATCAGCATCAACCGCAATGCCATCATACCAGCCCCAATTAGCATGAAACAACCCGCAAGATGTTAGCCTGGCTGCCGGCGCTCATTGTTCCCCCCTTCTCTATCCTGTGGCCTGCCGACATGCCACAACTTGTCCTCCCGTCACCACCACATGGTCGAACATGCCAGCCTAACCGCCATGTTGAGATATTACTCCTACGCCATTTTGTGGGTGACTGATTTGGGGAGATACTGTGGCGGCACTGGGGTTTCAATAGCATGCTAACGATGGTAGCGTTTGGAGGGCTGTTCTAGTAGCAGTTTCTGATCGCTATCAACCAGTTCGCTATAAAACTAGGCATTGATCAATATATAATAATAACAACAATAATAACGTCTTTATTAGGGCGAAATTTAGAAAAGCTACTCTTACATTGAACTCTAAATATCTCTATTATATTGTCTGTACTACGTTTCAGCGAATACCACGCCATGTCCATACATTTCATATTTAGCAGAACACAGATTGAAATGGTCGATTCATTACTGATTAATTTATGATAAAGTCAAAAATAGTTTTCAGCGGCTTGTTACGGAAAAAAATAATCATACTTGCATACTATTTTATATGTTCTTGAAGTTTTTATCAGTTTGTCTGGCAAATAAGATATTTTTGAGGGGGTGCGATCAGCTTCAGTAACAAAAAAATTTGGAGCCGGTACATCAATACACAAATTAGATGATTATTCATGCATTATCATAGATAATGAACATGCTAAATAATAACCAGCGTCTGAAGCATTATTAAATACTTCAAAATACCAGCAAAGTGCAAAATCAAACAAGTTCAGGTTATAGATCTACGAACTCGTAAAATACTTGTTTCATCAAATACCGAGGCATATCCTTTGCAAAGGAATAAAATGGTTCTAAGTAAATCTAGTTGATCCATTTTTTTTATAAAAGTTATTCGTACTTACCCCTCAGCTAAAATCTTTATGTTGTCTGTGCACTCTAAGTAAAAAAATCTTAACCCAACAATGCAGAGTTCCACGGTAGAGTACAGTAGTGCTCGTTATACATTCATATCGGGAGCAACGTAAATCCCAGATTAAAAGAATCATATCGGATATCATTGATATAACTTGATCCCTAAGCGTCCGTGGTTTTCCACGGCACGTGCGATTCGCAGATCAGCTGCGGATACGCTTAAACGCGTCTGATGTAAATTTTCAGTGGCGTACGGCAAACAATCAGCACCGGCTTCATGTATATGTATCTCTGATAGTGGACAAGTATGGATTGTATTTTGCCATCTATCCACCAAAAGTCAGCACTGGATTGTTTCAAAAACGTAAACTGAACTTTAAATAATTTCAAAAATAGAACATGATCAATTTGGTTATAATTTCTAGCTCCGACGCATGCGCAGGCAGAAAATGCTTGCCATAGCTTTCAGTAACATAACCTCACTTAAATGATTTTGTTTGTTACTTTTTTTTGGTGGTAGGTTTACTTTCAGCCGTTTTCTCCAATAATCTGGCCTAGCCCTACGTCTCAACGCGTTTAGTTAATAAAAGTGTGGCGATTCCTTACTTCGTCCGTCACCTTTCGAAAACTTCTTTCGAGGCACAGGCTTGAGACATATATTTGAGTCACTGTGATTGGAGGGAGCAGTTATAAATAAATTACATAATCCATACAGATTAAAATGAAATTGTACTTACTACATATAAGCAAATTTTTTAAGAAAGTATCATTTTTGTCACTTGCCGTTTTGAAAACGTTCGGTGATATAAGGATATATATCACTTTGACAGTTTGAGCGTTATTAGTCAATTTGGTTATATGAGGAAAGTTACTTTTATGTTACATTCTTAGATATTCACTGGAAAGCTCTCAATCCGGGTACTGAGAATGATAATTCCGATCTGTGAAGTGGGCATTGACAAACATGACCGTAATGCTCAGAGTCCTGGACTATTTTTTGAACAATAAGCTATGTAAATATGTAAATACGGATGATTATTGTGGCCAAACACTTTTTGTAATCTTATACAAGAAATTGTGGAATCTTACACCTGTCTAAGACAGATTCAGGATATCGTTGAATAAGTGGTATCATGAATGTATGGTAAAGGTAAGGTCACGCTACTGACTCCATGATCCTCCGCCAGAGCTCCATAGCCTCGTTCCGCGCCCTTTCGAAGGCGGAATATCGCAGGCACCGCCTGAATCGTTGAAGACTTTAATCTCAGTTTTACTCTACTCTCTATGATAATTGCATATACAATCGAGGTTTAAGCGTCTACCCTGTTTTGTAACGTCTACGATTATCAACCCCTGCTTTACGGTTATTAGAGCCCAAATTAAGAAGATTCCAGAAGACGAGGACAGATAACTTGTACAGACTTAAAGGCCTTGACTTAGTTCTCATTCCAGGCAGGCACAAATTACCAGGTAAGGATGAAGCTCTGCAAAACGGGAAATTTTGTGAATTACTTTGAATGTCACTACCGATGCCTTAAATGTCAATAAGCAGAAATTATATGGATAAATCAACCACAGAATCATCCTGTTCTACTTCACTATTGCGAGTGCCAATGTCGCAAGCAGTTCTACTCGACCCAAATAGGACACGCTAAGTGGTGACTCACCGTCTGTGAAGATGTTCGTGTCAGCGTTTCAACACTTCCTTTCTCACACCTTCGCAGACTTGCAGCATAGAACCATCCCTATTCGCCCATCGTCATGGGAGGGTATCGCTATGTTAGGAGAACTTTGCGGGGGCTTGACCTACACCTAACGATTTGCGGCCTATTTCTGTTGCAGCGTTGCTTAGTATACAGGGCATTCCAAAATTGTTTGTATTAGTACAACAATGAAGCTAGTTACTATTTATTGTATTTGATACATTGTTTTGCAAATCTGATGGCTTACCTTCAGAGAAAATTACCTTGGATAACAGTGATACTTGTTTGCACAAGGTTTATTTGATTTGATTGCACGTCTTTCATCAAGTAAGGGACATATTTAAAAAAAATTTAAATCATGATAGGATGTGAAAGAACTTCGAATTATCATATTTATTAAATTGCAACTATAATTAACATGTGTCCTCCATGTTGCTAATGTATATTCAATTGTATACAGAATTTTTGGTTGGATTGCATACATTTTCTCCCTAAACTGTTTTAATTTTTCAGCGTCGTTGATCGTGTTTCGAAAACCAGTTTTTTATCAACTCATCTAAGTGTCGCCCTCTATGGGGAGCCCATTGATATCTTACGAAGCCAAAGGTCCTAACACCTGTACTGCCTTGAAGCGGCAACAGATGTCCCTTAAGAAATCTGTCAACAAGGGTGAAATGATTTACATCCCTTGTTCTTCGTAAATACTTTTACTTAAAGGTATTCACGATGTACCGTTATATCGGCTCATTCACATCAGAAGCTGATAACTTATATAAGGTGTATGCTTTCCACTATACATCAGACCTGCTATAGACATGCATGTTTCGTCTTTAGCCTAGACTCGTCAGTATAGCCTGGTGGTCTGACTGTAGAGAGTAATCGGGTGGTATATACGAGTACATAACCCAGTCAAGGGCGTGATAGCAACATTAACTGATCTAAGTGTCGCCCTCTGTGGGGACAACCATTGAACCTTACGAAGCCAAAGGTCCTAATACCTGGACTAGCTTCAAGCAGCAACAGTTGAGACATCTGTCAACAAAGGTGAACTGGTTTAGATAAGTTGATGTTGCTATCACATACTGGCTGGGTTACTCGTATGTATACAACACCCGATTGCTCTTTACAGTTGGACCGCCAGGCTATACTGACGAGTCTAGGCTAAAGGCGAAACATTCATCTCTATAGCAGGTCTGATGCATAGTGGAGAGCATACACTAAATACTTTTTTTTAAAATTACACAGCCAATAATGCAGTGGTTTAAGGGCAGCCCATGAATTTACAATATGTTTACTTATGACAGTATCTTAAAAAACAGCTGTGAACAATTCTCTAACTAGTCCGTAAATATGCGAAATTACGCCATCGTGCATAAAAATCATGTGAATTTGCAGATATTCGTTACCAGGAACAGTCACAGTTGCGTCATCTGACTTTTGTATCTCAAAAAGGTATGTTCCAATGATGAAATCACTTTTGAGACCACATCAAATGCTGGATTCTGAAAAATCTAACGATTGAAGTAACTAGATTCCATTTTTTATTAGTAACCTGATCACTTAAGATCATATGAGCCTGTTAAGTATAGTCCTTACACCAGATATTTTAAGCGTTTCTAACGATGCTAGACAGCTACGGCAAAGCTCACAGAATAATGTGTTATTTTTCACTAGAGCATTGTTCGGTGGTTTGTTTACCATGAAACATATAAGTAACTTTTCATGTTCAGTTGGACAATGATGAGCTTTAAGTGTATTTAATATTTGTAGAGATTCACCTCAATATTTCCGGTCTAAAAGTAAGTGAAATGCACAAAATGGATGAAGGTCTTAACGACGGATAATGGATTGAGTTGACAGTTTTCAGCCCTCTAAGTATTGTGATCACAATCATGCTTTAATTTAAGACAATAGGTTTTTCGTTGTTTCAAGTCTAGATCAGGAATATCCCAGTCACTCTTTTCGGTCGGCTTTTTTGGAGTCTTTGTGCATAACCTCATTGCATTAGTCAAATTGATCAGAAACATTCGGAAATAACGTTTGAGCAGCGAAACCTCAATCATATTAAATTAAAACTTCCATATATTTCTTATATTCTTGCAATTCAAGTGCATGGAAAAATGTCACCTACAGCTACTTATTTCTAATTTTTGTCAATTCAGTGTCAAATAATACTCCTCAAGACTTGAAAATAGTTTAAGACTTTCCTCTTTACGTTGTAGAAAACGGGATCTTCCAGGAAGTATTATCCCACCTGCAGGATCGTTCCATTGCAAAATACACCTTCTGCTAACGTGCCAACAGAAAAACGCAAATCGTTACCTTATCCTCACGCGAACTTTTTCTTCCCGACTATAAAATTCACTTTTCCAGCAATATTTCATATCGCGAAAATGTAAATACGACAAACAACATTTTTCCACATTCTGCTCCATTGTCGCCTGGCGGAATTTGCATAAAAAATGACGGCGCAGCTACAAAAGGAACCTAACGAATGGTAGGCTAGCGCTAGCTCAGGAAGCTCGCAATTTGGTAACGGAAGTAGACCAGCCGTAGTTGCGAAAATGCCATGTTTATGTCGCCCATTTTGTATGCTGCTGTGCATGCCGTGGATTTTTTCGTGAAAGGACTGGACATTTCGCTCTTGAATCAGGAACGTTTGGTCGTACAGACACAGTTCTAATATTGAAATTCAATTGATTGTATCCATTTCTTCACAGTCCTTGGTTGAGGAGTGCAATTTGATGTTCTCACCATGCAACACTTCTTCCAACACAAAATTAATGCAACTATTAAAATGTTTATAACAGCCCATGCTCGGTTTATAAGCATCATATATAAATATATATGATATAAATCAATAAGAAAATCCTGATAATAAAAACGTTTTTTTTGCTATTTGGTTTGGCGATTATACTTGTCATGTTTGGCATAATAATTGAAAACTAGTTCGCTAGTAACTAAACTACTAGAGCAAAAATACTTGGAAGAAATCCAAATCGAAGATTAAAAAGACGCAGTCTGGTATCTTTGAGGAGTGGTACCATGTCTCGCGAGTTATTTACCGTGGTGGGCTGGTGGTGGTCCGTCCTCCATCTCATTGTATGGTAATGGGTGTCAGCCCTCGGAGACGAAGACGCCGACCACGTCGCCGACGATTTCCACGTCGGAAGACGCGCTGATGCCGTGATGAATGGGCCAGCCTGTCCATGAATGAGTCTGCCGTTCTTTCAGATGGTAATGCCAATGCGGCTGCAACGAGACGCCGTGAAGATGTAGGTGTGAATCGATCGCCGGGATGGTGCGCGAGAGGTTATCGGACCTGATATTGAATACATGACCGGAAAGGAACGGCTGGGGTCACGTGGACTGGCCAAGCTTACGACGGAAATGACTGGTCAAAATATAACTTCGTAAACATTGATGCGCTAAGGAGTAGTCATAATGGAGTTCAACGCCCGTACTAGTATCTTCGCTGTCAAATACGCAACGATCCATCAGAAGAGATGAGATTCGCTTCACCACGGTCGAAGGGGTAGAATCTCTTCACGAACATGCTTCTTTTAGTTCAAGAAAGGTTGAAATAATATATTTTCTTAAATGATCCCGTTTCCTGAATAGACTGACATAAGAGATTATTTGAGACCACTATTTTTATGATTTTTCATGATAGTTGTAATTTAATGAACGCTGGACAAATCCTTTTACTCCTCACATCCCCAAAATTGTACATGCATTTCAATAAACAGAGTAGAGTACTCAATTTTACGATATTAGCATGATATATACATTATAATTCCTCTATCAAAGTTATTACTTTGAGATGCCATGTGTACAGCAATTAAGGCTGGCGAAGTCATCATCATACCAACGTTTTTTTATAGTATTAAGTTACCGCTATGGTTACTCGATAAAGATGGTCCTATGTAATCTTAATCGCCTCCGCAGATAGGTATATTTGAAACTGAACCCTATACAAACGGAACCACTGTGCTTAAGACACATCCTCACTTTCCAAACAGCCGAGTTACACATATTGCCGGCCAGCTTTTAAAATGTTCATCGACGAACGACAGATCGACTGACGGACAGGACCGTACTTGTATTAGTTTGGTTTGACCACACACCAATATCACATTTTGACTTGACTTGCATCCTGTACTTGCATTGTCAGTAATGCCTTAGATGCATGGGCGTATAACGAACTTGCGAAAGCATGGTTAGAGAGAGACGACTGCAGGCAGTCCAAAAGGTTCATAGCAGGCCCCAACAATCGTAGCTATGGCTATTGAACCAGAAGAGGGATTCACTCCACTTATTAGTAGGGATCCTCACAGGTCACTGCAGATTGAACAGGCACCTGACACTCATACGAGTGGTCAAAGGCATCTAGTGCTGGGAGGAGGACGAGACCTCGTTGCACTTCCTGGGTGGGTGTGCCGTATACAGCGGCCTTAGGGCTGAAGTGTTTGGCACAGAAGACTTTGTCTGCGAATAGTGCTACTTAGCGGAATGGTCGGACATCATGACCTTTATTAAAAGGTCTGGAAGGTTCGACACAAGAGAGTTACCATGTCTGCCATAGTTCTAGTGATGGTCTTCGGTGTCGGCAAAAAGGGCAAAAGGTCTTGCCAGGCTTTGTCTCCCCATTTACTACTACTACTGCATCCTGAATACGAATTTGTTGAAAGAGGAAAATGTTTTATTTTTATTTATAACCTTGGTATGAGATTACCTGTTCTCTAAACAGGTGTTGAAACCAGCTTAAATCATACAAAAAAACGAAAATTATCGTACAGCCAGGTTTTGAACATTGCAGAAAGCTTATGTCAAATTTGACAGTCTCACTATGATTTAAATATAAATCGAAACACGTCACTGAAAGCAAAATGGTTTTATTTGTGATTTGTGTATTAAGTACACAATTATTTTATCTGCAGGATGGAAGAGGTTCTCCATATCGGAGCATCTACAATATACATGAAAAAGCTTAGGCGCTTGGTTGTAGATTTCCTAGACCTTGTGTGTTGATTATGATCATTACATATGTAGATAGTTTACCAGTATCGTCACCTTGTAGCTGGTATTGCGGAGCAAAATATCACGAAATTCGATGTTCAAGTGGGTATGTCCATGAGCGTGTACATCGATTCGCCGTGTTCAAAACCCACCACTCGATTATCTCTCGGAAACATGCCCAACAACATTGCAAGCAAATATCAACGAGGCCAAGTAAATTATTCATGCTAATATCTATTTTCGCTACACTTGACAGCCAAGTATGCCAGCCTATCATCCATGCTAGAACATCAGATTTCATCATTCTTTTTTGATATAGCAATGTTGGTCAAGTATTCCCGGTTCAGTCACAATAGTTGAAGTCAATTTTCATCCCTTCAGCCTATTCCTTAACTATTTAACTAGGTTGTGTATAATAGATATAAGGCTGAAATGTAAATCTAATGAGCAATTCATCTGAAAAGTAAAAAATGATCAATATAATATAACTAAAAAACAAGCTGCATGTAACAGGGTTACGATATACAGATTTAATCCTCCTTATTTGGGACCTAAGAAGAAAACCATAAACGCTTGAAGAAGAAACGTATGGTTCGACTGTAGGTTTCGTTCGGAGTATAGATCAGATGCTTCCTTGAAGCTTACCTAACCAGGCAGTCTACAACGGATGCTGCTAAATAGAGAGAAAGTTGTGTCACACGAATCGAACTATAAGTTACTCAAATTTCTTATGGCGATATTACACAGCTAGCTTAAATGGCGTATCCATAGTCAACATTCGTACATAAGGTGTTACAGATATTCAAAATGACGTACAATAAAGCTCAACTCAAATACTAACAACCTTATCAGATGATGATGGATTACTCTGACATACATAGGAAATTATTTGTCATATAGATAATATATCTATAGTTTGATTGTTTCATGCATCTCATAGATACGTGTCTCTAGGCTAGAAATCATATTTTTTATATATCTGCTGTAGGCATATACAGAAGCTTTGGTTTTATAGTTGCGAAAGACAAATTTTTTTCTTGCTTCTAGATTTCCAGTAGCTCTCATTTCAGTGATGTTTTAAATTTAAATAACAAATTGCATTTTTTATATAAGCAACTTAAGCCGCATTACCAACCTGTGCATTCCAATTGAACACTCTCGAGTCTTTATTTATTGGTTATCAGAAACAAGCATATACATTTTATGTATCCTGCTTTTCTTCGTTATATCATGGATAACAGTAACATGAGTGGGTGGAGTTTATTTTTGTGTGTGTGATAACTGCTTGTGAGAAACCTCTCGATACACGAGTAAAAATAGTGGACTCCTTTAGTCCGATACTTTGAGAAACCTCAGTTTCATACATAAATTTAATTGTTTTGAAGATAATTCCATGTTATGTACAACAATACTGAAGCCACAACAGGTACCGTAGGAGAGGTTTTTGTAGCAAACCAGTTTGTAAGCTTTGACATCTGTGTTCTTCCATTTTTTCACGTATTACACAAAGACTAGCCCTGTCTTTTATCTCTGAAAACTATAATTTGATATTATTATATCATCATCAAAAAATATTTTTATCTGATAGTTCTGTAACTGGCTTACGAGATGCAGATGGCGTCTTTTACAAATACCACCCGATGTAGTAAAACAATATGTATTCCATAAAGTTATAAAGCTTCATTAAGATGAATAAACCTTCCAGTAATCTTTTGACTTCTACATTTTGCAACTCAACAGAATCTCTGCTGTTATTGTGAATGATGTTGGATTCCGGAAATTCACATCCCTCAAATTAGGCCTTAAGGTCAGATACAAAGAGCAATATGTCTAACATAAAAACCTAAAAGGACCTCTGCAGTCTGGAACATTGAACGAGGTGAATCTTAGTGTTATGAGATGAGCTTCTTCCACGGCTGTTACAATTTGTCATTTATCCTTTGGCAGGGTTTTTGTAGCACGATAGGCTTTTCGTCCTTCATGGCAAGGTTATATATAAAAAAGCCTTTCCAAAAGCAAAAATATACAAGCTTCATGTAATTATTGATAGAGATATCAACAATAAAAGACGTGGTTGCTAGTTTCCGGGTACCTCATGTTTTAAGATGTTTTCCATAAATTGCAGACTCAAAATAACCGATGGGGTGGAAGTGAATAAAAATGACACAACACATCATGAAGTTGGTGGAACACATATAGTGACTGTGGCCTGGACAGGTAGCGAAACGAAACAATTGTGTCAGATATCCTTTCGATAGCGACATCTCTCAGTTATATTTTATTTTCTGAAAAGCCCAAATGTAGACTGTGATTTTTTCATCTGAAAAGGTACTCGGCCATCTAAAGGGCCTTTTGTTAGAAATTAATCTCTGGAAATGGTTACAAGGCAGGACAGCCAGTGGTGTAGATACAGCTATGTGTACATGTTCACATTATTTCAGTATTTCTTTTAATTTCGGTCGAAGAAGGTTCACCAGTTCTGTTCTTACCAAGTTTCGGATTATTAAATATAAACCGTTATCAATTGTCTGCAATACTTAAAGATGTATATCGGTATAATGATGATTTAAGAAGCGGTTACATGTAAATGTAAATTAGCTACTGTATGTGTATATTGGCTGCTTTGAACTATATTTAAACAAAATTAATAAAACATAGTAGGAATAGCAAATAGAAGAAGATAATATATGTATTGCTGTGAGCAAAAACAAGGCATTCTTCTCTGAATATTTTCATTCTGAAATGAGCACGTCTCTTCATACAACAAATTGTTGGGATGGTACGATAGTATATTGAATTTCCACTGAAATTCCTCGGTATAAGTATTTATTATGGAGGTTTATGATACCTCAAATTGTTTACCTTTAGTTAAGTATAGAGTTAATTGAAATAAATAACTAGAGATAGATAAGAAATAGAGTGGCCGAGATAAATAGTCAACCTGCAAAGTCTCATTAGAGATTAGTGTTTCATAAGTGAAAAGCTCAATGATTCTCTAATGTTCGTAGTTGTCGTTGGAGGCTATCAGTAGCTACTTCTAGGATATATATATATATATATATATATATATATATATATATATATATATATATATATATATATATATATATATATATATATCTTGATTGAATATGTATGTTCATAACAGCTCACACGCATATATAGTGTCGATTATATACATACTTTCACTCGACAGTATACACAAAAAAATAAAAATAAAAATACCATCCCACAGAAGGAATATAATTCAAATAAGGTATTTTGAGGATATTAACAGGCTGCAAATCGAATAGGGAACAAGTTCTTCCAAAAGCTGACCTAGGGAAAATAATGTGAGAATACGATAGATCTGAATAATTTTAATAATAATAAGGTTAAGTTTGGAAAGTGTTACCTCAACATTTGCCTTTTCTGGTCTGAATAGTAACTTGAATGCATCTAGGCAAAAATAGGTTGTTACGCCAATGATCTGAGCACAGATATGGGAGTGCCGGCACCTCACCTGGTCCTAAGAGTGACTCTGGGGTTTCCGATACGAGCGTGGGCACACAGAGAATGTGCACAAAAAATAATCCGTCTTATGACATGATACCAGTATTTTTTAGCCGGAGGCATTAAATCAGCTTATAGTTAAGTCTGTATCATGACGTCAAAGATCTGCGGTGGGTTCAACAGAAAAATCATTGTGAATGAAATTCTTGCATTAGGTAAACAATGGATAACAAGTTAGAAAACGGGATTTTGTTCATGATACACTTAAATGGTATCAAAGAAGCAGAAATTGATTTATCTGAAATATAATAACTGAAGAAAAATGAAACTGACCTGATACGTTGCAGGCATTGAGTTAAAAACATAATGAAAATATAAACTAATAGAATTTCTGCTTAATAAAATGTATTAAAATTAGTGCGATTGACCTTTTTATTTGAATATAAACTAGTGAGAAAAAGGATTGTGATGACTGAACCTCCATAATTGACAGTTTCATGATTTTGGTCAGCATAACCGACGTAGTTTTGTTTTCAATGAATTCGATTATGCTTTAAAATATGATCAGGGATCTCTAGAATGATAAAAAAACAAGAAAGAAAAATAAAATTCCTGAAAAAAATATGCACCATAAATAGGTATGGAGAATATAAATCAATTCACTTATTGAACCATATTCATGCAAAGTTAGTCAGAGTCTATTGGCCAACTGAAGGAGTTGGAAGTACTATTGATTTAACTTCAAATTCTTTGGAATATCTCTTAAAATTGTTATCTTATTTATGTAGCATAGACACTTGCTTTGCTCTGTATCCCGCTTCTCAACCTATTTTTCATGTGCTAAATTTGACTTATCTTCCTAGATATATAATTCTTCTAAATTTTGCTTCGATAGTTGTTAGGTTTCTATCCCTACGTCCAAATGAGCATTCAATCAGAGTGATTGGCAAACATGACACAATGTTAAAGACAGCAGCTATATTTACAGACACTCGATTATAGCAATTTTAAGAGAAAGACCACAATAATATAAAATAAGCTTAAATCAGAATCGATCAGTCAATTCAATCTCCTAGATGCCTATGAGTTTTGAACTCTACAATTGTTAAAAAAGGTATCTGACCACTAAAAATGAAATATTTTGATCCGCACTTGAAGTTAACGAACTTCGGCCTGGCTCAATATCTGTTTATCAATTTTTCATAACTTTGCCCGACGTTTTGGACTATCCGTATATTATAAAAAATTAATTCATTCACAAAAATATCTGCATCGCACGTTAGTGTGCTAATTATAATCCTACAAGCACTGCGCCGATTCTCAAAACCTGTTTAATATTTTTTACCTGGATTGTCTCTTTACATCAAAATTACGTCACAATTATTCTAGCAACAGAAAAAACAGATTAACAGGTGTTACAGCATATGCTGCGTTCTGTTCAAGAAAATATATTTTTTAATTATTCTATTGCACTGTAATTGATGATTTATAGAACCACTTCGTTGATAAACTATTAAAACCTACGCCGAGACAAGAAGACCAAGAAAAAGTTATCGAAAGTTGACCAAGCTAGTTGTGAGCGTAGCGTAATCCGAATACACAATAATTAGAGTACAGTCAAAGGGTAAATTGTGTATAGGATGTCACATGTTATAATAGTGTGTACGTTTCTTACGTAGTGAACAAACATAATAATTATTAGATGATTAATTAGGAGTAGTGCCCAATAAATATTATATTTTGTACCCCTAATCTTTTCTCTGAGCCCACTGAAAATACATAATTGACTACGCCCTGAAATGATGAGAAAGCGAAAAAATATACAAAATCTGACAGTCCGACGATGATATAAATTTAATTTGAGACTTCTGTGATAAACCCGCAATTTATTATCTGAATGAATAAACATCGTAAATTCAAAATTCCAAATTTCCAAAAAAAAATCACTCTACCAGTAATGTTCAGGGAGGCTAGTAGTATATGAAATAATATTTTTATTTATTTGATTTCTGCCAATTACTCTACTTCCAATATAACGACCGTGCCTATAACGAAACCGCACTGAACACAGATCAGCATTTAACCAGAATTGGCGATGACAAGTGTAGCGACAGACAAAGAAACATAAAGACGGATTTACATTCAGAAATTTGGAACAATTCCTGTTCGATATTTTGCATTTGCGCAGGAAGTAGGAACCCTGACACAAAAGTGCCCACTATTAATTGATCACTTTCAGAATTTTGATGGTCAGGGAATATTCTTCCATCTAAGATGGACGAGCAATTTGAGCTAGAAAAGTTTGGCAAATGCATTCAAACACGTAGGACCTTCACCTTCTGTGATGTTATCGGTACTCTGGTTAAACATTTGCAATTTTAATTAAGCTGCTTCCTTCTATTCATAGATATTTCACATTAATAATTATTGTATTTAGAAATAACACCGGCCTACCGTATATCTGTTATTAAGTTCTAACTCACTGCAATCCAAAGGTATTGCCGCATACACATCACTGTTTAAATATATCAACACTACCATTACCATTAAACTTCTATGATCTGATAGTGACAGGATACTGCAAGCGTTCGTCAAGTGGAAGTGTCTTCTGAAGTACCTCACATGATAACACTAACATACTTCATCTGTGTGTTAGGTCCCACAGGTGTTAAGTAATATTACGGAACTACGACGAATAACTGCCATAGATAACTACTATAAGTGTGCACTATTTGAGATCTGGGCTCATGATTTTATCAATTTTCTATCACATTACATGCAGACAGATTAACCTGCAGCGTGATTTATAGAAGCTAACAAAACGGTTCATAAACCATGTGATATAGGCAAGAAATATCCTTGAAACAGGTATATTTTATTGACTTCGTAATCAGTATACGCTGCATGAATAACATTACCTCGTATCTCATCCTACTTATAGATCCTTATAACAGTAATACACAAAAAAGGCCCATGCCATTGAAAATTTTGTTGGCTCAATACAATCCAGTGCGAGGTTTCATAGAAAAATAGTTTATGTACATAATATTGTTGAGGCAACAGCAAATACTTATGTAGCTTTTAAGTACTTACAGTACTGTCCTTGAATTACAATAAAACCAACGTCCTAAAAGCATGTTGAGCTTGTAGAGTAACATAAAACAAATAAATACAATAATATTGTTTGCGTTTACTAGTGACCTCAGCTGCTGTGGAATGTTCAAATGTAGAGTGATGTATATTATTGATAAATCCAGAAAGAGGAAGATAATACATCGTTACACTAGAAATGAAACGTTGCGCGATTTCTATGATGAAACAAAAACAGCAAAGGTGTAATCTCAAGGTCATAACACAAAATCTCTCTCATTTAGAATCCAAGAACAGACCATAACCAAAAAGAGAATTAGTTGCTTGGGGTACATGATTTTATCAATATCCCTCCTTGTAGGATACCCAAACCAGACAGAGACACAATCTAGTGAGGAACCGGACAGAAATCATAATTCAATTTTATATAGGCAGATTCTATGACCTTCATTTTGAAATTGTTGTCTTCTATGTGTAGTATAGAAACTTCCAGTCCAGTCTGTGTTTTATAACCGAAACACGTACATCGAATTTTGTTGTTTTTGCCTCAGTTATATAACTTAACGTTATTTGATTCTACACTATTGTATGTGTGTGTGTTTTTCTCATGAGACAGGTAACATTTTGTTTATGGTATGATGATTCATTATGTTCCTCATATTGGACTTGTCAACTACACACATTATTATCTCTGCATTCGAGCATATTATAACAGTCCTTAATCAGTTTTATGTACTTTGAAGGCCGCTGATGCAACCGAAACTTTGTTTAAGTAATTACAGGTACTTTCAATTAATGGCCAGGACAAAAAGGTATTTAATTAACTAGAAGACCCCAGGATACGTTTTAGAAGGTACGTTCAAGTGTTGAAACGACATTCCCCTTCCATTATTCGAAAATACAATTGTTAATAATACAGTATTGTTGAACTTCAGAATATCATTGTTCCTTTAGCTCATTTATATATACCTGTACTAATGAATATGTGCGGTTGGATACCAAATATCCGAAGCATTATGTCACGTCTTGCATATTCACAGATGTATGATTTCATACTAATTTATTTATATAATTGCAGTCAGGAATCGACTCCAATAATAAATAATTAATCTCGTTGCCCGGACATTGTTTGTTTAAATAATCGTGATGGACTAATTAGCACGACTAATTATTGATTCAGTATTTCCTTTGCCAATTATGATATTGTTTGTTATACTTATTTCAATATTGTTATTTTGCTTAGGGTAATAATATGTTACCTAAAATATATCATCATTAGCTGGACAAAAACGCTGTTTTTTGCTAAATTTAGAATACAAGGTATTCACTATTCTGTGACGGAGAAATATTACTAATCAGAGTAGATCACGACACTGAGGCTTCATCACATTCCTCCTTTAGAATAGATCTTTATCCACCTAATTTGACAAAAAACATAATGATGGAATCAAAGGGAGATTCTGTTACGCGGCTATAAAGAATCAGCGCTTTCAAAAATGGATTCTCACGTTCATACGGCAACTTGTCTGTATCATCTTCCAGCAATAAAGAAAAATTGCAGTGCCAGCGACACGGCGTTGTTATTGCCTGAACATGAACGGATTGCCCTTTTCTCCTTGGATTCTTAGCGAAATGTTTTTATCTAATTAATTTTTCAATTCTCGCCGTTCTTCCAACGAACTGTTATGTTTTTCTTTAGCCGTGTTTTAAGCAGTTTTGAGAGTGGCATAAGTATGTAGGTGACAGTTACTTGACTTTCTTTTTCCACAAGGTGGAAGCTGATACACCGTTCGCATTTTAAAATCGCTGCTGTACCTCGATATACAAACGACGCGCGCAGTTTGAAATTCGGGAATGTGGCTTTCGGGGAATTCCGCGTAACATCATCCCCGTTCAGCAACGAGTGGACAAGTGCCCAGTTAGCTTAGAGAGAGCGTCCGACCGGCAATCTGAAGGTGTGCGGTTCGAATCCCTTACTTTTCCGGATTTAAAAATGCGAATTGTGTACTGCATAGATAGGAATTGGAGTAAAGCTTCTACAGTAGAAGGGAAAGCAACAATTATGCTCCACATCTGACTTCTATCTACATACTGCATGTTAAGCTACCTACCAAAATCATAACGTAGAAATATATAGTAGAAACGCTCCCGTTCTCATTTCAACTACGAACATTCCAAGTACATTCCCGAGGTACCAAGGTAAAATTTAACCTAGGAAGCGTACCCTTGTCCATGGCTAGAATTAAAATTCAGTGCAACCAGCAAATACATTCAACAAGTGTTAATCAATACAAGTATGTGTCTAGAAAATAATCGCGTATAAATTAGAATAATTTATGGTAATGGACCTGAGGAGTCGCGGTAGTCCGTCAAACGGCCGGATTAAATCTGTAATTGAACTCGCAGCGCTGTACTCGGATTATTTAAATCAGTTTCCCATCACTTGGAATCTAATCTTTGTCATTTTGATGATGTGACGAGGACAATTTGCTCGTCTAGATATCACGAATGACTTACAATACTGGTGTAAAATGAAGCTGCGGCTAGTAATTCTAATCAACATGTTTTTAATACAATGTTGATCTGCAACCTTCATAATGACCATCAGGATATTTGAATCAGGCATTTGTGCCTTAATGTTCTGACTGCAACATCTAACGTTGCTACGTAGCACATGTCAGCTATAGCTACCCACCATGCTAATTCAATTCTGGAGAGCACTACAAAAAAGGAAGGGAATTATAAGGAAACTGGAACGTAGTAATGGAGAAGCCCGATCCGCAAAAAATATAGTTTTTCCTGTTTCTGTTTCATCAACTGTTTATACCAAGTCCTTAGTCCTGCATTCTACCTGAATACTGTTAATAAAAGTACACACAAAACTCTGTATTTCACGTGAAGGGATGTGCATTTGAAGTAAGTTTTGGAAATCTTTCGAAAATATTTGAAATATTGGGATTCTTTATATCATCAAACGATTTGAAATCTTTCAGATGCTCCAATATTACTTATTGACGTTAAATATGTCAACAGCTTCAAAATACGATTTAAATCTTTATTTCGAAAATGATACCATTGCGTGGGAGTACAGCGTCAACCTACTTGACGCCGTCTTTATATACTTTTCACAAATATTAACTATTCATCGTCTGAAACAGGTACAATACTTATTACGGTATGACAAAGACTGCATTCAATCACTTAAACAGATTTGCTTCTCGACTCACGCGGCTCTCCTGCAACATAGCAGTTTTCAGGAGCTGTACCTTGTTTCCCTGCTGACGGGATCCATTGGTCCATTGGTTTAATATCAGCAACAAAACACACCTACGCTCAGCGTCACTGCTGATCTCGACTTTCTGTCTTTTGACCTTGAACGAAAACTAGTTCAGTGGTCTCAATATATGAGTATAAATATTTCCTAGAAATCACATATTCTGGGCCAAGAAAGTTACAATCGATTTGGCTCCATACTCGTCAAAATTACAAAGCCCATTTTATCTATTTATTTTTACAAGCTTTTATTTAACTTGCAATGTTATGTATGTATCTATCTATGTACCTAATTATGTTGAATCTTGCAACTCAAATTTGAAGCAGATATCTTCAACCGATTAAGCTGAAATTTTGTATACACGTTTAGTTTGGATGGCAGTGCATGTGTGACGTCATTCTACATCCAATATGGCGGAACACCCATGATGGCGGACTAGCTATTTTTAATGCACTCATACAATATTGGTATCAAATTAAAGAGCTTGCTGAGAACTCGAAAAGTTAGAGTGACGTTACTCAAGATTCAATATGGAGGAATACCCAAAATGGCACACTAGCTATTTTAATGCACTCCTACAATATGGGTATCAAATGAAAGGACCTTCTTAGAGTAACTCAAAAATAAAGTGATGTCACTCTAAATCCAATATGGCAGACACCCAAGAAGGCGGATTAGTTATTTTTTATGCGCTCCTACAATATGAGTATCAAATGAAAGGGCTTGCTGAGAATACGAACGTAAGCAAATAAAGATGGTGATCATAAACGACGGTGCTCCAATCTGTCTGAAATTTTGGTGGTACTGGGGTTTTTGCAGACGTGTCCAACGATAATTTAAAAGTAAAAAATAAATTAGTAGTAAAATACGTTTATTAAATGCGCGAAGAAGATAAACTTTTCATTAAAAACCTTTACTATCAACTTATAACGCCATTACAGAATTTATATGGTATAAAGCTTACCGCGAGATTTACCTGTGTAGATAAACAAGTAAACTTGATCTGATTGATTTTAATTTTTAAAATTTTTAAACAAAGTAAATACGAGTACATAGACAAGCTTATACTTGGTTTACTAATAGCTGTATCTGGTAACTGTGGTAACGGGATTTGTAAAGGAAGCAAACCAAAAAGTCTTTATGTTTGATAATTTGATTAATTCATTCAATGTTTTTTGCTTACAGTATAAATGTCTATATTTTTTCAATAGTCAATTTTTGTCTATCTCCTAACATTTTGTAAATCCTGAAGAGAATGTTAAGCTTAAAGACCAGACGGAATATAACAAATACTCAATGTTCCACAGTAAATAATTCTAACTCACACCCGACAATTTTCTAGACACACACTCGAATTGTCACACTTGTTGAATATATTTAGTGATTGCATTGAATTTCAATTTCGGCACGGACTGCGTATTGAAATTCCGTGTGAGGACGCCATGTAAATTTTGTGAAAATCATTTAAATAATTTTGTGGTTTCGAGTACACTAGTCAAACATGAAGTAAACTGATCTATAGCAAAAGTATGGTATGCATATCAAGTAGGTGTGCGTTGTTTGCAGCCGAGCGTCCGTTTACTGTGACGTCAGTCCTACCGTACAATTGTGAATTTTTGGCTGAACCCACTGGTTCACTGTTTCTAAATGTCGTTGAGTTGAAAGTAAACTATACAGCAGTAGGCTGCGCTTTGTGTGTTTGTACCTTAAAGACGGATAAGCTTTTCGAAACCAGGATTGCTCGCTGGCTTTGCGACGCTCGCGTAGGCCGAGCCAATCTGCAATTGTTGATTATGTCACCCGGCAACACCATATTTTTCCAATTTAATTTTTCATTTGCCCACGACACGACGGTCGGTTCATCCTTACAAGTTGGGCTCGGCGAGGCCTCGGGAGTGCCCGTGCCGATCGCAAACACCGGGAAGGTTGCAAGACGGATGACAACGCAAAAAGCTACATGTTTGGATGGGATCGGTGGACTTTTTCTTTGTAGATTGGAGAGAGCTTTACATGCGAAAGCTCCTCTTACGATTGAAACTGTGTACTTTGATAAAGGTCGCCATGGCAGGCCTTATATTAGATAAGCTATTTTAGTAGTCCTAACTGGTTTCAATTTACGATTAAAAGAAGTATATAAACTGAGGAGACAATCACAAGATAAGTTCTAAAGTTTCATTAACCATGATATTATTTTCATGAATAACGAGCAGATAAAATGAACTAGCATTTGTGGACAGTAAAGTTAATTTGGCATGCATAAAATAATCCATGGCACTAATTTTTGCAACAGAAAGAATAAGAACGGCTAGAAGCTTTTACTCAAACTACTTTTATTTCAACATTAGTAGGAATATTTATGTTAATGATATAGGTTGTAAGAACCTTTTGAAGCTTCTTTTCTATCTTGTATCTTATAATAAAAACATAGTCAATAATAATAAGCACAAAATGGAAAATGTTAAATAAACGTAGATGACCCCTGCTATGTGGGACGAGTAAAGAAATATACGTTATAAGAATGATCATCACTTAAGGTACTCATTTCCAATGACTAACTTAAAATTTTAAACTAAGACTCTTCTAATCAACGCTATATACATAGCACAAAATTTACTATTTACAAAACCGGTACCTTGACTGTCGAAAATAAAACAACTGCCACTAACAAAAATGTCAATTATCGCGCGGTGTTGTCGGATTTACGGTTTTTTACAAATTCCTCAGATTTGCCAAGTTCTTGATACTAAATTTGTACCACCTTGTGTTCATAGAATGATTGAAAATACAATAATGTTCCCCCTTCCCTTCCACTCCTCCAGGACAGCGCGCGCTGCGTTTGCAGCTGCGGTTACTTCGCCATTTAACTTGGGTTCAGATAAATCACTTAAAAAATACAGCCCCCCCCCCTCAAAGCAACCGCATCCGCTTATTCATCTAACTTGTATTCAAATAAATAACTTGAAAGAATACAGCGTCATTCACCCCTACCATTTTACCTCCCCCCCCTATCACCATTGGTTGCAACAGTTGTGAAATAAATATTTCTGCTAAAAACCATCAGGCAGTTTAATGTCTTAACCTTGAACTGTACCTGTGCATACTTGATGACATTTTTATCATGGTTGTTCAAAGATATTTGCAATAATATCATTCTGATCTCCGATCTACCTTTGTGTCTATTTCAGAGATATTATTGTTAATTAGTGGTGCTGTTATAAATCATCTCGATTCTGATTACTGTCAATATAGCCGCAAACTACGAATATTTTCAAATAATCCCAATATGAATAATTGTTAACATTTGTATTAATACTCAACTCTCAATAATAAAACTTGAAGCATGTTTTGAGCATACCTTACCATCCAAGTACTGATGACTGATTGTAGTGAATAATTCTGCCTCAAAAATTTTTTGACACCACGATGCAACTGCTTAACTATTAGATACACGCCCTTATAGATAAAGTATGGCAGCTTAGGAAGTGTAACTATGCGTATGTTTTACTGTCTGCGAATAAGCGTTAAAATCTGTCACACCGCTACTCGTCCTTGGATGAACTCATCACAGATGGTAAATGAGGTGCTGCACTTTGATTTAACAATTCCCATAACGTTTTCTTCAGCAGCCATTCATTAAATTTGTAATTTTCTTGTGTATATTTTAGCAATTAAGACATGAGAATACTGCTAACAAATAAATTACACGTATATCCGGGCCTAGTAGTGACTAAAGAATAGTATTCTCACGTTTTGCTTCTTCCGGCCCCAAAATAATCCCGACATGATTTAAAGAAGTGTTATCTGGTCTACGTAATCTGGCCCACGTAGCTCGCTCCTACCAGAAGCGCTTCATGTCAAGCTTCCCATTGTGGCTTGGTTGCAAATCAAATCTGTACGTATGTCATTTTTTGATAATTATCTTAGAAACGTACGAAGTAAAATGCCGGCGTTTTGTTCATCCCAAAACAATCCACTCTTGTGACTGGTTATTATTTGTTAAGAAAAATATCAAGCCTTACAAAGATATTGCTTGTATTATTCAAATATCCGTCATTTTTAGGCGTATTCGAAAGATTTTATTTTGGTTGTTTAAGTTTTTAACGCCGCACCTTTCTAGGGCCTACAAATTTTATCATGAATACGATGTATTACTTTGATATTTCTGAGGTGTAGTTAAAATGTAAGATGAATTGTGTATAGTCAGAGTACTTCATTTTTTGTGGAATATTTTTTATTCCCTAAACATCCCTATTATGGGATTTTTGGTGAGAGTTCGATAAATTCTTGATGAATATGCTGCACGTATGAAAAAGGAGATATAGAATAAACATAATATGTGAAAAATTCTTCAAATCTGTGAATACTAGTTAATATAATTTCAGACTTTACACCATTGAATTATGGTCTGACAAAAAGTCTGTAATGTGTATTACTCTATTAGTAAAGCTTTGTGCTAGATTGATACAATCTGATTCTCGTGATGGAAGAGTTTCATCAAGTAAGTGTCCTCTTAAGTAACTATATTTTTTTTGGATGGCCTATTTACATGCAGATTTCAAAGCATAATTAAAAAAACAGCATATGAATGTATAAATAAAGATAAAAGGTATTGAAAATATTGATACATGCCTAATAAAATAAGATTTTTGTAAACGCGGCATTCAAAACTATGCTATGATTTTTTAGATATCAAAACAAATTATGCAATGATTACTTGACGGTACGTGATTGGATGTGATGTAAGTTGTTCATACTTGGTTCAACATATTTTATATATGTGTTCTTTTGTGCTGTTCTGCCACACAAAAATCGAATGTGTTTCTCGAGCTGTTAAACTGTCGCACAAACGCAACAAGAAAACCTGTACCAATTCCGGCTAGAAAGTTCTGATTTTAAGAACTAAGGAAAACATTAAAAAATACAACTACGTCAGAACTATGAACCGGTGAACAGTTTATTTGGGTTTAGACTGTTATTTTGAATGGAAAGTAGGATGTTAGATTCAGAGATACATTCTTAAAATTTGATCAAAGTCGTAACATTTTATTTAAAAAATAATGAAAAGGATGCCCTTATCATAAATTCAGGTTTTCCTCAAAGGAAGTGCTGAATTAACCATATTTGGTCAGAAAGTCTGTTCGAAATGGTCACTAGTTGTCTCTCTGTCCCAAGACCGTTCGTATACGATAAAATTAATAGAATATGGTGAATTAAATGAGAATCCCCAAACATAAGGATCCCAATTTTTGTATAAATATGTAGTTACTCGGAGACATACGTCGTCGACCGATTCAAGAATAGAATTTGAAATTCTCATTACGTTTAGAACACTCTTTCTGTGTACAAATACATATATACTGGTTGCTGTTACTATAAGCTCGACAGATAACTAAGCGGTGTCACGATAGCTCGGCGTCAAAAAAACCAGTCCTGTAATTTTCCGCAAGCATTCGCAAAAGACATAAATAAAGGACAGATCGTATCGTTTTCCTTTCTATCAGGTCGACACGTGTCACACAATCAGTGATTCACTTTACATATTAGTTGGTCGACTAGTCCTGCAGCAATAATTGTTTATTTTTAAGACGCTGAAACGATTGCGCGCTTAGAATGATTCAGGATCTTGCCTTGAAAGAAAATTCGCGTAATAAATATTTTTATGTCGTCCTACGTACGCGTTTATTTATATCCAGCAGGAAAATTTATTAGATAACGTATAAATCTTGTTGCCTAAGCTGGCCACGTTTGATTATTATATAAAATTGTTGGAATTATAGGAGCAAGTGGCGGCCAGTTAGGCGGGATTGCGTAATAATGGCTGAATGCCACGATCTCGGCTGTCCTTGGAGTATAAATCCTATCCTAGGTGTATTGCTTCATTAGTTTTGTTTTGTCCTTACCAGTCATTCAAGGCTCATTTGTAAGGAATTATACAAATTGAATGTTGTATATCTCCTCGTACGGTGGAGTCTCACACATATATCTAGGTGCGAACACTGAATTATTACACAGTTCAAGTCATTGCAGTTGAGCAGCTATGTTGATTGAAGACCTGGATATTAGTACACTATTGACTGCGATTTAAATTTATCATCATTGGGGATCAAACCTAAATGCAACTACGCTGGCAATCCCTGTATTCACAGAGAAGTTAACATTCCGTGCCTATATATGATATAGCTTAAATTGTAATCTTGGCATTAGGATCCCTGAGCTCGTTCTGCCATTCTATTATTTACAAGAACCTAGTAGATGAAACAACAAATAAACATACATTGTAGGTTATTTTTTGAGTTTACTCTGTTAAACAATCTTTGTCTTAGATTAATACCTTTAGCTATTTAATAGTTAATTCTATAATTTTTGTTTTTAATCAATAGTGGTATTTAAGACAAAAGTGAGATTGGCGCTACAATGTCAATAGCGATCTGTCAAAAATAGAATTGCCCTTTAAACAAATTTCAACCATTTTTTTCCTGAAATACTTCCTTACTGAGCAGCTTTTAATGGTGGAGGATTTGTCTCTGCTTTGCTTATGACATGACCATACCGTATTGCACAGCTTGTTCTCTTTTCATGTGGCTTTTTTCCAGTGTGGTACCAGTTTATTGAAAAATGATTTGGTATTTTAGAACTGCTGATCCACTACAAGTAATTCTTAGAAATATTGAAAATCTCCGGAGACTAAAAATTAGGAAGGTGTAGTTATTCAAGATTCAAAATATTTAGTTTCTAAAGTTCAAAGTTTCTGAAATACAGTCTAAATTTCATTCCTACACTAATACGAAGGAAGTAAAGCGTCAACTGTTCCACCTCAGAGTTTAGTCAACTAGTCTGCTGACTCTCCGTACATCGTTAGATCAATTGTAACTGGTCTCTGACACGTCTAGTTATACTTCATTGTTAATTAATCAGTTAGTTGTAAGATGCACTAACAACAAGCGACTTTATTCTCTAGCAATGCTAAGAGAAGTTGTCACTTCAAGTACGGTGCAACAACGCTCAACACTCTGCTTACGCTAAAGTGTCAAGAACAATGCACCTTCTGCAATGAAGAAACAATGCTGAAATTACTGCTTTTAAAAAATTTCTATCAGTCAAGTGATCAAGACTTTGTGACGAGTCTAGACGGATCCAAGATTTTTTCCAGTCACTCAAAAATACAACTGGCTGACGCCAAACAAAGGAAGTGTCGATCACACAGACATAAATAAAATGTTAATTATGGTGTAGGTATATGATGGATGCAACATTAACGGTGTGTATGAATGTCTATGGTTCAAATGTCTGCTTTTATTACTATATTGACTAATATAGGTGCCGTATACGCACCTATGTATGTCAGTCATTGCAGTGGAGTGCCAGCATCTATTCTCAGCAAATGATTCGGCAATTGAGGATTCATAAAATGTAATTTGGAATTGAAACACAAAACAGAGATGTCTTATAGAGCCAAGTGGAGAGTTCGCTGTACATAAAATATGTCGTATCTGAAAATCAAGTTTTTTTTATCTCAAGGTATAAGACCTGTCACTACTAGATGCAGAAACGTGAACAAAAACTGGTAGCAAAGTAGTTTAAAATGGTGTCTAGTTGGTTGGGTACCACACTCGCAATGGTATTAGCTTCGGAATAATAAGATGGATCCGATTCTGGAACTGCAGATAGGGTTATATTTAAATAGTATTGAAAAATTTAATTTATTATAACTTGTGAGTTTTCCAAAATCTCCATAATTTTGCCAAAAATTACTTCAAGTGTATCAGTATCAAATTATTGGCCGATTGAAAAGCAGTGATATGCGCTATTCCTAAGTAACACATTTTATCTATAAGGCCATGGATAGCATTACTAGCATTAGTATTCTAGTTTCAATAGATTTTTCAACGGTATTCTATGGCATTGACCATGGGCCTATTTCCGTATTGCTATCATATAAGAAATAAAGCCTTCTATCAAATAGATCTTTTGCCAGTTATTTGAACTAAGGGGTTCCTCAAGGCTCAGTAATATGTCCTCTGCTTTCAATATATAAACTTCTCAGTTTCTAGAATGCATGTACGTCAGATGAGGAAATATGATCACATTTCTTCTGCTTTTTCTGAAATACCAGGCATATTTACAAAGTTCATTTGATGAATCTATTTATCATCTGTAAGCTATGTTGGTAGATTTGCTTAAGCAAAAGATCAGTCATTATTTTTATTATCTACACAAGACAAGTAGGAAGGATTACAGTGGACCGAGTTCAAACATTTATAGATAACAAAAATTGTTCCCAATACAATATTTGAAGTCTCGTACCTCAAACACGCCAACTCCAACCTCTCCAGAAAAATTTCAAAAAAGATTGGGAGCCTCAGAAACGTATAGAAGCCAAACTTGGGCTATTTTTATTACTTGATTTTGGGCCATAGTTTCGCCATTACTGCGTCTTTTTCCTACTTGCCATTATATTATTCACAAGTTTGTAAAATTGAAACAAACAGTAAATTATTACAATACAATTTCAGAAAAAATTACAGTATTGTGCTTCAGATTGAAAATAACTTCTCAAAGAGCATTTTCTGTTATCCAGTGATGCTTCTACGCCAACTTGAGTATAAACTTAGTGAGGAACTAAATTTCCATGCTATAAATATCATTTATCAAAACAAGCGACATGTATCAATCAAATGTTTATGTTTTGATAGAAATTATAGTTCGACAAAAAGTACTATGAATTTGGGCTATATATAGATGAGGTGTATGTGTTTGGCAATTAATGTTTAGTACCGTTATATCCAAGTAGGTGACATTTTATGAGTACTACAGTCATCCTTGAGCTATCGCAATTTACTTTTTTTAGCATCACTTTTTATTTTTGGGCATTTAGGAATGTTTTGAGGGATTTTGCACTATTTGTCGTTTAACAATATTAGAGGGACATATAAAAAGGACCTCACTCTAAAACAGACTCGTAAAAAAGTGCACAAAAACGAGCTGAAACATATGTGAGAAGACTTTGCGTGATAATTTATTCATTCTACAGAAAATTTTGATTTCATAGAAGAAAATGTTATTATACGTTGTGTGAAGTAGCTGCTTAACTCTATTTTCAATTACCTCGCCTAAAGATGTGTATATGCACGGGATTATTTGTGATCCATCTTTCTATTAAAATATACTCTCCATAGGTCCCACTCTTTGTGGTAAACATCTGTAGCACTTATTGCCGTGTTGCTCTATTTTTAGCAGTTGTATCGTAAATATCGTTTTCCCAGTTGCAAATTGGGGCACACTGTAAGTTGCCGAATTTAAAAATCACCACAAGTTCCCTTATATACCCAATCATCCCTAAAAACGGAAAATGAAAAGCCGACAATTTTGACCCTCGTGTTTTCTTTTGGTATTATTTCTAAGCTGGTTAGGTGTATCCAGGCTTTGTGGTCAGCTGTCTCTATTTGATTAGAACGGTGGTCCCTGCGTGTATGTATGTGTGCTTTACCGAAATGGTTTTGCTAAACGGATCAAAACTGAATCTCTGTCCGTCTGCTATTGTGTTATCGAAGGGGACAGGGGAAAAGCAGTGGCGTACTCACATTTTGTACTACCAGGACTTGTTTGGGACATTTAAATCTACGCTATCAATGCTGAAGAGGTTTTTACCAAAAAAAATCAGGTAACTGCTTTAAGTATTAGTTAGGCATATAATTATAGAAAACAACACAAAATACCCGATTTATAAAGTATACTAAGTAGTATTAAGGAGGCATGTAAAAAGGTATCAGATCTCAAATAGCTGTATTTTAGTATCTTTGAAAAGTTGGTAGGCTTTGATATGAATTGTTTACCTTTACACTTCGGAACTACAAACTTAGTTGATAGTTGATGTGTATTTCAACCGGCTGGAAAATGCTATAATTGGAGTGAACGGGTTCGCGATGGAGACATACCCACCAAGACATCTTAATTTGATATATTTTCGTACGGAATGGTTATATTGATATAGTATCCATACGTTGTGCCAAGAGAGGATACTGATGATGCTCAAATTTTTGAATAACTTGCACACATTCTGCATTGATTGAGCTAACAGGACAGATACAAGGTAGTGATATGTTTTCGCTCGCAAAGATAATTCCTTTATATAATTACAATTTTATGGAACCCCTCCGTAGATATCATATTGACCACGCCAGCTTTTTTTCAACTTTTTGGTTATTGAGCTATACTTTGTTTGAATTTTTGGTATAATTCCAATCCATTCGACACCTATAAAAATGTACTCTCTCTCATTGGACAACTGGAGAATAATGGAAAATCGAACGTAAGTACATTAGCGACATTAGAATAGTTCGCTAGTACTTCAAAAAAGCATGGTAGCTGCTGTTATAGAATTACAACATAATTTGGGTATAACATATTTTCAAAAGTTGATTTTAAAGGCTTCCTGTGACTAAGGCTAAAATTGATCAGAAAAAAGCGACCACCTTGGCCTCCTCAAAAGATGTTAATATTTTACTTGTCCTGGATATTCCCCTAAACCACATATCACTAATAAAGGAGCTTTAGGAACGGTTCTGCATTGAATAATAAATAAATATAAAAATTAGTGATATTAATTTCAGAAACTCTCATTACCTCGAAATCAAAGATGCATTCGATTATAACACTGCCTCCAGAATAGTAAAAAAAATTTCTTAGCTGATCAAAAAAATCGACTATACCAAAATATATGCAGTAGTTTGAATACCATACAATGTAAAGTGTTGTGCCTCCTAATATTTTTTGACTATACCATTACTTGGGTTTTGAGAATTTATGGATTGAAGGTCCAACGATAGTGTTCAATTTTGATTTCCTCCAAACCCAAATGACTGCATATGCATTGTTCTGCTATTGTTTGGAAACATCATGATCGGGAATTCGATGAATATCTAAAAGTAAAGGTTTTTGAAGGCTCTGAATAAAATATTTTTGACAATGCGTGTACAATGGCTGAACTATCTGAAGCAAATTGAGGATGTTTTAATAACCTTTTCCAACTGATGTGGATCAGAAATTATACACTTTATATATGTTTTGCTTCTTCATTATTCTCATAGAGTAGTGAGTAGTAGTGAGCGGTAGTTCGGGCTGAGGCTATGATAATTTTTTGAAGTTTATATTGGTTTAAGGAATCAGATGGACTGTTGTTGAGAAGGTATTCTGTCACTATTATCTTGATTTGTTTTCAGATCCCGATAATGCATATATAATATCCAAAATGATGAATAATGGAAATAAATCCAAAGGTTCAGGTCTAAAGCTTTCTTAGGGAACTACATTTAACTTTGTTAAGAAATCTGGTTTTATTGTAGCAAGCTGATGTTCGTTGGGATTCATATTTGTTAAAAGCATTGATTCAGACCTCTATTATCCATAGAATGTATGTTTTCAACGTATCGATATTCATCTGTAAGTGCACCAATTTAGGTAAAATATCAATTGAAACGTCGTGAAATAAAAATTGCATGGATAACGATACTTCAAAACAATCTTTCTGAAGCATCTACGTTGTCTGCAAATTCCAAAAACGTAATTGATATTTTATTGTAAGCCCGCCAGCATTTCTTACGGTAGATACGCAGGCAAGTTTCAAAAGAGATTTTAACGACTGGACTGTTGCTTAGAAAGAATTGTGTCTTCCGGCACACACATAGGTGAACAGATGAAGGATAACACAGCGACTGTAAATCAGGGGATGCCGATTAAGAACCAAGGTCGATTGATTTAGTTTGGTTGTTTGAAACAGCGCCGACCCGGCTACACAGATAAAATATATCTAAGCTGGAAGGTATACTCTTACCGATTCTCTCCTCTGTTTCGTAAAGATACGGATTCCTTTCAACTCGAGCTCATTATTTTTATTGGTTCTTATTGACGGTGTTTATAAGCTCAGATACCTAACTTAATATATCGATTAATATGGGTCGTCTGCAGGTACCGTTCGAGACGAATAGGAAAAAATTAAGCTGAACATTATAGATTGAGATACCTTTGTTTGATGCATATATCTAAGAATATCGTATACTCAGAAAAATGTTTTTGGAAGAGATACTGATTTACCATAGTTCCAGAGGAATTGACAGCAAAATTAATCGAAACCAAATCTTTACCAAAAGCTAAAACAATAAAGACGTCAAGCAACATAAAGTATTGTGGTTCCTTACATTAATATATTTTTCTCTTAAAGGTTATTACTGTTATTATTATTCACACATCTTTTGAAGAAAATATGGATTTTCCACTACAACCAAACACATTCAGCAGCAAAAGTTAAAATTAATAATAATGGACTGTTGAAGTTTGAAATGATCAGAACATCAGAAAACATATAGCACCACAGTTTTTCATTTCACAATGTTCAGCACAGCAAATTTCATTTCTCCTATATATGCCATATAACTAGTTGAGACTCGAGCCATCTTAACAATAACATTATATGGATGAACGGGCATGCAACGTTTAGATATTGATGAAAACCTCCCATTAATATTATTATTATTGTTATATTCACTTTTGTCGCAAGATTGCAGTATAAACAGGTACTGCCAAGACAGTACCAGAACTATTACTCTGCATTGAGGTCTTGAGGATCATAGACTTTCAGAAGGTTTTGTGTAACGTTTCGTCCAGTCTTAGTTGTTGTAGGTGTGATGTGAGTGTGGTTAGCCTGAGACTCAAGATTAACATAATGAATTGTATAATAATAACTAATAGCGAGATCTGTATATTTAAATATCTTTCCAGCATGGGTGCTTTGAACATGTTGTCATTGGGGATATCAGTATGTATTAAATAGGTCAAACTCTGTCTACCTTGGATTGAAATATGATATCAGTTTTATTGGCTGGGACTGTCTTTTCATAATGGGAATTATCTAGATATTTGAAAAAGTTGAAGGTTGTGGGAAACTTCAACGTCCACCTACTTGTATGTTGTAAGTAATTAATTAGATCAAACCCCTTCCCACTACAAATACACATCCATTGAAATTCTGTTTCAAATATTGAAGCGCGATATAAATATCGCCACCCGCTAGTTCCGACAAAAGATTCTTGTCAGAACTAAACCAAGAATCTGTGTTTCAACTACTGTATTGCCACTACCTGCGGTCTTTATGCTAATGCAGCAGCAGAGATAAAAATTACTGTCTACTTACCCTTACAAAATTATTATAATTAATTCTAAACACCTGACTGTTTGTGGTTACCGATTATTACGGTAAATTATACAGCCAAAACAACTTGTAAATAATTTATTTAAGAAGTTCTCAAATTAGCATAAGGTGTTGATATTGAAATTAGTTGCTAATGAGAGTACAATCTGGGAGACCGTCCGTCTTGCTTGAGTTTTTTTAAATACATAAATTATGTGCTCTTTTTATAGCTTGGGTATCACAAAAACAATTGTTCAGTATTCTTTGTTGTTAAGTTATGTCAGTACCAGTGTACTTTAAAATAATGTAACATATACATAACTTCTGAAGGTTATCTCATTATTTACGTTATGTTCATTTATATGGACAACTACACAAGCTTCAGCAGCCTCAACGCTCTTTTTTGAAAGTGCAAAACAACAACCATTTAAATTTTGAAACCGATGGACAATGACATCGATTAGATGTCTTGCTCAGATAACAGTATTTTGCCATCAACATGGAAATTATGTATAAATATATTTTATAATTGGCGCTCAATGTGTATTTATACAAATACGAATATAAAAAGAACTAGGTGAACATAGATGTTACATCTTTTTAGATTTTTTGGTAGTTTATGTCATGCTTGTGAGTGTAGAAGCCACAGAAAACGACATTGATGGTATCACTTTTTATAACGGTTTTCAAATACTATAAACCGCCACACAATAATACAGCAACGCTGAAAAAAATTCGTTGAAGCAACCCGTTCAAGAGCATAAATCACCAATCGGGTACTCGCGAATAATCTCCTTTTTATCTACAACGGCCTTTTCATCCTCCTTTATGCAAGTGTGATTGATTATGCAGAATCCGCTAGACATACTGTGAGAATCAATACCCACAGAATATTTGGATCATCCTAGAGATGCAACCCTATCTCATTTGGGTATATTCCAAAAAATTATCCCACGAACATCATCCCGAAATTTATGCATGTCCAGTAGACCATTCCGAACATTCCGTGTGCCTCGTAAGGGTGCACCTACCTGTGTCTACCTGTGCGACTGTAGCTAATCTACATTTTTTCAGTCGGGCCTCTAACCCCTTGGTATTCAAATAAGAAATCGAATCTATGGTTAATAGCCTATCAGCAATGATTCGAAAAAAAATCGCAAAGGCCAGGTAGACAGCCGAAGGAAATCGGAAGTGGTAGGTACATTTTCCGTAATCGCCTTCAGGGTGAAAGGAAAGGTGAATTTAAGGGTTAAAAGGTGTCCCTAACACTTAATATTCAGGCAGGTACTTGTGCATATATTCGCATATATTAAACAGGTAGGTAAAAAATGCTTCCTGGGCTGATTTGACGTGAGTTTAACATATAGCCCTTGCGTCTGCAGCACCCCTACAGTACCGTACTCAGTACACTTTTATAATAATATGAAAACTTCCCGCTCATTTCAAATAAATAGCCACGGGAAGCGTGATATTCATTGGGACAACCGCAAAACACATTTTAGGGGTTATCTGAAGGAAATTATATTCCACAATTCCAATTTCTTGATTTTTTCGCAGTTATTACTTTAAGTATAATGCTTGACAAAATCAAATTAAAGCAAGTTCCAAGTGTGTACACGTCTTTGATGGCCCTTTTTCCCCAACCTTGTTTGTTTATTCTAGTTGGTTTATGTAGAATAAACGTTTTCTCATATGCTGTTATATAGTTACAAGGGGGATTACGGGGGTACGGCCTCCTTACAGTCGGGAAGAACGACTAAAGAAGGAAACACATTGGATGACGTTATCTTTGCTCAAAGACCTTCGTTTAGCTCATTCAGCTGATGGTTCAGCCTAATGATCATTACAAAGAGGAATAAAAGTACATTAATTTGATCATACAAGCATTGAAGAATCGCCATCTTTCAACAAGAACTACAAACTACATCTCAGTTGCATGAACATTTCACAAATTAACAAATGTCTCCCATACATGACATCTGAATGGTTTTCTAAACAACCAGAAGCTAAAACCTGAAATAATGTCACAATTATGTCTGAGAGCAGGGTTGCTCAATGGAAGGAAATTAACCGTTGGTTTACTTTTTTCAGAAACATCTTCCGTTAACACGGGATCGATAACCACATAATGTGGATACGGACCTGAGTATATATTCTGCTTAAAAACCGATACAAACAGACGCAAGTGTTGTAAGGTACATTGTGGAAGTGTGACCCCAACTCGAACGCTGGCCCTTACCTGATCGGGATGCAGAGAAATTGGGATCACCTCACAGACCTGGAGATGCAAATTTGTCTCCCGACCTTTAGTTAATATATGCGCTGTATTTGAATAAAGTATTATCATGCAGAAAGGGTTTTTCTCATGACTCAAATTAAGGGGTTGGATTTACGGAACCAGGACCGTTTTTTACTGACGTATTTCTGTGTAACGATTTTTTTTGACTGTTAAAGGGCATGAGCGATTTGCTTACTATTTGGTTGTATTGTGAATTTTGGCGGTTGGGGAACTTACAAAGAAATGCGAAGCTGAAATCCGTTTTAGTTTACCATACGTTAAGGGTGTTTGGTGGGTTTGGTGTAAATCTGATACCAGGAAACGCTCCGTATTTGTCAAATTCTTTGATTGGATGTCAGATCTATAGCACAATAGAAAACGGTTATACTAATCAATCATGATATTATGACTGTGTTTGTGGGTCAGTGAGAAATCAAGCCAATTGTTTGAAATGATATACTTCTTCTTGCTGTCAGTCATATCAATACCTTTGCAGTAAACTATATTATATAAAGTCGAATATTTGACAGAACAGTGCTTTGATAATTTTCCTCTTCCTCTTCTACATCGGGTATCATCGATTAACGATATTATTCGCGATGTAGGAAGGGTACCATTGATCCTTATGTCTATTCACAATTTCGTTTACATGTCAATGTGGCCTATATCTGATGTCTACGCTCTTCCTTCTCTTTTGCCGATAAGATCTTGGTTACCATCTCGGCTATTGCTTTCCAACCTACTACGCTCGATAGCATCTCAAGAACCATATTTACTGGTGTGAGCTCTGCGTTCAAGACAGTTCCGACGTTCTGTCTGTAGCCCATCCATCTCTCACTCGTAAAAAGCGTGTGTTCTGCTGTGTCTTGCTGGTCACAGTAGGCACAGGTCATCGTCTAATCTTCCGACTCTTTTCCTGTGTGCCCGGAATGGTCCATGCCCGGACAGCGCCTGTGTTAGGAAGTAGCTGGTGGTTCGATGTTCACATTTGACCCACTCCCTAATCGATGGAATTAACCGTTTAGTCCACTGCGCCACATCTCTGGCAAGTTGACATCTTGTAGTCACTTCGCCTACACTTGTGTAGAGATCACGCCTTCTTTCCGCCAGCAAGTGCATGGGCGGTGTGGACTACTACCACTACTACTGTGTAATATTGACAGTTGTGGTAGCCGGTGGATACTCCCACACTTAAAAAAAAGAAAAACTACTAGTACAACTACTATTAATAGGGATCAAACATAATTGCGAAAGTGCTACTTAGCTTTCTAACAAATGACATGGAGTAAAGTTAGTTTCTTGAAGGTGGTTGGATCCTATGATTGTTGTTCCATTTGAGGTAGCTTTAGCGAATTTTGGATATTAAGTAGAACTTTGGGATGTTTTTGAAATATATTCTGAAATGATGAAAGACTTAGTTATTCAATATTTTTTAATTTATCAATTCTAACACATCAACAGCTCCAAAAGCCGATACAAATGTATTCCTAAATAATTAAGTACATTGCAAATAGAGCGTCGACTTCTTCAACGCGATTTTTGTATTTTATCTTAGCGTTGCGGAATCTAAAACCAAGATGGATTAGCAAGCGAAGTCTGCATCTGCCGGCAGCCACATATCCTGAGATCAATAATGCCATTTCAATTGTCCATCTTCCCTTCTACTACCATTCATCAGGAGTTATACAGTTCATACCACAAGAAGCTCCATTATAATTAACCCCAATCAGCTGTTCAGGAAATCTAGAAGGCAATGAAATAATTAATTTTTATGATATGCTAATTAATTAGGTAAGTGCATAAACACACTAAAGAAGGAAGGTGGACTTAAGCGGCGGAGCCTGATGTATTCATTCTACATTTTATGCAGATTATTTAAATTTATTGTAAATAAAACGGCTGGGGCAAGGTCGAGGAGCGAGGAGCAACCGTACAGGTATTTAGAATATCTGTTAAATAAGATGTTTGCTTTCAGCAGCTCGTTGCATAATTGCAGCTACAGAAGAGAGTGAAATAAGGCACACACTTACCGCATTGCCTGCAGGTACGTAATTGATGGGTACCGTACTGGCTCTTTGATCTCTTTCTCTGTTTGTTGCACGTTTTCTCGTATTGTTATGAGTAAGAGGATAATTTGATCCGTCCGCTCGATTGCATGTATTCGTTCCTTCAGCAAATATTATGGAAGTGATAGATTGAACGTTTGTGTGTCTGAGTCAGTATTTAATCGAAGAAACGAAATAATTTTATGGTCAATCATTCATACCTACATATCCAGTTGTAGGTATATTCAACTGATACATCATTCCTACTATCTTATTACCTTGCAGTCTAGGTCTGTTATTTGTTCACTAAGATTAAAGCAGTTTTTAAGACGTGACCTCAGATTTTCCGTAGCACTAGAAGAAAACTGTGCCATAGATAAATCCATTGTACTGAAAATCTTAACTTCAGTTGTCCAATCCACGCTTTCATTGTTAAAACTCGACTATTGCTACAATACAAGAAATATTAAATGACAGTATGATACATATTACTAGTGGTAATTAGTACTGAGGAAACGATTCTAGAATCTATGTGCATGCATGAAAATCTATGATTCTTATTTCAGATTTTCCCTCCAGGTATATTCGTATACTTATAACTTATAGGCTATAAGTATACAGGGTGTTTCTGAATAATTGTCCGATTCTTCACAGGGTGATTTATCAAGTGGGTATTTTTAAGGTAAACGGTTAATATAAATATGTGGTCTAAACCGATTCGTTTCCGAGATACCAGATATCAAAGTTTTATTGTTTTTACTGCATAATTTCCTAAAAGATGCTGATTTCTGGATGAAAATTGCTACCAAGGGGGCTTTTGACATTATACATTTAAATGTGATCTTAATTTAGTTCTTCTCTGTGGAGGTCACCACCTACATGTCATTTCTCATTTCAAGACGCTAATATAAATGCTTGTACATTCCTGTATTTCATGTTATAAAAATAATTTCTCAATAATTTCTACGTGAAGAAGGTCTTCTTATTAGCAGTCGCTAGGTGCATCCGTTTTCGAGGTATTTAATTAATACATGTGACACTGAATGGCAAAATGCAGGACTGTTTTTGTAGTACCTTTCAATACATTTTTGATCAAAAAATGAATTTATACGTGAAAAATTGTTGCTATTGAAATCTTTACTACATTTTATTAGAGAATTATTATTTTTATGAGAATTATTATGTAACAATATATGGAGTAAACATTTTTGTTATAAAATAATAAAAAAAAACAGCTCTCAATAAAATACTATTTTTTTTTATTCACGACAATTGCTGAATAATGCGATCTATGTGCAAAGCTCTTTTTGCTGAATTATTTTCTTTTTCTATAAAGTGTTTACCCTTTTGATCTAGTGTACCTGTTAGACTATCTAACTATTGATTCAATTTTTTTCCGAACAGGAAAATTAGTTTTCGCATATAAGAGGCAGAGGCAAATAAATGAAAAATTTGATCGAATATTTAACTTTTCAGTTTTAAAACCAAAATTATTCGCTTCCTATTCTATTAAACCTATGTTTAAGGTCAAAATGATAACATGTTCATACTATTATAAAGAAAACCTGATTAGTAGCTACGTGAAGTCCAAAACCATTCAAACATTCGTAGTCTGGTAGTCTCTGTATATCATTATGAACAGGACACACATGGTAATAATTATTGAGCCTGTAGGTATATATTTTTTTCATCTAACTGCATTCACGAGCAATTTCAATAAATCAGTGTTTCTAAACTGAGAAAAACAGAATCTTTTCCATGAAATACTACTCGTTTCTACCTAATGTAGTAAAAAAAGTTAATCAGGGTTGCCACTTTGACGGATTATTCCCAATTTTGGGTATTTTATTCTTCAGATCAAGCACTGTAAAATATTAATATCATAGTGTAGATTTTCCTGATAAGGTTGGACGTTATGCTATAGTGGTTATACTAGAACACTGTGTATCCATAAAATGAATGAACCTTTAAGTAGTGATAAATGTAATCATGCACAATAAGCTACAAGGTCATCATTGCATGTACTTGCTTGTATATATACTCCTAAATTGCACCCTTTAATGATTTCTGTCCTAGTCCTTTTTTGCCACAGTGACAATTATGAATGTCTGCTGATGATGGTAAATATCGCAATAGCTGTGTCACAGTTATGGAATACTGCAAGGCCCAGAATGACACCCAATAAAAGATCTTTGAATATCTTACGCGTATCTGAGAGTGGGTGATCTGCCGTAATGGCAGCAATTAGGCCCAACCATTCTCAAGGCCATCCCAGGCTAGTGAAGAAGCTGGTTGCACAACCCATTGCCTGTTGTATTCGGTCCAACTAAAGTTTTGTTGATATCTGTTAACATTTGGCCACCCAGGCCACGGCCCCCATCTTTTGCCAATTGTTCTGTGATACATTTCATAGCAAATCTATAACTTATTTCATTGTCTTTTCTAGATGACAACAACGAAAGATAAAAACAAATTATCATGAAACTTCGTCCATTTTGGCTTTGAAATAACGTTTCCGTAAGATTCTATAATATTGTTTGAGAGAGTGGCACAGAAGATTTGGCAACGCTGCAGCCGGTTAGTGCCAAGGTAACGGAACGCCGATATCATCACGCTGCGACTGACATTTGGTTGGTAAACCGGCTTGTCCTTCTTGCCAGTAACATTTTTACCATTTCTGAGATTATGCAAGGTCGATCTAAGATCTAGGACCATAAACATCTTTAGAATGTACGCCGGTATATGTCAGCAATTTATTGCTGCATACTTTTGGTCGGTTTATTTTTATCTCTACACCTATGTAACAGTTTAATAGGAGTATGTTGTAGTGACATTCCGTAGTGGCTCGTGCCTCGCTGCTTTTTATTACGTACTATGAAAAAAATGAGGTAGTACAAGGTGATTCGAGTACACACAGTTATATTTAACAAGCTGAATATATTCCGTAAAAAACAACTAAAGGTGACCACGGCAGATTAAGCCTGCATACTGCATGGAAAATAACAAAGGTTTTACGCACTGCCAAAAAAATGTCAACGAAAGTTCATAGTTTTAGATTTACTTTGTGATGTCCCTGTATAATTATCTTTACAAAGAACTTTTAGATACTGAAAAGATATTGCCTTTAAGGATATTATCTGCGAGGGTATGACAACGGTGCGAACACTGTCGTTTAGTATTTAGAACAAGACATCCGTAGCAGGTCTCAGTTACCAGTAACAAATATACAGTGACTGAAGTTATCGATGATATTTTACGCTGTAACCTGCATATCCCTTTGGAAGTTTACATCATGTCATCGAAGATTGAACAACTGGCGCGCCATCCTCTAGAAAAGCATGTATGGTAGTTTTTTAAATATACAGTCAATTCTCATCATTACGTACTATATGGTTTTTCCGTTCAAAACGGTGCTTAAATGAGTCTGTCTAATACTATTTTAGAGTTTCAACATTCGAATGCGTAGACTCGGTGAAGTTCTCAACCATTCTAAAATTTTGTTGGAATTACTGTATTATATAATGTTATCAATGGTAATTTGATTTTAGTTGAAGGAAACATTACGGGAGCTACGTAAAAATGATAGTGTAATACAAAAAACTGAAACCTATTCGAAGGATACGGTCATCGATTTTCTAATAACTTATCGCGTCCGCTTCTATATACTGATTTTTAAATCCTTATCCTCTGGACTTCATGATAATGAATATTTAGATATTGAAACCCTTTATTAGGAAGTAGGGTCTTAAAATTGGCAAAATGCCAATCTTTCTTTTCTTTGCTACTTCAACTTAATTTGACGTAATGTTGTGTGATCTTCTGATACAATGAAAAGAAAATGAAGGAGTCATTACATTCCACTTTTCTTACTCAAAAATGGTGCATTGTATCAGAACCAATAAGCCACTTGGCTATCTATTTGTAGCAAGGACATAAAAATATGTGAGACAATGAACGAATGGAGGTGGCTATCTAATGTGGTTATTGCTGCATAAGCCACCTAATAGCTCCTACAGATCCTTTTTTGGCTATGTGCAGGACCTGCCTTTTCGCAAGTAGTAAAAGAAGAGTATTACCTCGAGTCCTACCCAACTTACACCTCCAGCTCCCAGAATATTAGCACCATATAAAGTCTGCTTGTGCTACCCTAACACTTCACAGCAACATAGAATGTGTACCAGAATTCCTACTCTTCTCCAATTAAGGGATAGGCCAAATCGCCCTTCCTTCTCAACAGACCTTATGATAAATACTCTTACCTGACGAAGACATTCCTTCATGAGTGCTGCTGTTTAAATTGTTCGACAATTTCAAAAAGTCTATGGTTTATAACTAATTCTTTTTGAAAAATCCTGTTCGATATGTATCGTCAAAACGCCAAGTTCTATACGATTTTGTAGTTGCAGAGTATCGCTATCAGTATGTTATCATTTACTAAGATCGAAAAAGACAGTTCGAGATGTTTCTGGTGTATAAAATAATAATGAATTTCTTGAGAATCTTGGCACCCAGTATATTGGAAATGGAGCTTTCATCGACCAATTTGAATGGCCTTAACAGCTTCGCAAGAGATGAGACATATTCATGTCTATAGCAAGCCCTATGTGTAGGCGATTGCTACCATGTGGTAGTTACGCCGTCTGGTTCAAGCGAGGCGCCATGGCGGCCTGTCTGAGAATGCGGGACGGGGACTCGTGGACCGCGTCAGCCCCATTGGTAGGCCACTCCAGGATTGAGGAGGCGACGAAAAGCAACCTCCCCATTTCCTCACTCAAGGTAGCAAAAGTCGACGATAAGGTAAGGTTCGATAGGAGATTCTCGCTCGTTCTCCCCTCTAGGGAAGAGTGGACGGGACGGAAGATAAGATTTCCGCCCTACAGCTTGGTATGCTACACCGATGGGTCTCGCTCGGAAGAAATGGGATCGAGTGGCGCGGGCATGTGCCTGGAAGGCAGAGATGTGTAGGAAGGCGTAGCGCTAGGAACTCACACGTCAGTTTTTCAGGCGCAGATATTTGCCATCCTGATGGTGGCATATTCAGCGGAAGTATAACAGTGCACGGAGCAGGACATCTATATATGCTCCGATACTCAGGCAGCTTTGAGAGCAGTAGCATCTCCTAGGATTAGATCATCATTGGTCCAGGAATGCAATGCCGCCCTCCAATGCTTAGCCCAATCTAAGAACGTGACCCTCATGTGGGTCCCTGGTCACAGCCGGGTGCCAGGTAACGAGAAAGCAAACTGCCTGGCGAAGATAAGAGCAAGAGGCGCATGCATTGGCCCCAAATCTTTGCTGGGCATTAACAGAGGCTAGGTTAGTAATACCCTAGATGCCCGGGCATATAACGAATTTGCGAAAGCATGGTTGGAGAGTGATGACTACAGGCAGTCCAAGAGGTTCATAGCAGGCCCCAACAAATGTAGGGAGCTATGGCTACTGAATAAGAAGAGGGATTCACTCCACTTGTTAGTAGGAATCCTCACAGGTCACTGCAGATTGAACAGGCACATGACACTCATAGGAGTGGACAAAGACCCAATCTGTCAGAAGTGCTGAGAGGAGGATGAGACCTCGTTCCACTTCCTGGGCTAGTGTGCCGTATACAGCGGCCTCAGTGCTGAGGTGTTCGGCACAGCAGAGTTTGACAGGGAAGAGTGCTACTCAGCAGAATGGTCGGACATCATGACCTTTATCAAAAGGTCTGGAAGGTTCGACACTAGGGAGTTACCTGGTCTGCCATAGTTTTAGTGATGGTCTTCGGGGTCTGCAAAAAGGGTCAAAGGTGGCCTACTTGCCAGGCTTTGCCTCCTCATTACTACTACGACTACTACTACTACTATGCCATATGTGTACTGGATAGCTATACACCTAGTGTCAATCCGACGTGAAAGTTGGGAAAAACTAAATATATCACCGTAAATCAGTTCCCCCTTGTTGATCACCGTAGGGCTCATGAATCGCCTCTACTAGGCTGTATCCAAACAGCTAGGCGTACTACATTTCTGCTATCAACAACCCAATAATTTGAATACTTCCTCCACCTTGCTTCTTACCGTTTCGGGATCCACCTGTTACTTCTTGACTGAGTTAGTGTCCTCTAATGACGTATGTTGTACCTGATGCAGCCAACTTGTTGCTTTTGATTACAATGATAATGGCGCATCCTTTCTGGCAGCGCCGGTGAGACATTTGAATCATAAAGAGAGTCCACAGGGGGATTAACATAATTTCGAGACAGAGCATCGGTAGTCCTCGGCCAATGATGGTTATTAATCTTTTAGTCAGAATTCGTGTAGAACAGTAAAGTACCTTATTAACATAGTTTTACATAAGCGTGCGCCGCGCCATGACGTTAATGTATTCGTACTCGCAGTTCAGGGGCGGAGGTTATGATGAAAATATGCGGACTGCAGCTTCATTGAGATGTGCAAATATCGACCGGACAGTGAAGGATGACCATGTCTGAAGCTTTAAACTACTTTATTCCGATGTGAAGCAACATTACAAAATTGATAGTGTTGGAAAATATTTCCAATTATGGTATTTGTGGAATCAGCTGACCTATTTTGTTAAACTAGGTTATTTTTGCAATACAACAGGAGTTGCATGAAATTTCATTACGAGTTGTATGTAGTATTTTTTCTAGTTGTGAGAAATTTAATATTCCGAAAAGAATAACTCTCTGTTCAATAATGATCCAGTAGGCATTAACGATTTGATAGCCTATCATCTAGCAAACTACAAAAATTTTATCCACATTCCTATGAATATTTATTCTGAAATATTCCAGAAAAGCTTTCCAATATGTTACGTATATCAATAACATGGCGTTTCTCTTTCACATGTTTATCTTTTTGGTTATTTGACAATGAACTAGAACTAGTTGCGTAATATTTTATTCCTTGCAAATTATTTTGAAAACTTATACCTGTCCACAGGTTTAAAAGATAACACTTCACATGTTATAATTAGAAAAAAAATACGTAGCCTGTGAGGTCATTACATATAAGTTCTATGTGTGTCTATGAAAATTAGCAGCCTTTATTTATAATATCTTGGAACACATGTGTCTATTGACTGGAGATTACTTCATTAGATTATTTGAAATTGCACATTTCACTGACATAATTGGAATACGCTGACACTGAGGGGCATTCAGATCTTTTCAAGACAAGCTTTAAGTATAACCATGATAACTGAGGAGTTATTATATAGTTGTTATTCAATACGTATTTTGATCACGCCCTTTCGTTATTAATTATTATGATGAGAAATAATGTGCTATAATTATCGATTATTTTATAATACAGTAGAACCACGTTTCAGGACAGGAAAAAATGCTACTATCAGCTCTTATCTGAAATAGGCATATGCGTATTTGCTCGCTACATCTAGGCCGTCCAGGTATACTGAGAGTCTAGGCAAAGCACAAGGAGGTATGCTGTATAGTGAATAGCCTATAATATTAAATATAAATATTATTTATATCCATATCATTAGTTGCCGTGGCACCATCCAAGCATTCACTTAAGGGCAAAAGTCTCACGGACCGCCCTGACAAGATATAACGAATAGACTATCTAAAAAAACTAAGTTATTTACGTTTTCAGGATCTGTGACAAGTTTTGGTAAACTAAACACACTGTAGATAGATCATGTGGATGTAGTCCAACGGATATATATAATTTTCACACGTTGTAAGTAAGCTTTAAATACATATAAGTACTCACCGTCGTTGGGTGAGAATTTTCATATTCAGTTTCAAAAAAATTATCAAAATATTTTTCGTTCCAGACGTTGGAAATACGGCAATGTATACGTTGAAAAAATACCTGCCAAAAGTCTAAACTACACTACATGAAGCATATCTGACATCTGTCTTCTGGCAGCCCAGCATTCTCAGATGTAGTGCGCACCAGTTATGCGCTCACAGCGACGAATTCTGACTAAGTGATTATGGTAAAAAACCATTTTGTTGCTACTTCTACCTAGACTGAATTCCTTGATTTAATCTGTTCCAAATATGATAGTAGAGCATATAGTATACTAAACTTAGTGGTATTAAGTTCTGTAATATAGTTATTGCAATAATACTAATCTGATCAAAAGTTTGATTTCGGACTTCCATTGTCTATAAAATTTTGAGTATCACGACGTTTCGATTGATGTGCTATCTTCAATCGTCTTCAGGTGAAATCAAACTTTTGATAAATCCACCTTGTCTACAAGTTTCAAACAACACTAATCTGATGTTTGTTTTGCTTTCTTTTCATGTTTCAACTTGTCAAATCATAGCTGAAATCCTAAAACATCCGTGAATTTGCAGAAACATCCCATTACAATACACAAGCCTCAGTTAGTAACATTATCTTCATGTATTGATAAGCTCAATATTGTATATTGGTATTTTATTTGCTTGTCCGCATCAAACGAGTAGCGTGTGTGCTGGAAATCTATGGTACAATATGAGATAACTTTCACTTACCATTAGATTAATTAACATCTAATCATCTATATATCAAAGCTAAGAATATAGCAGTATTAGCTTGAGTGCATCGCTGTCTTTTAATCCATTCCATCGACGATAAATATAGCTCCCCAAACGTCCCTACGCCCCTGGCGCGGCGACATTTCACCAAGCAACGTCGATCTTTATTTATGTAAACGTATATATCATAATATTAAGTTACATATTATATCTTCATAAATTAAACACATAACAGGATACTTTAAATTATTTAAACATGCCTTATTAATTTAGTGGTAATGTGCGAATGATTGCTCTTTGATGGCAGATAATTATTATGAAAAAATATACATGCATACATACACCACGAGACCTAATGTGTGGAATCCAGGATATTTATTCAAATATTATGCAAAAATTGTTTAGCAACATATTATTCAAATGTGGCTTCAAGCCAGAGAATCAATATAGGTATATCTACATGTAAAAAGAAATTTGCGTCAAGTAGATCGACTTAGCAACTTCTTAGTATAAAAATTGATATGTTCGACGACATCAACCGTAAAAAATATTTCAAGTAGATTGAATCTTAATGATGAATAAACTTGAATGGTATGAGTAAAAAGACATTGCAGCAAAGCTCTGTATCTGTCCTAAGCACTTATCTAAGGTCATAGTGACTCAATATATATATATATATATATGAATGTTTCGAAGCTTTTGTTGACACGCATTTAGCTATACCTGTATTACTGCCTTCAATATTTATCAGCAAACGAGACGGCGGCGAAGCTGTGTTGCACCAACGGCTAAAAAAAATACTGGACATAAAATGATCAAATCGTTACAACTCTTCAGAGTTAGAAATAATACGCAGTGAATAAATTATGAATACAGAAACACATAATATTAGTTTCATTCTTTCAAAACCAATCATGTCGTTTCATGTTATTGATGCTCTTCTACTACTCAACGTTGTAACTTCCATATGACCTAATGGAGTCACAAGATAATATACTTTCAAGTTTTCCGAATAAGTGTCATTATGTCATTTTTATTTGTTCATCTGAATCCTGCACTGTACTGATAAGTCTCAGAAATACGAAACGACTTCGTGTAGAATTGGTTGAAGAGAAAGGAGTGGAATTAACAACTCTTTGTCATACTTGTTTTGCTTTTAGGCATTTCAAATGTCAGAAGTCAAAGTATCCGAATTAAGGACCTCAGATTATTATGCCATTGTAAAATCGAAATCACCGCTTGGTTGAGAAATAGAGCTGTATTTTCGAACAGCTATCCGCTGACGAGGTTAAGATAAGTGGTGATAAGTGGTACTCTTAAATATATACATACATACCCCATATTACTGAAAATCGAATTATTCCTTAGAAATGTAGGTACGACTTCAGGGATACAAATACAGGTTTTAGTAATTCACTTGGGTAAAAATTGTGAAAATATTAGAATTAGCAGCAGTTGTAAATAGTATATCGAAGGTTATTGGAATAAAAAACACTCATTAATTCTTAGACATATGGCATTATAAAGAAAAGAGCATAATAATATATTTCACTTTAATTTAGCAATAAGGTAAGAAACAACGATCACTAATAGCATAGTTACATTGAAAAATCGACATCCATTACCCCGTTCACTACTCAAACGTTTCAATCAGCAACATAAAACATGAACATTTACGTAATTGTATGAATATGCCGTATCAGTTTCTCTAGAGGTACTTTCAAGTCTTCAATATTCACTCAATCTTTGACATTAGTATGTCTAATGACTAAGTAGGACCACATAGATCGAGAGCTCGGTACAGAAACCTGATCGATGGAGTATCAGGATAAAATTTAAATAATATTGGGTTCTTAAATAGAACGTGCGCAGAGTAAGTAATGAAAACTACTTTGTCTAATATCTCAGAGACTGCTATTCCGATTTTGGTAAAGCTTTGTAAGTCATCAGTATGTAACTATGTTATTTAATTTGTGTTGTTTAGATTCTACCCTGTTAACTAGGCATTTTTTGTATGGTTTGTTCAAAAGTTATTAAAATTCGCAAAAATATTAAGTACGGGACCTAACAGTCACCCATACCCTACGGAGAAACAAGCTTGCTAATTAAGCTAATCTAAAGACAAGCTGGAAAGGAAGATCATGGAATCTATCTAGGAGAAGCTGACCCCTAAAGTTATGTTAACTTTTTCATTGGACAGTGATCCATTCTGACTATCATAGGTCTCCAGGTTTTTCCTTGGTATTTCTTCTTGGCATTTGATTATGGGAAAATGTTGATGTATATTCTGTAGTCCAAAGTCATGTCAAATCAATAGAAGCCATATTTTCTGTGAGGTGTTCTGTATCAAATACTGCGTGGGTTCGGAAGTACTAAAGATATTTAACTTTCAAAACAGTAGATGTGGCTAATTGTTCGTCTTCGTGAACAAAATAAATAGTGAAAGCTCACCACAATTTGTCTCTGAGGGTACCATGGGAGTTTCAATAATCTCAAAGTACTGCCAGATTTATAATCTATGGCCAGCGTTCGTCTTGTTGCTTAACTGTGCTTTGCCATTTCATATACTTTCTACCCAGCGTAATACGTAACTACCTGACACAATCTCTCAACCAATATCATAATTTTAAGTAACTTATGATATTTCCATAATCTATCCGATAACAGCGTACTTGTGATTATTAACTTAGTGATAATGCGCCAAATGATTAATCCTTAATGGCGAACCATTACAATAAAAACTGTATGTAACGTCGTATACCAACATTACTTTTGACGTTTAGATCGATGAAATTTATTTCGATCTATGCAAAAATCACTTATAATCGCAATATCTGCTGTGATGGGTTACTATTCCTTCCAATGGGCATGTATTCCTTGTAGAAGCTGTAATTTTTCATAGATAAATGCCACACAACGCAGTATGTAAATAGCTAGATATTAAGTATAAAGATTCATGTTAAATTAGAAAATTACATTGAATGTGATGCTGGGGAAACGAGACAGTAAATAATCACCGATTCTTTCTTCCTTCGCATATAGCGTTGACAAATACAAATGACTACCTGAGATATATTTGTTAACATGGGAAAACACAAAGTGCCTAGCTATACAAATGAGCAGATAAAGGAATACCATGTATCAGAATAACTGTTAATTTGTAACCAGTTACTTAGTACAACTTTCTTCGTCGCAAGGTATATCGATTTTCTTCAATGAAAAATCTAAGCGTTAATGATATTATCACAGAAGCAGTGTTGTTATGTTGGAGTTAGAAATATCACCAGATTCTAGTGAGAAAAAATTGATCACTGGCTGTCTTTCACACAATTTTGAGAATAGAGTAGAAGGAGACAAAACCCTAACATTAGTAATACTTTAGACAGATACATCATTCATGCATGTATAATTTTTAATTTATATATATATATATATAATATCAATATTAATTTATCCAATACATGTTTCAGCTCAACACCCTGTGTATTTATTTTCAATGTCCAACAAGGTGACCTGACCTGAGATTGAATGATGTCATGCAACAGTTAAATAAAGAAATCGAGCAAAGATTTATGACAATTCTCTCGTTCTGCTCGTTAACAAAATATAAAAACAATAATACTCCAAATGAGCTTTTGTTGAATGGAAAATGTATGAAGAAGGTACTAGAATCTTTAGTGTAGCTAGTGATCAGAATCTGAATTGGGTACAACATTTGATGGGTGGTTCCATGCGAGTCAACAATGTATAATAACCTAGAGAATCATGGGAAGTTATTCAAATCTTTTCCACAAACTTCAATATTTTGTAAATATTAACGCGTTGCTTAGATATTGAGTTATGTTTGGGGTAAAGGCATTAAGCTCACAGGTTTATACTTAAATGTATGAGTGCATACAATTTTAGTTTAGGTACAGAAAAAAATCTGCAACTTGAGTGGTATACTAACAAGTCATGCAAACATCAACATTCCGATGCATAGTCTCTCTGCCACAGAAAGGGGAATCAATTTATTGTATTCTTTTCAATGAAATGTTGACGAAAAGAAGTTATACCAAAGCTTCGATGTTTATAAAGGTACAATGAGCAACACTCAATTGAAGCAACCAAACAGCTAAACATTTTTTGTCTACAGAATATTTAATAATAATAATTCCACAACGCCGAGGAACGACTTCTGATACAGGCTGGATCGAGGCGTTGGAAGCGGACCAAGGGAGCTATGGACATCCTTGTAGTTGGTGTACTGACGACTCAGGTATTATTGTGCGAGACAATTCGATCCAACATCTGCCATGATAGTATCTATAGAATAATAACAGATCAGCCACCCTCATTCGATGTTCTAGCCTGTGGAGGTGCTTTGTGAGGGCAGGTACATCCACCAACCACACTACTCATTTCTGGATTCTGTTTAGAAGGATCAGGGAATCACTCGGAATGCATCGCCATACATGCGAGCTGTTCTCCTGTGTTGGTCTGATATGAGCCTTGTATAGTAGCATTAGATTTTTCGGCGAATACAACCCTCTGAACCGGAAGAAGACCTCAAACTTCTGGGACGTGGACCTGGCAGGATCGGCAACATGACCATGCCACGACATGCTGCTGTTGATGTTAGTTCCCAGAAGCTTGATGGAAGATGAGTCAAATATTAAAAGTCTCCGCGGCTAGAGGACCGTCATATGATATTTTGTCAGGGTTGTTGTTTGGGTTTGCTGTGAGTTAAACCGACCTCCATTTGTATATCCTGATTCTATGGTTCTTGCAATGTCTCCATTATTTTTGACAGCATGCTGCCTACGCCGAAGTGAGGTGTCTCGGGATGGCAGTGATATCATCAGATGTTGTTTCCTACAGTTTGTTGATGTATAGCAAAAAGAAAGGACAGACTCCTGTTGGACTTCATTTTACTCGAAAACAATCGGAATAGAAAGAAAATTGAAAATTGTGATTCCTAAATTGTTTCAGTGTGAATGAAGTTTTGTGTAGCTTGTTGCTGTTAGTTTTGCCGGATTACTCATTTTTGTGCAATTTATAAGTGTTATTCAGAAATTTTTTCAAGTATTATGCCATCATTGCATGCTTCCATACAGAGATTGTTGATTAGGATTTGAATCTCTGAAGTATGAATACAACGCCTGATTACTTGTACCATAGTTCTAGCACTTACTGATGGATGTGTAGGAAGAAACGGCATTCAGATATAAACAATCAATAAACCTGACAGCGTAATAGAGCGATATTTCCTCGATAAAAATACCGTAACGAGTGTTTACCTACCGCGCAACACAATCATCTGCATATTTTAAAATATTTCATGCTACGCGGCAGGCAATGTAAAACGATCAACACAATGCATCTTCCCAGTGTATTTCTCCCGCAGAAGCACAGCAGTAGCGCAAGCATAGGCGGAATTTAAGGGGAGGGTGAAACTATGAGTGCCCTGAACATTTACGCAACAGATAAAATATTAAGGATCAGAAATAATAGTAGAATCAGCCACTCCTTGAAACTGTCATTATTTTACACTTAAGCATCCATTGAGGCAAAGCCTGAAGACCAACGTTTGTGGCTACTATAAAGAGGTTACATTATCTCAGGATATCAATAAAGATTATCTGGTTGTATGGTCTCCTCTTGAACAAATTCGTATCCACAAAAATAAATACGAGTATGTTCGGCCTATGGTAAGAGTAAACGTTTGACGCGAGGTGTAATGAAATTACCTGTAAAAAATATCAACTATAGCACTCATGACTTGCAAGAGAAATCTCGTTCATTGTCCACTACATTCATTGTAAAATTGCAGTGTTGTCACTTCGATATAAATATGAGCGATGGAATTGTGACTGTCAATACAGCAACAGGTAAAACTGTTATAATCACTTGGAAACAGCCAGAGACAATAGAAGTCCAAAACAGTATTACTAAATGACTATATATCTGAAGATGATTGAGGATACCAAATCAATCGAAACGTTGTTGATTTTTGTGTTTCACAACGTTTCGATTGATTTGGTATCCTCAATCATCTTCAGATGAAATGACCTGAAAAAACTGTCCCTTAAAGAAGCTTTAAGATACGTCATGGTACCTAACATTTTTGCACCTTAGGTAACACAAATAACATTAGAAAATATACGATGAATTGTAGTAACTATGAGCCATAATACTGTTATCAAAATGAAATAAAATAGTTTTGGTGTATGGAAACTAACAACAGAAGTAGGTATTCAGTTATTATTAATCAAAAATCTTATAAGTTAGGTAATGTGGTCGTGGTAAATAATTCTGTCTAGTGTATCTGTATTTGCTGATATCAATCAAATCAATTTTTATAGAACTTACTCAGATTTATATATTTTGTTATTGTGTTAGACTCAGAAACCCAAAACATACTTACTTGAAAGGTAACATTTTGAATCAGGGAGAAGTATATCCACGCCCATGGCAGGAAGGTTTATTCAATAGCATTGCAACTACCGATATGTTTCCTGTTATGACTGATAAACAAAGGCATTGACTATGTCCAATTATATCCATACAGAGAGAAACTCGGATATTTTCACAGAGATAGTGAAGTTGGCGTGCACTCAAAGCTTATGAGAATTGATTTTCATTTTGCGTTTATCGTCCGCCGTCAGTGAACAGTAAATTCTAGAAGAATGGGATTTGTATCGAATTGTCTGTACAGAAGCGTTCCTTTTGTTATGAATACAATATGCTACATTGAATATTCCAGATCTCTGCTCATATATGTTTGAAGCCGCTAGAATAAGTTCAGGTTTTGAGGTCCAGTCAGTAACTGTATACTCTAGTGTTCTGTGTTGTTCAACTAAGCTTCGCTTGATCTGAGACCAATAGTTCAAGGACTACTGTAGGTACCATTATCTTGAACATTTGTTGATTAATTCATTACTGTTTCACCAGTCAGATTTTTTACAGGAGTTTCATATCTTGTCATTTATAAGAATAATGTCGTAATGGAAAAGTTAGAGTTCATTGTATTTTATATTTAAGTACACTGTGCACACACACCACATATGTGTCTGTCCATCTATTGGTTTGTTTTATACATCCATTGTTCTGCTGTCCTGCCAGTTCATGTATTTATGTATCTTTATTCTAAAAAAAGATCAATAAAGCCAAATATATAGAATAAGGTGCAAGCTGACCATTTTGTAACATAAACAGAATATTCCTTCAATTAGTTTAAAAAATGTTTATTGCTATTCGCGACTTATTCCAGATTGGAAATCTAGCCTCATATGAAATTCAAATTTATTACGATTACAAAGGTTGAATTTATGTTTATTGAATCAGGCTTTAAGCTTAAGGCTTCTATAAATCAGTAACTATATTTTTCTAATATTCTGATGAGCCAGAACAGACATAGCTGTATAGACTGAATACCAAAGTGTAATTTGATACAGCTTCACTGCTGGAGAATTGGCTCATTGTTGACTTTATACAACATTAAGCTGTTTGGAACTATGAATTTGCAGTAGTATAAAAAATATTAGATTGATATCTACTATGCAACTAAAAAAAATAATATCTACAAGCTAGGAAATGTTATGCATGCCACTAGGAGGTCCTTCAAAATTATTTTATTATCAAATAATTCTTAGCCTGCGAATCAAAAAATAAATATATAAATCAATACTAGATTCCTGCTTCTCTAATCATGTAGTAAAAGAGATAGATAGTAGTTATCTGCAGGAAACATCTATATTACATTGGATGTACTAATCACCACTCAAACTGTAGTCCGGTGTAAATCAAACTACCGATTTCATAATGAATGTTTCACGAAAAACTTGTCGCGACTCTCGCAATTATTCCAAATCAGGCATTGCAAATGTGCATAAGAACGATTCCAGGAAGCCAGCGATTGTTGGAGTATTAATTATCTTAATTTGCCAATACTACATCTCATTAATTATGTGACAGCGTAGTTTTTCAATGTTCCCTACAAAACATTTTTCATTTGATTCAACTGAAATTCATAAAACCACCATTATACAAGTAACCCGATATGCAATGCTATTATTGTTTTGTCAATATATGGAGATTCTCACATATATGTAAACCAAATGTCAACATCTAATTAAAAAAATACAGCCGTAAGGGGCCGATACTGACTGTAACCACACGTAGGTATGTATTAAGCAACAAAGGTTATTATAATAAATATAATTGTAACAAATGCGATGCTTTTAATATGCATATATTAGATCCACGATTATTCCTTTGGTATTTGGAATTTTGATTTGTGTGTATCATGCGTGAGAGATAGTGAATCAGTCTACTCTCCTTTTCTGTTGCAGTACAGGTACTCTCAGCAGGTACAGTTACAAATTGGGCACAGATATTTCATACTACAATTATCAAATACGGAAATCAGCCTTATACTTATTATGTTTGTTGAAAATACAAGGATTTATCATCTCCAAGGTTGAGCATAAATCGTTTTTGCAGCTATCAAAGCTATAGATTATTATTTTCTGGTAGGTTCGGAAATTAGGAACCGCTATGTTAGTATCAATTTCAGTATCTTGGTTCCGCAGAAAGATCCAAAGGTGACCTAGTCGTCATGCTTCGACTCTCCAACACTAACACTACTAAGCTCAGCTATAGGGTACTTTAAAGAAGGACTAAATAATTGTTTGTGAGAACTTCACTAAAGACAAAAATGCATGATTTACGATTACATTTGTATGTCTTGCTCTATTTGACGTTTTCTCACGATATAGCAATATAAATATTTCCTCGAAATCAGTTTGGAAACATAGTTTCATTCTGTATATGTGTGAATATATGGACTTATGATACTATATCCTTTGCCGCAGGAACCACAGACAATGTGTAGTGTTTGTGGGTGAACATACCTGAATATATTTTTGATTACTTTTTGTAACATCCCCGCAAATCGGGTAATTTCCTTCAATTCGTGGTCGAATTTTTGGGAGCGTGCATGGTGCCAAGTTGATTTACTTACTACTTTCTAACCTACGGAACGCGTCGACAACTTGAGTTTTGATAATGCTCATTCATCAAAACATACACTCAAATTCCAAATACAGTTGCTCTCAAAGGACAGCTATCACTACCTAAACCCATTTCCTAGCAAAAGCTGGAAAAAATATCCATGTAAAAATGTCGACAACATAGATATTATGCCTTTCAAAAGTGCAGATTAATTTGGGCACTAATCAATCATACTGTGTGTCAACAAAGAGCGAGCCTTGCATCCCTGCCAATCAACCGTGTCGGAGTTCGAATAGAGTAGCTTCGCCCTTAACGTCACTAGTTGGAAGGTTCAGATACGCCTGCGGATTGATGCGGACGTGAGGGTACACAAAATCTCAAAAACAAACACTGTATTAGTCCACAATGTAGTTTATACCCCTTCTTTGGGCGTTTATGAAAATCTACCCTCGTTAGGGGTTTGCGTGTTTGCCGACCAGGATTTAGGGAAACTATACTGACGCAACTGCTATATTCGATTCGTAAATAATTTTAGGAGAATGAAGTATATGGTAGAATTGAATTCAATAGGAATATATACAATTGCATGATTTCTCAAATCAAGTTGTATTTTTCAAACATATTTAAAATTATAGCATCACACAACTGATGTTTGTGATCCTTTATAATAGCAGCTATTCAATTCTCCTCGTTAATAAGCTAAAGCTTATTACCCGAAGTCAATCAATATTCCAGTCATTTCTTGAAGTTTTTGAAAAAATTAATCTACTATATGGAAAAATATAGTTAAGCAGCCAAATCCCTGTTTTCGTGTTGACAAAAATTGGAGTCAAGCAAATCGACTTGGTACTCCATGAATATTGCTTTAAGCGACGTACACACCTGGAGACAAAATGTAAGCGACATTTTGTTCTTGATTTATTATTATTATTATTATTTTATACTCATCAAGAGGACACCAAAGGCAATTGATGGTTGTTTCCCGATTCCTTGTTACCCATTGCAAATGGACATTGTTAATTGTGGACGGAGGTGTCAACAAAGTGATATGGAAACACGTCACACACTTATTGTTATTTTTTTTAAACACTTATAATATAGATTATATTATAACTAGTGATTGATCAGTGTTTCCAACATGCTGTATTTATAGCAGATGGTGATAGCATACTCGAGTGACTTCAAGTTACTTAGAATTTTTTGGGATCTCCTCTTAGCCTCATTTTAACTCTTTAGGTCACAGAGTGAGTGAGAAATTGACGTTCCTATTGGTTTTTGTTATCGTTAATTTTTTGTAAAGCTTCTGGTGCTAGGAATATGAATTTAATATTCCATATAATTATTTGAAGATCAGTCACCTCATTTGAAAAATAATGTATATAATAAATCAGTGCATTCGGTTCAATTCGAAAAGTCCAGAAAATAAGGATGCTCTACTATGAAACTACTAAACGTGCTGCTATTGTAACGTAAACTCATTAATATCACTCATTAATAGTTATAGCAAAATCATTTCAAGGTCAAAAATGTAGTTACTGACGGAAGAGAATGGCAAGTATCCTGTAGACATTGAGAAATTAAATTCAATATGGCAATAAAACGCATTCATACTGATTATTTATTGCTTGAAGTTAAAAACATCACCTCATTTTTGGAGTAGTTTATGTCTTGTTTTGAAAAGTGGAACAAATGTAGGTGGCATGTTGTGATAAAAACTAGAATTCTTCTATAGCTATAAATGAACTTAATTGTAGCTACAATCAAAATTCTAACTAGGCAGTCGACATTGAGTCAAACACTAATTAGCACATACCGGACAAGCAATTAGACTGCAAGTAGACAATTAATTTTGAAAAATAGGATTAGAGCTATTCCGTTTTTGCTTTGAGATTAAGAAAGAATCAAGGAAGCTGCTTTCAAAACTAGTATTGAATGAAACCGTTAGGCGGATGAAAACAATGAGCGACAGATTGATAACACTTAATATGTTGAGCATTGCGTTAAACTGCCTTTGGATGGAATGTGTGAAATGATTTACTTTACAAAAGTATGTATTGTCAAATGATGATAAGAAGAAATTAATTGCAGTGTCAGTGAAAACTGCATTCCTTGTTACTATAATGGTGTCCTTATCATGCTTTGCCGATATGTTTTATTATAAAGATATGCTATTTGTGTAGAAAATTAATATACAGTATATGGCAGCAGCCCTTATGATCCAAACGGCAGCAAAATGCTTTACCTATGGGTTGGAAAATCACAAAATTTTGGGAAAGTAGTTTAAATAAATCTTCCATAGATTTCATTAGGAATAAGACATAATATTTTGACATCCCCTCAAAGTTCGGCTCATATTTTGGTGTAATTAAGTTTGCTCAAAAAAATATAGGAGAATTTGAATTTTACCAGTTTGATGGGTATTAGTGAAATTACTATTTAACTACTAGTAAATATGTTGGTTGAGCCTCATTAGTACTAAGGCGGTAACGACCAGAAATCACATCTTTTCAAACAGTTACATCGGTTATCATTGGTTGGTTGAAAAGCCATTTATGGTACTACGTGTCATTACAGGATCTTCTAGTTACTTAATAGAGATCATCATTATCTGATATACGTTTGTTACTGATTGAAATAGTAAAATAACAAACTAATTTAGATTAAAAAAGACATTGCATGAGAAAAGATAGTAAGGAGTCGCCTGTCATCCAGAAATAAAGGTAATGTAACCAGAATATAAACCAAATTTAAAGCTATCAGTCGTCATATCTTATATCAGTTATATATTACGTGTATGTTATGTATATATCTCAAAATGAGTTGTATAGCCATCTACCGACATCTATGCTTTGTATAATAAAACAGATTGAAAGGGAGGTATATCCGGAATCAAAAGTGCAGGTACAAAAATATGATCTAAGGAATAGAAACCTTGCAAGGTCCCTTTTATACATAAGTGCAATAGGGGATGAATCGTCGCAGTTGCTATTTCACTAATAGTTCATGGGTTGTCTTATATGTGGTGCTAGTTGCAAAAAACAGTGAATGTGATTAACAACATGTACTTACTATGTTTTTATTGTTCTTCTTCAATAAGTTAATACCGGCTTTTAAAGTTAGTTTGGTATAATTATGATCGCCGAAGTACTGATTCTCAAAAATATAATAGCGTTACAATATAGTAACCCGAAAAAATGCTCTACAGCATTATGTACTATAACTTAAAACTAACAGTACGCGGTGACAGAACAGATTTATAATTGTTCGGGAAATGAATGTGTGTGACCTGAATGTCAATAAAATCACTTTTGGCACCAAAATTTTTTGTTCTCTTATGCATGGAAATAGGAATGTTTTTATCATCCATGGGATTCCGTTCAATTGTTGTAAAAATGAAAATGATAATGTTCTCCAGGATTTCATTCTTACCTTTACATCAACCCCTCAATCCAAGTCTAAAGCACTACACTCCGCGCCGCTGAACTCTGTGTGCGAAATTTATAGCTGATTATTTTATTTAATCGTTAAGATGTCACAGGAACATGATCGTTAACTTTGTAATTTCTTTCATTAAACAAACCCAACATTTTACGACGTCTCTCAAATGCTTGTTCTCCTCCTGGGGAGATTTATTTATTTTATATAAAGTCTGTGTTTCTGCCTATACGACACGGTTGCGATTTAATGTCGTTTCGGTGTTCTTGCAGAGCAACTCGCCTCTTAATTGAATTATTAAATTACGTGATCTTCGAAAGCATCACTTGAATAAGACCTTACCATGAACTCCACAGAGTTCAGCATACATAGCAGGAGGAAGTTGCATTCCAATAAATCAGGTGACATCCACATCGAATTAAAAATTTGTATTATAAACAGATATTTTGATAATGGAGTCAAGTAGATTGCCTCTGTGCTGTCCACCCATTGAATTGAATCCTTATTCAATATACGGAAGCAGCGAAATTAACATAAAAATTAACATTTAAACAGGTTTATAAGAAAGCAATCTCCAACTATAGCTACAAATAGCCCGATTTCAATTCATATTTTCACTAGATACTAATCATGAAGTTGGCACCGGAAATAGAATGAGTTTACTTCATACTTGTAATGAAATAAATGATTTAAGCTTGAAAACATTAGAGATTCAAACACATCTGGGAAACCCTGATTTCTTTGTAGTAAATGAAAAGACTGATCTTTTAAACTCATTTTTTATCGATACTCTACTATAAGCTTCCATCTATTTGTATTCTAGGTTAACTTACTCTTGCAATATCTAAAGTTATAGAATGTATTAATAGAAATGAAATAGCTCAAGGAATAAAATATCTTAAAACGTGAGATATCTTGAGAAATAAAGTAGTTAATCACATGAAATATTTTAAGAACGTTTTGACTGCAATGGTGAAGATTTTGTAGAGGTTTCTTTTGACACTAGTGTAAATGTAGTATTAAAAAAAATATTTCTCTTAGGACAGATACAAGAAAGGAAAAAATAATTTAATAGAAATATAGGAAGACATGATAAATAGTATGCTAGTTTTGAGAGTTCTAAATTTGTATCCATAATAGGATCTAGTTAGTTAGTTGGCAAGTAACCTGGCTAGCCTTCTTAGCATGAAATCTGATAGTCCGACGATGATTTAAATATAAATCCAAACACGTCACTGGAAGAATAAGAGTTTTATTTGTGAATCTGTGTGTTAGTTACACACAATCTTTTTATCTGCAAATAATCAACGTAAACAGCTGTGGACAGAATATGTACTCTGAGAAGGTTCTAGTGATTGATTGAGTTACAATATTTTTGACCTCAATGAAGATTTGTCAGCACATCCAGAGATGGTGGAACACCAAATACGCAAAAATAAAATATAACACGTTTTAAGATTTTCATCTCCCAAAAATGTATTGATTGATTTTATAAATGGTGAGAAACTTCAGATACAAAAAATGGAACAACCAGCCAACAAACTGGTGAATCAGAGGCATTGGATGGTAAGCTTCTTTATACTATTTTATTAAGCTAGTGACATTCAAATGTATACTCTCCACTATGCATCAGACATGCATGTTTCGTCTTTAGCTTAGACCCGTCAAGGTAGTCTAACTGTGGAGAGCGATTGGGTGGTATATACAGATGTTGTAGGGGATATGGGTCGCCTCTTTAAGGCACTCCAAATGTTAGTCCCGTGGCTTCGGAAGTTGCCAATGTGCAGCGCCACTGTGCGCGACGCTTGGAGATCACTATTTACATTTAGTTAATAAGTAGAATATCTTGATGAGTGTTGGAATCAGTATATGGGTAGATACCGCCATGTAGGTGTGAAAAGATCCCACATACCGTACTTCATCGGATATATCTCAAGTTCACGATAGTGGCAAAGGTAAAACTTCTCAGATTCAATGACTTTTGGCGTCGTACTTTTTTGCTTAAACATGAAAAGTAAAAATCTATTTTCAAATGTCCCTCCAAAATAATTGTGGATATCCGTTTCTATCTCCCAATAAGAACCAATAACAAAACTTGAATAAAAATCTCACAGAGCAGATATTGCATTTGAAAAAGTTATTTTATGGGATAAAAAAATAGATCTGGTGGGTCATGTTTTTAATATATTAGCTTAGGAAGTCCTTAGTCACCTCCACCAAATTGTTTGCTGAATATTAATTGAATACTTTAGTTACAATACTGTGACCGCTATTCCATTTTTTTTTATTATTTCACTCCCTGCATATTTATTAATACTTCTTTACTTTATGGTATCTCAAGAATATTTTCCTCAGTATTATTATGTTCCTCAATTAGAAAAATACATACATTTCTGGATGAAGAAATCCATGAAATGTCAAATTTCCTTTATTGAGTTTCACACAGTGATACAAAGATTACCTTGATATCAATCTTTCAAAGGTGCGCAAACTTTTGCGTTGTATATAACATGTGTAAACCACGCGCGGATGAGATGGTGTCAAGTTGTAGTCAAGAGCTTGATATCTTTTTTCCAGTCTTCTTGGTTAAATTTTATGGAAAATTATTGTCAGACATCTCTCCACAAGAACCTGATTGCTGCAAGGAAATTTTATTTCACCTTTTTCAGTGATATCCAAAAGTGTATTCAAGTATTTCAAAAAGTACTGTGTTAATCTCTTTGTCTTTTTTAGTCTGGAAACGTGTGAAACATCTTTGATGAAATTTCACCATTCTTCACTTTAAAATATAATTTGTTTCATGGATATGTGTAGAAACTGCAAAACGTCAAGAATTGTGAATTTTCAAAATAGTCAGTAAGATAAAGGTTTTGAATATCGCGGAAAAAAATTACTTTCCAGATGAGTTTTCAGAATGGCATAATTCCATGATTTTTACGGTGTGACACTTTGCAGTTCAGATTGCGGTCTGCTTAACAACTTCTTAACTGTTGGTTTTGCTAAATTGGTCATAATTATGAAAATTAATGCTGCGGCGACTTCGACCATCGACAGCCTTTCTGCAATGGCATGCGGAATCAAAGAACTTTATAATGTAAAAACCAGTAAATGAGCAACGTTATCTCTTCCTTTGTAGGCCAATGCTGAAACTACAAGATTAATGGAATTGCAATACCGTTCCTTTAAAAGCAAATTTCGAAATGACCTCACACCTGCCTAAAACCATCTGATAAGCACATAATTTTCTAATTTCCTGTTATGCGTTTCGCTAAAAACCGGTAGATTAGTGGTGCAAGCAGTAAGGCAGTGGCATCCTGAGAAACGAGAATGGATTCCCATTCCCTAGAGTAGCATTTTAAATTAATTTGTAATTAGTATATCCAAAGACTAGAACTCTTTATGCTCTAGGTATAGGGTGTCCTACTATAAATACACTAGCTTCAGCATTTTCAATTTGTGCAAAATAATCTATACAAAAGCTGTAGCACCTAATAAAAAGTTTCTTGTGGAATAAGTTTCTTTTAAGTGGTTTGTTTCAGATAGGATTCCGGACAAATATTTTTTAACGAAACACTACAATATTGATCCTAATTAGCCTTTTTTCTGATTCCAAATATGTATATAAAGTTATTTTCACAGAATAGGTTTCATAAAAATTACATTATTAAAGTTTGTTATAATGATTCTTACTACTTTAGGTATAACAGTGACTTATAATATTTTTTGCATGGACGGCAACGAGGCCACTTAATAGGCTGTCTTAAATACTATATTATGAAGATGTAACATCTGCAATTTTATTTTTTCATTCTGAAATATACAAAAGTCAACAAACCATGGCAGTGTTATTTTCGTCTTCTTGACTTGGAATATATCCATTAGTATTTGATAACCTAACTAACTAAAATTATTATAATAAAAATAATCCTAAAATTGAAATTTAACTGTATGCTCTCCACTATGCATCAGAGCTGCTATAGACATGCATGTTTCGTCTTTAGCCTAGAATCGTCAGTATAGGTTGGCGGTCTAATTGTAAAGAGCAATTGAGTGGTATATACGTAACCCAGTCCAGGGTGTGATTAACTTTGATCTCCAAGCGTCGCGCACTATGGCGCTGCCCATCGGCATATTACAAGTGTTAGGACTGTTGACTTCGTAAGTTGGGTGTTGATGCTACTAAAATTAAAATTGTTGAAAGTTACTTCCATTTAGACACAGCCTTATCTATGTTGTTTTTAACTTATGCATGGCTTTAACAATTTAGTTAGGATGTAGTATTGTTCTATCAATTTCAGTCCATGTTTTCAAAAGCATAACGTCAGATGTGTTTATACTTTTCAAATAGATTATTTATTATAAATGGATCTAAGTAAATGTGACCAATGGGATGATACTGGGATCATTGAATTGCTCCATTATTTCTAGATCCAGGTAGTATTCATCTAGGTCCTACTCTTCAATTATTCATGAGCTAGTGCCCTAACCCATCATCATGAGGAAGACGAACAATTAGGTGTCAGCTATATTATTTTTGTAGGTTATAAATATAACAATTGTCATTTATCCTCCTGGCATAAAATCTTGGACTAACAATCCTGTCATTTGTAATCAAACACCAAATGCCTTTTTTAACCTGATGCTTTTTAATATTCTCATTACGCAGCGAATGTCATCTTGATGAGCCTTCTGCACCAGTCTTGTGTCCAATCAAGGAGCATACAATTTTTTATAAATATCATTAAACATTTTTGAGTAAAATTGGAGAAAATTATTGTACTCCAAAAAGAAGATAGTAATGATCAAATAATCTGTTTTTATGCACCATGACTGTCTCCGATCATTAATAATATCAATTATGTTTCAAAAGAAATCTCAATCAGCTTTCCCCAAGGCGGTTATAAAAGTATAGCGTACTGTAACTTTATATGTAGATATTTTAAGAAACAGTCTGACAGTCAGTTGGAAATATTCTTTCTCCCTGCCTCTCTCTCTGAATTCTTATGGAAGCTGAAACGATGCACTTTTCATTGGTATCTATAGGTATTTCCCAATGAACAATTTTATTTATCGGCGTTATCGTACGACAGACATCGTTTGTTTTCGGAAAAACATTCCAAGTACTTCTGTCTTGACTGTCAATGGGGAGCGCCAGTATTCCAACCGGTCCCGACGTCGGATTCAATTTTATGAATGGGCTCCGTTTGGTTCACATTCTCCAAAGGCCATTAGAAACGTCGTCTTCTCATCATCCAATGCTCACTGACCGAGCCGAACCAAGAATTTTGAAAGCAGCGGCACTGCCCGCAGAGGCGTGCATTCGGAAGGAAAAGGGTGCCTACCTAACCTTAATATGGCACGCTACAGATGATCAATATTTTGAGTAGATATTTTTCAATAAATTATTTGTTACAGATAATGATGGTTAATTTTTAATAGGTATTTTAGTTTTATGTCGTGACTATCATTATTGCATTTAGAAAACTCAGTATTATAAGCTCTTTTTAGACCGTAAACCGCTGCTAATATTTGCACACCGAAATGCCCAGGCTATTTGACTGAAAGAGGCGTAATGCGGCTTTTTCACAATAGCCTCCACCCATCACCTACAAAGTGTTATTGAAATTGAATTCAGGTAATTCTTGGATTGATGATATTTTATATGGAATATAGATTATAGATTCAAAATTGATTATATATTCAGTTAGATTCCACCATATCTTTGGTAAAATTCTAGCCTTAGACATGAATTGAGAGCAGTGTGATATCATATGAGTATAATATGCAATTAAGTCACCTCCTCTTAGTATTATATGCAGCATATTGTAGTATCAGAAATGAACGAGGGTGTTTCCAAATGAGAAGCTTCATTTAATGCATTATTATCATCATTTGAAGTGAAGAAATAGTCGTTGATAGTTTACCGTAGTGTTGTTTAAAATATACAAGTAAAATTTTGATTTACTGCACTTTACTGGTTAAATAAATAAAACCACATTCATTGTAAATGAGAACGGCTTGAAATAATTGCTACTAGTTGCATAATCCAGCAGTATATATTCTAGATTTTCAGTGACCACTACATTTCTGTCGATATGGAAAGATTCTCCGGAGTAGGCCTGGAAATAACGTCTTTTCTGCTAATGCATGATACAAATAAAATATTGAAAGTGATAATTTCTCAATGCGATTAGAAAATATTAAAAACATATTTGCATATTTGGTTCTGTACCTTTGAAAGGTAGTATGAACCTTATCGGCATCATTCATATCAAAAGCTGACGACTGATACTGAATGTATTATACTCTATAATCTATACTATAGAAATGTATACCTGTACATAAGCATTTTCGTCTTTAGCCTAGACTCGTCAGTGGCCGTGGTCATTGATAGTAGGCAATAAAATCAAAACACATGTTCATTTAGCATTTCAATGCAATTCGACATGAGCAATTAGGCAATAAAACATAATAAAAGTTCGATAATGCATAAACGCATCACAGTGTGCCTACAAGCGGAATGTACATAGTGGTGTATACCGAAGATTCTTTACATATTATGTTAAGTCTTATAATCGAATAGATGATGCCGATAGCTTAAACAAAGAATCACAATTTCCAATATTAAAATTAAATCAATGTTTAAACCACAAACCTGCGCAGAATCGGTGTAGCTACTGTTAAAATGACGTAAAACTGATCTGTTTTCAATGCTAACCAATTATGTTGATTTTTTTATTTGTACAGCATTAGATTTTGTTCTATGCTTTTCTACAAAGATACTCAAAAATAATCTCTAGTAAATATGTTTCCCCTGATGCACACCATTGGTAGCATCATATGCAGACGATCGTTGACCCATCGCAAGTGTCACAATTACCATTAACACCTTAAATATATTATGTGCCATCTCAAAACGCATTATGATAGTATCCCAAAACCTTTAACAAGAAATATCATTCAAACAAAGTTGATTTAATAATATTTTAAAGTGCTGAAGTGCTTCAGTTCATGTGATACTTTCTACTGGCTGCAACTAAAAACCAGATACCTATGATTGACTGAATACATCTACTAATATTTTATCTGCCGTGGCAGCATCTATCAAAGCACTAGTTTTAATAAATATTAGCATATTAATGATTTCAATCGTAGTATAAATAGATTCTCATAATTTATTCATCTCAAACTCAACTGGAGAGAGGGTACATAAAAGAAATGTTTAGTTTTGGATCTGTTAAGGAATAATTTCTCATGAACAACATACCAGGCAGGGACAACCTGTATAAAAGTAACGTAATTTTTTACCTTTATATTCAAGACAGAGAGTTTGTAAGTTGACAACCTTTGTTGTGGTGGTTTGCTCTAGGGTGCATAAGAATAATAATGTCTACATATATCTAGGTGTTATTTACTTGCTTGCTGACAGCTTTAGCCTTCCGTCCTGACGCCTCATTCCAGTTGACGACGATTTAACTGACCCAAACTACCACCGAATATTTTCATATCTTACCTAAATCGAAATTTAGATAAAATCTGGCCTGATGGCTTTGTTACCTACAATCTTGTTTGGGTATATGTATATATGGTGATAGGGATACCGTGGCCAAATGGATTGAGTCATCATGTTAGAAAGCAATTCGATTCCTACCGGTACCTGATTTTGTCTTACTTTTTAACGCATATTACTTCTCCTGGTCCTCGTTCATCTGAAGACATGCTGTGAGTACGTGATCGGCGATTTAAAAGATACAAACTACCACTAGATGTCTCTGGGATGAGAATTTTGCATATTGAAAGATCTGGCTGAATAGTTTCGTCACATTATATTGACGTTTCTATGTATTTTCTAATGGATCCGAATGAGTGAGTTATTAGGACGAACCTGTAAATGTGGGTTCGATCCTCACCGGACGCGATTTTTTGTGAGAGAGCTGTTTTTGCAGTTCTATTCGTTCAACATTTGTGTCAGTTTCTATTCATACTAGACGACAGTGTCATTGTCCTTTCTGCGTAGACCTGCCCCTGTAGCACGTCGATGCCGGTGTCGCGATCGTCGTCTTCTTCGGAGCAGCGACAGGACCTGGACCGCGCGCGGCCCACGCGCTTCACACCCGTCCAACAGGTTTAGACGCCTTCACTTTTTCTCCATCCAAATACAGGTGCGGATTCTATTAGGAGCACTATTCTGCCTAACTATGAGGTTTCATTTTATCACCTGTCTTTTAATTTGCACTAAAATATTTGAATTCCAGCTGAAAACCTTTTGCGATGCTACGAAGCTCAGCAAACATTACACTGTTTTACCACCCGCCAAACCATAACCTTAACATCTTCAGGAGAAAATTATAACTATTAACTAGTTTTTGTTGAACGTGCTAATGTAGTTTGCGATACACGGGTCGCGTTTTTTAAAAAAGTTTGGTGAGTGGTTTGTTTAGAGTTTCTGATTACTGTGTCAAAGGATTCAGTATCACATAACGAAAATCCATGTCAAACAGTTCCATTGCCCTACCTGATCCCCCTCTTTGTGAATCATTTTGACTCCACATAATCTCAACAACTAGGTACTGTATAGGTTGTGATGATATTATAGGTCCATTGGGCATGAAGAAATAAACAATAAATATAGGTGGTTCATTGTAATTTTCAATTGCGGTCAGCTACTTCAAGAGATAGGTTTTAGAAAAGTAGCTGACTTTAATATTTGCGTGTTTATCAGGCGTTTAGCTATTGTAAACTGTGGTGATACATTTTACTTTCAAATCTGTAATCCCAAGTCTCTCTTACTTGTGGCATAGTTGAGTCAAATTTGTGACAGAGGCACTACCTTGAGTTTCCATTGCAAATATAAATCGTGTATCATAAAGTTTCGATTCAGTTAATTCTTTCAATTATCTATAGTCTAACTAACATCTCCACTCGAACGGATTGGGAGTATTGCTCACATACCACAGTGTATAGAGTGTCGGTCCGGCAAATGGAAGGTGCGTGATTCGAATTCCACATACGGCCAGTTTTTTCGGTTTTGAAGTGCAGATGTATGTTTAATATATTTAAACAGTTACTAACACACACAATAGCAAAAGCTGTTGTGAATGTTCAATGAATATGTTGTCCATAGAGCAGACTCCAGGGCGCAAAGGCTCATATACTCGTAAGTATATGCAGCGCTCTTCACTTGCCTTTCTATGGGCGCACTAATGAGTGGATTAGAATAAGAATAATAAGAGACCGAATTCTGCTAGTCTATAGCACGGTCCTGTCTTCACTAAAGTAGAGACGCGACCACGACGACGGAGGACCGCTTCTTCTTCTTTCGCGTAGTTGTCTTCTTCCTTAGTCCATGCTCCGTTCATCGGATCGCTGGCGGCCTGCTTTCTATCGCTGAGTTGTATACATGGACGTAGGGTATGGCCATTAAGGGAGTGTCTCTTACTTAAGCCTTCCATTAAAAGAAATTTAGCCGATTAGAAGAGACGACACAAACCTTGAATGACATCAAAGCTCTAAGGTAGGTTTCCAATATTGGATGAATCCTGCATCAGGAGAAAGCTTCTATATCATCCGTATATTCGGCATATTCAGTGACATTCCTTAGCCGTCTACTATGTATTTCAACACTATAGAGCTTGCTGAATTCTTCCATGAAGGATAGCTTCGTATTGTAATTCACACCAATGGTGTTTGATATTTATCTATGGGAATTAAAAAAAAATTAAGTCCTATAGGTTTACTGTCGATCTCTTTACCTATTTTCTCGGTATATACTGTACCTACCATTTATATGTCCCAAAATCTACTAAATTTCAAGCCACTCTATCCCTGTCATGCTCTTGAAAAAATTGCTAACAACAAGTCGCCAATCATACGTCAATAAATTGTCATTCTGAACATGTATTCATTTAAAGCTCGTGTAGATAATGGGGAGCATCCTCCTTATAAAAACAATATAAGTATTTCTCACAGAAATAGTTTTGATTTTGATGCGGACGGGTCTCGAACCCCTGTCTCCAGTATTCTGTGCTACGCAACAATCGCTAGACCATCTCACCACGACGATCAGGGCCTAAGGCATTCAGTAAAGTGCCACCACATAGTTCACGACATTTGGTTCTTGGACCCAGGTCAGTAATCTCCTGACCACTGATGTATCCCCGTTGTGCTATTTTACGTGCTTTTACCCCGCGGGAACCAGTATAGAAATAATACGGATGAGTAAGCATACGTAATTGTCCAAACACAGATCAGATCGGATTATGGAATGAAACAAATCCAGTAAAATTCCATCTTGTTCTAATAGCATAGCCTCTCGGCCACAGCACCCCAGTGACCAGCGGTAATAGACGCCTGGTCAACAAGAAATACTGGAGACAAGAGTTAGAACCCCATAGTAGGTGTGCTATACTTTTTAAAATCAATACAATAGTGGCGAAGTTGTTATTAAAGAACAAAAAATATGAAAACATCTCAATCTGAAAATTGTCATTCTGAGCATCTCATTCACTTCATATTGAGGGCAGTGAGACGATAGTTACTCAGCCCAACCCAACATCACAGTTAGAACATGAGACACGAGACTTACAATATTGGGCTCAAAAAATAGTTTGAACTCAGATTCCATATCAATCGGACAGATCGATAATATTCCGTCAAAAACGTGAGGGTATTTATCTTCAATTTTTAAAATGCTTCCTCGAATACCATAAGTTTTAGAATATGAACCCTGTATATAAGGAAACCAAAAGTACATGAAATTTTTACATGAATCATTTGCATTAGACTGCTGCCCACAACTTCCTCTTCCCACAAGACAGGGCAAGGCCCGCCACAATAAAATGATGTTACAAATCGTCCTCATCCTCACAGAGGCATCCTTACTTCTCGGTTCGTTAAATTTAATTAACAATCAATTAATTTCTCAATAAACATACAGATAAATCCAGATAATGGAGGGTATAAATTTAGTTCGTGGGAGATAAAGCGTGTCTTCGAGGTAACATGCTGAATATTAAGTTAATAATACAACAAATCTCGAACGCCGACATGTTTTTGAAGGCATATAAGTTGTAACGTTCTATGGAATCGATAAATTTCGATTATTTGACATAGATTTATACATATTTTTATTGCCCTATAGATTACGTACAGGGTCAAGCAAAGCTATTGGGCTATTTTCAAGGCTATTTTCATACAAAGTCCGTGTGTGACCAAAACAGGTAGACACAAAGTTCAAATCAATCGGTGAAAATGCTGACATGGCTTTCTGTGAGGTAGGCATAAAAAAATTTCAAAAAGCTTATCAACCCAAAGCAAATGAAATCAAAAGGTTCTCTATTTTAGAAAATACATTCGTATTTAATCAGTAGATGGCGTCACAAGTATGGTAGAAAATTGTTGTAACATTAAAATAAATCTAAGTTTAAAATTAATCTGAAATATTGCGAACAATCCAGCTGAATGATCTTCCTGAGAGAAACTCGGAACACTGTAAGGGTCTCTTTCAACCAAGTGTTTATAAAGTGCTGTTTTAAAGTGTGAGGTATTCTCAATCAACTTGAGGTCTTGTGGAATTTCATTGGAATATTTAATGCAGGAGTAGATTGTATTGCGTTTAGTGAGTTTGTGCAATGGTATATTATAATTTATTGACCTGGTGTTGTGGTGATGTTGAGGCAATTCTTTTGAAAGTAACTGTTGGTTCTTGCGCAAAAATATTACATACTCGTAAATATGTAGACCAGCCAAAGTTAATGAGTTTAGCTATGATAGGTCATCTTTATCCTGGTTGACTGAGAGTGGAGATATTGATGAAAATCTGTTATCCAAATGTATGATCTTTCACCAAAACGTTTATTCTTGATGTACTTTGATTATAAAGCTCGCTGTCAGGCCAGCTTCCCAACGTAAGGCTTTTTATGGGCTATCATGACACAAAGCGTTCTCATCATGAACAAGAGAAATCAATTTGGAGTGTTTCTTATTATTTAGTTTTTACGAATACTTAATTTTCGCTGCATTACCATTGCGTAATCTGATACAGTTGAACGCAAGAAATATGACATACACCTCCAAAGCTTCCAAGTTCTTTATATCTACGTTATTGCCATTTTCATCGCACACGCTCCAGCTAATTTCAGTTAAACAACAACAAAAGCGTAACAGATGCTCCAGATACGTTCACGTTGCACATACGATGTTCCAAAAATGGTTTTCAAGTTCTTTATCTCCCGCAATGGACATTTTCTAGGTTAGACCGCATTTTTGAAATGTCACAACGTGAAGAGTCAGATTACGAAATCGCCGGTTTTTCTTATAAATAAAATTGATAAGTATCTCTCTTTCTCTTGGCGGCGACATATGTTTTCCAATGCCAAATATGTATAATGTCTTTCAACAACGGTGCACTTATAAAAGATAGTTTAGGCGGCTAGAAAAAATTCCATGATTTTAGTATGAGTTTTTATTATCTATTAATCCAGCACTAAGCTGCTTACTTTTATATCCAATCGGCAGCTGTTCCGGAATTTAATGCCTACCTTTCTGTTAATGCTATCCACTTAATGTTTTTACTTTTTTTACTTTCGATTCATGACATACTTTGTCTTTCGTCTTTTATTAACTTTGATATGTTACTTGCGTTTATACAATTTAATTGAGGTTGGGCATAGGTTGACTGACTATTTAAGATCAATAATCAATATCAACACGTTTTCTTAAATGCATAATCATCATTATTTTATATTATAAACATAAATAAATTATCGTTTCAGTTTTACCTACAAAGCCAATAATCATAGTTTCTGAATGGTTCATAACATACATCAACAAAGACAATGTAACTGATGTTTGTCGGTCTGTTGTCTGTTTGTCGTATGTTTGGTAATATTATGCACCTCTATAATTCATAAAGTACAGTTCGGGTTTTGATTAAGCTTTAATGTGAGATCTATTGTCAATCGGTGCAGTGGTAAAATAATCATAATAAATAAGCTACAATACATAGCTATTCTATGTCGACGCCATCAGAGAAAATCCCATGGATAAGTGGGATTGTAATTGCTAAAAAAGTGAGATTGATTATTTTTTGTCGTGACAGCAAAATATGTAGTTCAGTTATGAAACTGCAATGAATGGATAGCAATTAATTAATCCAATATTTATTAAAATAATTAATGGAACCGATAGTCATATCCGCCATGTCTACATAATACGTCGACAATTATGGACGGGAGGCTATAACAAAAATGCACCTTACCCCAACCACCAACTAACAAAGAAAATCAAAGAAAAGTTGTATTTATTAAATATCTTAGGCAAAGTAGTCAAATTCCTCTGGGTACCATCACACAGGAATCTCAGGCAACGAAAGAGCTGACCAATGAGCAATCACGATCCATAACGCCGAAATACACACAATCCGATATCACGACATCAGAACTCTCATAAAACAGTTCACCTTCAAAAAATGGCAAACACATTCGACATAAAAGCCCACTAAACTACGCGCTATCAACGCTTAGTGAAATAATAGTACTTTCTTTGAAAAGAAGAGAGCAGATCATCTTCACACGACTACGCACAGACATATATCTTCGAGAGGGAGCAACCACCAACTTGCTCATCCTGCAACACCGTCCTTTCTGTGGAACATATTATAGTGCAGTGCCCAGTTTATGCTAGCCATAGTGTTGTGCCGAATGAATGACGATCTAAACGCTTGTTTAACTACTATCTAAACACCTTACGCTTTCTCAAGCTATCACATTTTTACAATCTGATTTAGATCTTTCAGCTCTTTTTGTTTCGACAGAACCGTATGCTGCTAATAACCCTGCGCGGTTGATGCAGCTTAAACTAAAATAAAAAAAATGCACCTGTAGTTGCATGAAATATCCTCTGCCACACTACCGCAGTAGGTGAGGTTGTTGTATGTGGTAAATTCTTTGCTGCAGCTGTATCGCATGTAATAACCAGTACGAAAACATATGCTGTGTGACTGACGAAAGGCGGCCGTCTTATTACAGATACATATGCGTAGCTGTTAATGAATTAATTTTTAGGTATTGAAATAAATACTGATATAACTCCGAGTTAACAAGCAATTAAATGAAATGGCAGACATACAAAAAAATATTTTCTATTCGTTCATTGGAAACCAATCGAGGACGACGTCGTTTGGTCCGCGCTTAGACTCATCGGTATGATATAGGCCTCAAATGAGTAAATTAAATGGCATGTTAATACATGTCTGGTACACTCTTTGTTTCATACCCAACATCCATCGTGGGCAAATGCTCGAGAGCATTTTGTGCGCCATCTATCGGTCACGCAACCGCGTCTCACAAGATGCAGACTACTTTACGAGGTTAAACCAAATTGATGGCTCTTAATGCCGACATACTCTGAGTTCATCTGATCATCAAGTTGGAATGCCAAAATGCAACGAAATGTATGGACAAAGAATGTATCTACTGTAAGACATAAGTTTAACCACCCAGTAGAATTTCTATTCTGACATTGTTTAGATTTTCTTTCATGACAGAGCTGAGTGTCTAGCTTAAATTCTATGCCCATCTTTTGCAACCCGTTTGCCGTTTTACACTAAAAATTGTCACAGCACGCATCATTCATATTAAATCTACACTCTTTCAATTTGTTTAACTTATAATAGTTCGGCGGTTTGCATTAGTACCGCGGTCTGCCATTTGGTGACTCCTGGTCCAGTTAGTTTATTCAAACGTGTTTTCCTTCGAACAGTTTTCTGCTCGTCTTTAACATCACACTGTTGTAATAACATACTCACCTTACCTAAATCTTATTTTATTTTTCCAAGGTTTTGGAGCTCACTCGAACACAGTTTCTCAATAGCTCAAGTACAAAGCGCCGATTCTCAGTTTTGTATCCTTGTTCCCAATTATTTTCAAGAGTAGTAAAAAATATGTTCTGGTTAATTATCTGCTTTTAATTCCAATTCAATAGGATTGGCAGATGAGACAAGAGCATCAAGTTTTCAAATATTTTCTTGGTCAGATATGTAAACGATATTGATAAATGGTTTGAAAAAAGTAGTCAATTAGCAAAATGTTTAACATTTTCCAAGCCTCTTATTAAGAACACACTTTTTCCTCTAAGTGATGTTTGTAGACAGTATACTAAATCGTATGTTTCAGAACGACTCAAATGAAATATTTCAAGATATACTATCGTAATTGTAATCTTTCTTAAAGACAATTCTGTGCTCAAAAGTCGTTATTTCATATGGAACTAACTATAAATAAAGCGGATGAATATTAGGGTGATAGGAGCATATACTATTTAATTACTTTAATACAAAAGCTCTGTTGTCTAGCGTATGAAAATCATTAAAGAGAAATTGTATGGTTTCACCGTTCAAGTGATGGGTATAAGATGAAGTCATAGGATCTTAAGAAATCTTGATAGAAGTTTAAAGTGCACGGAATCTAGTTGCTTCAGTAAATGGATTTAGGTTTGGTTTGGTACAGTTTTAGAGAGAACACCCATTGGACTATAATTTGTTGATGGTATTCAGAATGGAAGGTCGTATATGTAAGTCTTACTACTGGTAAACGATACCTGCAGATGTTACAATATAATTTTATTCCATGGATACTAAACGAGCACGCAGGAACTAAAATTATGATTTTTTTAAGCAAAAAAGCTATTCACCACTTGCTAATGGACAAAATAGCTGCAATTCAACCAAAAATGCTGAATTATGCTGTACACAACAAATTTGGGCAAACGGTAGATGATTGGATGTCAGACAAGTCGAATATTTTTATTAACCACTGTGGAACATAAAGAATTTCACTGAAAATATATAATGAGCTGAAAAATGTCATCATATAATTATGACAACGTTGTATATTTTGGTTTTTTCTTACTTTAGAATTGGTAAATGGGCCTGTGAATAATCAAGGACGAATCATTCACAAGAGTTTTGAACTTTCGGAGTTTTCGTACACTTCATTGGAATGTATTTTATAATCAAACAAGAACAAAAATTTACGCTTTAATAGCAGTGCGTAAATTACCGCTAATTAAAGATTATCCACATTTCTATATTGATGTTGTAACTAGTGCACAACAGGAAGCTTGTCTAATCTCTTAACTGGACACACAAGTACGTCCACCTGAAGAAAACGTATCTTCAAGGTACTCAAGACAAAAAATCGGTTCTTGGATATGATTTTCTTTAAGTGTTATGAAACGACGGCTGTTAGAAAGCATGATGCAAAAATTCGTCCAATTACAGTGCATAAATGTAATTATATGCGCTTAATATGTTTGTTACTGAAAACAATTTCCTGAATTCAGCTTAAGATTCCTTGTGAAAAACCGGATAAATAATGAGGGAATGATGGATAATCAGGGAACAAAAACGTTCTCTTGTACGCTTTGATATCTTTGTTTCTCGTTTCACTTGGATCAGTCTCCAAATAAAAAACTAATTCAAAAACGATCTTATAAGACTTTTGAAATCAAAACTCTTGAAATATTACCAAAGCTATCATCACATTTGCAATACTGGTCCACACGTACTCCTTTGGCATCACCAAATGGTCATACAGTGACATAGACAAGATCCATACCCTCATTCGAACAGAAATTGCGAAACATAGACACTCAAACTCGTGCAAAGAAAGACTCACCATAGACGAAAGCAAGGAGGCAGAGGAATTATAGACATACAATTACTCCACACAAATAAATACAAAAACGCAGACATTCCTTACCACCAACTTACATAGAGCGATAGTGTAAACAGACAAGACAGATCTCTTTACCTCTCTCATCTAAACCACTCAGCAGACACACACAACCATGCACAAATACAACACGAAATATTAGACACTTGGTCACCAAAGACACTCTATGGAAAACATCAATATCAAGTGACACAAGACAATATCAATAAAAAACAGTCATACAACTGTGAAGATAGTGTTTCTATAGATAACCTCTCGCAATGACAGAATGCATATCACGCTCCAGAGAGGATGAAGATCTATTTACATTGACCTTGAAATGCTGTAGATTGTAACTATCGGGAAACAAACTCCCAGGCAGCTCATTCCACAGTGGCGAAGTTCCCCAAAAGAACGACCTTTGGAAGGGTCCAGTTCAATGCGTTGAAAATTCGACCTGGTGAGGATGGGCTAGCTACATCCCTCAGTGTTTGCTGTATTGGGTCTTGGTATTATTATTCGAGACATGTCGGTCTAACATTTGCTATGATAGTATCAGAGACAGATCGGGCACCTTCTCCGATGTTCCAGACTGTGGAGGTCCCTTGTAAGGTTCGGAGTATCCACTACACGAATTGCTCGTTTTTATGAGCCATGTAGAGCAGCAGCAGCTGTAGAAGAGAACTCCCATCTTCTGGAATGCCGACTCAGCAGGGCCGGGAACAATCTTGTGCCATGCTATTGTTGATATTAATTTCCAGAATCTTGATGGAAGATAATTCAAGAACTGGGCGTCCCTCCATCTCTATAGTTAACATACCCTTTGCGTAATATAGAAATGTGCTACCAGTCCACTCTAGGTTCCCTTACCCAAACATCTTCACTGAGTGCCTATTTGAATTTTCCCCTTTGGTTGTACAACTCTTGTATTATTTGACTTGACTATCAGGTCTTAGGTCTAAAAGACTCACCAATATAAAATTTGTTACACGCAACGCATACTTTATGTCTTGTTTTTTTATTTACATTTTAATTTTTGCATTCCTTATCCTGAAACCTTCAACGTCCATGTGATAAACATTTGTCCCCTATCAGCTCTTCTGGAGCACGATAGGATTTACGAGATATGTTGAGAAAGCTAATAATATTATGAAATAATCTAGTAAGCATTCTATCCTAATATGAGCTGACAAAATAGTTTTGTTTGACATATTAGACAAATATTAGTACAGATAGTAATTTCCGGTTATACAATTGTCCGTAAATAGCAACCCAGATGGAGCAGTATTTACTAATATATGTCATTAAACCAAATTATACCTAGGCTAGATTCTTTTACACAGCTAATCAACAAGCATACCCCAATTGTGAGCAGCGTGAATGAAAGTAACACATACAACATACAAAGAAAAAGAATGAAAATTTTACACTCGATTTGTCGCGACGCCATTAACTAGAACCAGGTGTCTGGTCACTAATTAGAATCTCAATCCTAATGGAAGGTAATGAGGACTAACAATTTTAACTACTTGGTTAAACGTTCCTTTTTACTTTCTTCATAGTAAAAGTTGTGTCACCGGGAGTATGATATTCACCAATCTCGAATAAGTCCAATTTTTGATTGATAATAAAGAATAATATTCTGAATTATTCAAAAAATGCATCTATCAGTACAATATTTTTGTAGCGGTAAAAAGGTACCTTCAAATAGGGGTGGATACAAACAGATTTACTTTTATTTAAGTTGAAAATGTACTTTTTAACAGAGTAAAATATAGGTATTTTGACATTTTTTTAGCCCAATATTTTTACCGCAGTAACTAAGAAGAAGTTATATATAGATCGTGACGCAGTTTCTGATTCAAGAATAATTCATCTACATACACACTGTGCTTTTTTATAAAATTTTGGAAACTAGTTATTTTTAAAAAACGGTCCTTAGAGTAAAGGATCAAAGATCGGTTTCTTCCGCATTTAAACAGCCAAATACGTTATGGCCTCCCTTGATGGCCTCACCATGTAAAATCATTAGATACTGATTATTATTATCATATTTTTCGGCAATATAAATGATGATTGTGTAATAATTTGTTCCATTTTTCATATATAATAATGGATTGACTATTCAAATAATTATTCAATCAATATTACTGACCATGTGGTACCCCATAGAGGTTATGTCATGCGTGTGTTTTTTTGGTACCCACTCATGCAGATAATGTTAATAATTGCAACTCCAGCAAGATATTTAATCCTGCCACTGTCGTCGACCCAGCAACTAAGCTATTAGTCCAACAGTAATTTATTGTCCGATGCGGAAATCTGTAGCTGAAGTTTGTCGAGGTACGTGTACTAATTATATCATTAAAAATGAAGGAATAGGTACTGAAAAATTAGTATCTAATTAGTCTATAGCGTAACAACACCTTCATTAATATGCCGTATTAATTAAGCGAAATTATTTAGATAAAACTGCATCCCGTAGAGAACAGAGGCGTGCAAATATGGAAATACAACTTGCATGTGTGAACTGATATAATTAAATAATTATATATAGGTATATCTGATAGCTTTGATTTATTATGTCAGCGAGCATTGAATAGCTCGAAGTCTTTCAGCCAATTTACAACACGGCTTGAGATGTCTGTGAATATATACAATAGATCAATTGACATATAATAATAATAATAATAATAATAATAATAATAATAATAATAATAATAAGAGGACTTTATTGGACTACGTTTCCTAGTACATTATGTGTGATTTTGGTCCATTTAAACCCATTGTTAATATTTACCGATATACCTATTAAATAGAATCTATTATATAATTACTGTACGCTTGAAAGTGAAAAGTAAACGGCAAAGAGGGAATTTAAATTATAGTTACGTATTAATGTTGGCGACTTTAGTCTTCATTGGCGGGAAAGTCCTAACGTCATGCAAAATCGGAAGTTTCACATATGGCACTCACACTTTGGAATGTATTAATGTGCTATAACTCATGGAAAGCATTGCTCGTATATTGGACAGAGAATCAATAGGTACCTATTTACTTTATACTTTCTAGGTTGAGCAGGAAAACCTACTTATGTTATTATATGTGAAGCAGTGTTCTTAAACGCCTATTTCTGAACATCCATTCTATGTAGATGTTTTTAGTATACATATTCTGCAATGTAGCTACCACTTACGCGACGAATGCCGAGTCTCCATCTCTCAGTGCGCTCATGTAGCAACCTGTTCAACCACATTTTTAAATAATTTCAACGGCGTATTTCTGCATAACTATCCGACAATATTAATTAGCTCAGCACGGTAGAACTGCGGTTTGAATTTCAAGCGAATGTTTGTTTTAGTAATCAGTTTATAAATATTTTATAGACGGCCGAACAATAAAAACATTCATCATTTTCTCGTTTCGCATGTATAAAATATGTAAAGTTATTTCATTGTCGTGTATTTATTTAGGTGTTGACTTATATGGATCTCGCCAGTTTTTTTGATTACACGTGAATGATACTGAATCAATCAATGTGGCACATTACCAGGCATAAAATTGTGCTTTGGATGTTATTGGTCGGTATTTATGATTTTAGTCCCCATAATTGAAATATTTTTTACACAAAGTGTCAGATAAGTAATGATTGACCTGTGTTATTATGGCAGCTACTGTCAAGATCCAGTTGAATAGCATAATAATTTTATCTCATGAGACTCGGTCTGAATAATGATCGTTAGAAGCAGGTTACCTTATCTCAGTTTCAAAACATGCACGGATTACTAGTGTAACCTCCGACAGCACAACCGGGTCTGAAGCTTTTGACTTGCAAGTAGATAAAGGTTAGGAGTGGTCCAAGTCATTTTAGCATACAAAATAACTAACGATGAACGGCGAGATGTTAACCATTTTTGTCATGTGACGTCACTGATTGTCATAGGAGGAGACATAAATGGTCCCCGTGTATTACAAAGGTGAACTGTTTTATAGCAATATCCTGTCTTTCGTAAACCCTCCGATTACCCTACTTCATGTCAAAAGTAGCCAACTCATACTTAGTAGTGCATACTATCTCTCTATCTTACTATCCACTACAAACCTATGTGTGAGGACATCTATTGATTAATAAAAAAACAAGGATAAGTACTCTCCTTCATTATACTTGCTTTGATTGGACGCTTGTGTCTTAGCCAAGAACAAAATTCTCTACTTGACAATACCTCCCAATATTATCGTTCTTCTTATTTGTCCTTCTCTACATCAAGAATTATTGTTTTAATAAGAGTATTAAATTAGATATAAAAGTATGTCTTGACCTGATTTTATTACGTGGTTTGGATCTGGTTACCTTAAGGCAGTTTTTATTCTTCAATGAATCTACTGAATGCTACAGATAAGTTTGATGAAAGTACTTTGCTTAAACAATAAGCAAAATATAAAGATACACAGGTACAGGAACAACAATTTCCAGGTCACTTGCGGTTGCAAAATTTTCTCAGGCGTTCGTTGATGCATAACAACGCATATTAGTTCTTGTCTTATCACTGTCTTCTAATGTTATGTAGTGTAATTTTTCAGACAGATAGCGCCAAATATGTCATGTCTTAGCAACGTGGCGTGAGTGACGTTTTCAGTCTAGTGTAAATGAAAAAATACCGTTTGCTTGTTTGTTGAAGCGGTAGACGATGTTATTCAAATAATTATGCCAGAATATTGAGTTTTAGTGCCATAGTTATTTAATTTGCGAATAATAAATTAGAGATTTGATTAGCTTAAATAAATCAATTGATGAACGACACAGAGATAGATAATTGGCACTTCACCGACCGTCATCTGCCCTCAGGTAAATAGATACATATTCACTTAAACAAACTTTTCATATTTATATGTCATAGCTTCATTACTTCTACGTTATTCACTTTAAATATCTGAAATTACTGAACACCTATCACTAATTTTTGAAACAGAATAGAGCAAAAGTCTGTGGAACAATATAAGTTGGATCACTTCCTTCAAATCCATTTAGGTTGAGACATCTAAAGTAAATTCCATCAAGTCGCTCTAAACCAGCGGCTTTACGAGCTTCGGACGGTTGTATCGGAGGCGGTAGCCGGTTCGATACTGGCTCGCCTGGTCCCATCAAGTATCTACCGTAGAGGAACAATTGTAAAATAGTTCATCAATTAAGTACAATTTGATGCACTGATCGGCCAAACCGACTTTTCCTTTCGTCCTTCCTCCTGATGCTTGCGGGCAGAAAACATAGTTTGCGGGTCACCGTCGCTCGTGGCCGCCTTTTGAAGTCCTCTACGTGGCTCGTGAATCAGGTTGGTGTGATCCAACTTGTTCATATTTTGTAAATTTTCGGTCTGCTTTGTGTCGGCCCTAGCATGACGTCATCTTGGAACGCTTTATACTTATGTTATGTTAATAACTTGGCAAAGTAAAGGAGTAGCGACCATTTTTGAAAGGTGTGTATTTGATACAAGTTTGAATGGGAGATTGTCTGGATGATAAACAGAAATGGCTTTTAGGGTGGGCTCATGCTTCATCCAGTTTACGATTAATATAAAATCAATCTGTGTCATCATGTTCAATCGCAGGCGAATTAGGCGTAGGAGGCCTAAGCATTTTTGAAAGGTGAAACTCATTCGATTCATCTTTTTCAAGTTTCTGATCGAATTAACGCGTAGGAAGAATATTTTATTTTGGTTTTGATAACAGTGTAGGTTCCTAAATAACTCGACCTCACTCCATAAGCTTTCCATCAACATGTTTAGCTGTTGATCGATTATTATCAGTATTAATTCATATTAATATAAATTATTTTATAGTTTACCCACAGTACGGGATCAATAACAGACCAATATTTCCCATTCCTGATAGAAGGTTTATTTTATGCTTGTTGGTACCACTTTTTCATATTTACCGTGAAATTATGATTAGATCTTATAACTTTGATCTTATAATAAGAAAATGTTTTATCCTCACTAAACAGGTTTTAGATATATTTTCATCATGAAACAGGCATCAGGCGAGTATCCAATAAATCACTTCCTATACGAAAAAGTGCTCTTAAGCCTCAGGATGATAGATAGGCAGACTACACGAAACGAATGTATTTCGTAACACCTTCCGCTTATGCGGTATTATTTCGATTGAAGCTCATATCTACTGCAATCAAATTTGATGCAATATCTCCACAACCGCGATTGAATGCCTGTTGATAATATTAGGCTCTATTATTATACTTTATATTTACATTTATCCAAATTAACTGCTTCTCACTCTAAGCTATCTGTGAGGCAGCATCATACTAAGCATTCTCCGTACATATACCAAACGAAACTTTCCATCCAGTATGGTCGGCTTTAGCATTTAGAGGTCCATTACGGACCAGCTCGCATTGTAGGTCGATGTCGCTTCGGCCGGACACAATCTCGTCTTGTACAGAAAAAACCTAGATAATGAGTATCTGCTTCCAAATTGAGAAATAAATCTTGCTGGTAGCCGTAGTTGTCTAACCAACCCATTAATTAACGAATGGAGGGAAAGGGGTGGGGAGGTTGCTCGTCACGACTGTATAGGGTCATAATCGGTATGTTGACCTATTTTTTGTGACGGGCGCAAAACTTAATCGCAAACGCATTCTTGCAAACGCTACGCACATACAGATGAAACTGAACTAAGCGAAGATGGCCTAGATAGTGTAGATACAATTCTAGGTCCCAAACTTATATTAACCTTTAATTCATGCTAAGACATTAGCTGGTATATAGATCATCTGTATATTCCTATTATAAACAGTCAATTTGACAGTCTGCCTTTGTATGAAGTCTGACGCCTCAAATATCGCATTTTTATTTGTGAAACTTTGATCATTCAGATATAGCGTGTTTAATATAAATTTTGATCATTATCGATACCTTCCCAACCTATTTCTTGGGAGTCAAAGTGAAAAGATACACGACAGACAATAGTACATACGCAGTTGTACAGTCATCACGTCCTTTTCCCGCCAGTGACTCAAAATGAATGGCTCAATTTCCTCCAGCGTATGTCGTTCTATCAAGTTGACGAGGCACATTTTGCAGCAGTGTTACAGTTTAAGTGCTACAACTCACCGCAACTTTATGACAAGTTCAATTTATATTTTACCATTTTCGGAGCGACCGCTTTAGCGACCGCTCTAGCGGCAGTAGCATATTTGCTCCGTTAAATGATAACAATAAATTTATAAATGGGAAATAAAAGCTGACTGTATAAAATAATTTATTTTCAGTTATGTCTATGTCTTTATTTGTACGTTTATTGTCCGCTTTTAAGGCTGCAGGCACTCAATGATTCCGATACGCGGAATACGCCGTTGCATCGTTGAATGGAAGTATCTGTGTTGCGTCCAGTTTTATGATGATCGAGTCCTCATATCAGGATCCTCATAGTGTAAGAGCTGATAGTCAGCCAGTGCAAGGCTGATAGAATTCCGAGCACAGTCTGACGTGAAAGACTTGCGGTATTATTTCACCCACGCAGAGGTTTTTGTATTGATTTTCCGATAACAATATCTATTTTAGGTCCGGAGGCTCATCAGCCTGTAGCCAAAAAAAAGAGAGAGAGATTTAAGCATCTGATAAAGGCTACAGTCAGGGAATAGGAAACAATTCCAAACACGCAAAATTACTGCAGCCTTACATCGATACCAGACGCTACTCGGAGCATCGATACAGTAGGAAGGATCATATCAGAAATTTGAAAACAAACCTTTCTTATGACCTAATTCGCTCAAATTGTAGCTAGCGTGAGCTAGACAATGAAACACAAATACCATAACAAGGAAATCACATGTTGGTCTACAAGGCGTGGAAATAATGTTCCAGTCATTGTCCATCAACATCAACAATAACACGTCCAAGAGGTATAACCATGTTACTGGCCTTACTAGGTTGACATCCCAGAAGTTGAATATTATCTTCCTCTCTAGAAAATTGTATCCAACTAAACAGCTGCTACTGCTCTACATATATGAATCAGACCACCTCCGAGGTACTGCTCGAATGAGTGAGGATACGCTTTGAAGCACTTCCTGGCGCTTCTGGACTCAATCCAGAAAAGAGCAATACGTCTAGTGAAAGCACCTGAGACTACAAAGGACCTACACAGCTGGAATATGAAAGATAAGTGGATCACCTGACCATATTCTATAGATCCTCCCATGATCACTACTTACCGAGCCATCAATACAAGGAATATTTCATTAGATTGAACTACCATTATCTCGGGTGAACCTTTTTCAAATGTAATCATGTTGGTATTCCTCAACGCATTGGATGTGCTAGTATTCTAAGGTCAATGTAAACAGATTCTTCTCCTCCCAAGGCGTTTATCGAGCATATAATAAATTGCGTAGCATCCATTCCACTACCAAACTTCTGACTCTATAATAGAATCCAATGGTATTGAATTATCCCTAATCCTACTTCTAATAAACCATTATTTAATAATCCCCCAATTGAAAGAATTCAATTTGTAATACTCCAATTTTTTAAAGTGAAACCTCATAGCTAGTAACTGGGTTGATATCAATCAATCTTGGAGGATAATAATTTAAAAATTGTCTGCTTATAACGTGATATTCGCAGTGAAATTTTCTTACTTATCGGCAAGTAAGCGAGAAAGCTTCATCCTGCATAAAAACTATTGTTTTAATTCCTTAGTGCTCGATTTTATTATCCACCAGTTAGTTACAGATATTTTCTCTCCATTCTGTCAAAAAATACGGTTCCATCATGGGTAAATCCAATTATTAGAGCAACTAGATACCAAATGCCTTCTACTACTAGTTGGATCTATAATATTATTGAACCCTTTAAAATATACACCCTACATTATGATGACTATACAACTAGTTCACTTGTCAAAAGAGTCTTAGTTTGAAACACACTACAAATTAGCCTCGAATGTCGTATTCAAAATTTCCTTTGATTTGGTTCTTCCTATTGCTAAAAGTCTTCCAGAATTTACAAAATCCGTGGTTTAAAAAATCTAGAAATTTTATAACTACCTCCAACTACAAGGATTCTAAAAAGAAGCTTCGAAACATGGAAGTCAATACGAATTTTCACATGCGTTCAGTCAAAAATCGCAGTGGTAGGTCAAATAAACGACCCCCCTCACCTAAAACCTATGCGCACATCAGACAGCTCCCTGTACAGAAAAAAAATCCAGATAATGAGTATCTGCCTCCAAATTGAGAAATAAATCTCGCCGGTAGCCGCGGCGGTCTTAATAACCCATTAATTAGCGGGATGGACGGGGTTACGGGGGAGGGGGAGAAGTCGACACGGCAGACACGACTCGTTGCCGTGAACGCCCTTAAATTCAGTACCTGCGACATAATTAGAAGGAGTTCGAGCAGCGTGGTCCAGATAGCATCTGAACGCCAGCGTTATTAGAGACAAGTGATCGCAATCACACCTGAACCTACCCGGCTAATGGCGGCCATTCGTCTCAGACGCCTTAATCAGCCAGGCCGAGGTGGACGCTGCGTACTCGCTCTGCTACTGTTGATGTTGGTACCGCTGGGAGCACAAGCGATACTTCCAAACTAATACAGAAATCCAGATTGGAGGTTAGTTACAGACTAATCCGTAAGTCGGAAGTCAAGGGTATCGAACTGTGCTTATTCTGAAAAGTTGCAGTGAGTGTTAATAATATTAAGGTATGATTCAGTTTTGTTTATTTCAATGTGATATCACATAGACCTGAAGAAGATTCATAAAGAATAAATAGAAATGTCGCAAATTATATCTACCTTTGGTTTTAATTTAACTTCTATACCGCTAGCATATATATTTTATATTTATTGAAAATACTATCTTAAATCAAGTTTTCATGGGTATCAAATCCTCCGAATTCAAATGGAAATTATGTGACAGTGATGATTGAAATTGTATATAATTTCATTCAGTCTTAGAAGTAGGTTAATTTTAACCTGAGGCCCTCTTTTGATTTGAGGGAGGAAGGAAAGAGGTTCAGCGTTAAATTAATGAATTGAGATTCGATGAGGAATAAACGCCGGCACTGTTCGAAGTTTACCAGGTTATAGTACAGTAATATTTATAACTTCTTCTGTGCCATATTTACTATTTATTGATACATATTAGTACGTACTCTCACCTGATATGGATTTTCTCATGAAAGCTTTATTGTTGTTACCAATCTTCTATATATGCTTACGTAATTATGAATAACGCTCCAAACTTCAGAAAACTCTTTATTCAGGCGATACTATATGAGGTAATGTATCTAAGCCTCAATTTCTTGCATCACATCTGGCTTGTGTATATAGTGAAGTTTAGATCTAATTTCGAATGTTCCGAGCAAATTAATTTTACTACGGATGACGGTATTTTAAATGAAAACGTATCATAAATGATTGTACAGTAATGGAAAATTTGAGTTAGAATTTTGAGTCAGAAAAGTCGGGAAACTTTTTTGTTGTGGACGGTACTCGAACCCCTTCAGTGTTTAGTTTTAGTCTTTATTTCACCTGCTTACTAGAACTACTGGTTTTATATACACATCCTGCAGCGGTACTGCTTCAAGCAGTTCACCTAATTGAATGTCAACTTCATGTTGTCATTATAAGGACAGCAATATCAAAATATATACAGAGTCTACATTTAGTGTGAAAACGGACGATACTACCGTTTATGTTTATGCCAAAAAAGAACAAAAACAAAATTATTTGATGCTCAAACCCACATCACCCAAAAATACCTCTTTACCTATATGGTGCTCCATAAATGTGGTTTGGGACACTACTATCGTATTTCTAATGAAATATATACATTTTAATGCATTTTTGATTGCCAGAAAATTATGCATACATTTTGTTAAGCAGAGCCTATACGAAAACTACACTGTTATCGAGATAATGGATAATGTTTTTCAAAAAATCATTCTTTGCACGTATCAAAAAAAATAAACTTATTTCATTCATTTTAGATCATACAAACCAAATCTTTTGCAGTTTGTTATTGCATACTTGCACTTACTTTATGGTCCTATGAAAATTTGATTAGATTCTACGTGATCTTCGCAATACTTTACACAAAACCAGAAATTTTGAACAACTATACCTTATTCTTTCAAACGAATTGCCCCATACCTTTTGATCCCAACATTTTGAAAAAATGGAGCTTTCTTCTTCCTTAAGCATTTCCTATATCTAACTGTAACAGTTATCGAGCTTTTTTAAACTTTTCTTACCTTATTTGCTAATATCCACAGTATTTGCGTTACAATTAGAAAATTTTTTGATCCCCTGGATCACCTCCGTTTAAGTAAGTGATCCAGTATAGACTGAACAGAACCAATAAACTCCCAATAAAATAACAATAATTACCAGCAATCAATCGAGTGGTTCTTGCACGTCACTGACTGAGTTACAAAACATGCTTATTGTATGCAGACAGGTTGCTCATTTTATAGGAGTCAATAAACAAATAATATCAAGTAGAAAAACAAGAATGCAGCTATTACTTTCCCCCACAGTAGTCTACATGAAATCATTATGAAATATCACGAAACCAACAAAGATAACTTATTTTAGGGTCTATATACAATTTATGGAAATTGACAAAGGTTATTATACAGGTGAGGGTATATCAATGACGTAGCTTTCATTCGTACTTTCAAAGTTAATAACTAACTTTGCAAATTTGTTAACGTTAGGCTCGCCCGTAAACTGATCTGACGCTACAGAGAAAAGGATGTAGGAAATGAATTATTATATTATTGCAGTGGGTACTTTATTTATTGACGGAACTCAAATCTGGTTTTGTTGTTACTTAACTTCTCCGTAAAGACAAAATAATATATAGCTTTCCATACATAAAGGTATGCTGGCATGGAGCAGTGGCGCACACAACTATTTTCATAAGGGGGTGTTGCAATTTGTGGTGGCCTTTTCCAGAAAAGAAGGAAGTTTTAATGAGTATAAATATAATTTTTTTCCGAAGTAAAGCCCCATGGGGAGGGGGGTTGAACCTTCATAACCTCTCCTCTTGTGTGTACGCTATGGAGCCACAGAGCATTATAATTCATTATACATTAAAACGATAACATTGTGTAGCTTATTCTATCATATAAATGGTGTAATGGGTTACGTTTCTCGTTTCAAGAGATAGAGTACAACGTATAAAAGTTTAATTCCGTCATTCGAGGTTGTACGGTAGTTGACAAGCAGTAATCTATTCAACTGTAAAAGCATATTGAACATTTACACGTTTAGTAAAACATATTCGTTCGATTTGGCGAAACCTAAAACTTCTTCAAGCATATTATGTAAAAGTATTCCAACAATGCGTCTACCTTTAACGACTTAGCACCATATAAACAAAAAAACTATACGAGTAAAAACTGTTCCATCCAGATAAATAGTTGTAAGTAGCAAATGACAGGGTAATAAATTTACATCGACGGCAGCTTTTTAAATGTATCATAAAAATATCTTGTCTGTCGCTCGTCCGCAAGCCGTTGGGGTTATAAATACATACGTGAAGAATTGCTGAAATGACAAGGAAGAACGAAAAATGCTTGTTTGAACGTCCTCTTGATTTACAGGTCGTTCTCGATGAATGCTAACGTCGACGATTCGTTTTTGTTCAATCATGCAGTATTGCTTTACTGATGTAAGGTATTCCTTGAGCGTTCAACATTATTGGAACAATATTTCGCTTGTTCAATGCGTGAGGGATACATCGGAGCTGTTTTGTAACCTAACAGCATATGGACTCAATCCAAAGTGTTCCAGTAATATCGGAGTTTGATAATGCAGTCTTAGGTTTCAATATCAGATTTTCGGATGTGTTCACTATCATCCCTCAGAAGCAGCAGCATGCCAGATGGGCGACGCCTGATACTAAGGTAATCTTCCATCAAACTTTTGTAGTAACAGAAACATAAATATTTACTGACCCGACCATGTTTTAGACCGTAAATCACAGTTAGCTAGATAATCTTTAATGGTCTTCATTTGACCATTGATGATTTCATTTATCAGCTAATATAATTCGATATAAGTTTATCTTTTACTTGTAGTATAGTAAATGTAGTTTTTCTTGATCCGTTATTTGACCAGTAAAGAATTACATAATTCAAACAATATAACTGAAATACTAACTAAGTGAATTTTCCACAAATGGAAAGATACCACGTTGTAAAACTTCTAACCCAGCGACATATTGACCACTTTTCATTGTCAAAAGAAAACCAATCTCCTTATACTCTTATAAAGCACTGTCCGTTCCCTTTTTAGTTGAGGGCAGCCTGCATGACAAGACAGCGTTCCGGAATTCATGGCATTCAGCAGGACTTCGTCGTTTATTCAATTGCCTTAGCATGTTTAGCATATGTGTCAAATGGCGAAGAGGCGTTAGGAATTTTGTCAATAATGTGGAAGACCAGCTAAGGGAAAATAGGGTCTGCACGGACATGGTGGAATTATACAAGAAGTGCGTTATCAGGTGAAGCTATTTTGTCGACATGCATGTTACCCTGGAGCTTATTTAGCAATTATGTTACGTGTGGATTACGTTTGAGCGGTTAAATTAACCATTCATTTGTATAATTATCTAACTGTTTGTTTCTGTTTAGTGAAAACATTTCTTAAAAACGTCAATGCACAGTTCTTAATCACCCTACTTGTACTCTTTGAGTTCAGTTATGGTACAGGTTTGATTGAGGAAATAATCATGAATGAGGGATAAACCTAACGTTCATGAAAATATTATCGGTCGGCCTGATTCTTTCCAGATTCTGTGTACATCAATCAGTTCAAATATTTTTAGACTTATTGCGTACAAAACAGCACCATCTCTACCTGTGTGTTATCGCTTTGGAGCCAAAGCACACCCATATTCACATTCAAGTTCCGGGTTAGTCCGGTTAAGTCAGACCCTAGCACCGATTCACCTCAATGAGTATGTTGAGGGAGCGTGACTGAATTGGTCGCGATTTTTTTTTCATTGTGTAATAAATGATGATACAGACTGTATTCATTTCCGATTTTTAGAAACCGCTACTTGGATTTTACCTACACTATTCCTCTGAATTTGATATAAATTTATCTCAGCTTCTTCTTCAAGCAGTAACACCATAATGACTGATCTTCAAGATCAAAATTCAATAAAAGTGTCCTCATGCATGGATGTTTCTTTACAGGCCATAGCTATACAGTTATTTCTGGTATAATACTTTCCACCATACTCATACTTTTGTTAGTCACATACTTATATCCATATAACAACGCGCAATATTAATTAATTTACATTCTACACTCTTTCTAAACGAAGATTTTACTGGTCTGAGCCGATAGTTTCCTCCATTCAAAACGTTACGGAATAAAACAAATTGACCTGCGGCAAACCTAATGACCAAATGTGAAAACGCAACTATACTGAAGGGGTCATATTTCTCTTCCGACCGCACTTCCGAAGGAAACATCCAACGTCCCATGTAGTGACGATCTAGTTCATTAATCTAGTCCAACAAGTGGCCTTGTGGTTCCCTCATATCCCTAGCACAAGATGCATCATCCTGGTAATTGGAACACGGCCAAGAGGTAGCATATGCCTTGGGAGATGAAGGATACGACACGGTGGTCGGCGGTACTCGCCCCAACCGGGCTATGTAAGCTGGTACTCCACTTTTAACGCAGGTACCAATTTACGAGCGTACTACCGTATGAGGGTACTACAGCGCCGGCTACGGAGTGAAATATGGCTTATGGTCGCGTAATTGCACGGTTTGTGATTCTCGTGGAACAGAGACTATAATGTACTTTGCAGAGTTTTAGTCGCATACACAGAGGATTGTGCTTTCACACTTGGTCAAAAGTAAATCATATTGTCACCTAGGAAATATTTGCTTTTTTGTGTAGCCTTTGTTCCGAGAGCATAGAAATCTATTAGGCGCTTGATTATACCTCATGTCATTATTTTATTAAAATATGCCTTAGTATTCAATCTTTGTGCAACTCTAAAGGGTCGAGTCGGTCGGTAAATTGTTATCTTATATCTTAAATTGGTTATACTGCCTATTTGGCATATAACAAATACGTGTTCTCGCGTCGCTCTCGATTTATCAGGTCTACAGCGATGGATCCATATACGCTCATTCCAAACAACTGCATCCATGCATATTGGCATAGTATACGTAATACTACTGCACCTCAGAGCTAGATGCTTCTTCAATCCGGCTCAGATTCGGATTAAATCAAAATTTATCAACATGCACAATCCGGATCTAAATCGATCATGATTCGTATCTGAGATCGAGATCATATATTCGAAGCATCAAAGATCAGAGACCGCGATACGGAATCCTTGTATTCGATGTCGTCTATGCGTACTTCATTCATTGTTAGAACATAAGTATTCAACCACTCCACAAAGATCTTTGACGGCGGGATGTACTCACGTTATTGGTTTCGGGTTTTGTTTTGTACCGATCAGGGAAACTACTTTCATTACTTGTGCTTGGGTCTGTGATTGTGAAGTTGTGATCAATATCATCCATAAATTTATATACTATTTGTGCATAAAGCTTTTTTTCGGAAAATATAGACAAACTAGCAGGTATCCATTTATGAAAATATTAAGAATTTTGTTGTTATATTGCTTAATAGAATATTAAAATATTGTACTACATATTATACTGCTTCTGCATGCCTATAATTTATCACAATCCGAATACGGATGCATCCAAATTCCTGTTCTTTTTCTTAAGGGTCTCCAATCCATCCAACATCGATTAACATTATTCATGATTTTTCTACATCTTCATATACTTTCATGCATAAGAAGCTATCGTAACAGGTATACACATGAGAAAAATTTCTCTTAATGTGTACAGTCGTTCATAATGTATGCAAACGTTTGGCTATGTTAGTATTTGGCGCCATGCAAGGTTGGACGTATTATCAGTATCAGCGTATCGGTATGTTCGTCAAATATTTTGCCGAATGATTCAAATATCCAGCGATTAAGCTGCTTAATGTAGGTGTGGCAAATAGACATGATCGACAGAAATAATAATTTTTAAAAGCACAAGAAAGTAGTAGTAAACAGCTTCTTAGTTTCTGCTGGCTGCCTTTCAACGTGTAACGGAAAATACATATTAAGACGATTTGCAATAAAAAATGTGCACCAAGATTTCCATCAAGGTTTTATATTTGGTCTCACACAATCTATTTGAATGAGGGTGCTTAGACAAACTGTGGCTTCAGTAAACCTTAGAATAAATACTCGTACACAATAAGTCACAGGATCAGCTTAATAATATGCTATAACTCAAGTACGTAATCATTTTTGGGTGTAGTTAAAAATATATTTTTTAAATGTCAGTTAACGTTTTGAATCAGATTTTGGATTACAGATTTTTCCGCGGATTTATATAGGTGGTAGCCCACCACCCTCATGGGAGTTTTGGTTTGGAACTCTAGGGAATGGGTTGACAGAGATATAGATACCAAGATCTGAATAGTTCTTCATGATATCATTTTTAGCGTGTATCTTTACGTGATAAATATGCTCTTATGTAGTAATAGTATGCCATATGCATTAGCTTTATGATCAAACTTCCATTTCTAGCAAGTATACGAATTGCTACCAATTTGGTATATATTTGGATTCAGCTTTTGGCGATGTCTATTCGTTTGTGAACATATTCATGTAATTGGGCTGGAAAAACCGAATCTAGTCAATTGACTTCATTTTTTATGTACTACGTTGTAAGTATTTTAATAGTAAATATTTTATGCAACGCATCAGTGCACTCCTAATAGCAGTGACTATACTCAAACAGGTGATGACAAAGACCGGATATACCATCACATCACACAACACCATAAAACTTAACATAAACTCTGGCCTTACACACATCGACACTCTTCTTTCATTACTGCTTCAGCAGAGTAGTGATGGGTACTATTGTAAGATGGGGGGTTTTTCAGTGAATGAGCATGAAGTACTCACTAAGGGACATAGATATAAGTAATTATAGTAAATAAAAAAATATGCATGCCGATCGAGGACTCTACATCAATCATTGTGTGTATATACATAAGCAATTATCTTCTTCTCTCGCAGAGGTTTTGCTCCTCAACGTCCAACCGCAGTGAAGATATGGATTACATTGCACAACATGCGATAGAGAAGGTGAACACGTCTATATAGGATTATTTGCAGCAGGCGTTCTGCTGATTCGCTGATACTTATCACAAGTACTTATGATTTAAATATTGAAAAAGTATATGTCATCCAATTCATTTGGTATTGCTGTTTTCTACTTTACTTAGAGCTAGTTGCCCTAATGAATAGCAATTACTCGCTGTTAGTCAGGCCTTGGCCTTCAATTAATACAATATGGATACCAATCCATTGGCTTGTGGTGCATCACGCAACGTGCTGCAGCTATTGAGAACCAACAACTCACAAATCATGGAGAGAACCAACACGACAACATTTCGAATTATCTGTCGCGGTAGCCTTTAGAACTACCAAATTTGTTTCCGTAGTCCCAAAAATTATTAAAAATTATATATACTTACCTATATTGTTCTAAGCTTTTGTGAGCACCTACTTACAATATTGGTTGATATCGGTAGTAAGAGGAAAGTATCATCAAAGATAGATATATTAAAAGAAGTGCATAGGTCATACCAAATACATGTTCCGAGTCAGAAGTAGTGAGTCCATGCAGACACGAATTACACACAATATGTCACTGTATGTCGAAGGACTAATGAGGTGGAAATCATTCGCATATAATAATCTACAGTTACAGGTGCCTTTACAATTTTGTATTATTTCGAATCGAGTGACTTCAATTATCTTCAAAGGACAGGCCAAAATCTTCACTTTAGTCGCTACGATAATACTGTTTGTTTGAATAACCAAATATGTTTGCCCATCTCCAGCAGTCTTTAGGCATGGGTAGTGCGAAATTACAGCAATTACACCAATTCAAAGGCCGCGGGCTACACTAAACTTAGTCATCGTTTAATTGCGATATACCATTGTTTTGGTCAGTTTACAGAGAAAAGCACTTTTAGCACTCAGGTCGCTCGATTTCTCTGAGATGTACTAGTGCAGTTCAAGGTCTTTCTGGGATATAACGTAGTGTAGCATTAGATTGGAGATGTAGGTTTAAGATATGGTGGAGATACACCGGATTATTGCATCACGAAGGTAAGCGCTGCATTCCCCCCTCAATGGTATCAGCTTAGAAATTAAGATAGATAGGATTTAAGAAGTGTTGGTCTTCTGGAATAATATTCGAAAAACATTAATAACAATCTTTTATGATTGCAGTTCAAATATAATCATACTGTGAAACTGCATGACGACTTTCTTTAAGAGGTTTTATAGCAGTTTTGTGAATACTATTGATACATATCCAGTTGAGTTGAAATTACGTCTAGTAGTAGTTGAAATAGTTGCTAAAATACAAGCGAACATGTTACTCTCATTTAAAAAAAGTAGGTACGCCCCAAAATGATCTTGAATTTATCCTGTTTCGAAAGCCTACTATGTGTATAAGTCAGACGTGAGGTAAAATCTCCGAACTAATAAAAGTAATCTGTTATTTTGGTATTTTGAATCCAAATGTGTGAACAATCATCTGTGTCTAACAAGCATGGAGGATTATTAGGCTGAAATGCGTATAGATCATACAATTGGCATGGTTAGTAAAATTATAAATTTTGAATGTAAGGTATGGTTGCAATACATCATGCGGAAATCTATTATTATGCAGAAAATTTCAATTTGTCATATCAGGTTTTGTTATTGTTTCGTGAAGTGTACAGTCCAAATATCGACGTCATGAGGTTACTACGTCAGCACGGACCGCAAAATCTCTAGTTGGTAAAAAAAAGTGTTTTGCTTGCTTATAATATTTTTCCTCTGACAACCTCGAATATTTGCTGATTTGGCCTTGAAAGAAGAAAATTAATTATTTTTACTAGCTGTCGACTTTCATAGATTCAACTTGTTTCTATCTTCTAGGTGTATAAATTAAAACTATTCTAGCTGCAAAGCAATATTGATGCAATTTGTATAGTTTTCTGGAGTGGAGCTGTTGGCGACATTTGGCATTATAATTATAAGAAAAAGATAAATGCTCAAGGCAGTGCTTATGAGCATTGCAGATGCTTCTGAAAAACCATTTTTGTAGGAGGTGAAATAAATTTAAATGTGCAACTTTAATTTTGAGAATTATAGTAAATATGATTATCATACAGTTAATAACAATGATATTACTACTATTATGAGGAAAAAAGTACCTTCTTAAAATTTGTTTCGTTGATTTATTACCAAAAATATAAAAATTTACTCAAACTTTCGAAAATTGATTATCTGGGAAGTACGGGGTTAGCCCGGTCGATTTCAGTTTTAACTATCCTGTCAAAACTATTCCTAACTTGATTTGAATGAATAGTTGTATATAAAAGTTAATATATAGTTTTGAAATCTTTCTGTTGGTGTTTCGTGAAACTACAAAACATGCTTTCAAAAAAGTATCTGACTGAAAAATTGAAAAATACCGAATTTTACGCGGAACACTACATATACATAAAGTGTGCCTTAGTATTATTTATGCTGTTTTTCATATTAAATCAAAAATTATTCAAATTGCACAAATTTTCCGTAACACAAAGCATATTTATAGTAACTGTACGTTAGCATTGAAGCTTTATTTGTCGAATAATATAGTTTAAACCTAAAATTATGTAAAATAGATCATTACCCAAACTCTCACTTTCTCAGATTATAACCAGCGGCAGTTTTCAATGGAAATATCAGATTTCAATGTCCAGATCTAGACGCACTTATGTAAATACCTTGTAGTAGTATTCTTACGTAGGCAGTGGTAGTAGTAGGAAGTGGCAACACTGACAGTTCAGAATGGCGATTATTATTGACAATATTTATGCCGAGATACATAATTACAGCCGCCCGCCGGCTAAAATTAAATAAATAATTGATATAATAATTACGGCTAATGCAACTCAAGTATTTGGATTGTTATTACTGGGTATAAATAAATCGGTTGACAAGCGATTAAATGCGGTAGCAATTAAGTGACTTTGAAGCAGAGCGTGACAAATAAGGTCTAATTTTCGGTAAAAATGAACGCCAGTGCTGATAAGCGCGCTTGGACACGGTATGAGAGGTTTTTTGTGTCGACCAGTCTGATAAGCGGACAGAAACGACGGCCGAGTGAAAGCAGTTATGAATGTTTCCTAATATGGCCATATTTGGAGGCGTGGAAAATCAATGAAACGGTGCAGGCTAAGTTGCAAAGTTGGCCAGCTCTACCACGACACAGGTGGATAGATTATAAGCCTTTCAGTACTGCCACACGTTTCGCAATTATGTGTTAGGATATCCAGACTATATAGCAAAATTGTACAACTTGTCGGAAAAATACAAGCAATTTATGTTTTTGTCTGAGACCAATTTTCTGGATTTTGTGCGACTAGTTTGGACAAAAGTGAAAATCACAGCTAAAGCTGCTGCTCTTTGAAGCCAATCTATATTTGAAATGCGTATCAAGTTTGACAATATTAAGTAATTTTGGTTATTTCTACTCACTTTTGAAAGTAGGCGATAAAAACTTGAGATCTTTGGCGACAATGATGGAGCAGTAGGATGCTCAGAACAAATTGAGGTGCTAAGATGATTGAAGTAGTTATTCCACTGGTCACATTAGTAGAACATCCTTACTTTTATATTAGTACAACTTACAGAGCGGAAATGATGCGTTTCCTTCCATTGTTTATCTTTCTTGGTAAGCAAAGTACGTTTCAGAAAACATACCCCAAAATATTGGACGACAGATTCATGGCGTCCCGATCATCGCCTATTGAGTGATAACCCATTTGGCCGTCGCCGTCGTCTGCGTCGTGCGACGGCCTCGGTGCGGTTTGCTAATTAACGTTTTTCCTTATCTCGACCTGTAGCGCGGCGCCGTTATCTGGGCCGATATCGCCTCCTGATGAATGGACGCAAGCTCCACACCAGGAGCTACTTTCGCTCTTGCGAGTGCACGATGTGGCCAGGCGCCCTAATTAGCCACCAGAGACGCCAGTTCCAAGACCTTTTTGAACTGAATGTTGAAGAGCCGTCACTGTGATGGCGCAATGCTATTTCGGAGTTTCAGATATGACCGTGTAATGGCTAAAAGTCATGATTTGTATAATATCGCGCTGCAAAAACTCACACATATCTGTACAGTTGGTGCTAAGTTCTAATATATATTAAGAGTACAAGAAATGGTCCTCGACATCGAACAAATATATTTTTTACCATTTATAAAAGTGAACGTCCCAAGAATTTTGGTACTACAGGGAGAAAAAAGTGCGGTATGCGACGTTTCGACCTCTGCTTGAGAGTTTGATGGCACTAGTTAATGATTCAAGCACACCTTGAATGATTTCTTACTTATTACCTTCCAAAAATATGAGCTACGAAGTAGATCAAGATTTAGCGAGTTAATCATTTTCTACATATAAATAAAATTATGGACTTTATGTGTTCTTAAAAATAAATCTTTAAATCATATAATCTTTTACCATTTGCAATTAGTCATCAATATTTTTATGGATATTCCATAAGCAACCGAGACTTCAATTCCAATCGGTCGTCTCAGAAATTTGTGTTTTGTTTTTTAATATTTTTTAATATTTGATCTACTAGATCACTCAACATAATAGCCAGTTATCGAAAGCCATCGATACAATATTACGATGCGTCAAATTGTTGATAAGATCCACCCTAACTTTAGCAAGTGTAGATGAACTCTAACAGCAAACAATACTTTTCAGTACTTTTATCTATTTGGACAATGGGATATCCTCCTGTGTCCTCAATGAATCATCCTCTTGAGTTAAGTGCCAGATAGACCGTTTTGATGGGAGAATGATGCGAAGAAGACACGACGTTTTTCCTCGCTCCAGGTCTTTCGTGAAACGTAAATATCTTAATACGTACAGCAGGCTCTTTAGAGACATCTGAATATCTAATATCGGATCTAAGTCAGCTCGCGGGTCGTGAGAAATCGCTATCTCGCTGGACTCAACGATCGCATCGCGCGTCTTCGAATGACTTCATTCAAGATTAATTCAGTCGCCAAAGTCAACTTAACCATGGATTGTTGCTAAGGCCGTTCCACAGAGTACGCTATGCTCTGGTCAGAGTAGACACGTCCAGTGATTTCATTATTCTACTTCCTACGCCATTTGGTGAGGAAGTATTGCAATTGGGAAAAATTTTGAATTCAACATATTGCGTTTTCTTGATACTTCTACATATACATATACATATACATCAAGAAAAATGTCCGATAATTCTTGTCCCTTCTATAACTTGGAAAGCTATTTCCAGATTTTGATAAAACTTTGACACTAGCTTACTACTGTGACAAGGATGAAAAAGCTTTGTACTTTTGTGAAATCGGGTAAGTAGGGGGGAAATAACTGTAACAAAGCGGAAAAATAGAAAACTCTTAAACTTTGTTTTGAGCGTTTTAGAGGCTCTAGTCATTTACAAAAAAATGTGGTTGCTTGAATGCCGAAGTCAAATACTTATCAGACGTGTATTTATAATACAGAGAGAGTTAGCTGCACATGGCTTTTGCAAAGTTGCCACGTTTATTTCAGTACTCTGTCCTGCTTATTTGAGAAACTGCTAATGATACAAATTACTGCATTATATCTGATAAAGGATTTTGCAAATAATTCCGGTGTACCTTGAATTACTGTTGACGAGAGGTGGCAATAGATTTGACGAAGCAACCGTTAGAGTTTGACTCGGATATTTTATTGTATGCGGAATGTATGCATTCATTCCAACATGAATGATATATGTTACTGACGAACAGATAGTTAATGCATCAGACTTAGGAAAGCTCCATGGTTAGCCGGATGACCGTAATACTAAAAGCTGATGGCGAAAATTGTCGACTTCTTTATTTTACAGCAGCCTTCAACCAAATAATGAAACACCATTCATAGGGCCACAATATAAAAAAATAGTATGGTCAAGTGCATATACCTAAGAAGCGCAGAAAAAATATACCCAGAAACTATAGACCTGTCACTGCTCTGCATCATGTCCAAGTTTATGGAGACATATGTTATTTACGTGCAGCCTCTGGAGTACCTGGACAAAAATAATATAATGAAAGATCGCCAATATGGTTTCCGAAAGCAAGGGAGATCTTATGGTCTACATCTCACTTATGTGGATCAGAGCTGTTGAGCTTCATGGAGATTCTCGAGTAATCGGAAGCCTTAGATAGGGTATGGCATGAGAGGCTTTTCAGCAAGCTTGGCGCCTATGGGCCGTCACCGGGTCTGTTCCACTGGTTGGATAGTTTTCCCAGGGAACGCTCCTTATTTGTTGTAGTTGCGATTAAAGCGGGTGTTTCTCAGAGATCTGTCCTTTCACCAACGCTCTTCTTGGTATAGTTCAACGGACTGTTGGAAATATACAAATGAAGTTCAGTTTGACTTGCAGAAGACTTAGAAACTAACCCTGACAAAAAAGTCGCATGCTAGTCTGCCATCCGCTTATATGGAGCAATGACCAATACTTGAATTATCTTCCATCAAGCTTCTGGGAATCAACATCAACAATAACATGTCATGTTACGATCGTGTTGCCGGCCTTGCTAGGTTCGTGTCCCAGATGCTGCGGGTTCTCTTTCACTAAAGTTGTAGTCTCCGAAGCAGCTGCTCCTACTTTACAAGGCCCAAATCATAACATCACTTGAGTACTGCTTGCATGTGCGGAGCACTCCTAAAAAAACAATCCATGCATCTAAAAAACTACGTCCCTATTCTAGAAGATCAAAAAAGAGTGGCTGATCAGCCTCTATTCTATGGATATTATCATGGTAGGTATCTCGTACAATAACACCAAGAGTCGCCAGTGCAGCAAAGATTAGAGGAGCACAACGGGTGCATCCTCACCACATCGATCTTAAACAGCCTCTCCCAAAAGTGTTTTTTTCTTGGAGAACCTCGGCATTGTGGAACGCGCTACCGGGGAATCTGTTCTCGGATAGTTACAATTCACAGTATTTTAAGGTCAAAGTGAGTGAGCATTTTTTGCCTTTGCGTGAGGCTATCTATAAAAAAAGGTAAATGCTTTATGAGGAATCTTTATTCTGCTCACTTTTTAAGAATTTTCATTGTAAAAGTGAAGTCACTACCTTCATTTGACTAAAACGACATTTTATCCACCACTACAATAAGAAAAGGAACTTTCATTTGATTTGTTGGGTACACAACAGGAAAGCAACTGGAGTTCTAATTTCGTTATAGTGGCGTTACGATAGCTTGTTGCTTTGGTCCGAACGCTCCCTAAGATGACCGTACCAGACAAACAACCCCGATCTTAGCAGCTTGGCGGCGCTATTAAATTAAGATCGGAGATTTTCGATATCCGAATCGTGTCCGCACGGAGCTGCCGTGCGGTGCAATGTGTGGGAACCGTAACTCAAACATCCACCAAATAAAAATTACCCGAGATGCTATCGACAGCCATGTAAAAGTCCGCTAATAATGGTGCCTCGAGATATGTCCGACGATCGGAATCGTTCATCGAACAGCTTCAGGGAAAGTAATATCAACGTAACGTCTCTGCTGTTTCTCAAATCAGCGGCGCATGTGAAGGTTATAATAATACAGTATATAATTTTCCTATTTGTTATTTCTATGGCAATAAAATGTCAAAAATAGGAACGCACATAATTATACTTATAGCAAATAAAACATCATTTGAGTGTTACTGAAGCCTCTGATATGGACCTATTGATTGCTAAGAAACACAGACTGCAATATATTTCATAATAATTCCATGTAAAAACAGTCACAGTTATTATTACAATCGTGAAAGTCAGCCGTAGCATTTCTATGATGTTCTTTAGATGAAATTTAAGTAAATATACATAAATACATGAACCCTTCATGAAATGCCATTAAACTATCTACTGCTAAAAGCCTCTGATATTAACTTCTATTGAATTTTATCGCGAAGTGGAAAAAATCTATTTTGCATTTCACATGCTTTTATGCCTGGAAATCCTCCACAAAAATGAAACTTTGCATTGCTCTATCAAATATATAATCTCAAATAATATGTTGAAATCCGCATGATTTGCTTCATGCAATAACTTCAACAATCGAAGCAATATCCGGCATGTTGTAATAACAATCTATAGATGTAGATTTTGCGTTCTGAGGTCCATACTACTTTTTCTACTTTTGATTCGTTCTACAAAAAAATCCGATTTGCTCTTCTTGCGCAGAAATATATTTCCCTATGTTCCCTATTAGTGATGTAGTGGATCTCTTTATTTCTTGAATAAGAACAGGTTCACCTGAAATATTTTGTACTCCATCCGCCACTGTTGAAATGCTAGAATAATATCGATCATCATTCCGATAAAGACCAATTTTGGACTATTACAGTTATTACAAATTTTATCTTATAAATTGTTATTATTTCAAGTATATCTAAGTCTTGGCTATGACTTCCATTTTGCATAAAAAGCCTCCATTATCCGATCGGTATTTCGTTTTAAGGGTGTCATGTATCCAAATCAAGAGGTAGCAAAGAGATGAAGTATGCCTGGTCTCGCCAGCGTACCTATTCACATACAAATACATTGTATCATTCTAAACATTGATCTTTCTAGTCTGTCGGCCTGTCGGTCTGTCGGTCTCAGGTTGCGTTTCGATTGACGTTTATTCAATCTAAGCGTTGTGAAACACAAAATTCCCAAGGAAATGAATTGCCGCAGTTTATTTGAATAAGGTATATCTAGTCGATGTTACAGCTTTCCATTAATCTTGTATTCATATGGATTATGGATTGTATCAAGGATCGCCTCATATTCTTTTACCACTATCATAAAACTAATTAATATTAATTCAAAGGTATCCTACACCACCATATATTCCTCCAATTAGCGAATGGAATGGTACCTCTATGGTAAGACACTTTATAAATATTCAAAATGCCACCAATTACAAACTGTTAAGAAAACAAGGAAAACCAAATACCATTACATAATACATAAAGAAACCGCCACAGTGAACATGGGCGTTCGAAGGGATGTTCTTGAAGACCCTTGAGTAAATTCCTGGGCTTTCACTACTGAAAATGGCAGCCTAGTGCTTTATACATATTCATATTCTGCTGCAGCAAGTAGTACTCGTAATAGGGTATTCTGCTGGCTAAGATATCACTGTCCACACAGTTAATTAGAACCTTCTATTCTCTTTTCACTTGCTCACTTTTCTTGGACCAGCAGATGAAAAGTTTGACATGATTAATTAGTGTAATGGTATCAGAAGTCATATGTCGTCAGCAAAATAGTGAAATCCATGTATAATATGGTTGAGGCGGAGAGAAATTTATTAGCCCATAAATAGTTTGTGCCCTGAAATTACCCAGAAACTGAGAAACGTGTGAGAACAAATATTGAGTTATTATGATTTTTCTAATCTGTTGCGAATAGTTCCGTCCAATAATGCAGAGATTGTCATATATGTATTTGTAGCATTACCTATTATGACGCCACATCATATCGCATAAATACCACCAAAATCCTGCAGGAGTTTCTGTGATTAAGAGATGCCGACAGACAGACCTATTGAAGGACATAAGTGATACGAATTTAAAAAAAGAACCGTTTCGTAAGTCCTTAAGGTATTCTTATATTTTATAAACGACAGTTTGAGAAGAAAACATTAGCATAAGGGTTTGGGTGAGGCCTCATTCATTGTATGCCAAAAATATGCACTTCCATATTATTCATATACGTAAAAGTTGAGACACTGCGTACGCCGATGTCAGTTAAGCGTCCCTAAAAAAATTACCTTAAATTTTATTGATGCAAATAAAGCTCAGATCAGGAAGGAGTTTATGCTGGTATAATGATGGTGGGTATAAGGACGTTACTGGAAACTATATGGGTGATCTTTATTCAAAGTAGGTCGCGTATAAGTCTATAATTACGAGAAGTAGTAGATAGTGAACAGTAATTGATTGCCACTAAGAACCAGGGTTAAGGTTGTTGTTACGGTTGCACCTGAACACGATGTTCTTGCACCCATGTATACTGGTTGATAGGGATTATTACCATCTGCTGGGTCGTGAGCTGAATTCCTTACTGACAAATGAGTCGGTAGTCATTAAGTATTTAGCACTTAAATTACCGTGTGCAGGTTGGGTAGATGTATCGTCGTTGTTCTAGGGAAAGAAGTTGGTCGAGTAATAGGTGATGTGTAATTAGAATTATGTTTTAGGTGATATGTTTAAGATATTTTGCTATTATATTCACTACATATTTTGTTAATTATTGCGTTTTATCGGCACGATAGATTGAACCATGTATGCGTAAGACGACCATAGGCTATTTCAAAGATTACAGAGTTGGATAAGGTAACTAAGGGCTAACAACATTAACTGCGCATTGCCAATTCAGGTCCTGGCCTAACTGACCAATGATCAGGACCACTTCAAAAAGATATAACGGGCTATTAGTCTTTGACCAGGAAAATTGAACCGTTTTCTAGGTAATTGCAAAATCTTGATTTTTTTCAGTATGGCCAGCTCGAAACATTATGAGAGAAGTTTTATTAAATAATTCTAGATTCACTCTCCAAACAGTAAAAAAATATCTCTCATAGTTCTTAATTATTTGTGCCCCCTATTTATCAAATTGCAATTATTGGTACTGTATTGCCATCATATTATAACGATTATTAAGGAATTGTTTCCTTTTTCCTGGACGACGTAACTGCAGGAAGCTCTCTTATTCTCCACTAACTACAGCATTAATCACAAAACTGGGAACAGTTTATGATAAGATCTATTAGGAGTAATAAACGATAGTACAGTGTAAAATATCTAAATGGGATTAGACTTTTTATCGCATGTACTCTAGACAGATGATAATAGGCGCACATTTGCCCAAGGGAAACTTGAGATTACGATACAGGAAAATGCCAATTGAGAGCGCATAGATGTGGTGCTGTCCACAGTGCTCCTACCTGCAGGAGAGCAATTACACTAAATTACGTGTGCACACACATATACATATATATACGTATGCGACGTCAGAAAAACGTATAAACTGATAAACACTTGAGCGGGTACATACTAGCTTTTCCTGCTGACAAATTTAGTACAAGCTCAGTTGAGCAGCTACATGTATCATGGTAGAATCTATAGTACAGGGATAGATTGAATAATTTTTTTCGATGCTCAAGACAATGGGCAACAGTATTGGCCATCCGTCCATCGACACGGCGGGAACACCAGCATGTTCTTGTCGGGGTCGTTTTCTGAGTCTTCCATGCGATGAACTGAACTCTATTTGTTAATCCCAATCGGGAACTGTCAATGTATCGAGCACTATGACTCAAAATTATGCATTCAATTGCTCTTCTTCACATATGGGTGTCGTGTGCCATAAGATGTTCCAGTCTACATAACCCTAAATCTTATCCAGAGTCACAGATTTATAGTGTATACATTTTTCTGCCTTTCTTAGGGATGGGTTGCAGGCGTCCGATCGTCCATCCAGGATGGCACTCGCCTACTGGATGGGAGTTCACATGATATGCTGCGCAACCTTTCTGGACGATTGCTGGTATTCGATCTGGACTACTAGCTTTTTTGGAGTTCAATTTTTTAGGAATGCATTTTATATTTCTGGACACTATAATGGTAGTTTGTTGTAGAAGTAGCAGCGAAAATTTGGCGCAATGTATCTACATTTTATTTGGGAATAAATGCGGTACACCTGTCCCCGTCATCGGTGGTAATATAGAAGAATAAAAATCTGGCTACAGTACCAGGATGATCTGGAGGAGTTAGGACATGAGAGAAATTTGTTTTGTTAATTTTTTGATTGTGGTGCTTTATGCTCTTTTCGATGACCCGTTTACAGTCTGACAGTCCGACGATAATTTAAATATTAATCGAAGTCACTGAAAGAAAAAGGGTTTGATTTGTAAAACTGTGTAGAGTACATGGAATTGAATCTATTTTGGTAAACATATTAACTGTCATTATGTATGATAATTATTATAAAAACCGAATGCAAAACTGATAAGGAGAGGTTGCCCTTGAGTGCAGAGTAGACGTAAATTTCTTTCCTACAGAAAGCTTTCGAAGTGGTATTCTGGTTAGGACAAATGGACTGAATAAAGATATTAAGGTTTCTTATAAGGTTTTGACAGCAAGCACTTCTAAAATACGATACAATCCCATCTATCATTTATTTCCAAGCACACTTTCACTATGCACTTGCTAAAACTTTGTTCAACCAGCAACCGAACCCACTTAAATCTTCTAGCAGTGTAATTACCTCTGATTTTTTGAGCATATGCGACGACTGTTATAAGGCAGACATAAATAATAAGGTCGCTACCTATTGCAATTAAACGGCAACACTAATTGCCTCGTTCAAGTAGCCGAGATATTAACTGCTGATTTAACAACTTACACGCAATAATGTACCACTTGCGCGGCGCTGAGCTGCACCACATCCAATGCAACATTCTGCTCTCTTTTCACAGATAGCACTCAGGCTAGCCTTCCTCAGCCTTGTCGCAGACTGACTTCCATCACATAGATCAGGACTTTTAACTGCTAGGGTAAAATGTACTCTGTTGGCACCTCAGGAAATAAGAGTTGGTATTATTTCATGGTACCTTCAATATGTTGACCATAAAGCCGATATTCATCACAAAGCTATTTCTGCATGTAGTGATATGTAGTTTCATCATATATTGGAAACTATATGATGATCAATAGATACTAGTGGCATGTTTTTAAATGACAATAAAATAACTAAAAATAGAGCAAATATATTTTAGTGCGAAAGTGGATTCAATGGTGGAATCATTTGAATCATCTGCATTTTGTAGCGTATTAACTGATATGCTTTTCAAACTTCTGAAAAAAGTTAAATATTATATAAAGAAAAATGCTTTATCAGTCAGACACAGGGGCGGATCCAAAGTAAAATTTGAACTTTTGAAATAATTTACCTGGTCCAATAATAAGGGACAACTGACTTTATTTTCATTTTTTTATTAAAATCGATACGATGTTTCCCCATTTTATAAGATCTTTTACCTCTATGTCGTAATTTCAATCTGCTGAGGACGATCCTTGCTCTGAGCCAAGTTTTGACATGACGCAAGGAAGAGAAAAATATTTCAGCGCTAACGTTCGTTGCCGGTAATGTGCAAAATGTATGAAGTAAGATATGAATAGTCTAATATACGAGAACGTCCTTGTCACAATGTTTGCGCGTTTCAATGGCAGATTGAGTCTGAGTCCCGGATCCGATTTGCAGCTTCCATCGTTGTCGCTATCAACTAATTCCTATTTTAATGTCAATTGTTGTTGCTCCCTGTTCCCTTTCAAGATTTTACCAAAACGTTCAATGAAACAGTTGATGAGTTCAGAGATATCCTTTGCCTCTAACTGGATGTTGAGCTTTGATAACAATAAACTGAGATCAAAACTATCCAGTACGTCTTTGTAAAACGGTGCCTTCAAATTTTTTTTATATTTGAAGAAAGGCACTTTCTCAAGCAGTAATATATGAAGTCAAATAGAATGACCCCAGTGTTTTTCAACACTTATGACGAAAAATTTGAGGGGGGAACTCTTCCTAGATCCTCCCTCGTGGATCCGACCTCGGTCAGACATAAGGGCACCAATTCAATTTTCAAATATTAAATAAAATCCATATCTCCAACTATATTGAAAGCAAGTATGCCATGTATAAACAACACGATTGTGGTAATTTCGGTACTAATGCTTTCAAAAAGTTCATATATTGTGACATTTATTGCGCCTCTGAATCTGATGCCATGATAATGTGATTTTCAGTTTTCTAGATCGCAATTGTCATGACATCTAAAATTATAAAAATTTGAAACAGCTTCAGTATGTTGCCACAATCTCGCGAAACATTCTCTACTATCAAACACTAACTAAAATCCAAGACTATTTTCTTTGCAAATCCATCCACTATATCAAAGTTTTCCCCACATTCGTTTGACTAATAGTTGATGGCCCCGTGTGGCGATTATGATTTCATAAAATTATATTTTGCTACGCAGTCGGAGTTGGTTTATGGGAGCAAGTGGCGGCTTAATAAAAGTCTTGGGTAATTTTATTAATGGGATCCCGGTAGCCTGCAATGCGTACTTTACGGGTCTCATGATTTTTTATGGAGCTTGTTGGATGTTATTTATGCTGGATCTGTTCCGTATGCGGATACAGAAAGTTCTTATCATGGTTGCTATTTGCCACACTCTACAAGCATGTCATCATTTGGTATTGTTATTAAATTTTTGTTTGGTTAATCTCCCTTTTAGGGTCTGAATCTTATCCTAAATATCAAGCGGATTGGAAGTAACTCCAGACTACTTTTTCTCAGTCCCACCTATCAACAGGAAAAGTATTGTCAACATTTCAGAATAAGAGATATTTTTTTTTGAACATAGCGTGTACGGCACGAAATTCCATATTAAATTCCTGCTTCGGATTTCTTTCTTAAATCTGTAATTCTCAGGCAGGCTATACTGAGGAGTCTAGGCTAAAGACGAAACATGCATGCCTGTAGCAGGTCTGATGCATAGTGGAGAGCATACATTTAATCTCTGTTGTCAGTTTCTGATGTGAATCAGCCGATATAATGGTACATCGTAAATAGTGTTTACGAAGAACAAGGGATGTCGCTGTAAATGGCGGTTCAAGGCAGTCCAGTTGTTAGGACCTTTGACTTCGTAAGTTGCCAATGGGAGTCCCCATAGAGGGCGACACATGGATGGATGGTTTGATGTCATAAGTAGTTTTACTTTAATACAACTGTTGCAGAAATTTAACTTATGCTGTTCTTCTTTTTTCAAATATTACCTAGCAGTTAGCAACAAACCGAGAACATACTGCAAACCCAGTTTCCTTCAGCATCCAAACATATTCAAAAACTGTGTGCGAAGCTTTGAGATACCTTTATTTATGTTACTCATGTTTCGAAGGATAGCTCAATAACATTTAGGGGTTCTAGATTGTTGTTTGAAACTTGTAGACAAGGTGGATTTATCAAAAGTTTGATTTCGGACTTCCATTGTCTATAAAATTTTTTAGATTCACGACGTTTAGATTGATGTGCTATCTTCAATCGTCTTCAGGTGCACTGGCAAACACGTCCCTTTCATGCCTATTTATACCCCGTCCGGTGACGTGTCGTTGTGCGCGGTCTGTTCTGATTGGTTCCCGATGCGCGGTATTTCGGTCTGCTGACGTGGCTGTTTGTCGGTCATTGTTTGTTGTCTGGTCCAGTCGTAGTCTATTGATCTTCTTTATGAGTGGCTGCCAGATTGGTTTAATGTCTACGCTGGGTTTGCTGTACACTTTGCTGTTGTTGGTGATGAATGCCGCCTCCTTGAATTACCTTCGATACCAATGCGGTTCCTTGGCATTAACCTTAGCGTCGTCCCAAGCGTTTTTATGGTTTATGGGTTCTAGATTATTAAACAATATTTCACTATTTCGAATCCTAAGCGGGCTTCAGAATGTTCTAGATGCTGTGTACCCATTTTGAATATGGGTTTATGTCGATGTGCAGAAAGTACTGAGTAAATATTCGTGACACCAATTTACTTTTCATTATCCTATTTAGTTTAGGACACTATCAGAATACGTTAAAGACATTTGTGCACCAGAATATAATATTTTCATACGATGTTAGGTGCAATATGTGAGTAGCTTGAAATCTCTCATTGACGACTGAAAATGCTGCGTCAGTCTATTTCTGCATATAAATATTTTTTAAGTAATGTTTTTGAGATTGCTGCCTACCATATACACCCATATGAACAAATGAAGTTTTAAGTTTACTTGAAATCTAAAAAATTACTAAGGTGCAGCCTGCTAAAAGAGAGTAAACGACTTCATGTCCTTAATTGCCGCTGATAAATCCTGCTTCCCGACTTCATAAATCGACAGTTAAATAACTACTGTGGCTTTGGTTGTTCGACAAAGATTCGTTAAGCGTTTTTTTTTCTGGTGAGCTTCTTCCAACTCATTTTCCGTGCTTTTCTTTGCTAAGGATGGATCAAGAGCCTCCAGTAAGAAGTGAAATCAAGAAACTAATAAACATCTGGCGTTCTTAAACTCACTTATAATCTAATATTATTTTATTTGAAATTGTCTGGTTCCAATTTGAACCGACGTTTCTGTTTTGCTGGAATTGCCACCTGGGCGATAGGATGCTGCTTCTTTTAATTAACATATATGTATCTTTGTTTTTTAATAAAAATACTGTATCAGTTTTACGTATTTCTCAAACATCTTAATACCATAGCTTGTAGATTGAGTTATATACCTAAAAATCTTGAAGCAACCTACGAGGAAGCATTATGGATGGTGATTACATTGAATTCGAGATAATAGGTTTTTTAAATATTCTAAAAAAAGAATGCAGTGCTTCCTAAGGAATTGGGAAAGAAGCCTTATCAGAAAAGGACTGATGAAATTATTGTTGAAATTATTTTGAAATAATCCGGGTACTGTACAACTTCATATATCATTAGAACTTATTTGCATCAATCAGTCTGTCGGATGTACACTGTATAGCTGAGTGTAAACTGATCAAAAATGTTACAAAATCTTATGGCTGCACATTTAGCGACGCCTCTTCATTATTACTGCTTGTTCGGGCAGACCTTAGGCCGCAATCTCTAAATCATCTTGTGTCCATTCGGAATTGGCATGCGTGTGTATATAAATGTATGGTATAATTCCAGCACAGCTACCGATGGTTGCCAGTGCATCTCTCTTTCTAGACCAGTCGAATTAGAGACCAACTTAACACAGAGAGGGGAAAGACAAAAATAAAGCAGATAGAGGTTCTCATGCTGATATCATACAAAAAAGCCATCATCCATCTGTTATAATGATCAGTATAACCCAATTATAGTGATGAACATTAACATGATCCCAAGATGGCTTCATGTTGTAGGTCCATATTGAACAAATATAGGTATTACTGTGGAACAATATTTTAGTAAACGGACAATAATTGTAATATCGTCAGGCCAGAAGTATTTTTGTTTCAATTTGCGGTATTCTGGTATTGCCACGTTGTTAATGTAATATTCGTTACTCAAAAATATCTTTATGTTGGTTGTATAGAAAACTATCCCCGAGCTGGTCTCATGCTGATACGAACTATTTTTGAACCGTTCGGAGATTAAGTGATATGTTTTTCTTTTGGAGCGGTCATCTGAAGTTCACCCTAGAACTGCCCTAAATCAGTAGGCCAGTTCTGAAAAAAGAAATGAGTGATTCAATTATGGAGCCCATATGTGAGGATGTATTTAGCAGACACATCAGCGTTGTTCAACTATACATCTGGAACAAGAGGAAAAATAATAATTTAAAATTATTATAAATAGCACATCACATCATATTTTTCTGTTTTATGTAATGGTACAACACTCTGAAGCATCGATTTTCCGCTCATACTTACCAAATACAAAAGTTCTTTGCCTAACAACTTCAATATTTCTAATTGTGTTAGGATAATGTTGTCTCCAAGAGTGCGAAGATTAAAATTTAGGTAACTATAATGCCATAATGGCAGTTGTAGCGTCGTGACCCTGTGAGGTTTTGTCAGATGTCAGATTAACAACCAAAAAAGGAATCCTTTTTCGTTCAATGATATTCTGTAGACATCTCCATCTATAGGGCCAATACGTGAATACATAACCATGTTCGGATTAGAAAAATGTACCGGTTATTCGTAGAATATATCATAACATTGAATTTCAATTTCAGATATGTGCTTGGAATAGAATATATGAAATACAAATAGTCTTCATAGAATTCCTTGATTCATTAATATAAAATAATATACTAAAGAGGATCTTTCATTTATTTTTATTGTCGAAACCTTAGTAAAACTTTTTTCTTCTTTCGGTTCCTATCCGGTCCAAATGTTGGCGATCATTCTGGCTATCGTGGGCTTATTCACGGCTGCTCTAAAAATCCCAGTGGTTGTCAGAGAGAACCATGGTCTCAGATTTTTCAGCCAAGAGATCCTTCTGCGGCCTGGATTTTCCCTTGCAGTATTTGCTGTAGTAGACCATATCTTTTTTCGTTACGCATTATATGAACCAGGTATTCTAACTTGCGTGTTTTTATGGTGGTTATTATGTCCGTGGTTTTCTTCATTATGCGAAGGACTTCTTCGTTGGTCACGTGGTCCACCCAAGAGATCCTCAAGATTCTGCGATATAGCCACATCTCAAATGGTGTCAGCTTCTTCATGGTGGCTTCAGTCAAAGTCCATGATCCTGTTCCATAGAGTAAGACAGAGAAGACATAGCAGCGGAGGAGTCACAGCTTGGTCGTCATTGACAAGGAATGACATTTAAAAACTCATGACATTTTAACAAATACAGCCCTTGCCTTTTCTATGCGGCATCTTATTTCCTGTGAATGATCCCATTGATCATTTAACGTGGTTCCCAGATATGTATATGTATTGACTCGTTTAATGTGTTGGTTTTTAAAAATTGTCAGATCTTCACGTGGCAAATTATTTTTGCTGATCACCATATATTTGATTTTATTTAGGTTTATATCGAGTCCATTCTCCTGGCTTACCTCTATCACTCTTGTCATGGTTTCCTGTAGGTCTTTTAGACTATCTGTGATGATTACGGTATCGTCCGCGTACCTTAAGTCATTTAGGCGTTTACCATTTACAAGTATTCCTGCGTTACTGTTTTCTAGGGCTTTATTAAATACATTTTACGAGTAGATATTAAATAATAACGGCGACAGAACGCACCCCTGTCTAACTCCCCGTGATATCTGTCTTGTTTCAGATTGGTCTCCATCCACGTTTAAGTAAGCAGTCTGATTCAGAGCCTTTGGGTGTAATGATAATATTTCATAATCTTCTGGTTACTCCGCTGTTACTGTATGGATAAAAACAGCTGCATTCCCTACCAAAGACTTGCAGCATATAGCTTTCCAAATTTCATCGGTATCCGTGCAGAGGTTACTAAGGTTACGTATACTACACAAAACGTATCATCTGAAATTCATGTCTCCTGATTCAAGCAAGAGTCGTAGTGACAGAAGTACACCTTCAGTTAGTGCCCTATTCATCTGTATGCAATTGTACAATTCGACTGCATCATTTCAGAAATGGTGCACATCGCTGCCCGTTGTTGGACCGGGTCCTCATCCATTACGCTCGGCTGACGTGCGACATGTAGGAACAGCCCGCCGCCCATTCAGGAATGCTACCGGCCGATATTTATGGGCCATCCGAGGTACATCTTGTGCCATCTATAAAAGATTCACTGACGCGCTCCCCAACCCGACCGCGGCGGTAAAAAACTAATGAATCTTGCCGAACGGACTCGAACTTGGACTCGAATCCGGCCTGCAGTTGCTTAACTGTCGATTTATGAAGTTAAGTGGAGGGATTTATAGAGAACGGTAATCAGAGATATCCAGTGGTTTTTCTGACTTAAATCTATTTTGCCACTGCTATCCAGAGTTATCGAGGAAAAAATCTTAGGGTAATTACCACATCTATAGGTACCTGTAAGATTTCACCACATCATTGATCAGGACATGCTTTTGGTTTTAGATGTAGATTTGGATTAATGTGACCTCTGAAATTTATTTTGTTGTTGTCTGTCTAATTCATCTCAAGTCTACCCCTACAATGATTTTTACTAAATTTTGCAATTATGACATTAACATTAACCGATTTTTTTCGAACTAGAACTAAATGTCTAGAGCAATGCGTTTGAATTGCAGATGTATCCAAAATGATTATCTCAGAAAAATGTGTGTATTTGCCAGGTAACAATATAAAACTTCTCCAAAATAGATCATAAATAATTGAGATAAATGTTTTGGTTCATCTGTGCTTTACTTGCTGTTCTAGTAGGATTTTTTTTGAAGGATACCCATCAAGATTGAGTCGTAATCTACTAAAAGATTCAAAAGATATTTGCGATTCATATTTATGAAGGCAGTTTTACATCCCTGTAGATGAAATCGTCATTTTCTCTTGAAGTTTAGACATATATAATGCTCGTTCTAGAAACATTAAAATGGCGGTAAAGTAATGTAAGACTTGAAAGTTATTCTGTGGTGACCCCAGTAGTTCATCTCATATTTTCTACTGGCTGCTAATTATAATCACATACTATTAATAGTATAGTAGAAGGCAGAAGCTCAATAATTATTTTGAGTTCCACTATCACTAGATGAGTTAACTGCAGATAACTGATTCCAATTATTTTTTTTTGGCAATACTATATATAAATTCTATGAATAAAATACAGTATTATCAAGGATAGGTATCAATGTTGTTCTTATAGATATAACTGTTTGTCACGTCAGTATGATACTGAAAGTATCTACTAGCTGATTACAAACTGTGCTTCAGATTTGAAGAAAAAGACTTGTACTTTCTAAAATGTTCTATCTCATCAGAATGATTTCCCAAATAAATAACAAGCCTCCAAGTGACTCCAAGAATAGAAAGGCTTCTATAAGAAAAAAATAATTGTCTCACATACATTTGAATTATGTGACTTTTTCAGCTAATTACTTCGTGCTAGTACAGCTACTTAGAAAGCAATAGGCTCAAAATATATACCATCTAAATCATACTATATTCTCTGCCATTATGCACAAAGTGGGATTATTCAGTGTATTGTTCGTTACAAATGTATGATTGCTCACCATCGAGTAGGAACCTTCCTTTACACTCACACAACATTTAAAAAATTGCAGCACTTAAGCTCACATTGACGTTCAAAACATAAGCAACGTCGCTTATATCACATAATGGTCAAGGTATCAATAGTGCCAAATTGAGTAATCAGAAACAATATATGTTTTTATTCGAAGGAATCAACGAACCTTATATCAATCAAGTATTTCCAATAATGTGCAGTCATATTTCTACAATGTATGGGAAACCAATTTCAAGCATCCTGTACATGAACATTAGATTTTTATGGGTTTAGAAAGTCCACATATTCCTCGTCATCAATCATCGTTGAAGCTTAAACATATACACATCAATTAACTCAATCAATGTCTCAATTAAAGCTACCTGACACTGTCTTCCACTGATTGAACTGCGCTTCGTACTTCACTTGCTGTGATAGGCTATGGTTAATGTAGTATGAAAATCGCTAATTAACAGTACAGAGACTCGAGCAATTATTTTTGATAACTATTTACAGTTGCTATAGTCATTCCGTCGTGTTTCATACATCACAGCTTGCAGCTACAAGTGCAGGCGATCTCATAGAATTTTGCACTGAATAAAAAATAAGCAAACAGAAATACTTCCCGAGTTACCATGACCAATCTTCCACATAACTATCATAGTAAAATGGGATCATATTCCTGAACAGAATGTGGCACATTCCACAAGGCTGAAGTTATCCAAAATAGTGACTTCAAGAAGTGAATCGTTCGATGTTTTGTAAGTTCTACCTGGTGAGAATGGGATCATTGAGCATTTCTGGTCTTCGTTATACTGTTGACTTTCAGTGTTTCTATCCCAGACAGTTCGAATAAGTATCATGGTAACGAAGACAGATGAGTCAATTTTCTTAAATGTTTCAGACTGTCGACATTTTTTCCAGTATCAGGGCCCACTAAGAGTGATTGTTTGAAACTCTTTTTCGTGAAGCTACAAGTAGTAGGTATTTATACTTTGAGTTGTCAGTCAATTTATATATTTTAGCTTTTAACCGAAATGGTCAAAAAAAGATCCATGATATTCTGATACGGTGGTGTCAGTCCCACAACAAAAGCCGCCTAATTAAAACAAATCAGACCAACAGGCAGGCTTTCCCTTTGGTGGCAAAACGGACTTTATCAGTCGCACTCATTCATTAAGGACGTCTTCGTCCTTCACCGAGACCAGCAGCGGGTGCTAATTGCCATTCCCGAGAAATAGATGCGATATCGGTTCGAAGAACCGTCCACGCTGCGAATGTGTCACTTTTGGTACCTTTAATTACCTGCTGGTTTTCTCTTCACATCGGACGTGTCGTTTGTTCTGTTCTTCCTCACCTCAATGTCGATACCATTCATGCTCTTAATAATTGCCATGAATTACTGATATAAGGTGCCATTCCAAGAATTCACGAGAATATAATCAAAAATAATGTGAATAGGGGGGGACACGGATTATGCTACTTTTACAATAGCGTCGAGTATATGGACACAAATTACTTACTGAAGTAGTATTTTGATTACCCGATTTTTCCAGAAGAAACATCAATTAATAACTATGCGCCCTGTTTTTTCATAAAGGAATACATTCGCAGCTTATTTTACTGCCCTTCCAGTATTGCTCAGCATTATATCAACATAATTATATAACAAATTTGTTTCCCAGGAAACTAATTGTCACATCATTATATTTAATTTATAGGTAGTAGAAAGCTCTGGACTCTTAGAGGTACTATTTAAAATACTTATGTGATAAGTTGAAGTCAATGTAAGGTATACTATGTGTGCAGGTTTTTTATCATCACTTGTGTTTTACCTGTACTATGAATATAATGAGATAAAATTGTTCAATCTTTTTGGCATCTGTTCTAAACCTATATGAAGATATTATAAGACGAGGGGTTGATTGCGAAAATGTCTCTGCTACTAATTCTTGCCCCATGACATTGAAGTATACACATAAATATATAGATACTTATATTCGGTATATACAAATCACACCAGGCTTTTTCTTCAGCTTCTGATGCATCCACTTCGGTCCTGTACACTATTCGGACTTTGTTTTATTTTCAGCTTGTGCACGTAAGTGACCTACGACGGCGACTCGTCTTCGTATGCATACATTATTCCCGACGACTGCGGTAGCTGAGTCGAGCGGAAGAGAGATAGAGATAGAGCAAGTAGCAGGAGCTACCGTGTTACCCCGCTCTTACTTGCCATGCAAATGTCGTGCTGCCTAATCTGTCCGGCGAACGGCAGCTGCCACTGCCAGACACACCGATCCTCTTTTATTTTTCAGGATTTACCTTGCTGTTGATGTCGCTGGGATTTTTCGGAGATATCGTGACGCTCGTATCTTGAAGGAGGAAGATATTATCGAGAGCAGTTCTTACTTCCCCACATTCTGGTTCGCGTTATACTACCAAAGATCAATTTGTTCGATTCTCAATTTGCTCACCTTTTGACTCTCGGGTGATTGAGAAATCAAACCCAGAAGTGAGTGATTTCTAAACAACGATTCTTTCCCATCATTGGGTGAAGAGAATCTTTATTGAAGATGATTCAAGTATTGGGCGTCCTCCATTTCCACGGCTGGCATCCGAATTCTTTGTCAGAGTTTGGGTTTTCTTTGCGTTAAAGTGAACTTTATGTGCAGATCCCCATTCCCAATTCTGCCAATGTCTCATTAATCTAAAAAACAGTGTGGTCTCTCCAGAAGGCTGTAGTTAGCTGGTTCATTGCAGGAAATAAGGGTTCTGTCATCTGCTAGTCTGTACATAGAATAAGATATTATTATAAACATATTGTAAGCATATCCGTTCGCCATCACAAATAAGGTTTGGTCCTGAGAAAATTATCCAACCATTGGCACAGACCCGGTAGAAGTCCACAGTGATTCTCAAATTTCATCACAATCGATTTAAAGGTTAACGGAAAACGGTGGAAGGCAGACCGACAGGTAGCTCAATGGAAATTGTTATCACCATAATATTATCTCTATGAAAAACTTAGATTTACTTGGCTCTTTAGTTACTTAGTTATATAAGGACCTTCGAAAGCAAGCAATGGACAGAAGAAAAGTATACGTGAGACGATATTATTTTTCGAAGTGGTGTATTTTGATTTCTGATTCTGCATACACCACTGTCCTACAACGTCTCGTTTTGAGGAAGGTTGTTTAATTCGATATACAAGAATAGTATGTCGAATAAAAAAGTAAACGTTTTTTAGCCACCTAGAAAGAAATACTTTTACAGCGGTGGTGCATATATTAATTTTCGTGTTGTGTGAGGAAAATTTCCATATATCGGGACACATGCTGTATCTATCATTCTATTACCATGTTCTACATAAAATCTTCTAGAAATCTATCATCATATCAATGCCTGTCACATTTGTTTCATAGTTATATTCCGTCACTTTATTGCTTGAAGTTGAATGGATACTATAAAATGATCAATTAATTCTACATATGGCAATTCGGAAGTCTCAGATTCCTACATAATAATATAATGTTATAGGTACAACTACATTAAACCTCCAATGGGACAATCTGCTTACCTATTATATCAAGTCAAAAGTGAAACTAAATAGCAATTTTTTACTTATCATCTTTACCTTGACAAGGAAGTAGGGCTGTCCGATATCATATCATATTTATGCGGAATGCCAGATAATTGTTATGATATAGTGATTAAAGTTTAATCAACCGGCTAATTAGCACAAAACGCTCGGGGCCGCACGATCATTAAAGGAGCAATTCACCTACCTACCGGAGTAAACCGGAACATGTTTCTTCGCCTGCATGACAAATTGCTGTCCCCTTGATGAAGCTTAACTACTAATTGTGCACTTTGTTCATTGACGGTGTAGTGGATCAATATCAGACTAACTACGAGCTATCAGTGAATCAGAGTAATCGGAATGGCGTACGAAGAGTATCGATTAATTAATAATAAGCTATAGCGATATCCTTGTAGACTTAGACTTTACTGAATTAGATTAAGCCCCAAATTATCGTACAAGACAAGCCTGAATTGCAACTCGTTCTGCTAATGTATGCTCAAACCAGTTGTACGTACAAGTGAGCAAATGATAGCGCCCTCCTAATTCACGCAACCTTTAATTAGAATATTACATATATATTATTCTAATCATTTAGGTTATTATTGCTATTCGGTTATTGGTTGAATAAATGAACAGTGACATAACAAAACCAAAAATGGAACAACTAGATTTTTAATCCACAACGATTTTTATTAAATGGCTTTACACTATAATCATAGTTAGTTTACTCCTAAAACTGATCAGAAATTGTAGAGTTTAAAAAGTATATCTTAGGCTACATACTTATAAATATAAATATGATCGGAAACTTGAGAAACAAAGTTAAGTAGCATTATTCATTATTCCAACAAATTCATTCAAACAGACATACAGTCCGACAAACAAAATCCGTTAGATATCTAAGCACTGAAATGTTTTCGAACACGTATTTATTGACCCGTCGTTCCAAAAAAATTTGAGTTTTCCAAGGTATTTCCAACCTTATAAAATTATCAGAACCATAGAGATTATGTAAAAGGTATTAAAAATAAACGCTTCAGACAATAGTAAGGGAGACAGAACCACCGGAGTAGGTAACATACATAATGTCAAATGATGAAACAATCGCAGGTGAAAAGCGGAGATGCGTGCTTGGTTGGAATGTATGACTGTAAGCTACTCAGTCAAGGTAAGGTAATTTAGGGACGTATTCATATTAGTCCGTTGATGGCGTGAAACCGTTTAAAGTTTAGCGAAAATGCATTCAGGGACAATACATTTTGCACCGTCATTACGGAACCATAGAGTCTCCTTCACTGAGATATCCTCTAGAGTCGTATGATGACACATGGTTCTTAATGTTAAGAAATTGGGCTCGATTCCAGTAGAGTACCAATCCCTGAATCTTGGTGTGATTATTTGAAAAGGTGAATCAACCCATAAAATAGGTGAGTCCAGACCATATTTTTTTCCTTTGGGGCATTCTCAGCAAGTTCATGGTCAAATAGCCATTTCATCCCTGAACATTGCCTCCATCAACATCATAACAAGGCTGGTGATGATTAAATATTTATGATACCAGGGTTACTTGTCAACTAGCTAAGTCCAATTGGTTCGTCCACAGCTCATAATTATTTGTGTCGTTCATAGTCACTAGGTAGCTGCTCAGAATTCTAACTAGATGGTACCTTATTCCTCCTTTTCCAAATTCTATGTTACAGAGACTGATGAGTCTCTTATTTTATCAATCTATAAATTAGAATATAACAGCCTTTATATAATCTCTTCTTTCTTCAATCGAGCAGCCAAACTAAGCCATTAATGCGTTTGAAATGTAATTAAATACCGAATGTGCATTGATACAGTGAATGAGAGCTGACCAGCTTTGAATATAAAGGGAAGTGCATTTATAAGAATAGCATATAAGCATATATGAATTATAATACAAGTGTGAAGAAGGAACAAACTTGTAAAGAAATAGTGTAATGGATTCACACTACATTTCAATCCACATTCTTCAATTTTCATCTCCTATACTACTGTTCAGAAATAGCTTTAACAAAGATATTTCAGTGGCATTATTGCTAGTACGATTTCACCCACTTGCTCTTTGCGTACTGATCAAAGTGAGCTGTTCTCCATGGAAGACAAATGCGCATCGATTGTATGTGGGTAGCAAACGAACAGGGTTGGCAGTGGCGCGGCGGTTATCGAGCATCCCGTTCCTCCAGGCTGCAAACTGCCGACGGCACACCTTGAGCTGTACTGTCCAATTTGAAGAAAAAGTAACTTAAAAAATATAATTCTGTCAAAGCTCGATAGATATTTGATTTTGGATACTTTGGCGCAGCAATCACAAACGATACAAAGTTTTACCACTGGCCAAACCAGCTTTTTCGCTAACGATGTTACCAACGTCAGGGAAAAAGTAAACTCAATAGCTACACGTGTCGGACTGAAAAAGTGCTTTATCTAAGAGCTTTGTAGTGTATTCAAAGCTCCATAAATTCAATTTTTTGCATCCCAAGTATGCAAGGTCTTGGACAGCACAGATCACCAGTGTAGAGCTTATTTTATATGAACAACATACATTGTTTCTCTGTAACAGGTAGTTAAATAATTACTAATACATTGTACATGAATGATAAAGTGTGCAAAGTAAAAGTAAACATAGGTTAACAATTTTATCTATTTTAAGAGACGACAATGTGAAATCAGATTGCTTGGAAACCTTTCCAACTAATGTTTCACATAAAGTTCAATAGAAACGTGGTCTAAAATGTATGACGTGGATGTTCCTTCATACTGTCTAAACATCTTTCATTGTCAATTTAGTGAAATGAAATCAATATGTACGGTTTTCGATTGTTATTGTGAAGTGTAGTAATTAGAACACATTACTGGTTTCTATTCAAACGAAATAATCTGAAAACTCAATATAACACACCTCACGAGATAGATATATAACATCTATCTTTGTATTTGTATGATGTAAATAGTAGATGCCATTGGTGAAGCTTTTTCATCCTCATGATTGGATAACTTAACGTGTTTCCTTTTATTTCAAAGGCATCGTCTGACTTTCAAACTGGTCACATGGGTATGAAATTGTAAACAAATAATTATGAAAATTGAAGATGCTCTTACTTGGTGGAACTATTCTATCATGCAGAGAAAATAATTGTGTAATTAGCACACAGTTTCATGAAGGGGCTTTTATTTGTGAAACTGTGTGTTGAATACACAATTATTTAATCTGCAACAAATAATTAATTTGACGGATTTAATGCTTTCGGAACAACGTGAAATGCAAGACGCATTTACTGAATTAAACTTAGTGGCGCTGTATCAAATCAGTTATTAAAATGAACAGAAGCATTTTTTTATACAAAAATACATATTTTCCGTATTTGCTAAGCTTCAGTTCTCGATATCTTTGGAAGTAACTATTAGAGTTGCTAATCAAAAAAATACTCCAGATCAAGCTTAGTCATATAAGTCTATATATTTTAGCTACACAAAAATTGTTTAGTGCTAGTTAATATAGTTTGTGGTATGGCAGAGGTGCAAGGTGCTTTAGGATTGATGATAAAATGCAATCATGATGCTTGATCTAAGAAAAATTGGTTTCCAAATAACTTCCAGGGACCAAGTAGTCCAACAATCTCAAACTGTATAACGTAAGATGCAAACTTCAATTCAAAGATAGGATGATCTATTATTTTAGACAAATGTTAGTCTTCAACTAAAACCATTGAAAAAAACATCTTCGTGGAAACGAACACAGGAAATAATGTTAATCAGGCACTACTCGGACAGAAAAGTAATCCGAGAAGCAGAGATACGTAACCTGGAAATGTGTAAAAAGCAACTTACAGATACTTAATTGAAATGAACGGAATACCTCAAATTAATGCATGGAAAAGAAGACTACCCTTTTCAGTGCAAAATATGCCGCAGTTACAGAAAAAATGTTGCTCCACTATGTCGTGTCGCATGCCGCATATTCTTCAGTGTATTGTTAATTAAAAATCTTTTTTATTTCTAAGACTGCGAACCGCAGCTCTCACGCATAACCGTCGGCTTCCTCTTTACCATGAAAAATACCGCACTACTTAACTATATTTGAGAGGTAAATGGTGATTCAATTAACTTTTTTGTCTGCCGCTGATATTTTGTATATGGAGAGCAATGTGGAATATGCACGCTGTATCTTTCAGCACGTTATATGCGATTGGTCGTTTTTCTGTGAAGTTCTGCTAGAATAGCTGATGTAAAATGGAAGTTGCTTCAGGAAGGAATTCTCAAAATTGTAGAAAATTTTTAGGCTAGTCAACAGGTATTCTTATATTCTTTCACCACATACATTGGCGTATGGTCTAAAGTAGTTACTTAGTAACTTTACAATCGATGCACATGTTTAGCTATATATTATATTATTAATTCCTCTTTTCACGGTATGTCTCTTACTTTGCTTCATCTTGGTAATGATTGAAAACATTTATTTGAAGAAAAACCTTTACCAATGATTCTATTGCCCCCGCAGGCATTGTCAAGGCACAAAATACATCAACGGCTAATTCTTTCTGCTTTCTGTGCTCTTACGAACGAAACTCTAGTGAACTTTATCAATTTAACCGAAGTAGATTCAATTATTATCCAGATGATACAGAGAATATCCGGATTAGTCTTAGAAAATACATTATTTCTATTCACCGTTCCATTCAGTAACAATTAATTGATATGGCAGGTTGCTAGAGTAACACGACATGTCATAGTGGCTGGTGCGCCTAATGACCACTGCGACGAACGGTTGCGGGTTCAATCACTGTGCGGCCTGGTCACATCGAGCTGCATTTACAAAAGGACCAAGCATATCGCCCGCAATGACTGCGGTGTTAGTCCAGTCCATGAAATACTTACTATGCGGTAGACACGTTTTATAAGGCTTGTAATTGAATAATGTTGATATGTGAACTTGTAACAATGAACAGAACAGTTTATGGAAACATATCTAAGAGAATGTTATGAAGTATAGGATATACTCCAGCTGTTGGTGGTATGTTGCCACGAGCGTTATGCCAATTGTTGTACCTAGAAAACATGCTTATTTGTTCTGGTGGATGCATATGTTTCAAATGTATTTACCATCAACGCCGGCGATCTGTCCTTTCTCTAATACCCTTCTGAATGTACATCAATGGACTATTGGAAATACCATATGTTATAGTTCAATCTACAGCTTCGCAGATGACAGCACCATATATCCTCCATAAAACCAGGCGAATCACTATCATTCTGTGGGTGGTGAGAGCAGCACGTTATTCAAATCAATGAACACATCGAAATAATTGTCGCACGAGGATCTGCAATTAGAATTCAGCTCTACGCACAGAAAACTCAGACGACTATTCTGACAAGAAAATCACATACCTACTGGTTCCTTGTTGTTGGCCTCGTTAGGTCGATCTCGCAGAAGCTGGCGAAAAAACAACTACAACTACTATAATTGGAACACATCAGGCCTGCTCTGGAATATAGCTCGCATGCGGGTGTCGAGGAACTCCTTCAAACTTTAGGACTCAATCCAGAAAAATGAAAATACTTCCAGTGGACGCGCTCGACCTTATAAAAGACTTATATGAATCTAAGGTTAATATGAAGTAACCTTGTTGAAGCTTTATACTTCTTGCATGTTTAGTTCACAATTGACTGAACTATCCCATCAGCAGTTATCGTATCGTCGAATTGGTCCGGAGTAGGCGGAGTGGCCGGTAGCCGGGTTAGGTAGCAGTTGCCAGCCCGTCGACGTTGGTCGGCGTGTCTGTGTGTGTGTCTGCTGCTGACGACGCTCTCCGGACGCGCTCGGAATCTGAATTCATCCTTGCTGCTCTCAGTCGCACCACCGGAAGCCCTAATGGCCTACACGTGATCTGGAATCCACCACTAATACGCTCCGAATACAATGACCGAACTGCCAGCTACCTTTCTGGACTGTAAAATACCGTCCTAAAAATTTCGAAATGATCACTGACGATTCAAATAGCGTAACTGCAAAATTTAAATTAATTCTCTATATACAGGTTTCTTCAAAGTGAAGTGCAAAATGGATTCAATCTTATATTTCTCGCCCACCTGTACAGTGTCAATGAAGGTCTACTACTTATTTGTCAAAAGTGTAAATATATCACCTCACAAGGCGCTCTTCCCGTACTTCCAAACTAAGCAAAAACCAAAGAATACATATGAATTCTCCCAAGTCTCACACCCTCAGCTAGGTATATACAACCTAATTGACCTTCACTGTCAGTCCACGAGCTAAAGCAGGCCATATGTATATTGGAGGGTATACGCATGAACTTTAGGAGTATACATATGACCTGTTATATACACGCCTGTTTTATCAATAGCCTATAGTCGTCACTATGTGGCTCCTTGTCTGACAGTGAAGATAAATTTATTATTATTGAACTACAATGCAACTTCTTTCCATTTACAAGAGGACATATCAGTTTTCCAAGTAGTGTATATTATAACGATACCAGACAAAGGAAAATTCTGCCGAAATCTGACATTTACATCACTGTAAAGAGAGTTTTATTTGTGAAGCAGTGTGTTAAGTCGACAATTTTTTTATCTGCATGCTGAAATAGTTTAACCAAGTAAGAACATCTACAATCTAAGCGACCTCACTCATTTATATCTACCGGTCATTTTCTGTTGTTGATCTTTGTGTATAGTCTGTTTTGGATGTGTCATCTGGGGAGCCAAGTGATGAACAAAAAATGAACAAGAAATTACCTGAACGTTTGCCCTTAGTCACTGTTTTCTCAGATTGTGGGGGCTACAGCCTATAGTCTGCGTAGCCTCTCTTGGAAACGCCACTGACTATTTAGTGATCTTACTAATAGCGATTTAACTATTTGTAGGGGATAAAAGAGATGATAGATTTTCCATAGATGGAACCGGGTAAGCTTGACTTGATACTTCAAGTATTCGCTGTCCTTAGATTATTTTATTTTTCGTATACTGTGATTGTCACTAAACATTTCCTCTCACGGATATTCCTCAGCGACCGAAGAATTTGACATAAACATAAACTGCAATAAGAGAAACACATTTGCTTCAGTGAGATGCTAATAAGGAGCAACAAGACCATTCTTGTCCTCAAAATGTCATATTGAATTGACGAATCTTGAACATCCGTAGCTCCAGCTCTGGATGACGGAAGGAAGATTTATCAGTGACCACTATCAGTAATGCAATTCTGAACATATATACTTCTCTGAGGAATGTCCTGATAAATCTTCGCCACGGCGACCTCCGTTTCACCACAAATCACCATCGCGGAATCAATTAAAGATATGGCGGCCGCAATGGCAATCTCCCTTGAGTGTGCTGCCGCTCGGTGTGCACCACAGAATATAATTTATAGGTACACTTGGCGGCAAACGAATAATGAATTCATGATAATCATCGCTGCTGCGCACATTGCGGTGTGTCCGCCACGTCTACTGCTCTTACGCACCAGAGTTTCTTTTTCTCTTCTCTGATTGCGGCTGGCACTCTTCTCCATTCATCCGACTGTTGTTTTAATTCAGGACCGTATTCATTGGAAACTATCTGAAACTAGTTACATTTTTATGTTTTGCTGAACTACGAGTTCTGCACGTTTCAGTTTTGGTATTCTTTATTCTTATTCTATTCGCTGTGATTATACTCAATCCAGCTCAGACGACAGACATTTGACGCTTCGGTAGATCATCCCTGAAGGCGATGACTGACATTTATGAGTAGTGTGATGTGTTACAGAACGAACATTGCAGAAATTAGCTGCGCGAAGCAACGTGAACAGAGAGCGCAGACTCATAGGATGAATATATATTTTTTTTGACATTGGTTCATAAATTTGGTTTCCGAACACAGAACTGATATTTTTGCAATGAGTGTTGACTTAAAATTTTACCGCACATCTGACTTCTGAGCATGGTAGATTATTGATGCATTTCAAATATTTTTAATAGATTTGAATCATCCTAGAAGATAGAGATTTCGAATTCGGCGTCAATTTTTAAGCGACATGTCAACGGCTAGCTTCACATTTCGAAAACAAGTTACAAATTTTCATTGCCTAATTCATCAAAAACTAGTAAAACTCGTTAAAATAATGATCGAACACTTTTCAAAAAATGTTTAAGTTCGTCCGGAAATGAATTGAAGCTCGAGATACTTAAAGAAAGAAATTTGAGGTTCTGATGAGTTTTTACTTTTTTGCATATTATTCAGTTGTGACGGCTCCGATTAAAAAAACGAAGCAGCATTGCCTACCACGTTTCCATTTTTGGCGTAGTGGTTACTAAGATTTTGCAGTAAAGGAAATGCCAACTGGCAAACAAACTGACGGATTGACAAAATGGTAGAACGAGCAGACGATAGTAAATGAATGTGACGTGTATTCTCGTTTCGTTTCCTACGGGAACTCTATTAATGTTACTATCATTGGAAGACAATGCATGAGATCATGATAAAAAATGTGAGCAAGCGTGAGCGCCTGTTGATTGAGTGCCATTTCGTGAGCCTAAATGATTTTTCGCGTACATGCCGTGTCGACGATAGCGGATCGGATATAAATCTTAGTTAATATCCCGAACGGCAAACGGCGAATGGCGAATGGCACTCTTTCATGGAAGATCCGTGTCCGAATATTTTTTTGCCGCGTGCAAGTATTATGGCAAAAAGTGTACCGTCAACTTACATAAATAATAATTACATGTGGGCAGATACCAGTGGCGGATCAACGCACTTCAAAAGTAGTGGTGCTTGGCACTAGTATTGTAAGAAGTTCATAGAACTAACTTTCCAGGCAAAGAAGTAGCTAAACAATGTGAAACTGCTTGACTCAATATACATACTAGCGGGTGAACGAAAATGGATGAACATTGCCACACCCAAAAAAGCATTTTTGGAACGGTAGGCAGGTGTCATATCATCAAAATGCTTATATTTTATAAGGTATGTCTCATCTGGTATTTTTCATATTCAAATTCTGATTAAAAATTGTACCATGAATTGTAGTATAGTTCCATGGGTATGATGATTTTGTCAATTTATTCACATTGACCTAGAAACGTTGAAACCATCCACTAACAAACTTTCCGACACACCATTTCACAATGCTATGGTTTTCTGAATGAATGTTTTTTGATGGTTGCGTTTCACCAAGTAAGTGCATCTACAAGTTACCTCTAGTTTTTGTTGTACTGATGTTTCTTCGTATTATTACGCGAGATGACTGTCCAATATTTACCACTGTAAGACCTACAGAATAAGGACATACCAACAACTTTCGTCATATATTCTAGATTGTGGAGGACCTTAGTAAAGCCATGCGCCTGCACCTGATGTACTTTTCTTTTCTGGGTTGAGTTCAGAAGCTTATTTGAGTGCTCTAGTATTATATTAATTATTGGATCAAAGCTTATATAGATCAAATATCTACTATAACTGCTTATAAAACCGTTGTGATGGAAATTTGGTATCGATTATTATTCTGTAGACACACTAGATTGAAGTATCTACATTTCAAATTCAATTTACGCCCAACTCAATTACGAAGGTACTCCAATGATTTATTCAGGTTTCACATGATATAAAAATGATCTTTGACCGTATAGGAACCATATATTCAAGATCAATAAATCAATATATGCTTTTTTGATTGAAAGTTTGAATTGAAGCAAATTGTTCCATTATTGTTTGTAAATAAATTATCCAACTAGTTCTCATCTTGAAAAAAACAGCGAATACTTTAATGTAACTCTCAAAATATCCGTCACAGGTATTGGATTATTCAATCAGCGTAGTTACGCCACTGTAAAAATCTAAAGACTTATACCAAACCAACCCTGATTACTAATGGTTTACGATCATTCTTAGGCACCAGTGCCATCTCGAGTAAATGATGTCTTGCTTCAATTTGATTTATACAACTGCTACATCTGATAATGCTGCATACGAAACGCATAAAGATTAATCAAAATATTCCTGGAATATTATATGACAAATTTATTAATCCTTGTGTACAAGTTTATAGTCGGTGCATCCGCTAAGTGAGCGCGTGCTGAAATTAGCGGTTCTTGTAGCCACAGAAGAAGGAATATTATCAATAAGATAGTAACTTATTGGATATTGCCAAGACTGTCATCACCTCTAAACATTCTCCGTTAATTCTAGGCTATGTTGAGAAAACAGTAATATCTATAAAGGCTGTTTTTGGTGAATTGCAATTCTTCCACCTACTTAACTTTTGATCTGCCCTCAAGGGTTGCACTTTATTAGGTACCTACTCCAATATAACTTTAATAAACTCATAATTATTGCTATGAAAATTAGCTGCATGGTTGGCATATCAAGCCAACTATCTACTGCCTATCCATTTTCTATTCATAATTCGTTCCATCAATTATTAATATAACTGAGATAGATTCTTCTGCGGCAATAGATGTTCCACATACTTCAGAGGAGGAAGAGAGCCACATTTGTCGCTCAAACTTCAAAGAGATGACTCCCACTGCTAGTAATGACAACGTTTATAGCAGACCTAGCGTGTAAATCATAGTAGGTGACTAGATTGTGCATATATGTCCATCAGTCGGGTGAGTCATGCCCAAGAAACGTTTTAACTGAATTTAATGTCAGATCCCGACGTCGAGGCGATCCGAATCTGTCTTCCCCATTTAGGTGTCGTCGAAACGACATCGCAGGCATGGTCAAATGACGTCATATTGCTGCTTGGGTAGAGACCCAACGCATTGTCAGTACCAGTCAGAGATAGGACGGGGTTGCGTGGTACGTAACAGGAGAGTAAGTATAAAAACAGCATCGGAAGGAACTGTCGGCTATTCAGTCATTTAATTTGGAGATGATGGAACATACAACAGCAATCGAAACTTCATGAGACGCAAATATTCTCAAAACAATGTAAATCTGAAGTGGTGTTACTGAGACATCTACATCGACTAAAAATTTCATACAACACTTCAAGAACTTCTAATCAAAATTATGTAGGCAACTTATGAAAGTGCATTTTCATACTCATCACTTTATAATACAATGCCAAAGTCATTAGGTCAATGATATGTTTTACGGTTTATATGAGGTTTGGGGTCACATTCTGCTCTCTGTCGCTATACATTCCAACAAATCCCTTGCTGACGAAAGATGTATATTAACAACTATGATACAAATACCTGAAGCTGAAACTTGAACTGTTTTTCTGAATCGCTATATAAGTAGCCAATCTGCTGACTTGATGATGAGCTTTTTACGTCAGTCCGCTCGGCTCCTGTACGTCAAAAAACGAGAAAAAGCATTGACCAAAGAGCATTAATTAGAAAACCAGATCACCGCCAACAGATTACAGTGTTGATAAAGTTGCAATATCTGAATCGACGACGATTCGTATTCAGGATGTAAGTGGCTGTATGGTGGTTTATAGCTTGTAAAAAATAATCAAAGGAGTCCATCAAAATGGCGAGAACGTGACTGATTTTTTCTATTCGGGCATCGGTATTACCATTTTTACGCAGTTGTCTCCGTACGCCGCTTGTTTCGTTAGCTTGAAATTCTGAATATTGTTCTGCTGCAATTTCTGTCCATTTGGTTTGTAACTGATTGTTTAAATACATAAAATATGGAATATTGACAACTTAGTGTAAGCATACAGGGAATATCGGAAAATTTTCAATTATTTATCATGTAAGTATTCAAGGTTTTAAATAGTTTCATTATTTCCATAACTTACTTCAAGTAAGTCACCAGTTCTAAATTATGATCAAAATTTTTAATAAACCGGTACTACCTAATGTACGCAAAATACAAGGTTGTACAACGAGACGCCGATTTTCAAAAGACTAAATAGTACTACGTAATCGCGAAAATTTTAAGTAATTCAACGTACATATCATTTACATGACTAGTAGGGTTTGCAAGAAGTCGCAATAGCGGAATTTCGATTTTCCAATCTACCTACAACGACCTCAACAGAAGGTTCGAAGTCGAAAGTTTAATCCCGGCAGACTTGCCAGAAGCACAAGTATTTTCCAGGCACACCATTTTTTTTCTTGTTCCCGACACAAACTCAAATTTTAATTGTAAAATTATTACAATCCCCGATGATGTAGGAGCAATTGTTATAAACAACCCCTTCGCGCCCGTCAGACTGGGGTGGAACGCAGAGTATGCATAGGCATACCTGGATTTTCTTAAGGTCTCGTCGCCCCCTACAAGCCTATGTAATATTTCATTCAATCCTACATCATGTTAATTTCCAGGATTTTTAGATTCTTCACTAATTAATTAATGAACTTTTGCACAGGATTTTCCTAGCAGCCTTGTAGGTTCCATAATCCCCTATACGCATACCAAACGCCCCTGTAATTCTTACTCAAATTCACTATGACGTAGAGTCGAGTGTTATTGGCTCTCATACTATTATTCAGTTAGCATAATTGAAACTCCTCTAAAAAGACTAACTATACTATAAGATGCTGTACAAGCTGTAAATCATTTAAATGATTTAATTTTGTTTCCGCACAACTTCATCGAAAATCAATTATGTTCATAAGTCGCATGTGTCGTAAAATTCCATAGCTGTTTGATTTGATAGTCTATGAATTTTGAAGGTAAATATTTTAGCAATCTTCTGTGCCTAACAAGTACCAAAGGTGACTGAGCTCAGTGTTATATAAGACGATCTGACACCCTTTATCCAAGCAGAAAATAAATCGCCACGTAGACAACCCGATGGCCTTCAATTTTGGCCCCTCAAATAACACGGTAGCATAGAAAATGTCCAAAAATACAGTTTGGATGTTTATTGCAGTTTTCTGACAATTTTGCTGACACAAAAATGCATTTCAAAAGCAACAAAGATTTTCCATCCTTGGTATAGTAGTAACGTAGTGTTAAAATTTTATCAAAAACAGAATTGTACTTATCGAGTTATAGAGGGACCAAGGCTTACCGGGCAAACAGAAGGCAGGCAGACATACTAGCTGAAAGGTTGACATGGTTTTTCATGATATACATGTCATGGAACATTAAGAAAGCACATTATCTTAAACCGCCTAATGTCATCACCGGTAATTCTATACCAAATTAAAATGCTGTTAACGGAATAATATATGTGCTATGTGTTATGATAGTTTCAATGATCAACATCAAGTTATTGTTATCGGAGTATAAAATTTTTGGTAGGACTGGAAAATTGCAGAGTTTAGTACGTTTGAGAATTTTTCATCGTTCAAATGAGAATTTTCTTACATTGAATAATAGTTTGAAAAAGCTTTGTGGTTTTTCAAAATCGGTGCGATATCAGTGACGTAGGCATCATCAAAAAAATAAAATAAAACACATAGCCTCTTTTTGGCGTTTCCCTGCTTGTTTCTAGTTTTTTTGGTCGAGTCACTAATTGGGGGTGAGGGGTTAGGTAGAGGCGGATTAGGGGGAGGCGGACATTTCTATAACGTTGGTAAGAGGCATTTTATTAACTATAAATTTTCACTCCGTAGACTTCCGTACATTTTAGGCATTAATGATTATTTGCTTTTAAAGCAGATATATGCATTTTTTCAATAGCTGTGCGAATAGAGCATACTAGTTATGCGGTATTTCATGGCATGCGTTTGCTTACATGTTTTTTATTTTTCTGTTTAAGCGCATTATAAATTAATAGGGATCATGAATCATGACGAAAGTCCCAATGCTTCTTCAATGATGACATTATTGACGCTGTGTTTCACCTGCAACTGTATCAGTTTTGTCAGATTTTAGAGCTGCTGATGCACTTGAAAAAAGCTTTAGAATTATTGTAAGCTAATGAAATTTTTCAATGCGATTATAAATATTTAGCTTAAATATTTTTTAAATTCAAGTCAATATCGACGATTCAAAAAGTCAATCCAAATCCTTATTACCTACTTGAAACCATTTTTTGTCATTATTGTCTATAGGGAGGCACAAGACAGACACTTCCCACATACGCTAAAATATATCTAACCATGGTGCCAAAAAAGTTTCATTTTGATATTCAAAAAAGTTGTAAAGATGAGCAAAACGAGTTTCCGAAATATGTTGCTAAACATTTTCAACAACTGTTTTGAAGTTCAGAAAAAATCGGATACTTGTGATACTGTAGCAAACCGTTACAGTAACAATTTGTTGCTGAACATTTCTCCTCTAAAAGTCAATACTTATGGACGTCATAATTGTAGGAAGCGGTCGTAATGCTTCAGCTGATTTTTGCATATCTCCTGGGATATGTGAAGCGTGTTATTACAGTTTTTTTTAAAGCCGAGGCTCAAAGGTTTTAATTTCAACTATTTCAAGATATATGACTGTAATTCTGATCTATTTAGCTTACCTCTATTGCCTGTTGGTTAATTAAAATATTCAGCACCAGCATAAAGTTTCGCTCCCGGTGCAATCATCTCATCTATCTGGGTTATTGTAATTCCACTTTTGAGTGCCCTTATGGTTTATGGTACTTTCGAATACTCTTTAAATTCCCATATTCCTGGTCAGCTGCTAGGCTTATTAATAAGCAGCCAATTAAGTTAGATATCACTAGTACTAATAAGCGCAAAAGACGTATTTGTTCTACTACCAGCATTATAACCGCTTTAACTTTTATACTATCTACAAATCTACATGAAGTGGTAAGGTGGTAGGCAGTAGTAAAGTACTGAGATGGAATGAGGAATATCAAGCAGTTCCGCACTGCACGGGGTTCCCCTATGGTTGGTGTATCACCTGAAACCGTTGAATATTTAATGCTGAGTACAAAAAGTTCAATTGAAGGTCACATAATTAATTTTGAAGCTATGCTGGGTGTTTATGTTCCGAATACAATTTTGATCAAAGAAGAGCAAGCATATCTGATTTGAGGGAGGTTATATTTGACTTCTATTAAGTTTGCGACTTAGTTGTCAAATTTGATGATTTGGAGAGCAAGTCCCTGGACAAAAACAATACCACTAATGATCGTCAATCTGGCTTCCGCAAGGATAGATTCACGGGAGATCTTCTGGGCTACATATGGAGCAAAGAGTTTGAGCTTTACAGAGAGTCTCGATTAGTCGCGCTCAATATATCGAAGGCTTTTGATAGGATGTATCTTGAGAGGTTTCTGATCAAGCTTTCTATCAATGAGCTGCCAGTGCTTAGATAGTTTTGTGTGCAAAGAAAAGCCACTAAGCTTCATAAAGAGACTCGATTCGTGGCATTCGATATATGAGAGGCATTTGATAGAATGTTGCATGAGAGACTTCTGATTATGCTTTCTGTCAATGGGTCCTCTGGGACTGATCCTTATGTGCGGTTGTGGATGGATGTATTTCGGATGTATCCTAAGCGCGGGTGTTCCCCAGGGATCTGCACTTTCTCCAACTCTCATCTTTCTGTACATCAACGATCTATTGGGAATGACATCTAATTTACAACTTCGCAAGAGAATCTTGGCGTTGTGGAATGAGCTGCTGGGAAACTTGTTTCTCGATGGTTACAATCTACAGCGTTCCAGTTCAGCGTTTGGCTATATAAATTTGAGGTTAGCTTGGATGTCATATCTCAAGTGGAAATTAAAAGTGTAGCGCAACTGATAATATTTTTTTAAAATATACTTGTTTTGTATAAGCAGTTGGCAATATATGATTTTTTGAAAAACGACAGGTACTCACACATCAACTTACTATTTGTTACTCTTAGTCCTTAGGAAGGCCCATTTGAATTCCAATATGTCTTGCCTACTACTCAACATACCTAAACATATAGACATTTACACCGCATAGCAAAAACTGAAATAAGGTAACTGAAAAGTGAACGAACACATACTTAATTTAGGTTCACTTAGACGTACTCGCCGACAACGTTGATTGGCCGTTATACTGTTCAAAAGTACAGAATTGTATAAAAAAAACGTTTTATATTTATTCAAAAATTCTGGAACCCCTCCCCAAATCGATTTGTTTGTTAAGTTCGAGGTCAGAATTATATATTTTGCTGTATATGCGTGTGTTCCTTTATCTTGTAATCATGCGGATATATCAAATAATTTTACGTTAAGTATTTTCACAAATATGTAACAAACCCTTAGTGCACATACAGTTCAAATGTGACGAGGCGACGTCAGTGGCAACCCTTGAGGCGATATGAAATTCTATAGATTCGAAGTGAGATAATTTGGAATTTACTGTTATACTTTTGATATCAGTTGTCCAACTAACGATTTACGACGCAAGGTATCGGATTATTTTCAGATCGGGTTACAAATGAAGTGCTTTAGCATTTGAATTGACTGAGCGCTATTTATTGTTTGGATTTTTCTACCTAATCGGATCATTGGTTTGATTTCGAGATATCATGCTCGTAGCGATCCCATATTATATTTGAGTTAGTTAGAGTATCCATCATCTCTTAATGTAATTTGGTTACTTATAGTCTTTTGGGATACTAATACGTGTAGCATCATTTTCTGTCTTTTGTAAAGGTGCAAGCTTGATTATTCTTGCGCCACCAATACAGAGATCTCAGAAACGGGAGCGGCCTTATATACTATGTAAATATTCACACCATATCCCTCCACAAATTCTATCAAAATCCCTACAACTCAGCGCAAGCAGCTGATTTTACGCGGTGACAAAAAAGCCAACTGATAAACCCACAGTTTGACGAACCTACAGATAGATCTGCATTTTCGTGACATCATACAACGTCCAAGCTATATATCACATTCTCAAAAGTTCACGATGCCAATTTCACTTCCCTGAATGTGCATGGGAAGTAATAATGACTTTTTTTTCTTGAGTGAAGATTAATCCATCCGGTTCAGTAATAAATAAAGTCTCAAGCTATATTTTTGATCATGCCGTAATTAATTACGGTCGAAATAAATTTCCTTCGTGACATAAGCGCAACGAACAACAGAAGCATTCCTTACAGGCTATCGTCCATCCTTAATATATGGTGGAGGTGCCCGGATGAATTACAATCTCGATTACAATTTTAATGCATATTCATAAGATTCTAACCTTAGGTGTACCATTATTGCAACTTAATTATAATTATGATTAATTATCCATACAATATAAACAACGTGTGAATATCGCATTTTTATCATTGCACGAATGGGTTTCTCTCCCCCTGCGTCGGAACGCAGTTTCCCGACATGGATGATTTAGAACCTCAATGGAAGGATAACGTCATGGCAGGTTGTGAAACCTGACTGAATTAGATGGGAATGAAATGAGCGACGAAGGATAGATCTCGTTACGGGTACTGTATATGGTTTAATTGCTCGGGAGTGTTGAGCAAGGTTATGTTATTCAATTATAATAATTACATTAGTTACAAATTGGCAGGTGATACGCTCTCATTATAGAAAGTAGATGCTTTAAATGAAATTTGTGTAAGTTATGGATATTCACTGACACAGTGCAAGTGAAGTATCACAAAATAGACTCAGGTGACCTTAGGAATTCCATGAGTTCGGTTCAATTTGATTTTTAAATCTAGATTGTGTCAGTTCTGACAGAATATAGGTTTGTTTTAACATGAAAATAATTGACTTTGAGTTTCGAGGGTTAGCTGTAACCTATAAAATCACAGATTAAGGTAATTATTGATATAGTTATTCCACAATTTTCCATCCTGTCTTATTCACCTCAGAATTATGTTTTGATCTATTTAATTTTGATAATGGCAATTGGCAACACTCTTATCTAAAAGCTTCCACTGAAAATCGGTGTCACGTTCCATTATTTTTGTAAAATTTTATATGAATTGTATTAAAGATAAGATATATAAGTTAGGTAGGTAACTTAAGATTAACTTACCGAATTAATTCACATTTAGAAAATGCCACCCTATTCTGTAACATTTGAGAATCAGTCCAGATTATAGTTTTTTCGTTATTGGAACATAGCACTGAAAGTTACGAAACTTTAGTTCGAATTGTTGGAATTTTCAAATGCTTTTGCGCAGGGTGGAGCTTAGGGCAGATCTGAAAATTTGCTGGAACTAAACGATGATTGGCGACATTTTACCTGTATCATTGGAAATAAGTGAAATCGACCGCTCAACAGCGGAGTACTTCAAATTATAGTTCAAAGGAAGGATCAAATAACTATAACCTGACCTAACATACAAGAGACAAGAATTAAGATAGACTGCATTTAGGTCAATAGCAGAAATTATGAATATTTATTATGATTAAATCTATATGCATATAGGAATTTTTGTTGTTTGTTATAATGAAGTCATAATTTTCAACTAAATAAAACCTAATATAAAAATACTCTGTTTTTAAGTACTATTACATAAACAAGGCATTTCCCGACATCGGCGTACATATCAATTACGCGACATGCGTGTTTCTTGTTGCTTTCATCCTGTATTCCAAAGTTTTCATCTACCCACGGGACAATAACCTACCTACACTATACTAATTTCTCCATCCCTCCACTCATCGACCTCGTCCTGCAAATACTGGAAACACTGTCTTTGTGCTTGTTTGAACGTGTATGCGACGGGGCAATAACCATCCAGTTGATATCTTATAATTATAACCAAAAATCTAATTGAGCCTAATCTGAGGAGAGCATTTATAGTCCGCTTTAGAATGCTTTAATGTGAGCGAATGTCGTATTCTTTACAAGTCTATTGCCAATTGAGAGGGTATGTCATAGAATTTCATTGTACCTCTTTCAGCATGTATCTGTAGCGGCAACATCGAAAACCGCTTGTTCAAAGATTGGGCGACTCGAATGAATGCAAATTTAACCTCTCCCATGTCTTGACGCCTAATTGAATTCCATACATGTATTATGTTGCGGCATTTGGATGTGAATCATATTCTCACACCGCAGTTCAACAGTAGCTGCCTATGATACTTATCGGACATATCAGATCGGCCATTGGTCTTTCGGGAAATATATGAGAGGACGACGACCACACAAATATTTTTGAATGAAAGGTTGTTGGCAGTTCAATTATTTTCATCTACTCTCTACACCATAAGATGGATTAGCTCCTCACTCAATATAACTACTTTTCTATTTACCTATTCACAGTACTATTGCTAATATACTTGAAATATATTTATATAGAAAACCTGAACTCCTGGAAAGCTAGTGTTCCAGACCAAATACCTACTAAAACGTTGCTCTGCAGAGCATACAAACTATTTAAACTCTCCCACCAGCGAGAAGTGTTCCACAGTGGGTGTTGAATCGGTCGAGTACAGCCTATAACAAAGAAGGGCAGGAAGAAGATACCCAGTAACTATGCTTCTGTCACTTCGCTCTGCCTCATATCCAAGGTCATGAAGACTGTTATCAACGTGCAGCTCCTGAAGTGCCTGGACAAAAATAATATCATCAGCGACCGCCAAAATGGTTTTCGCAAGCATAGATCCACGGAATCCTCTGACCTAGTCACACATATGGCGAGCAGATCAATAGAGCTTCATGGAGACTCTTAGTCATCGCGCTTCATACTTCGAAACTTTGCGATATGATAAGGCATGAGAGAGGTTTGAGCAAGCTTGCTGCCTATGGGTTGCCACCTGGTCTGGAGTATCGCTCCTTATTTGTGGTGGTGGATGGATATGTACTTACCATAAATTTGGCTGTTCGTCGAACGCTCTTCTTGCTTTACATCAACAATTTGTTGGAAATTATATCTAATCCTACGTTCGCCGATGACAGCACCCCTGCATGGACCGGGCAAATCACTACCATCCCAAGAGATCCTATTTCGGCGATGGCAGCACCCGGTTCAGATCAATGATGACATTGTAAGAATTGTGGAATGGAATCTACAACAGGAGTTCAGTTTGATGCGCAGAAGACTCAGACAACAGCTCTGACAAAGAAATCGCATGCTGGTCTGCCAATCGTGGACATCCAATATTTAAATCACCCTCCATCAAGCTTCTGGGAATTAACGTAACACCTTTTCCTGCAGAATGAAGAGCATTATCCTGGTTAAGAGAACACATAAGGTAACTGCACATGTAGCAATACAGTATCGCGTGTTATATTCATATAATAAGTTAATAATTAAATTCCAAAAAGCAACCATGTTACCCTTTAAGCACTTCTTACAAGTCAACGCGCATGTACAAGTGTAGCGGAAACCTGTCTTGGAGCTGCTGTTCGAGCGGTTCTCGCCTTGCTCTGCACGTGCAGCGAAACCCGTATATATAATTAAATACCCGAGAACCTAATAAAGCCGCAACCGAAGAGGCAACATCGACATTTTTGATAAAATCGTATTGTAAGTCAATTATCTCCTTTAGGTCACGCACGATCTCGCCGTAATCCTGCTCTGTGACAATATGAATATGATTAGTGTCTAGATATGTAAATGGCGGATAAAATTTGTCCGCTCTCAACGCTTCTACAGATAGTGTGAAGTCATTGTCTTCATAAAGATTATTTTCATCAATTTTACTTGTGAATATTTCGCCCGTGTTTCATACAGGTATATCGTAATGCGTGAACCAAAACCTTGCCATGTCAGGGTTGCCATGAATCGTCGTTTGATATTTATATATTTGATTCCCAGAATATTCAAGAATATGAAAATTAGCAAGATATTTTGGTTGCAATAAGACTAAGCCATGTTATTCAGGTAGCCATACATGGCTTTGTTTATGAAACCATCAAATGATTTGATCCCTGCTACTGGGAAATTCGATCACTTGATCAATAATAAATCAATTATTACACAGAACAGCAAAAGCAAGAAAGTGTCACATTTTTGGCACTTTTTCTTGTTACAAATTCATGGTTGTGATGAGCTATATAATGGTTTAAGTGCATAAGATACAGTTCTTGATAAGTATTTACGTCTTAGTCCGTAAAGCGGAGACAATATACCAGTACGCGTTAAAAAAGCTGAAAAAACTGACCCATGGCGGGATTCAAACTACGCTTGCCGGACAGACGCTCTCTCCATGTAGTTGTTTTAGTTATTCTGACTTCGTAAGACCAGCCCTTATTGGATTTACAATTTACATGCGTTGTTTGCATCTAGAGACCCAGCTGAAGCACCTTGAAGTAGTAAAACCTCTAACACATTCCATGCATCGAACAGTAATGGTATCCTAGATGTAGGAAGCAACCTACACTCACTCTTTGAAGAGGCTGAACAGCAACTTGACCATTAATTCAGCTAAAATTTAGTGATATGTAGTAGCAGTTGCTAAAACAACTACTAAACAAATTAGCTCATGTAAAAAAACTTAATTATGCCGTACACCATATATAAATAAAAAGGTTACAGTGTAAACTCCTTCAAATTCCGTTCTTGTGACAGTACAAAAATAGCAGACTTCAATCACATCTTTTTCGAGTGTAACAATAACTCACTGGTCACACAAATTCTCATACATAAATTAATTTTACATAATTATCAACTACCCATTAACATAATGACAGTACTAAGCAATGAAGACAAATACACACTAGATGCATTGTTAGAATTTGTTAAACTAGCCAAAATAAAAATATGATCTCGTATGAATAATTAACACAAACACACATAAAAATCTGTGGCAAAGAGACCTCCGGTCTAATGCCAAAATTGAGAAAAAAAACTCTTTCAAAACATTCGAAATGCAGCAAACATGTATTGTATTGAGATGTTGCATGTCATCATAGAACTTTAGGTCCATATCGATTGAAAATAAACTCACCAATTTTGCAAACTAGGATTCCCAGGTTTTCAGTTGTACTTCTGCATGTAGATGCTCTCACATAGTGGAACGGATTCATCATTACTATTGAATTGAGTTGAAAATAATATAAAGTACATCATTCCAAAAAGATTGTCAATAAAAGTGAAACGCGTTACGGATGTTAATGCTTTATGTCGCATCCACAAAATTAAATAGCATACACTTAAATTTGTTAAGCCATATAGGAGTGTATCTGGCTAAGCATGAATAAGGAAGAAACTTCAGCTTTATATTTTTCTAACTTTGTTCGCTGATCTACCGCAAAAACTATGAAGCTTTTTCGTGATTTGTTCAATAGTATAGTGGTGTCAAAGCATCACCATGATCCGATTCGTACAGTCCAAGTGATGAAGCTCAACGATCACCGCACATATCGACTGACCAACAAACCTATAGATTGATAAACCGACAGACATAACGGAAAAGGGTGGGCTGTTTTTTCCATGATCTGCACCGTATTAAAAATTCGAATACGTTCATTTAAAATGCTGAATCTTTCGCAATTACTTTTCACATCTATTGACGTGAGAAGTTAAAGGTTGAATCTTCTGCAGGTTGTAGTGCTAACATGCCTGTTGATCAATCATAAATAATTAAATAGTAGATCCCTAACTGTTCCAAACTTTATCGCGACCATCAGCCGTTAACATCTAATTCTATTTTAATGATACACTGTACACTTTCTGAAAGAATCCAAGGATTTCTTCCATGATACTATCAATTAAAGAGTGATTAATCTAACTTACTGTGTAAACAAAATTGAATTGGCTTGTGCAAGGTAAATGAAAGAAGATGCTTATCGATATCATGCATCAAGCACCTCAAGAAGAAAATTAATAGTATTTAAACCATCCGGTCATTACCTGATCAATACTTTCTATACAGACAAGCCTAAAATCAAATTCTATGTCCAGACAGAACGTCACATTTCTATAATCGTCGTATAAAACGTTGTTCTTTCATTAATTGCTTTGAATGTCATGCTCTCTTTGTAGTCCCTCTTGTGTGTTACAAATATTCCTAGCTCGGTCGACTAAAGTCCAGATGACGCCTTTCTTCGTGGCTGTTGGGTGGTTTGAAGTGTAATGTAAGTATTGACCTGTGTGAGTTGGTTTTCTGTGTACTGTTGTTTCTATTTTGGTGTTTCTTCTCGTTACTAAGACATCTAAAAATGGAAGGCAGTTGTTGCTCTCTTCTTCTTTTGTGAATTTTATCGAAGGTCGCATGTTGTTCAGATGACTGAAGAATGTTTCTAGTTGGCTCTCTCCATGGTTCCACATAATGAATGTGTAATAGACTACGACTGGACCAGACAACAAACAATGACCGACAAACAGCCACGTCAGCAGACCGGAATACCGCGCATCGGGAACCAATCAGAACAGACCGCGCACAACGACACGTCACCGGACGGGGTATAAATAGGCATGAAAGGAACGTGTTCGCCAGTTCACCTGAAGACGATTGAAGAAAGCACATCAATCGAAACGTCGTGATTCTCAAAATTTTATAGACAATGGAAGTCCGAAATCAAACTTTTGAAGGAATTATGTTATACATTGAAAAGATAGTAGACCGAGTATCTCAAAATTGATTGAAACATGATAAAGTCCACACACAAATTGTACCAGTATGTGTGGTCCTAAGGAACACAATGTTTCTTGAATGACAGATTGTATTGGTTTGATATAGCATGCGAAATACAACAGTTTTGCTGACGGAGGTTTCTTGGTTAGTCTTAAAAACAAAATAATCTAACTCTGATATAGCTGGGAACTGAGAAAATTTTTTTCTGAGAGCCTTGAACCATTTTGTTACTCTATTATATCAGAATGTTGCAGTAGAATCATAGAAAGCAGATTTCGGAATGTGCTGATGATTTTTCCACAGATATGCCGATAGTCTGAGAAAGAAGAATTATCGCGAAAACTTTGGTTTTCTTTTGATATTCCATGACATATTCACTACGAAAAACTATATAACCAATGTATGTTGGTCTGTGTCTGTCAAAGACTGTAATCTGACCGGCAATCGTCAAAATATGAAAAAAAATAATAAAACGTGCAAACTTCGTTTCTGAAAGTTTTCGAGCGGGTCTTCGAGAGGCTTTCGTTTGTTCAAAAATATTTTGGATGTTTTAAAACATTGGGGCTTAAGCTATGGTAAAATATTTTGCGTTGGCTAAATACGATTGGATCTCCTAACTTCTGACCCCGATATTGATCCGTCCTTGACAGACAGATGATTGTTCATGCACGATTGACTTAAAAATGGATAGAAATTCAATAGCCGCGGTATTTTAAGTTTGAGATACACCCGACTCACGGACATATAAAATTCAATGCATTTCGAATGTTTCATGATTTTTCCAAAAGGAGCTAATTTTGATTTGCCTCCGTCTTAGCAACTACTATTAAATAAAGTGCTATTCGGCTATTTTGATCATATTTTTATTTTTCGCTCGACTTGAAATCTGTTTTGGAAGTATTAGAAATTATGGAGTTTGTGAGAAGATTAGCAGCGCATCCTAAAATCATGCGACTTGAAAGTTAGCGACAACCAAGAGAACGCAAAAAAATTATCATTATACTGTAGCTACACTGTAATGTATAATGTGACATATTCTGTTCTGGTTATACTATTCCATGAAATCTCACCTTCAGAAAATATAATACATTTTTCGAAATGAAGTGGTCATGCCAAATCATTGCTTATCTCATGGTTTAAGAAAGCAAATTCGTATTTCACACTATTGAATTAAATGAAGAACATACACCTGCATTTGTCAACAAAAACATGCGCTAGCAGTACTAACAGAGTAATCATACAGACAGATTAAGCGCAGGTAGACCACTTATGCCTATCATCTTGGGAGCATCAATTATAAAATTATGAATTGACGTCTCTCTATCGCTTTAATCAATCACTAGGCCGTGAAATAAATTGATTAGCACTGAGCCGCCATAGCTGTTCTGCGGCCGCGTACCCCCTGCCCGCTCTCTGTCAGACCAATTTCAATTTAACAAGTCAATTATATTTCCAATCACCGTTCCCCAACGTTGTTTTATGTCCTATGAACTATCGGGCACTGTTTTCGCCCGACCGTCATCAGCAGATATATCCGCGAAAAGATCGTTTTTTTTGCTGGATCATCCATGTCAATTCTGTCGACAATTCTAAAAGGATTTCACAGTTTTCTGGATTGACAGATTTTTTTTTTGTTTTAGGGGGGCATAATGCCTTCATATTAAAACTGATCATTTAACCATTAATTTTCCTTTGAGTTCTTACAAACTAATACTTAACATTAAAGTAAATCCATTGATGTCCTTTAGAACACTATAACTACTAATTCGTACACATTGTCTGCTCTATGCACCAAAGCACTACACTAATTCGTATGGCTTGGTTCTCTTCAATCGTCGGACAGCGTTGTGGTTGTCCAGCAGCTGAAGAGCTTCTGCGTTTGGGTGGTGATGGAGCCTTTCTTCATGCCTGGCCGCCATTCTCTTGATCTCGTCGACTACCAGAGGTATATTCAAATCGCGATGAATATCCTTATTATGAATGTACCAAGGGGCATTAACAATAGCACTTAAAACTTTATTTTGGAATCTTTGTATAATCTTGATGTTAGAATCTTTTGAACAACCCCACAGTTGACAACCGTAGAGCCAAACGGGTTTAAGAATCTGATTATAGATCATGATTTTGTTATAGAGGTACAGTTTTGAGGATCTTCCCAATAACCAGTAGTATTGTGTGTAACGAAGGTTGAGTTCTCCCCGCTTTTTTTTGATGTGATGTTTCCATTTCAGTCTTGTGTCAAGGGTCATACCTAGGTACTTAGCGTTAGCTTCTCATGGTACGGTGGTTCCAGTGCTTATTGGAGGAGGATTTATCTGTCTTCAGTTAGAAAAGCAGACATGAATCGATTTTAATTCATTTAGATTGATTTTCCACCTCTGTGACCAAGTCACTAATTCGTTGGCAGCTGTATGAACTTTGTTAGTAGACGAAGCAAGATTTTTGTCAGTTGCAATCAAAGCTGTGTCGTCCGCAAACGTTGCAACCGTTACATCCCTCATTGTTGGAATATCACAAATATAGAATAGGTATAATATTGGGCCCAGGGCACTTCCTTGAGGTACTCCAGCTTTATGATTGACAGAATGATGGGAAACTTTCTTAAAGTTAACTCCACAGTGCAGTATATTGAGGACTAATATACACCTGTCTGAATAATTCTTGTGATTGGTGAATAACGACGTGAAGAATGTTTTACATGCATTTCGTATCATTGATACTAATACAGGGCACCCTAGATCCATCGTTCAAGTGTTTTAGAAGCGTCAACTGACTGAGCTTCCCTTGTTCTTCCGTGCTTCATAAAACATGTCTACGATGCACTGTTATAGGCAATAATCACGTGAGAAGTTGACGACTGATGCGATAACACATGTACACTCTCCACCATAGATGTAGCCCCCTAGACACATATATGTTTCGCTCTTAGCTAAAACGCTCATCAGTGCAGCTCACTGGCTGAAATTAGGTCTAAATAATTATATACATGGTGACTCACAAACCTTGGTTACAGAACTTAGCCCTTATTGGTTGTAAGTTATGTATTTTCTGATATTCCGGCAGCCTCAGCAGTGAGCTCAGCAGTTATAAAAAGGAGAAAAATGCTAAATTTTGATATCACGATAAAATTTACATTCATTGATTGATTATCTCCAGGAGAATGGTATTTGATCAAATTAGAACATAGTATGGGCCATACATTGATATTTCCAGGATTCATGAACATTTAGTCTTGCACCCAAAATAAGGGGGATTTGAATTTTCTCTCATACAATAGACAGAATTTTGCTTCGGATGTATTGTTCATCAATAACACAAATGCATCAGTCAGAATTAAAGTATCCCATCATAACCCAGACCTGGAGATCCTGGAGACAGTTAATCATTGTCATAGTAATTACGAAATCGTTTTTTTCAGATTGCGCTTTGGAAGAGGTTGCAAGGCAGTGAAAGCATTAAGAAGGTTCTTTTTGTAGTCATACTTCATTTAACAAGTAGGATAGATCAATATTATTGTTATATCCTAAGAGATTAAGCCCCGCAGTATGTGATATCCGGTACAAAATACAAAGACGAAGTATCAAATAGGATGGTGATCAACAATGCAAATTGCCCAGTTAAATAGCGATCACCGAGATCCGAAAGGTTGAATTGAATTGCTCGACTTTTTCGCACAGTACGTGCTAAGAAATAATATTGGGCGGTATAGGTAGACCAAACTCCACGCCAGAATCAATATTCAATGCAAACCAGACGCTAGTGAAATCTATGGGCGTCCAAAGTGGGCAGACGAGAAGAAATGTATCGGGAGGGTACGGATCCGTATAATTATAGCTAATTATATAGTTTCATGAAGCATCGATTTTTTTAAATTTTTAATTCGTGATATCACCAATGATCTGACCTAGACCTGTATAAATGTATAGCCTTCTCAGACTCAAGCAGTCTGAGGATACATATGACTTATCTGCTCTAATGGCTTGACTAATTAAATCTGAGTCTGAATTTGGTAGATATTATGAAACATCCATGTTTTTGCATCACATATCTAACACTGCGCCACGTATCTACATGAGACATTATAAAATATAATCATCATTCACTTAGGCTCAACACGCAGAAACGACCCTGATAGAAAACATATATTCTGGTCTTACAGGCGTGATTATGGAGGGATGCTGAGTACACGTGTCATCTAACATCAAGCTTTTGTGACATAACATCAACAATAACGTGACTTGGCATGACCCTGTTGCTGGCCTAGCTATCTCGCTGTCCCGGGATGTGTGGGTTCTCTTTCGTTACAAACTGTGATTCACTGAACCAGTTAATATTGCTCTACAAGGTTCAGATCATTTCATCGCGGTAATACTGCTCGCATTTATGAGAATACGTTCCGAAGCCCCCCTCTGAAGCTTCGGGACTCAATCAGAAAAGAAAATTACGTATATTTAATACACTGGACCTTACAAAGGACTTCTAAAGTCCGTCACATCAAGGGAAATTTCTGATTTATCGATATTCTATAGATTCCATCATGGTAAATGGTTATGAAGTACTACTGCATTTTTGTTTTTTTAACTACCTGTCGTGTTTCTAATGTGATTCGTTGTGTGCTCATTTTAGATTTATCATCTATTGTACAACTGATTCACATGCATTCTAGTCTTCCATAATAGTTTATCATGACGTATTTAAAAATTGTTATCCTGGGTTACAGTAAATGTAAATGTCATACATTTCTTCAACTTTTAATAAAGTTTGCTCAGGTAGCCAAATGGTTAAAAAAGTCATTTCATTCAATAACACGCATTATGAGTGCATATCATACCGTTTGGTTTTGTGATATCGGTTACCACTTACGCCATAAGAGCCGATATAACGGCATGCGATTCTACCAAGAACTATAAAAATTTATTGAATACATGACCATTAACCAATGTCCATCTATTCAGAACAATCGTTGAAAATTCCCCATCATACCAGCATCGATGGAAGAAAGAATATGGTTTCCGTACGTAATAGGTTATTGTTCCTCCTTACATAATACACGGTATTTATAAGAACTATTCTCGGAATGGCTCCGTGTTGCTTAGTATGCCAAGAGTAAACTTTAATAGAGACGTATATGACAATTTTATGATCGAATTGTGCGAGTTTCTTTTTAGATTCCGCAGGCAAGATACTACGTCCTTGCTGTAAAAATTGGGTGGAGAGCCTTTATTTTCTTTCCGGTATGGGTATGTCGTTTGCTACTGGCAGTATTTCACTTTATGGTTTATAATGTAGTAAAACTCAGATGAGACGTAAGAAGCTTGTCCCAGTTCTGCAGCTGGAATGGTCCTGCAGTTGTTCCAAGCTTCCAGAAAATACTGAGTGCAGCTTATTTCTCCGAATAGGTCCTGATAAGCTTCCTCCCGATATACAGAGTATCCCACGATGCTTATGAATTTCTCTAATTTATCCATGGATTTTGATGACATCTTAAATAAGCATAAACAAAATCTGAATTATTTGACGTAAATAGTCAAGATTGCATACTTTCTGCTTCACTGGAAGCGATTTCAAATTAGGATTCTTAAATGGTACTTTCACCAGATTTGGATTATACAGGTAAACATTTCTTCGTATTCCACTCCCTATACTCGAATTATACAGTTATTGAGATAGATGAAGATACTTATGATAAAACATGAACTAAATGAGTTTATGTTTAGTGATCGTAGTCTAGGTTGAATTTTATAGAAAATGCTTGTTTCACAGATATAGTTTACAATAATAATGTGATGTGATTCGCGCTTAGCACACTATAATTTAAGATACTTCTCAATCGTGCATTTCAGTTTTAATACTCATCATACTAGTTTTTTCATCATACCTCAGAAAGATTATTCATTTAAATGTGTTGTAGCTTCCACTTGTAGCAAACATCGCAAGTATTTTTGTTTTATTATCGCTAAGATGCAATTTCAAATATTTTGTGCAATACTTACGTGGTGATTGGAAATGATGTTTCAAAACATACCCACATTATTGGCTTGTCGAACGTAAGCTTTAAATAATGTGATTGTCATTGTGCCCAGATAAACGTCAAAATTCAGAAACATCAAAGATCCCAAAAAAACGTTTGCCAACGTACGTTTACATCTATGGTTATATTTAAGGGTGCGGTTCAGTAAATACCCACTTAATTTGGTCAATAAATAAAAAAGCGTTATTTTGACCACGAAAATGGTCAATTACATTATCTATCTAATGTTATAGACGCATATTTGATGGAAGAAAAATATTATCCACAAATGTCTGCTAAATATTTTGTTTATCTTAACCTGAACCAATCACCGTTACCGTTCTTTCCAGACCGATCGATAATGATTTACAGTTGGTCACACTGTAGGTAGTGGCGTTGGGTGTATTTCCGGCAGAAAGAAAATTGATAGAAATGCTTGGTTATTTATATACATTACATCAATCCTCGCTTATCTGCTATTGGAATCTATAACGTTCTATTTTGATCTAATACTATGGCGAGAATGACGTACGATTTTTTATGTGGTTTGATGGATGACGTTGTTTATCCAGCACATTTCTTGACTGTTTGGCGATTAGGATTACTTGTTTGCCGCTTTTTCTGGTAATGAGGCTCGAGCTATTATATCATAATTCCACAAAACTGGAACAGAAACTGACTTACATTGTGATTGTTGAGCAGGACCTCTAGTTTCTTAGTTCATCTCAATTCGTTTGAGATACATCTATAATGAATTCCGCAGAACTTATTCCTACAGCCAAAATGTTTCTCAACGCTTTTCAGGCATTTATTGTGAATGTTCTGTAGTGATGGACCTTTTCATGCGTTTTTCTTGTAAGACTGAATTTGTCAGATCAAAGGTTATTTCTATATTAATTATTATTTTTTCTGGATTATTCAGCTCATTAGTAATGGATTTTATATTCCAACTTTTATGTTGGCACTGTGCATAGTAGACACCCTCGACGTAGTATTTCTAATTTCTTTCCTTTTCCGCATCTTATGCTAACGTTTCAGGTGGATAGAAAATAGATTGACTGATTTTTCCATCAGTATTGACCGATTAACTAATATCTGTTATTATTTGTTATCGGGTTATTGAATAACATTTGTGGAATCCTAATAATGGGCATATGAACGTTTATAAATAATAATTATTTTTTTATCCAATGAAAAAATAAGCAATGTTGTCTTATACTAACATGTGTACCTGTTGCAATGTGAATGCTTGTTATAATTTTGCATAAAGAGTTTTTTCATGTCGAGAAAAAGTAGTTTCCTGCAGTAGCACAGAAAATTAAAATGCAATGATATTATGAGAGTTGATTAATTTATGTACGCATGAGTGTACCACAAGTTGGTTTTGCATTCTAAGAATTTTTATCTGTGCCCACTTGTCTCAGAATGTCTACCATTAATTACTAACAGTATTAATAAGTGATAGTCATAAGCTAACATATAGATAGGTGCTTATCTAATACACATAATATTTGTTGCAGTTTTTCAAGTGTAATAAATAATGTGTATTAATTGCATTGTAAAACTGCCTCACTATTGTTGAATTATTTATTGCACATCATTTAGGAGTGAGAGATGTGGTTTGAAATTTAGTTAATCAGCGATCGAAGTTCCCCAACCTGTGTTCAGGATGCTTCGTACTAGACCAGACTCTCTGGAGTGCGTAGTTTTCAAGGGTCCCGGGAATAGAGGTAGAGGATGTTTTTGCTGTTACAAAAAGGTAGTTGATGAGGGACCTTATTTCGATGAACTTGTACGTAGGAGACCAATATATGTAGAATCGTTTTTTATTCGAATTAATAGTGTAGTCGTTGAAGATCTGAATTACACCGTTACCGCTTTTTTTTTGTGGCGATTATAGTCGAAAATTTTAATGATCTGCCTTCTAAAAAGATACAGAAACGCTGATGCAGGTAAATAAGCTAAACAATAGGGGATAATATAATTCAACCCGAAACTATACAGTACAAACTGAACACTTGATCTCTTTATCCAAATAGTTCAGTAATTCCATGGCAAACATATCATCAAACATGTAACATTGACACGTGGTACCGCTACATATTTATACATTTTCTGGTAGCACGTAGTAGTAACCAAATTCTGTTTTATCCACAATGATATATGGCCTAGAGATTTAGTTTACTTTATTTCATAAGCTAAAGAAGAAAAGTACTATTTTAAGTATCATTTGAGATATCCCGTTCTAAATACTTTTTGATTTGTGCGTAGGTATTTAATCTCTGCCAGTCTACTTACTGCCTTTTGCAATTTTTTCACCTCCTGAACTCAGCCAATAAGAAAATGATGGAAATGCGAGTATCAAAAGATGACCATGCCCTATTTGATGTTGCTGACTTACTCGATCACAGAGGACTAAAATCATAAAATCCCTTGAGCGGAGGGGCTGGCAAGAATTTGTGATCAATAACAGGAAAAATCTGAATTTGGAAAGGTGTTAATACTATTTGTTGATGTTGTTTGAATGGTCATGAAAAGTATTGTCGTAAAACATTTGGAATTTTGTTCATCATCGTTTACTTACCTACCAAGGAATTACAATACATTTTGAAAATGAGTCTTGCTGCTGCGGAATAACCCTGTGGACTCTCCAAAGTTGTTTACTGTTGTTTCTAAGCCACTTATCAATTATGAATTACAGTGGAAACAATCTTTCCATCTGCAGAAAATTATGTGAAACCAAAGTCACACAGTTAAAGAAAACAATAGAAGTTTTATAACCTATCAACGTCTTTTTGCAATGCTTAGATAGTACCATCAAACCGGTCTCAGTCTATATTTGGGATCGGAGTAGGGGAGATACTGTATGGATAAGTTCCTCTTGCAGAACATAAGAGAGTTAAGAGACACTAAACAGGGCATCGAGGACAGCATTAAGGTGATAGCCCGTGACTTTAGATGTGTGTGCGAGCATTTCGGGGTGCAAAAGGGCCAAAGGACGTCGGCACCGATCCCGAGGGACCCTATCTATGGACGCGCTACCGTGGCGACACATCCAGTTCCTATCTAAAAGCAGTCATAGTCAGAGAGAAGTTCCTGAATATTTCACAAGGAAACGCAAGTGTGAATTTGGCTGAATCATTCGAATTCTAGAAGTCTTACAGGTTTTTTCATAAACATTCTGAGACTTGAGTGTTTGTCTGCTAATTCTTTTATATCGAAGTAGGATGATAGCACAATTTTCATCGTAAATGAAAATTATAGGTGCTATTTTCAAGATGCGTAGTAGTGATGATAATTCAACAAAGTTATGATCAATCTTGACTTTAATCTGTTTCATAGATAACCTCGTACAAAGGAAGAAAGTCTGTCGTGTTCCAAGAGCGCTGCGAGTGGACTACCATGAATTCACAGTGACAATAAAACTCTAATAACTGTAACTATCGGGGAACAAACTCTTTGAGAACCTATTACGTGACGCTGAAGTACTACAAAAGAAATAATTTTGGAAGAAGCTTGTTTGAGGTGTTAGAAGTTCGACATTGTGAGGATGCGCTTGTTGAGCCCCTTTAGTGTTTTTTATACTGTGTATTTTCTTCAATATTCCAGACAATGTACAGGCTTTATAAGGTCAGGTGCATGTGGCAGAAGTATTTCTGTTTTCCAGACGTTTTGGAGTGTGACATCGCAGCACATCTTCATATATGTAAACTTGACTTCTTTGTTCATAGGAGTTCGTTGCCCCAATAGGTTGTACTAATGTTGTGATGGTTTAATAAAATCAGAAAGAAAAATAAGTTTTCAAAATGTACTGCTGTTACATGTGTCAAACAACCATTCATTTTTCAGATTAATATGGAAACGCTCACAAACTTCATTTGGAGAACCTCGGTGTTATGAAAAGGGCAGTAGGTGGTTATTAAGATAGTTAGAAGTCTAGAGTGCTTTTAAGTTAGTAAGCCTAGCACCTCGAATTTGAAAGCTTTTGCGATCACAATACTTCCTATCCTTAGAGCATGGAAAATATAACCAACATTCTTTCTATTATACAGGTATATGTTCTGCAAAATGATGTTCCATGTCCCAAGACTTTTTGGTTTTTGATTCTGTGTATAGTCAAATTAGTACCATTCATAAACTGGCTTGCCAACATCATAGGTATATTCAATTTGCCTGTCTATTCTGAACACCACATATATAGGTACTTCCGAACGACTGAACTCTGTTAACAACACAAGGAGTCAACTCGCTTTTCAAGCCAACACGTAACGCCTAGCATACAGGAAACAAACCGGCGATATTCAATATAGATACGAGGAGGCACAGGTTATCTTTCTATCAAGCGCGCCTTGGTACGTCGCCGTTCCATTGTCCCCCATTATGACGTTTCCCCGGCCCGGGTGGAAAATAATAAATCTTCGGCCACAAAAAACGACATTCGAGACATTCGAATAGCACATTGTGAATGAAATATAGATGTCACCTGCGTCGTGTTGCCGTCATGCGGCCAAAGGTCGGAGATTGTCTACACAAGCGTTGCTTAACGAGCGCTGACAACGCCACTTCCGGTATCCACCAAAATACAACTTGAATGAAAAATGGCTCTCAAATGCAATTTCGAAGTATACAAAATTTCTTGTCTTTTTCGATGCGCGCGTAACGACATTTCATACTGCGATTCGCGAGATATTTTTCGATTTTCACCAACATCGTATTTTACAACAGACAGAAAACGTCATACATGTGTAACAAAAACTGGCGTTGTTGACAATATACAAGTACTTTCCACCCAATTAATAGAAATGGGTGATATTTTGTATTTTCAGGTTAATATTGAATCTAGAAAATATTGTAAAGCCTAAAATCAATTATAATTTCAGAAAATCATTAAATTTTAAATTTTTTAAAGTTATTAGTATAGTTAGTATAATTTTCAAAATTCGAATCAAGTAGATCAGAAGCTTCTAAAGTCTTCAATAAGCTGATACAACTACACTCGAGATACGGAGTCAATCTATCTGAAGCATTTTTAAATAGTACTTTAGTCATTCATGATGCCTAGTTAACATTCTGTTGTAAGAGTATGGAGGTAACATTTGAAAATAGAGAAAAGTCATTATTCAAAAATTTGGTATTTATTATTTGGGGTATTTATTCCTATGAGCCATCCAACGTAATGTCTCTGTTAGCACTACAGGTTTCAGGCTTTTTGTAGCTTTACTCCTGTTTCTTACAGCACCCCTTCTAGCAGTCTTGAACCCTGTACTAGGTTGTATTGCTTCTAGTCCCATCTTCCCAAAAAGCGGATTTCTCTTACGGTCTAGTGCATGATACTCTCAGAGGACGTGAACGGCTAACACTGTACCTTCTCCACATTGTCTGTAGTAAAGTTCTCCATTGTAGGGACCTAGCTTGTACAGGTGCGAGGAGTCCCGTAACTATGCGTAGGTGATTTCTGCTTAATTTAAATAAGTTTTCTAGTCGTTTTTGGGCATGGTTGCTTTGATGAATTGTTTCCCATGGCTGCAAAGAGTCAACAAGTGCTAGTATTCCTTGTGTTGTTGTCTTAACCAATCCGTTACTTCGTTCCTTACAGTGTTTTTAGGAACCCCCAAGGCTGGTTCTGGGCTGATGAATTGAGAAGATGAATCCATGCTTGCAACCTCATCCGCTTTTTCATTGCCAATAATTCTCGAGTTCCCTAATAACCACACCAAGGTTACTTTGTTATGTTTTGCCAGTTTACTCAGTTCCTGCTAATATTTCCAAACAAATGCAGACGCCTTACCCTTCAACGCCTTGAGTCTCCCTTGACTATCCATGAATAAGGCGATCCTTTTGTTGTATGCTCGTTCATAGTTTATCCTTTAGCAGTGCAAGATGGCATACACCTCTGCCTGAAATACAGATGTGTTTTTTCCAAGCGGTTCGCGGTTACTAGAGTTGGATTAACTGAGGTCAGAAAGTTAGACTTCGGCAATTCTAGAAAGAAAGTCGAATAGCCAAATTATCATGCTATTTATAGGATTCCAATAAACTCAGTCCCCCTATTCCGGCAGTACATTGATCGATGCCCTATTCCCTAAAACCTCCGCACATAACAAATCGCGCTGCTTTGTAAGAAGCAAATAACTGTCGCCGTTAAGACAGAAGTCAAACCCCACCGTTTCCTCGCCGGTCAATTTTTCTTCTGGCCACGCACCCTCATTTCCACATCATCCTGACAAATAAGATAGATTATTTGTCCACTTCGCCCCTGCAATTGATTTACATTGATAGTCCACGCTTTTTTGTCCCTCTTTCTTCTGCCTCTTTTTGTCTAGACCTGTCCGACACTAGAACGGAGGATCGAGTGTCAAGGAAATGTTTTCCCTATTACTTCGCCTTGCTTTGGCTGCTCTACCCTATTGTAGAAACATTCGGAAAAAAATGTTCTGCTGTTTAGATAGGAGCATCTGCGTTTCAGAGATGGATAACTATACAATTGTCAATTTCCTTCTGTGATGGAGTTTTCGAAGTTATTATAGACTTTTTGTTTCAATGATGATAATAGAAAATAGCATAAGCTATTTTCTTAGTTATAATTATTTACTTTCCTCTAAAGAGCTCTAGGGAGGTCCTCCACTATATAAATCATAATAACGATCTATGTCATTGAGTTATGGATAGAGTGAAATTATTTAACACAATGCAAAAATCATAGGAAAAAATGTTTTCTTCACAAGATTACTAACAAGTAATTTGTTAGCTAAGTCGTACCTTCAAGCCTAACAAAATTATGATGAATGATTTATTCATTTTCATGTACACTGTATTTGATACTTCTTTGCTAGCAAAGAAGAAAACAAACCTTTTGAAGTAGTCTTTTTCACAGTGGAGATCTTGATTATATTTTTATCTTAAGCCTCTTAAAATATCTGTTATTATGGTCAGGTTGAGCTTATTGTATATTTTTTCCGCTCATAACAGTCAACTAATTTAGTGGGAAGTTGTCTCTCTTCATGTACATTCTTTCCTTCAGATATCATAGAAGGATGTCATAGATAACGTACATAATCTAATAACTCACCCAAGCGTTCAAATAATGCGTTCACATAAAGCTCACAGGAAATTTTATGACCCTATTAATGAAATTTTTGTTACTCCACAATTATCATCATTATTCCATGTCATTTTCGCTCTGCTTTACCTATTCGGAATATCTGTAAATCTAGTGCGGAAACGCTACACGAAATAATAAAAAAATTGGGGGGCACTGTAGCGTACCGCGATAAATTGTAGATAAGCGAAACAATAGTAAGTATTATGGAACCGTTCATATAACACTAATTAAATATAATACATCAGCAGAAGTTTGATGGTTATAGCGACAGTAATATATGGTGCTCAGTCTGACACTGGATTTCTAATTGTTGGAATTTTTAGTACACGAACAACGTTTTTAAATTGTTATAATAACGGTCAATTAACTGAGCGAGTTAATTGGAATTACCGTAAAAAGATTTGGTTAGGCGATGCGCTTTTGTTAGTAAAATGCACCGAAGCGTCGACAACACGGAAAGTTATTACACATGAGTCTCTCCGCTCAACCTGCTTTCATTTAATTCATCTAAAAGTTCAGATCCCATTCTAGATGAACTTTTATTTTCAGATAGAACATCCGCCAGGTCTTTTTTACCCCAGGAAACATTCTGAACTGATTGAAATGGCAATCATTATACTTATTTAGTAGGCTCATACCTGATTGCGTGCGAGGCAATACTCATTGGTGAGATAAGATGGACGTAACCAAATATCATTGGTGAGCAAGAAGAGTAAACTCAGTTGGTTTTGGTTGTTTTGATATTTACCTCCAAAGGAGGAATAATAGGGGTTATATGAACACTGTAACAACTGTATTGAAAAAAAGTTTCTTATTTGACCAATAGGATTTACTCAGATTTCCCAATATTGATAGTTTGGGTAATCCAACGAGGTCAGGTAAAAACTCATTTTTTTGGCGTTGTTAAGATATTGCATCACTTATAATTTTATCTGCCGGTAGTCCGCCGTCATTGTTAGGCATATGTGGATTATTGTTCGAAATAGATAGATTTTTGCAATGGATTTCAAATTCTGCCCCAAATCCGACTTTTGAACCTAGCAGACTTTTGATTAAGGTAGAATACTACAAACGAATATTACATATTTCATAGACACAGTTTATTGAAGACTCAATTTAACACGTTATAACGTTCGTGGCTTTTCAATGTTCTTTAATTTAGTTCTAAAAATCAACGGTTCTGAAATCCAACTAGGATCTTTAATTCTAAGCTGATAGCGTTGCGTGAGAATACCTTCTTACCTACCATTTTCTGTCTTTAATCACTTAAATGAATGAACCGTTTTTTAGAAACCTGTCAGTGCAAATCTTGAAAATAATCACTGTAAAATAATGTTCCTCATTGAATGGGTCAGATTACCAGAAGCCGTTGAAGTTACCAAAAATACCACAATTCTCTCAACACGAACATTCAAAGTAATGCCATATGGACGCCAATACCTGTGATTAACCAGTTATTTTATCGTGTATCTTATTAAGCCATCAATATGTTTGTAAATAATCTCCATGCATGCATATTTATCATATAACCATGTAATCTTCCTAATAGGTGGAGAGGCAACTGTACAAAATTATTTACACGGCAAAAATATATGTGATTTATAAACGCAAGTAATAAGGGTAATGCAAGATCAATACTGCTTATTATGGAGATATATGACTGTGATAGAGTAGAAATAGCATATCGACAATCGCAAGCAAGAAATATTCTCGGTTGAAAACATAATTCACACCTTCCTGTTGCTGAGGTCAGTTCTAGCCCTTATAGTGGTTTTATTTTGGATTAGCAGGATTAGAATTGTTATACCCGCTACTTTTAGTGCGTGATGTCATGCGTAGCGTAGGTGCGATTCGTTGATGTGGTGCTTTGTTTATCGACGTCTGGACGCAGTTACCCATAGTGTGTCATATGAAGCAGCTCTTATTCCTTGCCAGGAATACATTCTTCCTCTTGCTACCGCAAACGCAGCTTTCATGGTGACATCTACTACCTAATTCATAAGCTGTCATTGATACATTCCTTATTGCGTTTGAAAATAAACTTTACACTGCCTCAACAGCTAATCCAGTGACTTGCATGGACGAATTAAAAATTAACGGTGAGTCCAACTTCTTCTCTCGCATCATCCTCACCCTATGAGTAACGAGCTTTAGTGATCAGAAAATGGAACAACAAGCAATTCACGATTTTATGAATACGTAACTAAGATTAGCTTTGAATTAAAAAAAAAGCTATAATAAGATACCAATATTCGTTCATCTCACTTCAAACAGAGATAATTATGTGCGTGTTCATCCATCTGTCGTCTTACAAAGCTTAACATCCATCCGAACCCACTGAAAGAGTGAATAAGGATTAGATGCAAAATTGGTGTTGGATATCTTCCTGAAAAAGTAGTCGTTTCTATGCTTGATAATTCTGTTGGCAATAAGCTGAGATAGATTGAACAACTATTTTAACTATACTCAACACAATTTAAATACATTTAAGTTCAAAAGGTACGTAAACACCTTAGGAGATACACTGATCTCTCCCAAAAATTATTCAGGAAATAGTAAAACTATTTACTTTCATTAAATTTTGAAGCCTGAATCACTTTTATTTCTACGGCATAAAGTAAGTAATTGAGAACTTGAGAAATATACTCAAGTATGGAAATTGTCAAAGCTTTTTAGCCCTCTGAAAGTATGAGGACATGGAAGTACAGCTCAAATTTCAAGTCTGAGATATGTTTTTGTCGTCACCAATTCTATCAAATTCAAAAGTTTGAGAAAGTGCAATACTTAACCAATACAGTGGAATTTTCCTATTATTTGTGCGAAGTTGATTACGTCTCGACTTTGTTTTCTGCGTTTCCTGCAAACTAAGATTTCCAAATCAATACCTAGACTTACTCGGGGATTCAATTCGATCCGTGATTTGGCTTGATAAGATAGTATATTGACGGATAGCTACGGAATGACGTATATTGTGACACTTGACCTTCAATTATTATGGTCACCACTTGGTCTAACATATTTGCGCTGTCCATGCTCTGTGCATGCGATGTGTGTCTTCAGTGTATCGCGTAACAGTAGCTGAAGCGACCACAAAAGCTGAAAGTTGCGGGTTCCATAACAAAATATGGGCTGCGTTAAGTGCTTGCTTTTGTTTTGCGGTCGCACCTGACAGCGATAAAATTTACTGCTTCTCTTTCAATAGATGCTACAAAGTGTCAAGCAGTGGTCTTTCAATGGGTATCGTGAGTTAGTCGCGCTGTAAATACTGATAGGTAAATGATCCCATCAAAACCAGTAAAAATATCAAAAGTGCTCCTTCAACGGGAAGTCCTGGTTACAATTTTCAACATGGTGTTTCAAATAGTTGGGATCGCTATAAAATAAGGGGTATATATAACTTTATGAAATCTATGCTAGTAGCAAAAAAATATAAACTTGTTGTTTGTGCCCTTTCACAGTTAGTTTTTGTTGTTGCAATATATTTAATTCAGGAGATACAAAATAGAGGGAACATATATGTAAGTTTTACTGGTGGACAATACCTGCAGATATCTGTAGAGTGATTTAAGGAAATTGGTGTCTAGGACATGATCAAAGTTGCTCGAAGAGTTAGAATTATGAATTTTTTTTAATATTGCAACAATTCTACCCAAAATTTTGAATAATGATAGGTGAAATTTGGAGGAACCGTTAGAATATTTGAGTTAATCTCTTCTAGACATAAGAAATCCTATTATAACTGAATACTTGTTCATTGTACTCGTTGCTTTCTAACGTTTAAGTTACAAAGTGTTGATTAGGTGCCTTCTTCTTACAGCGTTCTTGCTTGGTGAATGATTCTGTTTAGGATCGATTTGAACTATTACAAAAATTAAACGGAGCTATTTGGAGGAAAGAAATGAGGAAAATATATATCCAGGAATTCGACACTTCCAGTATTTCGCGAACTTTATAGTAAGAAACCTAGGCCCAATGTAACTGTTAAATTATGAGGCTGCATCCAGTAGAATCCTTATCGGACTATATATTGCTCCAGTGCTTAATATTTTGACGTTGTTCACATGTGCCAGACGCTAGACGTAGTTTCATATACGATTTACGTAACAAACCAGTTCTGAACTAAAAGAGAATCATTCAAAATTGTACAAATGCGGATGTCTAGTTATTTATTATTTCCCAATTCTTGTTTGTCGCAAACGACATTTCGTCCTTTTGAAACGCAGCATATTTATTTGAAACTGTTGTCATGGGTTTCTGATGGTTAATAAGTGTTTATTTCGTTCCAAAAACTTTGGAGGCTACTTAGAAATCAACTCCACATTGACGTTACGTTCACTCACATTAAAAATCGTTGCAAGAGAATGTTGGAGAAACAACAGACAAATATTAACTGTTCACTAAGAAAGAACCAGAGGATAGTAAATGATCGGCTCATTATTTTGGAAACCACAGAAACACAAGAAAATGCAAAAGATAAGGGTCTTACAGGACACAGGTAATACTTTGATTAGCAACAAAGCAATTACGCAAGTCCTCGCAATAATAGATTAGGTACCAATGGAAGATATCACTGATTTTGCGCATCAGCACCCGAACTGATCTTTCAGTCCGAGCAAAAATCCAAACCCTGTTAGGACTGATTCGTATTATATTTAGAACTCAGATTTGGACCAGCAAACCAGTCAGGTGCATCTTTTATGTAATTCCGTAGGCTTGTTCCGTTATTCCGTTATTGAAGTTAGCGAGGATAATGAAATGAGCGTACGCCAAGTTGCATTTTCATTTACCATGTTTTTTAACTGGAATGGCTAAGACTTAACCTAGTACTCATTTTTTTTCTAACAGATAAATGTCCATAATAAAACAGTGATATGGGCATCTCTGAGCAAGAATTTTCCATATGCAAAACTACTTCGGAGTTAATTCCTATGCAAATACCAGTTATTTTAATGCAAACCAATGATAGCCAGTGTCCTTTCATAGCTGATATATGCAAACAGATTGACTCTTAACTATTACATACCTTGGTGATACAGATAGATTTCAATGTCTCAGCTTTGGTACATCTTTCCAACATACATGACTAACAACTTGAATTTATCTATGCAGGAAATTATTGATGGTGACTACCTTAATAATGCCTGTCAATTAGGTTCGATACGAGAATCGGTGGAATATTTCTGGAAACAGCTCTCTTTTTTTAATAATAAGTATGAGCAATGACACACAACAACAGCTACACATTTTTCGTTATCAATGTCAGTCAATCACTACAGGTCGACATATATTATATAGGCGCAAAGAATCAATGGAATTTATAATTGAAAAAAATGATGTCAAGTAGGCGTATTTCACGTTGAACATTGAAAAATGTTTGGAGCTACCACAAAAATAATTTGAAGGAGGAAGGTTTACTTACATAAAAGTTACAGCTACGTACATACATAGTTTAAGTGAAGTTATATGTATTTTATTGATGTACTTCATGTATACGAAGGATGTTTTTTTTTCGAAGCATTCTCAGTTTGGTATGAGAAATTAATTTTTTTCATTCCGATAATCAAAAAAGTTTCAGAGCGCCTACTTATAGCATATCTATCACAGCTTCTGGATTCAAACTATCTATTCTCAATAATTCAGGAATATCTTAAAAGACCTCAATGATATCATGAAATACAAATAATATATTATTTGTCTTATGTTAGCAGATAGTGGGATCCTAGAAAGATACGCAACAAATTGAAGAATCGTAAAAAATTTATTTTGAAAAATCAGACTGCCACATATAGAGAAATTAAAGGTTCAGGTTATGCAATATAACCTAAAACTAAAGCTATAAGATAAATAAAAAATTTGAACAGCTACAATGATAAGACAGGATTAAGGGAATGGTCAAACTTTCACTGAGTTGTACAGCTATTTTATTATGGTTTCACAATTTTTTTCAAATCGATCATATTATGTATCTCAAAGCAAACAAAAAAACCGTTTAAAGGTCACTCTTAAACCGTTAATTTTCCAGTTATAATACATGAAACATGAGGAAAACATGAACAATAAATTATTCCGATTTGTTCACTTTTTATTTTTCAAGGAGCATATGTCTCATCTCATATCTTGTTACCTATGATGTCTTGAAGTGGTTCCAATAGAAACCTCCGTTGATCCAGAAAATATCCACCTTAAACCGTAATCCGCCTGGATTACAGCTAAGAATTAACTGTCAAAATTGCATATCGATGAAATAAATGTCATCTCAACTTACGGACAGACTGTATTAACAGAGTTCCTTGTCACCCAATTTCATCGCTTAATTTTACGACGTTCGTCCGGTACCGGTCGGTGGTTACAGCCGGTCAGGTGGTGGCGCGTTTCGTGGTCGAAAATATCAAAATGTGGAATCTTCACGGCACTCCACGTGCGTATTTCCGGTCCGCGTTCGGCCACTTCCTATCGCGGACGAGCATCTTAATGGATACTCGAGCCCTAAACCAGACATTTAGCCGAAGGTGCGAGGCTTTTGACCGTTGCCGTTGGTTTGTGGTTGTTTCATATGCTCAAAGGGTCATTGTTTTGCTCATGGGAAACGTATTTTTTTCTATTTGATCAACACTAGAGAACTAAAAAGTTAACATTCATAAAATTGGATTCTCAAACGGAAAACAGTTTTTTTTCTGGCTAAAAGATACAGCAAAAACTACCTTCCAAAGGCTGAAGGATTTAAAATCTGTGGCAAATAAAAAGATGAACTTGAAAGTCATATAGTATTTGCAGTTGATAGTATGTGATTAAAGAAGTATTCATTATTGTGAAAATACATATTAAAAAAATTGACAAGATTGCAGGTGAATAGACATCAAAATTAAACACGTTTACGTTAGCCTATATGTCAATAGTACCTTCTTGACGATACAATCTCTCATGCTACTTTTATTTGTTTCGTCATGCAAGGTTTAGGTTGGACATATCAAACGATTATCTAGAATTGGTTTGAAGAAAGTGCGAGAATTTTTAGGACAACTACCCGTATCACAATTGAAACAATACAATGAAATAGAAAATAACTACTCGAAACATACGTTTCGTACGTGATACGCTAAATTTTCAAAGTACAGAAGATGTAATCAACTGTTATATTATTGACATTTTCAAAATTGGTCTATATTAGTATCAATGCCCCTTCTGTATATTTTGTATCTTAACTACATATATCTGCAGACTATTGAAACTTGATGTCAAGAAACTTTCATAGAACATCTGGAACCAAGTTCCCTTCACGGAAAAATGCTTTTCATACTGGCAAAAAATGAACGTGAGGGTTTGAGGATAAATATTTCATCATGGAATAAAGATGTCACAAGGTGTTAAAAGGTTGGATTTTTCTGAACTATTCACATCATTTACAAACGATCCTGTTTAGATACTTTTATTACATTCTCACTTGTTATGAATTGTGCTAAATAAATAATAATGAGGACTGATAATATTAAAAAAGTGTCTGACTCCGAATACACCGGCCCGTATAAACAACCGAAATTAGTTTATATATTTATGATCATTCTTATTCTCTGAGAATGCGATTATTCTGACGAACTATTGCAAATTTTTATCGAATATAAATTCGTGTATAGCGGTCAATAAACTTTTATGTATCTGAAGTTCAAGATTACAAAGAGAGGGTAGCTGAACCATTTAAACGATATCTTGTTATTCAAAATGCCAATGCTCACGTTTCCTAAGTTCAGATCTGAATTAGGACATCACTTACTGCTACATATCTAGCCGTAAGCAAAGAATCGTGTTGGAAATGTCAGCCGCCCACAAGTTCCGAGAACGACAAGCCGTGCGATAATTGATCTATTTACACACACACCTATCTGGCTCGCCACCTCTCCATTCTATCCAACTATGAAATATATATCGCCATCAAAAAACTATTAAGATCATTACACAAACAAATCTGTCGGACATAATTTTATTATTCGTACCCGAGCCTGATGCGATAAATATTCATGGGCGGATGAATTTAAAATTGAAATTCTCAACCTTCATTCATGAGCTGCAGCTCATTCATCTTGACCGATTAACCGTGTTCATGCGCGTTTATTATAATTATATAATTGTCGGCTTCACTATGACTATCAACTTGTAATTTTCGTTGGTTTGTTTGACTAATTCATCGATAATTATGATAATGAGTGCAATCATTATGCTGCGGTGGGTATGTAGAAATAGGAAGTTAGTTTCCGAAACACAAAGTCCCGCAAACTGAGTACTTGGTTTTGTGTTGTAGGTTCGCTATGTTTGAACCGGCTGACTGAATTGTACTATTAATATGACTGCAGATAATTATACACTTACATCTAATGCTCTAATAACTGTACTACTACGGCTTGTGGTTTTTGATCTTGTGGTTATCCTCATGATTCATTGCGCTTCAACTGGCAAATGATCAAAACCACCTTCGTTGACAAGGAAAACATGACTAACATTTTGGCTGCTCTTGTGGCCTTCGTTTCACAAAATGTCCAAAAACATATGATGTTTAAATCAGTACTTCAAACCGTGGTAAGTATTATAAATCCAAAATTATCTTCGTACCTTGTTGAAGGCAACAGGCATAGCCAAGGCGTTAGCAAATAGTTTTATTATCATCTATCAAAAACACTATAACAACTTCTATGTGTTATCCAGTACATACTTAGATTCTGATTTTATAATGTATACGACAATCCATAAATAGCCGATGAAGTTACTGCTTGTAGGAATCAAATAAATTGAAGGCGGTAGTCGCAACCGTTACCGTGAAACAATTTCCCCCCAAGACGTTCAGGCAGGTGCTTTTCCACGGTCCTTATAAAATATGTGATGCACAGCACTGATATCGGGTAATGTGTAGGTTCCCTGATAGTCGGCCAACTGCCCGGGTATCGAGTGTGTGACTCTACAGTGTGACTGTTTTTTATTAACTGCTTAGTTATTTGAACGGAACGAGTAGATGGCAGGTGAGCTTTTTTTAGAATGAGAAACCGAAAAAACAAACCTTATGGTCAGATAATTATCGTCATTTATTCAAAAGCGTGGCTTTGATTTAGATTCATTCTCTTCAGACCATTAGGCAACCTAAACAATTACGTCCAGACAAGCACTGATAGATTGTCAAATTGAATTCAAGAATATATTGCATGTCAGTATTGCCCATTCCAGTAGTACTCACATCCGAAATCGGACCTTCGGTATTCAAAAACTTGTTTAAGTTAAGGTAAAATCAAAACATTAACTTATTTTTTATGAGTTTCAGACTACATCATCAATGGGAATTAATCGATATTTTAGGTTGATAGCGCCTTTGATGCAGGGCTGAGGTAATTTTTCGAAACGTTACTTGTTTTAGCTCAAAACCAGGCCTGAAAAATGGAATGAAGTGTCAATTTTTCTACTAGATAAATTTGTGTATTTCTGATGATAGCTTGTTTCCTTGTAACTGACTTGTTAATAAAATTAGATGCGTAGTTCTACGAGAACTGTTATGTGTAAATGTTTCTGAATCCTTAACAATGCTTCATCGGAAAGGCAGTAAACAAATACTAAATCAGTTGAAAAGACAATTGTAATCGTTTTCTTGAATTTACTCTAAAAATATGAGAAATACGTACGTCATATAAGGATAGAACTAAAATTTTAGAGCATAAGGGTTTAATCAGATTTCTATTTTAATGACCAAAACATATAAAACTGAACTTTTCCAGGAATGACAGCATAAAATATCAAATGATATGGTAAAAAACTATATTGACATGCACACCTCAACTCCTATTGATGGCTGTTAACGATAATACCACTTCAAAAAAAACCATAACAATTGTGTTTCGAATTCAACGTATGAGGCTTCTTCCATAACAAAGTCATTTATTTGACAAGGTATCCGTGACCTGTGGTCAGGAAAAGTACTACCAAATAAAATTATCCATATACCTTCCATACAATATTCCATAAAATACCTACTTACGCTTCAATGCTAAATGAAATTAAAGAGCTGATAACCGCAGGTTAACCTGCCAATGCTGAAAGTCGGATGCGAGAAACGTGCCTGATTGAGTAGGGTCATCCATGCCTTATCATAGGCCAACGATTCTTCTACTGGTCATCTTTGGGTATTCATAGCTGAGAACTGAATGCTTAGATCCAACCAAATACGTGCTGCTGTCAGTATTTTGCTGTCATAATAAACGAATACAGACAATAACAGATATATATATATATATATATATATATATATATATATATCTGTTGCCATGTCTGAAATGCCGGAAGAACGTTACGCTATTCACTGAAACAAAGATACGGTAATCATATGATAAAATATTCGATACCTGCATTGATTAGTTCAGCTCACCCTGTATAAAAAACACAACTAACAACCAACGCAAGGTGTTCACGAGCCACGCCGCAAGGTGCGCGACCAAATACAGATAGATTTAAAGGAATCATAAAACTTCACGCTGTTCGCTTGGACATGTGTTGTTCTCACATTCTATGTGAAAGTAGTCTGATTAGGATTGGTCATGGTGGTCGTGAAGAAAAAACTAGGACTTGACAATTTCTCATATTTATTGTGTAATTAGCTTCTTTGTATAGTACTCATTTACTGGTGTTCAATTTTATTCTTGTTTCCAATCTCTTCTCCCTGATAAAACTACGGCGCTTTTTGGAGCCTGTATATATATATATATATATATATATATATATATATATATATATATATATATATATATATATATATATATATATATATATATATATATATATATATATACGCATCTGTATTTTCATCAAATCTATAGTATGTTATACAGATATTAGGAAATTAGGAAAAAGTTTATTTACACGAGTTGAGCTAGAAAATACGTCCATTGTTGGATCTCTCCTGTCTTTAACAGCATTGCGCAAAAATATTATGTGTGCTTACGATTATGATTTTTCTGTAACGTTTACAGTTATTGAATGCCTAGATGAACAAGCTTTACCATAACTTCTGCCGAAAAATAGACAGGAGCTTCACAATCACTATCATCAACATTCAACTGTTATGTCTTCTGTAATCCTAATACGGGGTAACAACAATGACAAGCAAGTAAAATTAGAAGTTCTTGATTCTAGATATTCTTAATCCTCGTCACAATCAAGTTAATTACAGTGTACTTAAGAACTACTGGAAAAATAAAGGGTAGTTTTCTATTCAGACGGTGAGTAAAAGGTGTAAGACCATTGCAAAATATCTATCTAATTGTCAGTTCTCTCAAAATTTTTAATGGAAATATTTGAATCGATTTAGTGTCAACCATTGTTATAATCTGAACCTCATCAAATTCACTGATTCTCCCTGATTGCCCTGCACAGCTAAGGGTAATTATTTAGAAATAATTGTTCTTGATTCTGGCACCACACAGTCAGGAGTGTATAAGAAATACATGCATGAAACTTTACGGCATATGCAGTGATCTGACTAGTCCATCTTAATATTATAGTCGGACACCTGTGAAATCACAGACGAATGCACAGGAAAAGATATACCGGTATGACCAGGAGAAAAGAGACCTTGAGAAGGCATCTTAGGGTTTCCGGCTGAGCAGTTGGTTAGCTGTCCTCTCAACTGCATATAATTTGGAGGATCGGAAGATGATTCTGTGAGTGGTTGGAGAAACATGTTCCTAGACATAAGAACATTGTTGCAGACAAGCATTTAAGCTGAAGCTTAAGAGGTTTGTATAATAGAAACGAATGCCTTACTTGGATTAAAAACTAAGTCTTAACTTCATCAAATCATAATATTTTCAAACTTAACAATTCTGTTGTTGGATGTTATATGTACTGAATTATTTCAAATTACTCAAAAAACATTTTCAAATGTTAGAAGGCCTAAAAAATTGTCTTCGCTATTCCCTGCTGTATAAACACACATAAAGCTTAGGACTCTTAAAAATCCCCCTAGAAAATTTCATTGCTATGCTAGCAAATGACTGAAAACTCATGAAACGTATAAAATGAACTTTGGTAATAAAAAAACTCAACAATTTTTGATAATGATTTTTGATATGAAATATAATTATAATCATGTACCCCTTCAAATATGTTCAGAACTATAGAGACACCGTAAGGCCATTTTCTGTGCATAGAGGAACATTTTATCAGGTACACATCTGAAAAATAGGTAGAATATTCTAGACAGCAAGTGAAAAAATATTTTTGACGTTTCCGCGCTACCCAAAATTATTTGAATTTTGCATTGAATCAAGCAATAGTGAAAAATATATCTGTTTGCCAATGATCTAGACAATTAAAATGAAATAATGTTATGTTAAGATTAAATACAAAAATAGAGCCACTGTTGCTGTTTCCTGACCTGACATATTTCAATGAGTATTATATAATATCCAACCTACTACTTGCCGATGGTTCCATTACAGAAACTCTGTATCTAGCCTTGTTTCGAACGTCAAAATGAAACAGTCATATACAGCGAGGGCATGCATAAATAGTAGTTTACTGGAACAGCTGATATCAGCCTCTGGCTGCCGTCGCTGCCGCGGCTTCACTTTCCTTTTCCGAATAAATTACTTAAACATGAACTGGGCCGTAAAAGTACACTCGAGGGTGTCAGCAAAATCCCACGTTATGCTCTCTCTCTACCAGCCATGGCAAACGACGAAATTTTCGTAGGCCCTAAAAGGGAATAACTCCGGGATATTAGACTGGGGATACGTAGCAAAGATGGGGATGCGATTCGTCCTCGTGATCTCATACTAAATTATTCAACTTTCCGTGGATTTAAATTATTTACATTTTGTGCGATGTCCTGGGAAAAGAGCAAATCGAAAGCCAATGATTTGTGACAATTCTTCTGTCCAAACGTAAAACAAATGCGTACCTCTTACAGCTGAAGCTTTTACTTGGTGAACTTATTTTGTTATCTTAACCCTTTGTTGATACAATTACACTACACCTCGAGTTACTCTCACGTATGTTTCACTGTATTATATTCATATAGAGTGCAGCATTTAATCGGTATGCGTGATAAACTCTTGAATGTTTGAGATTAATTGTATCAATAATAATCATATTTATTATTATCCTGAGCCTTCTTCGACGGAGTCGTTCGGAACTAATAGGTACGACGGCTTCTTATTTCCTAAGATCTCAGGATTTTGGAATGTATATAAATGAAAGATGTATCAAGAACGATCACCACACCAAACAGTAACTGACCAGTTGCTTTGAGAGCAACAGAGGAGACGTAGTACGCAAATTGTGCATGATGAGGATATTCCAAACCATCAACTCAAATGTAGTAGATGGATAAATGAATGAGGAAACGATAGACAAAGAATTCTGATATAGGTGCACTTGTACTAAATTTTGTTTGTACTAAAGCTAATCTTGAGTTATGCAGGAAGGTAAAACAAAAATAGAAATATAACTGGTATAACGCATAATACGATGCTGCAACCAGTGATGCATACTACGAGTATATTTTCTACAAAGTATGCACTATAAAAGACGAACAAATATGTTTAATCTAACCTTGAATGCCCAAGTATGTTGCTAAAATATTTTGTCATCCGTAATATATGTATATTATTATGCTGAGCATTCCTCAACGGAGTAGTTCAGAATTGACCAATATAACTCCTGCTTTGTCCCATATTTTGACGGCAATGATTAAAGTTTTTTAGGAGCTTTTCCTTAACACTCGTCGCCGAAAAATATTTCCCCTCAGACAGAAAAAACGATTTAATAAAATAATAGCTAGACAGAATAAATGGTATGATAGATTTGAGAGTTATCTAGTTTTGAATTCATGATAGGGCCTAGTTAGCTAGTTAAATTAAGTTAACCTTTGTAAACAGCCAACTCCTACATTCCGATGATGATTTAAATATAAATCGAAACGCGTCACTGAAAGAAGAGGGTTTCGATAGTGAAACTTCTGTGTTAAAAAAAAATTATCTGAATGAGTTTCACCAAGTAAGAGCATCTACAATCTACATGAACAAGGAGAGTGTATCACTGAAAATTAATCAAATACTTTGGTTGGTTTTACGGTACATTTTTCAGATTCCAGTCCAATTCATCAAGCAATAAGCCTCTCATATGAAATATTTTTTAAACAGGCACACCAATATCCATATAAACCAGCAGCGTCTCGCTCTGTTTGGTCCCTCTCCCTTTGTCTCCCTTCTTGAGGGGGTAGATACATATCGGGTGCACGTGCCTCCGGATTATTTTCGTAAAAAGACGCGACGGTCTGGCATTGTGATAACATAAAGTGGTTACGGGGTTTTGTTATGACTGGCGAGGATTAATTTTTGAATTATTAAATTCGGGGGAGTTCGATATGAGGGGAGACAGGAGAGTGGAAGCGCTGACCGCTATTTAGTCATCTGACTTATGCGCGGACGCGAAGCTAAATACAGTTCCCTCGATTGTTCTCAAGAAAATACAGTATAAAAATGACGTCAAGTAGATTGTCATTATATCTCCCAAGCAATGATATCGATTCATAAATAATAAGGATTAATTTTAGAAACGTTAATATTCATAATTAAATTTAAAAAAAACATATTTTCAGACGCTCGAAATTTTCTAAGCTTCCAATTATTTCCAAAATTAGTTCTGATCTTGTACTTTTCTGTGCGCGATTCATTAAATATTTATACCTTTTGTCGAATATATTTGCAACCTTGACGATCAATTTTCAAATGTTATTCACCTGGTTATCAACAGAATGGATGATCAGTGAATTCAAATATGCAATAGGAAGGAAATGAAAAATCTGATATCGGTTGAATTACAACTAATCTTCAGGTCTGCTGCCCGTCCTAACGGCTTTGTATCAATTAAAGTCTGACTGGGCATGAGTATAAGCACTACTGGCAAACATACAAAGGTTACTGCTTACTAATTCGCAAAATGGAAAATCAATGGATTCAAGTATGCACAAGAAAATAAAAAGATGTGGCATTATTGGGGAACCCAGACCTACACAGCCAGTATTTTCATGTAACCAAGCAATCAAAATTTGCGACCACTCATGTGAATGATTCAAACTACCATAAGATGTCTCAGAGATGCGAACATTCCATGTTGAAAGTCACTGGTTTTCGATCAAGATTTTTCTGAGATGGGATTTTTGTAGTTCGAGAAAACGCTCAGATTTTATATGAATGGGTTTCTTTCATTACATTGGCATTTGCTCGTAGGGTACTGGAGCTGAATGAACTGTTTCTTTCCGCACCAGGACAGAAACCTGGAAGTTTGGGTTGGATTCCCACCTGTACATAATGTTTGCTGAGTTTTTAATGCATCTTTGCAAACTCCCCAATAACTCATTCCACAAGACCGAGGCTCTCCAAAGGAACGACTTTTGATCCAGTTTTGTTTCGAGGCTTTGGAAGCTCGCCCTGTATAGAAAGCACTCGTTTGACCTTATGTTTCATTCGGTCGAACATCTGCCATGATAGTAACTATAGAATGATGATGGATCAACCACCCTCTTTCGATGTTCCAGACTGTGGAAGTCTTTCGGTATAGTCAGACACATCCACCTATAGATTAGCAAATAAATAAGCTCTAGGTTCAAAGTTAAATAGACCTGCTCTATTGCCATTGGTTCTGTATGAAGAATCATGAAAATGACATCGTCAGCTATAGATGTTAATACGAAAATTATATCGTTACCTCCACCTCTCTCTCTCTCTGGAGATATAAGATAGAGCAAAACTACTTCTAAACTACCAACTTATTAAATTCAAATAGCCAATTACGGCAAATCCACGTGTGCATAACGACCGCGTAGAAGTCGTGGAAAGCCACACGCGCACAATTCAAAGCCACACCATCGACCGTGCTGCCAGTACATCCACCCTCACCCTAAATTAAAAATCACTCCAGGCAATTTCGAACTGCCATAATATCCTGATTGAAATATTAAAAGGTTCCTGTTGTTGCTGCGGCTTTGGCGTGACGGTGACGCGCTTTTGTAGCCCTTCAAGGGTCGCTGCTGGCACTGCATTGTCAAGGCGCGCTGTATGGAGAGATGGGGATCTACAGATAAGATACAGCCAGCGTATATGTGGTGCTTTGTTACGCGGAAATGATCTTCGGACGTCATTATTGAAAGTTGACTAGTTTATAATGCGAAAGGGGAAGGGTCAAATTCGAAGGGCTCCAAATTACAAAATCTCTACACAATGCTGTGATAATGTAGTATGTTTAAGATGCGTTGTGAATGATATTTGATGGAAACTGACTTGTAATCCAAGATAGAGTATTTTAGGTGCAAACGCTCCAACCCAACGAAAATGAGCAGATCAGATTGCTCATTAGTAACTACTATGTCATGGTGTGCTTGTTTCAGACATACTCACACTTCTCTATTTTGCTGTACGGTATTATTGAAGAAAGACAGTGATTCACTGAAATAAAAATTATAGTGTTTGATAGTGCACTTCTGAATATAACGTTTTCAATGTATTGACGGCTACAAGGAGAATAATTTGAGGTAAACACCTCAGGGTCTCAGCAACAGTATTGGAATACGCCCTAAAATAGAGACACAAAAGGTTATGCATTCTCTGGAAAATTCTGATGTGACTATTACTCTACTATACTCAAATCCTGTTAAAACTTCAAAAAGCGTGAGTAGATTAACTCAGGGTCAGTTCATCAATGTGGAAACCTTGAAAAATATAGTTGGGCATCATACGTAGATACATATAATAAAATGTCAGCTAAAATTACACAAAAGGGATAACAATTTCAAGAGGAAAGTACAACACTTTGTCATTATAAAGTTTCACTCATACTTATACTTATATCATATGGAGACTGTGTTAGTTGAGAATGTTTCAAGGAAATATCTAATCAATATACTCTAAGCGTCCCCAAATGGGAGACATTGGAATTGTCCTGTTGAATGTTTGCTCTATCTCACAGAGCAGGCAGCATTGTGTTTCTTGTGAGGCAGTGCATTGTCGCTTGTTTTGATTTATCTACAATGCCAATACATCATCTGTATTCTAGCCTCCAATACACTATAAGGTCTTGTTTGAAAACGAAATTGCCACAAGTCAAAAATCTTAACGTTATTATAACTTCAAATTATATCTTTTTCATTTAGCATGTACTTTGGAAAATGTTGTCGATGCAGCTGAAACGTATATATTTCAGTCAATCGTATGTTGTTTCAAGTAGCGGTCAGTATAAAGAATTATGAATCATGATCTATTTACGTGCATGCTCTTTCGTGATTCTAAATTAAATACACGATCATATTTATTCAATGGATAAAAGAAAGAACCAGAAAGTTGTAAGCCAAGTACCTACAGGACCCCTTATGCCTTCTGTAATGCTGTTTATATAGGTCAAACAGGTAGCTAGGCAACGAACATAGACCAAATATGTGTCATAATTGTATTAAAATACATGTTTTGAAGTACATTGAAGTATAAGAGATCAAAAAATATTTGCGTAACCCTGAATGCGCTGTAGTAAGTGAACAGACTGATCTTTTTTTTATTCATACGCTACTACTTGTTCTTCTATCTGTTATCTAATTCATGAAATATCTTAAGTCAAGATAATCCTGCAATAAAATAGCTCAACGTATACAATATCTTAAAGCATGAAATTTCTTAAGAGGGTGATGGTTATTATGTAGGGTTTTCCTTAACACTACAGTGGAATAAAATAAGAAATGCAGTCTATAAAAAAATATAATTTATTAGAAAAATATCTAGACAGGATGAATAGAATCCTAGATTTTAGAACTCTAGTTCCGATTTTATTGTAGGACCTGGTTAGCTAGTTGACAAGTAGCCTAGGTAGCTTTAGTATGCAGTAAATTCCGATAGTCTGACGAAGGTTCAAATATGAATCGAAACGCGTCAGTGAGTTTTGTTTGTGAAACGTTCTGCTCAGATACGAAGTTTTTTATCTGAATGATAGAATATCTCCACCAAGTAGTGACTGCAAAATTAGCGACTGTTCATAAATGAGCCTGAAAAATATTCGGTGGCTCTAAAATTGTCTCAATGGAAAGCTCACTCATCGGCTGCTCAGATTGTTATTCCTCAGTCGCACAGCAAAAAAAAAAATACGGTGATGCATTTATTGTTCCGCTTATGTTTAAGCAACTGCTACTATAAACTGCTGCATTTAGCTGAATAAATATTATAAGTGATCAGTGCTGTTTAGTTTTATGAAAAATGGCGTCAAAAAGTTTGAGTGACGTAAAGTTGTGTCAATTTATTGATGATTTTGATTGCTATTTTGAACTTGAAAGAACACTTTTTAAATCTTAAAGGTTCAGATTTTGAATATTTTCAATTTCCCTTAAGTTCAACTCCAAAAGACCATTATGTCCTAAAATCTATCCACGTATTTATTTCTAAATTTATACCATTGTGTATAGCGTCCACCTACTTGACTTCATTTTTTCAAATTATATTACTTAACATTTAACGCCAAAGCATCGTCTATGATGTACCACATTTTAACGTTCGAGTGTGCATTTCAATGGCGCAATGACTCGACACGACAGCTGACTGCCCTTAAAGTTACCTTGTTAACAGAACAATATAATTGAACATGAACAATGAACATTCTTAAAAAAGAGAAACACAAAGCGTAATAAAACAATAGATTGCAAAGGGGTCAGCAAAGGTGACGTGACGTGATGCCTGTATAGGTAAAGTTATTTTTTTCATAATGCAAGCATTGCTCTTGACCCCTGACATCCAGCTGACTAGGTATAAGACCTAAATTATATATTCCGATGGGTTCATTTACGCTTCTTTCTGTGCAGTCTTGGAAAAAATATGGGTAAACGGATAGCTATGCACCCATAAATAATTATTTGTCCCATTCAAAATTTCATCTCACGAAGCATTTCTATACAACCACCTATACATTATGATGTTGTTCAGAGGAGAGCAGTCCACACTTCCCTAACATGTCTTCTTGTTATTATATGTTATCAGCTAATTGCACCTAGTTTCTACGCTCAACCGTAGTGTACTGGGAAACCGTGTAGTATAGTGTAGTGGCTGTTATGTGGGTTCCTGGACACTAGGAATATATAAAACAGATCAGCTGAAAAAACTAATGCCTAACTACCTTGGTTGAGAGGTTACTTCGCACATAGTTTAGGAGATAGGAGATCGTTGATATCGATGGCACATAAATCTCTTCCACATTAGCAAACAATCAGTATCTGATCTTTCAAAATCCAACTATGATTCATTCCTTCTACCTCCTAGATAGACCTCATTTACCATGTATGCAATTTTAATGGGTTCCAAACTGTTTAACCCCAACTAAGTGAAAATAACTTTAAAGCTATATTTATCCGTTCGAAGTAACTTTCCTTAATTTCTTATTGGAACACCTGCAAAAAAGAAAAAGATGTGAGAAAATTGCGACCCAATTAATTCATGTATATTAAACTTTTTCAGTGTGTGCTTTCTCTGTCTGAAATACTGGTATGGCAGTGTAAAATAAACACTTTTAATCTTATGTAGTAAGCTAAAGTCGACGATTTTTAATCTTGTCTAATTTTAATTACCTCATTATACAATTATGGTTCATGTTATATGGCTAATAATCTTATGCAATATGAAAGGATAGTTTTGTTTTATATTTATTGTCAATAGAGTGTCTACCCAGCCATAACAAAATAGCAACTGCTTATAAGTGATATAAATATGAAAGCTGTAATAGCAATAATTACTTTCTCGAACTTGAACAGCGTGTTTCAGCGCAAGGTGCTCAAACCTCAATAGATTCCAAATCCGTGTGCATCTGATTTCGAATATTCAACAGTTTTAGGTAGGCAAGGATATCTTATCATATCCACTCTTCATACAGACTTTATGTTATTCGATGTACAGTGTCTACTACAATCTGTTGTCTTTCTACAATGTTTATTTTTTTAGCAAAGTACTTTATATGATGTTAAACGTCAGCTTGTGAAGTGTTTTTTTATACATCCTTTGCCAAATAAACATTATTATTATTATTATTATTATTATTATATAGATGATCGGTCCGAACGATTGATGAGGATTGGTAGCCAGTCATAATAGTAATGATAAAAAGACAGATCTACCTCTTATGCCTAAACTGCGTCGAGGAAATACAGGAGCAAAGTTATTTCGCAGTTTAAATGTAGACATTCATATTCGGATCCCTGTGAAGTAACCTTTGAAGATATTGGGTATCATGGAAGTTTTGTAAAATTCATAGAAATGTTAAAAAATGAAATGCAAGACCTTCAACAACGCTGACATCTAATCAAAATATTTCTTTCCAAATTGATGCCATTGCGCAAAAAGTTCGGAGTTAACCTACCTGACGCCATTTCATGTTTTCATTGATATACTGCTACAACTTTGACATTCGACTGGTTACTTATTAAAATGGAATGAATCAAGCTAATTGTTGTTACTAGGACTTTAAGCTCAGGAACCTATATTCAGCTTCATGCTCATTCCACTATACAGCGAAACAGGCTTGAAGTATAGCCAGTAAACTTCCAGATACACTAATCATAAACGCCTTTTGCTGTTTTACTGTAAGGTTCACCGTACCAGGTCGTTACGTTTAAATATATTGAAACATGGAATATATCTGACAGCTAAATCTATTATTTGATGGCTATGCTAGAAAGAAATACACCAAATACAGCCAACAGAAACACATGACTCAATCATTATTTGCCAAACATATTCATAGGGTCTGTATTAGAGAGGAAAACACCAGAAAAAATTTAGACAAACCTAGATACTAAACAAAAATCACAATCTAAATATTGAATAGTGTAAACCGTGCAGTTTCATACGACCAAACCAAGCATTAAACATTGTACGAGGATCAAGTGAAAGTTAGATACAGAAGAACTACAAACTTTATTCTCTTTTTTCAAGATATTCTCCCCCCACCTCAATACATTTACGCATTCGGTAAAACCACTTGTCAAATTCTTGTGACCAACGTTCTTTTGAAAGGTTGCTAGTTTCCTCCTCAAATGCATTTTCTCTTCATCGGTGGAAAAAAGGCGACCCCGTAATTTTTTTTTTATCTTAGGGAATAAGAAGAAGTCGCATGGAGCTAGTTCCAAAAAATAAGGTGGGTCAGGCAACAGTTTGACACCCTGTTCAGCCAAAAAATAGAGTGTTCTCGCGGCGCTGTGGGCCATTGAATACCGCGCAGTCTTTGGACGGCTCTTGCATAGTTCTTGGAAGACTATAGGAACACATTTGGTTATATACCATTCAGAAGTAACTGTCCATTGATTTTCCAAGGCTACCGTTGTGATGTCTTCACTTTTATAAAAAAAGATGCGACCATTTACTTTCCAACACTCTTGGAACGACGAACTTTCGTTGGAGGCTGCTCACTTTCAAAGCACCAAACTAATGACTGCTGTTTAGTTTCGGGATCATAATGATATAACCATATTTCGTCTCCGATTACGATCTAAAGGTGTTTTTACTGTGCCCATTATCAAATTTTTCAAGCATGAACTTAGCCCAATCAACTCTTGTTGCTTTTTGCTCACTGGTCAACAAATGTGGCACCCATCTGAAACACCGCTTCCTTAGGCGAAGATGATTATGAAGTATTGTTCGGACCACTGCCAATCCAATCCCTAGAGAAGCCTCAATCTCGGTGTAGGTTATATGTCGTACCTTTTTTTTACCATATTTTGCACAGCTTCTACAGTTTCCGGAGTGACAGCAGTGGGCGGTAGACATGTGCGAGGTTCATCATCGAGTGAGACTCTGCCACTTTTAAACTCAGCAAATCAATTAGACACTGTATTTCTAGAAGGGGCAGAATCCCCAAAGCAACTCGCGAAACTTTCGTGACGTTCCTCCTGTTTTAATCCCTTTTTATAGTCATACAAAATCATGGCTTGAAAATCGTGACTACCCGGTTCCATTTTCCCGTTAAAATTCGGCCAACACTTAGATGCATTCGAGACCGTGGCAAAGCAACTACTGAACGATTCAAACGCTGCCTTTACGTGTAAGCACTTACAACTTTAGATAAAATAGCTGCGTGCTCAAACTTGTTTAAACTTGTATATATTAGGAATGTCTAAAGACTTTCAGCGTGACCCTCATATTGGGCTTATCTAACTTAAATTTTTCCGGGTAAAGCTGATTCGCTGGTGTGTCGCCAAGTGAGCTTGACAGAAGAAGTAAATTTGAGAGCGATTTATACCATGGTTACCGTCAGTAGTCTATGATAAAATATTGTACTTTACTCTGATAACCAATAATGTGTATTTTTGCCAAGGAAGCGAAGTTATTTTCTTCCACGCAGCTTAATTTTTATAATAATAATTTCACCGACAAGATGCTATTACAAAAATGCAGCTCCCTCTTTTCGATTCCAGGTCAGAATCTTCAGGAATTATCAAAATTGGACAGTTCCTGTTGAGGAAACATTAGATCAATTGAGAGGTGACATGATTTTAACGAAACTAACTGATTGTTTAGACTAAGCAGTTTGTATTTGAAGAGTAATACTATGAATGTAATGCGTTCAAAGCTGTATACAATTCTGAATAATTAACCATATTAACTACTACACAAATATGGCAGAAAATAATTATTCAGATAATCAGTAATTTGTACAACTTAATTTCTTCTCTCTTATTGGTTCCTACCAGTTCAGCTTTTACCGAGAAAGTATTTTCTCTGATGAGAGCTAAGTGGTGGGACAAAATAAATAAAGCGTACTAAAGTGTGGTCAATTATTAATCTATAATTTACTTCACAATGGACTACAATAATTCCTTAAGAGGTGTTTTGAAGTGACAACCAATTCCAATTCTCAGTATAATGTTCTTGCAGCCCTGCAGGTCCACCTAACACACCTTGCTAGCTTGCCCACGCAGTCTCCTTCGAGTGAGCTCAATCGTTGGTAGTGATCGCGCGTCTGCGGCCAACATGACTGTTCACTGAGCACTCATGTTCTCGCGCCACAGATAACCCAATAAAAATGGTCAGCTAATGGGAATTTATGCAAGTGTTGGCCACGGCCGTGCTCGCTTCGCCTCCTTTACTTACATCTTAATGCTCTTAAAACACACTAATTGACAATTAAGGTCCTCGCCTTCCCTGCGCCGTCTAGGTTGGGCGACACGGCAGCTGCTGATCTGTTTTTGCTACAGGGTGGTCAGTAGCAATAACCTTGATCTTACACAAATTCACATAAGGGATCGAACCACGCACCTTCCACCATCAGGTGTCTTGGAAGGTATATACACGGGATTGAGGATTAAGGATGCAGACTTCTCTCCATGTTCATCCTTTTTCGAGTCTCAGTGTCTTTCTCAGTCCAGCACCAAAGATGTATATCAACAGTTAGACCGCAAGCTTATATGTTGCAGCGACTTATTCTTACTGAACAGTTCTGATGACCAGATCTGCCGAACTTGATGCAAGTGGGTCACCTTGAGGTAGGTATGGGTATGCTTCCATCCACGAGAAAGATCTCCTCTTCACTACCACTGAATCGTCCTTTCTTGAGATGAACCAATGTGCATTTCTCTATCCCAAACTCCATGCCAATAGCATGTTCCTACGCTACCCTTGGAGATTGCCATTGTCCGGAGGCATACAGTTTAATGCCTTTCATATTAAACAGATGGGTGACCTGTGCCTCCGGTAATTGGGTGTGTCACAGTTGTATCCTCTCATACTTCCTAGCGTTATTGGCAACGGCAACAGTATTATTATTAGAGTTATTTTATTTTTAATTATAATCAAATATATGCTCCTTACTCCTTGTCTACCCCGTAAAGGTTTGACCCATGTAGTGATATTTGAGTATAAAACTGATGGGCGGGTGTCAAAAATAAATGATTTTGCTTCTATATCTAAAAACTATACGCGAATGAAAACGCTTTCGAAAATATATTATTTTATTATTAAATGAAGAAGAAGTTGTTATCGTCAGTTTCACAACCATGCAGTGTAACTCCTTAGAAATGGGTAGCGATACTCTGAATACATCTAGTATGCTCAGAAAGCGTTCCAATAGTGAAGAAAAAATAATATTGAATGGACTGTTTGAAGTGGCGTGTTAGATTTGCCTTTATTCTTCATCCTAAATCATCTCAATTGAAAATGAAACAAAAATATTAGTCAAATTAACATTATAGAATAAATATCTGGTGTGTCTTGGTAACAATCATCAGTATCGGTGGAGCTAGTAATTTATTCACGATGCGCTGGATATGGAAAAATAATTGGCCATAAGCACAATTAAACTACATCAGAGATCACTCATTGCGGGCAATTTCGTCGATAATAGCGCATATGCTTAATCCAATTTAAAGATAAATTGCCTTTTAAAAGAAACGTTTTCTAATTCCGTCGCGCTGCACCCTAGAAAACGGTTTAAAGCTTGGCTTTAACATATCCCCTTTTTAATCAGTCCTTTAAGTAGGCTATAGGGAAATAAAAATATATAGCCGGGAGGGTGACAGGGGAACTACCGAAGTAGCTGCATCGAGTCCGCAGGAGACAAACACGTTTCGCTTATTTTGCAGGTTGCGCTGTTGCCAAATCTGTTCTCGATATTTTGAGCAGTAAACTGAACTCCAATAAAACAATAAGATGAATTCCAATTATGAAGTCCAGGCAGAATAGAGCCTTTATGAATCCAGTTAAATGGCATACTGTAAAATTGTAGTATTACTAGCAAACTTTTTCGTTTAGTTTTCCTGGGTATGGAATCGGTATCACTTTCAATATCTTTGATGCTATTGGATTGATTGTAGTATAGCAGGCATATTAATTACTTATGTCTTGAGCTTTTCTGGTGTTTGAGTACTTTTGCAGTTATTACGTTAAATCCAAGAGGTACTTTGAGGTACAAGTTCATTAAAACAAAAAAGAATATAATGACCTCTTCCATTGCATATGATTTATATACACTATTAAAAAATTTAATGTCTTCAAAGAGTATTTCAGCAGTTCAACGTTCAGAAAAATATTGCTTACTCTGTAGCGAAAAAACGTCTCATCCGCAAGTAGTAATACCTGTATATCACCATATGGTGCGCGTGCCTAAAGGAAATATCAGAAGTTCGGCAACATCCCCTCAGCGGGAGTTAGTTTTAAACCGTCGGCAATGATCGAGACAATTGCAGTAATTTCACTGTCGGTGTATTGGCACCCCTCCCCTGAACAGGGGCTAAGTTACAATATAAAGGCATGTATTCCTTGAGATAAGAGTTGCAACGATAGCTATATATTTCCAAACCGTACAGGAGTTTTAACTTAATAGCTTTTCATTTCTGTGGGTCGAAATTAAATTTTCGTTCTTGGTTGGGGGAAACGTGTAAGTTTTGTAACAGAACGAAATGAAGAGGAACGTAGGATATATTGTCAGTGAAAGATCTAGATGTTTAATGTTGGTTCGCAGAAAATACTGACAATCGTCAAATCCAGAAATATATGATTTTAATTCTGTATATTAGTTAAACTCTGTTGGACCATGGAAATATGAAATTACTGACTTGGTAGGAAATTGTCATAACTTTTAAGGTACCAACTGCATGTCGATGCTCCCCTCCAGGTAGATCAACAAAACATCGAGAGCGTTCGCAATTCAAACGTTTAGGATTCTACATCACAGAACAACGTGATCCAAATGAAAAAATTCAAGTGCAGAATTGAAACAGCTCTTTCAACTTTCCTGAAAATGAAATCATTATTCTGCAGCTAAAACTGAAAGCTAAAATTACGTCCCAGAATCATCAAATGTTATATCTGGTCTGTGATGTTCTATGGCATTGATATCTGGACTCTAAAGACCGATACGATTAATTGCCTAAAATCGTTCAAGATGTTTACATAATTGTGAATGGCCCGAATACCCTGGAAAGTTATGCAGACCTACGAAGCAGTATTAAGTAGAGCAAATGCGGTTCGCGAACTATTTAAAACCATTAACATGAAAAACATATCATACCTGGGGCATATCCTTGGAGGACATCGAAACAGAATCCTCCAGCTAATAATGAAAGGTGAAATCGAGGGTCGCAGAAGGAAACAGATGGCTAAAGAACATTTGTTATTGGTCCAGGATACGCAATGCCGAACAGCTATTAAGATAAGCTGACTACAGCGAACAATTCGCTAATTGTGAAGGCGGCCTGATATGGCACCGATATAAGGAGTAAGGAGGATTAAGGTACCAAATTTGAAAGTTGTGACCTTTAAGGCATAACATGTTGTGAACAGTGGTCGCTCCGCTTGTAGAATTTGAACTTCTAATCGATAATTAACCAAAGAAATGTAATTCTACATTACTTATAGAACAGTCATGCAATTTTAGCTATACTACAATTAAAGGTTGGTAAAGTTAAACGTCACATCAATGTTTTATACATAAGTTACTTGTCATATGCAAATTAAAACTGCAAAATCTTCTGCATCAACAGATTTAAATTATAAGCTTTTCTTCTAATGCAAGACGGTAAAAATTGTTTATATATAATAAAAATAGCAAATAATCCAAAACGGCTCTAAGCTGCTAATATAGGGATAAGGATGTCAAAAATTGTATGCTGATCATAACTTTTCTCAAGGTCTTATGGATTATTCTTTGAAAGAAAATGTGTTCGCAACTGCCACACATTGCTTAGAATTCAACAGATTAGTCTCTGATAATGCACTGCATATTATGAAAAAAGAACAAACTATCCGAAATCAGACTGTTTATTGACCAACAAAGTTTGTATTCTCGAATTCTGGTTGAAACTGTTGTATGTACCAAAGCTTTACGAAACAGATGAGCGAATAGCATTTACTGTACTATATATCCCAATGTGTGTGATTCATCCTGTAGAGGTTACTTTGTTGAATGGGAGAGCATTCGGTGGTTTCTTCATATCACAACAATATATGCAAGACTTTTACTGAACGTGCAAATGATTTCACTTGGGTAGAAAATGACAATTTTTATTTGAAATACTCACACGGTCTAGTCGCCTCAATTTATATGCATGCATATATGTATATAGGGAAATGATGTCTCATTCCCACTCGTTCATAAGTATGAACAATAATCATACATTATTTATATTGATTCATAGACGTATCCCAAAGAAAATCGTTACGCAGACAGTATGTGAAGGCGTAGACAATAGTCTTTGCTTCTGTATTTTTTATTTTCACCGAAGTAGTAATTATTATGTTCGGGGTAACATATCAAATTGGTATCCAAACTGAAAATCAGTCTTATTTATTGTTATGTGGTTTTCCAATATTTGTTCAGATGATCTTTTTTATGTGAGCTAATAATTAACTAACTAAACATGTTATCTGATGAAATATACTATCATTCTGACTACTTCCACAGCTGGTATGATATATACACACAAAAAACCTCAAAGCCAATTACGCTAATGAATCTTAAAATCATTATAGGACTATTGGCATTTGAAGATTAAAGTTCAATGAAGCATACGTATCGGCGATATACCTATCGAAAATATGTATATCGGTGAATCTTACGAGTCTTATGATTTTGTTAAGTATTTACAAATCAGACTTATACTCGTACGTATGGATATCTGTTAAATATGTTGCATCATGGCACTACAGCTTCGATAAGAATTATTCGAAGATGGTAACTTTCAGAATTTTGGTGGTTACTTATCCGATATTATTAAAAATGCTAAGCCTTCAGTCAAGCTTAAATTGTATTTGATATGCAAACTACAGTTAATAAACGTTGTTTGTTCTTAAGGATGTTGTGTGGTTGTGAATTCGAAATATAGTGTTTTCTTTACGTTTCATGACACACATCACGACCATCTCATCATCATTTCCGGGTATATTTTCTTGCTAACATGTGGGAAGAAAACCAAGTTTGTTGTTTATAGTTTAAATTTACTTCCTTTAAATATGCTGTCAAATATAATTTCCAGGTGGAACTTGATTAAGCCCTTATCGCCACCCTTCCTTTAAAAAAAACATAACTCTTAAGTACCGTCAACTGCATCTGTACTTAATCTCATAAATAACATTATTCTCCGAAAGAAATCGTAGCAACTTTTTTGCCCTTTACCGCGTTAAAGGGTAACGCGACTGTAACTTTTTATTTTTAATAAAAACCAAGCATAAATTAAAAAAGTACTCTTCGACACAGATGCACCAGGTCTAACTAATCCCCAAGAATAGCTACTAAAAGTGAACGGACCCTCTTCATCGCTCTTCTAAAGGGTTAGGAGGGTCGCTTAAACTGAGATGTTACTTAATGCCAGCGGAGCGAGTTGTTAATTGCCCAACTCCTGAAATATAACGCATAAAGTTTCCCTTAAGACCTTCAGAAGTCCATAAAAGGGATTCTCATGTCCTTTGCCCTGAAATATCTTCGAAAATAAATCTTTTGATGGTATTAGGACCCATTTTGGTAAGAACTATTCAGATTTTTGTTATGGGAACAATTTAATTTCAATTAAGGAAGCATAGGTGTAGTTCACTAAGTGCGTAACTACCTGCTTCAGACATACATGTTTCGGATTTAGCTTAGACGCTCGTTAATGCTGTTTGGCGAGCAACCGTTTCACTTGGGAATGGGATACTAAAGCACAAGTAGACTAACACATTGTAATTGCCAATAATCACAAAGCTTTTTTTTGATCGACATGTCAATAGAATTTATGTGCTTCTGACCTCAGATCTATGATTCTGCCGATTTTGGAGTCTGCAAGGCGAACTTTTCTAGATTTATATAAAAGTGGAGATAATCTTTTTTCAAATATTGATTCATCTATTTGTCTCTTCTCATTTAACTACTATTAATTGCTATTCTTAAAAATATGCAACACAATTCCTGGTTGATATCTAATGTAGTTCTTTGCATATTTGCCTATTTTCGCGAATTCGGTTTATGTGTCGAAAGTTATAAGACTACAAAAACATTTTTCTGTTTTCATGTAGATTGTAGATGCTCTTACTTGGCCAAACTCTTTCATCATGTAGATAAAAAGTTGTGTAATTATCTGACAGTCCGACGATGATTTTAATAAAAATCGAAACGGGCCACTGAAATAAACAGTTTTATTTGTGAAACTGTGTGATAGTTGCGAACTTTTTATATACATGATTTTTCTGTTTTGTTGTAGCAGCATTTTCTTCGTTGAAAACGTTTATAGTGAATGACGGAAGCGTAATATTATGTATTTATAGCCACCAATAATGGAGAAACCGTTCAGTGATCGGCTTAAACAAAAAAAAAGTTATGCAGCAGCGCCTGTAACGACAAGGAATGTAATTAAAAAAACATGTTGGACGCTGTTGCAGCGGCTCGTGTGGGAGGAAACATTCTTATTAATATTCTCGCGGCTACCGTAAATCGATTAAATCGGGATATTGAATAATTATAAGTAATAAGTCATTTATCGGTTCAGACTCAATTAAAATATGCCAAGATTAGCTGTATACAGCTAGGGTACACTATTTATCGTCCACCAACATGCGAAAGTCAGTATTATGTTAGAAAATTTAGTATGAAGCATTTTGCCGCTCGTGGTTAATAAATCCTTCGGGATCGGCATTATTTAGAGTGTATCAAAGCAGGATATGATTGAACCTCTTGAGGAAAAGAGTCAAAGTGTCAAACTATCGACCAGTCGCATTATTATCATCTCAAAGCATTTTGAATACGCAGTGTTGCTCTGTCTTATAACGGTTTTAAGAGAAAACAATATCTTCTCAGCTTGAATATGGCTTTAAACAAATTTACTAACCCAGCTTTACTTGAAATTTATATTTTTATTTTTCCACTAAGCAAAAAGGAATTTCTGATGATAACTTCTAAAAAATACCATTGCGGAGATATTAAGGGAAGAATAGGGAATATAATTCAATTTTGGGGAGCTTCTAGTTACTGTGAGAGGGTTCTTCTAAAAGAAAGAATGGTAATGCGTAACATGCTAGGTGCAAATGCAAAGCAGGGTGATACAATTCACGTTACTAGAAGTTTGATGTCTTATATACCAAAAACAAGGAACTCTTATGTCAATGAGCGTAAAAATATTACTAGACACTAAAGTATAATATTACCTGAAAATAACTTAAAATTAGGATTAGGAAGTCTCACCTCGATGGAAATATCCCTCATATTACTGGACCGATGTTTTTACCTCATGAATTTGAATTTAAATGCTATTCTGTATACTTGTACTGTGTCATGTTCGTTTATTCTTCAATATTTTGCTCTGACGTGTTATACATCTATGTATGTTAGATCTTTGAATTAATTAATAACCAATTAGCCAGCTCATCCATATTTTTTGAAATTATCATTGTCTACTGTAACTTTGGCATTTTTTTTGGCATTAGAACATACAGTCCATTCAGCCAGCCATTAATTGTTTATTGATTGATGCTAAGGCATCAGTCAACTATAGAGCTTTTTCTTCTTGCCTTCGCACAAAGATAGGAATGGGATATATGTCTTTTCATTCGGCATCTTTTATAAGCTCATTATGAAACATCCTCATCTGCCAATCTCTGGTTACTATAACACAGTCTATGTGTATAACACAATTATTGTAAAACTGCATTTTTACATGCGAAAAGCAGTACACTAACCTAAAAGGTTTTCCGAGAAAACAAAATCGATACTTTATTTTAAGTAATGCTGTTTTTTAGCATTTACCGATATTTAAGAATGTCCAGATTAACAGAGCTGTGAACTAAGATTGAAGTGTTCTGTTTCAAAGTAACCCCAAGATTCTAATGCTTAAGGCTACCAGTATAAAGCATATACTTGCAATCAATTTTTACTTTCTTGTTTATTACGCAATCAAAATTTCCTTTCTCAAACTCACCCTACAACTAACACCAAAACATCGATATATCCGCAACCGCAACATGTTCGCTATCGGAAAAATGAAATCTTTTTAACCTACCCCCTTTTGGTCGCGTACTCACGTATATATATTTTCCACCCTTGAAATAGCTCTCCGATACACCCCTCCTCCTACCGCTCACCCCACGCCTCGGGCGACGGTAGTGAGTCGCAATTTTTCTCCCGGTCTACGTGATCGGAATGCACGGAACGTTTGTGTTTTGTTTTCAAGGAGAACGAATGGTCTTTGCCCCGGACGATGGCTTCCAGGAATTCTCTGACTTTTCCTTGTTTCAGTGAAAGCCTGATGATTGATTGTTCGTGGAATATCGTAAGAAAATCACCTCAAGAGAAATGGTCATTTTGTGTTTCTTGAGGAGAGCTTCGAAGTGAACAAGCTTGCTCACACATGCGTGTTGGAGCTTCAAAATGGTTTACCTATTTTGACTGTCACGTATTGATGCATACTTTTGGGTTATGAGATCAAAACACGGACCAATCCCTTGATGCATGTGCAACAGTAAACATCAATGAGTATATTTATGCATCATAATGTATAACTAAAAGACATGCCAGCACATTGTTGTATTATTGAGTCAACACTGCTGACAGTTCAAAAAAAACTGAATACCATCAATTTGGACTGGACCATAGTTTTTTCTATACTTGATATTTAATAAATTGGTATAAAACTGGCTATTGTAGTGTGACCGTGCTATACAAGTTATAACCTTATAAGTAAGAACTATTTTGGAGTGAGTATAAACCAGGAAAACCTTAGGTATAGATGGGATTTCAGCACGTATCTCTCCTCGTTGCAGAACTACCTGACATCGCACAACGGAAATAATAGATATGCTCGGGTGAATGGGCAAAGAACAACTGACCTGCGTGGCCTGTTCTCCAGACGATGCGCGATTTGAAATGAGAGAATTACAGAAATATAATGGCATCAGCGAGACGTACCTTACAAGACGTGTTTGCGACTCGACACCGCAGTGCGGTAACTAAGCGGAAAGCCTGAGACACAGGTTCGAATCGAGTCCGCATCCATATATTTTATACTTTTATTACTCCAAAATTATATCTTGAATTATTTTTTCCTGTATTTTACGGATAAGCAAAATAATTATAATATTACCAACCACTTAGATACGCTCTTCTAATTAAACAATTAGAGTTTTTCTGAATGTTTGAAAGTCTGAATGTTATTCAGCATATTTTCAAAATTTTCTGGGGTAAGATGGACTGCAAGAAATATTTGCTGTGTATAAATAAAATGACATCATGCTTGAATCAGTTTTACAATTTTTTCGCTCGAATTTTCTTCCAAGATTGCAATAGCATATTTCTATGGTAAATTTCATAATAAATAGATTTATGCATCGTTACCATAGATATCATGCCTATATATATATATATATATATATATAATATGCAGGCTGTATGGTAAACATAAATAGTGCATAAAACGATACATTTTACATTTCGAGATTTCTCTTAATCAACATTATTCGAACTAATGTACATCAACATTCTCATTTCCAATAACCTGGGGATATTCTATGAAAGTTTGGGCTCCGGCTCTGAAACGGCCATGCCAACACAGATCCCGGCTTGTCTATAAAGGAAAAAACAAACATCAGTTAAAAAATGTAACTATAATTCGCCATGTGTTATTTATAGAAAACCTCTTATCATGGCATGCTTGGAAAGCTAGCAAAAAACGAAGGGTGAACTACTTTGAGTCAATAATTCACAACACTAAGTGACGTCATACTCTGAAAATACATCAAGAAATATGAATCTAATCAACTCGTTTGTTCTGGTCAGTAAGTGATCAACCTTGACATTTCACTATTGTATTTCAGTTTTGTCGTCTCATAAAAGTTGTATTTCTGGAGTGGCGATTACTATTTCCCCAACTTTGGAGCCATTCCCAATGCAAATGCTCGACCTTGCCCTAGTAGTTCATCATGTCAATTTAATTGTATTTTAGTCGAACGTTAGTATAGTTGTTTTGATTAGGTAGTGGCTAAGATAAGTAAGATCAATCAAAGGAAAAATTACAGCGTGTAGTTGAGGATTTGAACTAATCAACTTAGTTCTATGTGAACTTTTATTAGGCAATCCCTGTCATGTAGTGCAGACCAATCCAGAATACTTATTTCCTCAAACGATGACAAAAAATGGTAGATTACCTTCCGCAGATGTTTTAAAAGAAAGTGGATATCACTGGCAGCACCTGACATTCATAGAACCACAGAAAAGACTACCACTGACATACGTAATTTGAAAAGCATGTAACTGCTGCATCTGATAAAGTGTGTGGAGGTAAACAAAATTGGTGAAACCGTTACGGTCTATCGATTATCGTACAGTTCGACCGAGTATTTTCTCTGTTCAGCACATAACGTCGAAGGTGTATCTGGCAACGCCAGTGACAATATTTCATCAGGTTTTATGAAAAACACTTGGAAGGCCAGATCGTCCCACCTTCCTTCGTTAACGAAGCGAGCCATGAATCCGCCCATCTCCCTCAGGCTGCATCATCTTCGGTGCACGCCAGAATCGTGTAAACGGTTATGATCCAGTTTTGAATATTTACACCTTCAGCGGATGCGTACATCAACGACATGGTTAATTAAAGTTATGTCCACCTAATCTCAAACGGCTACCAAACGTTTTTGTGAAGGATTCCTTGCTGATACTTGGAACCACAAAACACAACATGGGAAAAATCAGGCAGATACGTTGGTTCATGTGTGTAAGGGAATGATCCGGCAGAAACACACTGCATTGAAAACCAAATTCGGATTTACGATTCTCCAACTTAGTGTAGTGTAGACCGTATTTGATCAACCAAGTTAGGATCCATAAAAATGTTTATCATTCGCCACTTTCTTATAGATAACCTCACGCAAAGGCAGACTTCATAAGGGCTACGGGAGGATAAATGTCTATTCATATTGACCTGAACAAGATTGTGGAAGAGGCTTGATCAAATCGTTGTAAGCTCGACCTGGCGATCATGCGCTCATTGAGCTCCTCTAGTCTTTGATGTACCAGAAACTCTTGATGTTATTACTCGAGACAGCTCAGTCTGAAACTTGCCATGATAATATATATTATAGAATAGGGACAGATTGAAGTCAGGCGCATCCACTAGACGCATTGCTCGTTTCTGAATTGTATCTAGAAGCTCTAGTGGGTGCTTTGGAGCAGATTCCCACACATGCGAGCAACACTCCAGCGATGATCTGATCTGGTCCTTACATTGTTGATGTTGATTCGCAGAAGCTTGATGAAAGATGATGCAAGTATTAGTTGTCCATCCATCTTCATAGTTGACCAGCATGCAACTCCTTCATCAGGGTTGTAGTCTGAGTCTTCTGCACGGTAAACTGAACCATACTTATTCCTTTCTAACTCCTTCTCACTATTTTCAATGATAGTGCCTGGATCCGATTTTTGAAATCAAACAAAGTGACCACTGACCCAAGGGCAAAGATCCCACGATCCAACGTAACATGAAAAATGAACAATGTGTAAAAAATGGTGGTGAGGGCTAGGAAAAGAAGTTGGGATAGCGATATGCGAAAATGTCTTTTACAAACGGCCATAAAAATTTGAGGTCAAGACCTCCCACAACCTCCTGACTCTAATTTTTCAGCCCTTCACCAAAAATCTTTCAGAAGTGATCGGAAGCATCGGAAACGTCCAAAAACGAATTTCTGAGTATTTTCTATTTTTCCGTTTGTTTGACGATAACTATGCGATAAATTGAATAATTTTCAAAAACTAGAAAGATTTTTGGTTGAATGTAACCAGAAGTCAAAATTGTATGACAATCCTAATGGTAGTTTTTGAGTTATAGAGCTTTTAAAGATCATCAAACAGACGGACAGACCGACACGACGTTGTATTTCGAAATGTGCATGTTATAAAACATTAAATAAACATATGTTGATTTAAACATTCTTAACAATTTTAATGCTTCCCCCGCCTATTGTAGCGGGAATTCAAACACTTGAGCTTTGTAAACTTTGAGACACCCATAACGTGGAATGTACGAGTAAGAGCCAATCTCTATGACACCATTTGTGTGATCGTCTGCGCTCATCATCTTACCTTTATGAAACGCCCTTGCAAGTGAAATGGGTTTCATTTCTCGTTGCAAATTGAACCACGCTATGTTTTACGGCCGGTCGGACGTTTATCGACGATCATTTCTCCGTCCATACCAATTGAATGACATTTATCTGGTCCTTTGCATATTTTCCTTGCATACTGCGATCTTTAATATTAGCTAATATAAATCATGCATTAATTGGGAAAATTAGTACTTATCTCATGACGAACAAAATAACCTTTTATATGTCTGATTACTGAAGATAATATCAGATGGGTTCATGAGAAATTCTACTCTACAATTCCTAATGCAAAAATAGACATGAACATTTATCTTATTGTAATTTTCCCACACAAGTTCCTGACACCTACGTCGAGCAGTTCGGTAACACCTTTTTCACTCGACGTTTGTTGAACTTATACGATAGATAAGGTTTAATTTTACTCTGATAAATAAGTAATTTATGTCAGAAAAATATGTCAATAAAAGAGAACATAAAAGATACAATGTTATAAATTGCTCATGTGCCGTTCGCTTTTATCCTATATTTCTTAAACAAAAAACTAATTCTGCACATGTTCGCTATAAATTCCGAGGTTGTTACGATTATCTACATATGAAGCAATATAATCCCATTATCAAGGCTCGAATTGTACGTAGAAATAGCCTCATTTACATTTTTATTCGCGAGAATCTAATAAGTGAACTGAGATTTTTATTTAATTGAATCATTTCCATGTCTATTTATTATAATATTGACTGCGTTTCAAATAACTTAATACTGGAAGTCGAAAGAGTGCCACTCCTAGTCTCCTAAGCCGATAGACAAGCATCTATTGCTACTGACATTGAGGCGAAAAAAGCCATGGCAGCATCACCACCTCTAGAAACGAATAAATAATTATTTTGCATGTTTTGCGGAAAAAATAATTCTGCATTCTCCAGATATACTGTTGGACCATAAGTTTATCTTCAGGTTTCCTTATCGTTTGTTCTAGGATCCCAAATGGAAAATTCAGTATTATTTCCTTGGGATTACGCTGCTGTAGTTTTCGTTTCACCATATTAGACATGCAGCTTTGTGTTTTTGGCGTTGTGTTGCATTGTGTCCCTCATTTTGGATTGAGCAGCAATGGAAATGCATCATACAAGATTTTGTGTTTGATAACAGTTTAAACCCAAAACCAATATGGTTTCGAGAAGACAGTGAAAAAGTCATAATTCTAATATTCAGTTATACTGGAGATCTTGCAGAATAATGTCTAGAAAACGAGACAGACGTTTTGAGTAATTCTAGAGAGAATGAGTGAGTACTGAATGAAGCATTGGGCAAAAAATACTAAATTTCCTTCGTTGAAAGGACTATCGAGAAATAGCTGTTACTCTACGTGATCGGTCTGTTTTCCCGACATCTCCTAACGATGCACAATTGTCAGTCACCAATTATATTCGCTTACATGTATTTCGATGACAATGTAGCTTGCACTGCGTACTGAAGTGGAACATAATTTGTTCAAAACCTATCTCCATGCATCGCGCACAATGGTGCTGCCCATTCGCAACTTACGAAGTCTGAGGTCCTAACACAGTTAGACCGCCAGGTTATACTGGTGAGTATATACTAAAGACGAAAAATGCATCTATAGCAGTTCTACACTAGCACAGGTACACTTAACAAAATTTATTATCGAGATGGATGGGTCTAATTCTAAGAGCACGTCCAGCACTAATCGAGGAATGTGTAACCCAAAGCAAAGCTTAAAAAATCAAAATAATTTGACGATGAATTCCGATCGTCCGTCGCCATATTATTGAAGAAATATCCGAGAAATCACTTTTTTATTTTGTTTTCTTGAGTTCTTTCTACAGGTACAAAAAGTTGTATTGCCTTAGTAAAGATGTCATTTTCAAATTAACCGGCCATGCCATCAAGGTCCAAAAGTGTTGTGTAGATAAATTCTCACAAGATCTATAGAGGATAAATGTTTGTTCACCAATGTCTATACATTGCATTACTGCAAATCATAACCATTGGGAATTCACTGCCAGCCAGTCCATTCCAGACGCTGAGATTTTTTTAAAGATGTATGACTGATGGCTCTTGATACTTTTATATGACATCGTAAAATCTATAAGCCAATTTTCTTCGATGCTCTAGAATATGGTCCTTTTCGAGGTCAACCACATCCAATAGCGATATTGCTCTTTTCTGGATTATGTCCTGAATCTTCAGAGAGCGCTTTGGGACATATCCTCACACATACGATCAGTATTACAGAGTTAGTGTGATATGTAACCTGCAGCTTGTGGGGCACAAACCAGCATCACGATCGTGTTAGGACATTACTGTTGATGTTAATCTCCAGAAACTTGATGGAAGATGTATCGAGCATTGGCCATCTCTTCGTTTCTGTGGCTGAAAAACCAGCATGTGATTTTCTTGTCAAGGTACTTGTCTTAGTGTTCTGTGAGTTGAGCTGAACTTTGTAGATCGATGATCCCAAGAACATGTTGCTCTCGTTGCTGTAAATTTGGGATTGTCGTGATTTGTCTGGCTCCATGTAGAAAGTACGGGTGCCATTCTCTGCGTTAATCTGCGAAGCTGTAGATTGGATCAGATGTTATTTCCAATAATTTCTTGAAATACAGCAAAAAAAGAGTTGGGGAGGGGACAGATCCCTAGGGTTCACCGGCATTGATGTTTGATATATCGGAAATACATCTATTAACTACCCGAAATAAGAATCTACGTTCTCATTTGATTTTCTTTTCATTGTTATGCACTTTGCTGGATATTTCTGTGACAAGCACCAAGCACCCCTATATTACATTAATTTGATTAGATTGGGTAATATATCGTAACAACAGCGGAGGGGACAGGTTACATGCATGCCAATCAATAATTTCACGTACACTAACTGATTTTATCATTAAGATTTGATATATAGAATTTAGTTGATGATAACTATTTTATAACTAATAAAACTTTCTATAATCTAGCTACCATATATCGTTCCTATTCTTGCAGTATACTGGATCGACAAAGCATGCACTGTGCTTACTACTTCAAGTAAGTTGGTTTGAATTGATTAATTACATCTTTCTCACAACCAATACCTTGATGGATTGAGATAGGGACCTTGATTGGAAAGCTGTTTCGGTAGGGTATTGGTGGAACTCAATGAGCAGGAATCTCCTCGTGGACCATTCTGGATTGTTAGGTGATGTAAAACCATACAAAATTGGTAAATCACCATTTCTTTTGAACAACTTCATCCAGATACAGGTTGTCGAGTGACTGATCTACATGTTAATGATTGGCGGTCGCCGACGCGAAAACTACGAAAATACACTTTTGAACCTAGGAGCAGGAACGGTTAACTTGGTAGTATCATCATTCTTCTAACCCAATATTCTTTCTTCTGCTTACAACTTTTACACAGTCTAGTGTTCCAGAAAAATATTCGTTTGCCAACTCTAATGAAAATGTCTGCGCATATGGTCTAACAATGTCAAGATAGCTTCATGCCTTTCTCAGAAATCATGCTGTTCAGCAAATTATCAGGAAACGGCATCTCGTTCCTTCACGTTTCCGATCCTTCTTCCGATGTTCCCTAACGACGTATAACTGTCAATACGGCTCGTCAATCACAAACCGTAACCGAATTACAGCCACTCTCAGATATATATCATTGCGATATATGCCTGGGTGGTATAAATTCGGCTGTTTCGATCGGGTAGAGTGCACCCTCGAGTAGAATTACGTCGGGAGATGATGTTGAGGGAAACGATGGGGTATGTGGATTTTGAAGGATAAAAAGTGGTGTTCCCCAAATATCGACAGGGTTGTAAGAATGTTAGTTATGGTAGAGCTTGGATAGTTGGAATTTCTATCTAAGAAATTATATATTTTATAAATATGATTTTATTCCCTGTACATAACAATCATACATTACTGAGCTTCTAAATGAATTACCATTATGGCCCCTTTTTATATTTACCATAAATGCAATCACATCCTTCTTTATTCCAATAAATCTTTATAATCCATACTAAGATTCGATTATAAAACAGTGCACTGTTAAACTGGAGACTAATCGTCAATAAATTCACTATTTAAAGGAAAAAATATCTGTGAAAAACTGGCAGTCCTTTATGGTTTAAAAATGATAAAATTGAATTATTTCTAATATCTTCAACACATATTCAAGCGGACCAATAATTCTTAAATACGACTAAATGTTACCATAGGCCGATGTCACTACTCCTGACATAAGTTCGATGCAATATCGTTTGTGATACCTATACTCAGATCTAGCATTACCCTGCTATCGTTGGATGAATTTTTTAGAACCTTTTAAAGCTTTTTTCCTTCTTGCTAATTCTACTAGTCGAGTTAATTAGCTTTTAAAAGTTATGAAGCATTTTCATCCTAGTTATAGCAGTAACTTTGTATAAAAACTTTATTAAAATCGGACGGTAATATTTGAGTGATTCTGGATCCTATGATTACCTGAGAGACAGGGGGTAGACAGGCGCATGATAGCATCATGTTCATTGAAATGGCTTTCCACCACTCCCTGTGGCTGGGTACTTATCATGTTCTCTAAACGGATAGCTCAAGTAAATGTACACAAGGAGGTTTTCGATCACTGCTTCTTGGGAATCTGGTTGTTGTTAGACTCTCGACCAGGCTGCACTCTAAAGTTTTCTATACAGTAGCTTAAGCAAACGATCTTGTGATGTTGCATAACGGTGCAATGACGTTCCTTGCGAGAGTGTGCAAATAGACTTACAGATTATTAGAAAATGGTGTACTGGACACACTGCCGATTTATCGGGATAAAACAGCTATAGTTTTTTTCATGAGGACATAAAAACTGGCTACCAAGACACCTTCAGGTAAGCCATGTGGAACGGAAATGCGGCTTGAGTAAGTAAAAATCAACAGGTCACCACATAACTCAACTGAGTCAAATCCAATGCGAAGCATGCCTGAACATAACAGGTGTCATAGGAACTACAACAACAAGACCCATGTTGAACTAGCCACCACTAGAAATGTATCACGGGGAAGCTGCTCTGGCAACGATGATACGCTTCAAATTTGTTGGTATACAGCTGAACATAGGCAGTGCGATAGCTAGAAGTGAAACATAATTATTGAAAAAGTCTCACTAAATAGGCTGACGTCTACGATAAACCTACAAGGTCTATATTTGATTGACAGTATGAAACTCGCACAGCTTCTAAAGGTCAGATCGATGAAGGGGTTGTTAACAGCTACACAGACTGATCTAAGAAATATTAGGGTGCTGGTTGTGGAGTATACTCCACAAAGCTCAACATGAACAGTAAATGGCGGATTGCTAGACATGCTAACGTAACGTATCTAGAACTGTCTGGCACAACCGTATGTGCCTATATTATCAGCAAAAATACCAGAATGTGCACAGACGGCACGTGGGCTTTACTTGGTTTCAGGGGTCACAAATTTCAACACGATTAGCATTGGACTGCCTCCAAGCATTTGCGAATGCCCCTACCAACAATAGCAAAACTGCATTTTTGTTAAAATGGCAATCGTTTCTCTATAATATTTTATGTCCTGAGCCATAATATATTCCGCTTGTCGGAACTGTGGATACTTCATTAAAAAAAAGCACCCACATAGTTTTAAAAAATATTTTTAGATGACATCTTTGGCTGCTTTTTCGCTAGATAATTTTATATATATCCACTTACCTAGCTCTTTGATTGGAACTATATTTTTTATGAACAAATGTTGTTTAGATATTGTTATGCTAATATACTCATATTATCAGAGGAACCGACCATTTGAAGTGGTATTTACTTACGGAAAAATGTCCATCCTGTAAGCATCTTGATTGCCATTTACTGGGTAAAAACAGCCTTGTAGAGACATAACTGTCTTATTTGCAGACAATGCACCCAATTTATCGAGCAGGTAGTATAGCACAACCATAACACGCTTATGTGATAGCCACATAATGCACAATAAAGTCGGAATTTGTCTCGGAACGTTACATCCCACCTACGCTACGGGAACTGACAGAATGTATGGACTTTTTGTGGCTATGTATCCGAATTTATAATATTTTCTACGGTGGCGGTTATGTGTTATGAAATAATTTCATTTTGATTACTTTATTGTTTGGGTGACTAGGGAATGAAACTGAGCTATGGTATTCGTTATACAATTTTTGCATCCTGGAAGTACGTACCCTCATTATTATTGTGATTATTTCAGATAGAAGCACTGACAAACTGAAAACCATCAGTTGAGGTATAAAGGGAGTGTCAAGTCGAATGGTAACAAAAAGTTAAACTATGACTTAGACGTTCATATGAACAATTGTGAATAATTGTAAATTAATCAAAAATTAAAGATAAAAAAGCAGTGCACGTTTTTTTAGAATGAATATCAACGTTGAAATAATCACCAAGCAATACTGAAGTCTGCGACTTCTAGTACTTATTTTCAGTCATTGAATTTCCATTAATATCGATTTTTATAGCGATTAGAAGTGCTATTTTAATATTTTTATATATATATAATATCTATTCCGATACTGTGTACTTTAATTCTTGTACAAAATGCATTTATCCTGTACTATGAATCAAAAAATCGAACGTTGATACGTCTACCGGTCTAACCTGTGAAAACCTTCAGTGTAAGTCAGATCTGTGATTGATTGTAATACGAGGGTCACGCTGAAAGTGTTTATATATTCCTAATCTATACAAGTTTAAACAAATTTGAGCACGCAGCTATTTTGTCTAAAGTTGTAAGTGCTTACACGCAAAGGCAGCGTTTGAATCGTTCAGTAGTTGTCTTGCCACAGTTTCGAATGCATCTGAGTGTTGGCCGAATTTTAACGGGAAAATGGAACCGGGTAGTCGCGATTTTCGAGCCATGATTTTGTATGACTATAAAAAGGGACTAAAACGAGCGGAATGTCATGAAAGTTTAGTGAGTTGCTCTGGGGACAGTACAGTTTTTAATTGGTTTGCTGAGTTTAAAAGGCGCCGGGTTTCACTCGATGATGAACCTCGCACAGGTCGACCGCCCACTGCTGTTACTCCAGAAACTACTGAAGCTGTGCATAATATGATAAAAAAAGATCGACATATAACCTACACTGAGATTGAGGCTTTTGTGGGGATTGGATCGGCAGCGGTCTGATCAATCATTCATGATCACCTTCGGTGTTCCAGATGGGTGCCACATTTGTTGACCAGTGAGCAAAAAGCAACAAGAGTTGATTGGGCTAAGTTTATGGTTGAAAAATTTGATGTTGGGCATAGTAAAAACACTTTTAATATCGCAACCGGAGACGAAACATGGTTACATCATTATGATCCTGAAACTAAACAGCAGTCATTGGTTTGGTGCTTTGAAAGTGAGCAGCCTCCAACAAAAATTCGTCGTTCCAAGAGTGTGGGAAAGAAAATGGTCGCATCTTTTTTTTCTAAAATTGGATACATCACAACGGTACCCTTGGAAAATCAAAGGACAGTTGCTTCTGAATGGTATATAACCAAATGTGTTCCTGTAGTCTTCCAAAAACTATGCAAGAGCCGTCCAAAGACTGGTCTGCGGGGTATTCAATGGTACCATGACAACGCACCCGCCCACAGCGCCGCTAGAAGACTCGATTTTTTTTGCTGAACTGGGTGTCAAACTGTTGCCTCAGCCATCTTATTCCCCAGACCTAGCTCCTTGCGAATTCTTCTTATTCCCTAAGATCAAAGAAAAGTTACGAGGTCGCCATTTTTCCACCGATGAAGAGTCATTCGCTGTATGTTAGGAGGAAATTAGCAACGTTTGAAAAGAACGTTGGTCACAAGAATTTGACAAGTGGTTTTACCGAATGCGTAAATGTATTGAGATAGGAGGAGAATATGTAGAAAAAACCGAATAAAGTTTTTGAAGAAACCTTGTAGTTTTTCTCTATCTAACAACTTTCAGCGTAACCCTCGTATTTATATAATGAAGCTTGGTCGCTATTTATCAGAAAATAATGGTTTTAGTTTTCGAATTAAAGTTAAATGAACCTAAACATACGAAAACTTCGTTTTATTTCAAAAAGGCATCCAATATTTCATTTACATCATCACTCAAACTAAGAATCTTTGTGGATAAAAGGAGAGAATAGGTTCTATAATTGTATTTTGTTCTTAATTTTGCTTTACAGTGGACTACTTCTAAAAGTGTTATTTAATTTTCTTACTATAATGTATTTTGTTTCTCTATTAAATCTTGAATAGAGTTATGTTTAATTTTACTGTGCTATTAACGATTCAGCAGAGTAACTCTTGAAGGACGCTTGGACAGCTGGTGATAAATTGGAAAACACAAAAGGTCAGAACTATCGATCTAAGTCTATGTGTTTCCTACAGAGCAAGGCGGTAAGGCGGTTACGTAATGATCCTTCTATCATATTTCTGTGTTTCTGCTGAAATGTTGACCTCGCAAAATGTGAGAATTAGACAGTTGAAGAATTAACTTAATTTCTATGGTTAAAATCACCAGGAGGTACACCAGGAGATCTAACTTTGATCCCTCCACACCCTTTTGGAGTAAAATCCCGACATTCTCTTGGTGTTAACGGGACTAGACGCTATGCCTCTAACATTCCGCTTTAATTTCGAGACGATTTCACAGAGTTGTATAGCATAGAATTAACTTTGTTTTTGAGACTCAAAATGTCGGAAATTTTATTTCCATAGTCAGACTATCATATGCAATTAAATGTTTCTGAAATCTCAATGAAAACATTCAACATAATCCCGTTGTTGATGAATATTTGGGAGTATTTACATAATGTTTTTGGAAACATGCTCAAAAAGTGTGTGTATTTGACATTTAAAACGTTTAGTTTGTAGCTGTCAGTCCAGAGCTATTAACTACCAAAGATGACCTGCCATCCGTCACATAAAAACACGGTTTTGACGATACGAAATACATTCTATGAAATCTTTAATAACCAAACTTTTACACATCAAATGCGACTAAAAGTTTAACTGAATGTAAGAGTTTCATAGGCATGGAAGGATCACACGATGCTGAAAGTTGGATGCCAGGGAATTGCTCGGCTAGACACGTTGCCCATGCGCTATAGCATTGCAATAAAGCATCCACTGAGAAATAATAAATCTGGAACAAATGTCTCAATTTAAACGTTTAAGGTGTCAAAAGAACCTTTTGTCCAAGCACTGCATATCCATTCTAAATATAATTATAACAAAAAAATGGGATATATAGAATTTTATAGGTAATTGTTACAACTTTTTCGAAAAAAAATGAATTCTACCAGTACTTTAGGATGGTCCATTTAATCGTTGCTTATGACACTTTCACCCTTAGAGTATCTTTAAAAATATATGATCCGGTGGTCAATGCTTTATTATAAACAACTTGTGAAATATCCTATCTATTTTATTTGCTATTATCTAATTATAGAAATACGGATAATAATATTGTTAGTCTCTGAAATAACCGCGTTGGAAGAACGAGAGCTTATGTAGTTTGAAATTATTATAATCCATCAATATTTCTTGGTTGAGTTGTGCATGTCAATCTATAGGCCGCCTTTTAAAATATACATCCAATGTCTTAAGGTTCCACGCATTTGTAAACTAATTTTAGATTCTTTCTAGGATTTTTTGGTGGTTGTATATTTTAATTCAATGCTATACAATTTCAGTTTAACGAATTTATTTTTATCAAGTTATCATTATTTGACGTTACCGTAAAAACCTTCTGAGCTTCATGCAGCAAGTCGTAGTTATGCCGAGCTGTTCCGTTCTTCAGTATAGACGCTACTAAGTTTGCTACATAGCCCAATAAAAATAAAATGAAGCCATTCACCTTGAGTACGCCCAAATCCCTTCTGTAGTCAATTAAACCAAATTACCCTAGCGAAAACGTGCCTGAAAATAATTTACTGCAGATCCTGATCCACGAGTCACGTCTCGCGATGGCTCGTTGACTGGAGAGACCAACCAAGTGAAAAGGCCTAAGCACAAAAACTCCCCGGATTCCCTCTAATTACCGACAATTAAAGCCACAAACATATCCCCGAATCCATCCCGGGAATTCTTCTCCTCAACCCGTTCGTTAATCTGCCCCTATTTATCCTAACAGTGATGCCAAGTTGATGATGGAACACAAGCTCAGAAATACAAGCTGATAGCTGAAAATAATTACATTATAGAATTCTATTGTTGCTAGATACTAATTCGAATTATTTTTTCCTTTCTTGCTTCTATTTCAAGGGAAATATTTTTTTGGCGACTGCGTTTACACTAGTGCTAAGGAAAACCCCTACAGAACCTTAACCATCACCGTCAAAATGTCCTCAAGATATTTCATGTCATAAACATTTTTTTTTTATATTTCACGATTTAAGATATTATATTCCTTAAGCTATTTCATTCTTCTTAAACAATACATAAGATATTTCAGGAGTAAGTTTACCTATAGAACACAAATAGATGGAACAAAACGTTACACCACAATTCCACATTTTGGAAACATTAGCAATAAGATATCGAGAACAATAAAAATGGTGTATGATAATCAAATATGGACATATAGCTAATAGGTCAGCACCTTACTTACGATCATATTTAATAAATTGTATTTATAGGATTTCATGTGCCTTCTCTAATGCTGTTTATATAGGTCAAACAGCTAGAGCATTTACAACAAGATACAGAGAACATATGAGTGCCTTCAGAAAACCACCATCCAGAAAGATCAAATTCTGCCAAACACTTATTAGATACTACTCATAAAGTTGGCAACAAAAATAGAATGAGTGTACTCCATACTAATAAAATACATGATTTGAACTTCATGGAAACACTAGAGATTCAAAAAGGTCTGCGAAATCCTAACTTCATTGTAGTAAATGTACAGACTGATTTTTTTAACATAATTTTTATCGATACACTATCTTCCATCTATTTGTATTCTACGTTAACTTACTCCTGAAATATCTCAAGTTATATAATATATTAAGAAGAATGGAATAGCTTAAGGAATAATATATCTTAAAACGTGAAATATCTTAAGAAAAAGGATTGTTTATAACATGAAATACCTTAAGGACATTTTGACGGCGATGGTTAAGATTTTGTAGGGGTTTCCCTTAACACTAGTGTAAACGCAATCGCCTAAAAAATATTTCACCTAAGACAGACACAAGAAAGGAAAAAATTATTTGTTTGAAAAATAGCTAGACGGGACAAATAGTATCCTAGATTTAAGAGCTCACTTTTGTAACCATGATACCATCTAGTTCGCTAGTTGTCAAGTAATCTGGGTAGCCCTGTTAGCAGTAAAATTTGACAATCTGAAACTGTGTGTTAATTACACAATCTTTTTATCTGCATGATGGAAGAGTTTCACCAATCAAGAGCATCTACAATCAACAGGATTCAGGTTATTTGCTAGCTCAGACGGTAAATGTTTTCAAAAGAATTAATCGCATGTGCATTCTGTAGTACTGCTCATGATTCAATTTTTTTGAGTTATTAAATATCTAGTATCCACGCGGGAAAACTAAACACTTAATTACTCTTCTTTTTTTTCGTATAAATAGCTTCGTCATTTGTAGTGCAATCGGAACTCTGGCAACAACCCCAAGAACAAAATCCAGAGCTGAAAGGGGAGCGGAAAAGGAATTGAGATTAGAACCGGCAGATATATAGGTACGTTTTATTCTTATTATTCGGAAGTACTTTTCTAGGCGTCTGGATTTATTTTATCGGCGCTTTAATGCGCACCGAGATTTTGCTTACAAGCTGCTGCGATAATTTCAGGGAGCTCCTTCGATGGAGAGATTTCAGTTAGTTGGCAGTAGAGGGACGAAACTGCAAGAACAAGGATCTGGAACGTCTTGCTACTTATGTTCATTGAAGATTCCTTCGGGGTTGCGTGATTCATTTAAATACAATCCCAAAAATTCACACTAACACAATACTAATTATGTTCATTCATAAGTAATATTTGAGTATCCTCAAAAGACAGTAGAGGTTCACAGAATTGTCAAGCTTCACTTCTGTAGGTTGATCTTGCCTATTTTTTTTTGCTCTTTATGTACAATCTGACCACAGCGAATATTCAAAAAAATCAAATAAAGAACCGATACATAAACTACATACCCCATTTATTTATCACGATTACGCTAACCAATGATTGAAACCACATATCAACCTGAAACAATTTTACTAGCAGTTCGGCTGCCTCAGTCTTCAATAAGAACTGGGTATGAAAAGAAATTATTTTTTCGACAAATTGACACTGACAGTGATAAACAATTTACTGTTTCCAGAATAATCGGTGTGGATTTGTATAAAAATTTAGTTTGGCATTTATTACCGACTCAGCCGAAGTATCAGTTATCTTTTTTATATACGTTATGTACTCCCAATTAGTGATCAGCATTAGTTTCATAAACGGGACAACCTCAAGATAAGCTTTAATGGTTATATTTAATATAATATTTATATAGTACTTTTCAAGTTACTTGAAAAACCTCCAATTGTCTCAACTTTCCGGGAGCACTCAAAGTTCCATTCTTCTTCTTTCTCAATGACATCTAATAAGCTATTTCGTTACTTTCTGTACTGACAATCCTAGTGTAATATAATTCTACCGTGGACCAGTAGGTATGGAAGTAATTCAGCCCAACGCATAGCATTATTTGTCCTGGCTCGCCTCTAGGGATCTATGAGTACACGTTTCTTACGAGCGTCAATTGACTATGGAAGAACTATACCAACCATGCTTATGACAGAAGACGTATTGCACCGAACATGCCCATAGCAGAGATGAAACTGCACTTGAACGTGTTAGAGCTCTTAGGGTAATAGGAAAATGCACCAAGCGCGGAGCAAAGATCGTCGCCTGAGTGCGAACAACACTCCTATAGCTCATTGTAGGTACTTTTATTGTGTCGCACAATGGTGCCGCCTTGGTTATTGGCCCTCAATAATTCAGCCGCTGCCGCGATTAGGGATCTGGCACGTTTTCCTTTTCTACAAAGGGGGAAATGTATGATATGGTTTTATGGATTTCCTGCTTTGCTGGGAAATAATGCACAATGCGGGAAATATGAGCGATTCAAAGTGCCCCACGTAGTAAAATAAAACGCCTAATATATATAAGGAGAGCGGAAGTCTTGACTGACTATGTTAATGCCAAAGCAATTAGGACCTTGTGGTGCAGTCAGGTTAAATGCGGACCCTTAGAAGTGGATCATATGTTTTCTGTCAAGCCTTCGGGAATGTTAATTCCATTCTCAAGACAAGCTACAAAGCAGAAACAAACAATAATATATAGCTTGCAGCTCGAGAGCAGTTGCTTAACATTTACCAAATAAACAATTTTTTAAATCAATGTTCGTAAACAGTCAAGATATACATTTGATTAGTATTTGTATAAATGTGTAATTAGGTTTAGGTAGGACACTCTACATATTTACTTTATTCAGTCAACGAATTCCTCTGATTATTGGTGCATGCATCCACAAAATGAAAATGGCTCAACAAAATGTCTGCTCTGTCAAAAAAACTTTTTTTAATCAGAAATACTTTTTAATCATGTGATGCGTCGCAAATATTATTATTTTGGTTTGTTTCATGGAACCATTATTCAAATGAGCAAGTTATACCATTTCAGATTTTAAAATATATAAAGTAAACATTTCATTTAATTTTACATATTCTTTTTGTGTCGTTTTAGGAATGTATTGCCTTGCTCCAATATGTTTCGAGGAAGGAAAATATATTTATTTGATATTGTGAGACAACACAATGTTAGCTAGTTACTCATGGTCGTCCTTACACTATTAAATAACCACATCAGATTCCTTCATTTTCTTAATTATATCAAGACATGCAATCTCTAACTTCGCGCTTAATGCGATTAATGAGATTTACCAGTTATAAGACCCCGTTTAAATAATAGAGGATTAAAAGCTGAATAGCTGATGTACTCAAAAATCAAATCATTATAAAAATGAACTACCTTTATAACTTACAGTGAGTTTTTATATATCGCTCACATTTCCATTTTTCACATAGAGGATAACACAAATCATGACATGTGAACATTATTACTTCTAAAAATATTCCATCTACTTCAGAAAAACAAAAAAGTAGGACACATATATCAAACACTAAGTAGGCTAAAGAACTGATATGACGTCATCTGTGACGGTAGTTTGATCTATAACTTTATGCCGGTGATATATCACACGAAAATATGGATATAGGATACAATTCAAACTTTTCTTATACATGGCATGTTGTATTCAGTGGATATAGATTCCACAGTATATGAAAGAAATATTATAAGTTTATAAGTATTAATTTGTTAACCATAGTCACGTTTGCAGGAAATGTACAAGAATATATGTCAACTTTAAATGAACAAACAAACAGAGAAATAGGGAAGTTTCAACTTCAGTTGATAAAAAATAAATTATAGTTAAGAAAAACCAAAAAATATGCTTCCATAGTTATTTGAACTAAAGGTAAAAAAATTTAATATACGAACAAAATGATAACAAAAAATTTAATGTCATAGCGATAAAAGCGTGGAGTGCTTTGTATTACCTTTTTACACAAACTCTTCATGTTGAAATAGAACTAGCAAGAAATTGTATCAATTGATATCCAATGCTTTTATAACAGTGACATTAATTTTCAGGTTGCATTTCAAAAATTCTGTCTCTATAGATACACGTCAAACTAATGAAAGTATCTTAAGAAGGAATATTAAATCATTCATGTTAAACCTTTTAAACGTATTGTTCCAAGAACTGAGAAAGAAAATTTAAATATAATTTTATTTCTTCATCATTTCTAATCGTATTGCTTTATAAAAATAAATAATGGAACAGACTTTTATATTACATTATATTTTCATCGCTCCTTGAACAGTGTGCGAAATTTAAAATTATCGGATGTTTTAAAGTGGGTGAAAATAGCGTTCGAGGACTCCGTTACCAACATACATACGTCTACGGGAAGCTAATAAAGAACGTGTTAAAAGTAAACTAAATCAAGACGAAATGGAGATGAATTTAATATGAATAATGAACTGGATTCACAACCATATGGAGGCATTCAAATTGAATTCATATAATTTCAGTGGGCTGTTATAGATATTTATTGACTAAACCATGGCTATGGACATGCATGTTTCGTCCACTACACAGACCCTTTAGCACAGGAGATGAGAGGAAATATAGCTAAGAATGCATCTCAACTATATTTTCGCCATGTTTGTGTACGTAAAATACACAGGTCACCTTGAATACGTATGGCCAGCTATGCCGCCAGTCTTGCAGCGTTTTTCTTGCCTAAAAGTGTTGTGAAAATTTTGTTGGAAAAATGGGGTGAGTACTACAGCTGGTTTTTTTTCACCTACTGTGCTTGTAAGTGCACCTTGGCTACCAAAAATAAGTAGTTTATTAGCCTATTCCAGGTGAAGATGTAGGCGTCACATAGTCTACGTGTCACGACAAGTAGCACAGGTCATTGAGAACCTTCGAAGTCAATAATTGTGAAACCTTGGATTGCAGACATTTGAGAGTATTTTGATTTTGAGCAACTATCCGCCTAGATCTAAAAAAAACAACCCAAGGCATGAATAATACTAGACACCTGGATATGGGGTTCTCTCTTACTTTTTAGGAATCAATTTGGAATCTATCATCATACAATATTTTTTGTATCTTGGTGTAACAGTATATAAGCTTATTCTACGTTTATATTAGTGAGCTAAGGCCATTATTTACAATATAAGCTATTAACTCTCCAACTTTTGAGACGTTCATTCTCTTTTTTATTGACCTGTAAACGTAACTGTTGCTAGATAGTGCTGTTCTGTACACAATTATATTTGACTTCAGCTCAATCTACAATGAATAGGTATACCTGTTCCGTTTAGAAACTTAACGATATTAATAACCATCAGTTCAAGTTATGGGCTTTTGTTAGGGTCTTGCGAGTCACTGAATACTTACAGATATTAATGTAGCTTCATCGAATAAAAAAGAATCGACGACAATCGCCATCATTTGTCATCTCCTTCGATATCAATGATTTTTTCTGACGTGAGTTCGTATGCGAGTGATATAGTTATCAAGTACAATGTTCATACACCTCATTGTAGGGGAGAAATCAAATCCTGATAGTGTGATATAAAAAGGTGAGTACTGTAGCTGTCAAGATGTGGTAAGTGTTGATGATACAGGACTTACAAATTTGGCACATAGGAGAAAGCATTTTAACATAGCTATTGCTTATGAAATTCCTTCCGACCCAGTATTTCGTTTATTATATTTTCCACTAGTCGACTGATATATGATTGACTGAAATATATGTGGCAGCGTTGGGGATGCTTGAGCAGTCTTTATCAAAGTACAAGATGAAAAATTGTAATGATTTTGGTAGTTTGACTACTTTAAGGGAAACATATCTTTTGTCAAAAATAACCTTAGTATGAGCTATTATGAAAGCGGCTGAGCACAAGATAAAATGGTTTAGGTGGTATATTTTCCTTGTTCCTTCGTGATAGCTAGTGGATGAATCAAATATTTGCGCAAAAAATGAATTTTATGTGAAATATCATGCGAGTAAACTTTTCGCGTTAGCACGAAGTCGATTTACACCACCGTTGCTCCCGAAGGTTATGTAGATAGATTTGGGTCGCACGGACGGCGAATGGAATGGCATTCAGAGCACTTCACTTTCTTCAAACATTATTTTCTAAAACATACCTTTGAACCGAACAATCATGTGTGATATTCTTCAGAAAAAAACAACTCTCAAAGCGAAATTTAGGCGATGTTGGTTTGAATGCTAAAAGTATAGGAATGTATGACACAGCAAGAAAGATAGAAAGATAGAAAGAAAAGGAACGAAGTATCGCCACTCTATGCGGCGTTGTGTTACTATAATAATAGGGACGGCCTATTTGTGTGGCCAGTGGAAAAACTATTTACATTTTCCTGAAATAATATGACTAAGGTTAATTAGGATATTTTTCTAAAAAAAATCGAATTATGGCTATCGATTCGCCCCTTTTTGTTTTACTTCTAGGTATATTCAGTAAAACTCCTGTTAGTCCATTTTCTTGTTTGCGCTTATGAATTTTCTTGGTCATTTCTTTGTTACTAGTCAGAGAGCTGAAGAATTCAGAATACGAATAATGAATAATGACATTGTTAAGTAAGTTGTGTATAAACCGATAATTAAATTGAATTTCTATTCAGCTTGACCTCAGAACGCTGTAAACTGCAAGCATCAGGGAACAAAACCCCCAATCCCGCCTACTCCACAACGCTGATATTCTCCAAAGGAATGAATTTTTGAAGAGGCTAGTGGCAGGTGTGGGGAGATCGATGTATGTGACATACTAGTCTGATAAATCAGCATCCATAACTAAGTAAATACATGAAAGCGATATTAGATACACAATTTTGAAGTGAAAAATATGTCATGATATCTGATCATTCCGCTGGGTATACTTTTTATGCCGAATACATCGGCCCTAAGGCCTTAAGATGCAGCATACTTGACTAGAGAGTGGAACGATAACAGTGACAAGTAACTGTTATGTCTGTAGTGATCTGTGAGAATTTCTGACGAAAGCAAAGTAACTATCGACTCCTGGTCAATATCCACAGCTTCTTATATTAGAGTTTGCTATGACTTCCTCATTGGCCTGCCTATAATCATCTCTCTCTAGTCATGCTTTCGACAGTTCTCTGTACGCTCATTGATCTATGACACTACTGACCTGACATCTACTAATACTCAGCATCGATTCGGAGCTCATATTGGCTCTAGGTCCATAATTTTGCCAAGTTATCCAGTTCAGGTGACATAAGTATGATGACCTACCTATTCAGATAAAAAACTGCTTATTGGACCACCAAGTTTCAGTGAGGAAAGAGAGTTATTTGTGAAACATTTTTTCCTTCGCAGTGGAATAGTTGCACCAATTAAGATCATCTACATGACCAAAATAGTTTTGATGTGTAGAACTTTTAATTATGAATGAGTAATTAATTCCATAGATATCTTCATATATTGGATCACCTCATAATTGTGCGCCAGTACTGGATTCTTATGGAATATCTTGCAGCAAGTTATAATAAACAAAAAATAAAAGTTACAAGGCAGTAACTGGACATCAGCAGCGGCCGGTAGCAGTGTAGTTTCCAAATACGGCGCGACAACTGGAGCGCATAAATCAAATATCTTGTATTATTATTTGGTATCCCACAACTGTTCGCAGCCAGGACAGCTTTGTGTATATCTGTAAGGTTTTGCGATGTTTTTTTGCTTTTGGTTTAGCTTTAACGGGAAAAGCCATCTGTTGACTGTTTGTGTCTTTTATGTATAGGTTTATATGTTAAAAACCAATATCGTTAAGCACTTCTCGCCACGTCATCAAATTTTAGTATTAACGAGCCGTTGAGTCAGAATTGAAGCACACTAAACAGAATTAGTACTACAAAATACGTTAACACAGTACGTATGATGATGTGTTTCATGTAGCTATAAGGTGAGATGCACACTTTGGGGCCTATCTGAAGGTTCTAGGCATTAAGAAATTTGAAAATACATTTTTCATTCGTATTCTCGTGATCCCTTTGTTCAAACGGGTCTAAAAACTGTTTATTACCGCATATATCCTCACTATCCTTTGAATATTCACTTCATTTAAGTAGTCTAGTACTAAAGCTGCTCACTAGCAAATTTCTGGTGCACTTGTACCATCAATTTGTATAACGACTGCCGGAAGGCTGAAATAAAAGTTTTCAGCAGTCTGTTATACGACTTTGTGCATACTGTATGATTTCGTAAACTTACTAAAAACGAATAAACCTACAATGACTCAAGAACAGAGCTTTCGAAAACCAAATGACGATTTTTGACGCTTATATCTTGCATAAATAATGTTAAAGCTTATAGTCAAAGCCTTGTCGTATAAATATCGCTTTCGCTTTGCTTATTCACCGATATCTACACAATAAACCTGAATGAGCCTGGTCGCTTTCAATAAGTCTTTCAATCCCGTTCGTATCTTTTTCTATAAATCTCCTTGCGACCGGTTCCATAACGATGCGCACTCTTCACACAACACCAGTAGTAACCGGAATATTCTGTTCTGATTGATATCATTAATTCTGTACGGATCGCATAGAGTTCTTAAGTTGTCTTTATTCCCCAGAGAGGCGTACTGAGATCGCATTCCTGAGGGGTACAAGCGCGGTACTGTCCTTTATTGGTAACGAACGGTGGACTTGCATATCGGGAGTTTGAACAAGCAAAACTGGCAACGTGAGTATATTCCACTGGTTCGGTGAATGTGTGTAGACTCGCTTCATTTTGTTTATGTAGCCAATTGAAGTTTAATTTAAGCAATTGGAAATATACAAAAAAACATCGTATTATTGTGGATCTTGCGACAGTGGCTTTTACTGGATGAAGCAGGAATTATCACCGCTTAGGTACTAGATTGTCAAGACTGCCTTGTATTGATTCTATTACTCAATATCCACATAACATGGGCATATACCAAGTAAATTTAGTTCCTCGCAGTATTATGTATCCAACTTGACATGATTTCTACTGTTGATTGTATTTGCGCTTGGTGTACGTATGATCCATATAACCAAGAAAATAATAAAATACCTCGATCTGTAAACTAAACGATTCAACTAGTGTAGTACAAGTTTTTATCAGCCTTCATAAACATTTTGTTAAAAAACTGTAACACTTCCAAAAATATATATAAAGATATTTGATTCGCCTTATTTGCACTAGTAGTATATGACCACATGAAAAAACAGATACCTCAAGGCAGGTGAGTCCAAAAGAGCATGGTTATTTTTTATTAAAATAAAAAAAAAACTACGAGAGCCTAGACACCCTGCGTATCAAATTTTGAGTTTAGGAATCTATCTAGGTTTACTTAACCATGGCCCTATCAAAAGTGTGATTTAGGACTTGCATTGTCTATAAAATTTTGAGTATCACGACGTTTCGATTGATGTGCTTCAGGTCACCTGAAGACGATTGAAGATAGCACATCAATCGAAACGTCGTGATACTCAAAATTTTATAGACAATGGAAGTCCGAAATCAAACTTTTGATAAATCCACCTTGTCTACAAGTTTCAAACAACAGTTAACTATGGCCATTACTACTACCATCGTCAATTTGACATTACACACACACAAGCTATTAGGATACCTGGACGACAAATCTATGAACATGTAGGTTTGGAGAACATTGATTAGATTCATCTTTGTGTACTGAGGATTTGGAAAATAAAAATTGTTCAACTTCCAACAAATTCCATGACCTTCCTCTTAGAGCTTTGTAGGTATAGAGACTTGATTCTATTTTACTCTGACCTAGTGAACATATTCGGCAAATTAAATGTCTTGAAGATAAGCAAAAGCCAAGAGATTTACTCGGATATACTTGAACTCCACGTCATAATTTCAGATGTGTTGTACTCAGACCAATTGATATACATTGAGGGTTGAAAGATTTTTGGACATGAATGATATATATATATATATATATATATATATATATATATATATATATATTTGGCAATATAGCGACATGTTCCTTCAGTTGATAGTTCAGTCAATTTAGGCTTGCCAAGAATATAATGCCTAGATGGATTCTAGATGGAAGCTAGCAATCTCCAAACAGTAACAAAGTAGTTGCTTTCATGCTACACGGAAATGGATCGTATGATGTTAACACGTACCTGCGGAAGAGTTAAAGCAGATATTTCAAGAGCTATTGTATTCTGCTCACAGTTCGTTACAAGATAGGTGACAGGATTATTGTAGGGGATTATAGAATTGTGCACGTTGGTACTATGAAATTGTGCCGTTCTGTGAGATATTGTGCAATTGTCTTATCACAACTGCTATTAATGCCAAGGTCCAGCAACTGACAGCACTTAGGCACCACTTATCACAGCACAAGCCGTGATCGTGAATCTTTTTGGCGCTGATAAAAAACATGTCGCCACTTGACAGTGCTGTCACAGAACCACAGAACATGTAAAAAATGATAGAATAGTGTGGTTTCAGTACAGTGGAAGCAACGCACCCACAACAAACATGGTATCTAGAGACACATACATCAATAAGATCTGTTATGTTTCATACTCAAAGACCAAACTTTAATGGGGTCTTTGGGGATGTTGAAATTTAACACCATTCAAAAAAAACAGCCTCTAGATAAACTAACCCGCCACTGACAACTGTCCTTGGCATCTAACTCAAACCATTTTCAGCTTATCACCTTATTGATATTGCTGACCTGCCCACAATACCGGAGAAAAGAAACCAGTTTTTTTTCTGTTTCGACAGATTGGCATCTAAATTAACTATATTTAATGGCATGGCTTTTAAATATGTCACATGTTATTACTGTGGTGTTGTGATTATTGAAAACGTTGTTAGTGTCATGGACGACTTTTATTCCACTACATAAAAATATAATACTGAAAATGGTATATAGGTTTGTACATGACCAAATGGTATGTGCTTGGTTTTATATTAACAAAGTATTAAAAGGAACACTGTACTAATTTTGCTACGTGTCAGTACTACTCTAATCCACAGGGCCGCTGTTCCATTTCCGACCGCCACCGTGAGGTGAGTTAGCACTTGGTCCTCAAATTGTTTGCCCTAAGTAGACGGAGAAAACCGAGGATGACTGCTTTCTCATCCCACTCAAATTCCAATGACCATAACTAGCAGGCTAACTTGTGGTCTAGCCAAAGCCTGCGAAACTGGCACTTGACCTGTTCCTCCTCCTCCTTCAAGACGATCTTTATCTCAGCAGGAGGTTCTATCATACCTAAATTAAGAACCTTAAGAGTCTTAAAGTGATGGTTATTACAACCTACTGGGTACCATCAAAATTTTTAAATGATTTGTTAGTGAGTTATGGGGTGAAATTAAATGTTCAACAAATATTTCTCTCAATCTTTCCCCTTGTAATTAGACGTGTTTTCCCAACATTTCTCTATATTCCACTCCAAGAAAAATTCAAAAAGGAATCAATTAGAATCTAGGAAACTATGTAGCTAAACGCTCATATATCAATCAAAATCTTTCCAATTCTAGGAAAGCCTTTAATACTGCTTTGATATTGTATTAAACCATGTATGGTATTGAAACAAAAAAGGCAGTTCCTAAAATGTTATACTCAATTTTATAATAAATTCTGATTTATAACCAATTTCTATAAATCTAATTTCACGCTTGTGGTAATCAAAATAAGTTATGATATGGTTTGGCACGAATAGATTCAGTTAATTTCAATGGCAATTCAGATCAAAGAAGTACTTATTTAAGCTCATTTCACGATATAAATACCAATACGTTTATTTGGATTTGGAAAATAAAAATTGTTCAACTTCCAACAAATTCCATGACCTTCCTCTTAGAGCTTTGTAGGTATAGAGACTTGATTCTATTTTACTCTGACCTAGTGAACATATTCGGCAAATTAAATGTCTTGAAGATAAGCAAAAGCCAAGAGATTTACTCGGATATACTTGAACTCCACGTCATAATTTCAGATGTGTTGTACTCAGACCAATTGATATACATTGAGGGTTGAAAGATTTTTGGACATGAATGATATATATATATATATATATATATATATATATATATATATATATATATATATATATATATATATATATATATATATATATTGGCAATATAGCGACATGTTCCTTCAGTTGATAGTTCAGTCAATTTAGGCTTGCCAAGAATATAATGCCTAGATGGATTCTAGATGGAAGCTAGCAATCTCCAAACAGTAACAAAGTAGTTGCTTTCATGCTACACGGAAATGGATCGTATGATGTTAACACGTACCTGCGGAAGAGTTAAAGCAGATATTTCAAGAGCTATTGTATTCTGCTCACAGTTCGTTACAAGATAGGTGACAGGATTATTGTAGGGGATTATAGAATTGTGCACGTTGGTACTATGAAATTGTGCCGTTCTGTGAGATATTGTGCAATTGTCTTATCACAACTGCTATTAATGCCAAGGTCCAGCAACTGACAGCACTTAGGCACCACTTATCACAGCACAAGCCGTGATCGTGAATCTTTTTGGCGCTGATAAAAAACATGTCGCCACTTGACAGTGCTGTCACAGAACCACAGAACATGTAAAAAATGATAGAATAGTGTGGTTTCAGTACAGTGGAAGCAACGCACCCACAACAAACATGGTATCTAGAGACACATACATCAATAAGATCTGTTATGTTTCATACTCAAAGACCAAACTTTAATGGGGTCTTTGGGGATGTTGAAATTTAACACCATTCAAAAAAAACAGCCTCTAGATAAACTAACCCGCCACTGACAACTGTCCTTGGCATCTAACTCAAACCATTTTCAGCTTATCACCTTATTGATATTGCTGACCTGCCCACAATACCGGAGAAAAGAAACCAGTTTTTTTTCTGTTTCGACAGATTGGCATCTAAATTAACTATATTTAATGGCATGGCTTTTAAATATGTCACATGTTATTACTGTGGTGTTGTGATTATTGAAAACGTTGTTAGTGTCATGGACGACTTTTATTCCACTACATAAAAATATAATACTGAAAATGGTATATAGGTTTGTACATGACCAAATGGTATGTGCTTGGTTTTATATTAACAAAGTATTAAAAGGAACACTGTACTAATTTTGCTACGTGTCAGTACTACTCTAATCCACAGGGCCGCTGTTCCATTTCCGACCGCCACCGTGAGGTGAGTTAGCACTTGGTCCTCAAATTGTTTGCCCTAAGTAGACGGAGAAAACCGAGGATGACTGCTTTCTCATCCCACTCAAATTCCAATGACCATAACTAGCAGGCTAACTTGTGGTCTAGCCAAAGCCTGCGAAACTGGCACTTGACCTGTTCCTCCTCCTCCTTCAAGACGATCTTTATCTCAGCAGGAGGTTCTATCATACCTAAATTAAGAACCTTAAGAGTCTTAAAGTGATGGTTATTACAACCTACTGGGTACCATCAAAATTTTTAAATGATTTGTTAGTGAGTTATGGGGTGAAATTAAATGTTCAACAAATATTTCTCTCAATCTTTCCCCTTGTAATTAGACGTGTTTTCCCAACATTTCTCTATATTCCACTCCAAGAAAAATTCAAAAAGGAATCAATTAGAATCTAGGAAACTATGTAGCTAAACGCTCATATATCAATCAAAATCTTTCCAATTCTAGGAAAGCCTTTAATACTGCTTTGATATTGTATTAAACCATGTATGGTATTGAAACAAAAAAGGCAGTTCCTAAAATGTTATACTCAATTTTATAATAAATTCTGATTTATAACCAATTTCTATAAATCTAATTTCACGCTTGTGGTAATCAAAATAAGTTATGATATGGTTTGGCACGAATAGATTCAGTTAATTTCAATGGCAATTCAGATCAAAGAAGTACTTATTTAAGCTCATTTCACGATATAAATACCAATACGTTTATACTCGATGCAGTTCTGAGGAGCGTATTCTGACTGATTAGCTTCATTTCACCAGCACTTCACCAAAAGCCTCGTTCCAATGGGCGACAAGTCATACTACTTCTTCGCTTCTCGTTGGAGCGCTGTTATTTTCTAAACTTTGAGGTATCAAGAATTTTGAAAATCGTCTAAACGACGTAGATATGTCTGCTTCTCCAAAGGCTAGTCTGCTTGAAACTTTTTGGTTCCCGACTTTTCCATATAAACAGCGGTACATAGTTTTCTTCGCCTTAATAATAGAATGCATTGGAAAAAGCATGTACTACAAGTTAGGTACTATTTAGGAAAGCTGAGTTTGTCCTTCACAATGCATTTTGTGACTCACTGCATTTTAATACAACAATAAAAGTTTCTTCCGATGTGCTGATAATTTTATCTATTTAGAACAAAAGGTAACGTCGACATGAACCTTATCAGTAACAAATTTGCTACACACAGCAATGCAATTATCTGCTAGGTATTTCGCGATAGAAAGCGTTCCAATATATTGCTTTTGTTTTGTTGTGCAGATACAACATTCTGCTTGGCGCTGCAGTTGAAGTCTTCATTAATCACCCGTTCATACAACATTTCGCCTGTTAGCTATATCTCACCTACAGCGAAATCTCAATTGAGACACGAAAACATGAAATCTGCCTTAAACTGTACTTAACTCCTTCCGGGTATATACACAAGCAGTTACCCAGTGCTTATCTCATTCTACACGTCACTGTCGACTGTATCAAGAATGATTTGGTCAATACATTACGTAATGCGAAAGGTACAATATTGTTTACATTGTACAACATTCTTGAATACTTGTAACCTCCCAGGAAATAAATAAACACAAAGCTGGGGGCCTCTTGATATATACGAGTAGTGTGTGTGTTTGTGTGGGTGGCCGCAGTGGCGTACAAACAAATAGAATTCATTGACGAAGTCTCGTTTGGGGTTCCTCGAAGAAACAAAAACTTTTCACTTTCAACGAAGAACTTGTATCAAATCATACTTCAATGATCTTAACGTCTACGTATATCCAACAATAGTTGAATAACAGAAGAGAAACCACCAGAATGTCGTCAAAAGAACTAACCATGGATCGAGATTTCAATTTGAGATGAAAATAGTGTCTAATATATGCTTATTATAGCATGAAAGCAAATATAATGCTGAGCAACTGTCCCACTACCTACATGTCTATCTCTATTATATAGCATGTTGCAATGCACCTTGGAAGAGCAATCAGTTGTGGATGATCTATTAGAACTAAACCTTAAATACACCGTTACCAGTCTTATTTTGTTAGGCGTAAATGCACATCCACATTGTGTTGATGTGCTCATATTGCAGTTACGTAATATACGCTTACATATCGACTTATACATGGTATTCCGTTTTTTTAAATGTGTTGACGTTATCATTTGGAATTTAAAATAACAAGATTGCTGAAATACTTTTCCTGAAATTAAATTATCGTATTCAGAAATATGTGAAGATAGGTACAAACAATAAAAATACCAATTACAGATAGTATTTTTTAAGAAATATTTAGTCCATTAGTTCAAAGAACTAAGTTATTAATATCAAAAACATATTTATTGATATTATTATAGCTTTTGCAGGTAACATTTGAGGTCCCGCTATTATTGATATATTTTTCATCCTTGAAGAACGTCGCATTTGTGTGGGTTTTTAAACTTCTGCATCTAATGCTGCTTTGTGACAACAACTTTGGTATAATTTGAATACAAATAAACTAGAAAACAACTACTGCAGATACTTTTTACGATTACAACACGAACATAAAAAGGTAAACAAACATCAACATTCAAGGATACCGTCTGTCCGAAGAGTATCAGGAGAACCCATTAATATGAGAACGAATGATTCCAGATAACTTTGATGCAGTATTGTTCACATATTCAAATAAAACATAAAGTATTTTCGAACAGCTCCAAAAATAAAAGTAGTTTTGTTAGAAACAGTAATTTCAACTTGATCCCTTCACAGCATATTGAATGTTTACACTGTTGGATCGTCTTTTTCTATCAGCACTCAGCTGTGACAGTCCATTTTAGGCATCTATCATTTCTTCCTTCGTAGATTGGTCAAATAGTAGTTCTTTAAAAAACTCCGAAAGTTTTTGGATTGAAGTCTTTGAGAGCTCAAATAACTTACAAGACAATGATACAGGAATAAGGAATGACTCTTTTGGACTGCTTCGGATGTAATCACGCACCATTAAATCTCATCATGTGCGTATAAGAAACTCGTGCATGTGAGGATCCGTGGAATTCATAAAGATAATCCATGCTACTCTGGAACTTCCGAAACCTCGGACGTGCATATTGGAGGGCATGCAACATCCGGTAGCTACATGGTCTATGTGCTCTGATATAAAAAAGTTTGTAGTTACAACTAAGTCACATTATGAATACTGAAGACAAGCCGCATAGTAACAACAACAGAGAGAGTAGAGTCAAAGCAATTATTATGCTAGGGACATGCAATGAGAATGGAGCAGACAAGATGGCCAAAGGATGCAATAAAGTACACATCACATAACAGGAGAAGAAGAGGAAAAACGACAACACAATGAATGGAAGGAATTAGGAGAAACATAAGAGATCGAGCCATCGAAGAAGATGAGTGGAAGGATAGAAAGAAATGTCGATCGAAATGCGGGATGCGGCACAAGCTTAGGACCACCGCCTGACTGACTGATGAATACTGAACATATTTTTCCAATTCTAACATTATGCTAACCCTGTTAATTCTGTTCTATTAAATTACTTTATTTATTTAATGTTTTCTGTATAATAGGGTATTACGGGCTATAGTGTTATGGCAACTGCATCAACAGAAACCACAGCCATCGCCGTCAGAATATCTTTGAAACCTTTCTTAGAGCGTAATCAGCTTTATTTTCCGAAGAGTCTTCACGATATTTGCTAGAAAAAAGCCGCATAGAAGTGGCACTTCATGTCGATACAATTCGATGTATAGTCGGTTATCGTTTCGCATTACAAATTCCATAAAATACGATCGACTGCCCTTATTCGTTCGTTCTGGTCCAGATACATAAAAAGATATATATAATATTTTTAATTGAGCTTTATCCGACGGCTGCGACTCGTAAAATGTCGAGTTTATCTGGCAACGTTGATTTTGACAGTGGCGACAAATTCAGTACAAACAGGCCGCCATGTTTACGAGACGGGTCCCATAAAGAAGCGAGGTTCGCGCCCTGATGTCGCGTGAGTACTGCGCATCCAAGTACTTATCGCACTGATTAACTATCTCTACAGGTGGAATTAACTCTACAGTGACCAGACATTGCATGTCGAAGACAAGACGATTTTCGGCATGGTTCTTCCACATCAGTAAAGTTTTATTATTGCGAGGGCATCTTATTTCATTCATCTTAGTCTATGCAAAGCATGATTAGGGATACTCCTTAATAATTAGTAACAGGAGAATAAAACCTTCACTTATTTCAGTTGTTGAGAATCAGTTCAGTTTACAGAATGATATTTTTGTAAAATACTCGAGGAGAGAATGGATTTTATGAAGGAAACATCTGTGAATCGGGTAGGTAGTAATAAATCAATATTCGGTAATAATCATTTAAAATTGTATCATTGAACCTGTCGCAGAATGTCACGTGCTTACGGAATCAACCCTAAATACCCCAAATACTTCACACAAAATTTTACAACTCAATGTTAATGATGGAAGAGTTTAACCAAGCAAATGCATCTACAATATACAAGAATGTATCCAATGCTGAAACTACATATATGTATATTGATGTGATGTTTGATAGGCAATCAAGTATATCAATATTGAGATAGGATTTTAGCATTAAGCCTATTTAGTTTGAATAATACCTTAAGTATTTAGCTATTAAACAGCTTCTAGTGGCTAATCGTAAGTCTCCAAGTATGTAACCCTGAGACTCACTCAGCATGTATTCGTCAGATCAAGTTACATATGGAACTCGAATGAGCTTAGGTAGGTGAGGAATTATATTGGAGTCTTTTTACCAAATATTATTTATAACCATTTTCCTTTCCGCGCCAATAGGTGGGAGAAGTATTTTAATCGCGAACAGCTTACAAATAGAAATATAATATTTTCTTGACAAAAAACCACGTCTCTCATTTATGTCCATCTGCCTGCTCGGTAATGACTTTTGCGTTGGTGAAGGTCGTCCTATGAACTCTTCACACCTTGGTAGCTTTCCATACTTGCTGAAACATTGCAAATTGTTTACAAATGTGCCTTCGTGATACACAAAATGAATGATATTGAAAGATAACCACTTCTATGAGCCAAGTAAATTTTCGCTATATTCAGAATGTCCGTAACAACAACCCATTTAATTTTTTATGGAGCAAATCACCTATATTTATTTATATTGTCGTACATAGGATATGATTTTTAGATTTTTTCTTCCCACGCATAAGCCGTAGATGTATAAATATCACGAAATTTATCTAATTTATGACTAAACCTCAACGATCTCATTTCACATTTTTCTAAAGGGGATAATTTATTCATCGTTTGTTCTAGCAACTACTACAATAGATAACCATGTACATGTAACCTGTAACCTGAGTAAGTATCGTAAATAATTATGAGAATTTTATCTAGTTTTTAATAAATAGCGCCAAGTTGGTTGACACGTCCGCGTTGGGTATCAATTTATTGAACACAAAAACTTTGGTAATTTTTGAAATTATGAATGATTGGTAGTTTAAATTCAATATTTTTTAAATTTTATCTCGAAAGGCCACGGCTTCAAAATTCTATCTAGTATACGAATACATTGGAATTGAAATGGAACGTGAAACTTTTTTGGAGTCAAATAATAATTACCTAAAAGATAATTAGTAGATTAGACGTAATGTGATGAGAATATATTCCAAAACTATACCCAAAAAGATCAAATATATAAGTAATATAAAATGGAAAAATATATAAATTCTGTTTCCTTCTGTTATGTAACGAATATTGAATCAAATACAACTCGTCAATCTGATCACCTTTAATTCAGATAATAGGCAATAAAACAATCTTTTAACTGCGCTATGTCGGAAGCTAGAAATTTTTGTTATTTCAGGGATCTGCCATCGAAATCAATAGATACCTGATATGTGGCAACACATATAAATATGTGGTTTCAGGTTCGTCTTGAAAAACTAATAATTTGAAATACTTTGATATATATAGATTTATCGGAGTGACTTTTATATCAAGATTTGGGGGTAATAGATGAGTGCCAGTTAATCTTTTTAAGTTCACGGAGATCACTTTGAATGGTATGCCTCAGACACAGCTTATAACTATGAACTAGAAATCCGAAAAGCTTGGCATCCACCGCATACGTACACATATTATATTGTAGTGCGCCATTGAGATAGCGATCTGCCGGTTTTCACCTTGACCCTATTCGCGAGTATACCTTTGACCATGCCCGGCTGTTTATGAAAATCTCGGCAATTTGCCTTCTGGTTCAAGAACTTTTGAAGAAACGTTAATTTGCATACAACGGGCTCATGCGCCGTCCGGTGAATTTTACACAATGTCCGCACTTTGCTTTATCAGCTAGAGATTTTAACTGCCGAATTCAGAGGTTAATGGAGCTGATGTTTGTTACGAAAGGTATTTTTATATCTGTTAGATGTTGTCCCATAATACTTGTAATAGGTTAGCAATGAATTATATGTAGAACCCAAAATGTCACGGATCGCCTTGCTTTCGTATGTAATCCTAGCTGTTAAAACTCTTTCCGTATTTGAACGTATAGACTAAATGCCCGATTTGTTGGGTGTCTGCCATGCTGGGATTGCTGGAAATACTGATAGATATGCCTTTGATCTGAAATAATGTTAATCTGATTCCAGAACCCCCAAAAACATATTTTGACACTCCTAATTTTTTCTGTATCTGGCTAGTATAGGTACATATGGTTTTCCACAGCGACACAAAAGCCTGTTCTTTGCTTAGTATCTCCGCTATATATATTTGGGGTCGCTGATACTGAGATATCTTCTTGTGTGTCTGTGAAATTAATGCTATCAATAGCTTGGTAAAAGTGAGTCAAGTAGAATAGCTCAGAAATGCATACACTGTAATTCGCTTGGAATTAACAGTCTCTGTTATAATGGAATCTGAATATTGCGAGATCCTCTTGTAGATCTTCAAACTAACCCTCTTTGTTTTTTGCACAGTTTTGCTAGTTTCTGGTTGAGGTGTCTTTATATTACTACTATTATTATGGTAGTGCTTACTGATATCTCAGACGTAGGTTATCCTTCGTAATGTTTATTATGGATGTTACATTTACGTAAACAAAATGATGAAATTTGTACATAAATGTATACGATTGGGTCATACATCTAAAACCGTTCTCATTTGGCCAACAATTGTACAAGGACTTACGAACTGTAAAAAATATGTTGCAATTACACTAGTAGAATAAAAGTATTACTGAAGTATATAGTTCGTAGGAAGCCATAATTAACTCGTTTATATAACTAGTTTGGATATGAATTCACAAGAAATATCTGGAAATGTCAAGGCGAAATACCAACAATTTTCTTGAACTTTGCCCGTCAAATTTTCTTTACTGAAATTCTTGGATATTCCAAAACATAGAAAACGAACTTTTTTTTTTTTGCTTGGTGCTTCGCCGATAATGCAGTGATTCCAAGAAAAGGAACAGCAGAAGGCACAAAATTCATAAAATTCGGTGCTGACTTACGCAGGTGACTAAAATGGTAGACAGAAATAAGATATTATATGGAATCCTGAAATTTTCGCTATCACAGTAAATACTTCTGTCGCTCATGCGTTGGAAGTGTATGTAATTATGATAAAAAATAGCACTATTGGTAGACCAGATCACAAAAGTGATTGATATGTTGAGAAGATACGACAAGAGAAAATTTTGGGTTAGACTAGTGGTCGCTAACCTTTCCAATCAATTAAGGTACTTTTACAATTTCGTGATAAACAGCGAACTACCTAGCTGTAGGCGACGTAGGCCAAACATTTTAAATAATACTCATGTATATTTGGCATACATGTATTTGTTTGACTATTATTAATATACTGTAAAGAAGTATTGTTTCTCCCACTCTGAATTAAAATGGTATGTTTTTATATTCTCACTTCTACTTCCATGATATTTGTATCATTAGCGTTCACGTTCAGTTCCAAAATTCAGGCTTCTAACCACAGTTTGGCGACCACTGGGTTAAACCTACTGGAAACTGCTGAGGCATTACCATCTGTCCCTGAATTTTTGAATGTTTTTAAATTGGCTATAAGCAAGTTGGCAGTACTATCCACTTCTGCTGTCAAGACTGGTTGACATTTTCTCAGTCTCCCTTACGCCTCCACCAAATCTGCAGGTACGCCAAGACGCGCCTTATTACGGTGATGTAGTGTCCTGTAGGTGCAGACCGTCGGCGCATAGGGCTAAGGAAGCTTTTACCCTGATTCGGTCACGTCCGGCCCTTCGTCATCTGCCGGCCTCCTCCAGTTCATCTGTTAGTTTCCCTTGGGCTGTCCAACCTCTCTGCTCGTTCGCTTAGGTCGCCGGGATCACTTATTTAATTAGTAGGAATGGCGCGACGAGTAGACTAACGACCTTTCTTGACTTGGATTTAGACAAAACTTGGTTTTCATTTACTTTGGTTTGAAAAACTATTATTTAAATGGTACTTTGCTAACAGATGAAATTCTTGGGAAGTTTGGAGTACTCTCCAGAGTACAGAAGTGTTACATGTAAAGATGATGCTGTCATACATGCAACTATCTATGTATGACTCATTTACCATATTTTATTTTCAAATAGTATGCCTCCAATGCTATTTCGATAGTACTGTTATATCGTACCCTATGCTAGTGTTCTGAGTCTCACAAACGCTCTAAAAGTATATTTCATCATTGAGTTGTGCGCATTATACTCAATCTGGTATATTCGATGGAGCCCTGCCTATCTTCAATAACTGTACAATGAAAATTATATGCACATCACGTGATAAACAAGAATTTATTTAATTTTCATTCGTCTGCATTTTGCGAAACCCATATCGTTTGACACTAAAAAATGTAGCTGGTAGCTTGATCAAAATAGTATTTTTGGTATATGCAGCTGCCAGGTCCAGAAATTATGCTCTTTCACCCATGTTTTCATGTGTCTCGTAATGAACAAAACTTTGAAATTGGTTATATTTCGATGTATTAACAAAATCAATAATATATTTTTCACCCAGCATCATCTATTAATTGCAAATTGCTTTTTTATCATTCCCTATCCAACCTATGTCGTTCATTATTGATAAGATTATTAAGTTGTGTTTTTATTAAAAATGGAAGATATGCAGTATAATCCAAGTTTTTGAGTGAAAAATAACTGGACATCGACGAAGATTCTCTTTGATCATTGTAGTTTTATTGTATGTACCATCGCATGAATAATAACAGCAATGCTATGAGCTTCATGATCTGCTTGGGGAAGCCATTCTGCTTGCAGTCCTTTACCAGGAACCTCTTAGCTTTGCGAAGTTTGACAGAGAAGTAGAGTATTTATGTCCTACTGAGTGATCGGAGATAGGAAGGTTTTGTTCAGAAATAAATTCATCAGGAAAAAAAATAAATCAAAGCAATATATCAAAATTAAAAGATTCATGCTCGATGTTTACCTTCATGAAAACATCAGAACTACAAAAATATCTGAGAAACCCTCACTGCATACAGTACCATAAGTTTCCATATCTTTATACTTATATTATGATAACTTACTCTTAAAATATCAAGCTATAAAATATATTAAAATAATAAAATTTATGACATTTTGAGGGCTGCGGCGATGGTTATGGTTTTTTTAGTGGATTCCATCAACCTCACTGCACTAAGGAAAACAGAATTTAACAGAATATCAGATAGAATAAATTTGAGAAAACTAGCTTTGTATGCATGATGGGACTTGACCTGGGTAACCTTTAAACAGTCAATTTTGGAAGTCTGACAATGACTCAAGTATTGAATAAAAGCAAGTCACAAATATTTAATTTCTGCCATCTTCTGTTTAAATAACACAACAGTAAAAAAGATTAAATTAATACAAATTGCAACTATTATGTGATTAAAACTGTTAATTAATACATTTTGCACTATCTGTCTAACCAGTTATTTCATTTTAACACATCATCAAAATATATAGTACTTAATGTCTTTGCAATCATTTACACTCACACGAAATCTGTACTATGAACGAGTCGCAGTCTTCAGTAATTTTTTGAATATTGAGCGCTTTAATTCGCAGATTCCGCTGATGGAGCGCTTTATAAAATATTTCAGCACCTACCGCCCATCATATAACTATATGCAGCACCCACAGGACATATTTGCATATCAAATCTCGTGTCACGCACACCTTGAAATTGCGTCATTCGACCCTCTTCCAATTGTAGTACATTGCGTCCCGAATCAATGTTATTATTATCAACCTGCCTTTACGGTACTTTTGGCGATTGCTTGACTATCACAAGCGTGCGGGGAAAATATTGCAGGGATGCAAAGGGCATGGAACTTTTAGGCTGACAATGCCATGATAGAAGATCAAAAGAATACGAAAAAAATGGCCTCAGTATGAGGTGTTATAATATTACAAGCTGGAAGTGTAACTTCATTCCATTCTAAACGAATTGGCTATGAACGTGATGTAGTCGGAAGTATTTTTTTATTTGAAAGAATATATTTTTACGTATCATGATATGTAAATCGCTTTACGTTTGCTCGAATTGATGGAGAAAAATGATGTGAGAATATCATAAATAATATTTCTACATCTTTAGGCATCAATGGATTGGAGGTTATGGTATTATCTCTAAGAAATATCAAAAATATAAATATTTATTAACATTACCTATAATTTTCCGATATAATTCCATGAAACCGGTTTTTTGAATTTTGTACTTTATTCTGATTATAATCCTAAAAAGAGACCTCATTTTCAGACGAAAATATCCATGTACTGTAAATAGTTTTTCAAGAACAAACAGTGGTCCCTTTTTCGTTTAAAGTACTGTTGGAAGATTTGCCAGGAAAATCTGAAGAAAATTTATATTGTAGAGTTAGTTTTGAATCATTTATCATACACTTCCATTATTTTTAGAATATACAGTTGAAAGTCTTGAATAATGTAAAATATGTTAAATTAATGAATTAAGTGATTAGACATCGTTAAATTATGAGGTTTGCAAAAACCTGCGAAAATGGTTAATTTTCCAAGTATGAAATAATAGGTTTGAAATGGTTTCAGTCAGATAAAAATTATTACTGCCATACAAAGATAAAACTGTTGATTTATTCGATTCAAGTCACATTCAAGTGACAACTAAACGATTTCTAATTACTTAATTCATAAGTGTTACATTATATCAACTATTTTCCAAGAATTGTAACAGTAAATTTCAATAAATGATAAAAAAAGTTAAACAATAATTGAAAAACGACGTTTTGAAATCAAGTCTTGTAAGTTCATTTATGTTCTAGAAAACACATATCTTTATTTTTTTATAGTATCTAAAAGTATTCATTTTACGGATTGGCTAAAAGTTTGTTCTTTTTATAGGGTTACAAGCAAAATAATGGCAAAATCAATTATTTTATTAAAAAAGACTGCGTATTTAAGATACAAAAACGGGGGATTATATGAATTTTCTGGAAGAATTTGTAATTGGAGTGAATGATCAAAAATGAAAATTGATTTATTTTGGAAAATCATGTGGTATGTGGGAAAATGCTTCATACAAAAGATATGGACCTTTTCATTACCTAGAACTCTTACGATGTAAGTTTTTTTTATTGGACTTTTCGTTGAAGATATTGAGAAACCATTTCACCCTCGTAACTCGAATCAACTTTAATTTATCTTTCCCGATGACTGTAATCCATTCCCTTTCCAACAGTTTTCTTTGTGATAAATTTTCTATGACTTTTTGCTTTTTTATGAGGTATTTGCATTGGCCTATGCATGGAATGTTTTACATTTTTGTCAGTGACTTTTATTGTCAACCTACCGGGCGCCCATGGCTTACACTGGCCATATTTCATAACAGAAAACGGATCTGAGGCGCGGGGTATAGACCATCGTGTCGTGTTGCCCGGGCGTTTTAGCCAACAATACCCTGGGGATACAACTTCAGATTGTTTTCAGCTAGGGATAAATAATAATAAAACTGTAGTGTAATATCCCGGGCGGAAGGTGGGAGCGGGAGGTGCGGTAACTAGCGCTGGAATGTTGGAACCCGACGGGATACGGTAGGGATGGAGGAACGAACTGAAAAAAGACAAGGACTGTATGGAAGTAAGCGACTTCCATGTGTTAAAGCAAGGAAAAACTATTTGAAAGTCTAATCATTATATATTACTATCCATTGCTAACAGGATAATATGATTACCAAGAGGTATACAAGATGAAAATGACAACTATACCTCCAATCATCAACGGTTGACGGAGACTGACTTCACGTCTTTCTACAATCCAGGATGGGCTGGGGGTAAGTAGGGTTCTCTCTATTAAACTGCTTTATGTTGGATCAAATACACGACATCTATCTCTCTGGAATGTTGACAGTTATATGGTACTTACAAAAATTGGTACTTACAAAAAAATCGGCCAGCGGCTCAATTTGTCTACGCCTGAAAAATATTTTTATTGTAAAAATGAGTTTTCATGATTCTTGGGTCATTGTTTATCTGTGGGAGAAAATGTTATTGAATATGGATTGCTCTAATCTGTTGACGATAACCAAGCCTATAATTACTTCAAGAGGGATGTGTGAAAGAGACTTGCCATAGCTCAAATGAATTATTGCATAGTATATTCAATTACTCAGTTGAACATAGTTTGTAAATCAATCCAGCTAAAGCACTACGTATGTATATGAATGTAACTTATAGAATCATACCGTTTTGTTGTCTATCTGGTTTGTTATATTTTACTACTGGCGGCTTATTGAAACTACATACAATTAACATGACATAAAAGCTTGATTATTTTTTTTCTCAAATATCCCATTGCAATAAGTCAAGCAAATAGAGTTTGTTGGGCCGGCAATATTGCTGCCCGCTAAACGTAAAATGCGATACGTGTAACGGTGATAAGCGACAGTAGTAAATAAATTTTAACTTAATATGGCCATCCAATGGATAGCGGCAATTAAATACCTTACATAATTATCGGCTCGAATATTAAAAAGTTCATCGAGGAAATGGATCACGCGAAAAAACTCAGACGGGTTGACTTAATTATGAATTTTAGCAATCAACTTACATAAGAGGGAGGTTGTGGGACAGACAGCGAGATGGAGATTATGCAAACACGTCTGTTTATCAAGTCCGATATAATTGAGTGCCATGTATACCTATATATATACGCGAACGTGGTTTATATTTTTTAGATATAATTACAAGCAGGTTCACTTCCTTTTTGCTTGAAAATTGATATCGGTATGAAATAGCTGTATCTGAAGCCGAAGCCAGTTTGAAATGGAAAGCTCTCACTTGTACAGGTCTAACAGGTATCAAGATTTGGAGTGTAAACGAGGAGTGACTTCTTATAGAATGTATATTCGATCTGATAGTATATAGAGAAGTGTATGTTGAGGATTAAGGCTACTCAGTTTTCAGAATGAGGTGAATTGGCGACATAGTAACTGAAAACAAATACGAAGACATCTAGAACATTAATAAAAGTTTATGCGGTGTATGTTCTCCCCTATGCTTCAGACCTGCTATAGACATGCATGTTTCATCTTTAGCCTAGACTCATGAGTATAGTCTGGCGGTTTAACTGTAGAGAGCAATCGGGTGGTACATACGTAACCCAGTCATGGGTGTGATAGCAACATCAACTCATCTCCAAGTGTCGCCCTCTATGAGGACTCGCATCGGCAACTTACGAGGTCAAAGGTACTAACACCGGGACTGCCTTGAAGCGGCAACAGATGTCCCTTACGACATCTGTCAACAAGGGTGAAACGATTTACAGCAACATCCCTTGGTTCAGGCTCAGGTTTTTTTTTTTGGATACAATTCTGAGCGCTTTCTCAGTTTTCAGAAATATTCATCAAAATTAACGGAAAACTATAATAACCTATATACAGGTCACCTACCCGCTTTTTTTAGCTCACTCTAAACCAATTCGAGTATAAAGTTGATGAGTTCATCGCTTTTTAAAATTCATTTACTTGGAATCTACGGACCTTCCCAAAAATAGATATCGATTCCAAGAACCCTATTACCATATTCTAACATACCTATCTAATTTTGTCAAGCGACAATCCCCTGCAACATGTATTGATTTTTTGTGTTGAGGTGTGGTAGCTGTTTTTAAACCAATCTTAAGCGGTTGACATACGCCTTGATTCCTCGTTAGTGGACAATGATCTCACGAATTATTCGATTGTATCTCTGCTACCAGAAGCCGTCTAGCGTCACATGAGGTGATTTACTGTCTTTGGTGATCGGCCGCAACTTATATCCATCACCTTGAAAAACGAACGTTGAAGAGTTTTAACACTCCCACGCCTATACACTCGGCTGTCTCTGCTGTATACATGGTGAGTCAGAAGTAGTATCAGAAAGGATTTTCCCTTTTTACGCATAAGTATTATTGTAAGTAAAAACTCACGATATAATGGAATATAAACGTTTGACAATTTTTACATTATTGAAAATTCGTAATTAGTTTCTTTCTGTTCGTCTGTCGATGTACCTGCGTTTTTTTATCACCTAGAATCAGATAATTCTATAAAAAGAAGAGATAGAAAAAGTTATTTTCAGGTGTCAAAAATATCTCGAGGTTTTAAATTCTCATGGCTTGGGTTTTTCCATTTTGGGTCACTTTAAACGTAGGTAATTATTTTTGAAATGCACTTCAATTCCTTTTTTCGATTCAGAATTCAGTAATGTCATATATAGTTTTTTCAGTTACACACAATCAATTAATTATGTTTTGCGAAATAGCTTCAAGATATGTTTACAATAGTAGTAAAACCTTACCGGTCGGTATTTAAAATTTCAAAGAACCATTATATTTCAAAGGATTTTTATTTATTTTTACGATTATTTAGACATACCTAGACAGTTTCTGAAAGATCAAAACTTTTTTGTTTTTGCCCCAGTGCTATCCTACCGTTATGTGGGATAATTCATGGTTGTAGTTTCTAAGTTATATGGATTCTAAAGTTGGATTAGATATACACAGAATAAAAAAACTAATAACATTGATTCAATATTTTCTTAACGAAAATGAGCAAATATTTGAGATTCAGTAGTGTCCTGAAATCCCCATACATTCCAAATTTAACCATCCAAAAATAATTGTAAAATAGACATCTGAGAGGTACTTGGAAAAATTCTTTTTATTTTATAATGTTATTATTTTGGGCTGGGTGGAAGTGGTAGCGACAATGTCCATTTTAGATATGTTAGGTATATATGGTAACACATAAAAAAATAAAAACGTATAGGACCTATAAACATAACTGCCACTTCTAAAAGTTATCCGCTCGTCTTTCTCATTCATTATATTTTCCGCTGGACTCTAATTGAAATCACATCCGCAGCAATGATTATTGGTATGGTGGCGTTTCAGCTTCCTTGGCCGCCTTTATCAAGGTGCAAAAAATGAATGAACAATTTTCTTAAAACTAATGTTGTTGACTGACCATATGCCCAGTGGTAATTTATATATTTCAATGGAATGCTCATAGGATTATGTGGGGAAGCTGCTAGTCTGAATCTATGTTCAGCTCAACGCTCCTTCAACTCCTTAGTATGTTTGTATTGATTACATTGCCACTTTAACTTGTATTCAACAAAAATACTAAATATAAATTTCTTGGATTAATACCGATTTTAGTGAGAAAAAAAAATTATGGAATGTTCTGCACCTCAACTTTGATGGAAGCTGCTGAAACATCCTGGGTGGTGGAAGTCAATACCTGCGAACATTTTGAGTTAAAGTCAAAACGCTGTTATTTTGGGGGTAGCGAATTAACGTCAGCTTCAATAGATTTTCCATTTTTTCTGTACCTTAAGAAAAGGCTACGCCCATTAATTTCTTTGATCAAATATATCTGGTTTCAATTGAAGGCCAGCCGCGACGTCGTTTCGACGACATAACGACCCGTATTTGATCCTAAATGGGGAATACAGATTCTGATGGCTTCGACGTTTGACTATACCGGGTGGTCCATTTTACTTGACAAGTTTTCATGACACTCATGGAGGCTATCTTTATTGATTGCTCTACAAGCAGTTCTTATGTTATGTTATGTTATGTTATATTTCCAATGTAGTGGGAGCTTCTTTTAGATGGCTTCATAAAAAGAAATCGATGAGAGTAAAATCTGGTGACCTAGCAGGCTACATAACGGGACAACTTTATCCGATCCATGAATTAGGGTATTTCCGATCCAACACATCTTGGAAAATTCTGGCATAATGAGCAGGGCAACCATCATGTTGAAACCTCTCACTTGCCCTTCCTTGAAGTAGCATGTCGTCCATTAGTTCCAGTAAATTGTGTTGTTGAAAGTCTCCATATTTTTGCCCATCCAATATCCCTTGCATAAAATATGGACCGATCAATCTGTCATCAATAATTCCGCACCATACGTTCACCGACCAAGGGCGTTGATGTTCCACTTCTCTCAAACATCGTGGATTTTCCACACTCTGGTAGTGTATATTATGTTGATTCACCTCAACATGGTTTATACATCCAGATTCATCTGATAACAACAAACGAAAGAAAAAAATTCTATTTAATTCTATCCAATTTCTTGCCCACTGAGAAAATTATTACTCGTCAATGATGTTCAAAAGAAATAATAACAGCGTTGCCTACTGTATTGAAACATTTCGAAAAAGTACAAATGTTTTATTTTTCATCTCTTTAAGTTGCAGCCGGCTTAAAAAAATCCGTGATCAAAAGGTATTTGTTTTTTCTCGTTGAGTAGGATTCTGCAATAAGAAACATATGTGCCCATTGAAAAATATGGTTGAGCTTGAAAAAAAACCTTGAACGCTTTCAATGTCGAAAATATAATTCGTCATTAGGTCTTCCATATTGAACCCAAGAACTTTCCCATTTTCATCTAGAAGCCCACCGTTTTTGCGCTAAACGGCTCTCTCATGTTAAATGTACTAGCTGGTAGAAGGAACTCAACTTACCAATTGACTACGTCGTCTTCACGTTATATTTCCTAAAGTTAGCAGCTAGATATGGACGTTACATTCCGTTTCGTGTTCCTAGACATGAGTATTATTATTTATTATACCTAATAAGTCAATATGTATACATACGAGTATATGCGTTATGTTGTAGAAAATGGATGATATACTCAACAGACATTTCTGAAGATTAATATATCATACAGCTATATAAATGAAATCTGAAGCAAAGAGATGTAAATAAATGTGTCAACGGAAGCTGGTTTGTTGATAAATGTGGTTCTAAAAAAGAAGACGCCGCTTTGAAAATTCTAAAAAATTAAATAAACCTATAGAAAGAAAGTATACCGAAAAATATTTATTTTCAGCAAATATAAAAAAATTCAAAAATGCTTCTATAATGGCCGACATACGCTCAAGGTGTTAAGTATGGCGTATTGCATTGTTATTTAATAGAAACTAACAATTAACCTATATAGACCTGGTCTCCAAGTTTACTCGTTAGATGCGAACGAATTACCAAAAGCGACGGCCTGCAAACGTACGAGAATCTAACGTCTAGCACGCAGTGCACGCTACATATTATCAAAGTGAAAATTTTCCGAAATGTTATTGTGTTGTATTTTGACATGGTATGCAAATCTAACGCAGATTCAAAACCAATCTAAAACAAATCAATTTTATAGGTTATAATTACTATCGTACATATATGGTAATCACAACTCTCAGGTCGTATTAACGGATGTCGATAAGGGCTCATCATCCCCAACATAAATTAGGTAACTAAAAGTAAAAAAGTGTGAACGAACACAACATCAATTTAGGTTCCATCACAGATGTACTCGATGACAACGTGGGTTGGCCGTTATCCCGTTCCAATAATTTATACGTCAGTCATGTTAATATGGTACGACCTTCCATTTTCACTGATTTTGACGTCGCTTTAGTGCCAGATTTAGTTAGAAGTCAGATAAGTGTTTCTTGGGATTATTCTGGAATACAATTAAATTTTTTCTTGGTTTCAGTAAATCGGTATTTGCAAGCCTAGGCCAAAGTGCTCCCTGTATGTAGGCATACCTGCTAACATTAGCTTGTTCCTATAAATCTATTCGAATAGGGTGTTCGAAGGTCGATAGCAGACAGTTCCTATTAAACATGGTGCAATAAATCTCGAGGAACAAAAGCTAGTCCAGCATATAGGAATAAATAATATTTTAATAAATATTTTACAAATATACAAGTCTACTGTATCGAAATGACGAACTACTTGAAATATCTGCGTGTGCATGTACAATTATAAAGAACGTACATTGGATACTGCATACTGTGGGCAGGAAGTTTGTTGTTTATAAATCCTCATAAGATAATATCGGACTGCAATGTTGGACAGTAAGACTATTCACAGTTAAGATAATGACGTCTAACTCCTGTTTCGCTAAAAAAGTTTCACTGAAATGCTTAATTTACTTTTTCTAATCTTCACCATGCAATATAGAAAGATTGTATTTTTTGACAGCTGTGTTTAACTGTCAGACGTACCCTTTGGTCTTCTCTTTAATATCACTTGTCCTGGACCACTGGCCTTCCTTTTTTCAGTGTACAGAGTGTTGAGTACGTCTAGACATTTGGATTCCATCACTCTATATGTACCTGTGTCTACGTCTAGCATCCTATAATGGTCCATAATAAGTCCTGGTTTGGACATAAAACACTGTTATCGTGAAGACAGTTAATTTATTAATTTCAATGTTAGTGTTGAAGTCTTTTTATTTCTGTACATTGAAAAATACAGCCGAGATAGCCCAAAGATTATTAATTTTTATTTGTTAGCTATATTTTTCAATTGACGACCATGATAAGTAAGATGAATCACATGCTGAAGAAGCTGTCATTGTATGATACTTCAAGTGAACATCATACAAGTGAACTATATTGAAATTATATGATATAACGTCTCATATGCCTTGTAAAAAACAATTTTGTATCTTGTTGCGAGAATAGTGAGTAATGAAAGGGTATTGAAAAAGCAGCGTATACCAGTAAAAGTGTGAGAAAGAGAGACAAAGGGCACCGATATGAACGCTAGTAAAAAGCTGCAATAAAATTGTGGTGTAATGCAAGTTCTCCATAGTATGGTGGCGCAAGACATAGGTAACAAGAGCCTAACTAATCAAGAACTTTGGCCTTTGTCAGCATGACACGCGCATGGAGGACGGCCCTTTGAGCGCAGTTGAACCCTTTGAACGTAGTGATTCGAGGAGCGACTAAGGTAATCAGGTCGGAATAATCAAGCTATAGTAACAAAGCATATCACGATTCACCTGGAGATGCTAAAGAGGATCCTATCCAACTTGCGAGGAGTTTTACATTTGATTGTCCGGTCACAACACATTGAGACGCCACCTACAAGTCAGAAAGGAAGGATGATATTATGAAGATATGAACCCCGTGGGAATCACAGGCTGACTATACTTGGGTTTAGCGTTCTGGAACAAAAAAACGTAAGACTGACAGGACCTAAATCATACCTTCGCTAAGAACTAAGGCGACCAAAGCGCAAATGGGCTGGATGGTCGGCCTGTGCACCGGCATATTCGGGGTACCTTAGTGAACTTTGTTTGAATGCAATAAATTATGTTGTTTGATATGACTGATGCACATAAGTCCCTGGCTGGAAAAGTACTCTCTGATAAATATTGATAACGTGGATAAGCTGTTGTTCATCGATAAGCTCACGAGGATCCTCTGGTTACTGATTATCTCGTTAATCAACGTTGAATACCAATCGTGACAAAAGAACGTTAAACTTGATCAGAAACAACATAAAGACAACCTGTTCCAATTACCTCTTCTTTTAAATTACGGATCGGCCGTAAACCGAACAGCTGTCTTTATTTTTTTTCCAACATCGATCGAAAATATTATAACGAGAATTCTCCCGCGTATGCTGTGCGCATGTTTAAGATTGTACTGACAACTTTCTTAATTGTCTCATTACTCTGGAAATATTTTGTCATTTATCTGTAGTATATTTCTGATAGTACTTACAAGTTGAAATACTTGAGAAGCTTCAGATATCGATGATATGAGAAATGCAGTAACTGAAACTGACCATTAAAATGACATGTTTATGGATTGCTTGGAATGAAGTGTCTTCATGCTATGCCACTTATTGAGTTGTTGAAGCTATCCTCATACAAATACCTTGTACAGAAGGATTCAGACTGTCGCACTGTGTAGATCTGGTTGTGAAAAATTCAGCTTTATGTATTGATAGTAGTACAGCTGTGAGCGTTGATAAAATTTTAGCTAGGGCGTTGATTATAAATAAAATCATAGTAACCCTTCCTGTGATCTGTAGATGGTACAACTTACACAAGGCCTACAATGCTTTTTCTGCTTCATGTCACCGATAGCTCTCAAAGAGCTAATAACCAGAGAAATATTAAAAAATATATCATTCCACAATATTTTTTTATTATTTTATATCAAATGGGTACCTTTACCCTCACTAAGCAATGAACCTATCCATAGATGAGACACAAGAAATAATTTAACATTAAATGTTGGTTTCTAAGTTTCATATTTATGCTAATTGTAATTACAATTTTCAGCTGAAATTTTATCCTTTTGAAAAAAAAATTAATGCATATTCTAATCTTTGCACCAAAATACCTCATACCCATATCCTTAAGTCCAGAAACGATTATCATGTCTCTAAATTTGCAGGTCTGTCGTGTCGTGAACTGTTTTAATGTTCTGATTTTCCCCTGAAGATGCTGACAGAGCTGGCGAAACACGTGTCAAGTTTATGAAAGTGGTTTGGAGAATGGTAAAACTGTGCAGTGTTTTTGGTTGCTGGGTTAAAGGACCGAGTATCACTTATCTCACTGTGCTGTTGAACATCGGACAAAAATTGCAACAACAAAGTACTCCAACTACTACCACTGGTAGGCAGACTTTTTAATAGTACATGTTTTTCGTAGTAGAGTGGAAGTCATAACCTACGATATAAAAACTATTTTATTCTCAAGTGACATACATCCCATAATAATGGTAATAAGTGAATTCATTGTGTATTGAAATTACTTCATTCACGCGGTCTTAATAGTGATTAGAATCATTTCACTTCATACATTACCTTCCCCTTTCGCAGTTGGGATGTGGGTAATGCCAATGCTAACTTTCTCAATGGAACAAATGTGATAGTATCTAGTGGGATGCCAAATGCTGCAGTCAAATAAAATTGACTCGCCTGCCAATAAAGCCTCTGACTTATGAATCAATTCTGCGCCGACGTGCACCAATTGCCAGTATACAGGGCGTTCCTATACTTTATTCGGTCAACTCGTCTGAATGGACGGCATCTTGGAGCATCTCAATGAAATTCGAACTTTATATTTGGATGGAAACAGACTTAACTACGTATGTCGGTACTTCGGGATGGATATTACCGCCATTTTAAAACGACTTTATTGGTTGGGCCGCATATAATTAACATATATTAGTCGAGTGGGATGGCTAGTGGCGCTCTGCTCTGCGCTACTATAACGGCTCTCAGGTATTCTCGATGTTTTCCATGGATGCACAGGCAGTACTATTTGAATCTAATTAATTTGATTAGATAACTGGTGAGTACTAGCTGCTTTGTTTCGTAATAAATATAATATAAGTATTTGACGATTCAACTGACAAAGTCAGTAACAAAAGATATCTTGGAGGGTTTAACTTGGATATCTCTTATCAACTCCAGTAATTTTGTACTTTCAACTGTCATGATGAAAAGCTGGAAGGCTTTGTAAAAATCTAGCTCCATCATTACCCTAACTTGTACGCAAAGGGTAAGCGTTGTAGGGGAATGTCGAAGATGTCTTCCCAATCGGTGCTAGCGAATATCATTTGAGATTAGGTTAGGTTGTATGGAGCATTTTAATGTTGGTATTGCATATACTTCTGTCTTTTCAAAGTATAGGGTTGTTCGGAAAGTAATTTCGTTTTTTTTTTGTGGAAATGAAAAACAGTTTTCGTATAATAAAGAAATACTTAATTAAATTATATATTGGCCGTTCTGGTCCAACACCTTTTGCCATCCTTCTGGTAGTAGCATAAGCTCAAAAAAAACGATTCCTTTAAAATCCCACCAAACAGACAGCATCACTTTTTTTTGGTGAATATCGGCTTTGGAAATGATTTGAGCCGGTTCATCTTTTTTGGTCAATGACATCTTGTGTTTGACGTTGTTGTATACAACCCATTTTTCGTCCCCAGTGATGATGCGCTTCAAAAACGGATCATTTTCGTGATGTTTGAGAAGCGAATCGCAGACGTCAATGCGGCGACACAGATTTCTTTCTGTGAGAACATAGGGAACCCATACATCGAGCTTCGAGGAACTGTTGAATTTGATAAATTTAACCTCAATCCGATCTCACGTGTTGTTATTCGTCGGTTCGCATCAACTAATGCCTTTATCGCGCCTTTATCAGCTTCAACCGGCCTTTCCGAACATGGTGCATCTTCGGCATCAAAATTGCCGGATCGAAATTTAGCGAACCAGTTCTGGCTTTGGCGTACTATCAACACACCTTCTCCATACACATCGGTCAACTTCTATCTGGCTTGAACAGCATTTTTACCCTTTCTGTAGTAAAACAGTAAGATATTTCGAAAATGCTGCTTATCGCTCTCCGCTTTTATAAGGCACCAACCAAAAACTACTGTAGAATTAATTGGAATTTTTCACACACAAGCCTTGCTATATGAGCTCTCAAACCATATGAAAATTATACGGGTTAAGTAAATCCAATTAAATCCTCTGAAAAAACGAAATTACTTTCCGAACAACAATAGTTTTATGGTATCCACTTGTCATTTTCTATAGTAATTTCAATACTGCTGAACTAAATCACAAAAGTATGTTTTTTGTATAAATTGAATTATTCTGTTACTTAGCTAACTATTGGTGCTGTTATTATGAACAATCGTATGATTTAATCTGTACCATTGTTCGCTACAAAATTTAAAAAAATGATCGGTTACTCAAGCTCAGTAAAACATAATTAGAATAATAAGTAATCGCCGTGTTATCTTAATTGACGCAAAAAAAATATATTTTCTATTTCAACTCAAAGTCAATAATTATCATAGTATAGAAAAAATAACCTACGTACTGCCATGAACTCTATACGACGTCCTGTATGTGCCCTTCTGATGCATCATGAAAATGTCTCAATAACCAACGTCATGGACATGTGGAGTTAACAAAAAGATATTGATTTATGCGTGTAGCTACTTTCCAAGTTTCCTTAATAAGTAGGTAACTTTTCTCGTGCGAGGTTTTACGATGTAAATATTAATTACTACTAAATTGCCGGTAGTGGCTACTAAGAAGGTCGCTCATTTGTTTCATATATCCAAGCAGTGTTGCTAAAACTATCTATTATCGATAAAGGTACAAAAAGCTTTCCAGTAATTAAGTAATTAAAAAATATTTGTTTTTGATTATCCTTATCAGTATTATGTTGTGACAGCTGTTTCTGTTCTCTTTTCTCGAGTATTCATCACTGAAATTTTCTGTCAAACGTCAAATCACTGTATATTGCCCATGGATTGTGACCCCATACAATTTCATCTGGAGAAAGGTATACGTATCATCCAAAGGCATTTGTGAAAGAACCACAAAATGTTTCGTCTTGTTCGCATTAGTATTGACGTCACGAGAGATCACATTCGTGAAAATCACACAATGTTACTCGGGATTGATTATTTTAATAACCGTATGATCTTACTTTATTAACTTGTACTATTACAACACTTTGCTAAATATAACTGACAAGTTATAATTGTATTGTGATATAAATCTTAACTCACTGATAATATCTCGAGCTCGATAAGAATTCCAATTTTCCATTTCATTCAGAAATACCTGAAATTTTTCCAGCCCACACGGAACTATCGCAACTGTAATCACGCGTTATCTGAATCCCATCTAAGGCAAGCGGATAATTAACACAAGCAACAATTTTCATAAACCTCATCGAGCGTACGATTAAATCGGCATAAGTACTGATATCAAATGCCACTGTGCTAACACCATAAACTACGACAATTACAGTAAGTGTTTTATAATTAAGCCTCTCAAATGAGTAAACAGAACGATTGTATTTGCATAGGAATTCCCTCAGATGTGCCAAAGCTGTAATGGATAAAATAATTCTAAGGATAAACCACGACAGATATGTCGGGGGATAAAAATATTTGTTAACGTTTATCTCCCGTTTGTATTACATTTTAATCTCAGCGGCAGTTTTATCGAATGAGGCACCGAGAGTCGAGGAAACTTCAGCTGCGCTAACTGCCCTGGCAGCAGCTCTCATATTATATACTAAGATGTTCTTATATGGCTCGTATACGGAATTGCTAGAATATCGTTACTCAGTTGGGTGCAAGCAGCTGATGGCATTATTTTTGCTCGTTCTCTACTTAGCCAGCTTCTTTTTGCTCAGACCCGCTGTCAGCAGATCTCAAAATTAAGATGCATTTGCTTGATGGTATGTAATTCAGTTATTATGGTTTTCTTATCAGGAAAGTTGTCCTACTTCCCGTGCAATAAACTGAACTCGATTTTTGGATCCCCATTCAATATTTCCTTAACGTCTTCATTGATCTGGATATCATTCTGTCAACGCCAACTTAACGCGTATCCCTAGATGATCTGCTCAGTCTATTGCAGTAAATAAGGGGGCTGTTTTCTGACGATTAGATCAGATCTTGAAGAAATCTGTTGAAGCAAGAACAGATCCCGAGGTGCCGACGTTTATAGATCGGATCCATAGCTATCTACCACCACAAATAACAAACAAACAAAGATCCCTAAAAGAACTATGCTGCTATTGGCATGGACTTGGTGGCGGAATGCCACAACTTATTTAGGTTGAAATCTGGATAGAATAGAGAACATTGATCTTCAAAGCAAAAATTATCAGATTCTTTGAATTTTCCATAATTTTCATAATTTACTTCCAGCGGCTCGAGTTCTAACGTCCCATCAAAATATTCAACAAAATTATATCACTGAATGTCGAAAGAGAGCGAACATACCTGACAACATATTTTAACATGCTAAATTGCGCTTTCGTAATTATTTACGATCCATATTTAGCCAAAATGTAGTAATCTGTAGTAATAATCGCCAAAACACTGACGCCATGGATTAGCCCCTTAATGATTTAACCACGCCCTAGAATTCGAAATGTGTAGCGAAAATTTACTATGGTAATAAGCTGGATGTGTCGTAAACTTCTAAGTTATGCACGCAAGAGATTTCTCACTTCCTCTTATGACCCACACTCAATATTTGACCCCACAACAATTTCGGAAGGTAATTAGGGACCTCAAAAACGTCAAAAAACGAGGAGCTATATTTATTCGTGTTCGATGAAGTAATATTGCTTTCTCCCCTGTGGACCAATTATCAAATATTACAGTCATAATCTCTTCGTCAACGCCATAGTTGTGACCTATGACCAGAAGCTTATTAAAGATTGCACTTTCGTGGTCATAGAGAAGGGAAAAAGGATTACTGGACAGAAGAATAATTGGTAGACATCCGATAGACATTGAAATAAAATTTTTCGTAATGCATATGCCATGAAAAATCAAGAAAACAGTATCTCGGATTGAAAATATGTCGTAATTACAATGCTTCCACAGCCTATTGACGTTGGAAGTGAAAATGAGCCGTTATTGATTCTTCGGTGGTAGCAAATCAATTTACTTGACTCGCATTTTTCATCTGAGACTTTTTCTAATTCAAAATGTTGCATGCAAACGAGATAAAACGTAATTTTGCGAGTATCACAGCTACTCACAGAAGCGTTTAAAAAGTCTGCGTGATTCCATGCGGCGTCAGACTCGCCACGAAACCATCGGAAAAGGAATAAAAAATCCCCCGTTCAAACGTAACCTAATAAAAGTCTAATTTATGATTGAGAGAGGCTCGGCTCGCAACTCAGGTCTTGTTATTGAGACGCGAAATGCCCCTATAAATAATAATCAGAACACGAAAATGCGGTTCGAATAAACAATTGTGATACGGGATGCCGACCATCCGGTCAGATTTATTCAGTTGCCGGCGCAAAATGTTTCTGCATTTTAAATACAAGTAGCCGGGCGTTGGATTTATGCCCGTTTAAATGGTATTATACGATCCAGTCGTAAACGGGATAATTGCCATGTTGCGGTGAGGTGGCCCGTCAAAAACACGGAAAAAGACAAAATAAATGCCGAATCTTGACTGAGCAGTTCTGACCGTCTGCCTGTCTCCGCTGACACTTATAGTAGCACGCAGCAATTTTGGAAAATGCTCTCCTCTTGTGTAGCACCAATAATAGAAATTCTCAGTTTCAATCCTACTAAAAATCGATGCTGAGATGTCAGTTAATTGAGCAAACTAGACTCATGTAGATTGTAGACGCTCTTACTTGGTGAAACTCTTCCATCATGTAGATGAAACGTTGTGTGAAAACTATACAACTTTTTATCTGTAAACTAGACTGTTAACAAACCACTTCAAAGATCCAACTGCCATTTTAAGATATAGCGTAATAATCCTGATGAGTCCAGATATATCTGCACACTTCCATAAAGACAGTTCAATCGCATTTTGTAGATAAATCTTTGAGTGAATTCAATGGGAGATCGTTAATTAACTCTGACTGACAAAAAGTGGGTTTTTATGAATATGGAAGTCGATTTCACCATCCAACCTTGTTGTTAATATGTCCTCCCCAATCAATTGACTAGGTTGGGTGTAGCACCGAACTGATATAATTGCACTAAGATATCGTATATAATGTATCGATCGTGAACTATATTGGACATCCTTCTTAACATTATTTTTCGTTGTACCAGGAAATTAAATACAGTTGATCGATCCGTGAATAACTGAAGGTACGGCTGGCTGCGATGTAATAACCGCCGGACGAATCTAAAGCTTACTAGTAATATTCGCATCAGCAGAATACTCCTGTAACTACTAGTCCATTTGTGACATCGCCAAAATACATATGATAAACCTACTATCCAATTCTCACTCAAGCTTATGATAGAGTAGGTCATAGTTCTTAATTTAGATCAGTTCATGTGGAACACAGTGTTTAGTATGAATATACAACTACACTTCATATGAGCATCTCATTCAAAGGTTACCCAAACTTTATAGTTTCTAATAGTTGACCTTTCCCCTTATACACCTTATAAAAGGAAACCCACTGGATCTAACAACACAAGGAAAATCTATCGCTGTGATTTGGGTTCCATCACACATCAATATACGAAGAGGCTGATGAAAATGCAAGGAGAGCAGTGCGTCTGGAAAATCGTTCCAACTTGAGAATACCATTTTTGACATTAAAACTTACCTCAACAGCAAGAGCATCGATTCGTGGAACAGTATTTGGCGACATGAATCATCCAAGCTGCTCGAACTGAAACCATCAATAGGACCCTGGAAACGTGTTATCAGTAGTAGAGGGCAGTAGGTGATAATAACACGTCTAAGATTAGGGCATACAAGACTCACCCACGAATATCTCATCCGCGGTGAACCAGTGCCTAAGTGTGACATATGTGAAGTGACGCTTTCGTTAAAGCATTTACTGAGCGAGTGCCCATTATTTGATGTGCAAAGACTAAAAAACGATATTTTAAGAAGTCTCGAAGATGTTTTTGGACCACAATGCCATATACACAATTCACTTAAATATCTTACAGCCATAAATATACTACACAAATTGTAATAATAATCGCCACTAATCACCAATACGTGGATGCGGTTTTATATTCAAATAAAAAGAAATAGTTGACTTCAAGCAACATATCTACGTTTCACAAAAACATTATAAATTGCAAAAAAATATTAAACGTTATTTTAATTCATGGTAAAGGTAATTAATACACTGAGTCCATCTGTCTTTTGCGTTTAAGCACAAATAATATCAACAAGTCTTCGAATTTTGAATGTGATCGTTTTTTATGGGATCAAACATAGGTGTTTATAAATTTTGGATCAAAACGATTTTTATGGAACTGAACTGAAAAACGCTTAAATACTTGAACCTCACGAACTCATCAATAAAATGTCACAGTGCTTAAAAATTTTACAGCTCACAATCGTAGCAAAGGTTATACACGCGAAGTATTTAAACAATGTTCTTCAGATTAAGGGATAATCATATAGGTATACGCAGATGTTTTTCTTCAATTTACCGAGGCATGGTCTTCTAATTTATACCTTCTTCTGATTACTTCTTGTTAATTACAATAATTATAAGACTAGATGCAATAAGTACCAAACTTTACATAAAAAAATTCAGAATAAGTATTTAAAAAATCACTTGCAGTTAAAAATATGTACCCGGCTTTGCCCAAAAATATATATAGCCTGAAAGCATATCATTTGGAGAAAACCAACGATATCAAATCACAATGACAAAATGATAATGTTTGAACACATTATGTAAATACTAAGCTTGATTCTAAAAGTATATAAAATACAGATATAAAAATATAAGCAAAACTTAAAAATAATAAATAAAATTTTAAATTTTTTTTTTTATTGGGTATTACAACAAGGAACAGACGACTAAAATGTCTTACCTAATTAAAATATCCCACTTAAACAAAAAAGAATAGACATGTAGATGCTTCTGCACATTGATGATAGACATGTTGATTAAAAAACTTGTTTATTTTACAACTATTATGATTCCATCATTGTGATTGTCCTCCCTAATATATTTTATTTGGCAATGTGTGTTCTCAAGCCTAGCTCTGTCTGACATCCTATTATGAACTCAGTAATGTAAAAGTTCAATATTTATCACACCAAATTTTTATATTATTGTAACTCATATCTTGTGGTCCCTCACAATGCGTAAGATCTATCTCATTCTCCCTGATTTAATATTTCATTGATGATATGTATATAATTATAAGGATTGGCAAGTAGTAACCTGCAAGGTTATTTAAAATCACATTTCTAGTCACTTGAACAAGTTTGATAACTTTTTTTTATAATACAACTGTGAACTGTCGACAAATATAATAGCGATAAATTATTTTTTAACGGATTCACATCGTTCTGTTTTAGAAATATTCAACCAATTAACCTTCATTATTGCACATATTTTACGCTTAGCATTGGTTGACTATAAAATTGCTTATGACGAAGTGGAACAGCGACAAATCAGGATACAGGCTAAATTCAAATAAATTGAGCCTACTGTTTTATGCCTAAGATATTATTAGATTTATTGGAAGAAATTGTCGCCAACTCTCACCATGTCTGCATTCAAATCCATATAAAATTGAGTATTACATAACTGATTGTAATAAACCGCACATTTCCATGGTGTAATTATTCCTACAAATATGACAGTCACACTCGCTGCGGGGTAATAAAATTTATTAGTTTCATGCAAGATAAAGCAACTATGATTGTAAATTCTGTCTGCTGCAGAGCTGGCCGATACGTTCAAGGAAAGCCTTTTCACGATATCACTTCTACATGCAAATAACACCTTTTTCTAATAGGATTTATGGGTATCGTAAAAGCCCGCAATTATTCGAAGCTTATTTGTTCAGTACAAGTGAAATGAAGTGTGATCAGTTAAATTGTATTTGACGCACTCCATGTTGATTAACGTGTGTTACAATATTAATATGATATGCAAGGAACTCTTTTTCAAGTTCACCGAATTTCTTACGCTAATCGAAACTTCGTACGAGTTAATGAGAATCTTGCAATCAGTTCAGCGTTGAAAAAAAGATATATTGAACCACATGATAAATTTTAGAAGTTACATTTTTCTTCAGAGTTTTAATGTATAGTATTTAATTTTATATACTTGATAGTCTTGCATAGCAGAGTTTAAGTACTTCCAATAAAGTAGTTTTTGAATTTACATGTTTGAATAACAATTCACCTGACTTAATACGGCTGTTAGTTAAAACCACATGTGAAATTGAATTGAAAAAATTAGACCGAGTCGGGTTAACACTCTCAAAGACCACAGTGTTCTATTTTCATACTAGAACTACAAATTATTCGAGGTAGCGTTTTGTGTCTCGAGAGCTTATGCATGTATGTATTTTGTAATATATCTATGGTAGAATGTATTTGAAATCTCAGTTCTATTCATTCATCAGGCAGATCACCCCCTCTCTAAAAGAGAAGACCAAAGCAGATCCCCTATTTACTTCGTGGTAAGACGTCTCAAAATTCGTAGGTATTTTTATATTTTCGACAACGGAATTAGATGTGTATTTTGATTTCAACTATATACTGGGTGACTCATAGCACTGGGTCAGTCTGCTTAATTCGATCTAGTTATTCTGAAATTTAAATTATCATGAAAGATTTATGTATATAGGATCCAGAAGTATCGCGGATTTCAGTTGTAGTGCCTGGAAAGACTGTCACGAATATATCTTAAAACCGTTACTTAGCTATTTTACATGTATGTTTATAAAAAACTGCGTTAAGAGAGCAAGAAAATATATATTTATTAACCGTTTCAAATTACGTATCTAATCTTTACAGAATGTAACTGTAGAAACTGATTCAACCGTGTCATCTATAAACTGTATATGAAGCCTGATTAAATCTTTATTCCTTTCGATTACATGTTGTCTGCCAAGTCACGTGTTATGAGCGGAACAAAAAAAAACATAATATCTGGGAAAACCACAGTTCTCACCATATATATATATATATATATATATATAGTGTATATATATATAGTGTATATATATATATATATATCTATAAATCTACCTAAAGTCGTTACTTGTCACAACCAAACAACCAAATCCGCATTTGATATCTCATTTTGGGTAGGAATGTGAAAGCACATATTCTTGTGCCCCTGTCTTCGTATATATGCATTCGATCTGTGATTACAAAAAAACATTTTTGCATAATATAGTTGGTGGTTAATTTTGTATGTGAAAATCCTCGCCTCAATCGCGCCTTTTATAATTAATAATTTTAGAACCACGATTTATTATTTGAGCAGCTTTCGGATGCTCCGTCTACCTTGGAGGCCTCATCTGTTTGAAGTACAAGGAATCAAAGAAATTGAATTGAAATTCAATTGAAGAAATTTCAAGTAGAAAATGCGTTGGACGATCGGTGGACACACAGACGCAGATCGACAGACCGACAGACCGACAGACGGACAGGTCGACAGGTCGACAGGTCGACAGGTCGACAGGTCGACAGGTCGACAGGTCGACAGGTCGACAGGTCGACAGGTCGACAGGTCGACAGGTCGATAGGTCGACAGGTCGACAGGTCGACAGGTCGACAGGTCGACAGGTCGACAGGTCGACAGGTCGACAGGTCGACAGGTCGACAGGTCGACAGGTCGACAGACAGACGGACAAAGCGAGAGACAGATCGACGGAAATAAACGGCATTTTCATTTATGAAGTAGACATCAGGATTTTGCAAGAAACTTCACCATCAAGTTTCTATCAGGAGGGTGATTCAAGCTAGATTGTTTTCATGTACTATATATTCCATTTTAAGCTTTATTTAAAAAAATTAATATGTTCTAGAATACAGGTAAATATTTTAAACTTAGATTTGAGAATTTAGTGTAATAACCATTTTTTGTATACCACAGTTGTAACGCTATATATTAAATACACATGTGTATTCTGAAAATAAAGAACCTGAAATTGAAATAATATATATTGGTTGGTGATATGCTTTGCTATATCCAAATGCGAATTTATGTATGCTTTTTTTACCTTTTTACCTCCACTATTTATCCACGCTTCGGCATGACTGCCCCCTGTATTGTATAGTTTCCTCATGAACGTAAAGCTCCGCGTAAATTTAGGCTTCGCAGCTTTTTTGATAAAAGAGCAGGTAATATTATTACAACGAACGATCGAATACGCAATATAATTTAAAAACCTGATTCACACAGTCATTCGTGGATAGGTTAGCTTGTCAAATATCAAAAACAGCCTAATAAAAGTAATGTTAGTATGGCCCTGTATTGGCTATCACATCGATTTCATTGCCCGATGCTTGGACAGTATACTCGTTCTCGTATAGTGGACATTCATGGTAGTCACATACACACTATGCAATACACCTGATAGTTGTAAAATTGAGTCCGGACATTAGGAATAATATTTATTGATTGGTATCGAAGCTATTGGTCGGCGTGCTGAGAAAATATTAATTTAATATGAATTTCAATAAATTCTATAAGCGCCCCGGACTCTCCGATATACGCGTCATTCATAGGTAGGTATAATTCGAAATGGTATGATAGCAATGTATTTTATTTATCTTCCAAACTACACCATAAACAACTCAAAAATTGCGAAAAGACATAAGATGCATAATAAAATGTCTGAAGTTAGTATTGAGGTATTTTATATAACTGGTATCCGTCAGTTGCTACATCCAGATTTTGAAATAATCAATGTACTCGAATGTGCGGATAGAGGCGCTAGGTGGCCTAAGCTCTTGTAACGTTGGCTTAGACTACCTCTTCCTCTTGATTCATTGATTCATTAACGTGTGCAATACAATTATTTCATTGTCTTGCGAATTATTTGGTTGCAATATTGAATTTAAATAAACTTTTCCATTTTTTATCATTTTTTTCAGTACTTCTGATTTATCTTTCTTGTTGATGTAATCTTTGAACAAGATTCGGGTATGTTCTTGTTCAGAGTGACTCTGCTTATCCACATAATTTTTGAGTAATAAATCGGCCCTATATCAATTAAACCTATGGGTTCTATTTTTCATAATTGCTACAAACTTCAACTATTCTCCCGCTTCTGTTCATTCAGTAATTACTCCAGCTCCCGGAAACAGCTGTCAAGTATGGCAGTAGTCTTAGGTAATAATTAGTGATAATCACCATTTTGACATATTCAATATGATTCTCGCAATGGTCGAGTTCATATAAAACTTTGAATTACTCTTCGAAATTGAGCATTCAACAAAGATCGATTAGAGCTACACTATCCAAAATCCGATGACATTATTTCAGTCCTATGCTACTTCTACTTCATATCAAGATAGATATAACTATTATGTTTATCACCTCCATCAGCATATAATTAATCTAAACTGCATACTGTTAAAGGTTTATTTAATAAAACAAAACCTCAGGTTTCAATAAGGAGAAATCATCAATTATTTACCATCAAGAATTCACCAGTACCGATAGCACATAGTGTTAATCAGAGAAGATGAGTTTGAAAAAAATGTAAAGCAAGCAAGATAAAAAACAATAGTCGCATTCAAAAAAGGAAAATAAACGCACTACTGATACGAGTAATATATATGAACCCCGTATTTTTAAACTCATAGAAAGACGACCGTAGGCAGGTGCAAAGCTTGTGATGATTGCTTATCGTAATCTCCATGCTCCACGACAAATAGCTTAGTTGTGTCAAGTTCCGACTTCATATGCGAACAAGTCGAGACCGAAGCAAAGGCCAATAATCAAATTAAAACAAAAAATTACGTCGTAATTTATACGGAGTATACGTTACATCATTTTATCTGAAATGGGACATTTTTTAGTGCTGGTCAACCGGCTTGGAGACTTGCTAGACATTTTTGAGAAAGCTGAATGAGTTACGTTAGTAAGATAATGTTGGGAGAGAAAACAAGATTTATCAGTTTTTCAGTCTTCTCGAATTACTAGATTGGCTTTCCATATGTGTGTGTGGCTAGAAATTCGAGTGAGAAATATAAAATTGATTGAAAAACATTACACGTCATCCGTATAATTTTTTATCTAATTCACTTCACTTTTGCATCTTGGAAATTTTTTCGGGAATTTTAGATGTTGAAGGAATATACTTTTTTATGGCGACATTTGCACTATGTTTGCCATATGTATTGGTGTTTTATGAGTATAGCAACATATAAAAATATATATACCATAAGCTGTTCCCTTCACATGCGCCCCAAGTAGACGGAGAAAATCGAGGATAACTGGTTCCGGCTGAAGCAGAGAACAGTGCATTCCTCATTCCACCTAAGGATCAAGTGACCATAACTAGAAGATTAAGAGTGTGGCTTGGACAAAACCTGCGAAGCTGGCTGAGGATCTCATGATGTTTGATCTGTTTCTCTTCCTCCAGCCAGACGATATCCATCTCGGCAAAAGCTGAAAGTATTTGCATCTACATTATACATGTGTCATAAGGTTATTGATATATCAAAGCGTGCAAACACTGAACAGTTTGGACTAGCAGTTTCGGCCACTTCTCACCTTTGTATAGGAATAGAGCTCTAGATAAACACAGAGTGAATCTTATGCTGGGTATCCAAAATTTTTCCAAAAATTTGTTGGAAGCTCAGCCAACAATTTGTCAAACTGTAACCCTACAAGGTATCCACCACATCGGATATATCTAGTAAGTGTAGTTGAATACAGCTGCACGTGATATGATGGATAACACAAGAAACCATTGAAGCAATCATACTAACTCATCATCTACCACTGCGTAAAGTAACATAAACAACTTCAGGCGCTCTATCTAAATCATTTATCAAATGTATTGATCCAATATCGGGCAACCGAGTAATACAGTTAGGCCTTAAGATATATAATGCTTAACTTGTATTAGACATCGCAGTAGAAAATCATTAATTATTTTGGAATTAATTGCAATGTTCATTTAGATTTCTTGTACAACCATTATTTTTAGCATGCGCAGCTGGTATTTTAAATAATGATAAGTCGAACAAAACTGATTGAGGTATCAGGTTGTTCCAGCCTTAATTGAGGTCGATGAAGACACAAAACAACAAAACGATTATATCATTTTAATAGAAAAACTTAAAACCGCGCAGTTTCTTGAATATGGTTTTTCTTCTTTACTCCCACGCAAATTGGCGAGGAAGTATTGTGATCGCGAATTCGAGATATGGTGTTTTCTTTATGCTTCATGAGATATAACTGATTTCCGTCAGTCTGTCGGCCTGTCTGTCTGTATTCCCTCCGGTAATCCTTGACCCTATATAACTGGGAGAGTACTTTTCGGATGTTGATGAGAAATTGACACAAAGTCAATGACTTGAGGAATCCGTTAAATGACGGTGGGGAAGCTGTCAAAAAAGTGAAAACGCTCAAATTTCTCTTTAGACGTTTTCGGGGCCTCCAATAGTATCTAAAAAATTTTGGGTGGATAACATTAGGGTTTGGGGTGGCAAAGAGGAGATCTCAAAAAACTTAGGTGTTGGTAGAAGACAATCTGTCATCTATAAAATGTTGGCCCCAATAGTAGTTTGCACTTTGTGAGTTTCTCCTGTGAGGCTACATGTCGTTATGGGTTTATGGTAAGAAACCGTCAACAATGGATGCTAAGTAAAAATAATGCGTATGATTCATGATCTAACATGATATCATATGATATTTGTTGATATTTTCAAATGCAATTGGGCTCAAAAGCTCACTTTATTTACCTAGTGTGGATCTCATATAAAATATTCAAAAAACATATCTCGGGTTTAAAAATAACTGCGTTCGCACTATTAACTGCCTGGGCTTTTTGAACGCATTAATTGGATATTATTGTCTTTTTGTATCCTCTTGAAAATCGAAATGTTTAGACAGTGAAGTTGCTGAAATCATTATGTTATGTAGTTTCATTGTTTAATCACAATATTATTATGTTCAAATAGGGAGATTACCATTAGATGTGGCAAGAAGTCACATTTTCTTAAGAAAACCCGTTTCAAGTATTTTATGGAACGAAGTTAGTGAACTACGAATCATAAAGCACGAAACTCATCCTTCATTTGGAGGAAAAAATCTAAACCTACTCACCATGCACGTCTGGGCAATACAATTTTTCGATCTTGATATCGTGATTTTTCCTCGGTTTTCCTTTTTAAAATTACATCTTTCGCTAATGATATACAATTAGTAAACATAAATACCGCTTGTTCCGTTTCGCGTTGCAACGTAATTGCGTTCGATACGAGATAGGTTCACTATAGAAAAATCACTTTTAATGGTGTTTACTCACACAATTTTAATTAGTAGCCATTGTTGGTGATGAATTATTAGATTTAATAAATTGTTATTAAAATCATTGCTATAATGCATATATGTATTTTATTTTGAATAGGAATTAATATTTTTACATGACCCTTGAAATTTATTGTTCTGTTTGTAGTGGTTTTGTTCATGTGATACTCAAAGCAACAGATTATAGTACGAGTGTAGTATATTTTGGTTGGCGATAGTCTGAACATGTCTAATGCTTAAGATACCGTTCAGAAATTAGAATAATAAGAATATTAAAAAGTTAGATAGACTTTTTTAAATTAAAGATTTTATGGCCAATACCATCCAATGAAGCTTGATAGAATTGATCCATCAACCTTTCCTTTCCAAAGTCGGAGATATAATGGTATGGCTAACTATATTTCATGGTGGGTAGCGTCGTTTTAAAATTCATATCGACTCTCTTTCCCTCTTCATGTACAGATGCAGAAAATAGTTAAGCGGATTATTGGCTTAGTTTTATATTTTACTGTCATATACTTTTTTGCATCATATGAGGTTGGATTTTAACAAATTTGCCTTCCTTTATATGCTTGGCAAAATTGTCAGCTGAGAGCCTTTCAGCCAGTGTCATTTGCGATTGCTTCTGGTACTTCAGGCTGCTTCTTCCAGTGCAATGTTATGTTGCAGCTAAATACACCAATCATTATTGATGAGAAATGGATATTGCAAGAAATACGCCAGCATGCACGTTGCTGAAAGGTATTTTTTCAAATTAGGCAGTGAAAAACTCAAGAAATCATCAAGATACATAGAACGATTGAATGGTGTATTAACACCAAGTTAGAATATAGCTAGACCGTTATTAACGGACTTCTACACATCTAAATTCAAAACTCTGGATGGAGATGAACATTCTAAAATCCCTGAAATGTACCTATAAGGAATAGTCTAGAAAATGACTCGAATATATTTCATCTGGAAAAAGCTTCTATATATTTTATCTGGAAAAAATGTTATATCCATAACCTTGTGAGACTACGAAAACTCTGGCATATTCTGGCATATTCAGCAAAACTTATTTAATTCCCACGATGGTTGAGTTTACTGCATTTTGTCATACTGGGCTGCGTTGTGTTGGAATTTTCAATTAAAATCACATCATTCTGAACTCTATTAGCAAAGTTATAATAATAATAAATAAATGAGACTCAACATCTTTGATTGAGTGCCAGATTTAGTTGAAAACTGCATTTGTCTTGTCTGTGATCTCTTAAGATTATTTGTCATGTCGTTATTTGATCAACCCATTTTACAGTAATACATATTTCTTTGAAACTTGAAGATAAATAAATCTGAAAAAAAATACTCTCCTAATAAATTTATAATGTCCCACAAACTCGATTTGGCTAACTGTTAGCAATAAGCATCCAAACATAATATAGTCTTCATTTTAATAAGATGAAGATGATATCTTGCTCAATTATAATTCAATGAAGTGGTACTTTATTAAACATATGAGATCAAAGACTAGTACATATTTCAAATAAAAAGCGAAGTCACTTTGCTGAATACCATTACCTTTATAATGACCTTAGAAAACCTAATTTGCGTTTCTTTGAGTACGTGCGAATGAACGTCACTGCATTCGATTATATTATAAAAAAAATTGGAGACAAGTAGATATTTCTTGATGAACTGCCATTATCAAATTATAACAATTGAGGAAAGTCATGAGTGTGCGATGTGAGATGGTCTAAAAAATAATAAGCAAATGTCCATCTTTGGAATTTCAAGTTCTGTTCTGATCAATATATTGATTCTTGTCGATTCAGTACCAGATAGAAACATGAGGCTCCACATGGACATCAACGCTGAGCAATAGTAACCCTGGAGGCCTATCAAAGAAATAGAAAAAGATAAATAACCGAACCAGCAATCGGATCGACTTATCTCTTAATTTAATTTTCTGACAGAAACCATTCACGTCGCGCAGCCGTCTCCTTATCTTCCAGATCTAATTAAAATCGGACACACCGGGAGAAAAAGTTAATGAGATTGGAGATCATTAAATAAAGAAGAACTCTTCGAAGGCAGAGTTGAATTTGTCGCCAATGGTGATGTAACTGACTGTGTGTATTTGTCGACAGCGGAGGTAAAGGTGGTCGGAATCAATTGCACAGAGTCGACGTTCTTAATCTGAACTGTGACTAGGCTATTTCTCTTATTTTCTGAAATACTTCTTATGGCATTATTCTCGTTAGGTCAACGCTATGCAGTGTCTAGTGTTTTCAAGTGGTCTTAAATATGTATGGAACTATAAGAATTGTCAATGACAATGTTCAAGTTTTGCCCATTCAACAACTTCACTCACTCAACTAGTCCTAACAAATTCAATTGTCAACGGTGGCGCCAATTGTCGCGACACTTGGAGAATGTTACTCACCACACCCTTACCTGAGATAGTTATATGTTCAACCTGATAGCTCTCTACTGTTAGGCCGTTGAGCTCTGACGAATTTAGATAAAAGACGGAACATGCATGCCTATAGCAGTCCACATATAGAGTGGACAGCATATATAGTATTATTCGTAGCCTCTGACAAAATTATGTAGGTAGAACTGCTCGCTTAAAAACCGTCGATTATTGATATATGTCGCTTAGACCGTCCTTAGACAGTCCAAGTTATTGGGGATATTTGATTTTGGGAAGATGCTGATGGGTAGCGCCACTTGGAGAATGTTACTATGAAACCACATACATTCGAAAAAAAACTTTGATAACGGTTTGCATCAAGATCAAAATACGGAAAACAATTAACTTATGACATCCATCCAAGCTATTTATTATTGGCATACTATATCCATGATAACAATACTTTGTTTTGAAATTGAACAACTCGCTCCGAATTTACTACTGTTACTACCACTACTAAAAAACATTTATGATTTCGAAGCAACAAAAGTTTGGTACTGCTACCCCAGAAGTACAACCCTGAATAACTTGCAAGACAATCGACATAAACCGCATCTCATTTGGAGTCCGAGAACAAAATGTAACTCAGTCTAATCGGGTATGTTTCAATGAAGAATACAATTAATCATTTCAGGTTTATTAAAAGTCTGGTTTTGGAGCCCAAATGAAAGGTTTTATATGCCGTTATCCCGGATTATGTTTTTGAATGTTTTCACCCTCAAACAAGCAAATTTGTATACATGACAATATATTATATATTTTCTCCTTCTTTCAATCAGCTAGTTTCGGTATCAATGCAATATCAACATCTTATGTCCACAAGAGGCGATTGGAATGTTACGAAAGTGCTTCTTCTAACATTTTATCTTCCGGTGTTTTGTCATATGAAGCAGTGTGGAATCGCCATAAAAGTAATGTAAATTATTGGGTTGACACTGGCGATAGAGCAATTTTCTAAAGCCGTAGGACCTGTTTCCTTTTATGACAGATAATATTTTGATCATAATTAGTGAAATATGTGGTTAAAACCGTAGGGGGGGACTTCATTCTTCGATGAAAGCTGGGCCTTCCAAGGCTAACTGGTACAAAGCATACAAAAAATCTCATACAGTATACCGTTAGATATGAATTTTTGTTATTGCCAAACATTCTCGGTGCATCGTAACTTCCCAGAGAAAACATGAAAAATAAAAGTTTTCACCGGGGCTGGAACCGGTGCCATATGCCGTAGCCACTATACCACGGAGACGCTGAATAGTTTGACAGGACAGAAAGTAGATATGTGAGAAGTAGAACAGCTTGATTTTTTGAGGAGTTATAACGTCTGGAAGTAGATATGAATGAACACTGTTTCCAAGGTATACATATATAAATCTGCCATTATATTCAAGTAGTATTACAAAGTTTTTTTAAAATTTTCTCTGAAAGGGTGCAGCTTTCAACAACACCTAATAAACCATAAATTTTAACTTCATACTAATTTCTTTATCGTACAATATAAACATTGTTAATATGACGTAAGTATGGCGGCTCAGGGTCTCTTTAAGATTATCTTTTATATCACATTTGGCCATGGACAAATTGAACCATGATGAACCTGTTACACTCTTTTTTTTAATAAAGCACGCACGGCTAGTAATCAAATAGTACAAAAAATATTTTACTCGTAGAGGAAAAGGGAAATTTTTATATTTTTTCGACTTCACTAGCAATCAGGATATTTATACCCTATTAGCTGACTTTTTTATGGCTACCAAGTTACTTCACATATTTGTACATCTAGTTATGAGGAGAAGTAAACATTGGACGATTTCATCTCATATTTGTAGGTCAAGTAGCGATTAATTCAAAGTATTTTGGTCATGTTGATCAATGCAAGTACCAGTGATAACCACCTATTAAGTCGGTTTTACGATTCTATGATTTGATACAATTATAAATGGATCTTCAAGCCATATCTGAATAATACAAGCAAGAAAACCTAAATTATGTTGAAGTAGTTTAGTCAGCTTTCGACATTTTCAATGACCAAAAACCGATTCAAAAATCCTATTCAGACAAATCTCTTGGATAAAATGGAAACTTTGTTGAAATTCCTCACCTCTATCATACCGTTCACATACTCATCCTTCAGCTATCTGTGCATGAGTTACGATGTTTTTCCAATCCGCTATAAACAGAAAAATATAAAAAATAGCGACAGCAGGAATGCAAGTTGTTGGCGCGCTGGTTGCGTAAGCATTTCCACACGTTCGTGTGCCCACACGTAAACAATGGCATAGAATTGTCGAGGAAAACGGGTTGTAGAGCACACCGCGTACACCGAATGGCCTTATTCTATTCGACCTCCGATCTGATCGCTGTGTACAAGGTGGCTGGCAGTAATTGCACATACTGTGATAAAAATAGTCTCTTTGCTCAGAGGTTCGGATTTGCATATATCTGCCAAAACTCGAAAGGTCCCGTATGTCTTGAGGGTTGCGGATTTTTATAAGCGAAAATTTAAGATACCGTGGAGGCTCATCCTCCAAATTTCATCTGTGGAAGACTATAATTGTACTAACAGTGATGAATTAGAATTCAAAGTACTGCTAATTACATTCTTTTTTCTGTTTGTTCGTAGTACTGAAACTCTAAAGCAAAGTGATGAACCTTGAATTGCCACAATTTACCGGGAACACTCAAAAACGTGCATGTATGCTAAATTTACATGATTTTTATACATAAGAGAAAATAGTATTATCATTATTTATTGGCATTTTCACTCATCCAATGCAAGGGCTATCATAAATCGTGCATATATGCTATTTAATAATTAAAATCATGAACAAAAAATAAGACTAACATTACAGTTTTTCCGGAATGCTGCACGAAGTAGAATTCCATCGATTTTGTTAGTTTCTAAATTATTACTAGATGTCTAAACAAAAATCGAGCCGCACAGGTTCAAAAATTGAAAGAAGCATTGCGGGGGGAGGTGTAGCTTATTTGCCAGTCTGTCTGACCAGTTCGTCATGGCTCAACGGAAAGGCATCTGCCTAGAATGTAGGAAGTTGTGGTTAAGATCCTCCCTGTCGACAGAAAAGTTTCTTTTTAATTTTTCTAATTATTATTCGTTCTAAATTATTCATGCGAAAGCTGCCTGTCGAATGTAAATTATACATATAATAAGAGTAGCTATTAAGTTTCTGAATCATCTTATCATCCTGAAGATGATAAGGACGGGGGACATTTTCAGATATATTCGATTTTGTCCTTCCACTGTTTATCCTCAAACATCCACAATTTTTTAGACCGATTACCAGGATTATCTTAAATTTTTCACTGGCCGCTAATTAAAAACATACACAATTGACTAAATAACTTTACTAATGTTTCGGCTGCTTCTTCAGCATTTATAAAAGTGCAAGAATTGAAAAAATATCATTTTAAATTATAATTACACTTTAGACTGCTTCCAGGAGAGCAGTTCTGTTTTCAAACAAAACCTCAATATGAAAAACTAGAACAAAGGTGATGCATTTACATTGTTGAAAAAATAATAAAGGACACAATACACTGCGTCTTATAAGATATAACGAAACATACAGCAGTGTAATTCCTATACAAATTATCCCATTGAGTTGTTTTATTTATACAGACGCTACAAGAGAGCAAGTGTTGAGATTCTTCTCCAAGCGAAACAAGCGAAAAATTTAGGCCACACTTTTATTGACTCTGCTTGGAACAAAAGAAGCTCGAATCGTAATTAACACAGCAAGGCAGTGCCGGCAATAAGCCGTTAATGTAAGAACACAGTTAAACGGTTCCTTTCCCCAACAGCGAGCTAGCTTTTCATCAGGCACCCTCCCGATGACAATGCGCATTCCGCGGGGCACTGGAAGGGTTGGAATTATATTAATTAGATGTCGACCGACGACTTTATTACTTTCATATTTGCTCGCGCCCGGACTGGAATTTGCTCTCTCTCTGGCTCCATTTTCTGCGGTTCTCATGGAGAATTGAGTATTTTCGAGGAATCTTCTTATGCCGATCATAAGCGTATTGGTAGTTTTTTAAAAAGGTACGTGTATATGGGGCTTCGCGCACTCGCATACTTAAGATTAATGAAACACACAATGCGCATTCCATGGTAGTATGTGAGATTATATTTACGGATAGATTCGAATAATAATCCAGGAAATGAGCCCACTTGGGCATAAAGAAAATCAATGTAAAGCTGAAATTTCGCATGAACTAAAATATCAATTTCATGAACGTATGTGGAGGCTAAAAATCAGTTTTATGGGCAACAATGCAACAACAGGTATAAAGTCACGCAAACTGGTTTTTGCAAATATCTCCTAAATAGTTTACTCTTACATGAAAAGCTGCAATAATTAATTATTGCTGAATGTTTCTCTATGACGTTATGTACTATTTACGAGATGTCAAGGTCGATTTTTTAAGACTTTTCCTTTCTTTGCTATCTTGTGAACAAGTTAGTGGAATTTTGAAAAATATACGTTTGCTCTCCAGTATATTAAATATTGGAACAATATCAATGCTTTTATTTGGAAATATGGGGTAAGTTCATTTAGAGGTATATCAAAGATCCAAACATCGAGTAGTTCTCAAGGCCGGTCCTTCTACTATTTTTAATTATTCATCTTCAATTATTTTTTTAATTTTTGTTTTTATCTCCGATGTACTGCTTATTTTTAGAAACCAATGTATGAGATGTGTGTGAACGATCATGTGAGCCTACATATTGAGGTTGTTCTGTTTTGTTGAACGAAATTATGATTCACATCAGGAAGGACCTACAGAAAAAACGGTGAAAAATGTACGGGAATCAAACCAGGCACCTTCTCTTTCAGACAAATAGATACCAATTGAGCTACGCCGGCAACTCTCTCAATCAATTTGAAAACAATGTTTCTCCCGAAATTCAAATTTCTTCCACTGTTTGTATCTAGAAATAGAGTGTTTTGGAATAGCAAATACCTATGCGATTCCCTAATTTCTGCATCAGACAATCATAGTATCAACTAAGTAGTCAACATTCGTAACAACTATTTACTTGTTATTACGCAAGATGAAGACATGAAGAAATATTGAAAAAGATCTGGTATTTGTTAACCTTCCGCTTGCCGGACAGACACCTTATTAAGCTACACCAACATTTTACATGAACTAAGAATCAGAAATATATAAATTATATTAATCTATAAAGCTGACCTTATCTGAGGTCCAACAGAACAACACAAATCCACATTTTTTAAAACGTTTTAGGATTGTAGTGAGAACATAACTGATGAATCTAGTGGAGTTATTTAACGTTCATTTTAGTTGAAATTTTGATGTTATAACGCAACAGAGACATCTGGACCTTGTTAAACACTTCGAGCGAAAACAATGAGGATCTGCAAACGTATTCTCGGACTCTAAGTGGAAAGGATTTTCAGAATAAAAGTATGGAGAATAAAGGTAGAAAAGGCAGCATCACTTAAAAAAATCATCACTGGCAAACAGATATACTGGATGATATCGAATACATGATACATATGTACAGAATATCACACAATTGTCTTAAAAAAATCATAGCGATTGGAAAAATATTGAAAAATAGTATTTATCTATTCATCTATAACTATCTTATGATGACTTCCACAACTTCATGAGACATTTCAATAAAAACATATGTAAAATAACGCAGAAAAGCATGTGTCTTCCGTAGCACTGATTTCAATCACACACTGTAAAATAAAACAAGTGATGTTATAACCCCGTAGAACTAGACCTGCAGACATATTTTAAATTGATGCGTTTAGATAAGGAACGCTTGCAATATTCTTTAACACTGTTTTAGTTGAACATATTTTGGTTTCACTTCATTAGTGTGACTTTGTGATAGAATATCAGATGGTCCTTCCAAGACGCTACGTATATTTCACGAAATTGAAAAAAAATCAATCAAGTTTTTTCATTAATTTATATTATTATAAAGGGGGCTAGGTTTCGGCATCCAAAGCCTATCACGCGTCTATAAGTATCAAGACGGATGAGACAACTGGTCTAGAGTTGTATGCGTCGAAGCACCAGCTACTTAGGTTGATTATAGTTTATTTGGCGTACAAAGAGAATAGTACTGAGCGCTATTAGAGTATAATGTATGTTGCATTCTAACTGTGCTGTACAGCTTTTTGTTCCTACTAATATTAGAGCAAGATATCAGATAAATCATACGACAGAACGGTCGAAGCCGTTTATGTCATTTTTCATATTTACGAGCGACTGATTGTGATTTAGGAATAGCGTGTGATGGGTGCTAGTGGTGTGTATCTGATGGAATAACTAATGGTATGATAAACTCTAAGTGCCGTATTAATATCTGCGAGGTGTAAAAAGAAAACGCGAAGACGTAAACAATCGCAGGAAAGGATATAATTTTCTGTTTTTCGCTCCGCCTTGTGTTGCGTGCGAACACTGATACCTGATCTCACACCTCGGCGGTAGACCTAAACTGTATTCTACTAGGATTATTATTATATAGCTTTGGCCAATATAATGATACTAGACCAGCTACAAATTCTAATCGAAAAATGAACACTATTATTTGTACCAGTTCGCATAATTTTCCTAAAATTATTTCTAATCAGCGCAAAAATTTGATAGTTAGATCATTAATTTGGAGAGAAAGCTTTATAGCTGATTTACAGCGATGCATTGTGTAAAATACGGATGTAAATAAATAATGTAATGATTTTTTTGATTGCTAATGATTTCCTAGTACAATAAATTTTATTTGATTACTGACATTTTCAAATACAGATATATAAATGTAACGCAATTGATATAAATATTTTTCTAGCATATCTTCAAGAATATTTGAGGTCTAGAGTATGCCTCCTGATACATTGTATTTGACCAGCCTTAACTGTATGGGACAGCACTGATTAATAATTGATATCTGAAGATCTGTATACCTGTTATAATTTTTGTGGAACCCCTTCTTATTCTCCATACCTGCTCTCAAACAGTTTTCCTTATCACTCGAATAGGAAATGACAGACCAAAAATTGCTTCCAATACCTGCATATTCGCAATTATATCTAGATGATCTAAGTTGTAAAATATAACTATATTATGAATATGTGAACATTCAAATTGTAAATCAAAGAGAAACTGTTCATGTAAGTATCCACAAACTTCTTGCAAACCTCCAGGTGAATGAAGGTTTGTTAGATCTAATCTAAGTTATATATTAATACGGCACTGGTGCAATATAGGGCACTGAAATTAATGTATTGGATCTAAGAGCATGTAGAAAGTGAAATCACAAAAATTTAAAGAACATAAACTGCTTTTACAAAACAAAATCTGTTAGATATTTCGCTTGGCTTTATTTTTTTTTAAACAGTTTTAATCATTTTGTGCACAACCTTCAATCAATAGCATTACAGAAACAATATGACCTACCTCCATACCACCTGTCATGATGTATCATTTGTAGTATGGCACGGAGTAGGTATCTATTACTACAAGTTCACTATACAGTATGTTACACTAACAATATATAGATAAAAAGTTCTGTAGTTTTCACACAGTTTCACAAATAATACCCTTTCTTTCAGTGACGCGTTTCGATTTTTATTAAAATCATCGTCGGACTGTCAGATTTGACTTCTGACAAGGCTACCCAGATTACTTGCCAAATAATTAACTAGTCCTATCATGGATACAAAACTAGAGCTCTCAAAACTAGCATACTATCTATCCTGTCTAGTTATTTTTCTATTAAATTATGTTTTCATTTTTTGTGTCTTTCTTGGGGGACATATTTTTTGGCGATTGCATTTACACTAGTGTTAGGGGAAACCTCTACAGAACCTTAACCATCGCAGTTAAAACGTCCTTAAGATATTTCATGTGATAAACAATTTAATTTCTAAAGATATTTCAGGTTTTAAGATATTTTATTCCTTAAGCTATTTCATTCTTCTTAATATATTTCATAACTTAATATATTTCAGTAGTAAGTTAACTTAGAATACAGATAGTTGGAAACTTATAGTACTGTATCTATAAAAATTGAGCTTAAAAGATCAGTGTGCTCATTTACAACAATGAAGTCAGGGTTTCGGTTCGGTTTATATTAAATAAGGAGAATGAAATAGCTTAAGGAATAAAATATCTTAAAACCTGAAATATCTTTAGAAATTAAATTGTTTATCACATGAAATATCTTAAGGACGTTTTGACGGCGATGGTTAAGGTTTTGTAGGGGTTTCCCTCAACAGTAGTGTAAATGCAATCGCAAAAAAATATGTCCCCCAAAAAATGAAAACATAATTTAATAGAAAAATAACTAGACAGGATAGATAGTATGCTAGTTTTGAGAGCTCTAGTTTTGTATCCATGATAGGACTAGTTAATTGTTTGGCAAGTAATCTGGGTAGCCTTTGTTTAAAGTCAAATATGACATTCCGACGATGATTTTAATAAAAATCGGAACGCGTCACTAAAAGAAAAGGTATTATTTGTGAAACTGTGTGAAAACTACACAACTTCTTATCTACATGATAGAAGAGTTTCACCAAGTAAGAGCGTCTACAATCTACATGACTAACGATATATGTATGCTGCCATACTTGCATAAGTCTGTTTGTTTATCTTCACCATTCTATTTTGTATATCGGCCACATTGGGAACACCAGCATCGTAATTCATCCACCCTCAACCCTTCAGCATCGCTAGAGTTCGGTTGAGTGCCTCCGGCAGTAAGTTTGCCCACACCAACCCTTCCCCGACAGTTCTTTATCGAATCGTTGGAGCTGTCAGTGCGATGCTTAATTATTTTTGCGTCGCTCCTGATTTATGGGCGTAGCCTCTTAATTGAGAAATCATGGAGGTTTCCATTCCTCCTTTGATAGCGATGATGATGGCGAAATGATTTTGTGGCGTTGGCTGATGAGGATGTATTTAATTCATCTTGGGTGATCAATATTCGCTTGTTCGTGGGTTTTCCTTTATATAAATCAGGAACTGTAACAAACTGTCAAAATTGATTGCGCACAATGGCTACCCAGGTGACTTATCGATGAGCTGACCAAGGCTGATCCTGAGTATAAAACAAAGCTTCTCAAATCTAGCACTCTACATAAACCTGTCTAGCTACTGTTCAATTCCTTTACCTTTTTTGCTTCCTATAGGAATATAACATTTTAGCAACTACATCTACACTTGGTTCATTCCTTAAAATATACTAAAAGCATAAAATAGCTTAAGGGATAGGACCTGAAATATCTTAAGGAAGTTTCAAGAGGGAACTCTACCTAGAGTAAGTGGCGTTTTGCATGGGTTTCAATATTTCGTTTCCAGTATTCCAGTGCTTATTTTTAAAAATGATAGAATGTTTTTTTGTCCCAAATAGTAGAGAGAGGTTGGTTCTATGCTCGTGTGAAGCCTTTTTCAGTTTTTGATGCAAAATTTTAGATACTGTCGCGAAGGAGCTCGGTTCAGCAGTAAAAATATGCTCACGTACGGTGCCACAATATTGCATTACAAGCGCGTAATTTTTAAATTATTGAAAACATTTTTGTGCAAATCGTAGAGGAAGGATAGCTCTATGCCCTTGCGAAGCCCTTTTAAGTTATTGATAGATCACAAAAACATCCGAAATGAGTCAAACAAGTCAATATCTGAAATTTTGTAGCAAAAGTTGAACATAGTGTTCTACACAAGCATCGAACCAAGCTTTTTCTATTATTTGCAAAAAAATAATTTTATTATGTTGAAAAATGAGCGCTGGAAACGGAATATTGGAAACCCATACAAACGCCTCTCATTCAAGGTTAAATTATTCCTTAACGGCTTTTATTAAACTTTTTTAGGCATTTCCCTCAATCGTGGTTAATACTAAATAAAACTATATTCTCCTGATTCGCAGAAAATATGTAATCATTCAGATAGCTAGAGAGGATTTGAATAGAAGGTTAGATTTCAGATATTTAGTTTTATATTTATGATAGCACCTGGGTAGGTAGGCGTGCGAAATGCAAGTTGGTCGGTTTTCAAGAAAAGCTAGCCTAAAGTTTAAAAGTAATCCAATTGTTGCCAAGCTGTTCGTATGTGGTTTTTCGCATGGAGGAGCAACTAGCATTACAGAATGTTGCAAAACACAATTTGACAACTCTGGAGACCCACCAAAATAATGGCGGATCACATGACAGATATGACGGTTAAAGTGTCATTCGATAAACTTCAAATTTCCTTCCAAATGTATACACAACTAACCTTATTTACTCAGGTTGTTAAGATCAGTTTTTGGTTTACGTTCGAGGGAAGGTGCGTTAGAAAATTCCGTTAGAATGTAATTATTGTTCCTGTAAATTTATTTTATACAAATTTGGAAAATAAACACTCTCTGTTTCAGGTAAGTACAAAAATAGCCTTTTTATTATTAGGGTCTTGTTTTTACAATCCTTTTTCACGATGTAACTTTCCCAACGCTCTTGAATTAAATTCACATTTAAATTCCAACTTGTACCAATACAAATTATTTTCAAGTTTCTATCCGAGTGCAAACGCGAAGAAAAAAATTAACAGAATTTTCAAGGACTCGAAAAAGTGTCTTGTAGAAAAATATTTATGGGTTTCCTTCAGATACTTATTGCATGAATTTGCGCAGTTGTGGAGATCACTTAGCAGATTTTGATTCCCCAAATGTTACGCGAGACAGATTGCTTCTGTTCTTGATTATTTCATTATTGTTACTATTATTTTTTTTACTTTTTACTTGGCGAAACGCCAACAAGTTGTATATTCAGGTGTCATAGCGTAGCAAAAAAATATGGAATATGAAAATTCTAGTTTCTCATAATCATTCAATTATTTCTTACTTACAAGTTTTATATAAGTTTACTATTCATTACAGGTATCAAGAAGAATCGAAGATCAAAACATAGACTTAACCATTTTTTATTAATTTTTGATGCAAAAATTATCATATTTCACTATAAAAAGACTAAATAAACTAATTATTTGAAAATAATTTTAATAAGCATTTTCAAGGGAATTGTTTATTCTGAGTTGCTTTTATATTGAAAAAATTAAAAAGCTCTTGTGTACATAATTGAGAATTAAGGTAAATTTTACATAAGCACGCGAGACAAATAATGCAGTGGTCCTTGTGGCACAAAATATTGTCCAACATTAATAAGTAATATCCTAGCACATGAGATAAAACTTGATCAACCGCTCATCTCCGTTAATCTCAAAACTTTGATCATAGGTGTAGATAAAGTGTCACCAAAATCAGGGCAATCGTGCATACGCAGGTTCGAAGGTTACGCAAGAGAAAACTCACCAGCAAAGAAAAACATTATATTATTATAAGTTATGAATTAATTTTGAAATCAGTATACGAGGCAAATAAATATGCTACTAAGTAGTTGTCATTTAATTGCACCAAGGACCCTACGGAAAAGGTAGACATGGAAAAGACTATCAGCTTATCAAGAAGATCAAGAAACGCTGATATTGAGTAAGAATTGTGCAACTCATGGCTGCTCAATGAGCTTTTACAAGCAGTATAAATTAAGCTTCATACTGACAGCCCTAACGATTCGATAAAGAACTGCAATGGAAGGGTTGGTGTGTGAAAGCATTCAGCTTGAGGCGTCAATTGAGCTCCGGGGATGTTAAAGGGTTAGAAGTTAATTAATTTCATGGGCACTTAATAAGGAGGAAAATTGGCCCTTTTTATCAAGTGAAGAATGGGAAAGTTGACAATCCTTTATATGCACTTCTCAGTTGCAACGTATTCTGAATCATCATAATTTTTTGAATTAAAAAAGCTCATATTTTTTTATAGATTATATGACACGTTGGAACTACGAATCTCATTATTTTCACATAGTCTATGCATCAGTAACTTCTGCACATATAGCGAGTTCTTGTGACATTAAATATAATTTATACATTGAAATTTCTGAAAACAAAATGGTTACCCAACAAACTCCCGAAGGTTTCAACAAAGAAAATGTATCACCATTATAATAATTACAAAAAATCATCACAAATAATCAAGAAACAAACTTCAATTAACTCATCTTTGATTTAGCATAATATTTGGAGATTTGAAAAAATCTAATTTATGGTCACTTATGGTCTAGTCAAAATTATTTATCCAGATGCATATCTTTCTCTTTTATTTGCGATAGCGCTTGAGTGGCTATTTAAATAGTAACCAGAGTAGTCATTGTAGAAAATCAAAATAAAAATCTAAAAATAATTTAAATAATAAAGCGGAACTCGTTGGAGATTCTAGATATTTATTCGTGAAACGTGGTGAAGTATATACACAATTTGGATAGACTTCTACAATGGGTTCTCTCAGGTTATTGCAATTTTCTCATAAATTCTCAGATCTACCTAAAATCTATAATCAAAACTAGGAGTAAAACGCTTCCATAGAGTTTTATTTTCTTATCCATGAACGTTGATTTTGCAGAAGCTTTTAATTGCAGTGTGATTGATCTTTGTGATAAACTATACATATACTCTACATATAGCACAAGTAACAGAGACTAGGAAATGTCAAATTCATATAAAAGTGTAGTCTGTGTACCGCATGAGCTTCATAATCTACTAATCAACACTTGTCATTCCGTGAAGCCTAACAAATGATGGTACCATGAGAGAGGTGCAGCTTTTGGCACGTTATCCATCAATTTTCTAGCATGTCGACGTTGGTGCTGTAAAAATAAAAACTTTAATTAGCGTTTATTACGTGTCTTATGTAATCACTACGAAAGCCATCACTAAAAAATCGTTACAGCCTTGTTCATGTCACTTGATATAGGTAGGTTAGATTAGCCATTATTTCCTTTTTGTTTTTTATAAATGACTCAAGCAGTGCTACACCAAGCATACAGGACCGTAGTTTATGTTATATATTATATCCGTTTGTGTGTATTAGTTGTGTATTAGTATTGGTTTAACCAATAACAGAAAAGTGGCATCAAACAAAAAATATTCTGTCAAGTGTGATGCTTGATTAAATGTAGCTTGATAAGGAACTCATCAAAGGTAGTTTGCTATATAGCCTTTGATTTTTGATATTTGAAGGATATCTGTACGAATAAGCCAGTTCTGAAATCCATAGCGATCGAAAAGTAATCTGTGCTAGATTTGTATCTTATGTCAAATCCACGTTTTATCCATGCGAAGATTTGTCTAGTTTCTAGTTGTAGTTTGTTGACTAGTATAGTAATAGAAAGCTAGATCTAGTATAAATCAAGAAGTTTCCTGAAAGGACCACAGTTATTTAACAAAAAAACCGACAAAAATACAAAGAAGTACAATGTGAGGTTATCTATAAAAAAAAGATGGACCCGCCCCATTTTATATCTATCACCAGATCAGAGAACTAACTGAGTCAAAAAATATCAGCCTCTCGGCTACTGCTCGAAAAGTAGGGATATGACAACCATAGCTTCAAACATCTGCGCATTGTTCATTAGATGTACTTTATCAGCTATGTACATGTACACGTGGGACCTTTGCCCTCAATTCAGATTGTGTATTCTATCAAGTTTGGAAAACCAGGTACCAGATACTTTTAGTGGAAGGAATGGCAAGAAGAACGAAAAGAAGGAAGCAAAAAATAGAGAAAACTAACAGGTTCAGATAGAGAGAAAAATGTCCGAGTGATATATTTTAAAATTCAGATAATGCTTGATTTATTGCAAAATATACACCTGTAAAATTTTAACATGGTAAAAAGAACACGTGCTAAGGGGATGAAGGCTGCACTTTCTTTTTGGTTATTGTGATTCCAGTAATTTTTTATTTACGAAAGATTATTATTGACCAGGCTATGTAACAATGTTTTTTTTTTGTGATTCTAAATATACTTTTCTTGTGATCCACAGTTTTTTTGGTATAGATCGTGATTTTGTGGACCCGAAACATTAAAATGGAGATCGCATCTTATCATCCTAAGGATATTTTGAACTATTGAGAATTTTCATAAAATTATTGATTTTAAGTAAATTTTATTCACCACTCTATCTGTGTTTTGCTTTTTTATCACCCTCTGAACTTTCTGATGAACATTGTCATCATACGTCTATTCAAAATTCTATCCCAAGCCGGCACTGTCAAGCTGCAGTATGTTAGTTCTGACACCTGATTAATTAAAGGCAATTTTGAATAAGCAGCGTGCTTTTAAGAAATCGCGATTTTGACCTTGATCTTGACTTTGTTTTCCTTTCTAAGCACACGTACAATCTATGCATCTAATAACATCGCACCGTACTACCATTTCCTGAATCTTTGTTTTCAGTGGTGTCAGGGAGATAAAAACATTTAAGAGATGTTTGATGAGGATAATCAATCACCAGTCTGATTTAGAGGAGTGGTCTCAAAAAGTAAACTACCGTAATACTGTATGTGCGAGCAGTCATGTGGAATATGATGGTAAATGTCATGTCAATATATTGAACAGGTGGTTGTATTATTTTAACTCTGTTTTAATTTTTTAGGATATTGTAATAGTTAAATTCCAAGAATTCCAAAAATTAATTGATGATTGATTTTAAATAGAATTAAATAACGTTTTAACGGAAGACCCGTGACCAGACAGTTCATCAACATGACTCATCTTTTATCGCTGGCCAATTAGGATCTGTTCCCCTATAGCGTGTTATGTAATGCGTCAATATTACCACTGTGTTTCTTAATGACACCAAGCTTCAAGAGCTGGCCGTAAAAGAAATATTCGGAAACTGAAATTTGATGCACCTACAAGCACAATGTAAATACAATAATATTCTGACTTTTAGTAACGTACGTCAAACTGGCCACTAAGTTCAACGCTTATTGGTCATGCCAAAAACCCTAAACGAACTGTAGACGCGTGTATCTAGCACTCGGTGGCCACTATGCAGTAGATTGCCACAAGTCAATATCGTTGTATGTAAAGCATGCCTTTGATCAGATATTTAACGAACTTGGCGATCATTTTCCACTGTGATGTGGTTAACTACGGTTGGAAAGATGTAATTTTATGTTAGTGCATCATCTCTGCTATAAAGCTCGGCGGCTGAGAGTATAAGGCAAAAGGATTGTATATAACTATCGCAGGTAAGGGTGTGAAAGCATACATCAAGAGTGCTGAGTGGTGACCAACCGATATTATGAAATGCCAACAGCGGTAGCAGATGGACATAACGATATAAATTGCAAACGCAAACTGAACTACAACGTCATCCATGTTACCTAGACTCTCGACGATGCAGCTGGACGTCAATAGACGACAAATAAAGTATTTATGTAGTACATAATATACTTAAAAAAAGTGAGGATGTATTATAACAACATAGCAAGGGTAGCATTGAGGGGCAAGCCAACTGCGACAGACAGATGCCTGAAATTATTTTCAAACTACAGTGACACGCGCTTATCAGTATAATATCATTTTAAAGTTCCCAACCTCTCTAAGAACGCCCCTTATTTATGATGGCTCAAATTTGTCAGTCCCTATTGTATCACCTGAGTAGCAAAGGGAAGGCTGTCTGAAAGAATCGTCTGCGATACTTAATTGCTACAGCAATTGCTGAACTGCAGCATATTTTCACCAAACATCTCCCAAACCGACTTCTCTCTGCGCCATACTCCGAGTGGAAGATCCTTCTCTCTCCCTAACCCCTACCCGCCGATTCCCCCGCAATCCTCCCGCGCATTGGTACGTGACGCGATCTTGCGAATATCTGTTCGAACTTGAGATAAATCATGAGTGGAGCGAGTCTTCCCGACGCAGATATGCCAGTTTATTACGTCGATCTATACATCCCGCAGAAAGTGATGAATGGTAGGAGGAATTGGGACACTTTATCATGCGGGATACTCCAAGGGACACTGCCTTTACCAAATTATACGCACTGAATTTTCGTTTTGCTGTTTTGTCGCCATGTTACCGATAGAGATCTGTAACAATATAGATTTTTTGCCATTCTGTTGTGCTTATCGCTATACTCACCTTGCGCAGTATATAATAGATGACCTGCCATCATATTTAACCATAACAGACTAGCTGCTTTATCTACGGAGGAATAAAGAAGAGTTGTTACCGTTGAGGTATCATTTCTGCATTGTTGACAGCTTGTAGAAACTTTACGCGCATTTAATTGTATAATGAAACTTTAATAGCTTAATGTTATTGAGATAAGATGCAAATATCAGATTTATATGACAACATTGAAATTTTCTGCTCAGCAAAAGTAAATTATTTTATGATAGTTTCTAATACCTAAATATGGGTTACACTAAACCTATTGGGAAATTTTTCACAACAAAATTTGAAAGACCTTGAGATGTACTGAGTGCCAGTCCATACAATGTATTCTTTCGACAGGTATTCGCGTACCAATAATGCAGAAATACAAGAGAAAGCAACGACGTGCAACACGACAACATAAGAGAGTGCACTTTTAGAAGTGCTTGATCCGTCTCGAAACGTTCAGACAGTCTTTATGGGCACAAGTACATATGTTTGCTTTTAAACCGTCGCGTTGGATAAGGATTTGTACGGGGACTTTTTTCAGAACGTTTACGATCTTTACTAGCAGGACAGGCATTACGTTTCGCTTACATACAATGAAACCGAGACCGAAACTATGTTATACTTTCTCAGTGTACATGTGGTGAAACCTTTAGGAAAGTAATCATTTCCATCTTAATTGCTTCGAGATTTCGAAGTGACCTGACTATTATGGATATTGTATTGAAATACTTGGAAACAAATATAAATTATCATATTTGTTTCCATGAACAGACACTTATTCTCATCAGACTGTCAACGAGTCTTTCTGATATTTTTTGGTATTCCATGGTCCTTTTAGAGCTCGAAAAAGCCTGTTCATATAATAACGAAGTATATACGAGTATTATATATCTGTGTGTATGTGTGTGTGTGAGCGGGCCACCCTCATATTTATTTCATTTATTGAGCTATCTTGAGAGAAGAAAGGCGTATTTTTGAGCCAAGTGGCGTCCAGTTTTTTCAAAAGCCAATTTCGATTCCTGCTGCCTATGCGTATTTTGTCTAAAAAAACAGTAATATGGATTTTAGATTTTTCAGTCTCTGAATGTGTCTAGTAGGCCTTGCCATCGCTTACAATTCGTTGTTATACTGTAATCTCTTTACTAAAGCTTTGGTTGCCTGAGCACCTTTTTTCAAGTTTTCAAAATAAGATGATACTACAAAGCATCCGGTGATTTTTTATTCCTAATATGAATTTGATTGGTAGCCCCTTGTTTTGGATTTATGAGCAATGCAAATGCATCATCTGTACTGTACTTTATATTTTATTATAGGACATACTGAGGTCTTCTCAAAAGTGCTTCTTTGGAAGTATTTAAAGATGGTAATGTCATAATAATTCTAAGATTTATTTTTTCATAGTTTGTATTTTGAGTGAAGCTGCCAAGGTGGCGGCAAAGCTATCAAGCTGGCAAATATATTTATTTATATATTTATAAACCTTGGAGATTCTTCCTCTAGGTGCCGGAGGGTAATGAAAACACGAATGTGTAGAAATTTTATTTCTATAGAATCAAATACGAGCCACATTCGGAAACATGTTGCTTTTTTACATCACAGTAGTTTTTGCTCATAGATAGACTTTATTTCCTACTTTATATTATTTACATAAACAAAGCGGCAAATCATATTATGCAATACATGTAAGATTTTCATGTCAATATAACTAGTGAATTACGGTATAATATCCATTAAATAGTATGACAGAAATGCAGTAATTTATTTAATATATACGTATTCTATATTTAATCAAAATTTTCTACTTTTTAATATGATTAATTAAACATAGGGCCTCTTCAATGATACAAGATAGAGAGAAAAAGAAGTATTTAAAGTATGTGTGATTGGTATGAAATCAAAAAAATTTTCTTTCAAATTTTATATCAATAACAATTATTTAACAGACATATAGTAATTTATTATTTAGGTATAGCTATTTTTCATCCATATTTGTTTCTTTTTAAATTGATTTCAAAATGATTGGATTTATCAAAACATATATAAATTAAAAAAACTGTGATTTAAATCTTCTGTTCTGAGAAAAGTTAATTTTGATTTTAATTTTATTAGCAACATAATAGATTAAGGGTATTTGATATCAATTTTTTCAAAACTTCATTCTGAATGGTTCTTTGGATAAGGCTTAAATTATCCTAAATTTAAAAAACATAACGTTATGCTTAATACTTTCAAAGATGTTGGGTCCTTTGAAAAAGTAGACTACACACAATTTTTGGTTATTTAAGATGCCACCAGTTAACAGAAGATATGTTTTTTGTGCTGCATTCATTATAATATTGATAGAAGAGAACAAACCCTAATATCGACCATTGGGTCATTCATACAGTAACAGAATCGCTTTAATATACTGTATAAATACGTCTGTAAGATTTGCAATGTAAATGATATAATAGTCCAACTTCGTCAGACGCATAAAATACAACAGTAATTAGTCAGTGGACAAAATGGTGTCACGACAGTAACCACTATAATTTCCCGCATACCGGTGCATAATTACAAGTTATCATTCTCCAAGCATCATTTATAATATTTGAAAAATCTGCTTGGAATACCTATATACCTAGATTATGCATAACAGTTAAAGTAAATGATCTATTAATTTTATCTCCAACACTAATGAGTTGGTTTACATAATAAAAGAATACACGCTGGAGTATTTATTAAAACAAACAGCAGAAGTCAAACTAAGAGACTTGAACAGGTTATTTTTTTACGCTGTTAACGTTCCGGGAGATCTAGAGGTAAAACAATCGAGGACAGTGGTGGCTCGACGATTGAGGTAATCAGATAAGTGAAAAGATGTGAAATCATTACCGTTGAGACACTGTAAACTTATTCCTAAAGTACTCCAAGGTTTTTTGATAGATAACCTCACGCAAAGACCCACTGCGCGAGGATAAATGCTGTTCAATTGACCATAAAGATAGATTGTAACCATCGGGGAACAAAGTGCACGGTAGCTCATTCCACAATGCCGAGGTTCTCCAAAAGAATTTTTTTTTTTGGAACAGGTTTGTTCGAAGCGTTGTTAACTCGACCTGGTGAGGATGCACCCGATTAGCTCCTCTAGTATTTACATTCCGACATCCAGAAACACAATTTTGGGTATTCTAAACAAGTCATTTGGATATATTTTTTTACCTCGTTTTCATCATGCTTCAACATAATCAATTCTAATAATATCGCAGCGTTGGTGTGACAGATAGTGATACTAGAACTAGGTAGTCAGCCTATACATAATTTGTTCCTATACCTGCATTATAAGATATGCCTCCATAGGTTATTAAAAAGTTATTATTAAGTTTTCCTCAATAATATGATTATCGAGTTTAATTCGGCGGGAGTTGCCTTTCGGGTTGCCAGACCAGACTGACAAAATTATCAAAAAGTACCTCTCGAGATGATTTGCTTGGGATGAAAACAACGGTAGTCATTAAACATAAAGAAAACTTATTGTTAAGTGCTGAAGCTTTAAGTGACTTTAATCTCCAACTTTTTTTTGTATTTTGATCATACCGAACAGACCAAATATTTGCTAATGAAATATTGAAGATTTCAATAAATATTGTGTATTGACTGTATAAGAAAGCTTTTCCATCCTCACCTGCTTTTTTGCCATCTATTATCTCATTTAGAACTTCGTCATAGGCAACCAGCTAATCACAGAAGAAAATATTCAAACAACGGGAAACTTTCCTTAGAAAAGTAATTTATCTTACGAATTTCAAGTACTCGAATGTAATTAGCGGAACAAACGGAAGGAGCTTAAAATTTCTTTATCATCATACCAAATGTCTGTTATGAATTTCAAGCTCAAAATTCCTGGCTATTATACTACATACAGAGGAAATTATTTCAACTTTGAATTCTTTCTCTCCCCCATGATACTTAGACTACACTGTAAATAGGAGAATGTGAAAATAATTCTGACAATTTCAAATTTTTATTTCCCCTTTTTAACCTTTAACGCATTAGCAAGGGAAAAATTCTGATCGTGAAGATTTGCGATATTGGGATATATTTATTAAAAGAAAATATCATGAACCAGTTAATGTATGCTAAAACAAGTTCTATTCATGTAGCTTCATTGAAAATTTGCCGATAAGTAATGCTATGCAACTCAATGTCTAGCCAAAAATTGTCTCAGCCATTTGATTAGCCTTACAAAATTCATATTAGTATCGATTCATCGAAGATGTGAGTATGAGCTCAGCAAGCAATTTAAAATTATCATTCTGCAGCTACGCCGTCTAGTTTATAGTGGAAGCCATCAAATGTTACGCCTATGTGCGCCAGTGGTCTGGCCGCGGGCGTATCGTGAGGACCTTGGCAGACGAAGGCCTTCCTGCAACATACATCTTCGACTTATCCCACTTATTATCTAGCTTAATTTTTCCGCGCAGCTCTTCGCTGACCGGTGACTGGATATGTACGACGTAACCAGCGAACACATCATGAAATAATGTTTCCTAGAAATGGAAGCACTCGCTGATCATCTGATGTATGTTGAAAGCCTTCACTGTACAAGGTGTCTGTTGAAAGGTGCGGTGTAGGAGGAATGATACGTGGGCAGACCAGGAGTACATCACCTGATAAATGGTGGACAGTCGCTTCAAGGAATCGGATTTCCAGTGCTATCTATGTGCGTTGCGGATAGACAGTATATGAAAAAATCTATACTTTATCGATGTGCTGGTGGACATTGATGACTCAGATGTCTGTTAAATTATGTACCTATATTCAGCTTGAAACCAAATAACAGGAATTTTGTGAATCAATCCAACGGACGTGACATATCATTATATTAAAAAGAGACGTTACAGCATCTTAGCACTTCAGAGGTAAATATTTTCAGGAACCATCATTTTTCTTCTCCTTTCAGTGCATATCTTGTATCGATGTTGGTGATCACATAAGCGCATCGTACTTTGTTCACTGCCATTCTGAATAATTCTGCTGATGTTAAGCCTGTCCATTTTCTGATATTTGCTAGCCAGGAATCTTCATTTGATCGTTTTGAGGATTCTTCTGTCTTTTCTCAGTCCTTCTATTATAGCGTAATTGGTAGTACACGTATGACACTCCCAGTATTCGCCGGTAGTGCGTTTTTTATGCTTCCAATCGCTTACAGGCATTTTCAGTAGGGCTTCATTTTTACGAGGCGTTATAGAGATAAGCGAAAGTAGTGATGTAACATCCTAAAGATTCAAACTTCACTCAAACTGTGAAGGTCTATATTCAAATGTTTCTTGAAGATAAATATTAACTGATCACAGTTGCCGCAACATATAAAATATGATGAATATACAGTGCAACATAGCTTTGCAAGTCTGCAGCCCTCAGATTATGGCGAAAAAAATCATATTAATTCCTAAGAAAAACGGTGATTGACTTTATTTTCCTATTTCTAGGCATGAAATGGACAACGAGGTTAAGTATGTACGCGTTCACAGGAAATGAAAATTTGAAAATAATTGAAAAGCCTATCAACAGATTCTAAAGATATTCCAACTACATCTGCGTCAGTCTTGTAAAAAGTGCCAACAAATGTTCGACAAATTAATTAATATAAACTATTGAAACATTATTTAAAACATATGTAAGGTTATATTGTTAACAACATAATTATACAGCACAGCTTAGTACATCCACAGGCGTATATGTGGATTATTTAATTTCAATATTTGTCTTACTTATATCATCAAGTTGTGATTTTTTCTTCAACGTTTTGCCAAATTCAAAACTTGTATGTCAAATAGTAAATAAGGAATAAATTATATTATATTTGTGAATCACATCATTCACATACTGATATTTCTGGTACACAGGCATTGGTGTACAGAGTTTCTAATTTGACATAAGTAAAACTGTCAATTTCACCGGATCAAACGTCCTCAGCATAGATCGTGGAGAGGGGATTCTACTTGATAATTTTGGTACATTCAAATTTACCAGATGATTTGGCTTATCATATTTCATCCTTATATAATTCCAGCAGCAGAGATTTGTAGGAATTTTTAAAGGTTTACCATCAGACTGTATGCTATGCTGAAGCCTACAGCCGTTGATCAATCATGGCTCTAATACTCCATAATAATAATTATCATATCGTTGATGATAATGTATACTATATTTAGAATCAACGTTTTATTGGCTATAAAATGCACTTCAGTTCCAAGGTTGAATAATATTCAGTTCACATACATTCCCATAAAAAATCCATAGAACTAAATGGCGTCGTTCTATGAGAAAGGGATGGATTCGATTTTATTAGTATTTATGAATTTAATTCGCAATATGAAGATACCATAAGCATGCCTCTCTTTAAAACGCTAATCGCACAAAAACATTTTATGACCTTTCCTTGATATTATGCACAGACTTGATTACTTGCTGCCTTTGTCTCGTCCGCCCTCGGAAATAAGACAACTTACGCAGTAGTTACTAGATTTTGTTTCATTATCTCATCTTCAGTTGAAAGTTAAAGAGTGTGAATAGTAGAAAGCTTTTTTCATACCCTCATATACTCTTGACGTTTATAATATTTTAAAAAGGGATCAGTGTGGATAATGACGGATAAAATGGTCAGAACTAACACAAAAAAATCATCCAAGCTTTTTGCCTGGGTAGCCACTAGATACATGAATTTATCCGTATTCTTTTACCTCACCTCCAAGTAAAAGCTCATCTCTTAATTTACGCCAAAGTTAGTTGAACTTAGTGTAGGTTATTATAGGCGGAGTGAGGGTTTATCACCCTATTGACCCCCAAAGGAAGCGCCCTTGTTTTTGGACGTGATTAATTCTGAGAAATTTGATAAACTCACCACATAAAACCTTCTTCATTTCTTTCTTTAGCATAGCCCTGAATAGAGAGGACTTTAATTAACACCAAAAATTAAATCTGGCAACTAACACGTCTATCTCGAAGAGTTCATTAATTTTATACTCGAGAGCATGATAGAAGCAAATGATTAAAAATCAATTTTTCTCATAAAGCTACAGCCACCACTCGTATTGCCTGCTACCGATCCGCACAGTATTTGTTGTAGACGTTGGGGATGCAATAAAATATGCACATTTTGTCGCTGATTCAAAATTAAATATACTTAGGTGAGGTGAGCACTCTTATTATGCTCCCATCATAAATATTTCTCCGGTAACGCAATAGAGTAAAGTATTTATTGATTACGTGAACATAATTGGTAGGTAAATGAAAATTACATTATTCAATCCATATCTTGTGATACACTGAAGCAGAACTCCTTGCTCAATGGCATATATCCGTATAAAATATAGTGATGACACTATGCCTAACGGTTGATCTTATTAAGCTATAATGTTAATAAAAAAGTGAACAGCATTGAAAAAAGTCTGTATCCAAGGTGAACGTGAAGATCTCATATCCAGATACCTTTCAATCATATTATTGTATACTTGCATAGTGAAGATTATTCCACTCTTTCAATCACAACTACATAAATAAGTGTTCAGTATTCGAATTCAAGGTATCTGCGACCAACTTGATCAAGATCCAATTTTTTGTTAAAAGATTATAGATTTGGAAATACTGACATCAAGAATATTCATTTGATTACTGATTATTTGATGATTTATTTTCGATCCTAACAATCATTGTTATTCAACAAACGTGACGTAGCAGCTTATATACATACAACAAATTCAACTTTCAGAACACAGACACCAAGCCAAAGACCTTGAAATGTCTAACTCTTATCATACCGCAAGGAATGTTACTTCGAACAATATTCTAGTGAATTTATGTGCGACAATGAACGCCCAGTACTGGATAGTTTAGCAGATAGATAAAACTCATAGCGATGGAAACCAGGACTGCATTAAGTAATGGTAAGAATATATGTACACGTGAATTTATGTTACTTTTTATACTTATTATGTGATTCTTTCTCCGATTCATCACACTTGTCATGTCTGATGACATATACCAATCTAACAGTCAATCTAACATTTATTCGCCCTTTAAACAACTGTTCTTCTCCTTCAAGCGCCACCTGCGAGTGGAAGATTGGAAGTCATCATGGATGTTTTTATTTTGGAAGCGACAGGTCCAAAAAGTATGTCGCAACCATACAGTTTTAGAACTGAAATAGGGGGCAAAATCTAGGAGTACAAATACTAAATGAACTACGAAATATTCCAAGAAAGAAAAGGAAAAGTATTATGAAGCAAATGAAAGAAAGCGTTATGGCTTTATACTGGAGTATGAAAAGAAACACCAAAACGAAAAGAGACAATTGGAAATACTGAAGCACGACATGAGGTTGTTTCCAAAAAGTCCCTTGTCTGGATGGAATTTTAACGATATTGGTGGTACAATACAATACAACGTAGTGACTGTTCTCGTCAGTGAAATGCACTCGTCAGAACACTCAGAGACGTATAACATACGGAATCATCAGGTGAACTGTTCACCTGAAGACGATTGAAGATAGCATATCAATCGAAACGTCGTGATACTCAAAATTTTATAGACAATGGAAGTCCGAAGTCAAACTTTTGATAAATCCACCTTGTCTACAAGTTTCAAACAACAGTCTTTCATTCTTGACAGAGTAGTGACGTACTGTCAAAATTTCATCATATTGCGGACGATGTACTTACAAAGTTATAAGGGGGGGGGATTATCGGACAGACAGACAGACATGCGGAAATGAACGGATGCTTTTCCAATATGGTGTCATGAAACAAGAAAACATAATATCTCGAGTCCATTAGCTAGTGGGGCAGAACTGCAACCTTCATGGAAAAAGGTATTAGCTGGAAATTGAATGATCGCTGTTAATGAAGATAGCACTTGCAGGTTTCAACTCGATAATTTTTGAAAAACATTATATGACTGCTTTGGCCGAGCAGTATCTGTATACTGAGCCGACCCTGTGTTCTATTCTAACGGCGACATACTTTACGCCTTTTTATCATAGGTAGTATCGTTATCGCAAGTTATAACTCGATCATGGGTTTATCGTCTAGAATTACTTGAAAATATAAAGTCTCTGATACATATAAATGGCATTATACCGGATGCTGTATCTAACTAGCTACTTGATTACTAACATATATGTATCTATATTTGGAGTTACAACGTATATCCATATTAGTGTAGGGAATGTCTTACTATTTACTTGCAAAAGTAAGCAAATCATTGTATCACGAATATCATTCAGCATTGTGGTAATCATATTATTATAATGGTTCCATTTCCTATTATGCTGCTACTGTTAAATTGAAATTGTAGATTATGTAAATTCAGGATGGTTATAAATATGAATTTTATTTATTGATGTTGATATAACTCGAGTTTCTGTCTATTACAAGATGTAAGGAGCCTGGAGCCAGCATGCAAAGTGAAATTGATTTTTGTTTCTGGTGGGTATAGAATATCCGTTTATTGACCTAGGCCTTGATTGGACTACAATTAATGGTATACGTATACCATAAATTCAAGAACAGTTATGGTGTATAGGTATACAAAATGTTATGATAACCTTTGTTATGACCTCGGTGTTTTCTAAGCAACCTAGACAAATACAGTAAATTTATTTTCCGGTCGAGCTCACAACGCCACGAAAAAACCTTTTCCAAAAGTCATCCTCTTTAGAGAATCTCGGCATTGTGGTATGAGCTACAGGGGACTTTGTCCCCCATGGTTATGATCTACAGCCTTTTAAAGTCAATGTGAACAGACATGTATCATCTCGCAGCGCTTATGATGCGCGATCGGTTACCTGCCTTTGTGTGAGATTATCTATGAAAAGCACTTTTTGAAAACCTGCTACAAGGTATACATTAATTTCTCCCAAATCCATAACCATTTATATTCACATACAGATTTATTGATCTATGCAAATTGTCCCAAATATATGTGAATACATATAAATATACTTGTAATTCAAAACAAAAGGGACCGCACACAGTATAGCTTTTGCATTGGTTAGTTACCATCGTACGTCAAAACTAGTTTGGGTAGGTGGTTTTTTGGGGTGCTTCCAAATCATTCCTCCACAATCGCTCCGACGTCGTCCACAGCAGTCTAGAGCCGAACCGCGGCCGCCGTGGTATTGATCCCAGTCGTCTCCGCTCCAACCCCTCAAGCCCGCGCCCCGCGCCGCCCCCTCCCGCTGGCGGCCCCCTTTGTTGTGTCCTGCATACCAATTGCCTGCTATTTTTTCTTCCCTACTGTCGATGCCTCGGCCTCCTCGCTCTTCCCAGACGCCAAATAAAAAATACCTCCACATCGACTTTCAGGACATCCAGCAGTACGCTCGTCACCCTAATGACTTTTTCTTGCGCTCTGATGAATTCCCTTCGAACTCGATTAGCGTTTTGTCTTTTTCCTGTACGGTGTATTATTATTGAATTGCCAGATAATTACTGGAAATTCTTCGATGATTCAAAGTTGTTTTATTTCGGGGATCTGATTGATATACAATTTTTGAGAAAACTGATGAGTGATTTTCAGGCGTCTTCGGGTATACTGAAGATATTTTATCGTTGTCAACAAAGCCTATAGTGAGGTGAGTATGTGTAGATCAGAACAGATGAGATATGATGAATAATTGCGTCAAATAAGTTGTCACTATGCTTCCCACGCTATGGTATTAATTTGGAAACAAATATTTGATTTGAGTTTTGTAACGGTTCTTCATTTGGAATTAAATTTTAAACATAATGAATTCCAATAATCCAAAGAATTTTGTGTTTCCATAATTTAGAATATCTCCAAAACTTACTTCAAGTGGATCATTAATTCTGTCATCCAATCCAAATCTTTAATAAACGGATAAGCATTACATAAGAAAATTAATATAGATTATTAAATATATTGACACCGTTATCAGAGGCTAAGTGGCACTTATTATTTGTATCCTACTTGAATACAACAAACTGGCCTCTTTTACAAAAAAAGGTAATCCCTAAGATTCCGTACAACGTGTAAAAAAAGCTTTAAATTTGATCATAGTAAAATCCTTAGAATGTAGCTATTGAAAATAAATTGAATAATTTCTGTATTTCGAATGCAAATCTGTGAATAGTAGTCCAACAGCTAGGAAAGATCACCGCGATCAAAGTTTTAAATAACTAGTACCCTTAACACCTGCTCCAATTTTTTGGCTCCAAAATAATTAGGATATATCTAGTCTGAAGAAATTCAAAGACCTGTAATGGATCTCATCATTCTGAGTTATGTATCGATTAATTAAAAATAGAATCATGAGGATGTTACTAATTATAACAAATATGTATCTTAAATATTTATCAAAACATTGGCGGCCTAAAAACGCTCTTGAAGTAACTAATGCAGCATGAATCAAAACAGTCTCAACAACTAAGCTCAATTCCAGAAATTGCAAAGGATGCTCAATCTGAAGGTCAGTAATAGCAGTAATGGGGAGGCAAAGTCTGGAAAGTAGGCAACCTTTGGCCCTTTTTGCCGACCCCGAAGACCATCACTAGAACTATGGCAGACATGGTAGTTCCTTAGTATCGAACCATCCAGAGCTTTTAATAAAGGTCATGATCTTCGACCATTCCGCTAAGTAGCACTCTTCCCTGTCAAATTCTGCTGTGCCGAACACAGCCCTAAGGCCGCTGTATACGGCACACTCGCCCAGGAAGTGGAACGAGGTCTCGTCCTCCTCCAAGCACTTCTGACAGATTGAGTCTTTGACCACTCCTATGAGTGTCATGTACCTGTTCAATCTGCAGTGACCTGTAAGGATCCCCACTAACAAGTGGAGTGAATTCCTCTTCCGATTCAGTAGCTATAGCTCCTTACGTTTGTTAGGGCCAGCTATGAACCTCTTGGACTGCCTGCAGTCGTCTCTCTCCAACCATGCTTTCACAAGTTCGTTATATGCCCAGGCATCTAGGGCATTACTAACCTGGTCTCTGCTAATGCCCAGCAACTGTTAGGGGCCAAGGGGCGCATCCCTTGCTCCTATCCTGCTTTCTCATTACCTGGCACCCTGTTGTGACCAGGGACTCACATGAGGGTCACGTTGTTGGATTGGGCTAAGCATTAGAGGGCGGCACTGCATTCCTGGACCAGTGGTGATCTGATCCTATGAGATGCAACCGCTCTCAAAGCTGCCTGACTATCGGATCATATATAGATGTCCTTCTCCATGCACTGTTATACACTGCATTCCTGGACCAGTGGTGATCTGATCCTATGAGATGCAACCGCTCTCAAAGCTGCCTGACTATCGGATCATATATAGATGTCCTTCTCCATGCACTGTTATACTTCCGCTGAATATGCCACCATCAGGATGGCAAATATTCCCGCCTGAAACACTGACGTGTGATTCAGAAGGTCAATGTTTGAGAACTTTCTATCCATATGAAAAATCCAATAGGTAGAATGCAAATCAAATCGAGGTGCCTGTAACAAAATTTGAAGCCATTTTTATCTCTATGTGCTTTAAATTGACGTGTTACAATAAAAATGAATGAGCATCATACTTGAATATAGTTTTATAAAATATTCCATTGAAAATTATTTTTCTCAATAAGTATTCAATTATTTTGTTAATACATTTGAACTAAATGTTTTAATTATAGTTTTATACAGTCCTTGTTGTTTCACTCTGCATCTAAAGAATCTTTTGGGATTTTGTCAAATCTCTGCGACATCTATGCCATTGATTTCTATAATACTTATCTTCATTTCTTTTTTATTGCCCTGATTAAGGACCTTCTCGATTAGCGTTTTGCTTTCGTGTACAATGTATTATTACTTATTGGACTCTTGGTATATTTATAGCTAATATTTTATCCTTACTCCCCACAGGGCCAGGATGTGAAAATGACAGCAGAATATCATTAACGTTTTTTCTACTCACTAGGATAAGAAAGGGCACTTCATATTGTGTAACTATTCAATTATGTCGCATATAAACTGGTTAAATAGGTCCTATTAGAAATATAACACTGGATATTGATCCTGAACCTGTCGTTTCAGTTACCTTGGTAGCTTCGAACATTTTGCGATTGGATTAATGAATATAATATATTTCAGGTGCTCTTCTTTTTTTGAGCAAATGGCCTGGATCTGATGTATGACTCGAGTAGTGTATAGACTTTTGTGTTAGTTGCGAGACTCATTTGACGCTTATCCCACAATTTGAAAATCTCTGGCAATATTAACTTATGATCCATGCAATTCGGGGTTATATTATTTCTTATCATCCATTATTGTATGAGGATTAAGGACACACGTAGGCCCATAATTCGGTCACGGGTCGGCACGGATGATCGTTTCCCTAGTCCCACTCACCCCCGCAACATACTCGATCCGACTCATTCCTCACTGTCACAACGTCGGGATCATATTGGTTATACTCCTAACACCCGATATTGTCATATCGGCCCTGATTTATGTAATTGTATTGACTTTTCCCCCTACACTTTCCTGGACAGAGACGTGCAGGTGGGGCAACGGTGGAATATAATCAAGCCTTGCGTAAACTTAGACAAATCTTTCTCGTGTAGATTTAAAGTGCAAACGTTTCTTGAGCCTTGTTGGCACTAACAGTTTGCTGCGATCAATACTTTTTGTCATATTTATTTTTGAGAAAATTGCATTCGGTTGTGTACAAGGAGTTCCAACTAGGATAGAACGAACTAGTTCTTCCATCATACCTTGGAGTATATCTGTTGAAAATATTCCACTGTCCTACATAACACGGGATTATTTGCAGTTATGGAGAAGCGGCGTTTTAGGTCTGACAATTCTGTCAAGCTCGCAATATAACATCCTCACCTGTCGAGTGACTAGTACTGCAACGTTCGATATTAGTTGAAGAATAATTTGAGGAAAAAATATCCAACATCTTAAAAAACAAATATGAATCTAACCATATCCGTAGTATTTCGGATACAGTCGCTAATTGAGTGATAAAACACCCACAAAAAATGGTTAAGTTCAATGCCTTACAAGGATTTTGCATACCAGAAACTCAAACAGATTTAATTTCACAGCTGTTCATTGAGTTTCACCTTTAGAAAACATTTAAATAGGTCAATATACTTTTTAGACTTAACCATTTCCTATGACAGTAACAAGAGAACTCAAAAAATTTGGTACACAAAGGACGTGGTCTAGAAGATATCTGAACTGTAGATCGTCTGTGCCCAACTGGAACAAAATATAAGTAGTAAATAGCCTGGCCAATAGAGCTGTTATGTTGTCTGATCCAAAGAAGTGGCCTGATGATTTCAAAATTTTTAAAAACTCTTCCATAAAAGACAACTGATCTCCCAGGCTCTTAAATCCATTCATTAAAAATAGACTTCATGAGATTTTTAACCAATCACAATGCCCAAATAGATCCACCAATAGAAATAAAAAATGTATAAGTTGGCATTATATACCCAGATGGATACCAAACTAAAATATGTAAGGTTAAGTTCCTCCACTTCTCGTATCGTGTGATTGACAGCCACCATGAGTGACAATAATCCTACCAATTCTTGACCATATTGCAATGTGAAATCGGTACCTGATATTTGACAGACTCTCGTCTCTGTCTGTAACGCCACTGCAACGTAACTGACAAAATAATACAGGCTGCTCCCGGATTGTTGCTTGATTGATGATCTGATACGTAATCCTGTTTATTACTGGTCAACAACTCCGATGATATTTTTCCCCAAAAAAGAAGTAGAATCCGGTGACGGGTTTATGACCATTGTATTGAAATTCTATCGTCTGCTTTTGTGTAATATCTCTTGTGAATGATATATGATATATTTTTTATCGTTATGCAGCCACGAGGGCATAGCCTAAATGCTATGGCAGCTGTGAAGCAGGTATTTTTTAATTTCTTGGAATAATCAATGTTGAGTAATTGGGAATTATTTCTCATAGTCAAAATTCTCGATATCCAATAAACAAAGGACCAGTCATATGAACCAATTCTCTTTGTCTATACATGAGTTGGAATGAGACACTGCAGTCTAACAAGTCAATGTAGCAGGTTCAGAGAGCGAGCTCAGTTACAACCACCTCTCGATGACAAAGTGGCTTGAAGTAGTGATTATTTCATAGATAACCTATCGCGGTCTAGAAGCACTACGAGAGGATAATTGTCTGTTCACATTGACCTTGATCCGCTATAGATTGTAATTACCTGGGATCAAACAGTAGGCAGCTCATTCCACAACGCCGAGGTGCTCCAAAAGAACGACTTTTGGAAGAGACTCGTTCGAGATCTGGAGTTCGACCTGGTGAGAATGCACCCGTTACGACCCTCTAGTGTTTGCTGTACTGGCAACTCTTGATGTAATTATGCAAGACAACATTTACCATGATGGTATTTGTAAAACAGGAACAGAAGAAAGTTTTAGTGAGAAGTCAGTTTGCTCTTTGAACTAATCAAGTATGAACACTGTATTTGGAGCAGCAGCTCTCCACACATGACAGCAATAGGCCAGGCCAGGTAAAATCTAGCTTTTGCAAACTGCTTGCTCTGAACAGATATCCCAACCTACTATTGGCAATACGTGCTTATGAGTGTATACTGTCCTCTCCAACATGTGGTCTACTATTATAGACATCTAGATTTCTTCTATGCCAGGTAAGGATGTGATAACAACTTAGTCAACGTGGCGCTGCCCATTAACGCTTTACGGACTCAATTAGTCCTGACAACTATGAATAATCTTTGGTGACGGATACCATAGGGAACATCTATTGCAGCTATGAAGGAGAAGAGCCTTCGATTTTATAAAACTTTAATGGGAAATTGGAAGTTTGTTGCCAATTTGTCATCAAAATAGGATGCTCGCTTCATTAGATACTATTTGACGGCATAGAATACTGTGCTCAATGATGCATTTACTTTACTATTAATATAACTGATTTTGAAAAGCTGCTTTACTAAAGGAATACTCAATATTGACTGAATGATGAACTTTGATGACGTTCAACAGGAATGTTTAAGGAAATATATGTTGCAGGGCACACGTAATCAAATAAACTTGTACGTCTCGTCTAGCGTTGATAATTCGTTTTGGAGTACCATGCCAATATTTATTTTGATGAGCCTCATATTCGATTGCCAGAAATCAAGTTTTCCAGCCACTAACCAGGGAAACTTTAAAAGTTTAAGACCCTGCAACACTTAGCACGTCATGGTCGCGCCTCAACGAATTGAGCTACGAGACTCATTAATTTATCAACATTCGCTATTATTTCGACTTCGCATGCAAAATTTTGATCATCATGATAACGGAGCACCGCTCCTAAAAACAAACCGTGACAACGAACGGCAGGAAATGCCGTCCATACAAAGGGTGAAGTGTGTATCTCCCCTGCGCACAGCGTGATGAGCGGTCGATCAATCAGTCTGCAATTTGAATTCAGCGCACGTCCCCGTAATCTTAGTTTTGCATTATTTTATCTGCTCTTAAGCACCCAAAGCCGCGTCCCAGAAAGCTTTTCAACAACTGATCAATTGAGCACATGGGTGGTGAGTGCAGGTTGTAATGAAGTACAGCTGTTGCAGAAAATATCAGATTATTGCTTCACTGATAAATGAATATTCACTCAAATGATTGCACCAAGACTTCTGGAAACTACCCTGTGGTGTTCTATTTAATTCATCTTACTCCTTCCAAAGTACAAATTGTCAAATAATTTTATTGTTCCAATGACAATGACATGATAGTAAATGCAAGTGTCAACGTTATTGTAATTTTCAGAATTTAGTTTCTTGTCGTTTTTTACTTTTGAGAAGGCTGCCGACGCAGCTGAAATGTTAGTAAGCTTCATTCACTTGTCATGTATAGTTTCATTTAATGGTTAGGGAGAGACAGCATTCAAGCAAATTTGCTTAAAAATACATCATTACGTTTTTTGATTCCTGTTTAGTAGTAGACACTATAGGTGCCATTTTGCGTATTTTATGCTGCCTATGCATATGCGTGTTTGTTTATAAAATTGGAGTGAGCCTTAAAATAAGCAATTATGAGCTGGAACCATCGTTCAAGCATTCTATGAATGCAATATTTGCCCATGGTAGGGCAACATACAACAAACATCCTAAAATCGTTACACAACTTCTGCAAGAAACCTGAGTACCACAAGGATATCACTGAAAGGATTTCATCAAGTACGTTTTAGGTGTACTTCGCACGCAATGGTATTAGCTTAGAAATAAGAATTTGAATAGGACTTTGGAACTACCTCTTATAAAGACAAGAATCTGAAAAATTTTGTGTTTACGAAAATTCTGTAATTTTCAATATTTAAAAAAAAATAGTTCTAGCTGATCAACAGCTCGAAATGATCACATATACTCCCAATATCAGGATATGGATGTATACTGAAGAGACCAGGATGAAAGATAAAGACAAAATAGAAGCAACCAACGAAAGCCAACCAGCACATTTATGGCTTCGGTCAGGAAACGCCTTATTTTACGAAGCAACACCTAAAGTCATCACGGTGCTTCAGGCCCAGAGGAAACTACTGCTTAGCAATTTCCTCTGGATTGCATCGCTTAACTGTCAAAAGTTACTGTTCATAAAGGCTACCCAGATCACCGGTCAACTACCCTTTGTAAAGAGTATATTTTGACAGTCTGAAGATGTTTTAAAAAATAGATCTAAGCGCGCACAGCAGTTTGTGACAACTTCTATTCACATTGCACAGTATCCAGAGATAATTGGTTGTAATACTTTTTTGTGATCTGTACACCATAACATAAAGCATTACAATACTTATTTTCTCGATTTCAAATATTTTTGCAATAAGAACAATTCCTTTACCTATGGCATATAAAGCAAAAATATTGCAGAAATTTTGATGGGAAAAGTATTTTTAAGTGCAGTAGCACGTATCACTGTTTCAATTTTTTTACAATTCTATGAGGAGAATAAAATAATTTGTCATTGACCTTTTCATGTGTAAATAACAATAATTAAGCAATTTTCAATTCTACAATTAGCGAATATAATTAACTACAATGGGCTATACTTGTCATTTTGGAGCATATCCATTTTTTTCCTTAAAGCATGCCAAATCTTATATGGTAGGGCAAAAAATACTTCCTTCAAAAACTCAAAACTTTCTAAATCACTTTCAAATAATACGATAGCACATTAACTGAAATACGACAGTCAATTACAATGACAGTATAAATATTGACAGAATCAACAAAACATTTTCTTAGACGGAAACGTTGGAGGAGATGACTATTCAACATTGGGAGTGTCAATAGCTATGTAAACAATATGAAGGGATGATTGTTCAGATACTGGGGCGCTATTAGGAATGGAATTCCGAACGAGGTTTTTATATTCTCTGACCCACGGTCAAGACTCGAGATTATCGCTGCTCCCTGTTTTTCTTTGGTTGAAATCAGCGGCAAACAAAATGTTAGTATCGAATTGAGGCCCGTTTACAGATTTCATATATTCTTAGATTTAAGATCGCATTAATACAGTATACGTCAAGAACACGTCACATAATCACCGATTAAAAAGTTCAGCTCCGTCGGGATTTGTATACTATTACCAATTACATACATACACACACTCTAGTAAAAATTTTCAAACTCGGATATATAAGGCTGGAACCATTATCGTCCTAACTTTTTCACATTAGGCCTCTCATTTTTCTCACAATGCACATCGCTTATAGAGTAGTGGTCAAGCTTCAAGAAATCCAAATTCTACCTACCATATTTCTATTTTAAGCTCTGTTATTGCAAGCCCAAACAGTTGTTCATTAGTTGCATGGTATAGAAATTATCTGATAATGACATGTATCACTCATAGGCTGCACCATGAGGCAGACATTACCACAATTCAGGAATTTAAGCAACAAACTATAATGAGATGACATCTGGCAAAGAATTTGGTAAACAGGTATTTAGCCTTACATGTTTCAGCTGTAAGATTCCATTGAAACCTGTTGGGTATTATTGGCAGAGCTCACTCATCATCTAATGGTACCATATCTGGAAACTTAAATAACGGTTCCATTCTTTGGACTTCACGAGAAATAATATATTCCGTACCAGCCAAGAAAGGAACTAATAATCATAACTTACAAAGAAAAAGATTGAAACAGATACTCGATAACCTCCTTCTATAAAATAAACCTCACATTTGGTTTCTCACAACATTTGTAGAACCTCTGTTGGAAGAACCTACCGTCTTAACGGTGATCTCTCACCCCAATTTGTCGCCAATGCCGCCTTACCCAGTCTCTGGACACGGTCCACAGCGCCAGTCTATTACACTAATAGTCTTATTGTTAGGGGACGACCGACTTTAAAATATTCCCCTTTTTTCCCTTGTAAATTCCCGAATTCTCCCGGCATGTGTTCTGGACTATTAGCCTTTAGAATGACGGTCGAGGAAATCGCTTTACCGATTGCCTGTTTCTGGTAAGAAACAGGACGATTGGAATTTTGGACGGATGTGCTTCGAAATCACATAGTGAACTCATTCCCTAAATTTGAATTTTATTTTCATTGGATAGTATATAAGGGTATCTGGTACTATTTTTCTATGTATTTTTTTCATACACTTAAACAGAAGAAAATCAAAATGCTGCCAAGGCCAGCTTACACCCCAAGATCTTAACGTCCAGGTGTCCTACCTCAGAAATTGTTTGATCTTGGAAGCACCATTGAGAATTTTTTATAGGTGTCACTTTAGGCAAACTTGCTACATCGGCCTAGTGACAGCTGATGCGTGAGAGTCTGTGCGTGTTCCCTTGAGGTTCTGCTGTGTTATTGGCAGCAAGACTCCCTAAACCATTCCCAGGGTTAGTTGGGAGACGTCGCACTATGTGCTATTGGGAAGCTGTGATACTGCAGATCTAAGACACATATCGAAGATATGCCGATCCGGGCAGGACCGACTCCAAAAGTATATCTGGAAGAGATTTCTCGCAGGTGTTGGAATCTCGACCTGGTGAGGATGAGCCCGCTGGGCCTTTCTTGTGTTCCTTGTACTTGTCGAGCTCCGTGTTATTATCCGAGACGTGTTTGAACATTTACCATGAGAGAATACATAGATTAGGGACAGATCATCTACTTTTTCTTGATGCTCTATATTGTGAAGGTCCTTTACAATGTCAAGCTCGTCCAATAGTCGTATTGCTATTGTTTTTGGAATGAGTCCTGGAGCTTCAGAGAGTTCACAAAGGTATTTTAATATTTTTTTATTTTTCCAATTACGCGAATGCATCGATTTTAAAAAAAAATCTAAATTAGTGCAGCTGTATAAAATTACGCAATGATAAGAGCTCCAGTAAACGGGCAAAGAGAAAAACTCAGAATAACGGATATAAGTGATATTTATTTTAATTATCGACGTCATAAAACATAAAACAAATAATTTGTAAGTAAATCATATATTTTCGCCGTCACAACACTCGTTTATGTGTAGTAAAAGTTGTAGAGTCTATCAAGCCACGCTCACAGCACACCATTATTTGCTTAGGCTTTGCGTTTTATCTCAAAATCTGTAATTATGATAATAAAGTACAATAAATGAAATTCACTATGAAAAATCATGTAACTCAATAATAATATGCTTAAAACACTTTAACCTGTCATATATGCACAGTGAGTCGCCAAACTTGGCCACAGTCACTGACATTTATTTACAGTTAGATTTGCACCGTTCTCACTATATTTGAAACACAGGATAATATTATTATTTATGCAGATAAAAAGATTGTGTAATTAACACACAGTTTCACAAATAAAACTCTTTTTCTTTCAGTGACGTGTTTCGATTTATATTTTGTCAGATTGTCTGACAGTCCAACGATGATTTATATATGAATCGAAACGCAAGTAAGAGCATCTACAATCTACATTATTATTTATGTCTCAAATTTCAGTTTAAATGATTCATGTCACAAAATCAGTTTAGATGTAATAATCTGTTGAGGAGCATATGAAATTCGGCGATATATTTCTGATATAAAACATTGAGTGTAGAGAATTAAATGATGATAATATAAGTTCTATGACATGAAGACTAAATTCTGTTATAGAAAATGGAAGGCCCACTCTCATCCACCTTTTAGTTCCAATGTCAATTTGAGTCAATTCCAACCTTTATAATGTTCTGATAAATATAGACTATAGACGAGATATTTATTTGTTATGCTTCCTATTTTTTCACTCGCCCATGTAACCTAGACGAGTGCTGTAAATAAAGTAAAACAATAGCCTATTATTAAAAACGCATATCATTTCCACCGTTCTGTCAATTGGGTATACCAGAGGGTCGTGTGGCGCACAATGGATCCTGACTTTTCGCCTTTTTAGGGGCAAGGTCGATCAAGAAAATTAGAACAATAGAGGCAGATAGTCCTCATTAGCATTGATCGAACAATAACTACGATTGTCTCGATAATTTTGTGGGGTTGGCATTGTTTTTCGATGAATGTACGACGCATATATAATCGGATGTACAATCGCTGACATGGAAATGTGGCACTTCAAAAATCATTCACTATAAATCTCAAATGAAAGAGTATGCATCGACTCGATTAGTACGAATTTCACCAGTATGACATTTTGTGATAGAACGGATTATTTTCATCGCAAGTTCATTGCAGAATATTATTTTCAATTTTACCCAAATGTTATACTTGAAGTTTTGTTTGAAAAAACTGTTCCCCTGGAAGCAGTTCAAAATGCCAATGTCACAATTCGAGGCAGCCGAAACGTTAGTAAACTATTAACCTAAAATACTGAAAACATTGAAATTAATGTGCTATTAGATAATGACGACGATATTACTTCGGATTGCCAATTATACTTACTAACAGATACCAGATTAATCCATACATCCAAATAAAAGTCATGGAATATTCTGAATTACTGTATTGTGCAAGCGCTTCGAATTTTCAACGAGTCCTCAAAAATTTTCTGAAACATTTGGGAATGAGTTAAGTTCAACAAACCTCATGAAATGCTATGGAAAAGCTATCGATGAAGAAACATCAAAAGTACGTATATTGCCTTTTTTCATGTTATTGCTTCCTCTGCAAATTTATATTTATCTTAGAATTGGATTTCAGAATTACTGATCTTGATTTTAACCACTTTTATGGGGCTAAATACCACTTCGTTATTATTTATGACCCTAATTAAGTTAAATGCAGTACTTTGAAGTAACAGTTGCAAAAACAGGATTAAACATATTAGCATACTAGAAGTAAACTAAACTTCAAAATAACATATTTGTTTGAATAAATGCCTAATCTGCTATGTCAAAATTTATAATATAATTGCATCTCCACATCAACTCAAAAAAATTACGTCATTTACGTGTTTTGGAGGCAAATGTGTAAACAGACGTCTATGAATACCAAAAACGAAGGATTACCGGGATCACGAGACTGTCTTTTACCAGCGCCACAAATTTTTATCTTTCCCTTCCCCAACCGCCTCCCCAAATATCTGAAAAATGTTATCGGAAATATCTAAAAACATAGTTGAGCGTTTTTATTTTGTTCTCTTTTTGAAAATAACTCATCCGTCACTGCACTGATTTTCAAATACCAGGAAGTATTTTCCTTGCCACAGTAGTAACCTAGTGTGAAAAATTGCATCACAATTCGAATAGCACTTTCCAAGTTATAGAAAGTCTAAGGATTACTGGATAGACAATCAACCAGACTAACGGAATCAAATCACATAAAAAATTCGCATTTAATTAAAATACTTACGTATTTGCTTGGTGAAGGAACAAAATATCTGGTGGCGTCATATTGGATAATCCATTTTGAAGCAAATATTAAAAAAGAAAATAATTATGGCGAGTTGCATATGTTACTGTACTCAAATTAATAATTTATTCATTGCGTAAAAAAGTTCCATAGTAAACATTTCGTAACACTATGTACAATATGTATATTAATTGTATTAGATCTCCAAATTTCCTTTGAACTTTACGTTTCACTTTTTTTCGATAGAAAGCGAAGAACCATAAAAAGTAGGCTGACCCCTAAAAGTTCAGTTTACTGACCACCACTTAACTTTCTGCGACTTCATCACCATCCAATTGTTTTTCTTATTTTTATTTGCCCCTTTAACTTTATTCTCCAAAAGTTATTTGCGGGGCGTTATATATCTCTTAATAAAGAATTCTGTCTCATTAATATGTGATAGTGAAAATAACAAATGTACAAATTGTATTATGTCACAAAAAATTATTTCTTAATAGGTCCTTACAGAGTTATAGTATTTACCCCAAGTCAAGCAGTAGAGGACCGACAAACCCTAATGCGTTGTTGAAAATATATAGAAACAATTAAGTCAAATGAGACAAGAAAAAATAGTATTGGAGGGTGTAATATTAAGCCCCGGCGACAGAAAAGAAATTAAAAAAGGGTCTTCGGTTTCGCTGTACACGTTTAGGGAGCAGCACAGGCAATTTTTTTGGCATTTGGGTGTCACGGAGGGCTGAATATCCAGGACCGGGGCCCAGGACCTGTTCGCGTTAAAAAATATGTTCCATGGAAACTACATACCACATATACTTAGCGATCTCAGAATCTTTCTGCGGAAAAGATTTATACCTATTCAGATGCCTGTTTTACAAAGTTATGAAAAGAATACTTTTATTACAGCTTTTATTTAACTTGCAATGTATATATGTAACTATGTTTGCTCGGGTGAAATCTTGCAACTCAATTTTGAAGCAGATGTTTTCGACCGACTGAGCTGAAATTTAATTTACACGTTTAGCTTGGTGGACACTGCACCCTGGATGGCGGACTAGTTATTTTTAATGCACACCCACAGCAACTCCGTTGCTCTGAAATTTTTGTGTACTGGGGCTTTTGCAGCCCTGTCCAGAGATAGCTAAGAACTGAAAAATAAATTAAAAGTAAAAAAACTTTTTTGAAAACAAGTTTTTATTTAAATGCGCAATTCATATGATATAAGGCTTGTCGCGAGATTTAACTGTGTAGATAAACAAATTAGTTAAATGAATTGATCTGATTGATTCTAATTTTTAAAATTTTCAAAGTAAGTAAATACGAGTACTAAAGCTTTTCTACAAGCTTTTACATCATATAAATTGTGTAATAATGATAGAAGTTGATAGAAAAAGTCTTAAAGAAAAAGTTAATTTTTTTCTTTTTAGCGCATTTAAATAAAAGCTTGTTTCTAACAAAAAAATTACTTTCAATTTATTTTAGCTAATATGTACCAAAGACATATAAGAATTGTATAATTCTTGTAAGACTAATGGACTTTATTAGAACAAACATTCCCTCTTGTAAATAGTCTCTTTACTGCACAAAATTTTGATTGATTCATTTGCAGAGATTGATAAAAGAAAAAGTACGTTTTCCCCATTGTCTTCTGGAAACGCCATGTATGGAACTTACAGAGCAACAGATGATGCAGTAGATTGTCTGAGAACTTTGTGCAGGTACATATGAATCAAGATTCAAATAATATATACTTCGATATTCTGAGCGACATAAAATTTCTGGATATGCCGAAACTAAAAATTCAGGGAATGTAATGATTGCCCAAAATATATCCACTATCAGGACATATTTCTAATAATTATGAAAAAAACTGTTAGGAGAGGAGCAGTTGCTATGCTTGTTTATGGAAGATGCTAACATTTTATGAGAGACAACCGCTGTTTGAGGCAGAAAGCCTATCGCGTTTCAGAAGCGCTGCAAAAGGACAAATGAATGTTACATTGACATTAAAACTCTTCAAATTGTAACCATCGACAAACAGACTCCCCGGCATCTCATTCCACAATGCCGAGGTTTTCCATCAGAAAGACTTTTGAAAAAGGCTCTTTTGAGGGGTTAGAAGCTTGCGTTGATCAAAATGTCCATTTAATCCTTCTTGTGTGTACTGTGCTTATGACCATTCGTATTATTATGCGGGACAATTCGGTTGAACATATGTCATGATAGTATCTATAGAATAAAGACATATCAGCCACTCTACTTCGGTCTCCCAGACTGTGTAACTCCATTGTAAGTTCAGGCTCATCCACCAAACGCAATGCATGTTACGGTATTGTATCAAAAAGCTTCAGGGAGTGCTTCGGAGCACATCTCCTCAAATGCGAGCAGCACTTCAGTAATGGTCTGATCTGACGTTTTAGAGTAGCATTAGCTATTTCGGAGGATACAGTTTTCTAGAGCGGAAGAGAAACCCCAGCTTTGTGGCAAGTCGACCTAGCAAGGACGGCAACATGATCGTGCCTAAACATGTTATTGTTGATGTGGACTCCCAGAACCTTAATGACAGGTGACCGCCAAACTTAACTGATGGGCATATAAACTGAGATATAAACACGCATGTCTGTAACAGGCTATGTGCTTAGGGGGGAGTATTGTGTACATACATTTATGTCTATCGTCTAGATCTTGAGAGTAATTTTATGAGAAATTAGTAATTGTATGTACTTCCTATATTGTCTGGATATCTATAATGAATTGTATGAGTACGGCTCTGTGAGCACTTTAAAAAGCCACTCATAGCGCGTACGTCTTGGGCTGGAGATGACACACTCGGTTGGGGTTTCTTTAAATTGAACGGGGCAGGAGGGTGACAAAGTGACCGTAAAATGACATGCTTAATAAATGCAATTGGGTATTTTATTTAAACCGTGCCAAGGAGAAGATCAGTATCAATCCTTTTAGGAAAGCTGAAATTGTAAGTCGATTCGGCACAGAACCTAAATTGGTTGTAGCCATATTACGCTACCGAGCGTCTAAAAAATGAAAAATTCTTGCTGTAGGCTTCCAAAAATATATTATCATCTCTGGTCAATCACGAAATGTTTGATTTACAGATACACTGACAATGCCCCTCCACAAAACTTCTTTCATAAGGACTTTACTTATAATGCCATTACGATGTACAATTCATTACCACCAACTGAGTAACGTTTAAAATTTAGGGATTTCAAAAAATATCCTATAAACATTTTAACTACAGTTAATATTTAATTTTCTATATATAATTTTTCAATGTCATGCTTATTATCTTATTTTCACTATTTATGTGTATTATTACTTAATACCTGACAGTCAGTCAATACCCGTGCTATTGCTCTGTGTTGAGGAAGGACATTAAAATACTACAGGTCTTGAGGATCACAGACATTTGGAAGATTTTATGTAACTTTTCGTCTGGTCTTAATTGTTGTGTATGTGGTATGAATGTGGTTGGCGTGAGACACGAGACTGATATAATGAAGGAGATGATAATAACTTCTTTTTGTTTAGTTTCTGTTGCGATATATGTTCATTCAGATATCTTTCTTAGAATAGGTACTATAAACATTATTTTCATCGGGGTTAGCGATAAACTTTAAATAGGTAACCCTGCTTCCGATTAAAAAACGATATGAAGCCTATTGGCTGGGAGTGCCTTTCGAGTGTTTTCGAGTACTGAAGTTGACGTGTATTTGTAATAAGGATTTTTGTTTTGTATTCGTTTGTATGTTGTGTCCAGTGCTTGATGCATAACTTTTGCTGCAGAGTCTACTAGTCTATCAGTGATGATGTAATGAGGGGGTTTCTCAATATGTAACAACTAAAGCTTATTCCGTAATTGCCTAATACAAACACAATAAAATAGGATTTAAAGTTTTGTATACAATGTGCAATTACTAAGAGCCTCCAAATTTCTAAAAATTACAGTAAACACTACAGTGTGGTCGGTTTTTATACAATTTACATTTTTTATATGCACAACTGTTGCCTAGACATATTGTTACAGGTTGTTCCGATTCAAATAAATCTTTTTTCTTTTCAGGAAATTCACAACTGAGGGAATCGGGGATCTGCCGAACAATAACTCAAAATTTCATTAAAAATTTAATATTGGGCCTCCGTTTGCTGTCAAGACAGTGTCCGTGTCCTGCGAGACCTCGAGTTGCATGTCGAGCCAGATGTTACAGTAGGAGCGCCAGGATGAGGTTTCTGCGGTGAAACAGGAGATCGGCAATGTTGCCAAGTTTGCTGGTTCATTTCTACAGTCAAGGCGACCTTTCTTGCCTGAACTCAAGGTGCATGTTGCATATGAAAGGTTAATATTTCTCGAATGTTACAGTAGGAACATCGGAAATTGATTCCTGCAGAGATGGTGGAGGCGAAGTGACAAAATTTTAACTATTTGCTCTTGTAGTCTACACCACGGACATTAATTCTCTAACTTCAAGTTGCATGAAGTTAGTGTTGCCAAGAGGATGTTAGAATATGAAGCAACATAAACTGCAGGCTAATTAAAAAATCACTATATAATCATTTGGATAGATAGTTGTAGGGTTTGAGTTACCTTTTTAATTGGTAGTGGCCTTCTAAACTATGGGTTCAACAACATCGTCCAGAATAATAAAGTTTGAAGTAAGCGCGTTGCAATCCCCTTAATTTTAAGGCAAGTTACAATATGCAAGCCCGATAAGAAGGAGGGTGGGTGAATCCCCCCGCACCTGGAGTCAAGGCAGGACATCTGAAAGGGCCAGGAAATAATGAAAAATTCCTACTTTCTAAATCGTTACGATCCAGTTCTTTTGCAGTATCTTATGGGTTTTACCTCGTGAATCTCCGGACTGAGTGGTGTATTAAAAAATGGATAAGCAAATCGACAGGTAAGACTTGGACCTAAGGATTCTGCATTGGACCTGAACTAATGCAGGACATTTCCAAACATTAGGTTAACATTACACTGGACGACTGGACTGGACAAACTGTGAACCAGCAACAGCGTAGCTATATACGGACGATTGTTTGCAGGCCGAGAGCTTTGTAGTAGGCTCAGACCATAGTCCAGCGGTTTGGCTACTGAACAGGAGTTCGCTTAACCTCTCGACGAACTCTGCAAAATGAACAGATATATGTCCTTCATCAGACTGAAAAAGACCCTTTCTGCTCAATGTGCTGAGAGGAGGAAGAAACATCGTTCAGTAAACAGTTAACTGTGAAAATTACCACAGTAGATAGTTTTTAGAACAGTGTATCCAGGACAACTTAACTTATCTATAAGCAAACCAATATTCAAAGGTATGTAACATAATCTTTGCTCACCAGCTTTTATTTAGTGAATATGTGGTGCTGATTTGCCTACTGCCTGACCATCCAGCATTGCTCAGCTTGCTCACCGTATACCAGTTATTTCACTATCACTTGGGCAGCAAGCTGTTGTTCTAGAGACTGCATTTGTTTATCCACAATAGAAATACAGTTAGATTGAATGAATGCAAGGAAAGTACTCTCTGTATATGCTATAGTAGCTGGTACCATGGATTTTCTATCACTTCATAGTGTGCCGCAAAATGCTCGTATTCCATAGCTAAAGGCCGATGCCGGCAGTCTAAGGCATAACGACTGCTTTTGATGTCAATACTGAGTGGTCAATACTACTCAGCACTATAATTGATGTATTTCGCCAAATATGTTTTCGTTACTTCTAGTTGGTTTTAATCATATTCAAGATTCTGAATGACATTTGTAGGCAAAATAAATTCACCTATTGTAACCAAAACTATTTTTTGTTACAAATTGATACGTTTTCATGACTATAATACTTCTCAGTGGTGTGGAAGGAGAGATAAACATTCAGTAATCTGAAATCTGGCAACGTATTTCCCACTGCCTTTTGCGGTACGTCAACGACAACCGTCGCCCTTCAGGCACAACATGACGTGTGATGTAAATGAAGATATAATGCGCAAGGGTGGTTTGCCACCGCTCACCGCAGAAACTTGGAAGTTTCCTATGGTTTACCCTAAAACTGCCACTGTTTTATGTAATCTGTTGCTTTAATGTTTGGATGAGTTTGTCTTTCCATGTTTTGGCGTAAACAATTCCTTAGGTCGGTACCAGCCCAGGCAACTAGAGCATCTTTCTTGAGAATCTATTTTTGATTACTAACAGTCACTTCTAGAAAATGCCAACACTTAATTAATTTACTATTTACTATATTAATTAGAATATATAATATCATGGATTGAATATTCCAAGATCATTAATATTTGCACATGAGTGGCCAATGTAGCCATCTTTCTTAGGTGAGAACAGGTGCCTCAGAAGTATTGCACTTTTTATGGAATGCCCTCAGGTAGTCTTCCACTATCATCTTGGAACCCGAAAAATTCAACATTCCTCATAAGGACCAGAATTGTATCGAATTACTAACACTAACAAGAATCGTTTCTTTATTTAACGAAGAATAACTGCATGTAAATTATCATTTGGTTTGTGGTGCATTTGTGGGCATTGGTAGTATAGTACTTAACAATTTTATTTCCCAATACCTAAGTCTTAGACAGCAATATATTTCTGTGATTTCTGATAATCTTGCACAAAGTTTCATCGATAAAATTACTTCCGATCTGTGACGTATTTTGCTTTTATTGATATTATTTTGCCAATTGAATGAATTTTTGACAGTTTCAAAAATTAAATGCAAATTATTCACCGGACTATTATGAGAATTTCACCAGATTAGAACATCTATTTTCTGCGTGAAAAAAGTACTCTTTTATACAACACCTCAAGCAAATTATGCAATGAATAATAATAATAATAATAATAATAATAATAATAATAATAATAATAATAATAATAATAATAATAATAACAATAATAATAATAATAATAATAATAATAATAATAATAATAATAATAATAATAATAATAATAATAATAATAATAATAATAATAATAATAATAATAATAATAATAATAATAATAATAATAATAATAATAATAATAATAATAATAATAAAGTGCATATAATGCTATTTTACAAAATTAACGTATTGTGTATTATCCGATTTCATTTAAACATCTACCAAATAATTTGATTAAGTCGATTCAGCACTCGTTTATCTCGTTCCCTTATTCTGATCACAAAAACTTATTAATACAATCCCTTCTTTCTAGGAAAGTACCTACTGCCATTCCGCCAGATGCTAGTAGTAAACGATTGCAAGTAATATTTACAAGGAACAAATTTTGAAAATAATTCTTGATAAACTAGACGTTTTGCCTGAAGACCACAAACATCAATAGCAACTATACTGACTATACTGATTTCCTCAGAAGTAATCGTATCAGCATAGCAGTGGTAGTTGTTGTAATACATTCCTTCAAAATGAAAATGCACTACTTAAGATTCTTTGATCCTCCTATTACCGGCATCGGCATTGACTTCTAATATACCCATTTCTCTTTCTTTGTGCTCCTTTTTTGCATTAATTCTTGCAGTGTGGAGTCGCGAACCTCCCTCTCTGTCGGATTACAAGCCACTCGCATTTCGTCCGATTGTATTGACTGAAGAAAATCTGGATTCGTGCTGATTTGTGCTTGAGCGGCACGCAATGGAGCATTAAAGTCGGCTGGATTTGAGGAAACGACGGAATGAGCAATGTGAATGCCATCTCAGGGATCTCACCAGAATATCAATCACCGAACAAAACTTTTAATGTTTAACTTCCCACGCATAAGCAAGACGAGTATTGTAATCGAGAATAATTTCTCCTTTCATATAATAAGTTTATTATGTTTTATGATACGTTACTCCGTATCACTTATCTCCGTCCGTCTGTCAGTCTATCGGTACTGTAGGTCTGTCGCTCTGTCGGTCGGTCGCTCTGTCGCTGTGTCGCTCTGTCGCTCTGTCGCTCTGTCGCTCTGTCGCTCTGTCGGTCTCTTGGTCTATGGATCTATCGAACGAAATTGGTCTAGTGAGACCTCAAGTTTTCTGAACATTTTTGGTGGAGATGAGCATTTGGCGATATTTGTTATTGAACAAACTATACATTGCTTATTCGGACATAACGGTTGATTTCTCTAACTCAGTAAATTGAAACTGTTAAAGGGAGCAAAGTCCATATGTTGCAATGAGATTTTCTGTCTGTAGTTGTAGTACATACTCAATGCATAAATTGCTATAAATTTGCTGAACACATATTTATCACAATTATAATCACATACACCTTTGTAATGTTGAAGAAGATTAAACAAAATATTCCAGTGCGGATTATTCGTGAGATTTGAATGCATTGCTTCTGGGCATTTGAATGACGCAAATTTAATGTATTTGGAGAGAAACACTGACCAAAAGTCTATACGATATGATGCTGAGGTCACCACACAGTCCCCTGTCATCATATGGGCTTTACTGTTGCCTTGCTTCTTTGCCAGTTCCAAGTTCTTTTGTCGATGAAGTTCTGAATTCTGATAGCATGAGCAATTCCAGGTAGCTAGGTATTACCTTAGGTATGACCTGGCAGGAACAGACAGATCAACTGAAAACAAGATCCCAATTGTATTTTAACAATTTTATCCAATTTTGCGCACCTCATCACTAAGGTTTATCAACAAAGTTCTACTATATAACAAAAATGTAGTTCGTCGCGGGACAACCCTTGCAAGTGCAGCTTGGTGTTTTTAGGCAAGACAACCATACATACTCTGAAGCTACGGGCTTATAACTCTTAGTAACTGATACTACATGATGTGTACCAAACCATACTACCGTCGCCAATAAATTATATTCTTCCAATACAAAGAAGAGTTAACTAGATCCTATCATGGATACAAAACTAGAGGTCTCAAATCCAACATGCTATTTATCCTGTCTAGCTATTCTTCTAAATCATTTATTTGTTTTTTCTTTTGTCTGTCTTAGGGGAAATCTTTTTTGGCGACTGCATGTGCACTAGTGTTAACGAAAACCCCTACTAAGCCTTAACCATCACCGTCAAAGCTCCTTAAGATATCTAATGTGATAAACTATTTTATTTCTTTATATATTTCACGTTTTTAGATATTTTATTCCTCAAGCTATTTTCATTCCTCTTAACAAATGGGTAAGGTTAGTAACAGCAAAAATTAGTTGTTTTAACTAATAGAAATTAGCAATACGTTAACCTATTAAAAGGCCTCCAACCATCTTCTAGTAAGCCTAATTCATACTGCCCCAGAAGTCACAGCAAATTCTCTTGAGTCTTGTACCTCATCCTGTCAGTTCAGTTCTACCAAATTGAAGTAATACCACTATTAATCTTCAGTAACTTTTTATTATTCCTGTTGTCTATTCAAGATTTAGGTATTCATTAGCATGTAAACAGTGGAGGCCTCACTCTTAGCGTTCATGGGCGTGACGGGTTTGGTGTGGCGCGACACCAACAAGCTCCAGCTTCATTGTGTCCGCGATGACTGGGCGAAAAGAAAAAAACCGACAGGTAATCGTGGCACGTGTGATCCGGCCAATTGTGGGACGCCCCCTTGCCATTGTATCTAATTTAATAATACTTTCGCTGACTAAATACCTCCATTCATCGATTCCTCGTATCATTGCGCCTTTATGGGTGCATTCGTAGCGGACTGCTAGGAGGTCCTTTTCCTGACTGTCTGCTGTTGTCTGTTGTGGGTTGTTAGTGCTATGGGCACAATTATTCAATAACAAATCCTGAATTGAATGCTGCATTTGATACGGTTCTTTATTTCGCTTCCCACGCCATTAGGTGCAGGAATTACCGTAAAAACTAAAAATCGAATCCAGATATTACGTCTTCTTGACTTCACGAAAGGCCATCTTGTACATTTCCGTTGGTGTCTGTGTGTCTGGTAATCCATGGCATGACAAGTTATTCGGCATCTCTGGACGTAATAACGCCTTAACTAAATAGAGCGAATTTGTTCAGCTTCTATTTCAAAGTAATTCTTTCACGAAATACATTTCCATAGATTTGCATCAAGTTTTTCATTATTATGACAATAAATTGATAGTGTAACAAGTCCACAAAATATCAAAACTATCTACAACATACCGACCCTAAAACCGTAGAATTTCCGAAATTGTATAATATTTTTCTTAGGAAAGCTGCATCAACAGTCTAGTGAAATTGGGGCTATGCTGGTCTGAAGCTTTAGGAGTGAGTGAGACAGCAAGAGAGATAGAAAGAGGAGAGGAACGCATTACTGAGACTTCATGCGGCGTAAGATAGTATGTGGATACCTTAACAACTGCTACTACAGATTACTGTATTTTAACTGAATAAATCGTAATAAATTCCAAATTCCTATTTATCCACTTGGTCCAGAAGGGGCTTGTCTACCTTGAGTGAGTTTTGGACATCCTAAAATCATAATATATTCGAAGTTTTTCAATACGATCAATATCTTCATCTTTCAATCCCAAAGATTAAATTATCCAAAACTCTATATTAATCCTTATCTATAGGCTCATATTAGTTACAGCATTTTTGACATCCAACCACAAGGTCTAACGACAATAATTCAAGAACAATTAAAATCTGATGATACAAACCTGTTGTTTTTTTTTCTGAAGACAGAGTTTCAAATGTAAAATAAACAGAGCAATTGAGCGATGCTATTGTGATATGAGCATATGGGATGATAAGAAGCTATACAACATTTTTACGCTTCAGTCTCTATAACGAAATTGACATTGACAGATTATCTATCTTAATCAGTACTTTATAAGTCAATCCGTTAATATGAATTATTATGAGATGGTTAAATAGAGAGTAATGCATTTGCACTGTAGATAAATTCAAAATGCGGGACGACATGAATCGTCACTTTGGAAACACTTGTGCAACTTCGTAATCTTAAGGCAAAGACACAAAGTTCCAGTTATTTTCAATCCAACAGCAAGAATTAGTTCTGGATAATATAATGTGGTCCACCTGGAGATCTGGAGAACATGGACCAGATTTCTCCTTGGAGTACACGCAGCTGACTCTAGATATCTTGACTTTATTGAATTATTTAAAATACACGCACATTATTTTATAAAAAAAATGTATCAGCATTTTCATTTTTCATCTTGGTTGCCGAAGAACGGACTTCAATACTGTTTTTAAAGGTGTTCTGAGGTCCATCACTCCATACTCAAGCATCATTTAACAGTTCATACACGTACTAATTTGAAAACAAAACACCCTTATTCTGGAGATAGTTGAACAGTCAATATTTAAAAATATTGTAATTTTCAAAATAGGGTTTAAGTCTTTTTGAACTGAAAATTCTGCCAGGGCAACCAAAATATTAGCAGCACAGTTTGTGTATGAGGTATGTGATTTTAGTTCTTAACCAAAAAAAATCATGATTAAAAGAGGATACAGTAAAATGAGTTCCAGATGAATATATAGCTTTTATTCTTTTTTCTGATATAAAATGTTCCTGGGTATATACGAATTTTGGATAAAAACGTAAATATGGTCCGGGTAGCTCCGCTTTCGACTCGTTTGAGGCAGTGCACTTTGGAGGGGAACAAACAACTTCGCTGTACTATTTCTGCTCAAAAATAGCTCGCTGACCCTCTATGCGTAAAAGTCTACATATTTAAAAAGTTAGGACCTACAATCAGATTCAGAAAAAAAATGGTAGATTTATCCACAATCTCCATCATTAGTCAGTCCCGAAACGTTTAACACTTATCAAGTTTAAATAATTCAGTTTAACAGCAAGTATGCGATATATCAGGAAAGAGAAACAGAGTTTTTTGACGAACTATGTAAAACTATATCTTGGAACCAAAAAATTTTCAAACATATATTCAAAAAAGCTTTTATCCAACAAAAATTACAGTATCCTTCTGGCGATAATTGGAAATCCTTCTTTGATTCTGTGGGAAGGATATCTGGGTAACTCACCCGGATATCCTTTCCAAAATATTGTTCATCGTACTCTGATTGAAACAACATACTATTTTTAAATCCATCTTTGAGTTGAGTTTTACCTGAAATCAAGCATTATGAGCAGCCTCAGTCTTTCTAATATATAGCTTCTTAAAAAGATGATCTTGATCTTGACTGGAATGCTTTTATTTGCATTTTAGATAGGCAACAATATGCTACTAGAGCAGAGACATGATGTGGACAGGAAATGGTGACGCATTTTAAGAATAAACAATCCTCATGATACGTGACAAATTTATTGCACTATAAATTATACTCTACAGCCTGCCAAGCTAATCTAACCAATCCTGTCCTCGGCTATTAACTTCTACACCAGTATCAATTCCTGGATTTCCCAAGGGAATCCGCAATCATTACAGGTTCTTTTCTTTAATTCGTTCTTCTATGGACTGGAACGGCCCTATTCTACATGACTTATTTAATAAAATTTTATCGTTATTAGAGCCGTAAATCTGCTTAAGTTGAGTTTTAAAAAGTCGTCTAGGAGAACGGTTGGCGCAGCGGAAGCGACAAATCCCTTGGTAGGTGATTGCGCGGTCGACCGGAATAATTGCAGTTTTATTTTCGTTTGGTGGTAGAATCAGATGGCAGTTTAGTTTGATGACTACGGAAAGGCGCTTGGGTTTAATGGACAGATTGATCATCTGCAACACATTAGTTCCTGTTTACATCCACATAAAGTCTCAAAAACGAAAAACAAGATAATTGTTCTTCTATACATAAATCGAAAGCAATGAAAACCTTAACGAAAGCTCTGCGACAACGCTGCTTCATCTGAAGATCTCACTCGTATAATTAAGGATTACACAGCAAGGCAGCACACAGGTGGGAAGCGGGCATTGTCTCCCTCTCCCTGAAACAAATTCATTCTAATACATTATTGTCGAAGACTTTGCAATGTAATTTTTTTTCAAAATTTGATCAAACATACTAAAAAGGTTCGTTGTACTTTTCGTTGGTCGCTAATTGAAACCATATACGTATGAATTTTCACGGACGTTTCGGCATAACATAAAATAGAATGAACAATAATTATACGATGCATTCAGAATTAAAGCGGAACACTTTACTGAAACAGTGTGTAACTACAAATATCAGAATTCCTAGAGATTCATGATCCATATCAAAATGGTGATTCTATTAACAATAAGTCATATTTTTTTCGCGGGCTTTATTGAAACCACATACGTACGATTGAATGTTTATTGCCGTTTCGGCTGATCCGGCAGCCTTTATCAAAGTACAAAACAAAATGAAAAAATGGACTTTGAAAATATAATAACATTGATATTCATATGTATGACTATAAACTAATATACTTCCACTCCCTGATTTTCAAACTCATGTGAGAGGTGAGTCTTACCCCCAAAATATCAGTATTCTTAGTAAACACCGTACTATTATCCTCCCACTAATTATTTATACAAATCTTTGCTTTATGACCAGTAGTTTCTAAGGGGCTTTACTTCAAAGATAAGGACGAATTCAAAGAACCAAAATCTATTCTGAACTTATTTAAAAAAATAGACGTGGGCTATAGAGGGCAATAGGTGATAAAAATAATAATAATGCTTTCAGATAAACTTTTGTAATCTGACTTGTATTTCTCATTCTGTTCAAATTTATTGACTCAAAACGACAGTTTCAAAAAAAGGTGAGAGCGTGTAGAAGGATCAACACACAGCTTCATTATTAATATTTGCTAGCGACTGCCAGAGGCCCCTAAATGCCAAACTTACTTTTTTGACAGATTATCATGGCAATTATCAACGATCCAATAGTAATTATTTCTACTTATTTCGTGGATTTCTCAGTGAAGCCGATACATAGTGTAGATTGCAGAATTTTATTTTAACGATGGAAGATTTCCACGAAGAGCATCTCAGTTTAATTCTGAAGAATGCGTTAAAAAATTATTGTATCATAATTATACAATGAAGTTTAGAAGTCCTTCAAGAGAGCAGTTTTTAAGGGCGTCCTTCAGGCGCCCGAACCTCTGGAGGAGAACCCTGTAATTTTTTTCTGTAGACATGCTGCGGACACATTATAGCCACCCTGCAGTTTCACGCATGCAATCGAAAAGTGAAAGTATGTGTTGTGTTCATCCCGCCACCATACACCACGTCAAAACAGAATCATTACACTATTATTGCAAGGTGTCAGCCGTAGCACAACTCCATCAATTTAATCCTGTGCAGCCCACTGATTCCGTATTCAAATCACCCCCAGCCAGCCTGTACGTGTGCATAAAAAGTGTAGCCTCCTGATTAATCCTTTTATTACCCCCGCCGGTCGTTAGGGCCTCCGCGCCCAAACGACGACCGCCTGTCACAGGGACCTGTCCCGGAGGTATTATTTCATAGTAACCCGGATGATCGGAACTCGACGCCCTTGCTCTAAGCTGCAACGCACCTAATCAACCGGATAAGATATGGGGTTGAGAGCAGGACTGACACAATTCCTGGGCTAAGTTCAAATTTGTCAAGCATGTGGAGTTTGACTAATTGTTCGAAATCAAGCTAGCAGCAAATATTAAATAGGATCTGTTGCTCCAATTAATGAAATTTACTGTAATGACCATTTTGTGCGATTTGCACAGATTTTATTATTGGACTAGAAGGCACAGAATGGAGAACGTGTAGAAAAAAGGCACGAAGGAATTTAAAACATGATTTTTATGCATAATGGAGTAATCTTCGCATATTTACCGAGCAGCTAAAAGATAAAAGTTTCTCAATTGCTGCTTTTGAAGATCGTGTTATAATCAAAAATTTTGTAAATTGATTTCATCTGATTTCAGCCGAGCGAATTACTAAAAAAGTGTACTCTGAACACGACCAACGACACTGAAAACATTATAAAACTATATGAGGGAGCAAACTGCTACAATTCATCAAATGTAGCCATCTGTACAGTTTGGTGGAATTGTTGGTGATTATGGAACAGTAAAATGGACGACAAATAAAATATTTGCGTCCACAACTGATAAACTAAAGAAATATATCAAATAATGTATGTAAGTAATCTAATTTTGTAATGTGGAACATTATCTAAGATTAAATATTTTAGGTATTTTTATATTTTTTGGTAGATATAGTTCTGGGCTTACCCAGGATGGTGTTGATTTTTTGTACATATATTTTACACTACCAGGTAGTCTTTACAGATATCTGAAAAAATTACGTTGATTCGTTGTTGTGAGCAAATATTATTTTAAATAGAAATGCATAAGAAGGTCTAGATCTTAGCTTACAAAATCCATTCATAAAACAAGAAATGAATTTTCACAATAGTTGTTTTTAGAAAAATTTCTTGCTGAAAAAAATAATGACTCACGAACTCAGGCTTGCACCTGTTCCTTGTGTAAAATATATATCCAGAATCAACCTGTAGATATGCAACAATATTCAGGTAACTGCAAAACTATTTTACTTCCACGACCTCGACTACGCTCATATTGTTTAAAGTGCTTTGACTGCAAATTTATTTGTCAATCTACGAGATCCACACTTTGCGCACATATTCTGGACATTATAAAAATATTCACCATTCACCAAGTCGATTATCATTGTTAATTACCCAACATATGTCATGGTCGTCGAACAATGATATTAATTAATTTCAGTAGGCATTTTTTGCGAATATCTCTTCAACAAAACATATGGTTCCTCTAATGTGGCCTTGTTTGATTTTGATAGATATTAAAAAAGGATATTTGAAATGTACCATACACATTTCTTAAAAGATCAAAAATTCAATACGTGTAAGCTATAATTGCAAAATATTCTAAAAATATATTAACTGTCGTTTAAATAGCTTTAAATAAAAAACTACTTCCCCGTTAGTCAACATTTAGTTTTGCATCCAACGACTTGAATATCATTTAGTTCCTCAAATAAAATCACTTCTACCTATGTTGACTGGACAAATAATGACTCCACTACAAAGGAGTGATACGACGGCACTTTAGGCGTTAGGGATACAGGGAGTAATCCACACAAAACACTTTTCTCGAGACCCCGTGAGCCGTAAACCTTCCAAAAGGCGAAAATAAGGCCGTTCCGTAGATAAAATACCATCAATCCACGACTTTCTAACCTCCCAGACTTTTATCTTCAGCTGAAAATGCTCTTCCCGGGCACGGAGTCATCTTGATAATCCGCCGAAGAACAGCTAGCTACCAGATACCTATCTCTGACCGTCTGCCAGTTCTCAATAGGAACGGCCCTTTGTAAGTGCCCTATTGTTATTGCCCTCCGTCCTGATAAACACATCTTTAAATTGTCTCCGAAGTTGTTGCTTTTCACGGCAGCGTGAGACCCGTGAATGGGAGTAAATAAAGGCAGGAAATCGAGGCCCGACAATTTCAGCCCGAATCGCATACGGTATTTCATAATGTACACTCTGAAACTTTGAGTTCTTGGTACTTTCGGGATGGATATATTAGGTGAAGATATCATTTAAATGACGACTAAAATTACTACATAACGTTTACTTGAATTACCTTCTGACAACTATTTATTAACTCAAGAAATGTTGACTGACAACCCTTTCTGCAACAGGCCCCTCGAATTATGAGTGAGAGTTGTGACAATTACACAATCTTTTTATCTGCATGATGGAAAAGTTTCACCAAGTAAGAGCATCTACAATCTTTAGATTTTATACATTGAATACACTTTTATTTTTTTAAATAGTTTTGTTTTTTGAATAACACTTGAAATGTTTGAAAGGATGGAGTACAGATGATGCATTTGCTTCAATTATACATCCAAGACGAAGAACATAATATCGCAACGTCAGAGACTTAACGCTGTCTGTCGTATGAGAAGAAGAACATACAGCACTACAATCCAAAGGCTTGAGGGACATGAATTAGATTTTTTCATGATAATTCATAACATCAAAACATAACAGCAATTTAATTATAATTTCAAAATGGAATCTCTAGTCTTTCTCAACACAAATGATATCAGAGATAAAGAAGGGAAAGAAAAATCACGTATACAAAGTCAATCTGGCTTGCATCCTCACAGCTTACACAGTACTACAGTAAGTAGGGGACAATGAAATATTTATAAATTCCACGATTATGAGTTTTCACACAAAAGCTATGCAGCTGGCCGAAGCAGATCGTGCCATCGAATTTGAATACAAAGCGGATCTCAGGGGTTATCGCGAACAGGAGGCTCACCAAGCTATATGCTCTCTTGGGCAGTGGTTAAGGATCCGGTAACCATCGGTAAGATCTTTTATGAGCGATGAAAAAGTATACTAGAAAACAACAGAATTTCCGTGAATTCAAATTTATAAACTCTGCAGGATGTAAACCGCACATCTTCTGCTTGTTGAGCTGACGGTCTTTCCAACTGAGCCACGAATGCACGTATCTCAATAAATCTTGTTTGTATCTAGAGACACAGCTTTATCGTTTGTATTTAGTAATGTCCGTTATTTGCCAGTTTGCTTCAAAGCACATTACCCGATAAACACCGAACAAATTGCGGTATCCACTATTATACATATTTGGTGTTGGAATCCACTGGACCATGGAGGAGATGCGAGAGAAGCACACAATACGAGGACGGAAATGCAGAGATGTTTGCACTCTGAGTTCTCAACCTCATGTATATAACTTGCAAGCCATCTAGGAGGACGTGACTATTGAGCATGGAACATCTACATGACAGGGTGGCACTAGGCACAGCCGGCGAGGTTTTAAGGAGCACCAAACCTGCTTTATACGTGAACATGAAAATTCGGGTAACGAAGTCTTCCTTCTCAGGGAGGCAGAAAGACAGCCTAAGAACTCAAAAACGATAATCAGCAGTCCATTGTTGGCTTCCCCTAACAACTAAAAGCCCACATCATGGTGGCTGAAGCAAATTTACTCCTAAGACGTCTTAAAGACAAGCTCATCAATAGAATCTTCTACAAACTTCAAGAAGAGCATAGCTTGTCTAAGCGATTAAGCTTATCTTTCCTAAGGTCTAGTGGATTTGAGTTAGAGGCCGAGGCCTTACGGCTACACCTCTGCTCCAGGGGATATTGATTACCTGGTAGATAATGGAAGATGCCAATTTTGCAAGAAATACTCCCTCTCGCTCTCCATGCTCGAGTTTGTCTGATCTAATAAATCAGACATAATAGTCTTTCTTGACCAGCAACAAGGATGTTGGTGGCCAAAGAAGTTCTCTTGAGTTAGAGAAAGATACAAGGTATGAACGATACGTCATACGAAGCGGCTACGTTGTCAGGATGGAATGGTGGAGACGAATCCCGATTGTAATATTTCTCTACATTTTAGTAACTCCGATTTTTCTTGAAGTTTCCTCTCTGACACGTCCAACTAGTCTTTCCTACTATTTGATAACTGACAACAACATTTGAAAACTCAGCGGAGATACATATCCTTACCTCAATGACCAGAGAATAGCTGGTCTGAGCGGCAGTTCTCCATAAATAGTTCCGTGGTTGGAGTGAGAGTAATTAGCAGATGTGAATGGCATAAAATCATACCTTACAAGTCAACAAATACATATGTAAAATCTAAGTAAATGCGAATTGCCTATATAAGTATTAGACATACTCTAGCGACAAAGTATTAAACTATTACTTAACATTTTAACACTTTATATTGGTGCATTAGGCTGAACAATTTTATAGTAAGCACTTCCACTTTTTGGTGGTATAGCTTTATCGTCTTCTGATAGCATGAGGTTTATAGCTTACAAAGTCGCTTCATAAAACCGTATACACAGTAAAATTCACATACGTTTTTAAAGACATCAAACGAACCGAATGGCAAGTTTTAGATTTACTAGCAATATCCTAGAAATTGGCAAATAAAACTTTCCTTCTGCTTTACGAGTGTTCAAGTCGGTTTGTAAAATTTTATACCGTTTTATAGCTCAATTAAAATATCAGATATAGCCTCATGAGGATGATATTGAATGGTTGAGAATTGCTATGCTATCAGCACGATTTATTAAATTGGTAGCTACATACTACAATGATGCTTTCTTTAAATGAATAAGGTCCCTAGATTTTAAAAAAATCCTACTTAAGAAATTTATCAATGAGTCCACTTATACTCTACAGGGTGACTTTATTTGTAATCTGCTACATCACAGACCATGAACATTTTAAGAATAAGAGAAAAATGGGATTTATTGATCTTCACCACTTCAACCAATCGTATACGGCGTCATTTGGATTTTGTAAGTGGTGCCAAGCAGATTGTATCTTTCTGGTATCTGGAAATTTGATAAAAAACTAACAAAAAAAATAAAATGCAGTCACAATTGGCAAGTCTCATTCTTTTTTTCAAAGTTGCTTGTATTTCAAGGGGGAGGGGAGACTTGGTTCAAAAATTAAAAAGGACGAACGTTATTACTATATGATGCAGCTTCTCCATACAACTATGCTAACCGCCACCACAGCACGTTTAGTTGTAGGAAATGAACCACTGTGTCCACCACCCGCGCTCTTTAAATTTCAATAGCAATGAGGTCTAATACCCCCCTGCCTTCTAATTACTTCGATAGACTTGCCAGTGGTAAATTGAAACGTCAATTAGCCGGTGGGTGAGAGCGAGGGGCTGCGGATACGCCATTCGTAATTATAAAGTAGGCGATGAACAGAGTGGCGCACCACAATGGCCAATCAGCCGCTTTAAAATGTGTAATCCAGTTATGGTTCCATTTCGGATGAGTAATTCTGCTACTCTATATGAAAGGAAAACGAAATTTTCGGGACATAGTGATATGAAATTGGATTAAATGACATAAAAAAATCATAGAAAACCGATTTGACTTACAGAGGAGGAGTTATTTCTCGGTCAATTCGACCTGTTACACCATCCAACTTCTCCAGTTCAAAGGAAAGCGCAGAGTCTCTTTGACAAATTCATATCAGACCAGCTCAACTAGTCGTTGACGTACAACTTTACCACCAATATTTCAACAGTGTTTATTCTTACAAACTCCATAACCCTACCGGTTTCTGAGACTAATACATTGACTTGTCAAATCTCCTGTACCTTCATTCTTTTGCTTTTACGGTGTCAGTAGGTGGAGGAGGAACGATCTACCCCTCCCCAACACTTGAGATGTTCAAGGATTGATTCGTAGAGCTTTTTCAAAAATCTCTATGGCAGCTTTATTATGTTGCATTTGTCCATCATTAGAAAATTATGTGATTAACTTATTTTTATATTATCGAAAATATTTGAATTTTTTATGCTATTTGGTAAGGGATATTTGAATGTCCAATCACAGTTATGTATTTCCTTGTAAAACAACTGACAAATGTTATTGATCAGAGAGAAGGCTGTATCACATTCCTGATGCACTTTAGTTCGCATAGTTGTTTCGGTTGTTATTTCTGCATTGTGTTGATTAGATGGGTATAAGTACTACCACCGTTGCGTTGTGGAATTTTGAATGTCGATATTGCCCTACCTTATTTTTTCAGTCCTAATTAGCTCTAAACTTATCTACCCAGTACAGTGAACTATTACTTTTCTTGATGCTACAACTCCTTCAATGAATGTGCCATTTCACATATCCATCTTAAAGGTTGATATGATAAAATTCACTTTCAACTCGCTTATATTAGCATATACAGATTTTTTACGTATTTCTCACCGACTGAAATACATCTGATTAATATGAAAATTTGCACACAAATTAAGGACCAATGACTATTTTAACAAAAAAAATTGTAAAATAAATACTTTTGAAATGAAATGGGTACTCGATGTGTTGATGGTCAAAAAATAATTCCTCTTGTTACTATGTTTTCCATTCAACTTAGTTTGAAGGCTATACGATCAAGAATAATTTATAACTTACAAACTAAAGGAATACGCTAACATTAAGTGCAAACCACACTAGAAGGTAAATTATATTTTTAAATTACATGATTATGATGTTTCACAATAAAGTCAACAACAAAATCTGAATAATTACAATAAAAACTATTATATACTTTTTATTTTATTTTGCTCTTGAAGCAGATGTTTTCAGTTTTACAAACTACAATTTATTTATTGTTCAGCCAAGTACTGCAATCACACGCTGTTTCAAGTGATGCTCTTGTCAGAGGCAGTTGAGCTAGGAGCTGCATTTATTTGCATATTATTAGCAACATGCATTGGCTTTATGAAAATTACTGTAACACTCCTCAATATTTTTTATCACCATACATTTGATAAGTCAACAATTTGACTTGATAGAATGCCTCTCATTCCACAAATTTTATTGTTGGAGAATAAGGACGATACATTTGACAAAATATAGAATAAAGTATTTTTTCCATAATTATGGTAAATTCTCAGGCTTGCAAACACACTGTGAGGTTAAAAAGATATCATATGTATTGAACAAATCCTTTACTAGAATTTTAGAACTGTGTTTTTAAAGCATTATATGTTCGCTATCTTGTTGCAAATTCTCTAAAGGCATATAAACAAATTGACAAATGCTCACGGAATATTGTAAATGCATGCCATACTAAGATGGCGGGCAGAAAGTTAAAAGGGAAATACAAATAACTTTTGCAATTAGTTATGTTAGGATGCTTCCCTCTATGATGAAATGCATCAAGTATTACTGTGGGACACATCGTTGATGTCCGAAAAGTTATGGTAGGTATACCCAGAGACATATGAAACACATTTCAGGCCGGAAATTTTCATGAAAATTATAAAGGTTGACACAAAAAAATGGCATCAAGTAGGTCGACGCTGTATGTCGAATGCAACGGTAACAGTTCTGGAAATTAACGAATGGATCGGATTTCAGAACCAATATTTAGAGAACTTAATATGTTCATATGACAGAAGTATGATGGTTTTTCTCAAATATCAGGTAAACTGTTTTCAATGGGCAAAATAAAATAAATATGGTTAGTGATTTCACATAAATAGTGGGTTAGAGATCATCATGATTCAGGAAGAACGAACATACTGAAAATTGAAACTACGGAAAACTACAATAGCAATTAATTATAGACTACGAATATATGACTTGCCAACACAATAGATTTCCTAAACGGGGCAGGGTTCATAATAAGAGAGTTTTGATTTTATTAAATTTGATTGATAACATAATAATTTTATTCACTGATATCTCACAATGCAATGAGGTTAAAACCATAACTGATTATTTACTAAAATTTTGTATCTATAGGTCAAAGATTATTTACATAATGTCCAACTATGTAGGGGAGGAGGAGTGGGGCACCATAGGGCTGCATCTCGAGAGAGCGAGAGATAAAACATCCTTAATGCATGAGGCTACTACATTATGAATCAAAATCGCTAATAGCGAAAGCGGTAGAAAATGATAATAAATGTTTTTCAGGGCGGTCCCAACCACACAGCCACACTGATTACAATTGCTAATAGCACGATGGATGAGTAGGAGTCTGTATACGGGGTATCGTCCAAAAAACAAACACTCGGTAGGCTGAACCGTGATTGGGAGGTGTCAAACGATAACTTATGCTGGTCCCACACTGAGTTGTTCAACTTTTGAGGTCAATGTTCTGACTTTTCTCATTTTGCCTGAGGCGAAATTATGAAGACACAAAGATAGAATAGGGATTTCATTTTACCTGTACTAGCCACTAATTGAAACTACATGTGAAAGACCAATAAAGATTGGAGTTCTCTTCTAAATGTTCTCTTTCTTCTTTCTCCAGTCATATGTGGTTTTAATTAGCGCCAGTACAAGCAAAATAAATCAGAGAAACAATATGTATTTCAGAAGTTACATTAAAAGTTTGCACTCTTTGAGGAATGTTTTAAGTAAAGGTCTGAATATAATCCTCAACTGAAAATTGTGTTAAATTATATAATAAAACTTGGCTTGCCTTGCTGCACAAAAACTATATTTTTGTCTTTCACCATCTTTATACCCAAAATTTTAAGTATCTGAACTAACTCCTGGAAGGCTCCTAGCCTGGCAAATAATTCAATATGTATATAGAACATAAAGTTTCAGATTCACCCGCCCCCAAATTCTTTTTGAACCTAAAAAGCAGTAAAATCTAATAGTTTTACCCAGATTTCATCAAAATCGATAGCGTGGTTACTGAGGACATCAGAAAACATTGAAACATTTGATTTTACATTTATTGTAATTAGAGTTCATCGACTTCTTACGCATGTTAGTCTGATAAATGGAGGCGATATTAAAGCACAACAATTGGAAGCTCTTTAGGAAACATGCTTGTTCCACCAGGTTCTGCGACCGCCTTCCTTACTAATAATAATTTACCTTGTTTCCTCGTGTGAGAAGGGCTCTAGTAGAAACATGAGTAACGATGGTGGAATTCTCATGGTGTGTACTTGGAGGCCCACGGCGAAGATATAACAATCAATTATATGATTAAGGTGTTTCTAATGGGTGTTGGACAAACCGCCGATGGGAGCAGGTCTTCTGTTTATCATTTACTTCCACCCACTATCTTCAAGACTAACTGACAGAGTAACGCTTATTGTTTATGCATTTCTTTGCATAGTACTTGGCCACAATTAAGTTGCAATTACTGTACACTCCTGTAATTAATTTTGTTGCTAATGTGCACTGCCTTCCGAACTATAGGTGCTTCTTTGTTTTAGCGGATTATCAGATCTAGAGGAATACTAAATATTATTGTTGCTACCTAGGCAACCTTCTCTTTCAATCCAGTACTGAAATCAAATACAAGAATAGATCTGTATTCCTGAAATAGGAACCTAGTAAGCCTTCGGGAATCCTCATTTCTGTTGAGAACTGAATGTTTTGAGTTTTTGAGTTGAGTTACCTCTTCTTTAAAATGTCTACTCTCTGTTTTTCCTGTAGAGGCTGATAATGGAGAAATTTAGCTGCTAAACGCTCAAACATCTAATGAGTGCAGAGGCCCGTTGAGTGGTCAGATTAGGGAAATGACTTATTTCAGGTACGTTTAAGCCAAATAGATATTTTTATAAAACATTTTCAGATTTTATGTAATGAAACCCCCATGCATAAAATGTACCCCGTACTCCTGTTTCAATAAATTATTATTATTTGACACTCTAATTTGTATTTTTATCATTTCGCGTTATTACCCCAACAATGACTCTTCACACCGTACTTTTTCATTTGTAATTTTCAATACATATTCCGGTGGCGACTGCGTACATTCTTTACATTTGATGTTTTCTCAATACTTCATATATACAAAAAATTACTCCACCTGAGATATTTTTATGTGCTGGGAAAGCACAATTTTATGGTAACTTGAGAAGGAATCATGATTGGTAGGACATTATTTTAGATGGTAGGTTAACGAGCCACCACTAATCTGGTCTTAAATCCGTTATTAGGCATAGCATTTTTATTTCTTACAATGCATGCTTTACTTCCCATGCTGAGCCCTTCCGTTAGTCTGTCTGTCATAGACTTTGTAATCGCTACACCGGTTATGATAAAATTCGTACGTGTAGCTAGTCGGGACAATGCTTGGTTTCATGGAATCGAGCGTAGAAACATCTTTTGGCGTATACAGAGGCTTTTAAAGGTATCTACATCCCAACTTTGCATGTTTAACAAGTTTATAATCACTATAGAGCCCATAAGTCAACAGAATTTTTTTGGGGCCATTTTTCAATTCCTAATTCAATTTTTGTAATCAAGCCTCATATCCACACTAATTCTTCGGAGTTCTATTACTGCACCAACGCTACTAGACCAGTTGCATTTCTTGTCTAAATTTCCAGAGTAGTTACTTACTTATTATGCCGGCAAACAAACACATTTTGAGGGACCTGTACCAGTTTCAATTATTGCAAAATGAATTCAAACCAAGCATGCAACATCACTCAGATTTTGCCGTTTTGTTTACATTGACTTAGGGCAATCAAAATTACCAAGTATTAATAGAAAGGTACTTTGCGACCAACGGCAAAGAAGCAACTTCAGTTTGACCAGCGCAAATGGAAAATCATTCCTCCTTCCAAGTTTTGGTATGTATGCTTAACAGGTGTAGGTCACGAATGACCTAACACAGTTTCCTCCACCCTGTATACTCGTTCATCGGCCCTACGGCGTGTGTACATAGCTAGCGCGCGTATCTCATTCATACTTTTGCATAGAAAGTAGTCATTTGGTATGTACGAGGGAGCGGGAGCCTCCGCCATTGCTACGCGCCAGACAAAGACCGCGCCACCGGGAGTTAACATGCAAACGTTGTCTCATGTTCCAGGGAATTTCAGCGGGGCAAAGAGCCTCTATTGTACTTACCATATATACATCCACAGTGTTCTCAAGTCTGCCGAACAGTGTGGTTGCTCCTCTTTCACCACCAGTGAAAAAATGCATCTGTAAACCTACAACATGTTTGACTTACCTAGCGCGAAACGACACTCGTCTTTCTATCGCGTGTGGTGATTTCGCCGAGTGCTGTAACATCTACCCAACCTCTATAGTCTATCACATACCATGTGTGAGCAGATGCATCAGAAGTTTGAGGTTATGGATACACCAGTGTAGCAGGAAGCTCAAGGCAAGTAGTGGGGAAAGCACGTGTTTGGTATGAATGTCTTTGATCTTAGTAGTTTTGTGTAGCTCTCAGCCGAGATACTGTTTGTCAGCTATGCCACTTGCCGCTTGAATTTTTATTCACTTTATAAAATAAATTATGGATCTTAGTGGAGCGGTTGACAATTTCTCGCTGTCAATTACCAACAATTCTAACTAAACATAAATCAAACTGACATCGATGTTGAAGATATACCGATACGCGTACTGATTATAAAGTTAACGTAAATATGATTGGCAGTCTTTTTTAATTCTTTGGAATCAAACAGATATTTTTATTTTTATCGTATTTTAAAGTCTGCGCAAAACGTGTAACGTCTTCCATTCACGTGTTGTAATTGATTTTGGCAAGTGCTGTAACATACCTCTCGCCTTTAAAAACTACCATGCTATGTATAAAAAGTTTGGAGTGATGGATTTATGGTGTAGCAGTGTACAGGAAGCTCAAGGTCAAGTAGTGGGAAAAGCACGTGTTAAGTATGAATGATACAATGGTCTCTAATCCTTGTTCTTTTATGTAGCTCTTACTTAAAGTATTTTCTGTGTCAGCTGTTCACCTTCTTCTTGAATTCTGAATATTTTAATTTATCAAGTAAATCTGCATTTTTTGGTAGAGCAGTTGACAATATTCGTTCCTAATCAACTATTCTCTATACTCTTTATACAAAAACTGCTTCTAGAGTCATGCTCATACGATATGGAAAAACATGCTGGGACTGAATAGATCAATTGTAATCTTTTCGTTAGCACGTATGAGAAAATGGGGAAACTGAATGTGATGAGACACTAAAATGGACATGCATGGGTTAGAAAGCGACACATTCATTATGCAAAATGACAATATACTTCCTAAAGAGATATTTCAGCGGACTCAAAAACCTCTATAAACTTAATGCATATACATTTACCGTATTCTCAAGTCTACCAAAAAATGTGGTTACTCCTCTTTCACCACCAGTGAATAATATAATACATCCGCCGACCTACCCCATGTTTGACCTAAAAGCTCGTTTTTCTTTCACGTGTGGTGATTGATTTCTCCCAGTACAGCGTATATAGTCTATCACCACCTCCCATGTGTTAGCACATGTGTCAGAAGTTTGAGGTTATGAATACACCAGTGTTGCAATGTACAGGAGGCTCAATGCCAACTCTGATGGGGAAGGCACGTATCATATATGAATTTGTTTGACCTTACTAATAGATAGGATGGAAAGCACCACAATCGTTTTCTCCCAGATTATTGTCAATGCTAATAAAATAGATATATATTTGAAAAGCTTCTTTTGTACATATATACATCCGCCTCCATCTCTCAAGTCCGCCAAACAATGTGTTTGTTCATTTACCGGTAAAAATTGCACTTGTAAATCTGTAACACGTGTGACCTACTTTATTCAAACCGCAATGTGGCCGTCACCTTCGTCGTGCTGTCCCTTCAACCTACAAAGATCACCTACCATGTTTTATATATATAGATACACTAATATAGATATCAACGGAAAGCTCAAGACCAAATTAATATTGTTTTGTATGAATGTCAGCGAGCTAAATGATATCATATATATTGCAATAATATATGTGTTAGTATTACTTATAAGATCAAACGTTGTAAAAAGTTGGATAGTTGGAAGGCCGGAAGGTCAAGGCCAAGTATTGAGAATCAAAACGCTGATAACCCACAAAAAAAATCATTTTGCGCCATTGATTTGGAATTTGGTGCCCGGCATTAAATTATTTTGCGTTCCTTTAATGATCTGAATTCATCAATCATATTTCCTCCTGGTCGCTTATTGAAACCACATACGTATACGTATTAATCTTTACTCACGTTTCTACTGCCCTGGTGGCCTATACCAAAATACAAATACAAATTATTTTGAAAATACACTGACCTTAAAATTTATGAGGGTACCAGTTTTGTTTCCAGCAAGCCTTAGTATAAACTATTAAGAAAGGCTAGAATACAGATGGTACATTTGCAATAACATTAATATTTTTGTCTGCTTCCAGAGGAACAGCTGTGTTTTTAAATAAGACCTTATTATAAACTATTATGAGAGGCTAGAATACACATTATGCATTTGCATTCTTGATAAATGAAAATAACGGACATTACACAGCTACACAAGAAACGTAGCTGTACTGTGAAAGAGCAGTGCGATTTCAAGTTAACAAGTCAATATCTCCCTTTGGGATCCAAAGATAAACGATTAGTGAACCTGGATAAAAAACGTATGGTCAATCTGTATGTTTGAAGAATATTGGCAAAATCTTTCCATGAAGCATACTCAACTCAACTGGGCCACAGCCTATCAAGGAATCATAAGTATAGACATCGTTGTACTTTAATCTGGATTGTTGTGAATTATAATTTATTTCGGAATTCCTCATCGCCAAATGAACATTATTTGGTAGAGGTGATCGGCATCACGCTTTACCAATTTTAGTACCAAATACCTGAATAACACTTCCATCATTAAGATAAAATTGTGCAATTTATACACAAGAATTCACAAATATGTAAGACCTTGTATGAAAATTGCACAATTTTATTTTAATATAACCACTATCTCGTCTTTTCGCTTCTTAACGTTTGCTAGATTTTTTAATACAAAAAAGTTTATAAACTAGGTGATTATTCTGATTTCCAAGTTACATAAGATAATACCGAATTATATACCAAATAATATGGTTTTTCCTTCCCACAGTCTCCGCGAGGCCAATGCAATGAAGCTGTCTGGCTTAGTATAGCACGGCTGTTTTTAAAGCCACTAACGCCCCTCGTAAAACGACTAGACAGAGTGGCGGCTTGAGATGTTTCAATATAGGGAGGATTTCAGGAGAGTGACCTAACTTTTATATTTATTTATTTTATAATTTTTTGTAATATTAACGTTCCCAATTCCTTCAATTTCATTACTTCGAATATAGTTATTAATTTTATTTATTCACATTCCACGACCAGCTTAAGCACAATTAACACGCTTTACATTAGCTTCAGGTGTAAGTATGTATGTATGTTTGTAAACAAATATTCGAACGCTATTTTCACCCACTTCAAAAAGTCAGATTAATTTTAACACACACTTATCAAGGCTCGAAGACAATACAACAGATAATTTTTCCTATTATTTATTTTATAAAGCAATACGTTTGTAAGGTTATAATACGAATAACATTCAATATTTCTCCTTAACACACTTTTATTAGTTTAACCTGTATGTATAGGTGTCAAAATCTCTAAAATATAAATCATACGACCCATAAACAGAGAGAATACGCTTCAGACCCGTTAATTACGATCCATTTAAGAGCAAGTCTAATTCCAGCTGCTGCTTCAAATATCAAAGTACAAGGAAAAATTCATCAATGAATAAATCACGCTTAATAATTATAAACGAGTGGTTTTTAGTTTTTTCAAATACAATTAATTTTTGGATTCGAAAATTGGGGTAACAATACCCAAAACATGGCATCAAACGCTATCGCAACCATGATAGTACCTTTAACATGCAGATTATAGATGCTGTTACTTGGCGAACTTCTTCCATCATTGTGTTTGAGTTACACAATTTTATCTTAACGTGTATTACACCAAAAGCAATCGAAATTGGCTGCATGAAACTTTAGAATTCACACCGTAGCGTCTTGCAGCATCCTGTAGCTGCCCTCGGAGGCAATATCGGCGAGTCTGAACCACCACAGAGAAGAGTGCACGAGTCGTCGGGGAGATGCGGCAATCAATAGAAGGTGAGGACAGCGGACGAATACCAAACAGGGACCGACCAGCAGGAAGTGGAGCACAGACGCGCCATGCTGCAGCGGTCTTTCGGGCTTTTCTGCCTCCAAGTGACTGCAGTGAGAGTTTTTCAGACTGCCTAAGGTATTGGGCTTATAGCGCAAACTGACAGAAAAAGTAGAGTAAAGTACACCGACTCCGAACTTCCCACGCATTCATTTATACAAAGAGATGTCGCATTCTGCTGCTAAAGCATCACTGACTGTATGAAGTTACTTAAAATCGCTTGAGGTCTCTTCGTAACATATATTTCTTCTCTCTATGTATGAAGAAAATCACATACTTAGCGTATGTCGTTTTCCGGTATACAAATAAAACTACACTATTTGAGAGAAGTTTTACGTTCAATGTCTTTAGGCTATATAATTCCATACCTTCTCATTGTAAATGTTATAGTGCTCATAGATTCAAAACATATGTTCGTGATCAATATTTTTCTAAAAACTACACAGCAGTATAATAGCTGTCAATTGGACTCAAAAGGTGACCCCCATGCATGTTTTGTTGTGCTTCTTATTTTAGAATAGTTTCAGTTTACTTTTTTACGGTACAAATGATAACACATACAAGGGTTGAGTGGAAGAACACTTTGCGTGAACTCCCCCTTGGGGCTTTCTCTTTGCTAGTATTTATTTTGACTGAATGTGAGGATTCTATTATTTTTTCTTTTCCACCAGCAGTGTACTGACAAAGGAAAATAAAGAAAGTATTATTATTATTATTATTATTATTATTATTATTATTATTATTATTATTATTATTATTATTATTATTATTATTATTATTATTATTATTATTATTATTATTATTATTATTATTATTATTATTATTATTATTATTATCATTATTATTATTATTATTATTATTCCTGTAATTGTTGTCATGAAATTTTCATAAAAATAGGACACGTATATTTTATATATTTCTGTCTTAAGAATTTAATATTACTTTTGAAATTTCTGGAGACTGGTATATAATCTTCGTTAAAGGTGTTATGTGAATCAAAACACAGTATTTTAGCTGGTACGTGCTACTTGAAAAATATGCCAGCAAATGAAGCTCAGAGATTGACTATAATTTCAGGCAATTCAACATTCGACTACATTTTCTGACCACAGTTCCGTCGTCCACCTAGACAAACGTCGGTCGCAATTTCATTGGCTGATCATGAGAAATGTTAAGAGTGAATCCCGAAGAATAAACCTACAAACAACCATTTTTGCGTATCTGAGCAGGTTCACAAGTCTGCACTTTCGCTGGTTAAGAGGAAGGTTTACCGCAAAATTATTTTTGTAGATGACTTCTCGACAAGACAGAGCTCCAGAAGCGCTGCGAGAGGACACCACGTTGATGTTCTTCAAACGATTGATTTTTGGAAAAGGCTACTTAAAAACAGAATCGAGCTTAAAGCGTTTTTTGATTGATGGCTATGAGTTAGCCTTTGTTTCCATTAGAGGTATGTTTAGTATTTGTGGTCACTTATTCCACTGTGAGTTTAATTGATAGGCATGAAGTATATTAAAATGAATTCTTTTCAATTTTAAATAATTAAGACCTCTTTAATTTATTCAGGGTTTCCTCTAAGCTCGCAGGTCAAACTCAATACCTAGTAACTCATCTTAGCTACTGGAAGCATCTGGTTACTGTCGAAGTCTATCTATTTTGTGGTCGATCGCCAACTATGAATATCCGAGCAGACCAGCTTTACATGGTACATATAGGGCAATGTCAGACGTTGTAAGGGATATTAAGTCCCTGGCTGCCATACGACCTGCGTCCCTGACGAAAGTGGTGAGTCCTGCGGGCACGGTGAGCGATTTCGCCCTACACCCGGGGAATTATAAATTGCTAGGGGATTCTTGACTTCAGCCACTACATTGCGGCTGACAGCTGCCACGTCGATGATGATAACGCTTCGTAACGAAGTTGAAGTTTTTTAACTCGGCTTTGTTAGGGGAGAAGAGGAACACACTGAACGATCTAGTGCGTATGGGGAAAGCTCTTGAGATTAAAAAATGGAGTCAAATATGTGTAGTTTGACTTTTTTCAGCTGCGTGCAAATCCGGGAATTACTTCACATTCAACACTTCTACGCTATAAAAGTAAGGTTTCTTTTTACAATTCTCGATAGATCCACGTTTTATCTTATAGAAATATCAGCTATTGGCATGTTAAGCAAAATTTTTAGTCCATCAATTCCTTAACAACATAAGCATAATGATAAAAAATGAATACTTGACGCTGCATTTAGTTCTTAAGATATAAAAATTCACTATTCTCCTATTTCGAATGATATTCTTTACATAGCATAACATACTACATAAATAACACAGTAACAAATTCATGAAGAAAAATAGTAACAATTTGCTAAAAATCGTTTATATATTGTGTTTCTCTTTGCCAACTGAATTGTTTAATCAAGACAAGTTTAAGATATATTCAGATCTAGTTAGATAAAATAATTACGTAAAACCAACTTAGTTTCATCCATAACAGCCCAATAAGTCAATGTTGTTCAACAATGATATATTTTGCGTTCTTATTTGCTAGCCATCTGGGGATATCTTCTTGAAGGCAGTATTTAAAGGAATGATATCAAGTAGATTCAAGGCTGTAGTTTCCTCGCAATATTATTGATTTAAGAATAAATGTTTTGACCTTTTCAGTTCAAATTTTAAACACTAACAACAAGTCATGTATTTAAGATTAAAAAAATTTCTAAACTTAAAGGTAGATACCTACCTATCTGTACTATCAATAATAGATGATTCGGTATCCGCGCACGATGGTGTAAGTAGCAAAATTTTGATATACACAATAAACAATTTGAATATCTACCACTATTATTCAAGACTCTTGGTTTTCTCTTTATGCCAAATTTGCGCTAGTCTGGTACAAATATTTGCTGTACGTTTTAAAATACCTTTGCGTCTTCATAATGCTTACGCGGGTGATTTTGTTTAGACTATCTGTATCGTAAGGCAAATGTGTAATCAACCATCTATAGCTAACAGGGACGGAGGATTACTGGGGTCAAAATTTATAGATGATTTATTTACTCCTCAAAATATTTTGTCAAGATATCAGAACCCTCGGCGACAACCAAAAACGTGGTGTTTATAAGCCTTGCGCCATTGAATCAATTTTCTATAACCACAAAGATTTTTGGTCCTTATCTCAGTAAAAACATTGCGAGGAGATTTTATCCAGATGTCGAATTGGAGGGTTTAGTATAGTTATATTAACTTTCCCAATTGCCCAGGCTTACATATACTATAAGTACTTAGTCAGCCCCAGACAAAGCCTCGGCAAAGTAGTTAAATCGAGTGAAACTGTCGGTGGTTACACGTCCTCCTTTGGCGCTCGTCGATTTGCCGCCTTGGTTGGGTGCCGGCGCCGGGCGGCGGGGGCAGAGCGAGGGGCGGCTGCGAATAACGATCGCCGCCGCCGTCGCTGCCGTCTTCCTGCGGGACTGGCCGCCCTCGCGCCTGCCTCCAGGTGCTGCCCCGCGCCGACGCATGCGCCGATGATGTGCCGAGCCACCCGCCGTCAGAGTGCATCGCCCCGTTTCATCGTGCACGATTTATGGGTTGCATGAACTTCAAATCCTGAAGCTAGACCTACAAATATCTCGGTTACAGGCACATTCGGAAACATAGGATCCATGTTAGTCTTTTCCGTACTAACTATGCTTTGGCTTGATTGATTTCCCGTTGAGAATAATGTCAGACAATTTATCGACTTGGAATGTTGTTTAATGTAGAACTTAGCTACTTTGATTATTTCAATTTTATATGGATTTTATCAGTAGTTATTAGTTTACTGGTAACGAACTGTCAGTAACCACCTTTAGATGGATGATCTAAAAAAGATTTGTGTTATTGAGTATCACTGAGTATCAATAAGACAAATATTCCAAACCAAACCCAAATGCAGCTGTTGTGTGGATAAGGGTTAGATTTCAAAATTGCTAGAAACTGTGAACTGCAATTCATGCTTTTTTGCTTACTATTAATAGTAAAATATATAAAATTAATTTGGTCCGAAGTGGAGTAAAAACTGTCGGCATATCACGTGAACCGACCTGATTGTATGGTTTTGGTCACCTGCAAAAAATTACTACCTCATTTAAGTAAAATTAAAAGACGAAAAGTAAACAGAACAGAAACAAGACATACTTGGGTGTTGACTATCAGAGAAACGATGAGGAAAATATGTGGTCACATAAACCATATAAAAAAGTTTTGTTTCTTTGAATTGGGGAGATAGTTACAGAAAAATCAGCCATATATGAAATACAAACCCAGTCAAAAGTGAATTGAAAATATATTTAAGCTGTTCAGCTACAGCTTCTTATACGCATCTCTAGCGACGTTGTGTCATAATAAAATCTACAGTAAGACAATTTGTTTGGAACTGTGGTTACATGGTCGAAGCTGTCGAGTTAGTTCACACATTCTTCTGCACATCCACCTACAAATGAATTGTTGTTAAGAACTGAAAAACGGGCTTTAGTAGCAAACCTCACTAAAGAGTGATATGTAATTCATAATTGTGCAGATTTTGTTACCGATTTTATTGTTAAAAGATCATGAGGTGGTTATTACTGTTTTTTTGACTAACCTACTCATTTTTACAATTCAATCAACAACTAAATGTGGATAATAAAAAGCCTTAAAATGACCAAAGGATAGTTTAGTGCGATTTGCTCCTAGAGCTTGTTTTTTAAATATAATTATTTTTTTATGTTTTTGTAAAACGAACTTAACTGTAAAACATTAATCAGAATAGTCGAAGTTTTGACCAGCACATAGACCTATTTCATTTTGGACATAAATTTTATTTGTTCTAATTTTGGATCATTAAACAATAAAAAATATGTGTTAACCTTGAACAACCTATTCATAATACATTCAAGTTATCCTATATTGTGAACTAGCGTCTACGATGCCCTCCTGCAAGGAGCTTCTAGTGACACATCTTGTTGCTACACCGACCGGCGTCTTCTCCTTCGATGTGCAAAAGCGGGTGGGTTTTCGAAAAGATCGAAGCAGTAATACATCCTCTAATATACAGAAAGATATGTGCGAATGCTTCTTTAGAGAAATTTCCACATCGACCTTGGAAATTTAGGCTGGAAACGCTGAAAAGCTACTTAATATGAGCGGAACAGAAAGGTCAGACCGAGGCTAGATCGATAATATGAATTATTCAATAGGGGGAAAGTGAACGAACTTTTCCTGCTCCACGTCTAAACATATGGGTTAAATGGAAATTTGCAGCGTTATACTGCCGACGAGGCGGTAAATGAGGAGTTTTGTGGAACAAATGCACGATGTAGCATGACATAGTAAATATAAGCAGATACAAATTAGAATAGATGTAGGAGGGTCAAGGCTCAAAGAGTTTTAGAGTAGAATTGACTAATTCGTTAACATTTGAACTTTTTTGACTCATAACAAGCAATTCTCCTTGATAAATGAGGTCCATCGATGGCTTTTCAAGTTCCAAAATGTATTGCTTGAGTATCTCGGATCGTCAGACAGTAGTTGTAGAAGTCAGCAGCTGAAAAGCTTTCAACAAAATTCTTTATAGATAATTTCCTAATGCGATGAAAAATTGACACTTTTCCGCCTATACAAATACCTTGGCATTTAGAATTTCCACAATGAACTTTGGGTATTTCCAAAATTAGGAATTTATTACCAAAGTATCGCCTTTGGAGACAATGACCCTCAGGTTTTGTTAAAATTTAATGCTTTTATGTGCTATATACATTCTAGGCTTAAAATATTATACTTAATACTTATCTCTAGCTTACTCTGTCCCTTACGGTTAATATTGGAATTCCGAGCTCGATTCAACCTGCTTTTCTCCAAGTACGCCAGTATGTTTAGGAAAAAAATGCATACTCGTTGTCCATATAGGGAAAAGGGCTTACTGCAGTCAAAATCACTGTACAAATTTACATTGAACTATAATAGAACCACCAAGATACTTTCCTTATGTGTTTAGAGTTTTTGTTTAAAGACATTTGTTGCTATATTTGCGTGGAGGAACTAAAATGTCTAAAAGAATTCAAACTTTCCATCACACTTCATCATATTACAGAAAAAAATTTATAAAGGTTATAGAAATAATAGTAGAATGATTGATTACTGGAAGATTTTTTATGGTCAGCTATATATATAGGGTTATACATCATGATGCTATTACTATGATTTTTTTAGATGTTTGATAGATATGTCGATTTTGCGGAACGCGGCCATGTTTTTTTATTAGTTTATTGCTGCGGAGCTGAATTTTGGATTGTAGGAAGAGGGACGGTATATCAGTTAAGCTTATAGGTTTATCAAGCTCCTTATCCCCTTTATTGAAACATCAGTGACCCTTGAGTATGCATTTCAAGCTTTATTAATATAACAACTATAAACTTACTTAATATTAACCACATTCTTCTACTTGAGTTATTATATTTTTTTGGTTATATTTTAAGCTTTGACAACCACAGGTTTTATAATTTTTGTACTTCTGTTAAGACAATAGGCACCTTATTGTTCTTAACTCCTGGATTACCTTGGTTTTATTACCCAGGTGGGAATAACGTCAAAAAGTGATGAATTTTAAATCAAAAAATATGTAATTTTAGCTTTGATTTTTGGGCTTTGCATTTGATATTCAAATCGGTTCAGATTAATTCTTCATATAATAGGCAGGAAATTTTTTAGCAGATAGTACTAGATGCTCTTCAGTGCAGTTGTAAACATCTAAACTAATGTCATCATAGTTTCAAAATCCAGTTCCTTCTTTTTTGTACTTTGAATGCAGCCGAAATGATTGTTAACATGTGTACTTCCAATTAGCGACCAGTAGAGAATACAATGAGCTTCGTAGACTTGTACTACCATCATAGATACCATGGTTATTTTATTGCTGTAAACAATGTAGCTGCTTCAGAACCAAGTGTTTTGCTATTAATGTGAGTCAGAAGAACTCATCTACCTAACCTTAAGTTCTAGCAGATACATCATCTTACTAACGGAACAATCAGCAATTATGTACTTCAAGCAGTTTTTCTCTCTTTTGCAAAAGTTCATTGTCTCCGTTGTTGACTGCTCCACATTTATAGAGGAGGCACTTGTACATGTGTTGTTTTCTGTTCCTCAACTAGCAAACCAACAACTCTAGTGCATCAGCCAAGCATGCAAATTGATGAGTCAGTGAAAAAGTCATCGAGAATTGAAGAGCTGTGTGCCAAATCGAATACTTCACGTCGGATTTACTCCAGAGCAGCCCTTTCGTTGAGGCATTGTCATGGAAATCATGCCCTGGAGGTGTGAACTCACTTAACTAGAGTATTGTCACTACCCCGAATGTGTCTTTCAAAAGCGGCCGCAACCCCTACGGCCTCTGGCGGTCGACGGACGCGTAAGCGCCAATTTCCTAGCCAAATGTGAATGGCTAGCTATTAGTGGAAGCCTGGGATGGACAAATCCATATACGTTGAGTAGAGATGATGCCCAAAGATTTTTGACACTCTTTACGCATAATTCTGTTGCCTGACTCAGACATGAGATTCCCAAGTTCTCCATTGAAGTTTCACCTTTTTCGTCCATAAAGTACGTAACAAGCTTCTTCATGTTTACTTCCCACGCTACTGGTGATGAAGTATTTTGATTGCGAAAGACTTCGAATACGGATTGGGTTTTCTTGCTGTTTCATGACATATACATCAGGAAAAACCATGTCTGTCAATGTTGCTACTTACTAAACTTCTTACAGCATCTCGTATCCTTTACTTAGCATAATTGGCGAAGTAGGGAATCTTCCTTCGGCCAAAAGCTTCATCAATGGTTATTACAACTTAGCCATATGTGTATGAATTTGTGTAACCAGAAACCAGAATTCGAAAAATAAAATTTTAAATCTAGTTTTGTCATCCCCTCATCATGTAGGTTTAGCTTGATTCACCTTCAACATATATTTGAGTTTGCACCATCAGACTACTATTGATTAAGTGGTGGGGATCATATGTAACGCAGTTTAATTAAAATTCAGCTTGTCTAACAGTCAGTTGGGTTACAACAGACAGTGAAGACCTTTAACTGCCGTTACTGAAATTCCAGTTTTCTGAATGCGAATTTGTATATGGATTAGCGAGTAAACAATTGTCACGGTTGTTTCGTAATATGATTGTTCGATACAGAAGTCAGAAATCGGGCTTGGAGCTCATTAACAACCTAAATACTGGCGCTGCTGTAGAAGAATAGTTTGCGGTGTATAACGTCTAGCATCATCGACATCCTGAATGGAATGGTAAGTGTCCACTTAGCTCAGAAGCAGAGCACTGGAACAGCAATTAGACGAGCTTTTAACAGGTACATAATTGTAAAATAATATGAAGGAAAGTTAATTAACCACCAGTTCGTCCTTTCAAATAACCAAATTCATAGAGCCACTGAAGGACTGTTTCCTTCAGTCCACTATTGAGAAAATGACAATATTGCAAACCAATAGCGTTCACCTTCATAAACTCTAGTAGAACGCTCATGGTCTAACTAACAATTTTCGTATACGCACCCTTTCTTTGCTTGGTTGCATTTTTAGTCCTTCAGGGGCGGAACTGGACGTTACTAACCGAGATAGAATGCATCACGGTTTCACATGGGTGTGGTGGATTATCCCATATGGCACCATAAACACGAATAGGGATATTCGACTGCAGGAATCACACTTTTATATGGCGGATGTAAGTTTCCTTCGAATAGTATGTTTTCCTTCAAATATGACTGTACTTTGAGCTGACTCAGAACTTCCACTTCACTAGATTTTTATAGTATATTGCTAAACAAGAACTTTGCTTCCATGCTTCGTCCATTTTCCACGCTGATTAGCTCAACTAGACCTATGTTTGAAGGTGTTTTTACTGAACACAAGTTTAATTTCCTCAGAGGAATTGAAACAAGCTGCATTATGAACATAAAAGTGTAATGTACACTTGTACTGATTTAGTCCAACAGAAAACATTATATTTGTTTTATTGTACAACATATATATTGTACTGGTAACTATACATAATTAAATATGAAGGAGAGCAGTGGAAAATATGATAGAAAATTCGGTCACATATACTGAAAGTTAAAGTCGCAATCCCACTGAATATTTATATATTTCATAAAATAAACGAAAAACCAAATTTCACGACATAAAAACTGAAATAGCCTGGGGTGACGTGGCTCTTCTAGTCATCGCCTTGAAAGCAGTGCCTGTGTAGCATGGCGGGTCGATAGCGAGTCTTGAGAGTTTGGGTGAGTCCAGAGTATCGATTCGTCGACGCATCTAATTAAAAGTCGGAGCACGTCCCGCTTTCGACTCCGGTGACACTGTTCCTACTGCTTCTGCCGCTACTGCAAAGGCTCATTCTGCCTACGATGACGGCGACGTTATAGCGGTTTTGAGCTTCCTGCTTAGAACAGGTACGATCTGGGCTCGGCTTTTGATGGATCATTCTTGAGCTTTCCACACTGTATGTCTAGAATTGATTATCATAAAAAGACAATATTTTCCCATTTGTTATCTACCAATCTTTTTGAAGTCAAATTAAGTTCGCTCAACTTTTTTGCTGAGTTAACCCGGTGCTTCGAATAGGCCCAGGTAATTAGGATGCCAACTGGCCGCATTCCATCCCTTGCATCTGGATTAAGTTGGTTTTTGTCAATATTTGATAGATCATACAGCTTTTAGAACTATGGCTTGAGTTTAAGCATGATGACTTACCATCATCATGTTCTTTAGAAGATACTTTCTGAAGCATTGTGCATAATCTTGTTAAGTATATTATACTGAAGAGATTGAATCTAGGTGTATGTCTGAAATATAGACATAAATTACGAGAAAGGATATGGAAACGAACATTCTCTATAATTTATATTATTATAAAATCACAAGTCTGAAATTTTTACAATAGTTGCTTGTATTCATTTTAGGAAGACAAATCTAGTCCTGTAATTCCTGTAGGTAATACTCATTTATGTTTCAAAATCGATTGAAGCCAAACTAGTTATTAAAGGTTGAAGAAGAAATATCGTTAACTTATTTTATGTCATGGGTACCTCTTTTTTACGTAATTTTTCTTTTAAGATAACTCAACACTTCATAATAATTCCGGCAAGTAGACAGATGAAATTCAGGTAGCTCATTTTTTTTAAATGTTTCTCCGTTCTTTCAAATTTCAAATCATAGAATATACTCCAGTAATTACAATACATCTGCTTCTAGTACAGATTTTGTCGTTGAAACTCGACTAATCTACTATTTTGGCTATTTCTTCCATCCAACTACTTCAACACATAACTCCTTGATGGTAATAAAAGATAGGTTGGGTCGAGAAGATATCCAGCACCGTCGTTCTCAGACTGTAAACGTAAGACCCGTCAAGGCATTTTACAGTTCTAACTGGAGTCTAATCTCCTCAGTTAACTACTACAATAGCTAGATTACTGCTCCCTAGTGCCTTTATATAGGAGCGCGGTATTAGAGAAACGAGTTTCAGCCACACTTGGAGAGATTTGGCTATTAATTGTTAGCAACATTGCAAATGGAAGCCGGAGGAAGTATTGTGAGAACGTGAAAACGATCTCTAATTTAGTACGATGAATCGGAGTCTAACATTTCTTCAAACTTATCAGCTTCATAAAAAAAGTATTTGGCAACGCTGGAAAGACAGCATTTTACAAGATTTCTTAAGACATCTACGCCTTCGGAAGAACAAAAAAGTTTGAGGAACCTTTAGATTATATTGCTAAGTCCTCCACCGTCAAAAGGATGAAAATAGAAAAGCCTAACTTATGATATACATCAACGTATCTTTACTCAGACATCAAAATGAAACATACAATTTTAATTTCTTAATTAAAAAAATACTACTATAATGTTATTATGAACTGAGATGGGACAGTCGCTAGTTATAAATTTTCAAGGAATTAGAGATGGTACTATTGTACTTGTAGATAATGAAATTTCAAAGTGGGACCTGTAACATTGTAACATTGTAACCGTTTGTAACAGTCATGATGACATATTGACAGTAGATATACATGATCTTTAGTATCTATAGAAACAGAAAATTTCGTGATCCATGTGCCTATGGTTATCAAGGTTGTATTCTAATTTGGTCAGCAGTCATAGATAGAAGCTTTGCTATCAGATAACTGCCAAATATTTGCTTTCAAATCGCTTTGTATTTTCTTTAATATTCAGCTAGATTTTAGAAATCTAAATTCATTTTCGTCTACTACATACATATATCGTGGCTCAAAGATAATGGCTGCCTTAACAGTACTATGGTATATACCGACGTACCTAATAAATATACCTAGCCGAGGACAATCTGTGTATGGATGGACATGGGAAGCAGTTACTATACAGTCTTCTTTGATAGACAACGTATTTATAGAGGATAGTCTGAGTACGATGGACTGATTTGTAATTGACGTATGAAGCGCCAAGCTTCTTATTATTGATGTGGAGCCTTTTGACAACGTGGGGAAAATTTATCTCGGGAAAAAATGCCAAGTAGATGCCATACACGTGAATTATATGACAAGAAGAGTATCGAAAAGGATAAAGAAATAGAAACTCTTAAAGAAGCTTGTAATTACATGGACGTAAACTTAGGAAAGATTCTTCTCCTATAGCAAGACGGCAGTAATCGAATTTTTGATAATGCTTTATCTCTTAACATAGATTTTTGCGCAGTTAAGTCATCGCATATTTAAGAACAGTTTAATGATAGAAAATTCATCCTAAAAAATACACATCAAGACAAGCTTATCGATTGCCAGAACGGCCTGACAGAGTGAATGGTTCTTAGTGATTCAAACATTCTAAACCTTTCCTTTTTGGTTGAAGGTAAATTCGTTCCTATCTCACAATCGATCATTCATCAATATTAGAACTATTAGAACCTAAATCTGGGGTCACTGATATGATATTGAAAAATATTCATATCAACGCATTCTTTTAGATGGGCTATTTACTAATTACTTTAGATCCAATTACTGATCTATTGGAGATGACGTTTTGTGAATTGATGTTGTGAGTTGATGCTGGAATCGACTATGGTGAGCTTTGCAATTTCAGTACAAGTAATACCTGTACAATCTGTAGGCCCTCACTAGGGTTTTCTGAAAGAAAACTCAATTACACACTAGGTTTATTATTCGCCAAACCGATTTTTTAGACCCGGCGCATATTTTGCTATGTTAGCATCTTATGTAGTAATGTTTTTGGCAGCACCGATGAAAAATCCAGCAATTTATTATAATATTGTTACTTAAAATAAAATATATTTTACTTGTATATAGAGGCCAGTTTGACGTTAATAATTATTTTTTTCCATATAGATGCTTTTATTTGGTGAAACTCCATCGTTAAGGGAAATTTCTGAAATTTATATCTTTGCTTTTATTGGTATCGTTGAATGTCAAATGTGCTGTTTCCAATGGCACCTTCACCTGTCAACTAACTAACTCTCATCTTGAATATGACTTAGAATTCTCAAATCCTGTATTCCACTTACCCAGTATAACTATTGTTTTGTTACCTTCTTGGGTTTACAATACAATTTATAGTTTACATATATTTCTGGGTATACCTCTTGTTGTATATATTAACCTACTCTTGAAATTTCGCAAGTAATAAAAGGTCATAAAAGGGCAAAATATATCAAGGACACTTTGACGGCGATAGTTGGTTGTAATTTTCTGGGATATGAGGTGGCGAATAAAATTATATTTCCCTGATACAAAGAAAAGATATGAGGAGAGATTTTTTTTATTTTCATGGTAGAAGCCACTGAGCTAGTTATCAACTCATCTGAGTAGCCATTGTAAACCGTCAATTTGACATTCTGTCTGGTCACAAACCTCCACCAGTGTTGTATGCATGTATGATTCATACCATTTCATACTGCATGCAATATGAAATAGCTTAATACGATTTGGAATATCTTTTATGAAGTAATATGATCTGCAGTTTTTCCCGCGAAAGCACGTGCCTTGTCACTACGATATACCAATACCATTATTCTCATAACATCTATAAGTTTAATTTATTCCCTGTTTCCTCTCTTTTTCGCGCCCTCGACCAATATCCGACCCTAGTGTGCGAAAATATCTCATTACCGGCAAAAATCCCGATCCAGATATATACATACACGGAAACTACAATGCGGCATCACTTGCTTTTATCGTCCTATGGCCCTTTTTATTTCATTGGCGTAACAATAAGGTGGCTTTGAACACAATACGATAGATGGTTAGCATATTCGGAAGCTTGCAATATTCCTCTCGTAACTGGATGCATATTTCAGATAAAAATTCATTTTTAAAGGAGAATCGGCCCTTAAGGCAAACCTATCATCTAGTTGGAAGAACTAAATTTGTCCAATGGATGCTTATCTATTGATAATGACACAAGTCCAGTCCAGTCTAGTATAAAAATGCAATACAATTTACTAAAATTTTCCTTCTCTCATACCTCTACAAACTTTTGCAATAGCAAATAGCAATTTTGTTCAAGAATAATCTCCAGATTTGTAGATAAATTACAGTTACATACGTAAAAGATATGCAAGATACGGACACGATTTTATAAAGAGCGAAAAATAGTCTCCTCAGAAGAACAAAAGAAAGAATAATTCAATATAGATATAGCTAGACAGAATAAATAGTATGCTAGATTTGAGAGCTCTAGTTTTGTATCCATGATTGGATCTAGTTAGCTAGTTGGCGGTTATCGTGGGTAGCCTTTGTAAACAGTTAAATCTGACAGACCGACGATGATTTAAATTTAAATCGAAACGCGACACTGTAAGAAATATAGTTTTATTTGTGAAACTGTGTGTTAAATACACAATTATTATTTTAATCTACATGAGCAAGTAAGAGCATCTACAATTCACATAATTTGTTTATATTTATCAAGTTCATTCATTCCATTTCGTAACAAATAATATTTATTGAGGCAGGAAGCCTGTTTTGTTTTTAAATATTTAAGGCTTATTTTGACATGCTTCGTAGGTATCTTATTCTTTTTGAGCTTACTTAAGAAAGTTTTATGGGGCTTAACATTTGTGAATTCTACCCATTTTTGAATGTTTTTCCAATTATAGCAGTAACTTTAAATGTATGCAAAGACCTTGCTGTTAATTTTCTTTGAAAATCTTCCTTTCTAATGGTTGAGTTTTTTGTTGCCGGCTGTGTCAGTGTCTAACCCTATTACCGCTTTACAGGTTTTAATGGAGTCTCGAGACGGATATACTGTGAGCCACAATGTTTATTTTGACACATTACATTCTACATGGGATGACTGATCTCCGGATCATATATTGAATACTAAAACCCTACCACAAAAAACTATACAAAATAACAACGATAAACATATCCTTATTGTTACAACTACGTGAAGAGAGTGAATGACGCTACGTGGGACTCCATAATCACCATGACAAGCAATGGATATTTGGTTAGTGCAATACATTATCTCCTGGGAAGTACAATATTGATACACTTGACTCCAGTTTATTTTTTTAGGCATTTTCTAATCAATAGACTCTTTTTGAAAATCTAAAATATGAAAAAGCGATATGTCTAATATCCATGCCATATTTTCCATGAAACGTATTTTTTTTTTATATAAAACGAAAAACCAAATAAATATTTCAAGCATTTAAGGTATTTCCGCGCGATTCTCCAGGAAAGTAGAGAAATGGAGTTACGAAACAACTATGCAATGGAATAAAAAAACCTCAAGCTACAAATGTCCATCTTCCTCTTTTAAGAACAACTGCATATATCACCCTTAGCCTGGATACATCTGGACATAGAGTTAGATATCTAACGTACGCTCCTGGTCTGGTTCCGCAATAAAACGCTTAATAGGCGAGGTGTCGCATGTCCGCGGGGCGTCCGGCGCAGGACCGAAGGGCCCCACATACACGGCTAATTTGAGCGGCGGGTAGGCGATAAGTGCGCCCTCCGGCCCTTTGTGCCGCACCAGCGTCGCTTTTTGCGCGGCACTTTCCTCATTGGATTCAAATAGAAGAGAATAACGCGCTTAGGCGACAGCTGGGGACAGAAATGTCTATTGCGATATGTTGCTGGTGGAAAAAGGTCCCAAGATAAAGCGAGACGCTAATTTTGCAGATTGGTTCTACGCAATTCAATCCTAAAAATTTAGTAGTTTATCACGTTATCAGAAAGAGAATCATTTTATTCTGAAGAGATTATACAATTGCTATAGTTGGTAAAATGCCTTCATTTAATTTCTAGTACTACTTGTATATAAAATTTAAGTGGCGCCCCATTTTTTTTAGCTGCATATATACAGTATGTCCAATATTACAATGCTCATCGAGAAAAAAATCGAAAACCCATAAAACTCTATGCGAAAAAAAGTAACGATGGGAATAAAAATTTAATTATAAATTTCATTTCAGTTGTCATTTGTTCGCTTATATGATGACATCCTCAAAGACATTATTTGTTTAGCATTTCACATGATTTTAGGACTGTATGGTATGTACCAATTTATGAAAATTAATTTTCTCATAGCGAGCGTAGTTAACTTAATAGATACTAATACTAATAATACCCTATAATCAAAAATCTTATTACATGTTTGCAATATATACTAGACTCGCTTTAAGAATTCTAAAACTTCTGGAATTATTCTCCGACTGTCTGCAATTATTAATTGCACTCCATCTGGCTAGTTACTTAAATCATATATGTTGATAAGGGCTAAAAATGTTTTGCTGCCCCTGCAGCATTGATTATGATACATGACAGAACATAAAGCAGATTTACCCAATCGTCTATAGAATTGGGATAAAATAGATATTGTACTTGAACTACTTGAACACTTTAAATATGTTATGATTTGAAAAAATGATAAAATTTTCCAAAACTTACTTCAACTGGACCAGTTCTGAAATCCGATAACTATATTTAGTGAATTAATAGCACTGCACGTGAAATACAGAGACAACCTACTTGACGCTATGTTTTTTAAAGACTAGGCATCACTATTGTAATTATCTATTATCTCAATTCAGGTGAATGTTACAACCGTGCAAGCCGTGTGTAATTAACACATACATGCGTTCCGATTTATATTTAAATCATCGCCGGACTGTCAGATTTGACTGCTAACACGACTACCCAGATTACTTGCCAACTAACTAACTAGATCCTATCATGGATACAAAAATAGAACTCTCAAATCAAGCTCACTTTCTATCCTATCTAGCTATTTTTCTATTAAATTATTTTTTCCTTTCTTGTGTCCGTTTTAGGGGAAATATATTTTTTTTGGCGACTGCATCATATAGAATGATAGAACTGTGTCCATCGACAACTACAAATTGTTTGAGAACGTGGAATCCTAGCATACCTTTTCCTTACTTTATCATATCAGAAAAAGCAGCTCCTAAGATCCCACGCCTTAAAAATACCAACAGGATGACATATGAATCAGCGGTAATGAGTATAGAAATTATGATGTAGGTGCCCTGACGCATAGAGAACGCATCAATTTAACTTCATTGAAACACCTACTACATGAAAAGTCCTGTGAGGTGCATATGCAATATTTCCGCTCTGATTTTTTTCCATCAATTTCCAACAATTTACGGGTGTTTGCGTCCAGGCATCAACAGCAACGTCAATATTTTGCCTTTCAATTTCACGCACGGCATTTCTCGCTCTGCCAAAGCAAAAAAAATGAACCAATGCTCGCGGCTCGGATTTCAGCTGCCGACACACGTCGCGCATCCACAAAAAATAACCTAAAAGCAATATAAAATCGAAAATCCCCCTGCGGGCTATCCTCATATACGCTGTGCGTAGACTCCAAAGGGAAGAGAGGTGTAGATTGTTACTTATAGCTTCTTGGTATATTTACAATCTATTCTCAAATCATAATGATGCATAAATTGTGAAAATTTGCTTCCTAGGCTCAGATCAGAAAATCTTTGCTCGCATGTGTGTAGATGCGCTTCTGCTTCTAGACTCTTGACAAAAGTGAAGCCTGGAACATCGAAAAAAATGATTGATATGTACCTTTGCTATAGATTCACCCATCGGCTCATCCACACCATGAATTTGGAGGACTTCAGCATTCTAAAATATGCTACCGCCGAGTTTACTCCCACTTTGCATGATACATCCATCTCTCTTTGTCAAGTTATGTTCATTATTCCATTTGTTACATTTTATTTGTTCTGAATATGACAAGCTACTTCTGTATCATGTTATGGAATCATCCTTGCAGTCTGTACATCTATTTTCAGACAGTCTGTGTAATTTTTATCCCCAGTATCCACAAAAACAATTTTACTGAGAATATTATTTTGCACATTTTTGTGTCCATCACTCTTTCCATAGTATTTGGATTTGTTCTCACCTCTGCATTGCTATCTGGATATAGACATTTTTTTGCTAGGCGCTCCTAACTTTTTATCAAGTTTGAGATACGTGTCTTAAATATTCCAACCTTATGTTAGATACTTATTGTCCAGCTTATGCTGTAAAACAATATATTTTTTTGTTGAACACTTAATCATTGGTAGCGATAATCCAGTTATCGTAAACCATTTACTCAATAATTTGAATTCAAAGATAACAAAAGCTGCTCTCAAGACGGTGATGATGACGGTTTTGCGGTGACAATCATGCAATACCAAAACAGCTCTGTTTAAAAGCGTTAATTAAGCTTCCTTGCTAACTTGTTGTTCATCGACTAGTTAGCCGAAAGCGCCGACAAGGGCTTACGTATGTTAGGTCCCATTAAACACAGCCTATTTTTCAGATGCTTCATGATAACTTATCATGTGCTCAGAGTATCGGACAGTAATTTCTATAGAGGCAACCAGTTGAAGTATCTTTTCACCTTTATTTGGCGGACAAGTTTGACTGATGGTGACACTGCTATTCCTAATGACACATTAGAGGATTTCATGGACCGCAAAAAACTCAGGAATTAAGGTGGTACTGAGAACAGTGATCAGAACACGATTGCAGATATCTAAAACGCCAAAGAATCGGTGGTCTAGAAATGTTTCGCGGCACATTGAGGCTGCCGCTCTTCAATAAGGAGTTCCTGCCAATATTATGGGAGAGAATTTTTTTTAGGTTCCATTAATATCTAACTAAATATGATTAACCTGAGTGAAAGCCGTATTTTCTATTGATGCTCCACCACTGGTGATCTGTAAAAACGGGTCGCGCACACCCCCGATAATCCGCTTAGAGACGGCTCCTCTCTTTTATGCGGAGGCATCACGTGGTTTAATATCAGTACCCGTTTTATCTGATCCTGTGATCGGCTGTCTCTGTGTCCATCTGCTCGCTCATATGCTCCCAGCATGACATTTTTTACCGAATCACATTTCGGAATGATTAACTGCCAAGAGAAACACGTACGTGATGCTGTGGAGTTACGCCTATCAATGTAACTTCTGAAATTTACAGTTTGGTTGTCTCACATACTCATGTCCAAGTGTGAGGATCTTGACCTCGTAAGTTGCCAATGCGCGTCCTCATAGAGGGCGACACTTGGAGATGAGTTGATGTTGCTATCACACCCTTGACTAACCCAGTCGTACCACCCGATTGCTCTCTACAGTTAGACCGCCAGACTATACTCATGAGTCTAGGCTAAAGATGAAACATGCATGTCTATAGCAGGTCTGATGCATAGTCGAGGCAATAACTTAACATATCATTTAAGTACAGTAATATAATAAGCATTAATGAAGTGGTGCGGTTCTAACACTGGTCGGTACCTACCAGTGTGATTTAATACGATTATTAGGTAGAACTCCTTCAGATTCGCACAGCATTGGTCGCACTCAACAACATTTTAACGTATTGGTGGACTTATATTTTCACGATAAGCGTTCATTAGTGCGTGCTATACTCATAAGGCTAGTAGCATTTATTGCATCAAAACACGCCTGAAAATAAGTGATACCCTGTAAATCTCATGGGTCCCTTGCTGGTTCTCCCTCACCTTCGGTTTGCTATCATGCTTGTGTCGCATTCCCGCCTGTATCGAAGTGAATCCATTCGCTAGCAAATAAAAATACCGTTCTACGACAGTACAGAAACCTCTCAACCGCGCACAATAAAAGGATCTCCATTAAAATTGCTCACAGTTCCTAACGATGATTTAAAATGCAATTCAGGACTTCAATCTCTAGCTTCATCAAAATTTATTCACTCATAAACTGTCAATGGTGTGAGTAAGAGTCGTAAATAGGGTTTTTAAATAGTGTACAATCTGTAAGGCACTTCACGACCATTATATATTCACTTCCATATAATGGACTGTCGCACAGTTGGAAGTATGCCCCGAGGCAATGTGATACCTGTTGTTACTGAAGGAGCTCTTTGCACTCGTACGCGCTACAATGGGTCTCTATACTGGTGTTTAATATGAGAAAAATCAATTACCCTCATTGTTGAACAGACTCGAAAGGGGTGATACCCATATGCTAGTCCTAGTGTGTAGCGGGATCCATCTCGGCGCAACATTTGGAGTGGTGTGAAGTACAGTTTGGAGAAAATTGGAGTAATTAAATTTCTGATCGCGCAAGTTCAAAAAAATTATTACAAAAATCAAATAGGCGGATTTCTGTATTTTCTGGAGTAAGATATTTATTGCTTGTCTTGATGTAAACAGTAATTAACATGTATAAGGATAGTAATTACGATTCCAAGATTTGCCCCTAGCGCTGATTTTTTGTACGATTGATATAACGGAAGATATTCTGGAAACGGGTAGAGTCCTAAGAAGAAGAATGAAATACACATATTTTAAAAACTCCGGATGAATTTAATGACCATGCTGAAAAAGTAGTAATCAACAAAAAAATTAATGAGATCAAGTGATATAATTATAAACCAGATCGCACAAATGAAACTCAGCTTTTTTTTCACTAAAATTTGGTGTTCAAATTGCAATATTTTATCGGCAAGATGGAAGACATTCACCAAGTAAGAGTATCTAAAATTCACAATTGTTGAGTTCGATTCTCTTCTCCCTCTTCTTACCCAGGTGCCATGTGCAAGTCCGTAAAAATTTTGCTAATAAAATACCACAAATGCATTTATTTTCACAAATTAAGTTTGTCTCAGATACGACCAGCAAACCTCTTAAAAACCTATCAAACAATAAAATTTCCATGATGCCTAATTCCTTTGCGTAGGAAGAGAACCGTCATCGGCTGCAAATCGATCTTAACAGAACCAAAAAGCGATGCTTAGTGGAGTACATTCCGCTGATCTGTCCGCCATTTTACAGCCTGCAATGCGTACTTCCCATTTACGAGAAGAAAAGAGAGAAAGATATGCTGGCTGAATACTATAGCAAAAAGCAAGTAGTGTCAGATTTTTGTCAAAGGCAACCGTATCCGCGTATATGGATGTCTCAGCTCGTTACCGGCTAATCCTGTTCCAGTTTTAATGGGAATTAATATTCCGATGCCTTATTCGGAAAAACTGCGAATGCCTCTTTCAGATATATATAACATCGGCGCAAGACAAAACCAGTCCACATCAATACAAGCTCAACGTTTGCGGTGTTGAAAAATATCTAGATTTCTTTGGAGGTAAATATGAAATTGACAGTGGCTATCCATAGATTTTTTCCATAAAGTAAACTGCGTACAAAATCATCTCTGTTCGTCGATTATTATCTGACTTTCCAATACGACAGACCGACAGACATAGAGACCAACAGATCGACAGACCGACAGACAGATTTACCAACAGACCTACCAAAAGTTTGATTTTGTCTATAAAATTATTTGTGTATCACAGCGTTTCGATCGATATACTATCTTCAATCATCTTCAGTTAACTAAAGACAAAAAATGGATGAAAGAGCTATGAACATTAAAATTACTGTTGGATGGGTATGAAATAACTTACTGGCTGTAAAATTTTTTTAGTGTCACAAGTATTGAGTATCGAAACGTTGTGATACTCAAAAAAAATTACAGCCAATAAGTTATTTCATACTCATCCAACAATAATTCCAATGTTCATAGCTCTTTCACCCATTTTTTTGTGTATATATGAATCATTTAGCTGAATATATAAGGATGATGACGTTTTATGCTTCCAATATTTTAATAATGGCTATTAAAATATTGGGAGCATGAAATGTCATCATCCTTATATTTTTCAGCTACATGATCATATTTTCTAAGATAATTTCTTATAGTTTTAACGATGAAAAGCTAACATTGAGGGTTACTAGACTTGTTGGACTATTCTATCTACGTAAGCATCAGCTCATTTCACAGCCACATCCATTGCCTTTTGATCACAGGCGCCAGACCGCAACATCAACCCCCTGAGCTATTCACACCCTCCCACCCCATCTCCATACCCTCTGCAGATGCTATCTGGCCGTGTCTATCAAAATTTAAAACAAATTTTCATCGGGAATTAAAGAGGTGTCATCTTTCGTCCGGCGTTCGCTTTGAGCCACTCCCGGGAGTGGGGAGATCAAAGGCGGCTGCTGGCGTCGAACCGGAATGCTACCCCTCGGGGGCTCCAGGCCTCGGGGGGCAGCAGGCGACGGATATGTACGCAGGGGGCAGCGCGGAGAAAGTAGTTTGCATAGAAATTACTTGTGTGTATTTGCAGTGTTAAAATATTTGGAGCACGTGGATTTCTTGCCTTCATCTTGCTTGGCTCTTGAGCATGAAGTAATTTGCACTTGCCCTTGAAATTAGATAGTCAGTTAAGTGTTAGGTAAGGCGATACAATCGAAGATATTGTTTGACTGCTCTTATAATTATGTGCAACCGATAGTATTATTGCTGAATTTGGTCTGAAATAATGAGAAACAATAAACACAATGAAAAGTTGTATCCATAAAACAATAAAAAGATCATTTTAATTTTTTTAAAGTCCTTCCAGTATGAGATAAAAATATATATGGATATCAATGCGAAAAAATGCATCCTTACAAGTTGTTTAAAATAATTAAACGGCTATTATTTAAACCGGTTTATTTTGTGAGCATACTATCACATAAAATATCATATTATTCATTCTTAAGATAATAATTAGAACATTTCAAATACTCAGCGCATCCAATATCTTTCGTAAATATTTGAAATAAAATCTTAAAAACTCAGTTTCATTTTTTTAGTGACTCAACATACATGACAATACTGAGGAAATATTCTGGATGCTGAGGTCACGTAAAAGAGAATGCTGGACAAAAGATAACACCTCTTTAATTCCCGATGAAAATTTCAAATTTTGACAGACAGGGCGAGATACTATCTCTAGAGGGGATGAAGTTGAGTTTGGGATGGGAGGGTGTAAATCGCCCAGAGGGTTGATGTTGCGGTCCGACGCCTCCGCGTGTCGACTCAGATCAAACGATGACGGATGTGGTTGTAATAAGGGCTGTCAAGTCGATCTGCTTCTGGATAGAAATGTGTCGCCTTGGCAAGAGAGAATAGAAGATATGCGAGCATAAAAAATGCTCTGAGTTAGCTATCGAATAGAATCTTAGATAAAGAACTCAGATATCTTAGACATAGATATTGTTATAAACAAACTGCTGTGACCACATACTCAACCCTGAACAGGTAATATGGACTATAAGGCAAGGGTTATACTTAGAAGCCTTATACCATTTCAAGAACTCGAGCTGGTAGCAGAAAATAGATTTAATCTGTTTGCCTTGGTAGATTATTATTTACTGTATAAAAAGAAAACAATATTATTATGTCAACTTCACAAAATAGGAAGTAGCTGTAACTGTTACATACATATATATGTTTTGAGATTGTGCAATGTCACGGATGAAAAACGAGCACGAAGGAAATAAATATATTTTTTGCACGTTGGAGCATCTCCACATATTTACCAACTCATTACAGAATTATTGAGTACTGTTTTCCAGGATCGTATTATAAATAGGGCTTTTATAAATTCATGATCACCAAGTTCGCGTGATTTTAACTCACCGGAATACTAGCAGTCAGGTTATTTGAAGAATTTCAAATTTTGTACACAACCAACCATGCACAACAAAATCTATCATACAAATTGCTAAAATTTAACTAGAAATACTGAATAACATTAGATACAATTTGGACAAAGGAAGGCTAGTATTTTACTTCAGAGAGCACTAATCCTCAAACAGTTGCTAAAACTGGACAACAATTAGTAATCCACTGTCAATAAAACAGCCTTACAACAGACTCCGCAGATATACAAATTCCCTCTTAGAAACCCACACGCTATAGTTAACTCAACCAAGCAGACTCGATCTAGAACACCGATGTTGTTAGGGTGCATCCTCCTGACTGCCATTTTTCTTCAGAATTTCTAATTGTGCACCTCGTTCGTATCTCGCCCAATTTTGGGTCGGTAAAGATCTCCGACCGTGCTTACTGACACTCATCATAGTACCACTTTGTAAGAAGGAATTATGACAATTATTTATTTAAAAATCTGCAAGATAAACGGCAATATAAAAAATCACGGCAAAAAGCTGTGATTTTGGATCGTGGTCGAGATTTATCTGGTTGTCTAAATGCCAAATTGTATATTGGCTTGTATGTTTCGGATTTGGAAGTAAACAACTATCAATACTAGCATTTATAATACAATATTTTTACTGTGCTCATTCAGTACAATTGTATACCAAATGAAGATATAAATAGGAATTAATACTACAACTGTAACTCGGGAGTGACCACCTTACTAGTCTTTTTTTAAACCTCTTTTTTGGACTTCCGATTGAAGCAATGAGGCAAAGGTCATGGATTTAAGGAAAGAACTGACTGACAGTTTGTTCCTCCATAGTTGCACTTTACAACATTTCAATGCCAATATCATTTGTTCTCTCACAGGGCTTCTGGAGAGCTATAGGCTTGTTACCTTCGTGAGAGATAGCTATAAAAAAGCTCTAGCTATGGGATTGGGAATGGGAATATGTTTTTATGAAATTCAGTATTCAAAATTTGAGAACACGTCGAATATCCAACAGAACAAATATAAACGTTTATGGAATACAAAAGAACTACATACGATTGACTGGATATGTTTACTAATGTTTCTTTAAATGTCAATGTCATTATAATTTCAGAATTCAGTTTTTCATATTTCGTATTTTGATGCAACCGAAACGTTTATATATAATGCTCAGTCAATAGTACTTATGCGATTTTAATTAGCGGCGAGTAAAAGGTATAGGATGGGTCAAAGGTACCACCACAGGATCTTTCAGAAGTTATAATCCAACTATTTCTTATAAACTGCTCCAAAGCTGTGTAATACTGCCAGACATAAGTCATAAAACTTTGGATGAGTATGAAAAATTATGGAGTTAGGCACCCTATACACAACAGGACCCAACCTAATCCGAAAAAAAATCTCCGTCGCTTATCGGATGTTTGCAAACTCAGTTGACGTCGGCGACGTCCAAATCCGGCCATTAAGGCGTCAATAATGGCAGAACGACGGCGCTGAAATACATAAATAACGAGGGAACGCAGCGGTGACGGTGGCGGCGTCGCGACAGTAGCGTCGGGAAGCGTCCTGATAGATTGACTGTCGGCAGGGATAGACAGGGTGAGAAGGAGCGCGTCGATTAGTCAGTGCTCTGGAACACCGAATTAGTATGACTTCGAATATATTGCATCTTGCATAGTGACTATTTGCATAAAAATAAATGTATCCTGTGGTTTGCTGTTTGGTGCATCTTATATTCTAAAAGTATAATTTCTCATACTGAATTATGACGCAATTTTTTTGCATATAACACAAAGCTATGATTTAGATAAGGAATTTTTGTCTATTTAATTAACAGAGAATTTCTTATATCTGAATGATGGAAGAGTTAAACCGAGGTAGTACATCTACAGTCTGCATAATAGAAAGCCATGAGTTATTCTCAAAAATACTATAGGCGAGATTTTTTATATGCCTAGAAATACCCAATTCAGCTTTAAAATTATTAACAGAGTCAATTTTTGTATGTTGCTAGCGCTTTCAGCATTGTAGTTAGAAAATATAGTACGAACACCTATATGAAGCTGAATATGTTTATTTAAAATTTGTTGAGCTTATTTTGGTACTTTAGAAGAGCTAGCGGCTTAGTTCAAAATATTGGTTGAGTTCCAAACCATTTATTTTTACCAGTAGCTTTATCATTCATTATAAGCCACCATATAAAAATACTACAAAAAATGCAGTGCCTATAATATAAAAAATAGATGCCGAACTTACAATTAATCCAATCCAACCTCATCATTAAGGATATCTCATATAAAACGCCTCAACTACTACAAATTAAATACACTTATCTTTGTACAATTTCAAGTAGATCACAGCCTCGAGATTCAGATCCAGACTACGTTTTCCGTCAAAATTTGTACTGACTAGGTATATTGAGAAAATACGGTTACCCCTAGCTGAATACGATGCAAACGAAACCCAAAAATATCTATAATTATTAAGCAATTGACCCCCTCCCCAACCATCCAAAAACGTGCGGCAAACTGTGAACACAAATTCATACTGGGTTAAATATGGAAATACAAATCACCTTCCGTTCAGCTGGCCATCGCACGAACAACGTACAAGGACTCGATATGGCTGAACTAATACACGTGAATATCTCACTCTAATGCTCACGGAAAAACAAAGTGGGAAAGCAGGCCTTTTATAGATTATTACTAATATCAAATATTTAGATATAAATAAATTTCAGCATTACAAATCGTATCGTTAGTAGACAAGCTGTACTCATGTGCTAATATTACACCAAGTATTAAAATTCGACCGAAACAATGTCGTTCCTAAAATCTCGCGCTAGGGCGATTGCCCCATCCTAAAAACAACTCTGACCTCAAAAATTAATTAAAACCTTCAAAATTGATCATCAAAATGTTCAACAATTTTGATTAGAAGTGCACCAAGATACGTATACTGCTGTCTATACTGAAATTAAATCAGTTAATCATGTTTCTCGACTCATTTTCGCGGTTTCAATGAAATTTTATCAGTTTAAGCAAAAAATGTACACTTAGAAACACGTACGAAGTGATAAAGGTGACTTATTCATTTTGCCTACCCTGCTAATATGATCGGATGATCCTAGTTTTATTGCTGCCGCTCAGCTGACAGTTATAATTAATTATAAGCAGATAGTCGTCTGTACGCCGTTAATAATAATAAAAAAGGGGTGGAGAAGAACGTGATATCTAGCTGAGAAAGAGGATTATATGAACGCGATATACATAGTATGAAGCAGGATGAGAAATGCAAGCCTTAGAGTGGGGAAAGCGGAAAACTTCAAATGAAGATGCATCATCAAAGCATGACTATTGTGGCCTGTTGTGGTGTCACCTTATGAATCAAATCGGAACTAATGCGACAGATATCAATAGCCTATGCAGACATTATGTCCCAGTTTGAATGAGTTTCACGTAAATATATTATATCTAGGTATTTTATCTTGCTTGATCCTCCTTGAGGTAAAAGAATATATATCTTCAAAAATACTATTTGTACTCGTATACTACAGATAGTTCTGCCCAATATAGACCATACAAATGTCAGGCTGGTTTCTCCAGTCCAACAGATCATTGACCTTAGAAGATATGATTATTATACAAGATTATTTGTGAAACTTTCCTGGTTACCATCACAACTTCAACGGTTTTCGTATAATCCAAACTTTTAAGTAACGCATAAGGTTTCCGAGATGCAACTTGCAGAAGTACTGAAATATCATATCTATATAGTGTGTATGACGCAGTACCCATCATTTATATATTCATATCTCTGTTAATATAAAGTCAGGACGAAAGAGTTATGGATTAATTATTATCTAACTAATGATAACTGAAATTGACCGTTGCTATGCATTGGTAGCATCTAGGAAATAAAATACCTGTAGTCCTAGCATAGTAAGTAAATAAAAAGACGTTCATGATTTACCAAGTAATATAAATCAAGGTGAGCAGATATTGACCATATCGCGACTTAAGTCGGTGGCCATTCCTGTTGTTGAGAATACGCTAACCATCTGAGCATTAACTGATAAATGGTTAATCCATATATTTAGCACTAGTATCTATGGAAACCACAAAGTTTAACGAACATCTTACGCTGCCTCAGAATATGACCTCTAGTAGAAAACAGTTAAATGTAATAATTACACCAGTTTTCGATATAATCGTTCACATATCTACATATACATACTAAAGGATGGAGAGTACTGAGTACTCTGACCAGAAATACATGGAACTCATAAACACACATTTATCGAGTCAATCGCTCGCAGGTTGACCTTAAAAAAAAGTTTTAATATTATACTTACTTCATAACAGTGAAGAAAATGGGTTGGAGCTTTCCTATTTAAACAGTGCTGTGGCATGCTAATCATTATATTACTCCTGTAAATATATGTGTTCAGGTAAAGAAAAACTCTCCATGGAATTAGAACAACACTAAAGCAATTCATTTTAGGTGCTTATCTGGCTAGCAACGTTAACAACGCCTTATGAGTTACGACAGTTGCGGAAAAGTCGACAGTGTATTACAAAAACAAGCGACGGCTTGCACTACCCTGCTCATACGCATCATATCTGCCCAGGAAATCAGAGGAGCTAGAGAAAGGGAAAGCGTATCGTTACTGTTAAACATTCTCCTGTTAATACGGGAAAAATGGGACAAATGTCGGACTATTTTTCTTCTAACGTAAACAACTTAATCGTGTTCAAAATTAAGCCACCATTTCGGTCGTTTTAAAATTCCGTTGTTTTCACTAAGCTCCTTCATAAACAAAGAAAGTACTACAAACGTTAAAAATTTAGAATTCGAGATATTATGACTATGATATTTCATGACACATCGAAAAACAGTGTCAATACCTCACGTCGATCGTGGCTTACTACTACGAAAAGGATGACAAGTCTGTGTAATCGTTTTAACATCAGTGCAGTGCCAGAGGAGTCATTAATCAAATAACTATATAAGTTAAATACGCTCAAACTTTGTTTTCGTCTGTTCCCGAAATGCCTGAAGATTTTCTTTCTTTATAGATTCAATAACAACTGACTTGGAACTCTACGAGAAGTTGGAGCATTTTAAATGTTATAATTGCATGCCCTTCAGTTTATTTTTACAAGTTGTAGGCCATTTTACGGTGTAGTTAACTATACCCCAAAGGGAGCTTACTTGTTCTTCTTCTGTTTTAGCAACTACTACTGCTATTGTATAGTACTGCATTTTAACTGAATAACAATGATAAATAAGTGCAAAAGTACTATTTAGGCTCTGAGAAATACCGTCAAGTTGATTAAAGTCAGTCAAGAACATTGTGATCTATCGAATTTTGAATTGTTGTTCTTTTTAAATCAGGTTTTAAAATAGACATTTTTGTTATATTTTAAATTATGCTATGCAAAAAAATAAGGAATATGTCAAATTTTCTACTAGTTTTCCCACTAACAGGTCAAATTATATGGGGAGGAATCCCATTAAATCCCAATTGCCTGCCTTGTGACAAAAAATTATCCTTCAATAGGAAGAAAATACGAAATCGATCCACTTGACTCCATTTCTTTTTGTAAGAGAATATATTATATTTCATCTTAAACGTGTACTGGCCGATAATTAAAACCACATTTCATCAGCGAAATAAATTTACTAAAGCTTCGGCTGACCCGGCAGCTTTAATCAAAGCACGAAGATAAGAGAAGATTCTTTTATAGCACAAACCTGAATTAGCTACTTTTGGAGTCCCTTAACATTCAAGCATAATCCTTTCTCTATTTTTCTAACAAGTTTCTAACTGAATATGTAACTACATTTGAATTCAATATCTTAATAATTCTTTGCGCTTAGTCGGTATCTCTCTAATTATTCCCATATTTAGGTAAAATGTACGAACTTGAGCTTGATATATTATTATACATTTATTTACGTTACTTGCACAAGCTCCTAGTTCAAATTCATAGAGTGCAAAAAATGGAAGTAATTCAGATATTAAAACTGAGCACAGTTTTTTAGTTTCTATCGTTAGTGATCAGTGTTTGAGGGAGCAAAGAAAAACAAATACGAATGCTAAGCTGCTTCAGTACTTCATTAAACTCAAAATAACCTAGGTGTTGAGGGAAGATATCAAAGCAGTGCAATTTTCTCTGACGCTATGGCAGTGAGTCTAAAATGTCATAACACTTCTTTTAGAAAAGAAATCTATCATATAGTTACAGACTTACCATGTACAAAACCATTATAATATGCTCTCCACTTAAGTGGAAAACCTACTATAGACAAGCATGTTTCGTGATTAGCCTAGACTCGTCCGTGTCCGTTCAAAGAATGTACCAAAAGGCGAGTTTTATAATTTACATTTCGTTCCATATACTTCTCCCAGACTATTCCGCCGCCACCACTACCGCTGCCGCCTCCACCGCGGGACCGCCTCATGAATATGTATGTGGTGGGGAGAGAGCTGGATCCGAATCCCGGGCTGTAGTACGTGCCTTTACCGCCACCGTGAGTCAGACCTATCTGCGACCCCAACCAAGAGCGTTGCCGCCGATATCCACAATCCTCATCCATTCCTGATGATGGATTCGCGAAGGATATTTGCCATTGCCACCGCCAGTTATGATTCCTGGAATCCGTTCTGATTTCATATCGGCTGAAGGGCTAGGGAACGGGATTTTACGTTTTGCGTTCCTTTGACCTGTTTGTATATTCGTTCACATCCTACAAAGGGTCATTTTTCAATTCATGAGCTAGGCAGGGTAATGTGTTGCTGTAGATTTATGTGGTAGTTTGCATGAAATCCGATTCTGATTCTGACACTATGGAAGGAACAAGCAACTATCTCCTAAAATAACGCTTGTGAACTGGAAAAGAATGGTTCTATAGAAAGCATAGTATCAGATAGCAGAACAATGTAGCCTCAAGTTGTTTTAGGATTTATATATTGCTCTATGATGCCACACCTTTTTCTTAAGGTGTTCTAAAGGTGCTAAAAGGTTTGGTACTTTACTGTTAGTTTGCTAGTTATGGTTATAGGATCTTTGGTTGGACTGAAAGGTACGCTGCTTTCTCAACCAAAATCTATACTGAAACATTTCAGCAGTCTCTGTAAGGGATAAAATATGGAAAATTAGAACAAATTGCGGGGAGTAATCATCAGGAAGTCCAGGCGGCAATCATTTTTAATTTCAGTAAAGCGTAATCTCACTTTGAAGATTAACAAATGAATAATCAAGTTTTACTCATCAATGCCACCTTTATACGTAAGTACTTTATGCAGCAGAAAATTTGTTACACTTCTGACGAGGTAAATATCGATAATACAAGTATAGCATTCATTCAAAATATTGTGTTCTTCTCATATATATGAGCTTTATCCATTCGATTCCTCAACTAAACTCCGTATTTTTGGAAATAAGTAAGTAATAATATGATTCCACGTAATCACTTAAGGCATACAAAACGTGAGCTCAAGTATCAGATAATCAGCAGCAAAAAATATAACAAAGTACCAGCTGTACCACTATTCATTGGAACCATATATTGCATGATTGGTAAGATACATGAACAGTATTTCTAAATTCCAGAATTCTTCCGATGCACCGCAAATCATTTCACAATTTTTATAAATTTTCATTCAAAGTGGTTTATAACGTTTATAGTTACTCAGCCAGTTAGATACCACTTTCAAGCAACAAATGCACTATGGTCGTCACCAGCAGTGCAATGACACCTAAAGAGATTCGGATTACCGCATATATAATATCTGTAAATTGATAACAACAATACAACACAGCAATGCAAGCTTATTAATACTGTATCAAATAATTTGGGAAAACTCTCACATCCCTATTCAATCATCTCCGTATCCTTCTCTCAAGAAATCCACCCATTTTCTAGAGTACCAATCAGCGAACGACAGAGAAGTTGAAAATCGCCGAGTAAATAATGCCTGCGTGTCTCCATTCGGTGATGCCCAAGCCAGTCCTGCATCGCTTCCCGTTCCTGCTAATACCCTTCTCGCAAAGGGGTGAATATTGGGAGTGCACCGCGTTGATTGAGCCGTGGTCACTTGTCCCTTCTTTCCACTACTCATAGATGAATATGAATGAATTTTATTCTGAGAATTGAAAAGAGTAACAGAAGCGCCTACATAGACATAACAATTGATCTGCGTGTGTATGCCCATTGTAAATATCGAGAAATTACAGAATTTATTTTTTGTCAAAGGGGGCGTTCATTAATTAAGTGAGGTTTTCTAGGAGCAATCTCTCTCAAATTTTCGTAGTTCCTATTTAAGAGTTCTCTAGTTAAATTTTATCACTATGATCTCAGACTACGATCTAAGTAATCTTAACCAGCCTTCACAAGTCGTAAATAAAAATAATGAAAGAAATTGTGTTTTTTAAATAAATCCAAGGATTGAATATAAATATTCTTTTATAAAGTTTCGTAGTTCCCATTTAAGAATTATCTAGTTAAATGTCATCACTATGACCTTAGACTACGATCTAAGCAATCTTAACCAGCCTTCACTAGTCTTAAATAAAAATAAATATTCAGATTATGTTTTATAAATGAATCCAATACATTTACACTGATTTTACAAATTTTGGAAAATCCCACGTGAGATGGTGGGTTAGGGGAGTGTGTCTCACGGCATCTCACCAGGGAGGGAGGGTGATTTGAAAATCGTCAAAAACTCCTCATGCAATGAATGGATATTTGCAATTGCGCTTTGTGTTATCTCATTCCTTATGTGAAATGTTGCTCTGTTTCCCTCTTCGTTGTTATGTTTTTCACATACTGAGCATAATATATGTCCTATTCACATTATACTCAATCTGATACGTATATGACAAAAAAAATATTCCCGCTTCCCATCACATATTTTTTAAGCACCATGTTTGTTGTGCAGCCATTAAATATGTGATGTCAATGTGAAATACTTATAATGTAGGGTGTTAACTGATTGAGCAAGCAAGGCAGTAATATCATATGCCCGCAATGCGACTCAAAAAAAAGTACCAGCTATTTATGTACCTACGCTCACAATGCAGCAAAGAATAAGATGTATTTGATAACATTATGCATATGATTTCTCTTGTTTTTTGAAAGCTGTTACAAGTTCTATAAATACTTTTATGGAAAGTATAGCTTTTTATGTAGGTCACGTTTGATATGCTGCTGATATTATGATCAAGCTCCTTCCGTTTATAGCCAGCACAGTCAATACAGTTTGCTGCAGAGAACCACTTTGATCGTACATATAACAATTTATTCGCTCCAACTGTGTTCATGCGTGCCTCATAAAACCATATGTATATATAAGATTTTCGTTTTATATATTTTTGATAAAAACGCTTTTGATATTTATTGCCATAATTTTCTGAAATGTTGCGGATCGGCGGGAAATAAATGTGTGGGTAACACGACACACTCCGTACCCACCGCTTTGTTTATATGGTTTATCGAACACGATTACAGGTGATAACGGAACTTATTCGTCCATATTATAGGAAGCAGAACTTGCTGTCACACTACACTATATTTATGTTACGACTTATAGCAAATGAATTTTTACTTGACTACGTTGGTAATTTTTATACACCGGTACAAAATAATAATTATACAATCGATAAAACATAATGAAGGGGCAGTCATGCAGGAACGTGAACAAACATAAAAGAAAATCTGGATCAGGTCTGCAGTGAAGGAAATGGTAGGTCAGTAGACTGTGTGCTGGTTCACACTTTTTAGTGGCTTGTGGTGTTATTCGCAGCATCTTTATCTCCTCAAGTTACACCCAGAATGTATAAGTATGTGGTCTCACTTTCGAAGGACCATATGTACACTTGTTTTTGCCTGATAAAAGTAATTATCAGAAGCAGTGCCTCTCAAGTTATACTTTCTTTATTTATGCCCCTGTTGCATTGTCTTTATTGCGGCCATGATTAATATTTTCTTCTACTAATCATGGAAACAGTCCAAGACATTTGACTAAACTAGCAAACCCACTCATATAGAAAACGGAATTTTTGTACATCCAGAAAACGAACTGTGGTAGAGACAAATTGTGAAGGTTTTGATCAAATTGTTGTTACTAGTAGTGCTACAGAGAACCTGTTTAGTCGTAAAGATTCACGGTATTCAACTAATTTCATCTGACTACGTAGGTATCAATAGACGAAAATTGAGAGGCCCATACAGAGCATAGGCGTATTTAAAACTGAAAATTTTTGTTTATGATAAAACCACACCTGATAAATTTTAGTTATTTTTAGTCAGCCGTGAGGGGGATGCAGATCAACAGAGGCGTTTAAGATGGCAGCCACATTAAAAACTAGTAATGTATAAATTGTCTAATTTTCTGTCAAGAAGGAAAAGAAAAAATATGAACTTGATCTTGAAGGAGGGAAGGTTCATTATATAACTAGGCTTAAAGATTCACGAGGCTCACTCGATAAGCTTCTACTATTAACAACTTTACTGCGTTTTCACATCTGAAGTGAGGTTATTCTGACTTGACTAAAATATTCCAAAAAGCTCGTGTACAAAATTGTGTATCGGTGATCATAAAACCGCGTCAGCTTAACTCAACAACGTTTTTTTTGTTTGCGTTCTATCAGCTGGCTGTCATGCCAACACTTGGCAGCAACTTTGCAGCTTAGTCAGAGCCTGAGCACATAATTATGCTATATTTATCTGCTTACTACTTTAAATATAACTAGCTCTTAACAAGTATGTCATCTATGACCAACCAACATTTCTTGGATCGCAACTTCTTTCTGATATCTCGCGATATTTTGATACCGAATATCGGATTCCCAGTAATGTTTCTAGTATTATCTCCAAGTCTCTTGCTCCTAAAGTAGAATTTTCCGATAACTCGATATGAAAAACTACATACATCATTCGTGCGATCAGCTCATGTGCTATGTTACAAAACATTTTCTCATCTAACTGCTCGCCTTGCCTCACCCCGTTCGCTCCCAAATCCAATCTAACTCGACTCTAAGTCCTGCGGATTCCCAATAAAAGGGAGCAGTCCAACTTCCCCGCGCTGTGCTGATTAGAATAGCTGCTCGAGTCATTCGACGCGTTGCAGACAGTATGACAAATGGTCCGTATCACCTCATAATCATTTAATTCCAGTTAACCTCTTCGCGTCATCATCATGGAGGGCATTCGGGAAGGCTTAATCATTCGAAATGCAATGAAAGGGGTAGGGTACACTTTATTTGCAATTATTGCTTCAGATGGAATGTCAGATTGGGATGGTGGGTATAGAGAAATATTTACGATACCAAATAACTAATTATTATTACACCAAGGATTTAAAATCCGCTCTTGACATATTTCGTACTCCATCTCCAAAAATGCTAGGAGTAATAAATTACATGTACCCCAGCTCTCCGAACTAAATACTATAGATTTAGTTGCGTATTTTAAACTAGCAATGGTCTTTATCAAAACATCAAAGTACATTCAGCTCCGTGGTAACCTTATCCATGAAGCAGCTAGATAATATTATATCTTTGAACCTTTTGATCCCTGCAACTAACCGTATGCAGTTCAGAGACCTCACAGTTCTAACACTCGCCCAACCACTTTTATTAAATATTCTAGACGTGTTTCGATTACTACGTTATCATCTTCAGGGGAAGATAGATGGGGATTGATTAAAGAGAAACACTAAAATTGTTATATTCTTCCCCTGAAGATGCCAATGTATTGAACGAAACACGTGTCTGGTATTTAAGGAAGTGGTTTGGTGGTTGGTAAAGCTGTGTAGTGGTTGTGATTGCTTTACGAATTATCGCTATGCTTTAGTTTTTGGATCGTAGGATGGAAAGCAATGTGCTTTAGATCTATGCAACGGGTCTCAAAAGTGACAATAAGGGTGACTGCAAACGTATAGCCACTGACACCTCTTGTGGTCACCTTTGGTTTGGCTTTAGGCGTCACTCTCATTGTACATACATAATATCTGTATTGGAATGAAAATTACTGTTCTTCAGAAGATTTCATAGCCTGCACTTTACAAATAAATCAGGATCTGAATTGTTCACAGTACAGTTTTAGCGGTATCTGATATCCAACTAACTTCATGTCCGAGGGGTGAATATCACATTTTGATACAGGTATGATAGATAAATAAATATAAATATACGCATACGAAATATTGCGTCTATGGTTGTTTTCACATTGTACCTTTTGTATTTACCAAAAATAATAATTAGAAATATCCCCCAAGGGTTACGTTAATAGTCATCTAGTCCCGAAGGCCATTTTTGTCTTAAACACGTCGCGTCACCGTCGTTTAAGCAAGTTCATCACGAATTGGTCATCAATACCAAGCTTCGTGGGTTCGCAATGGTTGGTTGACTGGGAGAGCTGAGTGTCTTTGAAAATCAGTTTACCTAACCTTACAGCTAACCTACCTCGGTCTTCACTACTCAACTCAATCAGATAGATTCACGACTTACAGGACGCAATTTGTGCTACTTGTTAGGTTACAATCACAGTGACAAACCTTCGGATGACCAATACCTACTCAATTGTTTGTAAAACATAAAGTTGATCAAAATTAGAATAAAGATTGTATAAAACACGTTACGAAATGATATTTTGTTCAACTCAAGATGTATTGTAGGACTCGTTAGCGCTCGTCCAGCCAACATCGCAGTCGTTGGATGAAATGGCTCATTCTATATCTAGCTACACAAATAGATATTTTCTATTTTCTCTAATTTATGTGACTTCTCGTATATGCGCCTTTTATAATAATAGTTTTGTGCAAAATGCATTTCATTCTGCATACCTTGCTTGGTCTATACAACGTTATTTTATCGCTGTCAGTTACAGCACTTAAAGCTCAATATTTTCATATTTCTAGTATCGCAACACTATACTGTCTCATACTTTGCTTTATCTCGTTTGTCATTTTATGATTAAGATGGTATTGATGCGCGCCCCGTAAAACGCTTAATGGATTTTTTAACAAACTAATTATTAATTTTAATATTTATGAGACGTCAGTACCTATTACTTACCAATAACAGGCCGTAATGACCTTAACGCCTATATTAAGTTGTGTATAGCATACACAAAAGCTTTATGGAGTAATAAGTTGATATAGTAGAACTTCCATTAGCGGATCTAGGATTTCACAGTGAAAGGGGGAAAAGTGATGTACTACTTCCAAGCATCACAGATTAGAAAACTGTTTGAATATTGAAAAGCAGTCTTGCGTTGGAGTAACCCATCTATGGAGTGATGATGAAGAAACAAAAAAAGGTTATCACTATTAAACAATGAATAAAACCTCGGAGATATAAAAAATTACAAATTTGTGTTTATACTATTATATAATGATTTTTGATATTGTATTTCAGGCTGCCACTGAAGGTGATCGAAGATTCAATATCGCTGCATTTGGGTTACAAAGAGATGAAGATATTACTTCTACATCTCACTATAAATACAGACCGACTTTGGTATTCAAAGAATATTAAACATAGATTTGTGCCTTACTAAACTCAGGAACAGGAAGCTATATGTCGAAGGCAAAACATTGAAAGCGGTTCTTCTATGAGAAAATTCACACAGATCTGCTGAATGCGTGAAAAAATAGCAACTACATAGGCAAGAAGATTTTCACTAGACAGTGATCCAGTATCGGTTGTGATGCTTAAAGTGAAATCTGTTTAAACAGAAAGTGTCTCAGCTATCAAAGTGCCTCCATCCTAGACTAACAAGGCGTAAGGGAACCTGCGATGGCATCGGAAAGAGCTTTTATCCAACTTATCCCCAAAGAGTAAACCTAACCTTCTAGTATGGATCTCATGTTTTCGCAGAACAGTGTGAGATAACATCTGATACAAGTGAGGTGAACAGATTTTGAACTTATGTACCGCTGTAGAACGTTAGTAATGGCCAGCCAAGTATGTTGATGGTAATAGTGTTTTCCTCTGGTGGAAATGTACCTATTTTGAATCTGGTTCTGACTGGAATGTTTATATATAATTTTTTGGGTATAATGTTTGATGAAGAACATGTGTCGATATTAAGTAATGCATGAGCTATTAAATACTCTTCACTCTGTATTTTGACGCAACTTTCTTAAAAAGGATTATACTAGCATAACTGTTATGTGTTCCTTGGTTTTTGCTTGAGTCTCAAATATGTCTACTTTGTATTAGTGCCCCATTTTTCATGCATATCCAATCGCCCACAAATATCACATTTCCGGCAAAGATAAAATCGAGCTTCTTAGATAGGTATATGTAATTTTTATTGTAGTTGATGATTCTATCTTCTGAATTATGATGTCCTATACCGCTGACTATTATTTTGTAATTATATACAATTTACAACATACACGCTAATTAATAAGATTGATTCCAATAGTTAATTCAGGTAACATACCAACGCTGGATATGATATGGTTCCTCTACATGATGTAGAAGTTCCTGGCATTCGCCTGTCAATAGCTCTGTGTTTATCTTGCGTGCTTGGCTTACTTGTAATGCCCATGAAGACGCAAAACATATTTCGATACCATCGGACAGCTATAGCTATTGGACTCGCCAATTTGAACTGATTTATCATGCAAGTTGGAGTAGCATAAAGCACATGATAAAATTCTGCACGTCATTTATAACATATAACAAAATACCAAGTTTGTCTGCTTCTGTATCATGTAGGTAGGTGTATTTCGCCAAGTCACCATCCAGACCGTGTCTACCCTCATCTATCCTCCCGCTCGCTAACCTGCCAATGCGGTTGTTCCGGATAACGAGCCACGATCATCACTGAGCTGCCTCACATCGCGACGGCCGTGATGGATGCCTTTTTGTTCCGGAAACAGTTAATCAATTGTTTCGGGGCTCCGCCAACTGCGCTTTGTTCGCTGCCTATCGTTACTCTGCCAATCACGGCCTGCCGTTCACGATTCATGATTATCGCCGAATAAACCGCCGCATTAGCGAAATCCCAGGCTGACAGCCACAGGATCCATGGGCATGTAACAAATTAATATTTTTAGTATAGGCGGTGGGTGGTTGTTATGCGAGTGGTGTATTCAATATTGAATGCTTTGAAAACTTATCAAACATTAAACGTTATGTACATACTCTATTTCTATATCCAGATGCCATTCGTCTATTACCTACTTGCTCCCATTTTAGTCTGCTTCCTGTTAACTGTATTTAAGCTAGAATATATGCGTCTACCATTGGTAATAGACCCTATTCACATCAACACCTGTACATCTGTTTGAGCTCCTAACAGCCACAGCTTTTCAACAGCTCATTCATCCTGAAGTAGGTGCTGATAAAAATAAAAGCCAACGGAAAGTATTAAGCGGAGAAACAAACATGAGACGCGTATATCGCTGAAATGCCGTTGACGAAGGTGGACATGTGAAATACATGAATTACTTGGAGCGAATACAGGTCTTGGAAGGCAGCATATATTTTCTATTATTATTCTTGATCGAAGTAAACAGGGTTTTGTTGACAAATACGATTATTAAAAAAATATGGAATACTCGTTAAATGAGTATCTATTGATATCTTAGTTGTGAGCACACAACTAAGATTTAGATAGTTTTCCAACGACCATTCCATATTTTGTATATTTCTTTAGAATGAGTATTGATATAGAAAAAAATACTTCACTTGGTTCAAATACACCGTAATTTCTTCATAGATTGAATCATCTTAAAGTGAAAACAGATATTCTGCCGTGAGTATCCCATATCTTTACAAAATTCTTGAATTGAGATTTTTTATGTTTGCAATGACGAGCACATCTTATTCTATCTAGTTTTTTCATACTTGATGCTGAAAAATTATTTGACACAGGAATCAGTGCCCAATCGGTGAATTATACTTTAAAATGTTCCTCACACACAAGCACAGTGACATTTTTTACCAGCGCACGAAAGCCCCACAGTATCGGATTGTATTTAAAGCGATGGCGGTCGGTCGCAGATTCCTTCACGCGACCAGAATATATCAATTAGAACGCGGCCGCCCAAAAAGCCGCAGGTATTAAATACAGTAATACACGTATTAACAATGGTAACGATGCGTTCCCATGGATTGTTGATTCAGCTCACATGGGCGCTGGGCCGTCTGGGGCCGGCGAAAAAAGCGGTCGCGGCCGTCGCAGCCTCGTAAAACTGCGCGGGCTGCCAAAGATCCGGACGCCGTCAGCGGCTATCCATCCATCTGCATCCGTTAAGGCCCGACAGACGGACGGACGCACGAAAAAATGCTAAATTGCCGATGCAGGAGTAGACACCGATCGAGAGACATTCGCGATTATGCTGGGCATGGTACCGTTAGATGGAACCTGTCGAAGAATATTTTTCTCGTAGCATCAATATACAAACATTACCTGAAGCAGAGATTGGAAATCCCGGTAATTAATATCATTGCGTACTATCTCAATGAAGGTTGAAATTACATATGTTTAAAGAAAACCGTCTTGAAGGTTTCGCCTACATTTGCAGCCTTTGGGAAAATACAGAATTAAGCAAGGGTATAATTTGAAAATTATATTAAAATTATTAATTAAACTGTCTCCCGGTTTTGTTTTGGAATTGAGCAGTTCACCACTGTTCATTGTGGAATAATATAGTAATAAAATCATTATATAGCAAAGCAATTTATATATTGTTCTTGAGAAATAAAAAAATGAAATAAACAATTTCTTTCAACTCTTGGGACAACTTTATCAATTTTGGAAACCTGGTGTGGTGATGTGTATGTGGCGAGGTGTGGTTTGGGTGACTTAAACGGTTACAATACGTACTGGATAAAGAAGGAGAGAGAAGCTCAGGGCTTCGCTATCAGCTATGACTTGGAACAGATGGTCATCGAACCAACAAGGATTTCCAATCACGATGACGACTTTGCTAGTCTGCTAAATCTGTACCTCACAGGAAATCCGAACACAATACCATCTCAACCCTCTGTAGAATGCCATTACTAGATTGACAACATGCTAAAGCTCGCAGAGCCAGCATAGTGGGATTATCTCAGGAACTATTATCAGGAATGATGTCCACAAGTCCAGAGATCAGTCAGCTTGTGCTAAAAGATAACAGAAGGTATGAAACCTACATACCCCACGCTGAAGAACGCTCCTTCAAAAACCAACCTTGGTTCAACCGTAGTCGTTCACTACAAGGCATGCCCATCGGTGGATGATTGGATGTTCGTATACAGATACCTACCTGTTGATTGTGTCCTCTGTCCCATTTTATTAAATTTTTTGATATTTTCTATCCATATCATTGTTGTGATATCATCTGTCTAGTCAGAAAGATGGATATTCAGAAAACACAAAACTGGGAAGTAGTTAGCAGATTGTGAGCAGATATTTCGTGGTAAGCAACACGGAATTGTATACATGTTGCTGGGTCGCCAACTTTTCTATTCATATAAAAGTAGCGTTACCCAGATATATCGCTCATCTTCACATTCAGCTGCTAGTACTATTTAATTGTTTCACACAAGTCACGTGGTGTTTTCAAAATTTTTAAGTTTCTGTCTGAGTCTAACTATTTTAAGAATTTTCAGTTTTCTCGATGTTCTCATGTTTGTGAAACCTCTTTTTTCAAGGGGTCTTACCCTTATTTTGGTTTTTTTTTTGTCTAAACACTCGTTTTTTTTCGTTTCTGTTAGAGCTTTTTTGTATGGTCTAGTTCATGATGTATTCATTTTTGGGGTAGTCTTCGGCCTAGTTGCATCGCATGGTCGTCCATTGGAGGTAAAAAGGTCATCAACCACCAATGGTCGTCGATTTATTTTTTAGTTTGGTCCTCATGCCATGAGAAAGATGCAGAGCTGCTGTCGAAGATCCAGTAAGGGTGTAGATCTCTCCCTAGTGCCTCAGTGGTACAAGTTCCACATTTCTGGTTCAGAGTTGTCCACATGGTTCTATTTTTTGTGTGATATTAGGTTTATTCTTTCATTCTGCTCGCATTAGGTTTATTAATTTTGTGTGTTCACGAATCTATTATTGAGCGAATTTATATACATTCAAACGCGGCTTCATACTAATTCATTCTTAGATTTTTTAGTATTACAGAAAATTTTGTAAATGCACATATTCTTGGAGATGTTAGTATCATTAAGATCTGTTTTTTTTTTCATGGTAAATTTGATTTTCCTCATTTTTTGTTATAGATCCATATTACTCAGCCTGAATAGGCACCTGGTCAAACTAGATCTCTACAATGAGGAACTTACCCGCAGACAAAGCCTAGGCTAGAAACTATAGAGTTCAGAACAATACCAGCAGGGAAATTAAGAACAAGAACAAGTTTCAAGACAGCTAGAATGGGTGCTGGAAGAAATAGGAGTGAAAGCACAAAAGATACCAAGTGCCTGTAAGATAACATCCGGACTAGCCTTACAGTATTGAGAGGTTCTCGATTCTATTGTAACGAAAACAACAGGTTTTATTGATGTGGATTCCTAAACACACTGCAATACTTGGAAACTAAATGCCCGATACGGTTTCGAAAGTGAGATCGAGAGAAAAACTTTTGGGCCCAGACCCGCTCATCTAACAATAAAGGGGTAGGTTCTTATAGCCAACACTCTCTAAAATGAAGAATCATTTCCGTACATTTCCGTCAGGCATTTATTATGGAGCCCATTAAAAAAAATGGACGAATCTGTCTTGGAGACAATTAAAATTATTGTTTGTGGGACCTATGACTGGTCGCAGTACATTTATCGCCACCTACATATTATAGGAGTGATAAATTATCCAACGTGCGTACGCTGTGGTGAAAAGGAATAATCCTCGACGCACATTTTATGTCTCTCTGAGGCCCTGGGGCATTACAGGCAGATTATACTGTGGACAATAATAATTGTGGACCCAAATAAGTTAAGATGAATAGGATACATGGCTGTACCCACCTTCGCAAAAAAACAGGTGCAGATAGAGGTGCTAACGTGGCGTATAAACTAATTAATACTTACATCGGGTTTCCACTTTAACTTCATTCATTTATTCAATGATATTGTTGTTCTTATTTTCAAAATTCAGTTTGACATTTTGCAACATGTACCAAGACACTCATTACTCACATCTAGTTTTATTTCACACGCTTTGAAACTAAAACGAATCAAAAAGAAAACCACAGTACAAGAACTTGCGTTGGAACCAAAAGAACCTCTAAATTATTACATTTAATACATTTAACGTCAAAGACAGAATAATCCATGTTCATAGTACTTTTTAGCTATACTGAATTTTGGTGCGCTTTCAAGTTTAACAGTATTACATTCTAGATGCTGGGGAAAAATGGGCGAAATAGTCCATTCAGTATCCATCTAGAAACGTTTCAATGCCCTGACCATCATTACCGTATGTACATAGGTAACATTGCGTGTTGTAGTACAGCACCAAATACCTGTAGTTGTTGGCGTGGCTTGTGGCTGTGTTAGTATTTCCCTGCCATATAACGTAACACACATATCGATTACTTTCCCTGGCTGCCTGCTCCGGCCCTCCCCCACACCGCTCCCTCCGACCACCGCTGCCGCCTCCGCCGCGGCGGTATGGCGTCGCATGCAAATCAGCATGGCGGCAGGCGACGTCGACGGTGGCCGTCTCGACGCCCTATCTACGCGGCTCGCATCCAAACTTGCAGCGAAACGGAAGGTTATATTGCTGGGGACAGACATACACTTATACACATATCTACGTTGAAAATATATTATTTCATTGATATTTCTATTCCCAATGACAATGATGTTCAAAGCACTTATGCTGGAAATATATCTAAATATACGGATTTCGCAGTACAACATACAACACAGAGCAATAGCGCGGGTATTGACTTGTGAGAAGGGTTCAAAAAGAAGCCCTTCTTCCCAGGGAAGCAAGCAGAGCAGCCGAAGTACTCAGGCTGACACTTGACTTCTGTGAGAGAATCAGCAGTCATCAGCAGTCCGTCCCAAAACTGATGCCATTCCCTTCTAAAGCTACACATATATACTTTATAATTTAAATTTAATATGCCTTTGTATGCCATCTATTTCGCTTTAATACATGCTAACAAGGGACAAACGGTAATACGAAAATTATTTTCAACGACAATCGGCAACAGAATCGCGTCAAAATTAGAGATATTGTGTTTCGTTGATGTCTCATGGCATATACATCACGAAAAACCATGACCGTCGGTCTGTATGTCTGTCTGTCTGTCTGTACTCTGTCCGGTAATCCTTCACCCTTTATAGTTTGAAAAGTACGCCACTATGTTACTGGTGTGCCGAAAAAGCTCTGTAGTTTTCGAAAATCGGTTCAGTGGCGGTGCAGTTATAGTCTCAAACGGAAAAAGTATAAAAGGCTGAAACTTATTTTTTAAACGTTTCCGAGAAAGAATTTATATTATCTATAATCTTCTGACCCCGGTAGTACTAAGTACTTTGTGAGATATACATAGATCCAGTGTGGCCAGGTATCTATCAAAATAACACACCAATATGTAGTATATCGTGTCCGTATCTGTCGTTCCAGCAATGCTGCCAGTAAGTCGGTGACAGATATCCCAGACTTTGCACAGTAACCCCGCTTTCCTGAACTAGCATAATAAATAATTACAAAAGTGGTATCAGCTTAGTAAATATTCCTATTGGATTTCATATCAATCAATCCGGAAATTATTAAAAACTCAAACATTTTGGATTTTTCAAATCATAGCATATTTAAGGTATTCCAGTAGTGATGTTATTTTTTTATTGCAATTCAAAATATTAACAACTCCAAAATCCGGTTCAAACCTTTATTCCTGAATAATGCGGTTGTGAGGGAACCACAGTGTCAACCTACTTGACACGATTTTTATTGACAGGATCCACATGAGGCAAATAATATAAAAAACATTCTTTTTAGATCTCGATATAGTTGTCAAAATAATAGCTTATATTTTATAACGATTATAAAAAAAGACAATTTTAATCAATTTAGTTCAGTGAATATGTGCCGGATTTTGTTTGGTGAATTTTAAAGTTGATATGAAAAATTATTGCGCATATTTGTCCTAGGATTATAGACACAATTATAACCTCAAAAAATCGAAATATCCAGTATTAGATGCCGCTTAAATAGCAAAACATATGATTTGATATCCGGGTCGTCGAAATTTTGTTTTAAATTTATTTTAGTACATAAAATTATCGAATATCAACTGTCTTCTTATGAAAAAAATTGATAATTCCGAGTCTATATTCAGCCAACGTGTTTAAAGTATAACTTTATATATTTATATATATATATATATATATATATATATATATATATATATATATATATATATACAAGATGCATTAGGATGAAATAGGGGCAATGAGCTGTGTAGTAATATTATTTATATACCTACTTGCTTAATCATAATATAAATAATGATCTTGCTCAGGTGTATAATAATGTACAAAAACGTCTTCAGTCTTCTAATATAGAACAGGTTTAATATTTTTGTGGCAACCAAATTTTCTCACGAATATAAATTCATAATTTATCGATACCTGGACTGACGAGCAGTTCTAATTTCCTCTACGAAAATAAAATAGCACATCCTCAATCACAACGAACTACCTACTCTAATATTAATGTAGCCAGTAGTTAGATATTTTGCAATTATAAATCACATTATTGATAAATTTATGCTACTCGGTTCATTCCCATCACAAATCTTGAATACAGTTATATTTCGTGCGATGGTCCAGTCCAGTAGGTCTAGTTAATGAGGTAAACTTAGAACCGTCAGTGGCGACGTCACTGAAAAAAATGTGTGGATAGGGTTTTCGCTTATTCAATCAACTAATCGGCATCCCAAGTAGCATAATAATAGTTACAAATGTTTGGATCACTTATGTCCTTACTTGATAATTTTAAAAGCCCATCCTAAAGAACATTTAGAATCTCGAGACTTTCCAGAATTGGTCTGAAATATATTAAAAATGCAGTCTTGAAAATTACGTATTTTCCTTCACTTGGAGTTTGATTCAAGGAACGTCAACCGATAACCGTCAATCGAATGACTTTCCTAGCGTAGTTCTACAACGCTCACGCCATCACGATAGTCGTAATACACATAACTAACATAACATATTAAATCGATGGATTGTTCACTTTTCTGAGACGACATGATTTCTAGATAGATTCCTATAGCAGGTCTGATGCATAGCGGAGAGCATACACTTAGTATTTGTTTTTTATTATTTTAGTTATGAACATGTGATTCCTAAAGTGGTACTCTTCTATTCAGATTTGTTATCTACTTATAAGTTATGGTTGTTACCTCAGCATCGTAAATATGTTGAAAATTTCGTACATTGAGTTTTTTAAACTTTCTTTTTCCCTCCATTCTTACAGGACACACCTTTGATTGAGATGGTTAGAAGGAGCCTGACGAAACCCTCATCTAAACCTCGCAATGAAGCGAAGGAAATGCTTTACTCGACATATTTATTCATCGTTTCAAAATATGACGGAAAGGTGTATTGTTTCTCAAAAACGTTTGTACTGAGTACTACAAATCTTCACTATAATAACATTTGAAAGATATCTGGTAGTATTCACAATGTCTTTTCAAGGCATTCCGTGGAGTAAGTACGTGTATGTGTTTGTTCATCTGTCTTGTCTGAAAATGGAAGCAGATACTTTCAGTGAAAGGAGGTGGCAATAGGAGAAGACAAGCAATTCTAATTCTAAAATCTAATTTGAAACAAGCGACTGTCATACTGGAGACATTCCATCAGTGTCATTGACATAACTGACCAAAGAATGGTTTCATTATGATATAAAACAGGAATATGTGTTTTCAACATTAACTATACAAGTCATGGGAAGCCTGTACGGTTGAGTTAACCACGCCACTGGCACAGATAATCTACAAGCCTCCTCCTCCACAAATCTTCCCATCGTTACGTCACCAGCAGCCCGTTTGGCGCTCTATGATAAATAGTCGTTCGACTAATTACGAGCAGTAGCAAACTCTAGCTATGAAATATGTATCGCATATGCAAATGTTAGAAGACGCAGCAAGACCTGAAAAACCTGGAAGAGCCACTGATAATAATAATTATTTGTATGTAAACAGCATCCGCATGGGAAGATGAGACAGGAAAAAGATTCTCTGCTCGCTGGTTCTGCCTCAACGAGGTGCGAACGGAACCTGTTCAGACGGAATCGCCCAGGATGGGTTTTTGTAGATGAGAGCATCCTTTACTAGAGTAATTAGTTTTGCTTACTCGTAAGCTTGATAGTGACAGGTATAGGTATGTAGAAGAATGTAACTTCCGTTTCATATTGTGATACATAGGTGACAATGAAGTTTTTTAGATACAGAAAAACTACAAGGTTTTTTCAACAAACTTTATTCTGTTTTCTTCAACATGTTCTCCCCCTACCTCAATACATTTACGCATTCAGTAAAACCACTTCTCAAATTCTTTTGACCAACGTTCTTTTGGAAGGTTGCTAATTTCCTCCTCAAATGCAGCGATTGCCTCTTCATCGGTGGAAAAATGGCGACCTCGTAACTTTTCTTTGATCTTAGGGAATAAGAAGAAGTCGCATGGAGCTAGGTCCGTAGAATAACGTGGGTGAGGCAACAGTTTAGCACCCTGTTCAGCAAAAAAATCGAGTGTTCTAGCCGTGCTGTGGGCGGGTGCATTGTCATGGTGCCATTGAATACCCCGCAGGTCAGTCTTTGGACGGCTCTTGCATAGTTCTTGGGAGACTACAGGAACACATTTGGTTATACACCATTCAGAAGAAACTGTCCTTTGATTTTCCAAGGCTACCGTTGTGATATATCTACTTTTAGAAAAAAAAAAGATGCGCCCACTCTCTCTCCAACACTCTTGGAACAAAGAATTTTCGTTGGAGGCTGCTCACTTTCAAAGCACCAAACTAATGACTGCTGTTTAGTTTCGGGATCATAATGATATAACCATGTTTCGTCTCCGGTTACGATATTAAAAATGTTATTACTGTGTCCCTTTTAAAATTTTTCAAGGATAAACTTAGCCCAATCGACTCTTGTTGCTTTTTGCTCACTGGTCAACAAATATGAGACCCATCTGGAACACCGCTTCGTTAGGCGAAGGTGATCATGAATGCTTGCTCGGACCGCTGCCGATTCAATCCTCAGAGAGGTCTCAGTCTCGGTGTAGGTTATATGTCGATCTTTTTTTTACCATATTTTGCACAGCACCTACAGTTTCCGGAGTTACAGCAGTGGGCGTTCGACCTGTGCGAGGTTCATCATCGAGTTTCACCTGGCCCCTTTTAAACTCAGCAAACCAATTACATTTTTCCAATTATATTCTCGTAGTTTTTCAATAATGTCAATATAGTTTTGAAATAATTCTAGCTGATCAAAATTTCAAAATTCCATTCCAAATGTTTATTCCTGTGCTGATACCATTGCTTGACTTCAGTTATCGTTTCAAGTACACTCCCTGTTTGCTGCATATCATGTTGTGGCAAGTACGTGGCCTCAGCCATTAGGAAGCCTGTTTAAAATTTTCACAGTTTTTCAGCATGCCAATTTATATCCGTTTTTAGATTAAGTTAGGCCTAAACAGATTGTAACTATAATTATGATTAATTTTAGAATAACGCAAAATATGCATATATTTTGGAAAATACTCATTTCAGCATTTCGCACAAAATATTGACCTTTGTTAAATATGATAACATTGCACGGAAGAATCGACTATCAAAATAAGCCACATGTAAAACTACATGTAAAGTTATTGTTTTAAAATTAGATGAATTTGACCAACAAACAGTGCCTCAGTGTCACCTAGTGTTGTGAATGGAAATGGAAATAATGGAATTTCAGAAGGTGCCTTATAAATATTAGGAATATTGCAAAAAATGTTTAAATATGTTTTAAGAGGCTAAAAGCAATTTTTCACATAAACCTGGTATAATTTGCACCGCCAGTATCCTATTAACAACCTGACTTCTTCCTGCAACGCGATATGCATGCAGTCTTCTGCGGACAAGTACGAACAGTAGGTACAATACTGTTTTTTGTATTTTATGTAGTCTTGACTCTTTGATAATGCGTTTTAAAGTGGAGAAAACGAAGTAACACTAAAAGTAACAATGACAGCGAGGAAGATAAACCTCTTCTTCGACTTGTTTCGCAGGAGTGATTGTTTTCTAAAAACGCTTGATTTTTGAAATATTTGACAAAATTGTTTGTATTCTTCCACATTTAACCCTATGTTTATGTTCATCTGTCTTGTTTTAATTTTTTTTTGTGCATGTGTATTTTTCATAACTATTGTTTCCTTCTAACACACATAAAAGTTGCCGTGTAATTTTGCATTCAATAATTATGTCGCAAATGATCATATTACAAAGAAATAACTATAAGCTGCTCATAATTATCCAAACTGACAACTTATGAATCTGCTATTATCACTACAACAATCTCCCAATATTGTAAAACATTATCAGCAAGAGGAATCCAATTATACAAATCTACAAGAAGACTTCAATGGATTTAATTAAAACAGTTTAATAAAGATATATAATTAATATCATTTCATGCGATTTAATGGAAATATTTCAGGTTACCAGTTAATTCAATTACTATCATTCACTATCAGCTTATTTAATTTATTTACTGCGATGCGATCGTGTGTTCAGTCTCTTAAAATAATGGAGGCGAAGAAGAGGAGCGAAAAAAGCAAAAAAACTATTCCGGTAATTGAATCCGGATTCAATTTGCTATAAAGCAATTCGTTTAAACGATTACAGGGTGACTCGTCGCTAAAGGTTTTTACTGCGCTCGTAGTACAACTCCAGTGCTTCTGTATGGTAGACCACAACACCTCAATTTAGAATTAAGAAGAGAATATGAAACATACAAAAAAAGATTGAAAGAATTGATAGAAGCTAGAAAACGGGAGTATTACAAAGAGATTATTGAACAAAACAGTCAAGATAGCGCAAAAATATGGAAGCTAATGAAGGAAATTAGGTGCACAGAGAATAATAAAGATATAATTAACAAAATTAGGTTAGATGATGGAAAAACAATAACTGATAATAATGAAATTGCAGATACCTTCAATAATTACTTCATAAACATTGGACAAAACTTAGCAAACAAAATTAATACAAATCAAAAACACAAGATTAACTATAAACAACAGGCCAACTCTCTCTATATGACGGAAACAAACAAAGAAGAAGTAGAGAAAGTGATTTTTAGTTTGAAGAACAAGAAAGCGACGGGTGTTGATAGCATTAAAGCAGAAACCATCAAAGCTATATCTGACTACATAAGTGAACCGCTAGCCTGTATAATAAATATCTGTATTAAAACAGGAACAGTTCCTTCGCTCTTTAAAACATCTGTAGTTAAGCCAATTTTTAAGAAAGGTGACCATCTTGATACCTCAAATTACAGACCAATATCACTTATAACTAACTTCAGTAAAATTTTCGAAAAAATTATTAAGAATAGATTGAATAACTTCATCAAAAAATTCAAAATAATCAGTGAAGCTCAGTATGGCTTCCAAGAAAATCGATCCACAGAGGATGCAATTGCAAATTTAATAACATGTATTTATAAAAACCTAGACCAGAAATTACCATCTCTAGCAATTTTTCTTGATTTTGCAAAAGCGTTCGATACGGTATCCTTTTCCATATTACTGAATTCATTAGAAAATATTGGTGTAAGGGGAATATGTCTCACTCTTTTTGAAAATTATCTATACGAAAGAGTTCAAAGTGTTGAGGTAAATGGAGTAGTCAGCAAATCTCTGACACCAAGGTATGGAGTGCCACAGGGAACTATTCTAGGACCCATTTTATTTTTAGTGTACATCAATGATTTGTTCTCTATCAATACAACAGCAAAAATTATATCATTCGCTGACGATACAGTGCTCTATTATGTAGACAAAAATTGGGAGAATTTGAGAACTAAAGTGGAAAGTGATTTTTCAAATCTGAAAAAAATAATTGACTGTAAACTACTTTCAATATACTTTGAAAAAACAATCTTTGTGCCATTCCATACCTACAAGAACAATGGACCTCTATACAATACTTTAAATATCAAAGATAACAACAACACAATATTCATCAAGTCCTCTCAATCAGTTAAGTACTTAGGAATCTTTATAGATAGCCAACTCCGATGGGATTTTCACTTAGAGTTTATTATGAAAAAGCTCCGTTCAGTTTTATACATTTTCCACACCGCCAAAACTGCTCTAGGCTACTATCATTTGAGAATCCTCTATCAAGCTATTGTTGAGCCTCATATATCATATGGTATTGTCAGTTGGGGAGGTGTACTAAAAACACATGTGAAACCACTGCAAATACTGCAGAAGCGCTATTTCAAGATCATACTTAATAAATCACGCTTGTACCCCACTGATAAGCTTTACAAGGAAAGTGGTGTTTTTAATGTAAGACAGCTTTATTTTTATAAGTGTTGTGTCTACTTGTATAGAAATAAACAATTGCTAAAATCCTCCAGTCATGAATACTGTACTCGAAATGCTCATCTTATGTTTATCACCAATTTTATGTATAGATCTGTAGGTCAAAGAAGTTTAACATTCCTAGGAATAAAGCTTTACAATTTATTGCCAAACAGCTTGAAATATTTGAGCTCATTAGCCCTATTTAAAAAAAAAATGAAGATTTTCATATTAAATTTTGATTACAATACCTTAGTCCAAATTTCAGAATAATAGCTGTAGGTCTTTTACTTCCATTGCGTTTCAAAGGTATTTATATAATTTTTAAGATGTATGAGAGAGTATGTAAAAATGTATGTACGGATGTGTGTGAATGAATTAGTTAAGAGTTTTTCGCAAATATTTTTTTTAGCAATTTTTTTTCCTTTTTTTACTACACCCACATACAGTGTCTACTACACTCTGTGGTTCTCCTACAATGTTTATTTTTTTTTTCTTCTAGCAAAGTACTTTGTATGATGTTAAACGTTTATACATCTTTTGCCAAATAAACATTATTATTATTATTATTATTACCTAATGGTCTGACAGTAAGATCGCAATGTTGGAAAGAGACAATCAATGAGTTTGTGGTTACACCTTTGCTTTCCAAAAATCCACAGGCTAGAATTATTGACATGCTGGTTGTGCTACTTTGCTATCAATAAACATCTGGCGATAATGAGTAAAAATTGTTCGGATACTTTTTTTCCTGAATAGTCTGCGAAAACATTGATTCTTCCAAAATGATCAGGCGCAATATTCATTACGAGGTTCACGCTGAAAGTCTTTAGATATTCCTAATCTATACAAGTTCAAACAAGTTTGAGCAGCAGCTATTTTGTCTAGGGTTGTAAGTACTTACAAGCAAACGCAGCGTTTGAATCGTTCAGTAGTTGCTTTGCCACGGTCTCGAATGTATCTAAGTGTTGGCCGAATTTTAACGTGAAAATGGAACCGGGTAGTCACGATTTTCGAGCCATGATTTTGTATTACTATAAAAAGGGACTAAAACAAGCGGAATGTCACGAATGTTTAGTGAGTTGCTTTGGGGACTCTGTCCCATCTAGGGCTGCTACAGTTTTTAATTAATTTACTGAGTTTAAATGTGGCCGGGTCTCACTCGATGATGAACCTTGCATAGGTCGATCGCCCACTGCTGTTACTCCGGAAACTGTTGAAGCTGTGCAAAATATGGTAAAAAAAGATCGACAATGTCATATAACCTACACCGAGATTGAGGGGGATTTGATCGGCAGCGGTCCGAACAATCATTGATGATCACCTTCACCTAAGTGAGCTGTGTTCCAGATGGGTGCCACATTTGTTGACCAGTGGGCAAAAAGCAACAAGAGTTGATTGGGCTAAGTTTATGCTTGAAAAATTTTAAAAGGGACACAGTAAAAACACTTTTAATATCGTAACCGGAGACGAAACATGGTTAGATCATTATGATCCCGAAACTAAACAGCAGTCATTAATTTGAGGCTTTGAAAGTGAGCAGCCTCCAACGAAAATTCGTCGTTCCATGAGTGTTGGAAAGAAAATGGTCGCATCTTTTTTATGTAAAAGTGGATACATCACAACGGTAGCCTAGTAAAATCAAAGTACAGCTACTTCTGAATGGTGTATAACCAAATGTGTTCCTGTAGTCTTCCAAGAGTCGTCGAAAGACTGGTCTGCGGGGTATTCAATGGCACCATGACAACGCACTCGCCCACAGCGACTTCTTCTTATTCCCTAAGATCAAAGAAAAGTTACAAGATCGCCATTTTTCCATCGATGAAGAAGCCATTGCTGCATTTGAGGAGGAAATTAGCAACCCTTCAAAAGAACGTTGATCACAAGAATTTGACAAGTGGTTTTGCCGAATGCGTGAATATATTGAGGTAGGGGGAGAATATGTTGTAAAACGGAATAAAGTTTTTTAAGAAAACCTTGTAGTTTTTCTGTATCTAAAAACTTTCAGCGTGACTCTCGTACAAAATGATCATCTCTCTCTTTAGAAATCTTAGAACTGCAAAGATGGATTAGATTAGCCTTCCGGTAGTTTGAGTATATCCAATATATCTATTATAATTAAAGACTGATTGATGATCAACTTTTATGATTGTCGCTCAAGTGCCTCTCTTTAAGATCAAAACAAATGACAAAGACACACCCTGTAAAAAGTGTCCAACAGTTACGGGGTCCGTGATTTGTGGCCAAGCAAACAAGTCGCTCTCTATTCCGTTGCGGTTTTTACGGTCGCGTCGTAGACTCCAGGTCGCCTTGGGTCTCAACTCCGGGCCACATAAATCACCGTCCGGACGGCATACGTTATGCGGGTCGTCCGTCATTCGCAGAAACTCCCATAAAAACTTCCACGGAGAAATTCCCGTCGCTAAACGTCATTTTTAATATCCTTGTTGGAGATTTTTTGCTCCAGTCGCGAGAGATGGCAGCTAGAGGATAGAGGATGATGATAAATGGCGCAGGAGGTACAGCCGAGGGTGTACACTTTATTAGACCATTGGCCAGATACCAGAAATGCTCAAAGCGTACTATTCTCATTTCAAACGTTGGAACGCATACAATAAAATAAAAAGCTGGAGTGAAGTAGATAGACTGTCTTCGTTCCGAAAATATCTCTCCCTGGTTTAACGAAAGTGCTTAGTAGTTCAATGAGGTCTTCTCGTAAATCAATGTAAATGAGAGTTTGAATAAATTCGTTTTATTTCATTTTTCATCAAGCTATTTTTGTAGAAAACCAAGTAGCATATAAGAATCCTTCGATTCGCGTAATTTGTAACTGAGATACCGATTTTTGCATTACGTGGTGTGGTATTGAGATATAGGGTATTATTTGTTTGATAGGGTTGTCATGCCATCTCGTGCAGTGTTAATCAAGGATCTTATGTAATATAAAATATATCTCGTGATTCTATCAAATGTTATTTATAATAATACCATAAACATCTACTGTTTAACTGAGGTTTTGAAAAGATGTACATTTTAAAAAATTTAGTTTGATTAATTCTAAAACTAATAGTAAAATCGGAATATAGTAATTTGGAGGCAATTTGGTTGCATATGTAATGAAACATCCATGTAACAGAAATAAATTTCATGCATTTTCACTAAACAAATGGGACCATCTTTATTCAGCACTAGAATAACTTATTCAAATTATATTTGATATTATATTATGGTTTTGCAATCCTTGAAACCATCACATATATTCGTAAAGATAACGCAATATATAAACCCGATTTATTAGATAAGTTCATAAAAATAAAGAACGAATATTTAGAGAGAGTGGTCCTGATATTCATCTAAATTGTCGAATTTTGAAAATGTAGATAAAAACAAACATAATTGTTAATCAATCAACATATTATTGGATGTGAAGTTAAACTTAAAGTATTCATGAAATAATGATCTTCAAAGCATAATTAGCAGATATAAATATAAATATCGAACATTATCACTAATACACATCTCAATTAACCAAATTAAATATATTGTATTAGCAGTTAACTCAAATTATTCTTAAATATGATAAGTATTCCAGTAGAAATTTTTAGTATAATTTTTATTATCTAACTTATATTGTATCTACAGTTTGGCTTAGAAATGTTTTGTAAATGTGATATGTAGTACAATTGACATCAGAAGAACTAAACATGATTTAAAAATGACCAATTCATACACGGTGTCTCAAAACCTGATATACAAAATGAATTAGGTGCAGCCTGGTCTTATTTTAAGAAGAAAATGAAATATACAGTTTTTTAAACGATACCATCTATTTCCTCCAATTTTGTCAATGGCGTTCTCGTACTTAAGTCACCAGAACCACTCTCAACCTCACGTAAACGTTTCTCGGTAGCACGTGGCTATTTTGAATTTATTGACTGATTTATTGATTTTCACGTGCACATTGGAAGTGGTTATCTAGTTTTATCAGTGCAATCATGAGCCTTTCTGTTCGGAATATTGAATAGAAAGCATTGAAATGCATTCAGGTTATATTTAAAATGTATATTTCTTTTATCCATTGACTGATAAATTTTGGATATATAACCTATCAAAATCTAGAAAATTAGAAATCGTAAAGACTGGTAATCTTTTGCTTTGTGCCATTTCATTTTAAAAAGCAGTGTTTCGGACTTCCGATTCAGTAAATCTATGCTATTTTCAAATTGAAAAAGAACATCTTCTAAGAAACGATAACAAGGATTTCAGGCCGCTTTAGGGAAGCCCATCGATGCTTTCATAGAGCCCTTCGACATCGCCTTAGGAGAGCCCATTTATTGCCGTTTGTGGAGAGCCGCTCTGTGGATGTTGTTGTGATTTGAACTTTTATACTTGTGTAATTTGTGATTTCTTCGCCATGCATAGCCAACAGCAACGGCTCACACCTGTCTCATTCTCAGCGGGTGGTACCTAGCCTGAGTCAGGATAGCACCCTCTCTCAATTGCAGTGGGGGTTGTACATAGATGTGCAGTAGATGCAGGAAGATTTTGCTGAGCCTCAAAGTAGTAACGGTAATGTATCATACTTTTAATAAAGGGTACTTGAGTTGCACATTTGCATCACGTTCCTAAATATGTCATTATTTTTATTTTGATATATGCACGGTATCCGTTTTGTTTATTTTTATTAGATATATCTATCTATTATGCGTACAGCCAACCTAAAGTATTCGTTTTCCCTTACCCAGGTATTCTAATAATGAAAGTAAAAGTATGTTGTTGTTTCAATCGGCATAAGAAGCTTCTCTGCATGGAAACGAGATCTAAGAAGGTGGTCTAAGCGAACGGTTGGTGTAGGGTCTGCTGAGCGACGATCCTCGTCCAATGTAAATCCCAATTAAGGCCTCTTTCGTACGCGGGAGGCCCAGACGGGCGGCTTAGCTGTCCGACAACTGATTGATTCTGCGCTGGAACGCTCGGACAGGGACACAACCGTAAATTACCCGCCTTCCCATCACTCCGCTACCGGTTTTACAGCTCCAGGATTGCCCGAGGGCTAATTTCGACGGTGTTGTGAGATTTTAACTGTGAAAAAATGGAGTTAAGTAGGTTGACTCAGCACTCCCCACGCTACAGTGATATCGTTTTTTTGCTTGTACATATCATTATCCAGCATAATAATAATAGAACTTCACGTGAATCACTCGTAGATGCCCAAATCAAAACTATTCACATGTCTGCACTCTTTTAAGAGTCTGCGTTCAAACGAGATTGTTTTTAATCAAATTAGGCAACACCGATGTCATTCTGTCTGGCATGTGGTGTGAACAAAACAATTAGATTTGAATATCTTGATGATTGCTTCGTCTACATTTAGTTTTTTATAATTTCAAGGGGTACAAATTTCCTTAAAATGTTTGACTACCAGAATTAGTTTATTATTAAGTTTAGGCATAGCAAATTTCATACCACCTGTTCAGATATGAGGGTTACAAAAATTGAATAGAATTGCAACATGACCTACTGAAAGCTAATTCTAACTTTTAAAACTCATCTTGTCATTGTTTCTCTGATTGATGGTTCATCCTAGTTGTATCAATAGTTTATCATTGATAAATTAGATTTACCAACGTTTCTGCTGCCAAGTCAACCTTTATCAAAAAACAAAGTTTTAAAAAAAAATAATAATATGGTTAGAATTAATTAATTAGTGGACACTATGACTGAGTTGAATTCTAAAAGATTTTGGGTAAACTACATATTTCTCAGATATTAATTTTTCAATTATCGCCAGACATGTTTCATAAATAAAAACAAAATGCATCACATTTTTTTAATTTTTATTCTGTGGGTAAAAATTGTGTATTAGAACACAAAGTTTCACAAATAGTATTCTTTTTCTTTGAGTTTCTTTATATTAAAATAATCATCAGACTGTCAGATTTGACTGTTTACAAAAGCCTACCCAAGTAGCTATATAAATCCTATCATGAATATAAAACTAGAGTTCTCAAAACCAGCATTCTACTTATCCCATCTACTTATTCCATAATGCTAGATTTGAGAGCTCTATTTTACTTTTAATGATAAGACCTAGTTAGCTAGTTGACAAGTAACCTGAGTAACCCGTTGTAAACAGTTAAATCAGATAGTCCGACGATGATATATGAAATAATACGCCTCTACAATCCACTTTTATTCTAGTGTAATAGTAAGAAAACTGGATCTGAACCTGACATTCAGGTTATTCGAGTTTTAAAAAATACCAGTTATTTGTTCCATTTCCTAAGAACTGCGACATCCCTCTGAGGAAGCCAAAATGTTATTACAAGGTATTCACAATTTTGGTGTGCAAAATTTGGAGTGAGTTTCACATTAGCGAGTGAGAGGTGCAGATCAATTTAAATCACTCCATTTCCTTAAATTAAGCAACATTCTCAAATCAAAGCTGTGGATATCCTGCCTCCAATCCTGACCATCTAATAATCTTCCATTTGATACAACACCAAGCACTTAGTACCAGTTCATCCGTTATCTAATACCAATCAACAATCCTATGCTGAAAGAGGTAAGACCACTTTTTCAATCTCTCCCCATATCTTCGGAGTAACTGTGTACCAACGGCCTTATCATTTTTGCAGTCTACAGCAAAATAACATAAATTACAATCTGGTATCCGTAATCTTTGCAATCATACTTAATCACTGATAATAACCACCTCTATCACAGAGTCAGAGTCAGCTACTGTTTGTCTGTAAGCGAGACATAAATATACTTATCTGCAGATAAATTATATCGTGCGTTCAGGCTGGATTAATAATTATGAGAAAATTACGCGGCCATAAATTACGAAATTCAATTAAATATATTATTACAATGCTGGTCGATGGTGGTTTGAAATTTTTCGATTTAGTGGATTTCAGGAATATGTTCGGTTTACGAAAAAAAAGAGGTTTATAGCTTCCTGTTAGTTTACTATGATTAGGTTAGATGTTCATTCCGTTATTAATTAGATACCGTGAAAGCAATTCCTTGTCTGTTCATTACTTAAATGGGCTTTATTAATAATATTAATAGCATAATGGATAAATTTTCCTAACTAAGGTACAGTTTAATGGTTGTGAAATCTGGCTGTACGTTTAGGTAAGCGTTTCAGACAGACTAGGCAGTTGAAAACGGTAGTTTTCGACCTACCTTATAACCAGTAATTTTGTTGATATACAACAAACATATTTTTGTGCATTTATAGATATGGTATTAGTGAAATAAAATTTATACTTTGTTTTTCCAATTGATTTTTCATACTTGTCTTTATCGTTAACGAAGACAACGTGGGTGCGCAATTTTCTCAATTTGCGGCAGCCATTTACAAAGTACTTTCTGATCTACAGGCGTAAACAGGATAAGTTATTCTACAGATTTCTTGATGGTTTGTTTTAGAATTCCAAATATAGGAGGACTATTGTCGTTACATTGCGTTTACATTGCTTAATGCTGCGTTGATTTTGTAAGACGGGGACAGCTTTCTGTTTCTGGGAGCCGATGGAATATGTTCCTGGTTTTGTATTTATCAAAAATAATAAGCTTCACTCTCTATTCAAGCATCCCATAATTATTCATATTGTAGACAGTTAATTATCTCATATAATTAATGTAATTTTTAAAAGTTTGATTTCGTATTTTGCTTGCCTTGGCAGCAGAAAGGTTAGTGAAGTTTGTTTAGTAGAAATATATTACTTTCATAAACGTCTAGAATAAGTGAGATGATTGGTTGAAGGGGATCACGAAACTGATATTGTGTATAGTTTTCTTTTAAGACTGACGGAAGGAGAAGTAGAGGACTAGGTAATTTTATCAGCTTACAAATACAATCATATCCAATGGAATGCAAAGTTAATTATAAAATAATAAATGCATATGCAAATCTGCGACTCAGACGTGTTATTATGTGACAACTTAGATAGCAGAACTAATTTATAGCCTTACTAGGACAAGTCGATTCGAAAATAATAAGATTGCGATTTATCAACTGCCATGCATGTATAATGATATTAGAACCAGGCATATATTTGAAAAACAGCAATTATTTTTTCTGCAGTTTACAATCGATATTGTCTCCATATTTTCTTGAACAGGATTCCAATTGACAAAGTTTTCTAAAGGATTCTACCCTAATACTTCTTTTAACAAGCACAAATCATCCTCAGCAGTAAAGCGTACTCTCTTAGAAGTATCCATAGTATTGATTCGTGAAAAAGCAGACAAAAGTGTAATTCACAATTTAGGTGTAATCAAGCACAAATTTTATAGCATAAGACGCTTTATTTTTGTAAATAACTTGTTTGGGATGAACTACAGTATTTTTAATACACTACGAATCGTCACGGTATCAGGATTATTCCAGATTGCATCATCAGGCACGTCAGTTATTTTCCGTAATTAGCGGTTGACGTTATTTCCAATTAGCACAATGTACGCCCTCAACGCATCTGCGCATGCTTACATGTCATAATAGCCGCTTGGCATATTTAAGTACAGCAATATCTCTCTACTCACAGTTTTGTGTTTATAAATGAAATTCTTCTGATTATAATCTAAACCTTGAAAATGATGTCTATCATTAGTAAACTTTCGATACTACTCTGATACCTACTACTCTCATATTTTTAATACAGGTTGTATATTTGACTAAATTTCACTCAGTCGCATATTTCAAAGCATTTGTGTCTGATATTATTTAACAGCCAATTTTTACTGCTTCCTATGCGTAACATGACATTACGTATGCTCAAATTTACGGACATATCTCATAAATATCTGTGAATCAATACGATTTCTGTTGACGAGCTGCGTATGACGTGCTGTAAAATTTAAACGGTGTTTCAGCGGCATCTCTCAGTTTATAATACGTTTGGACATGATCCAATATAATCATTTACGACCCTATTTACTTCCACCACTAACCGATTTATGATCTTTTCCACCCATGCTGGTGAATAATAAAAGTTCGGAAATCATTCCAGTTGCGATGTGTGCACCGCATTTTTATGTGACGGCAATTAGTTTGATGGGCGTTAGTGTATTTTTCGAAGAGCGGTTCTAACTTCGAAATTGTCAAGTCTACCATGGATCGGAGATATTTAATAGGAATAGTTCAATTGTTTCCACAAATTGTCAAGAACGTTTTTGCCTATTTCAACTATGCCAATTGTAGGATAGTTTTCTCAGTAATCGATTATTATCCGTGGTAGAGGATGAATATGCTTGCGTTGTACCTAATGTCACACTATTCTTGCTGTCAACAAACTGTAGGAAAAGCATACGAAGAACATCTAATCCAATCTGCAGCTCTGCAGATCTGAGTATCCCTATAACCAGGCAACCACAACCATCGCTAGAGACCTTACATCGGCGATAGAAATATGCTATCCGTAACAAGTAGCGAAGACATCAAAGATCGATAGAGCTCAGTCCAATGCACAGAAGACTCAAACAGCTACCCGACAAGGAAGTCACATGCTGGTCTGCCAGCAAGGACGTCTAAAGCTCAAACCATCCTAGTTCAAGCTTCCGGCATTAACATCAACAATAACATGTCTTGTTGCCATTCTTGCTAGGTTGTTGTCTTAGAACGTAAACGTTATGTTCCGTCGCAGAAAATTATACTGAATATACCAGTTGCTACTGTTATCCTACAAGGTCTAGTTCGGACCATCATTCAAGTATCCTTCGCGCGTATGGGGATGTACGCCGAAGTACACCATGAAACCTCTAGGCTCAATCCAATAAAAACCAATATGTCATACGCGCTTGTCATTACAAAGGACATCCACAGCCTGGAACTTCAGAAAAATGTGGCCGATCTGTACAGTTTCTGTAGATGCTGTCATGGTAAACGTTCTCAGGCTCATCTTCACCAGGACTATCGTCAAACAACTTGAATGAGTCTGTCACTGTTTTGAAATAGCTCGGTGTTGTAGGATGTGCTGGTTGAGAATTTTTCCTGATAGTTAAATCTCATCAATACATCCTAGAATTGATTTACACAATAATAACATTAATGTCTTACGTTCAATAACAACAAAAAATTCATAAAACAAGTAAGTCTCTTCTGGGAATCTACTAGCATCACATAAAATTATTATTTAATCATACCCAGAAGCTCTGAATCTGTAGACAATTGAAGACATTTTCCTTATAAACTATTGATTTTTTTGAAAATAGCTAAGGACAATTTCAATTAATTTTTGTCATTAATTATCATTAGAGAATGACGACTGATATTGATGTCGTAGAACCTTGACTTCGTTAAGATGCCAATGGGTAGCGCCCCTCTGCACGATACTTGCAGATACTAGTTGCTTCTTCATTAATGTTTTTTCACATACATTCACTGAATTATATCTTTTGCATCGTTCCAGTTAATTTGAATAAATGATGAAAAGCCATTAAGCACAGCTTTGATGTCGGTTTCGTACCAGTTTGTTGTAGATTTTCCAATCAAGTACAACTTCGCTGTTCTGCTAAAAATCATTCAAAATTGTCCTCCATCTCTCAAGATCAGGTTTTTGCCATCAGTCTATTCATTTTATGCCTATTGATTAAAAATTTTTCAGCATTCAATAAAGGATTTTGAAATGTATGATTCGGTCAACATATGGATAAATCATGCAGTATGTTCATCATACAAGATAAGCATAATGAACTAATAGATACATTTTTATTAAATCGCAAATTTCTAATCGAATGAGTAAACAAAAAGAAGAGCAATTGTAAACAAAGTGAGAGGCATGTAACCAACAACCCTCGCTGCTGATCTAATCTCCTATGTGGGAGATAATCTGCTGAACACTTTTGAAAAGTGTCTAACACGTAAGTGAAGAAACACATTATATGCTATAACTGTCATTTCTTCAACCTGTGCAGCCTTAATTTACACCAATTTTTTGAATTTGAGAAGGCCAGCTCTATTCTCCTTCATCTAAATAATCTAATATCAACACACCACCAGTGGCGTCGGCATTTAAAACTGGCATCGATTTTCTGATTCTCGTCCGAGTTTCGGCGAGGGGCGAAGCACCCATCATGACGATGATCTGCGAGCAGCGGAAGAGAGGAAGGAGTGCGGCACATAGAGAGCCGGAGCATAGTGTATATCGCGCGGTAGCGCAAATGTATTCAAATGTATGCACGGCATTAATTCAGAACGCGGCACTCACAGCTGACTGCTCTCTGTTTGTAAACACCAGCCAGCTCTGTCTCTCTGATGACGCCGGCCGTGCCATCACAGGAGCAGAATCGTCATCCGAGGGGTGTCATGGCAATCAGGACCTTGATTGAGGTGACACTGGTTATACGATTACACAACATATATATGTTGTTGCTTATTATTGCAGATCGGAGTCAATTTAGATTGATCAGGTATCTCCCGCATACTGACAACATAAACACATTTCGTAAATTTCTCATACATCAAAACTTTCCACTTCATACGTACTTACTTCTTTCTACAGCTGCTGCCACTTCCCTCATCTCTTTGGCCATAATTTTCTATGCTGCTAGTCGTTTGCTCTCAAGTCTCTTCTTACCATACAGCTTCTTCAATGTATGTGCCGGTATTTATATTTTCCTTCTATTTGATATGTGATATTCTACTACCAGCTGTGTGTTTCTTGTACCATCTGCATGAGGTCCGTACCAGATTGGTTGCTGTTCTATTCGTTCTACTATCGCGTCTTATATTTGTGATTGTTGTTCAATTACTTCGTTTGTTAAAAGTTTGATTTCGGACTTCCATTGTCTATAAAATTTTGAGTATCACGACGTTTCGATTGATGTGCTATCTTCAATCGTCTCCATAAAGAAGATTAATAGACTACAACTGGACCAGACAACAAACAATGACCGACAAACAGCCACGTCAGCAGACCGGAATACCGCGCATCGGGAACCAATCAGAACAGACCGCGCACAACGACACGTCACCGGAAGGGGGTATAAATAGGCATGAAAGGAACGTGTTCGCCAGTTCACCTGAAGACGATTGAAGATAGCACATCAATCGAAACGTCGTGATACTCAAAATTTTATAGACAATGGAAGTCCGAAATCAAACTTTTGATAAATCCACCTTGTCTACACTTCGTTTGTTATATGTTTCAGCCTTGAGATATGACAATATCTGCTTTAAAGGTTCATTTCGACAGTTCATAATTTTTAATCTTCCTTTTGTGTTAATTTCGACGATTTCGCAAAATATGCTGTTATCAGCTTTACTATACAGTTATAAAGTAGTTCCTTTGTTTCAAATCTGAGTTTCTCGGAGCACAATAAACTACTTTCAATTGTTGTACAACTGTAGTAATCTCCCCAACTTAAATTGTTACTCTAAGAATAGTTGTATTACGAAATTCAAGCCAGTGAATAGAAGAATGGGCTCAAATCGGTAAGAAGATTAACTCAAAAAAATTTCCTTGGATGAGATATTTGTAGACCAGCATCGTATTCTTAAACAAGATTTTAGAAAAGTCATGATAACTTCAGAAAGACTAGTTTAATCAAAAATCAAAGTTTTAATATTTGTCTCCTCAAGCGTATATTTAAATGCAAATACTATAAATTCAAAAAAACTTTAATTTGATTCACTAGATATTGGGCATAGCATATAATATGGGCGGATATAAAAATTAATAAAAAACTCACATTTAAAAATTTTAATTGCAGCGAGCTGAATACGTGAAAAATGTATCACAGAGGAAGGAAAAGTATCGCTCTCTACAAATCCAGATATGAAACAAGCATTGAATGCGAAGAACGAAAGTGAAGGCGTCTGGTTGTGTCGGCGAGTCGTTACAGGGCCAAGTTAGGTTAGGTTAGGTCCAGCGGCAGAACAGCGGCGTCGGTGTGCCTCATGTAAAATGCATAAGACGACTATGCCAGGGCACGAGTTCTGCATGGGAATTATATCTAAACAAACGACGTCAACGGCGACGCCGACGCCGACGACGGGCATGGTTGTGGTAATACCGACGGCACTGACACAGTACACCTGTAATCTAGTCCTCTGTGACCCCAAAAATCGCGGGATTTACTCATTCATTTATTTATTTGTTTATTTATGAACTAACCAAAAATAGAAATGTTCTCTATTATGCCTGTAAGTATGTGTTATAGATATTCCACAATATATTGAAATATCCTTCAAGTATTGGAGTGATCTGTCTAAATGAGAAAAATGATCGTCATGTCTAAAACACATTTGATATTCCGAATTATTCCTCCCTCATGCCATACACAAAATAAATTTTACGTGTGATTTCAGCGGCTGACAAATTCCTGAAAACGGATGCTCAAGGCTCCGATATTTATATTGTCAATAACCACACTTGAAGTCACTGAATTACTTTTGATAGAAAACAAAAATGATTATATATCTACAATTGATTTTATTTCGACTATAGGCTTCCCCATGCTTGGATTTTTCAACACAGTGCTTTCATATAGGATTTTATACACTCTTGATTTAAGAAGAAGGGAAAAATTATCTCATCTACAGAAATCCACAAACTCCATTAAACGCATGTTTTCACTATAATCATGAGGTCTCAAATCTACGCCATTCCTAGGAAATGGATCCTGGTGTAGTTCAGAGGATGCGAGAAAGTTCTTGTTACGAAATACTTGCAACTCATTACAAAATACTTATATGCGGTGGTACTGTTATGATGAGACTAAATATTAATTTTCAATATCAACGATAATGCAAAAACATTCCAAAGAATCTACTACACAACATTGAATAAGCAAATGAAACAGAAATGAGAAAATGCCAACTGATTGGTACTTAAGAATATGACAATTTTTAGATATGTAAAATTTTAAAAAAAGCAATGAACTGCTAAAAATGATTTCAAATAAAAGTGTTTTGTTGGTTCAAAGAAATTTTTGTAGTGGTGCGATTTAGTGTTTTCGCGTGAACAGATTTTTATATTAAACGCATATCATGCAAAACGACCAAAAAGTAATTTGTACTAGATACGTCTATGGGAATTTGCTAGTATAAAATGTATAGTGTAATACTGCTCTGTTAAAAATACTTAAAAAAGTGCGCTTACATTCGGACATAGTAAAAATTGTTACAGAACTGTAAACAATCGATCAGTTTTTACGGAAATGTGCTGATCGATCATTTAAAAAAGTTTTCACTCAAAAACTTTCCTGTAACAATAATCTGCACACTTACTTGAATGCTAAATTTTCAGAGTACGTTCTCGTAAAAAGTACCTAACATACATTCACAGTAATTATAAAAAAATAAGTAGAATATATTACATATATATGAATTATTAATACATTTTAAAACATTCTTAAATATACGTATAACACGCTGAATATGCTTCTTGACCGTTATCCAATAGGGTGATATATTTTACGGTGAGTCAATTCAGAATAGAATAATAGTATACGTTGGCGTTTACGGGTCTATCTTTGTTTACGCCGGCACGGTGTAAACGACGCGTAGTGTGTGTTATTCAATGGGCATTATAGTGCACTCAAGGTCATTCTGATAGGGTTGAATGGAAAATTCCAAGGGCTTGAGAGAACTTAAGCCCCGTACACACCACTTCCGTCTCTATGCTCCAACTATGCAGCTACGTATTTGATATGTAGATTAGATGTTTGCTATTCTCTTTTGCGCTCAAAGAAAGTTTCATACCGGAAGACCAAATTAATGTTCAAATATAGCCTTACAATGGCAAACAAAATTTAATTCGAGATGTTTTCTTGATGTTGAAGTTTAGTAGTTTTTGAATATCGGTTTAGTGTCGGCGCAGATATTGTCAAAAAACAAAAAAGACAGATTCGTCCAAGCGAATCTCGCCAACAAACAGCCACGTTCCGACATCTTTGAGATGTACGACAGCACAGCAAAAAACGCGCGACATACACTTAGGCCAGATACATCCATATCTATATATGTATCTCCTAATCAAACAGTGTTTGTGCAATGTTATTTTTATTAGCCGTATTTTCGCGTTTTGATGTGCACGTTCTCGTCCAGGACGGGTTCGCGGTGTCCGTCGATGAGTATGCCTTCACATTCTCCATCTATGCGGCTTGCATAGTATCTACGTTTATTCTATCACTAGTTTTTCCTGCTCATTTATTCTGTAAGGATATAAATATAATAAAAAGTATGACATTCAGACTCAAAAAAGCGTCAAGTAGGTTGAATCTGTATTTCACGTGCAGAGGTATCAGTTAACCATTTTTATAGAATTTCAGAACAGTCAAATCAGTTTATTTAAGTTTGGGAACTGTTTAAATCATAACATATTTAAGGTGTTCAGTAGTTTTAATACTTTTTCGCAATTCAAAAGGCCAATAGCTCCAAAAATTCAAATTTCTGTTTCCTAGGTGATACGATTGCGTTATTGATTCTGATTGAGGTAAAATACTTATTTACTAGATTCATACTAAGTCATATAGAAATAAGAGGAACCCAGTACGTGGTTTTGAATATTCAATCATGTTCTACACCAACAAGAAAAAATATGATCTAGACTTAATCATCCCAATTCCATATCTTATGGTCCAGACTTGAGTAGAATTGTAAAATAATGTTTACTTATTTGGCTAAGATTACAAAAAAATTCAGCATATTATGGTAAGCCCCGATTCCAGGTCCATAAGCTTGAGAGTGGAGAAAAGAGGAAAAAAACTATTAATATGCTGCTTTTCGGAATCTTTGCTGATACAGTTCTTTTGAACTCTATATAATTATTTCCTGTATTATTTTCCTTTGAAAAAAGAACCCTCTTTCTACTCGTTGTGATCATGATCTGTCGACCTGTCAGCTGACCAACCCACTTCCTGTTCCAGGCCCGTCTGGCTGCCGCTACGCCTCCACCACCATATCGACACGCGACGCCGCTCGACGATCGGCCGTCTCCGCCGGCGCCGTCACCATGGAGACGCGCAGGCGTCGGCGCCGCGACGTCACGCACTGCTGGTCGCCGACGACCGACGATGCCGCCCGCGCCCGGGCGACGACGACGTCGATTTTTGATGTACGCCATCTTATGCAAATGCGGATCTTGTTCTTGCGGATGTACCGTCAAAATGCCGTATCCTAAAAAGACTTTAGCTAGTTATCATTATAGAACTAATAAATTCCAACAGGGTCCTATAATATTAATTAGTGCGATGTATACTGCGACAGCAGATGGTTGTATAACAATGTCAAGTTATCATTGTTCTTTTGATCTATCAGATTTTTAATACACTTATATTTTCAATATGGAGTAATAAATACATATAACCAAAGTAAATGATAAAATTGTACCTGTGATCTCCATTGTATTTAAATACAGAACTTACTTAACCAAAAAAACTAAAGACTTGATCTACCATGCTTTTTTCTTATTCCACTTTAGATATTTACTTCCTATATGGGGAACTTGTAGTCAAACCAATTTTCAGAAGATGCAGGTATTGCAAAATAAAGTACTAAAGGTACTATATAATTATGATAGATTAACTAACTCAAGTAAATTATACAAAGAACTTTCAATCTTAACTCTCTGTTGCAAATTGAACAATCTAAATTAATATATAAAGTTCTCAATGAACAACATAAATCAAATACAATCTTAATATTAGCTAATCAAGTTCACAATCATGAGACCAGAATTATAAATAACATTTATCAAATAAATACTAGAACTAACTTAGGTCTTTACAATCCTATAGTTAATGCATGAAAAACTTTTAATAATTTATCAAGAGACATTAAGACTACAACAAATTTCAGGTACTTTGTAAAAAAAATAAAAAACTGGTTAATGAGTGTACAAATACAAGCTAATTGTTACCCTCACTGTTAATTTTGTTCATGTTTTGTTTTCTCGAGGCCAGTGCTTTAAGCACTGTTTAGAGTTATGTGTAAAAAATTGTTAACTATTAAAAATAGTAAATAGTAAAAAAAATTATTTTTCTTAATAAAGATTTGTTTAAAAAATAATGCAATTCACTTAGCATTAATGCAATACCAATCTTACGAAAAATACCACACAATTTTGCAGCCACATGTCTCGTAGACAAAATGTATTATTGTATTATTATGAATTTTCATCAAATGCATGTTTATCTCCCATTGAACATTATAAGTTGTCAAAAAGTTGATTTAGCAAAACTGGTATTTGAGAATTTGAATTGGTGCCTTTTTATTTATGTTTGTCCGTTGTAATGCTTTAAAAGGTGACCAAACAAAATAGTCTCAAGATCTCATCTCGTGCCTGCACTATTTTTCCATTGTTTGGGATAATATTATCAGGCATCAAGTACAGATACACCTCCAAAACTACATCACGATACAAATACAGCTCAGCATTGCTGGATTAAGCAATACATTATTTTACATCATCGAAAAATGCTGCAGAAGTAACGTAATTGAGTTGTTTAATTCAAACCACCCTTATCAGTTAATAATTGTTATATGAAAATTAAGTATCTATTCAAGGTTCCCAACGTTACAATTTATATTAGCTTACGCACCTTAGTTGTGGATATGAACTGAGCCCATTATAGTTTCTAGTTTCCTCCCTTCTAACTCACTCCCCGCAGCTGTCAAACCTTATTTTATTACAATCGGAAGCGAATTCCCCAGCATCCCTATTAGACCCGCACTTTTTTCGTGGAAGACACAATAAAGTTACTGCAGGGACACCCATTGTAATTGACCACTTGTTTAGGCGTATATATCTATCTGCGCCGTTCGGCAAGCGTTGTGTCAGACCCTTCCTCTCCGTCTTTATGCAAATTCGAAGGTTCAAATTGAATTATAAATTTGAATAATAATAACGCATGACGTAATGTTAGATTTGGGGGTTTTATGGCTTACTTAGCAAGTGAAGTGCACAGACAGGGTGTAGTACTAGGAGGGTTGGAAAAAGTCGGTCTACTCCATTGCATAATCGTAAATAAATGAGTCTTGTTAAGGTAATTTCCATTATTACAGCGCAAGGTGGTTTTCGGTCCAAAAACAACACGGACCGTGTGTTTGGAAGCTAATAGTAGATCAAGACTTTTTCACAAAAATGCTGTTATTCATCAATACCAATAAATTTGGACTAGGTAGTAGACAAATCAGTGTGTTTTGAAAAGGGTCATATAGTTCGTATAGTATAGAATTCAAGTTATAATTTGTCCATCACATAGATTAACATACTTTAAACGCCCAGAAACGCTTACCACAAAACTCAACAAATAATCTTCCTTGATACTGAAATATTTTGCTTACTATCCTTCAACATTATCAGTCTGTATTTGACGGTACCTACTTATTGTTAGAATATATTATAATAAGCGTACATCTATTTACTTATAATTCGTTAATGGACCTTAAAATAATGCAGGCTTATTTGTTAATCATTAGGAATTCATACAACTTCTTTCGCTTATTCTCATGAGTTTCGATTAGTCGATCTACCTGTCGGTATAACTGCTTTTCAAAGTTGAAGTTACGTCCAATTAAGGCGAAAGAAATAAAAAAATCTATACCCCTCAAATTTTAAGGACTTGGTCTAAAATCTTTTCAATAAATAAATAAATCATTCTGATCTAAATTTGTTATTGATCCTCGAAACCCAGGACTTCAATTGATCTGGAAGTGACGAAATCGAGTTCAAAATAAAAATAATACTTATTCTCAAGCATTCGAAGGATGAATTCTCAAAAAGCTTATATATTTCCCATACACATATTATATTCGGACTGTCCATCGATGTTCCTATTCAGATGTATTGGATACTTAGCCATAGTGAAATAATAATTCGTAAGGTAGATTCAGAGGCGAATTTAAAGTCTCAGTGGACAAAATTTCTTAGAGGTCCTTATACTAATAGTTCAAGCTCCCTTCTTTATTAAATTGCATACTCAACCATCTGGCTTCTTTCACGCTCATCTCCAAGCGTGACTCACGGTGGCGCCTCCTACTTGCAGCTTACGAAGTCAAGGTGCTAACACTTGCACTGACTTGCTACGGCAACAGATGTCCCTTACAATATATTTCAACAAGGGTGAACTGATTTACAGCGACATCCCTTGTTCTTGTAAACACTATTCACGTTCTCGGAATCGTTAGGTCAGAAGATTCGTTTCTAAATATGTTTTGAAGGGTACGAGTACATACTGATTCAGTAAGAATGATTCTTGCGCATACGCGAACGGCTCTCATTACTAGGTGTAGGAATTTGGACTTTTGAAACTGATATACTATACAAATAACATGGAGATTAATACATGTTTCAAGTGCCCGATTAACAACACTTTGATTCTTTTTGACCGGCATCTACAGCGAACTGATAATATAATGTATCAGACCTTGAACATACTGTGAGTGAAAAAATCGTCAGTATTTTTGGAAATGTTTTAAAAATGATTTCCAATTGACGTTGGTAAAAATCATTCATCGCCAATAAAAATCGTTTCAGTCCTATTCAAACATAGATGATGATTGTTCATATGAATGTATGCCTGTCGATTTCATATGAGAAACGGTCTGCCGTGGATGCTTCGAGAGGCTTGTATGACGGTCTCTTTTGACAGCATTTCAGGGCAGTTAGGATCATAGTGTTCTGTTCTATTTTTGCGTGGCCTTTATTACACAATACGCATTCTAACTGAATAGGTTTCTGGAATAATGAGGAAAGTGTTATTTAGTCTCTCAAAACATGACATCAAGTAACTAGCTCTGTATTTCACGTGCAGCTGTATCTGTTCATTCAAAATTGTGTTCCGATTTTAGAGGTGCTGGTTCACTTCAAATGAATCTGGGTAAAATGATTATTTTTCAAACTGAAAGTTTTTGGAATTCTACCTATCAACCTGTCCATAATGTGATTCATAAACTGATACCATTGCGTGGGAATCACAGTGTCAATCCACTTAACGCCTTTTTTTCTTTTTTGTATTAGTTCATAAACTATTAAATGGATGGCATATAATGATTAAATCTTGTGTAGATGTTAACAAAAACCGTAAGTGGAGAACAAAATGGTTTGGCTACGGTACTTCTTCAATAGATAGCTGCATCCTGGAATGGCGGAATGCTGACCCAGATTTCCAGGGCCGAAAATATGATAATGGCTTTTTGAAAGCTGACATCCCTAATTATGATATGTACTAGTTTTCAGCTGATACTACAATTACTAAGTCGGCAAAGGCTTCGCACAAATCTAAATAGTTAAAAATACTAGCTACTATAAGGTTTTGCCATCGTCATAAAGAGCAATGGATGTCTGCATTCAAAAGCGAACCTCAAAAAGGTACCTATTTAATTTTTATGTAGTCATAGAAAGGAGACAGTTTGTAATATGTTTATCTCCTATAAGCTTCAATACCCAAAAATCTCTCGCTGTGAACACTCGTCTCAAGCATGATGGCGCTAGATGCGCATAATTTGGTAACCTTGTGAATATCAATGTTGTGATGCTGATTTCGAATATGCTTTCATCTGTGAGTGGAAGTTTCAAATATTACATATTTAGCAAATGTTGACATCAAGTTGTTCACCTTTACATTAGTTTTTGCAAAAGTAGATATATTACCATATATCTACCGAACTGGACTCTCTCCACCGATACTGTCGTCATGTAACTATGAGAAAATTATCATCACTAACTGTCATCAACTTCGTAGCCACAGTTTCAGATCAATCTACGATAAAATTGTAAGCCATGCTTCAAACTATGGTTACTCGAATATTAGCATATTCGAATATACCAATCCCAACACCGCACTAGATACATTTCGCGCGCGTTACGCGAAAATCCAAATGGAGCTTTGACAGCGTCAGTTCCATCCCAGATGAAAGGTATAGGTCCATTAGGGGAAGATTACCGCGTGCACAAGTTTAATTACAAAGTAAGTGGCTGGTCCTTTGGTCGACACCGCTGCCGCATCGCCATCAAAAGCATCAGCCGGATAGCGACGCAAATCACATTATCGCCTCTCGTCCGCTCGCCCCAGCCAAACTTCTTGATGAGCGTATTTTAATTATGTGTCTCTGATGGCATAGCGCACAGTCCGCTGGTACAGACTAGAACTTCCAAATATTTCCAGTCAGAAGAATTGACTTTTATAACGATATATGGTCAGCACAAGGTCTGTGTATTTATATACTCAACATGAAGCATGACAGTTGCTGGCGTGCCAGTTGCACAGGCTGAATTTTCTCAGTCTATTTTTGATGGACCAAAACTATTGGCAACCAGATTGCAGAAGGTATCGTTAACAGTCACATACATATCTAAAAAGGCTGTGGTACGCTTCAAAAACCTTTAAATAAATGGTAAGTGGCCTATGGTATAGTACGTCAGAAAACAACTCAGTCTGGACTATCTGCCATAATGATAGCTGTAAATGAGGTTGTTCACCGGAACATCGTGAGTCAACATATGAAAAACTACACAGTTCATTGCTTCAAATTTGCCAGGCAGGCAGCTGCAGAATGTCATCAAGCGTTCATGAAACCTTCTAGAGAAAACAACTTATCTTGGTAAAAAGGTCACTTGTAGTCTAAAAGTTCTGTCTTCTTGAAACTTGTTAATTCGGTGTAAATTTGAAATGAACAAATGAAATCACATTAGGTATTATACCTATTTAGGTAAACTTTTAGTTCCATGAGGATTGCCCAAAATGAATATTACATCTGATACTTGGTGGTTTACTAATTCCAGAATTTGCATCTGATTGTACCTCACTCACCAGAGTCATGGACCATTGTCAAAGAACCACATCCGCATTAGTTGAAATAGTGTGGGGTGAAACTTCTGGCCACGAATTCACTATTCTTAAGTGTTCTTAGCCGAAAAAATCTCGGAATGCTTTCAGTCCATATCTAGACCATAGCTTCGCTTACAGTCTAAAACCGATTTAACACTAACAGTGACCATCAGTGTCATGAAGGCAGTGTAATAACGTAAAGCCTAAAATGGAAAAAGGTGAACTCTATCCAAAGGATAGATGAACTAAGGATTTCGAAAGGAAGCAGCCATTTATTAAAGATAGAAGGCAATAAATAGATATGGAGCATGAACTAGAAAACTGATTTTGGATGTAAAACAGAGAAGTAACAAGGAAGCAGTAATAATTTATCGCTACGCTGTACAGTTCCTTAGAGGAAATGGGTGTTCTGAAAAAGTTTATGCAAACCACATACATTATGCAGACGAGGAGTAAACTCTTAATCACCTACTTGAATGTAGAAGACCCAAGTGGAGGTGACACTGGATCCACTATGTGGAAGAGCACTCTTGCGTGCAATATAGGATATATTTTTTGAATGACAGCAGCAGCTAACGTATATAATATATGTTATGTGAAACAATCATTTGTTCCTATTTTCTTCTCAAAAGGCCTGGCTTATAATCTATTAAAGTTCCATATAACTATATATGTCATTACTGCCTAACAGAAAAATTTGTGGTACAAACTATTCAACCAGCTGTACAGTCTTCTATAAAATTTCCACTATCCAAACAGAATAACACAGACAACATTCCAAGTTTCTTGTACATCACCACATTTTGTGTACATGCAGTATAAAACTTCTCTCCTATACATCATCCTTTCTTGCTGCAGAGATTTTATTTCTCCTTTACAGCTCCTATAAGAAGAAACAGTCGACTTTTCCCAACACTCATAAAAGTTTATTTACGTTTCAATTTTCGTAAAAATATCATGGTCCATTACTCCCATAGCGCGCAACTACACGCGACGTGGAAGATGTCTGTGCGCAGACATAAACCCTCGCCTCGTAAAATCGTTCGCAGGACGTTCTGCCTCGTATCCCCTTACCCCTTACCCTACCTTTTCACCCATTCGCAGCATCAAATGGACCGGAATGAGTACCGGAAGAATGATCCACGTTAAAAAGGGAAAAATTGACGGGCTATCTACGACGACCTGTTTTGGAGATTTCTGAACTATTACTCCATACTTATTTATGTAGTGCCTGAAAATTCAAATCTTATTTCAGTATGTTTATATAATAATAGGTACTTGAAATTCCTAAGATTTATCTAAGTGGGCGCTGTATACCGCTTTTCGAACATTGGGCTTTTACCCTAGATAGTCATACTGCTAAGGATCAGTAGCCATTCACCTAGCCACAATCTTTTGATCAATGCATAACTAGAAGCTACTCTAGGTTAACTTACTACTGAAATATATTAAGTTATGGAATGTATTAAGAAGAATGGAATAGCTTAAGGAATAAAATATCTTAAAAAATAATGAAATATCTTAAGAAATAAAATTGTTTATTACATGAAATATCTTAAGGACATTTTGACGGCGATGGTTTAGGTTTTGTAGCCATTTCCCTTAACACTAGTGTAAAGGCAGTCGCCAAAAAATATGTCCCCTAAGACAGACAGAACAAATGAAAACATAATTTAATAGAAAAATATCTAGACAGGATAGATAGTTTGCTAGTTTTGAGAGCTCTAGTTTTGTATCCATGATAGGACTAGTTAGTTATTTGAAAAGTAATCTGGGTAGCCTTGTTAGCAGTCAAATCTGACAGTCCGACGATGATTCTTATAAAAATCGAAACGCATCACAAAAAGGAAGAGTTTTATTTGTGAAACTGTGTGATAATTACACAACTTTTTATCTGCATAAATGGTATTTGTTAAATAAGACCCAGTTGTCTAAAATTAACAGTGAAACAACAGCTGCGGGCTCATTTAGAACAACTTTGTAGCCGTTGCTGGGTAGTGCTTGAAAGCAACGACGGAAGGAGACGGTGAAAGGGGAGCAGAGTATGCTTTCCCCTGTCGTCGTCGTCGTCAGGGTATGTTCGCGGTTTCTAGCCTCGCTGCCAGAGATGCTGTTAAAGAGATAGAGTGCGGCAGCTTAATGTATGTATGCAGAACCCCCAATCCTCGCCCCTGCAAACTCGGAACAGGAGATTATAGTCCAAGAACAATGCTCGTGTCACTTGAATAAACGCAGGTTTTGTTGTGGGGAGTGGTGAGGATATTCTTAATTATAAGCAATTCTCCGGAGGTGTAAGTGCCTTAAGGTACCTCACCATAGTTTGATGGACATTATCTATAAACTAAAGACTCTTCAGATAAGTAGCAATTGAACTGAGTTGATAAAATCGTGTTATCTTTTTCTGAGATTCGCACCTCCTCAAATTAGAAGATTAATCCAAAGAAGTCAAAAAAAATCTCACATCCTTACCTTATTTACTGAAAATGCATATTCATGATTCAAGACCCGCCACTTATTTGTTTCACATATTTAGTGAAGCGTTCTCAATAAGGGACAATAAATATGTCTCCGTTGATTGTATTTGATACAGATAACTTGCTCCATTATCGTCTGTGAACATCAATCTCATATCGTGTGATACTTGGCACATGATAAAACTGCATTTTTTTCAAGAAAATGATGCTGAGAAATTAATTTGAGATTTGAGAAATTCTATTCTTTTAAGATCGTCTTTTTTTCTAAACACCTTTCGTCCTGAATCGCAGTCTTGATTTTAGAGAATATGTGCTCTTTTCCCTATATTTTTATGTTATACGCTTTACTATGTGTAAGGTAGGATTCCTATAACCATCAGATACCTAAAATAGTGGTGCACATAAGCTCCAGATCCCTTTATAATCCGAATTTTTAAGCATGCACAATCCGGATCTGAATCGATCCGGATCCGGATACGACATTGTTGTACTCATTATTGCCATAGCCGTTACTTGACTCATTTTTATAATTTAACTACTCCGTTCAAATCTTGTTTGGCGCTAGGACGTTTTTACGTTATTTGTTCTGTTGTTGATTTAGTTTCCGTGTTTCGTGAGCTGAAACTTGCAAAACAGGAAGTAGTTTCATATTTTGTTTTTGTACATCGGGGAACTTTGCATTACCTGTGCTTCTACCTCTCATTGTGAATTTATGACCAATATGAGCCGTAGGTTTTTATCTTCATATGAAATTAAGAATGTTCTTTCTGCATCCATTACATTACATGATAATTCATGATGCGGATATCATCGGATACGAATTTCGGATCTAGATCAGAGATCCGGGATCCGAATCTTAGATCCGGATACGGAATCCAAATCCTAGAACCGCATCTGAATCCGGTTCCTGTATGGAGATCCGGATACGGATACATCCAGATCCGGATATTTTCTTTAAGGATCCCCGATCCGTCAAAAACTGGGTTCCCTGCACCACTAATACCTCTAAAGTATATAAAAATGAGTTTTAGGTGGTACTAAAAATCCTTGAACCGAAAAAAAATTTCTTAAAGAGAAAATTATGCTACAACAGGTCGAGTGTAGCCATCATTCTACAGTGATTGTAATTGTAAACAAACCGAAACTTCGTAATACATTCCCTCTAGGGAAGTATGGCTGTACGCCCATCGTAGAGCGTGAATATCGTATGCAAATGCTCAGATCAAAGTGTGTATGCCGTTGAAATCCGCAAACTACCATGAAGGGGGAAGAGAGTGAAGGTGAAGTGAAGTAAGGGGAGAGGGAGATTGGTGTCATTAGAGTTTCTCGGTTTTGAATCCAGGAATTATGGCAGTGACGACGGATAGGAAAGTGGGAGTTAATGTATTCCTATATCCTGTATAAACTTCAAGGTAGACTTTGATGTAATAGGCGATAGAATAACTCTCGTCATAGAATCTCTGACTATACTGTTCTAGAAGTGTGCGTGCCTTTTGTTTAATAGGCCAATATCATGAAATCAGTTTATGTTACACATTATATGTTTAGTTGATCTGAGTAGATTATTGATATTGCAACTTGTTAGACCTGCAGACCTGGACTGCTACAAGCAGGCACGTTTTTATATTAACCTAGAATCTCACCAATCCAATTCGGATAAAATTCCACCAATCTCGTGTGCTTATATTAAGAGCACTTCAGATAGGCAACTGAAAACTTAACTAACCTATTTGATGAGAAAAGCATGCTTTTTGTAAAAAAATATTTCACATTAAGTTGAATACGTACTCATTATTCACTGTAATTTTCTAAAAACAATATTTGTTCATCAATCCGCTTATTGAAAGCCGTACCAATAAAGTTTCAATTCCTCTCAATGCACATAGACCTTACCAATCAAATTTCAGATCCAAGAAATGGTTTATCCGTCACCGGTTCAAAAAGATAACGTATAATCATGAAAGAAACTAAACGTCTTATTTTTTGGCTAATTGATTATATAAGAACAAATTAGCTATTTTTCAGGACGAGTCGAACACGTTACGGATATCTGTGGAATTCGTACTTTTTGAAATGTTCATATTATTGTTAGAGAACTGTTTTAATAGCAGTTGTATTATAGGGGCAAAAAGGGCGGCTTACACAAACTTTGTAGGGTTGACAGGTCACTTTTGTTAACGTAACATCTGAAACTTGACCTGTGGATAGCTCTCAAAATCATCTGATATTTTCTAGTGGCCGCTAACTGAAACCTCGGTGGCTTTTCTACAAAAATAAAACTTAAAATTGTCATGACCTTGACATTTTTCGAAATGAGTAATCTTCTTTGTATCGTCCAAACAACAAAAAATTCTAAATATTAGTGATTATATGAAAAAAGATATTAAATTTGCAAAAGTAATCAACGAATTTGGTTTTTCTTTAAAAATCAGATAAAATCTTGTATTATTTGTGAACTAGTTGGATACTATACAAACCAAGCAAAATTGGTAGATATTTTAGTTGAAAGTTTATTTTCAATCAAATGAACCAACTAGCCAAGTATCTAAGCAATTTCACCGTTCACGCTAGGTGACATTATCATTTGTTTGAAAGATCAAAATGATTATAGTTATGAATTATTAGTATTTTACAATTATTATTTACAATGCTCAAACTTTGTTTTTGGACGTCTTAGAGCCATTAAGTAATTTCAGAAAAATTGGGGGATCAAAGAATTTAAGTGTTGGAAGAATACATCTATAAAATTTGAACCGCAGTACACAGCATCCTTATCAGACACAAAATATTCTTCACACATTTTCATTCAAATAACATGAAATATTCTTCTTAACAGCCTCAAACTTTGAGCTTTATGTCGGTACCTACAGCTTCTGAACATATTTTCGATACATTTCGAATGTTTCAAACATATGTAACCCATATACATATTTATTTCACCTATTGTATGGCATTTTAGCGCGTATTTTGCAAAGGGGACTAAGCTGTTCCGTTTCTGTTTTACCATCTATATCTGTAACATTATACAGTTTAACTCAATGAGAGTCATAAATATCGGCAAAATTTCTATTTAGCCTATTAAAAAAATCACATCAGTTTATTGTTTCTACACATGTCCCACCGTCTGCTTGGGGTAGTTCAGAAGCCTGCTACGCTCACTTGGCTATCCATACAATTTTTGTCGGCATTGTATGAATGACAGGTCTGTGGCTATGCCGAGTGTTGCTAATGCCGTTTTGTGTTCACAAGAGCTTTTGTGCACTATTTCAACTCACATAACATTATTTCGCGTATTCTTACAGCAACTCCGTCATGAGCCTTCAGATAGGTACTATTATAATCTGACCTGCTCTAGTGTTACTTTAGGCAATCCAAGCTAAAAGTCCAAATACCAGTAGACGGCGTTATGGCATGAATAAACGTCATGGCGTGCATTCAACTATTTCCAGCATAAAACATTCGGCTACGTCGTGTCTCGTCTGTAGGAGTGTAGGATACTATCTAGCGCGCTATGCACTGCATAAAATGGGGAGCACGGCACGGCGCTGCCTGATTTGCATAGCTCAGCTGAGGGGAACAATCGATTCAAGCACAGAGACGTATTTCCACTATCACAGGATATTCACGAAGATATTATAAAACTAGTGATTCACGAAATTTGATTACTTACCCGAACACAACTAGACAAATAAAAGCAGCAAATTTCAGTTATATCTAAGATAGTACTTCAAAACACGTTTTATAGTGAGATCTCTCGGACAATATCATCCACTTTGCCAGCTATTTGTTGTATTGTTAATCATCTCTTCCATGATATCACCATGATATTGTCGAACCTTTTAAACTAGCACTAGAACAATGTGTCGAGGAAGTGGAGCAAGTTATGATTGACTACATTTTGTTCTGCTTTTCTCCTTAGAATTTCCTTCCATAGACACATAACCATGATTATAATTCATTCCATCAGCACTCCAACAATAACTTTATTTTCTTTGACATGTCTGAATACGTCTCTGGATGCGCCCAACTGACGCCATAGAATCTACAGCCCATTCGGCTTTTGTTTCTAGTTTCTATGGAGATGCCGAATAACAGGATATTTCAAGCTATACCTAAGTAACAAAATGAAAAAGTATGAAATTAAGATCCATACTGCAAATGTCTAATCCGAAAATTCATTGGGTTACACAGTTCCTGTAGCAACAAGCGTGTAATTTGTAGTTGAATACTTTTTACTGAAGAAGATGAAGGATGGTGTATACGCCTCAAAAGAAAAGCAGCTGAGGATTTCATTTTAGTTATATGCATATGATTAGTATAATATTTTATGCTGAAAAATACTATGCCATTCTAGATGGTATGGAATGAATATTCTATTGCTATTTAAAACAATCTTCACTAGTTTCTTGAATACACAAAACGCACAATCAGTTAATTCTAGTGATTAGGAAATATTTAAATTCAAAACTGTAGCTTTGCCACACAGTTGGTTCAGGAATTTTCTCCAATGGTTGCAGTTCCAGGGAATAAATCAGAAAATGATTTTTCAATTTGGTTGTTTTTGTTTCTTACTACTACTTACTCATTAAAAATGAAAAGTGATTTGAGTTTCGAAAATAACGCACCGCACCAAGGTTTGGGCGTTCTTGTATTATTCAATGATCCGCTGCCGCAGGACTTTATGCGTTATTGTTGTATTAAGAAAATGTGTCCAAAGTTCGTTACAATTATGAAAGACGCGAAGAAGATAAATACACATATATTTTATTTGTACCGCAAAAATGTTTGACCTTAAAATGTTGATAATGACCTTCATGACTTCCAAGTTATTTTTAAACAGCTATTAATTCACGGGGCCATGATATATGAACGTGTTTGTTTCATTATTTAGTTTACTGTTTAATCAAATCTGTAGAGCTGTCACTGACATTATGCAGTAAAAACGGCGACAGATACCTAAATCGATTGACAGACAGTGCAAAAAAATTTAATAAACAGTATTTTTGATCACTTATATTGTGCTACTTGAAGAACATTTAAAACTGGAATTTGGTTGATTTCAGATATTTTTAGCACCTGCAAAGTATTTTTTACACATCTCACAATGACCAGTGAAACATGGATTTTTTGTCAATTTTCCCCAGGAAAACTAGTGCAGAATTTGACTGGAACCTCAAGGACCATTAGAAACGTAGTATGGAGAACTTCTGACAGATTTTTGCCTTTTATTACTCCATCGCCATTACACTGATTTTGGAGATAAAAAAAATCCGTACAACGTAAACACCCCCTTCCCAAATTTTCATCTAAATCTGTACAGCAGTTACTGACATTACATGGTGATAAGAACGCCTAAGGGCAGACCGACAAGCTGACGGACAGACCGAAAGTAATGACATCGTGAAAAGTTCAAAAAGCTTTATTGAAAATTCGAACATTTTCAGGGTTATAATATTTCCCTCGCCTATATTGGTGAGAAGAGAAACTGTGAAAATATTGTGCTCACATCTTTACCAGAGAATATAGTAACAGCTTTTCTGGCCAACTTTAAATTTTTGATTTTATAACGTCATACCTCATCCAAATAAGATTGAAACCACAAAGCCTCCTCCTGTTTATGCGTGCGAAATGAAGCGCGTGCAATGACAATAAACGCAGGGTGTTCTGTCACTGTGTCATGAACTAATGCATTTTTCATCAGTAGAGGCCGTGAATCTGAACAAGATTTCCAGCCATTTTTCACGTCTTCCATGGCTTGCCTCTCGCGTCGCATTTTCTTTCTTATAAAATAATTTTCACGCATGCCCGAGCTTTATCTCTATTAAAATCCTTTTGATATTGAAATCATGTGACATTCCATTAATTTCGCTCCTTCCATTCATTCTTCCTTGTTAGCTTTTCGTTTTGAATATATCTCGGATGTATTAAGATGGCCTTTTTGTTTTTCCTGTCAAGTAATAGCTATGCAAATAATTATGTTTGATGTGTTTTTATAATCTGTGCTTTGGAAGGCATTACCTCTTATAATATAGTATTTATGAGAAGTATATTCCACGTAACTGGTTTTCAGATGGTCATTTAACAAGTTACAAAGCAATTCGTGTAAGTAGACGGAAAATATCGTAATGTTTACTGCCTCTTCAACATCAATGGTAAAGATACAGTCGAAGAATTGTGTATTTCGTTCAAGAATCTAGTGATACGTATTTCTTGCGGGAATCAATTATTATTTTGAGGAATAATTGAAGTCATACCTTCAATCGAACAAACCATTATCAATTTTTTTATGAATATTATAAACTGCAGAGGAAAACATACTTTGCTTAATCCACGTTTCATTTCAGAAAGCAAAGCTCAATCGGCAAATACATAAAAGGCCATTGAATGTCAGCCTATATGACTTAAAAAATCAGTACAAAGTATCCTGGAATTCAACACAAAAAATTGGTAGGTATTCGCTGCAAGGAAGATAATTAGAAATGCCAACGATGGTTGAAATCGCATACTATTGACTAGACTGCAGGCCAAACCGTTCAGCACTGAGTTTAGTACATACTAAGTTTCATTTTAAGTATAACAAAGAAAGTTATAGTCTTCTTATACACACTAATAGGACTATATATTATCAATTAAATACGCAGTAATTTTTGAAGTTCCATATATGGCTGCAACATTCCGCCTTAGCATTTAAATCCGATAAATGCGAATTTGAAGAACAGTATAGTATTTAGCAATGTTGAAGAGTTTTTAGGTACGGTAACATTGAATTTAATGGATTCAAGCAAAAACATTAGTGAATACTATCAAAAATAATAGTGAATATGATCTCAAAAAATGGTCGAATACATTAACATGGTAACACTTTGATGGATGCTCTTGTGATAAATACCAAAATCTATGTTAAAGAACTTGGCAGAACTTCGTTTTATGATTCTGGACAGACACACTTTTTGAAAAATGTCCATGCCTAATTATTATATGATCGACAAGTTTTCGATCAGTTCGGGACGTAATAAAAAAATATTGTCCTATCCACCTTTCATCAAGTCAATGTTAGTAAACATATAAAGCTATTGATGTAAATTAATGTTTATGGTGATCAAACCACTTAAAAGTATTAACACTACCCTAAGCCTAATAGCATGTTCATGTTTTTGAATAGTATTACTTGTGAGCCCATAAAACTTCAGGTTTATCTTCAGTTCTGAATATTCACATCTCGTGATAAAATACAGTTTGCATCAATAAAATACGCAAACAACAATAGTGTCATATCATATTGGAGCAAATTCATTTTAAATATAGACTCATATTGATTTATCTGATTTTCCAGTATTTGTTATTTTAGAGGCAACATAAACGTTTCGGTTGATTTTAGAAATTTTTCAAATATCCAAATACCATTCATGTGATTCCAAGATTTTTAAGACGATTAACGTCCGTGTGAAATGAGGATTCTTTAAGTCACTCGTTTTGCGTTTGACTTTCAAACAAACTGACTAAATTATTGCAAAAGCCTTAACTGCAAAATATGAAAAATTAATAAAACGATGTGTTGCAATGTATCTAAGTGACAAACGAAAAACTGAGATTCAATAACTTTTCACTATAGTATGGAATCTTAGTTAGAAAACGAAAAGTGCATCTCTCCTATACAATTCCTTCTAATTATCACATATCAAAATTGTCCAGTTTTCAGAATAAAACAAAACAAATCGATTATACAAGTATTCTAATTGAATTTCACTTTCTAGATCTAACAGAGGGAAGTACTCTGATCAAACAGTTTTCACTTCGACATAATTAGGTTTTTTTAACATTTATACGGCTACGGCTACGGCTCCAATAATCCATCAGTTTCCATTGGACCAGTATTTCAGTTTGTTTTTTTACCCATGGACCCATGGTAATCGTACATGAAGTGGTCTTATAGCACAGCATGTTGTTATGGTAAGCTGTTCTTATACATAGTGTAATAGTAATTCCATTAGATGGGAGTTCCTGAAGACTTTTTTTCTCAGATAAAGTATTACTCAGTCACAACATACATTTATTAATTCTTTTTATTTTCACTCAAATATTTTCTCCTGGTACAGTAAATCAAATCATGAAGTGTAATTTCTTTGCGAAATGTAACAGCTTCATCTGCTGTCTGGTACATACAATCCTCCAGTACCTTCCATTCGGAATGTTTGACCCGACCGCGCTGTTCCAAGGTATCCAGATTGTAGTCGACGCATTGCGTGATCCCGTCAATAGTTTCCTTTGGGACCTCCGGTGGCAAATTATCAAACCATGCGCCTCCGGTATGCAGTATAACAAATTTTGAAAAGCTGATCATTCGGCCGCAATGGTAGTATATTTCCATCAGTGAGTCGAAAACCGTTTCCTGTGTGCGCCCGCTCTGCAACATGATGATATAATTAATAATATTCAACTTGATAATATTTATAGGTGCATATTCACTAGACCATGTTTAGTCTTTGCCAATACAGGTGATTTTTATCAATGGCAGTGATTGAGGAAAATTTGCACAAAATGTCGTCATTATCATGAAAAAGGCACTAGGTTTCGTCACGAAAATCCATATCAGCAATTTTCGTCAGCCTGTCAGTCTTTGAATCGGTGCACCAAAGGCTGGAGCAAAATTGTACATACATGTTCGTTGCATTTGGTTGGGCTAGTGTGATCGCAACATGCAATGATAAATAACCAAAATTTAGCTGGTAATGTTTTTCAGGTAACCGCACATCAAAATATAGGGAAAAATTTAATATCTTTTCTATTATAAAAATCTCACTACGTCGTGATAGGTGTAATTCAATACAAAAATTGGTCGCTACGCTTGAGTTGCTTGTGTCTCGCCTGCCCTGGTTAGCGGCAATGTTATTATCGTTTTTAGCAACCTTCGCCCCAATAGGTGTGGAAAAGTTGATAATTGATATAGTGGAGCTATCGTTAAAAAATGTAAAATAGTTGAGAAATGCGATTTTGGTATGTTTCCTAGCCATCTAATATTTCACAATTTTTTTATGGCGTAGATACGTTTATTCAAGATTGTTCACCCATTTGCGTTCAGACAAAGAGATGATTTATTTTCAAACTGTAGACTCTGAATTTTGAGATACATTTGGCTCATGAGCATGGTATGTTTTTAATGCGCTCTGCATTTTTAAACAATACTAACCCATGCAGATAAAAAGATTCTGTAATTAATACACAGTTTCACAATTAAAACTCTTTTTCTTTCAGAGACGCGTTTCGATTTATAGTGACAATCTTTTCATCTGCATGATGGAATAATTTCTCCAAGTAAGAGCATCTACATTCTACATGAAAACTAAGCCATTTAAATTTTTTGTAGTTGTATGCTAATTTAGAGCGTGACTAATTATTTTGTCTAAAGGGGGCTAACTTACTTCACTTCTGCTTCAGCAACAACTATTTCACTTCAATTCAGGTATTATTTAACTTCCTGAATATAAGGGTTAATTAATTTCACTCGTGTTGTGGTATCAGTTCATTGAGAATTTTGCTCAAATTTTATAATTTTAAATCCATTTGAATAATAAATGTAATTTTAAGGTTTGGGAGTTCTCAATTTAATTCCTAAATATCAACTAGTCCAAAACGTAGATAGGTATTTGAGTCATGCTACTTTTTTAAACTGATTTAATTCTAGCATAACCGGTTCCACTTTTTCCTTATTAATCACACATTAATATCTAATCTATAATGCAATTTATGCACGAGAACGAAGAATGCACACTGAATCTCATAAAGAACGGGTACTTACATGTCCATGTTGGAACATCACCAAAGTAAATGCCAATACAGCTAGCTTCATGTTCAATCGGAATACTAGTTGCGAATGTTTTGGAAAAAGTCACAAGCCATAATACATCTGGCTTTTTATAAACTTATAGATTACTGCTGGTTGTACAAAACTACAGGGTAATTTCAACAGAACCAGCTGAAAGCATAACTTTTCAGCATCATCAAGGTTAAATTTATTTATTATTTTGAACCAGTCACAATCGTTGGAAAATTATATTATTCTTTTATGAATAAGGATATTTTCTATGATTTCATGGTAGTTAAAAGAATCGATATTGCCTCAGAGGCCTTTCATCAACCATGTATAATAATATATATAATAATAGGTTTTATGACTTTTGAAATTTTATGATATGAAGATAATATGATTAGTATATACTAAATCTGAACTTGATAAGGTTTTATGAGAATTATGTATGGTATTCACCACCTACGTTATAGGAGCTAGTAATGTTATCAATCAAACTAAATTTCGGCCATGAAGTCGCATATTTTGCGTACCACGCCAACATACCTGAAAAGTATCATAATCGCAGTTTAGATTTGATATCAATGTCTAAATGGGTCTAAATCTTTGATCTACATCACGGGAAACGTTGTCAGAACCACCTTGTCGTCCATCGTCCGTCGTCCGTCGTCCGTCGTCCGTCGTCCGTCGTCCGTCGTCCGTCGTCCGTCGTCCGTCGTCCGTCGTCCGTCGTCCGTCGTCCGTCGTCCGTCGTCCGTCGTCCGTCGTCCGTCTTCCGTCGTCCGTCGTCCGTCGTCCGTCGTCCGTCGTCCGTCGTCCGTCGTCCGTCGTCCGTCGTCCGTCGTCCGTCGTCCGTCGTCCGTCGTCCGTCGTCCGTCGTCCGTCGTCCGTCGTCCGTCGTCCGTCGTCCGTCGTCCGTCGTCCGTCGTCCGTCGTCCGTCGTCCGTCGTCCGTCGTCCGTCGTCCGTCGTCCGTCGTCCGTCGTCCGTCGTCCGTCGTCCGTCGTCCGTCGTCCGTCGTCCGTCGTCCGTCGTCCGTCGTCCGTCGTCCGTCGTCCGTCGTCCGTCGTCCGTCGTCCGTCGTCCGTCGTCCGTCGTCCGTCGTCCGTCGTCCGTCGTCCGTCGTCCGTCGTCCGTCGTCCGTCGTCCGTCGTCCGTCGTCCGTCGTCCGTCGTCCGTCGTCCGTCGTCCGTCGTCCGTCGTCCGTCGTCCGTCGTCCGTCGTCCGTCGTCCGTCGTCCGTCGTCCGTCGTCCGTCGTCCGTCGTCCGTCGTCCGTCGTCCGTCGTCCGTCGTCCGTCGTCCGTCGTCCGTCGTCCGTCGTCCGTCGACCGTCGTCCGTCGTCCGTCGTCCGTCGTCTTTCATTTTTTTCTTATTATGTATTTGTCTGGTACTTTAATATAAAAGTTTCATGCCGACGATTTCATTTGTTTTCAAGTTTCGACAATATATCGTATTTTTTACGTGAGGGATACTTTTTTTAGAAAAGGAATTTTTGTTAGATCTACTATGTGTAATTTTTTGTTGTTTAATGACGTTCAATAATTCACCACTATTTCAATGCACCAATTTAACACTTTATGCTAATACTAATACCGATAAAGTAGTTGAGTAGATTACTTTTGGATTTTTTATGGATACCGAAGATAAAATGAAATAAATAAAATTGAAATAAATAAACTAACCAACACTAAACTTGCCAAAAATAAATTAACCTTTACAGTTTCCAATGATTCAGCTATGATGGGCTGTAACGGTAGAATTAAGGCGATTTTAGGTTGTTTGTCGTCTCAGCGACCTACCTTTCGTCAACCTACGAAAATGGTTCGTTTAATCGATGAACGTTCGTACGACATACTTTGATAAACAGTCATCAACGCACTTTTTTCATCTATACGTATATACGCACCTTTCAAGATGAGTAAATCTGTAGGTACCTATGTACCTATATTGTACCCTGTCAAGATCACGGTGATGTCACGGTACATTTAATGACCCCAATATGCTTATTGATACCTTGAATACCTCCTTGGACGGCGTTCGAAAAAATATAGCCACAACTTCTCACCGAATTCAAATTAGGCAAGAGTAATGAATTTATCTGTCGCTACGTAGTGGTGTAACGCCCTAAAAACTCCTAACTTAATTCCTTTAAATATAACGAATTGTGAAGCGGCGGTGGTGGATTTAAAATATGGCTTGCCTGAAGGAGAATTAAAAAGTGTCTGAAAACTTTTCAGGATAAATTGAAATTTTATGCATAAATTGCAGAGTTAGTGTTGTTATATGGAAGCACACCAAGTCTTATTCATGGTTATGCTGAAATTAATGCCTTATTAACAGGTTGGATTATTGGAGAAGCATTTTATGTTCCTAAAGAGACTTGTGCAAAATATGAGATTTATATGATCATCGATGAATATGGATGGTATATATATATATATATATATATATATATATAAATATAGGAGAGCGGTAGTCTTGACCTAATATGTTAGGTTAAATGTGGACCCTTAGAAGTGAATCATTTTGTTTTCTGTTAAGCTTTCGGAAATATCTGGATGTCTGATAACATATTTAAGCGGCACACATTGATGATGAGATAGTTGTATCAATATTCGCACATAAAATGGGGACGTGGAAGTCCACTTCTCTCCTGATTATAATTTTCATGAGAGGAACACCACCTCCTGATAATTTTGACGTGGGGTTCATGTTTCTCTTGATTATGACTCTATCGTTGGGTCACCTCCTGATGACGATTCTACCATAGGGTTAATTCACATCAGGGGACACCGCCTCTGATCTGAGAAACAGTTTCGTAGCTAAGGCAGGACAACCGGGGTTAGTGCCAAAGCGACAGGACGCAGGGGGCGCAAAATCGTGGGCTGAGGGAGTGAAATGCCTTCAGTAGGGATGTACTATCACGTCAACCGCACTGCCACCTTAGATCGCTAACAAAAGCGCCGATATAGATGGTAAGTCTTCAGTAGGTACTACAAACAGCGAACTTTATTAGTAGCGGCATACTTTTTCCTCCATAAAAACTGGACTTGATTTAACTCGGAAATTCCTATTTCCATACAATACTTCAGTTCACGTAATTTTTCACCTCAAAAATCCATCCTTATAACTGATAACATTAAATGTGTGGAGTAAGAGCAATCAGACGCGTCTATTCATTTCCACTGCTTTAATTGTCTAATATACTATTTACTACAGATTTAAGCAGCATTACATTGATGAAAAGTCAAATAATCTTTCACAATAGAAGTATTGCTAGAAGCAGTTGTATACGAATTAGCTAGTACATTAGCAATCTGATTTATGGCTCAACAAATCATCTAACTCATCGTAGGTGATAAACTCTTCACAGGAAATACGGTTAGACTATAGTTTAGATAAATGTTTTTTAAATCGTTTTAATAGAATGAATCGCTTCCGCTTGCGTTTATAAAAACTAAAACGTCTTAAACACAAAATAAGACCATTTTCTATTTTCGAAACCAGGAAACAACGTTCTCATGTGAAAAATAGTCAAAGTTCCTATGAAAGAGGCGAATCCAAATTCTTGAATGCAGATGACAGTTGACTTCACATCACTCACAGGAAGAGTGAATAAGCAAGGTGCTAGAATTATAGGTACGACAGCACTAGCTGTCTCATAATACTGAAGACACAAAAGGGGATGTAGGTATATGAATTAAAATTCATAAATGCAGCAATCACTTGTGATTTTATTAGCAGCAACCACAACTATATGTACTTATGAGTCACTCAACCACAAGATAATTTACAGAATATACCTACATTCAAATTACTAGATACTAAAATAATGTAATATATTTAAGTGATTCAAGCCGCTAGGATGATTGAAATAAATATATATATATATATATATATATATATATATATATATATATATATATATTTTTTTTTTTTTTTTTGAAGCAGGCTTTTAGTCGTTTGCTGACTAGTTTAGGTAACAAAATTGTGTTATCGTTGGGAGCGGCAATGATAGCAAGGTGTACTCTTTAAACTTTTTGAATCCAAGCTTTCGGATGACTATTCATCCATCTTCAGGGATAAGTTAGTGAGATTGTTGCTGAAGTTGTTACTTGATGGATACCAAAGAACATGTTACTCGAAATGTGATTAGTAATACACTACAAGTCAATTAAAAATAAAAACGTATTAAAATTCGTATTTTTAAAAACTTTTACAGACTAGAGTATTTTGGAATTCTTCTTGGATTAAAAAAGTTCAAAGAGTACACCTTGCTATTATTGCCGCTTCCCAGTGATAACACAATTTTGTTATATATGTATCACAAATTCTCTTTGAATGCTTAAACACCCTTTGTTGGCGATATCAATAAAATATACAAGAAAGAAGTCACCACCTGGAACTCAATAAACGGTGCCAGTAGATCGTCTCCCTTATCATCTAGGTACCTAGTGTTGTTTTCTGAATAGTGAATGATACTGCAAGCTCATTATGAATTATTGTGTCATCACTTCAACAAGGTCTGACAGGTCCTTTAGGTACTACCCTATGTAGGTAATTGAATCTATTTCGATCCATTTCTTAAAAGTAATGCATATAAGCCCTGATTAAATACTTCCCATTCTGGTCCAATCTAAGTACCTATATGACGTAACATGAAGGTAGCGGTTCAAAAATTGACATCAGCTATGCTTCAAACGTCAATGTTTCTTAGGAAACGCTTAGGTAGTTATAAAATTTATTGAATTATTCCTAAGATGTACCTGCATATGACCAGTTCAGATGAGAATATTGCAAAAAGAGTACAAACCCGTGCAAAATATTTGGTAACCGCGTTCCCTCAGACACGATATTTTGAAGGTAGGTATGTGTACCCACTTAGTTTACGAGTAGGCAGTCTTGAATCAGGATTATCGGAAGGAGCCAATAAGAGCTCTAGATTATACACTCTTTTGTAAATTGTTTTGAAATGTTGACCGATTTACCGGAATATAATATGTGATGCACGCAGCGGATTTCAACCTCAGAATAGTTACTAAATGACTTTGACTAGCTACTCAACCGTGCCATTGCACAAACTATAATTTCACGTTCCCAACACCACGCAAAACCATAAAACTCTATTCGCCTTCACCTTTACACCCACAAAAGACACACTCCTTTCGTCATTAGCTGTCTCACTACATTACAGAGCCGCATTACACATTCTCCGGCCGATCAGTACCCTCAGCGACATCTAACCGCGGTCTCGCTAATCGCCGTCAACCATTTTGTTGGCGATGTTCGCTTATCCCGCTAGGTGCTCCCGTTCGGGCGCATGCTCATTGGTCAGCGGTCAGTTGGCTCCGCCCGTCAACCCACCACTCTAGTGCGCTTCCCCTGTACTGGCGTACGGTGGGGCGAACGGAGGGGTATAGGAAGACTGACGAGGAGAAGTAACCTGTCTATAAACACCTCGTTATGGATAAAGCTGTTTCTAGTGGTGATGGGACATCACCCGATCAAGATTTTGTACGGAAGTAAAACAAATGGAGTAATATCAAAAACTGATGCATGACATGAAAACATCTATGGATAAAAAGTTAAATAATCTATTGTTTTGAGAAATTTGAGCATATATTGGACTGCAACACCTTGAGAATCATTGATGAAAATTCTTCATCGTCGCATAAATAGTAAGTATGATTCCTATCGCGCAAGCACTCCTTTTTTAAAATCCATCACGTTTTACCCATGAATCTTCACGAGTGTGTCTGAGGCAGAATGAATTTAAATGCATTTGGTTATGCAGCTTGGATGAAACAAAAATTAAAAATTTTCAGAAGCTCCGATACGGAACCTCCATGGCAGCTCTAAGAATGGATCAGCTAAAACAAACTCACGTTTTCAACGAACCAATTAATGTATGTTCCTTGCCTGAAACTGACCAAACAGTTATGCGATATTGTGCCTACCACGAGGTCTTGCTAGGCGTGATGCCTATTGCACTATCCCAATGTCGGCCCAGGTTTTTCGAGGAGTGTTTGATCTTCAAATATAACATTGTTGGTATTTTTTACAATTTCCGGACTTTTAATTGGAAATAACTTTTCATCCTTTCATCTATACCTTCATTTGTCCCAATTTCCTTAATTTTAATGTTTTTCGTTGAAATAATTGTGATTCAAACAACCTACATTCCTTCAGTGTATATGGCAAAGTTAGACATATATTTGAATTTTCAGTGTTGCGACGATACCACTTTCTGTTCGCTATTCATTTAGAATATCATTTTTGTTGGGCAGACGAAACTTAGAACCTATTTTAATTGTTTTATTTTACTTTTGACGCATTTACGAAACAATTTATTTATCAACTTTCCATTCCTCAGAAACTACAAGCTTCCTATGCTCCCTTCACATCACCAAATCTTCAAGTTAGAATTAATTCCTATTTTATGTTTCATTTTAAATATCTGATTGTCAGTGAACATGCAAAAGTATTAGTTCAAAATGTTATTTTGGATACCTTGGATTCAGATATTGTTTTGCTCCTCGCAGTTGATGGCTTGAATAGTCGCTTCGTATCACTCGTTAGGTATGAAAAATTGGGCCGAAATCAGATGTCGGCGTAGGCGTGCTTGGAATGAAGTAAGGTTATTTTTGGATGTCGTATTGTCCCACAGCAAATTGTCTAAGATTTTATCTCGTAATTATTTATTGCAATTTCATGACGTATGGAACAAATTTTAAGACTATTAATTTCTATTTTATGAACTAAAACGGCATTTTGATATTAAAAGTAGTTATTCGCTTGAAATGCTGTGCCACTTCATATCACATAAACAATCCATATTATATCTACGTGCTTTTTCAATCCAAAACTAAACTCAAAGGATATTAAAAAATTAAGAAAATTATTGCAAAATTAAAACTAAATGATATGTACGAAAAATGATTTCTTTCGGGCAGAGCCTTCTCAGGTTTTTGTAAATGATTCCATTCCAACTAGAGAATATCCATATAGCGTACGCATCAACCATGGAACTCCTGTAATGTTACATGTCAAAGAAATATATATTCTTAAATATCTATACAAAATAAAGATGTCTGCAACATCAAAGTAAGAGCTACGTTGATGCTTTCGGTAACTGACTCCAAAACCCCATCACTAGACTGTTTCTGGGAGTTGTTTTATTCTACATAAAATTGTTAACTGTATCTCAATATTGATTTATGTTTGTATGTTTATAATTTTATATGCACATTGCAGCAAGGTCGTACGAACGAGCGCCATGCGACATTTTTTATTGACGGCCGAATTTCTCGTAATTAGATTTCGCAAATATTTTGATTTTGTGCATAAGGTTTTCATCACGTACCTAGTAAATGGTGATTGTGCGACGAAAAACCTTGGAAAGTCCACATTCTGCCTAAATATATGTGAGTGGGGATGTAAGAGATTAAAGAGACAAATTGGTGTGAGAAACAACTTATTTATATAACTCAGACCTTGTGAAACTGAATTAGGTATTGTTTCTATCTGAAAGCAGTGAAATATTTCAAATGCCGTTTCACAATAATTTTCACTTATTACTACAGTTGAGTTACTAACAAATTTTATACCTACTGAACAAATGAAATTCTTGACCTGATATATCTATGAAACTAGAGACATTTGTGAATTGTCCCTTTTTTGATAATTTCTAGTATCATCTTATCTTGGTACCACATCAAGTGAAGCATACTATTTATATGAATTTTCTTTCAAAAAATGACGATACTAGACCTAAAGGCTGTGAAGCAGCCGAAGGCATTAAGGAATATCAAATAGTGAATAAGTCAATTATTATGAGCGTATCTGCTTAATATCAATTACTTTTACATAGATTCGCTAGAAATAACGGATAAAAAATCAAATAGATTGATGAACCTGTACATATCATTAGTCCTATGAATATAAATCAAGATATATCAAGTATTTTCACGTAGATTGTCGATGATCTTACTTGATGGAACTCATCATCATACAGATAAAATAATTGTGACTTAATACACAGTTTCACAAATAAAACTCATTCTCTTACAGTGACGCGTTCCGATTTATATTTAAAACCTGACAGTCCGATGATGATTTAAATATAAATCGAAACGCGTCACTGTGAGAAAATAATTTTATTTATGATACTGTGTATTAAGTACACAATTATTTCATCTGCACCATGCATTTTATTTAGATAAACTAATCACACAAATGTCAGATTGTAGCAAAACAAGAATTCTTCTGCCATTTTATGTAACCATTTTCCGTCTCCTACTGATGGCATTGAACAATAATTTGACTATTCTGCAATCTAGAATTACAAATAGAGTTGAACCTCTTCTAGAACAGAAGATAATTAGTAGCAGAAACTAATTTTGAACTAATTTTTAAAGAGCTCTATCGAATGCAATTTTTCACACCCTCTGTACAATATCTTCTGCATGGGTAATGACAAATTTCATATTATCAGTCGCAGACATAACAATTATACTGGATGTTTGAGCTTTTTAGTTTTTCGCACATTGAATCAAACAATTATTCGACGAGTTGAATTCCATTGAGAGATTTTTCTTTTCTTTTTACTCGATTTCATTGTAATAGGTAAATACGTGTTAGTAGAAAATATCTAAAGCTTTATGAGCAAGTTTCTGTATTAAACAAGGAAGATAACAATTTCACGAGTAACAAACACTATCTACAGTTTTACCACTCGTCAAACCCGACACGTATTTCGCTATGTTAAATCTGAGTTTTAGCCTTCCCCTGAAGATGCTAGCGAGACACGTGTCGGGTTTAAAAAAGAGGTTTGGTGGGTGGTAAAACGATGCAGTGTTTGTGAGTGCTACGCCAAAGGCAGTATCACATATTCCAGAAGAAGGTTGCAAAATACTATTTTAAATTTAAATCAAGAAATTAGTATATTGTCACCGGGTTGGGTATGCAATACGAAAAAAACAAAACAATGTTCTTATATATGAATGAATCTTTACTACCATTTCAACATCCTTCATCAAAGTACAAAGAAGCATGTAAAAACTTGATTTTGAATTAGCGGCCAGCGAAAAAAATAATGAATAATTACCATCTACGGATGGTCAAAAAGATTTTTTCCACTTTTCTTGAGTTTTGTTGTTGGATCTCAAGTATAGGTGAATTTTGTGTCATTCCTTTTAAAATTAAACTATTGCGCGCATTATGTTACTAATGTAAAACGACGCATTATGAACACCATTCTTAATAAAATCAAGGATGCAAACGCACCAGTCTCCAGTCGAGTATCCCATAATAGTCCATATAATATGTACCAGAATTGTACCTACTTGATACCAAAACTGTGATTCTGAAGAAATCTCAATACCATTATGATTTCAAAATATAATTTATTTCTTTCGTACCTTCATACAGGCTGCCGATACAGCCGGAATGTCAGTAAACTTCATTTATTAATAATAGGTTAATCCACTAAACCGCAACGACAAGTAAAGGTGGCATCATTTCTGGTTTACTGAACAGGGCAAGGCAAACCTTAAGATTTGTAGACCAGGTGGATACTTCAGAAGTGTTGGATATCCGTTTGCCAAAACATTAAGCCAAAATGAGATTTTTTAAGCGTAATCTTCCCCGGTCATTGCGCGAGAAGTAAATCTAAGAACACGGCGCTCATCAATAAAACCCGCGAAGCATTGCAAATAAAACTACTCCGCGTTACCAGCAGACTAAAAATTACCCGTATATACAGTCGTACACGGCACCGGAACCGTGACGAGTACATTGTGATATTAGGTTGATAGCACGTCAGCATCGGCCATGAGAAGATACCGTTTTTCAACCATTGCTCTTCACAATGACCTGTGCGGCAGATTATAAGCAATAATCATTGGTGTCGGCAGAAAAAATCCAAGAAGGCAACTAGAAGAAGTATCTTATATTTCGTCGCATAGGAATCACGGAAATCTGCGTGGAGTAACGAAGCTTCCTTATCCCATGACTACCACATTCAATATCTTGATAAGTATGCTCAAATGGGTTGAGGTTGTTATAAAGTCAACGTGCCAAAATATATAAAAATCTCAAGCTCTGACAGATACTAGATCGATATATCTATATAGATGAATCTTTGCTAACGATTTATCAGCAGTGGGATTAAACTAATTATTTTATTTCACTGTAGATTCTATTCAACGTACATAAATAGTCAAAATACAAACTATAAGTTTGTTTAACCTACCAGTTAACATTTTAGAAAGGTGTGGTATTGTTTGCAGTATAAAATGTAATGATAGTTAAATAGTTTACATAGACTTTTAGAACCCAAAATGCTCAGAGTTGTAGCTTGGCTCAACATAACAAAAACTGTGTTTTGAAGGTACCTCAATGAAAGTCGAAAAAGTATTATGAAAGTATTCGATCCCATGAAAAAGTGTATTGATCATCATAGGAAATACTTTGAAAAACAAGCCATTTTCGATAATAAATTACTTTTCATTGTTAGGCTCAAAATATAAGTAGCAACCCTCGTACAATTGAGGCAAGACAGAAAATGAACTGGTCTCAGTCAGAGTTTTAGAAACTGAAAAGAATTACATCAGGAGGTTCTTTCTTAAAATGGTTCACATCATTAACACGTTGTATAATTTGAATTAAACATCAGATATATACCTAAATTTAATGCTTTGAGTATGTCCATATAATAAATACAATATAATAGATTTAATTGTTTAGCATGAACCTTTCTCTGTGTGTTCTATCCCTATTTTTGATCTTTTTGATTAAAATTTAACTATTAGGATAGTAACCTTGGTCAGTTTTTTGAAGAGTAGATTTATGAAAAACGACTTCATTTTATTTTCTGCCTTTCTGGTTTCGAACACATTAATTACTTATAAAATATTAATTTTTATGATCTTTCTGTATATTTTTTCTACCCTTGCTATATATTATATAATACATTTTATAATTATACGCCTCTGGTAACGTATTTAAGAAAGCCTTTTTTCGTTCGATATATTTTGGCTGACATGTTAAAAGTCACTTAAAGATTTACCGTTCCAAGGTACTAATCAGTTTTGCAGTTTCAAACTATCAACGATTGCTAATTTTGCATACTAACCAACAAAATTTTGAAGGTTCACAATATACGACGAGGTAACACTTGTCCTTAAGGTGGTGCACTTGTCATTAATATGTAACATAACGTAATTTCTCAAAACTTACCCTGTTATCTCTCGGATTCATTATGTTTTTCACTGGCCGCTTATGGAATACACATACATTCGCTGACTCTTTACTGACGTTTCAGCTAACTCGCCAGCCAGTTAAAAAAAAAATTACTGTTCATAGTAGTTCATACTAAGATCTTGTTGGAAACACCCTGGGCACAGTTATAAATATGTTCTTCGGAGCGCAGCACATGCAGTACCAGTGCTGATCTGAGCATTGTAGATTAGCAGTACCTTTTACGGCGAATACAATCTTCTGGAGCGGAAGAGAACCCACAGATTCTGGAACGCGGACCTGGTGGGGCCGTCAATGCTTATATCAGGACATGTTACTGTTGATGTTAATCCCCAGAAGCTTGATGGAAGATAACTCAAGTATTGAAAGACCCTCCATCTCCACGGCTGGAAGACCAGCATGTGTGTTGTTGTTGATGTGATGTTGTTGTTTGAATTTTCTTGGCGTTAAACTGAACTCCTTTTGTAGATCTCCATTTAACGCTCAGAAGTAGTTAGCTTGAAATTTGGAAAAGAGTAGTTCATATATATATAAGATTATACGGAGAGATTTTTTCTCAAATTATAGACTTTTGGCTGCTCATTTTACGCCTTCTTCAGACCTAAAATAAGTTAATTATGATAATCATCAAATCGCATGCGAAAAAAAATTGAAAAGCTATCAGGAGAACAATCACAATTACAGAACCATAAACGAATAATGTATAAAGCAACAATAGTAAGTAAAATAACATTCAACCCACACTACTTACAATAAGGATGGCTATATACCCTTGGTTAATAAACAACAAGATCGTTAATGAAAAATAAACATACAAATGTAACTGTGTATTAAATGTGTAAAAGATGTAATAATTAAGTTGGGATTTAATGAAATGTTACAACATTAAAATTATAAATTTTGTCATGTTCTAGTATCAATTTTCTTTTATTAACAGGTAAACTAGACAAATATGCTACACTTCTTTGTTTAATTACATATTTGCGTACAATAAATTATAGCTCCTGACTTTTTAGTCTATACAATATGATGTGCACTTTTACACTACAATAATCAACACTCTTCCACTGCTTTCGAAAGCATAGCCAAAAAAAAAATCAAATGAAAAATCAAATATATACCATCCGGGCACAATAGATCATGGCTTAACGTTACAATAACAAACAATGAGAGGCAATGGAGTTTCAAGAAATGGTTTTATTTGAATCGTAAAAGGATCGAAATTAATTTCGAAATCAATCAACAATAAAAATTCAGTCTTCGAGGCCAGTTATCTGCGTAATAAAGCTGTATGAACGCATAAGCATAAAAATCAAAGTAATTGAAAGAGGAAATTCAGTGATACCATTTTTGAATATACAAGAGTTCTTTTATTAACACCCTGGAACATATTGTGACCGTTCGAACTTATTTACAACAATATTTTGACTGAGCTTAAACGTTGGTTCATTGGTCGGGTGATTCTCAAACCAATATTTAATAGAAGATTATGCTTCCTTCATTATTAAACGTCAAAAATTATGCTTCGATTATATTGACCACGTTAGCGACTCCAATATGGCATATGCGTTTTATAATCAACGATGCACGTTTTCTTCCAAAGTACGCCATTGCCTTTCCATGTTTGCTCCGCTTCAGCGAATAATTGTTGTTAATTATTGAACGCGAGAAGCGAATACAGGCTTTTTGCCAGGATGTATCATTCTGAAGCGTGTTCGGTGATCACGAAGGAAAACAAGAAAATATAATAGCCATAATGAGACTTCTTTAAAACCTACACCTCTACTTTCATAATGAATATCCTTTTATGGTGAGCTCAGGTTATTTTAGAAGAAGAAATGTTTTAAGGTGTAATAGTGTGATGAAGCGAAGTGAATCATGGAGAGTTGGTCATCTTTAGTACTTTTTGTCGACTTCTAGAACCTACATTTAATCCTACATGGTTCAACCACACAAAAGTGTCAAGTTTACACCAGACCTTACGTGAAGGTCAGAATGCCGACCATTTCGCTGAGACCTCTTTTCTTTCAGAATCCATCAAACCTCAGATTCCTGTACAAGGCAATTGCCTGAGAAGTGGAAGGATCTTGCGTCCTTTTCCCAGCGCATGCAGCAGATTGGGTCTATTTCCACCCTCATGAGAGAAAAATACATGGGGGACAGGTGCACATTCATTCTGCAGAGAATACCCACCAGAAGCTTGGACGAATATCTACCCTTATTCAATATCCATAGCGTTCTTCATCGATCTGGACTAGGTTCTTGGTTCATTGCAGTCGTCTCTATAAATGTGTAGTCTTCAAGGTTAGTATTTAACTAATGTCTGTCAATAACATGCATAATTTCAGTGCCGCTATAGAAGCCTTTAGTCCCTAAAAAACTACAAGATCTGCTCAGGATGGATTTGTAATAACACCTTTGAGATTCTTAGATTGTAAACTTGATAAAATTCTTCCATCTTTAAAATAAGTTTTTGCAATTTATAAACAATGTTTCACAAATAAAGGTCGGTGGTATGAGACGCGTTTTACTCTAATCTTGCAATTTAAACCTGAATGAAAAAGGGGTAGGTACAATAGTAGATCACATTCAATACACGAATTATAAAATAAGATGTCATGTTCTAACCTTGATTGCTCCAAGCTCTCAGTTGTAGAGAGGTAGAACTGGCTCGTGGAAAACTTCATTTATCTCCTTGTAATGCATGATATATTGGATGAAAGCTTCATTACCATTTTTATTCATATGTATCTCTTTCTTAAAAGTGAAGTGCTAATGGTTCACCCGTCAAGTTTTGTTGCGAAACTGATAAAAAAAGGTTCCTAAGACTAAAAGTTAATAGGCATTGGTGTCCAACCACCTCCTCAATATCAGCTCAAAAATTAACTGTATCCAACAGAGACCAACAGACAGAGACAACGAAGTTCCAAGTTATGATAGGTACTCCTCGTCGAACGTTCAATAAACGTAACATCGCAATTTGAAAATTCATTGCTATTGCAATTGATAGATGAAAGCTTTTCCGATCACATTGGATATAAGGCTGAACGCTACACCATCGTCTTAGCGATCAATGTGAGAGTCAAGCTTGTTGGTTCTTTTAGCCACAGCCCTATGCAGTAAATTGTATTTTTTCGTATCTCTCCCTTTCTCAGCTCGGTAGGTTTTCATGGTGTCCAAGCAGTGAGAGCCAACAGCGAAATAAATTGCGTCCTGTCGTCCCGTGTAGGGACTCGGTCGGTAACGGTAACGGACATCCCGCCGACCGATAATATGTAAATCGGGAGTCTTATAAATATTCATTCGGACGCCAGATGGCGCTCGCTGCCGGAGTTGCGACCAGGATGACGACGGAGGTTCCGGCAGTGAGTTTCTCGCGTGCAGAGGGGTTGAGGGGGTGCAGAAGTTTGCTTGTTGGACAGGACAGAACTGAGAAATTTTTCCGACTTTACCTTCTGATACAGGCCGAAGGGATTAATACTTGAGGATTGGGGGTGATCTTACATGGTGGAACTCTTCCATTAGTCAGATAAGAAATTGTGTATTTAACACAAAGTCTCTTTCTTCCAGTGAGGCGTTCCGGTTTATGTGACTTGTCAACTAGCTAATTGGATCCTATGATGAATACAAGACTATAGCTCTCAAAACTAGCATACTATTCATTCTATCTGGCTATTATTTTATAAAATGATTTTTTCTTTCTTTTGTGTATCTTAGTGGAAGTATTTTTTGGCGGCTGCATTTGCAGTAATTTAACATAGAACCCTACTTGCTTTGTCGTAGATGAGAAAACTCATTTTTTTCGATACACTTTCATAGGTTTCCATCTATTTGTATTCTATGTTAACAAGTGTTTTATTGACGTTTGATTACATATACTACATCACGAAATACCATGTCACTCACTTCCGTCGGTAGTTCTGTCGGTCTGTCTGTCTGTACTCTGTCCGGTAATCCTTGACCCCTCTATAACTCGGAAAGAACTTTTCTGATTTTGATGAAACATTGATGCTATATTGCTAGGATGACAACAACCAAAAAGCTTTGATAATCGATGAAGTGGTAGCAGAGTACCAGTGAGAGTCTCTGCAATACAGACGTGAACGAACGTCAAAGCGTAAGCCTCGGTATATCACGTATAGTGGTATCAGTTTACTCAATATTCTTATCGAATTTCATAACTGTAACTGTAACTGTAAATTTTGGATAATTGAAAGTTTCTTATTTTCCTTAATCATAACATTTAAGGTCTTTCAGTAATTCCAATTTTTTTATTGGAGTCCAAGAGTTCAATAGCTTCAAAATCTGCTTCAAATCTTTATTTCCTGAACGATGCGATTGCGTAGCAGGTAGAGCGTTAACCTACTTGACGCCATTTTTTCTGTAATTATCGGAGGAAATTCGTGCAAACAAAATATAAAATTTTAAATAGTCCGTCATATACTTGGGGGGTCATTCTACAAAAAGTACCTGAATACGGCCAATTCGACAAAAACTGGAAAAATATGTTACCTCAGTGAGAGAGGCAAATGCCGATCATTTCTGCCTATAACGTAGACATCCTAGCTGGATGTAAAATAGCAAATCCATCCCTGTACCTCAGGCACCGTTCTTTCAATTTCGGTCACACAAATTAAATATGTATCATCGGCGGATCTGGCAATTAATTTAATTTTATCAATGTTATATCAAGACGTAATGAGAAACGACTGACTTTTTCTATAATTGCTCCCCTCATCGCAATTTTGTGGTTCCTGTTGACTGCTCACAGTGCCTATGTTTCGTTTTCGCACAACTTTTGAAAGCTTTTTATTACGATTCGATCTCAGATCAACATCAGCAGAAATAAAATGGCATAAAAAAAGTATTATTAAAGCTTAGAAAATGTTGGATCCTCGATGTAATATAATAATTCTGAGTAAATGCAGTTACCAAAGACAGTGTTCCTTAGTGTCAGGATGGAATTAAGTCAAATAGGTTGGCTCAATACTGCATTCATATATATGTTAGTCATTCTTCAAAATTAACTTTTTGGAACACGAAAACTAAACTTTCTCCTATAAAAAGAATAGTTGTTGGAGAATTTAATACCCGACGGTTTAAGTTTACAGCGTTTCAAGGTCGATATTATCATTTATCCTCACACAGTGCTTTTGGGGCGCGATAGGCATTCTGCCTTTGTGAGAGGGTTTATTTGATTAAAAGATGTTAGAAATAAACAGAAACCGTCATAAATATTAGATGATATTTCCATAGGGTTTACATATGTCTGCGTATACGTAATACTACAACGAATCTTAGAGCAGATAAACAAATGAGTCTAGAATCTCTTTTTCGAAATCAATACATTGAATAAGGTTTTAGATATTTTGGTAATGTATATAATATTGATAGCATATTTTGTATAAATATATTCAAGTTGCAGATAAAAAGATTCACAGTTTCACAAATAAAACTCTTTTGCTTTCCGTGACGCGTTTCGATTTATATTTGAATCATCGTCGGACTGTCAGATTTGACTACTAAACAGGGTACTCAGATTACTAAATCACTAACAAAATAGATCCTATCATGGATGTAAAGAGCTCTCAAATTTAGCATACTATTTATCCTGTCTACCTATTTTTCTATTTAATTAAGTTATCTTTTCTTGTGGCTTTCTTAAGGGAAGTATTATTTTGGCGATTGCATTTACACTAGTGTTAAGGGAAACCCCTAGGAAAACCTTAACCGTCGCCGTCAAAATGTCCTTAAGATATTTCATGTGATAAACTATTTTATTTCTTAAGATACTTCACATTTTAAGCGATTTCATTCTTCTTAATACATTCTATAACTCAAGATATTTCAGGAGTAAGTTGATCTAGAATACAAATAGATGGAAACTTATAGTAGTGTATCGATAAAAATTGAGTTTAAAAGATCAGTCTGATCATTTACTACGATGAAATCAGGGCTTAGCAGATATTTTTGAATCTCTAATGTTTCCACGGCGGTTAAATCATGTATTTTATCACAAGTCTGAAGTACACTCGTTCTATTTTCGTTGCCAACTCTATGATCTGGTATCTGCGAAACCCTAATTTCATCGTAGTAAATGAACAGGTTAACCTACTGCTGAAATATCTTAATTTATAGAATGTATTAAGAAGGATGAAATAGCTTAAGGGAAAAAATATCTTAAAATGTGAAATATCTTAAGAAATATAACAGTTTATCACATGAAATATCTTATGAACGTTTGGCGGTGATGGTCAAGGTTTGTTACAGTAGTGTAAATGCAGCCGCCAAAAAAATATTTTCCCTAAGACAGACACAAGAAAGGAAAAAATAATTTGATAGAAAAATAGCTAGACAGGATAAATAGTAGCTAGCTTTAAGAGCTCTAGCTTTGTATCTATGATATGATCTAGTTTGTTAGTGAGCAAGTAATATGGTTAGCCTTCTTAGCAGTCAAATCTGACAGTCCAACGATGATTTAAATATAAATCGAAACACGCCACTGAGTTTTATTTGTGAAACTGTGTGATAATTACATAATCTTTTTATTTGCATGATGAAAGAGTTCCACCAAGTGAGAGCATCAATAATCCACATGATATATTCATGTAATGTAAGTCGAAATGTTCAGCTATTTAGTCAATCGCATGTGGGATTAAATTAGCGGCCAGTAAAAAATATCATTGAACTCATCTACAACGAATGATTATAATGTGTATCACGGTGACCAAGTGTTGTTGTCAAGAAACCGAAAAAATATTATCTCTCGTAATCTATAATCTGCAGAATATGATAATGTAATAGACTTGCTTCTGACAACGTGAAATAATTTCTCATAGGAGACTCGTGGGCGGTATATATGTTGTTGATGCATCGCCGAAAAAGCCTGAGCAAGATGGATGACCCGCCCTGTCATAAATTTGCCTGAAGTTATCCCCCTAACGGGGCGAATTTTTGTTTTGCCGCACATATTTTCCCAGCTAGTTTATGTTTTTCCTGCATCTTCCAGACACGCAGAAGAAAAATGCGCCTTTAGATTATGCTAAAATCCTTACGGAAACGGTGATTTCGGGTAAAAGGAATAATGCGAAGAGCTGCAGGAGAGGATTAAATATGTCTGGAGTGATTTGTCGTAATCCTTTTGGGTTCTATAGGATTGAGACAGAGGGATGCAAACTATCGAAGAACAAAGGACCTCCCAGTCTGAAATATCGAAGACACGTGTCTGGAAGTCATGTACGCCGTTTCGTTCTTTTCTAAGACTAATCAGTACGATATAGGTATCGGATAAAGAATGGAATGTATACAGTTTCACGTCTATGCAACAGCTAGTCTCACTGACAAGCACACCGCAGATATTTTTCCAAGTATATCAGCAGAGGAAAAAGTATCGTCAAATTATCCCGTTTCCTTGATAGATACGCTTCAATTATTTTTCGAACCTAAAGCTTGAATCAAAAACAACAAAACAATTCTGAATTAATATGATACTTAAAATACTTGGGTTATTAAATTTATTAATTTTTCAAATATTATACAAAAATTGAGATGACCTTAAATCTTCATAATTTACAATATTTCCAAATATTGCCTAAAATGAACCAACAGTTCTTAATTCCAATCATAATCTTCAATAAACTGATACCATAATACTTGAAATACAGGTTTAACCTGCTCGACACTATTTTTAAGAGACCAGATAGCGTGTAATTATATATCTGTATGATCCTCACTCAGCTAAAATTTCATAGTATTTGCTAGTATTCAGCAGAACAACCGTACACCCCGCGCGAAACGTCATTCTTTTTCCGAATTTAAAAATGTGCTCGTCATTTGTATCTCGACGTACACAGGTACACACAAACACTGGCGCTGCTGTACCTAGATATACGAAAGACATGCGCGCGTTTGAGATTCGGAAGAAGAATGGCTTTCGCTGGAAAGTTCTGGATTAGTTAAAACGATTGTCTACTTACTTTAGGGACAAAGCTTCTGACCAGCAATCAGAAGAGTTCGCATCCTACAATGGCCAAAGTTTTTCCCCTGCTTCTAAATGCGTACTTGTATATTAACTTCCATTTTGCGGATAGCAAGTAAATAATTGTCATCTGAATGGTTTAAATTTGATTCTAAACATTTTAAATGCATTGGGAATATAGGTTCATAAGTTAATAAGTCGAATGTTCTTTAAAATTCCATAGATTTAAAAAATGAATCCATACTGTATGTTTTTTAATGGCAAAATATGAGGCATCATCTATGTCTGACACCACATGTATAGTAGTAGTGAAAAATCCGATTTTGAATAAATTGCTATATTCCATTTATTTATGAAACCCGGTAAAATGGGTATATTCCAACATTTTCCCACAAGCTAGTCTTTTAGCCGCCGGTGACAAAGTGTAACGCCAGGTGACCGTAAAAATGCAAATATCCCCAGCCGTAGCCGACTAATAACAGTAGAGTGTAACCGTTGTGTTCGCTTGTTGTATGTGGATATACCGACCGACCGACCCACCATACGCACTGACCGTTTTTAAGTTATGCTAAAATATTGTAATGAAATGTATCAGAGATGCATCTCCGGTCGCTTTTTGCTCGTGTTTCCTTCCGGCCTCTAATTACGACACTCGTTAATTATCTTATTATTATTTGTCCCTAATAATATAATAAACGAGCCTAGCATTCAGGAGAATGTAACTGATACTGGAATTACGGATGGATGACAACATGAAGGCATATCTGTGGAATGTGCAGTTGTATATAATATCGTATGGTTCTACCCAAGGTTCTTCCTATGAGAATCGAGTCTGTAGATATTTGAAAACTATTTAATTAACGGAGATCTACACATATTTTTACTGTGCCCCCAGATAATTATAAATTATTTAAAAAAGACTTCATGAGTTTCAAAAAAACAGAAGTTCTGTTGATTTATCCCTAAAATGATCCGGATCTAAGGATACAGTGCAATGTAGCGTTCCTTCCAGTTGTAGAGTATCATGAAAATTTAATTATTTAAGATTGAGGAAAAAGAACCATGACATATTTTAAATATGGATACACTTATAAAGGCAGTTCTATAAGATTGCTATCAAACTTCTTGCAAAAATGACACTGCAACGCCTCTGTATTGACACATTTTGGTCACATGAAGAAACTACATACGTAAACAAATGTAAAATCATTTTCACTGTATCAGTTTTGTTTAACAAATTAATAGGCAATACTTCAATAAATATATTCGCTTTCATTATACAGACTGGTATGAAGATATAATGTTGAGCCACTAATTGTGCGCAAAATAATTTTTGTCGAAGTGTCAACAACTAAATAAGTGGAAAACTGGTTCCAGTCTCGCAGCAATGAACAATATTTTAGGACTTAAGCTTCCTGGAATATGTTAATACGCTGCTCTAGAGATGACCTTGGAAAAAGTGCTTCAAGCGAAAGCTATCCAGAAATTTAAGAAATATGCACGCGTTCTAGCTTTTCTTTTATTAAATGATGGAAATGATTTCTATTTAGATTATATGCACTACCAAAACCAACCACAACTAAGCATCTTCGTCTCGGTTTTTATTAAATTAGAGCTGCTAACACAAAGAAAATGCGGATATTAAGAAACATTTATTCATTGTTCGGTTCCTGTTTGTGAGCGTCGTAGCTTCGCCTTTCAAGATAAATATTTACAGTGAACTGGCAGTTCGGGACGTATGTACTTATTTCGCAAAAAGCGCCTCGGACAACTCCTTCCCCTTTTTGAATATGAGATTAGGATTGCGTTTACACAAGCTGTTTATCTTTTTAAAGTAAAGCTCTGCCTGGCGGACGGCGAAGTCTCCGAGATTTATTTTTCTGACGGTGGTGGGAGGAGGAGCTAGTGCTTTGGATTTCCTTTATCACTTGAATTATAAAACTGTTTTACAATAAACGCGGAGTATCTCAGACGAATAATCTGCCTGTATCGTTTTGAAGAATTAATAAAGTATCTTAGCATCTATTAAGATTATGTAATTGTTTCCACCACAAATATAAATTACTCCAGACTATCTGTTGCTCTACCGCCTGCTCTTCTACCATATAGTCTTGAGAGGAGGCATTCTAGAATATGGTCTATTTGAATGCTATACCAGCATTTTTGTTGGCGAGTAAGCAAATTAGACAACAACATATATCGGAAGCTCTTCAAGCTTTTTGGACATGGCTAATGGCCATGGAAAAAAAGATACTACCTACTACTTTCCATATTTTATGAAAAGGTCTTATCGGTTTCGAGATGTAAATGACCAAACTCATTTAAGCATGTGTTCGAAAACGGTCATTGATACAAGAAAATCAGCATATTTAATGGACGGAAAATCGTATGAACAACAATTAGTATGAATGCTACCCACTATAACAAAATGCAGCAAACGCAACTACAACTCTCTCGATCTGTTCTCCCTGACAAGGGCCATAAATGCTTTCCATGTATACAAAAATGCAAACTTCTGCATATTACTGGAAACGATTCCATAGCAAAGGACGTTGTCTACTGATTTTCCGACAAACTTTTTTAAATAGTACCCCCAACTGTAATTTTGGTAATGTTATTCTAAATAATATTAAAACAGAATATGTATTACGCCAACCTACCTGAGTTTCTTTCTTGTGTTTTTTATGCAAAGGAATTAATTTTGTCGTTCTTTGCTGTCTTGATCGAGTAGCAATTTGGAACAATGCGCTATAAATTTAAAATGGCAAAAAGATAACTGACCGACGGACGTCTGAAAGATTAAAGTTGTTTTCTTGCAGAAAAGATAAACACCCCATTGCGGGCAGATAAAATAAAACCCAATTAGGAATAGTCCTGCTTAGCTAATCCGTCAAATCCTTCTTTCTTTCCAGATAATGGCTAACAGGTAACCATCAGAGCTCAACTGAAAGAACTTCATAATATCTAGGAATCATGAATTTAAGGAAGTCGAAGTCCCTCGCACCAATATGCACATAGATGAATGAAATATCAAGTTCCACTTGGGAAAAAATGTATATGTATTCTTCCCACAGATAAATATCAACTTATTCTTAACACACGCTTATATTAGATTCCCCTGTATGTATGTATGTAACGGACCGTTTTAACATAATTTTAGTCGACTTCCAGACTTCTGATTAATTAGAAAATATGTACATGTTTTGACGTTTTGACAATCCAATAATGTTAAAGAAAATAAAATATTTAAAAAAAAAATTAAAATTTGAATAAAAAATTTTTTGATTTTTTTTCATTAGCTTACCAGTATGTTTGTACCGGAATCTTCTTGCTGTTTTCGGCAACTTCTGAAAGTCAGATTAATTTTAAATTTTACACAATTTATCAAAGACCGATGACAATACAACAATGGTCCATTATTTATTTTTATGAAGCAATACGTTTTAGAAAAAAATGAAAAAACAGAGAATACGTTACCAAATGAGATTTTGCCTACTCTTAACAACTGAATCTGTTAATTTTTATAAATTGTCTATTCTAAATTGAAAGTTCTTTTATGTCGCAAAATTTGTAATTACTGTGTCGCGCACTCTGGAGAGCCAATTCCTCTGCTTTGACACATTTTCGTTATGGCTCTGTATATTTAACCGATAAGCAAATTCTAAATAAACCATTATATTAATTGGCCCTAATAACGCAAATCACATACAACTAACTATGAAGATAGCTTTTAGAGTTTTCGTAACTTGTTTTATATGAACAGATCCATTTATTTTCAATATATGCCTATCTATTACTACATTCTTAATAATATCTGGTATTCGTCTACCTTTTCCTTTTAATTCTATTTATTTTTCTCGTACGAATATTTAAAAAATCTCCTATTTATTTGATTAAATTAAATACCATAGTACGAAGTTATTAATTGCCAGTAATAGAAAAAAACAGAGAGCCAGAAGCAATATAATATATTTCTGTTTTTAAGTAACCGTAAACTATAAAATCAATGCGAATACCGTCACTGGGTAGCTTCGGGGCTGGACCAAGTGTAGCTATTGGAAGGAGCTCATAGAGCACAATCGTGTGGCCCAGATAAATAAGCATTTAACCATAGCCCGAGTCACTATATTATTCCATTGGTCGTCTCTATTTCCTGGTTCGCACTTCGCTAGCAGATTTTGTCATTATTACAGGACAAGTAGCAAATGCGAAGCATTGTATTTGCTTTTTGGGAATGGATAACTTAGATTGAGTAATAATCTAATTTGTGAGGGGAGCTCTACACCACTGGAGCGCTAAGTACCATCCTCTACTGCACTGGAAGCCTTCCAATCTATGATGTACACAACAGTGGTAAGAGGAATGTTTGAGTTCACATTATTTTTTGCCATAAGAGTTAATGCTGAACTTCGCAAAATAGTATAACGAAGTATTTCAGTCTAAGCGTTGATCTCTAAAACAACAGTTTTTTGTCCCACTGCGAGACAAAAGCCTGATATGTGCATGGATATAACAGAAGATTGGATTCAAACATACTCGTATATATTAACACAACAGCTTATTCTCAGATTGTGAAATCTCAGCCAAACACTATAACCATTTGATATAAAGCAGCGAACGCAGGATTTCTAGTTTTCTCATTTTTAACGCCATAGCTAGGTACAGTGCACAAGAAATGCCTAATTGCATCAGTGGATCCGGTTAAAAAGGAAAAAAGTATCAACCGACTTAGCGTAGCTAGAGACCGTATAGAATGCCACTGTAATTATAAAAAATAACTGAAGGTTTCCTAATTGCCGTGGCAGAATGTGTCTTGTTCTACTTTTAAGATCGTTCCCCTGATAAAAATATCTAACCACGGGTAATTATAGATTTTAGCGGCTCGAAGAAAGATAAATCGTATCATCGTGAAAAAGTGGCCGCCAGGTGTTGTTGAGGTCCTTTTTGAATTATACCTATAGAAACGAACGTAACGGTTTTTATTAGCAGAATTTATATGCTCAAATGAGGTTTCCAAGTGGGAATAAGTATGTACACGGTTTTTATGTTCTGTACTGTTTGGAATTTTAGATTCAGATAATTCCACATGCAACTTGGATAATAGACAGGTATCTGAAAATACTTGTTCGTCATCCATCAAGGAGACCAAATGATGCATTTGCAATTGGTTCTTCTTCAGAGTCATGAAAAAGCTGAGTCATCTTTGGTTCAATCAACTTAGACTAACTAATAATTTTTTTGTTTATTAATAAAATGATTTCAGTTGGTTGAATCGTAACTTGCGACAATGTGTAGTGATTTCAAGAACCTGTAAAATACAAAAAGTGAAAAGAACTTTGGAAAAGTCTCATTAAACTCTACAATTTGTAATTATGAATACCGTGTATAAAACTTAAATTAGAAAAGGCAGACTATGGATTATTATTGAATTCTGTTTTTTCATAGATAACCTCACATCACAAAAGCAGAGAGCTTATGTTATCCCAAAGCACTATTTGGGAATAAATTTATGTTCACATTGGCATTGGAATGCTGTAAACTTTATCAATTGGGTGATCTACTTCCGACAGCTCATCCCATTACGATGAGACTCTCCAAAGGTATGACTTTTAATAGTGTTCGTTGGACTGATGGTCCTCTTTGTTATTATATAGGACAGACATTCACCAGGGTGGAATCTGTAAATGATAACAAATCTGCCATTCTTCTCCGATTTACCAAACCGAAGGTCTTTTGTATGTCAGGCGCTGATATGGTCCTGCCAGGACATGTCATTTTTTATGTTAAATCCCGAAAGCTTGACGTAAGATGTACTGTGCATCCCTCCATCTCCTCGGTTGGCAGACCAGCGTGTGTTTTCTCAGTGAGAGTAGTTGTTTGACTTTTCTATGCGCTGAACAGAACCCTTTTTGTAGATTTCCAATGAATAATTTTTTCAATACCCTCGCCGACCCAAATATATACATGTTTGAGAGTTGAGATATATATGGGAGCAGTTTTCAAATATTAAATTGTTATTGGAATTATTAGAACTAGAATTTTTATCCAATGTAATGACATGTCTATTTTAAATAGAATTTCACTCATTCACTTTTTTGCAAATGGAAAAAATGTGAATCACAACCCGTAAAAAATAAAAAAGCATTTTATTCGAACATTGTATTGCAGTAAGGATTTCTGAGCGCTCGTAGAGAAAAACGGGGTAAGCTGAGAGCTTAGCATTTTTACTTTTCTTTTCATAAATAACCAAATCTAGAAAATGTAGTTGAAGCAATGTTTCAATAAAAAATTGTCAGTGACCATTTTCCAGAGGCCTCGTTTTTAAAATATCAGTATAAATAAGTCAAGGGTATTTACACTTTTCTCAACAATTTTGACTGATTTTTGGAACCCAAATGAAGAGGTTCCCTTGTCCTCATATAAGCTTTAGCCGATGGTATACCTTTGCACTGTTCTAAATTCGTAGCACACTACTCGATCCTACAAAACTGTTTTCTAAAACCAATATTTGCACAATTCTGTCAAAAGAGTCACTCAAAATTCATCTCCAAACATCACGCACAGTGGCGCTGTCCATCGGCAACTCACAAAGTCAACCGCCAGGCTAAAGGCGAAACATCCAGGTCTCATGCATAGTAGAGAACATACACCTAAAATCTGTCAATGTGGCAGCCTAGGGTTCTTATAAACTTTCAACGATGAATCAAATCGCTTGCTTGCTACTTCTACTAGATTAATTATCAAAACGGTATTGATTTTTCTGGGGAGCACACCTAGCTTCGTATTTTCCATTTAAATGAACCGAGAAATTGCCAAAAATTAGTACACAATGTCCGGATTTATACGCTTTCAGAACCCATATTACCAGAAAAAAAGTCTCCTAATTGCCTATAACCCGCTGAGCCCCATTGTAAGTGCCACAAAAGACTTTTTAATAAAGCACGCCAGAAACAATTTAATAAAAGCCCAGCCGGCAGTGCCATATAAGAAAACTTTTATAAAATTTACAGTATCCCCAGAAATCCCATGTCGGTTATGAACCCCGTTGCGGTATAATAAACACATAAAATCGCCAGAAATAAGGATATATTGAGTGAGCAGTCGACGCAGAAGTTGCAACAAACGCTTCGTATATATCTTTTATGACGGTTCGGGGGACGGACTGTTAGAAGTTGACTATATGAGGGAGAAGCGAAAGGTTTGATTTTATGTTTTTTACAAAAAGAGTAACGATGGAGTAAAAATTGAGATTATCTAGTACTGACGTTTGGCGAGTAGTTGGATAAACTCGCCTTTCGTCAAAGTCTATAACAGATATTAAGCACATGGATAGACCTAGGATGGTGAAGCATGTGAATTACTGAATAGCAGCCATCCTCCGTTGTAGTTAAGAGTAGGGGTTAACTGAGAAAATATTCACGTCAGAAGAGTTGGATGTCTAACTAACTGTCAAGATACAGTACGTATTGAAAGATTTACAACTTTTTTTTTATAGATAACCTCTCACAAAGGCACAAAGCCTATCGCGCTCCAGATGCACTGCGACATTGACCTTGAAATGCTGTAGATTGTATTGTGTGTGCTATTGGGGAACAAACTCCTTGACAGCTCATTCCACAATGCCAAGGTTCTCCGAAATAACGACTTTTGGGAGAGGCTTGTTCGAGGTGTTGGAAGTTCGATCTGGTGAGGATGTGTCTGCTGAGCCCCTCAGATAGAAACAGATCGGCCACTTTACTCAGATGTTCCAGACTGGAGGTCCCTTGTAAGGTCCAGAGCATACATAGATGTATTGCTCACTAATGTTAAAAAAATACAATTTTCATGTAATGGTATTTAGAGTTCGGAGCTTGTAGGTGGAAAAATACGTTCAATCTTATTTTTCTTCAAAAAAACTATGCCAAAAAATCAAACAGGCAGGAACAGCAGTTCAAGCGTAAGACATTTTTCAGGTGTGACCTCAAAGTGTTTAGGTTAGAGTCTTATATCCATTACTTATCACAACTTTCTTTTGATAATAATAAGACAGTGCCAGCCGATCTGTCTGTGGGAGTTTTTATCAACGCGTTATTTCAACCCCAACAGCTTCACCGATGTTTTTATCGGGCAAGGATATGTTGTGGGTACATCGTACATTATGCTGCAAAAAAGTACCAGAATTTATCCAAACTTTCACGGTTCGGTATGCACTTGAGCCGTTTCTGTCACTGAAACTTGGTGACCACTTTGTCGATTCTGATGAAGTTTGTGGAGGAATATGGGCCTCATTCATCCTCTAGTGGGGACAGCCCCCCAATGCCTCTCAATGGGTACGTCTATGAAATATACCCCAACTGTATCAGAATGTCTTTGGTCAAGGATCGTCACATATTTTGGAGGAGCTTGTGTCCACCCCTCGTAGCTGAAGTGAAAAGTCACGCTCGGTCAGAGATGACAATATATAGAATCTTCCGCTCGGGGATATTGGTAATTGAAATATTCCTGCTAAAATATGGGCCCATAAAGCGTGCACCGTTGTCATGTTAAACACGATTGATGCCCTCTTCCAACTCTCCCGAAGGACGTTCGGGACGTAAGTCGTCCAGTTTGGGCGGCATTTAATTCGTGTTTACGCTTGACCGAGGCCGTATATATCACTATATATATATTATGACGACTTTTCTTGCTATGGGTTGATTTGGTGCTCAGTAGATTTTATTGAAAATGATCTATGAACCCTGCAATCCACTACTGAAGATATGGGAAGCGTAGTTCAGAGAAAATCAGGCGAATTTATATCTTAACAAGTTCGGAAATGTTTTATTCGTTAGTGTGACTACATATTATGTAGTATAGAATGGAATAGACTGACGCAATACTAAGAGGGGCAGGCAAAGCTAAACGCCACGAAAAATTTTTTTTTGTGGTCAGGGATGACGAATTCGAGATACAACTAAAAATATTAATATTAAAATGATTTTAAATAGGTTATTAGAACCATAAGTAAACAAATCATATTTCTATCAATTTTCCAAATGATGATGTGGATACGGTATTTAACAACTAAAGCTTTTAACTAGTAAAATGAAATACACCAATTTAGGATGGATTCAAAATCTATTTCATAGGAACAGACTGTAATTTTAAGATATTTCACAAATACAGCAAATCTTCCAAAAATTTTTAAATGGGTTTTACTTTGTGATGCTTGAAACAATAAACTTAGTTACTTCACCCCCGAATCATAGATATGCAAATTTTAGAGTCCTCTTAACTGTTCTAGACGTTCTGATAAATATCTCGTAGGCTGTCGAAATTGACAGTAGGTATCTTTTTCAGTCTGATAATTTTCTGGTAAATGGTTTTTTGAGTTTTGTTTTAATACTAAATTCTTCGCAGCTCATAACAAGCAACAGTACTAATATAACTTCATGCGCAAGCCTTTTCTTAAATCCTAAAATATATTTGGCCAGTGTTGAACTCAATTCAGATTTTTGTTTGTTCATTCCAATTTATAATTATTATCTAATTTTACTTGTGTAATTTTCATTAAAAAAAGGTAGTTATGGTCGTTGAAAAGAATCAATATCATAAATTCTTATGAAATCCTCTAATATTAAGAACGGCTTAAAATCATTCGACACATAGTTAATGTAGTAATAAATTTCTGATTGTTTAATACCGGAAAATGTTAAAATATTTAAATCTTTAAATGTAAGCCCAATAAGCCTTTACAGCTGATAACGGTTTTATGTAACCTGGTTATTTATAGTTAAAAGTCGGCTTGAACAACTGGAAAGCATAAACAAAAATGACAAATGGGAGTCAACCTGTATCATATATTATTGACAAAATCGAAAGAAGCTCTTTGAGATTATTCACTGCATATAAAGACATCAGATACAATTAATGAACAAACTACAAAACACATCAATAATATAAACCTTTTCATAAATCAGAATGTAATCGTATCATACAGCCGGTTCCTGGTATGTTTAACCAAAATAAAACCGCGATTATTGAATGACATATATCTGGTATATTGTGGTTTGTATAACCAGGACCAGTTGGAAGGAACTATTGATTCTCTAAACTGTACCTGGACGGTGTTCGACCGGAAGAATTTATATCAAACTCCTCTGTCATTCAGTCATACCACTATTAGACATGTGAGTTAATAGATATCTAGTGTATGTACAATCTATTTTTCCCTCGCAATCTCCAACTAATAGCATACATCCGTCTGGTGAAAACCATCAGTTTCTGCTATCTGGTGGTTCGCATCAGCGAAAGAAAGAGGAGAAAAACTCTCTCATCACTTATGGATACTGATGGTCTGGACAATGAGTCGCCAGCATCGCCAGCCACCGCCACCTTGTTAGTTGCTCACTAGAGAGCCCTTGTTAAAATAAATTGGGCGAGCCGATATACACTCGTACGACTTTGATATGGTGTGCCTCAAATGGATTAGCTTTCTCTTCTATGGAAACGCGGGAACAGGAAATGCTACAATGTAACTTCTGAAGGGTATTCAGTAATTTAATCCGATGTTCCTTTGAATAGACTATCTACAAATAAGTAAATATATATACTCAAAGTCTCAATGCAAACTGCTAGTTCAGTATTAATTAAAGAAAATATTCTTGGTAGCATCTTCGAAAATATGTACTTCCGCCATATATCAACCAAGAGGCAGTTTTTGAGTCTACTTTCCCAAAACAAGTTGATGGTCATTACTGAGACTGAGTTGGCTCGTACGACTCCAAACTGAGGAGGCTTGGGTTTTTCTTTCCTGGAGACTCGGGAACATGAAATGTTACAATCTAACTTCTGAAAAGTATCGGGTTTCCTGTCACACGATTCCTTGAGGTTAGTCTATCTACAAAGAAGTACATACAGAGTTACAGTGTCAATACAAATTTCCTAAAACCGCTTTAACATATAAAATGTATCATCGATGATAGTGGTACTCAGCGACAGGAAGAATACAGCATTCGGCTTTGTTTTATCACTTAGTTGTGGTACCAAGTTCATTAATTTCGGATTTGTTTAATCATTCAATTTAAAGATCAATATACTTTTTGTTAATCATTTGCCAGTAGCGGTAGTTCAACCACATAATAATTTTATTTGCCAAGATACAGCAAAACAATTTGGAGATAAGGTTCCTTCTTGAACTTCAACTGGGTAAAAAAATTATATTTTTAACTTGGATAAGTAAAATAAGTTATTGATGGGAAGTATAGAATAATATAGAACGAAATGCTTATTCCATTCTCCTATGGTAATTATTTCATGAAGCCAAAAGTTTCCATAATATAGAGAGCTGAACTTTGAACCATACACTTTCTGATTGTCGGTCAGACGCTCTAGCCAACTGAGCTAAGTAGGCGTTCAGATCCTCCGAACTGGTAAAACCCACTTCAAATTTCAAATTTATACTCCATTTTATATTATGTTGACGATTCAGGAGCATCAAACCATTAACATGTTCACAACATTTATGTGATCCTGCACATAGTCATCATTTAACTGGAACAACCCATTCCTGCGGAAGCGTCCCTCCTCCGTGCCCTCTTTGGTCTTTTCGTTTTATTGCAGTGGCGAACCTTAAATTAATGCTAACGCGGCCATCTAAGTCGGCACTTTCCTACAGCTTCTGACGTGCGCGAGGATGTGTATGTGTGAGCCTCATATTACCTTCTAAAGACCTTTCGCCGCCTGAATTGGAAGACCGATCCTGGGAGTTACTGTCCTAAATCAAGTGGCGTATCCGCCAGGTAATTCTACAATTTTACAAGAGGCATATCCAGACTAGCCTTCTGGTATTGGTCGTTAAATGGATCGAAATTAGAGTACACGTTCACTTTGCACTTACAAGGTTTCTAGATTTTGAATAAAAAATAAAATGGGTAGTTGATTATTTGGCCTTGAGTTAATTAGCTTAAATACAACTGAATAAGTACCCAAAATCAGGGATATTGTGCAATCTTATAAAGTCCCGAATGTTTGGCTTCTTAAGTACGCTTTACAACAATAAGGATACCAGCAATATCAATTTATGATTTACCAGCTCTATACAGTTCTGAGGTGTACTGGAAAATGTATTTATGGATTAATTTCAGATTGATAATATTAATGTAACTTAAAAACTTATGATTCATTATATTTTTCGCTGGCCGCCAATTGAAACCACATACGTATTAATTAATGTTTACTGACGTTTCGATTGTATCAGCAGCCCTCATCAAGGTCTTGATATGAACTACTATGAAGAGCTAGAACACAGATGATGCATTTGCATTGTGATTACCGAGGCAACCGAAACGTCAGAAAAGATTCATTAATATGTATGTGGTCGTGTATTGTGGCGTTTTTTTGTAGCGCATTGAAAAGTATTGTCATATCATTGAAGATGTTAGGTAATTCCATAAATATAGAATCATAAGAGAAATGTGTATGAAGAGAACATATGCCAATGAAATCAGGAATTGAGAGGTTACTTTAATATTATTTCAAGTATTTAGCTATAAAAAAAGCCTTGAAGGGGCGATTCAGCTGAAAAGCCGACTAATTTGATAACATTTAGGATAAGGGAGTGGAAAGTTAAACAGGCGGCAATGTATTGAACATTCCAAAATGTCACAACCAAAGCTCTAAAAAGAAATATCTTAAGTAATGATATAAATACCTAAGCCTTATGGTTAAAATATCTTGCTACGAATCTTTTCGTTAGTCGTCGTTACTTCAAACTAATTCCAAAAGAAACCAATCCAAATTTCTTCAATATGAGGAACTGAAATTCTGATATAAAATTCAATATTTCAGCTCCCATCCAAAAGAATGTTATTATAAAGGACTTGAAAATAATATCTAACTAATAATGAAAGGCGGCCACATATTTGTACGTGTGCGGCTGCATTTGAATAAAGCCTTAAGTGTCCAAATATTAAACGTTGGTAAAATTGACATTATTTTCCCGTTTCCAATGTTTCCGTAGCGCCAGTGGTTTGCTACTATCACCGGCACCTTATTGAATTAATGCCTCCCCGGGCGGTCACACAGTTTCACGTTTTATAAGTCACAGAAGACACTCAAGTGGTTCGCCAAACTTGCGTTTGACGGGATACGATCTGGAAGTTATTGCTACTTAGAAGTAGCCTTTATTTGAGAGGAATTTGATAGACTGAGAGTATGAGAATCGGAAGCAATAGTGTAGCTACAATTTAATGCCATGCACCAGATTTTTACGAACGTACTAGAATAAATTATAGTTTGAGGAAGGCGATTATAAGTACTGCAGAATTCCTGAAAATTTTAATTCGCGTAGATTTAGGTTGAACATCGTTCAAAACAGCACCTTACGACCATTGAGTGTTTGACATGGATAATAGGTTTGCTACTGATTTGTTTTATTTGTAGGGTAATACTTGTTAAAGGGTGTTATTAGTTTTGTTTAAACTAACATTTTTCTGTGAGATTTCAGTATTTTTATATTTCAGCTCCATCATCAGATCAGCGTAATTGTACCAAATCATTCTCATGTATGAGTTGGCAATTACAGTAAGATGAAAAATGGATGAATCGAGGCTAACATGAACCGAACCTAAATACCTCTTTCGATCATCAGGCTATTACACTGAATAACTCAGTCTAACTGTGAAATTATCTGGAGAGATTGAACAGTCTTGTAAACAGCTGTAGCTGCTTCATTATAGGAACTAATGATAATCACTTTTCTGTTTATATTTAGTCGAGTACTGTTGCTGAGTATGAATATCAAAAGATTCCTTTTTGTACCTAAGCGGGCTCAAGCATTATTTTCTAATGAAGAGCAAATAATTTTATAATGTAATATCAATTTCATCTCTGAAATCCACACCTAACTCAACTTGAAAATGCTGAGAGAGGTTCTTCGCAGATCAGAATAAGGTTAGCCTTTCCTATTCTCTCTATGTGAATGTTAGCATGAATGAGGCGAAGTTAGACCTCAAATATAAAAATACCCTAATAAATCACATTTTCTAAATTCCATATCCGAAAAAAGTATGAGCCGATACTTTACGATGAACGACGATAAACGCGAAGGCCATAGCTATGAAATCCTATGGATATTTGAGATTATCCAACGGATGGAGGGATAAACCGATAATAGATCAGACGCATAAAAAACCTCACAGTAGTTCGACACTTTAAGCTTTTATTTCCCACGCACGCCAGTAGAAACAGACTGGGAAAATATTGTAATAATAACACATTTCGAATTCGAGATTTGGTTTTCTATATCCCAGTCACGCAGTATCCTAGCTACCCAACGGACCTATAATGAATACAGCCAGCGGCGCTGGGAATCCTGGGAATGGATTGAGCAGTCCTTCTGCTTCCATTGCAATCACCCCGACATCGGGATATTGTCAGCTTTACGTTATGATCATTGTACCGTTTTCCCCTGAGTGACATACATAAAATAAGTAATGCTTAATGACGCTTCCAAGATCAACAGTACTCTTCACATCGCTAGAATACTGCTGGCATGTGTGGGGATGCACCCCGAAGCACCCCTTGGCGCTTCTTGACAGAATCCAGAAAAGAGCACTGGAGGTGGATGCACCTGACCTTACAATAGATCTGCATGGTCTGGAACATCAGCAGGCTAATTTGTTCCTATTCTATAGCTTATACCATGATAAATGACTGTACAGCAGACATTAGAAATGCCTAGCGGCCGCAACCACACCAGGTCAAACTTCACACCACGAGAGTGGAGAACTCAGCGTTGTGGAATGAGCTGCCGGGAGTTTGTTCGCTGATAATGACAGTTTGTAGCTTTTATTATCTTCTCGCAGTCCAGCTGGGGATTTTACAGAACCTGAAAACTATATGAATGTTCGAAAATATAGAAGCAGCTAAAATTTGTTAATATGAGTTTAGAAAGATCAACACTAATAGATTGGATAAAGGCGTCTCAAGGTGAACTCTTCCAAATTCCTATATACTGGAAACAAAGGTCAAATCTTTATGTATAGAAAATGACTAAGCTTGGAGCAGCGGTTTGACCAAACTTTGTGGGCTTGCAGAGCGAAGGAATCAGGAAGGAGGAGGCAAAAGAATATCGGTAGAGAAATTCCAGGACATGAGGTTGTATTGTAAGAAGTAAATTCTTGCTCTGTTTGACCTGAATACACGGAATCTTGCCAGCAACAACGCAAACATGTCTAACTGACTGTATAAGTTTTCTCAACAACGTTGACATCAGGTTAAACTTGTTTACTATCAGGAGTAATGGTTGGTTAGCAGTTGAGTGTCGGCTGTTCCCTTCTGCTTTTAATGCTTAAGTATTTCAGCTTTCCTATTCATAATAATTAACGTCACTCATCTGGAAAAAATGCTGAAATACAATACCAGAAACTTAGACTTGTTCATAATTTCAATATATATTATTTCTTTTCTTCAACGCTTCAACAATTTTAAAATATAAAAAATTCGCTTTAGTCACTACAAAGATTTTGTCCTAATAGTAATCTCCAATCCAAAGAGTCTGACTGACAGACCGAGGGACAAAAAATTTCCTTCACTCATCAATTGGCGAAGGAACTGCAATGGAACACATATTAGGTTCATAAATTCAAATTATTCCATCAGCGTCACGCTAAATCAAGGATTCAGTTTTCCTCACCGTGCAACTTCATACATAGAACGCAATTTCTCTTGTAGCTAGGAACGATTTATCTCGACGTTTCTAACGACCACTAGCAAACTTTTTTCATCTTTCATCACCTACCCATTGTGGCGCCCCCTACTTGCAGGGCTGCCTCGCTCCATCCCCATAACCACATATATTTCATATATACTTTGCTCTGATGTGCTGAATTCATACATGTGAATGTGCAGCTTATCCGGGGTTAGCTTCCGACCGCCTTTTTCGTATTTTACTGCATCCTTTACCTTTCGCAGCCGGCTGCTCTTCAGCTTGTCAGCAACAGGGGAGAAGTCGTAAAATCAACAACGTTTATGGGTTTCAGGAGACGCTAGATGGAGCAAACCGGATATCTTCTGATACTATATTTGTATGGCAAGTACTACTCAGGCCTTTAGATTTAATCCTGTCGTTGCCTATCTTATTGTAATGACAATTTTAAAAATTCTACTTATTACTACTGAATGAACTTTGTTAACGTTTCGGCTTCCTTGGCAGCCTTTTTAAAATAATTATGCCGAGCACTGACAAAATTGCTCACAATCTCTAATTATGTTCTGTAGCAAAGTGGACACAGCACTAAGCACGTTTCAGAAGCTCAACTCAAATAACTAGCAACTTCAAAGTCTAAGAACTTATTGCTGATCGTCTACTTTCGAGACAAAAGAGGAAAAATCAACGGTTAAACGGTTTTAATCGTTTGAATTTCTTTTTTTATTATTTACTCTGTATATTATATACTTATTTGCTGAATATGAATTGTAAACCTCAAAAATTTTCATTACATCGTTTTCTAAAACTCAATATGAAAAAATATAAATATTAAGAAAACTAATATAAAAAAGCTGCACAAATTGTGTCCTTGATATAGTGAAGTTGAGTACTGTTCATTTCAATAATTTATTTCGAGGTATTCCGAAAATGTTCTTTATGCACTGATAAATTCAATAGTATGGCACTCTCTCTTACATGTTGCATGTCTCATAACTTATTCTGAAAATCACTTTAAATAACTAATTGCATCATGTTCTACCTTTCAGAACTAATTACAATAACTAATAGCCTTCCAAAATATCATCTGTTGAATGTGTCGCGTTACATGTCAAAATTAGAAATTAATATTTTTTGTAATGATCATAATTCTACATACTTCCTACGTCTGAATCATGAAAATCCAGATTACAACTTCTTGCAGATCTGCCGATCTACTTACATAATTTAATGTATATTTCTCGATTCGAGCTTTTGGAAGGCAATCAAATAGAACTCTCCATGCGCAAAAGCCACTGTAATCAAATTGTATTCAATGGTACATGTAATTAAAAATAATCATTTTCTTAAGGAAAAATCTCATAGCTACGTTAAAATTAGTTTAGCGAACCTTTGAAGATGTTGCTGAAAAGGGGCGCTTAAAAGCTCGTGATGTATTAGCGATGTAGATTTAAAAAATCTGCCTTAAACTTGGAGCTTATTTAAAAAGCTACACCACCTGAGGATATTAAGTTTAAGGCTACGACCCCTTCCTCCCTCACCGCAAGCCATCGAGTCAATTTATCACTCATACTAAAAGAAGTCAAAAATAGAATTTGAAAAATATTGCTTGAGGGATGTAAAAATTGAGATGGCAAATTTTTTTTCGAAGGAAACTTTAAATTGCATCTGCTTCAAACATTAAGATTGCATATGCTTTTACTTGTTGAGAATCTTCTATCATTAGGACTAAATTGTGTAAACACGACGTAAAGTTGCACAATACTCTTAAAATATTTAACTCATTCACCGCAAGTTACATAGCTTATATTACTGATTTTGCTTATGGAATCCACCTTTCGCTAGGAAAAAGTTATTCATACATGAGAAAATATTAATATACCTTGTTTAGATAGATACTATTATTTGTATTTATTGAAATTGTTATGCGTACTATCTCTAAAACATTATGCCAAAGCATGATAAATGAGATGAATAAATCGCAAATATTTTAGTCACACAAGCATCAGAACACCTAAGCGTTCCAATCTCTACAACCAGTATCTATTTAAATATCAACACAAGTTTTTATATCATATGAATTGTGTAATGACGTTGATATTAAAAGCTTTAAAGAAACATTTTATTTTATTATTTTTAGGGCACTTAAGTAGAGGCTTGTTTTTAAGAAAAGTTTTTACTTTTAATTTATTCATTTGCGTATCATCATGAAAATGCATCTTTTTAAAGAAGAGCATCCCATAATAGTCTACATAGGTACTAATTTGAAAACGTGACCTAGTTATCCTTGTGACAAGTAGTGAGTTAATGTTGATGTCATTCTATTTTGTCGAAGGCTATGGAGGTAGCCGAAACATCCATGGAATTCGTGTACTAATCATATTATGTGGTTAAAATCATCAGCCTGGATAGGTTTGAGAAATCAAATGTTATCCAAAATACTTTCACACACAATAAAGTTTAGTATTCTTACTAAGGCACCAGTCGCAACCACCGTAACCTTAAGTGATCAACAGGGTAATTTTTCTTTACCGCCTCCCAAAAGGCGTTTTTCTTCATTAGATGGTTTAATTTTTCCTCACTGCATACATAATCAATTGGGCATCTTTTTCTCGTGCCATAATTTTCATATTTAATTTATTTCTAATTTAAATGTTGAATTATGCATTCTTCCAGGGTGTTCCTTAGAAGCGTTGCATATTCAGCAAAACCAACGCGGAAAGGAGGGGTGAGTCTTGGCCTGTACGTGGGAGTGAGTTGTGCAGCTTGGTATTTGACTTTATAGAACTTTTCTCAAAATGTATTCTCATTGTCAATCCAAAATAGCTGTGCCATAAGTAAGTCTTATATTGAATGTATTCTTTTCTTCCATGCACCACAATAGAGGCAGCTCTATTTCTGTACTGTTCTAATTCATCCCCCTCTCTCTCCTATCTATATGTAATAGACAGAGTATTATTAGTGACTTAAAGAATGGAAGTCTCCCAAAAGCATTCATAATCTACATAATTATCCAAATATACTATTTTATATGATAGATCATCGTAATTGGATGAAGAGCTTGTAGATTGTAAAACAATAGCTTTTTCACAGATGGTGTTATACTACTCTTGCTTTTATCCTTCTTCTTTCTATTGTTGCCACTAAGTTCTTTATCCCAATAGTTTATTGAATACATTCTATGCCGGAATATCAGCACAGATAGATGCTGTTATAATTTTTATTTCATTTAGACCCCAGTGTGATGAACTGAAAATTAATAGACTTGCACTTCCATAATTGATAATGTTTGCTTCATTACAGCGGAAATTCTTTGGTTTCCTCCTCTCTCCATAATAGCTGTAATTTATGAATAACTGCTTGATGGCATAAGACACTCTCAGATGCCCTGTTGTCAGATTGTGAAAATATATCAAAATCTAGGGATGCCGACTTTTTCACTTCGTGAAGTCATGATTTAAAAAACTGGAAAACCTGGACGAATTTACAAAAACAAAAAATATATTTTCCTACCGAGGAATGTATTATCTCAAAAACTTTCAACTACCCAATTTATTCAAAAAGCAATTGCTCCGGTCAACCCCATCGGTGGCAGCGAAAGAAGAGTAGTGGGGTCATTTGGTGCTTTATCCATGTATGCCCGAACCCGGGCGGGTATCCAGACGCACAGCACGGTCACCATTGGCCGTCGTCTGCACGGAAAATCCTTCTTCCATGGCATTCTCGCGACGTCGAGGTCCCGCTTTAAATTGTATGAAACATACATGAGCTCTGCCCTCCTTGAATAATATTCCCAACCCCGTAGTTTACAAATGAATACAGCTATTGAACTTACTTATAATATCAATGCGATCTCCTTCTCTGTCGACGTTGGGGTTGGCCCGTCGCTTCCTTCTCTCTCTTATTAGGAACCAAATCTAAGCCTCTTTCCACCGCCATACGGAATGGCCATATTAACTTGATAATTAGGTATGTTATCGGACTTGCAGATGAGCCAAAGGCATGGTGGATGGAATAAAAAGTGTTCTGCCCCCTCTTTGTGCCAAGATACCGCTGTATAAAATTGAGAAGGGTGTCGTTGATGCCACATTCTGACGTCGGACGTCGTCGTCGATGGGCTGGGTGCACCAGGTCACCTCCAGGCTGTTTAAAGTTACCTTCCACGTGATCTTTGCATTCGCATATTTTCCTCGTGTCTGTCCGAGATGATCTATGCACCACAACCTCTTTGGCATAGCCTGGTTGACATCTTCGGAATTGTTAGGCACCAGGGTGATATTAGAAGGATGCATTAGTCAGCAATGACGATGTGTCCACATGAAGCAGAAGGAAATTGTGATGTGCTATGAACATTATTATTTTTTATTATTATTTTGTCTGTGTTACAGTGAAGTATGTGCAAAAAGGAAGTGAGGTTATATGACGTGGGATATAGCGCCATCTTGGTGAGGATGTCACAGTTATTATGTGTTTTCCTTGTCATTTTTACCGGATTTTTACTTTTTGCATTGTATATTCATTCGCAAATAAGCATGATAGACCATAAATAATTCAGACAAACTTAGGTCACATTAGGACAGGGGTCACCAAATGACGGACCGCGATCCAGATGCGGTCCGTTGAACGGGTTTAGGTCGTGTGGACCGCGCGGAGTTCTCATTTTCGTCAGGTTTTTTGCTTTTTAGTGTATAGTAGGGGGTGGTTACTGCACTTATTTTCAATGCAGACCGCCATAATAAGGTAGAGATTACCAAGCGGACACAAAACGGAGTTAATTAGTGACCCTGCATTAGCATTTTGCATATACAGGTCAAAGAAGTGAAATATATACTTATGTTTCTTCATTATGAATATAGGTCCTAATAGTACATCAAATTGATTTTTTTTACACACACAGATACATAGTTTCATAATAAAACGTGTTCAAATTCACAAAATGGCGGATTTTAGTCTATCATTTTACCCCTCCTCCTCGCAGACTACATTATGTCACCTGATTTCATGTCAACTTCGTAGTGCCCCCTGAAAGCCTGTAGTACTAACAGAGGGCGTTGTCGCATGTTGCCTACTGTGAGGAAAACCAGCATAGCGTTACATATATTAGGGTACACTTAGGAATATGCTAGGTGACACAGAAAGACTTATACCTTTTTTGTTGATTGATACATGTTTGGCTGCGTAGGAAGAATATAGGTATAATAACCGATTTCTTTGACATACAGATTTAAGATGATTGACTTCCTATTGTGTCGGAAATGTGCCCCTTTTTCTTCTATGCTTGACTTCTAGATGTGGTTATTAACATTAACATTGCCTGGGTCTCAAGTATTGATGATAATTTAATTCTTTCCAAAGGTTTATTTTCCCATTCGTTAGGAGAAAATAATTTAAATCAAAATTATTTGAAGCCCGCCTCCTTAACTTTATAATTGTACTCAATAGTTTGACCGCATATTTCTTTCTATCAAATATTGGTACTACTTACTCCTGTCTCTGATGCATTAATGTTCCTCATAGAAACTATGTCACGTAAACAGAATAGCAAACTTTGCGTATACCTGGCTTAAATTCAGTTTGGTATGATTGCAACTCGTGCGGACACCTCAAAACATTTTTATTTGCTGGACATAACAACAAAGTTCCATGAAACATAAGAAGGACATGTAGTACATTTTGCTCAGGTTTGCCATCAAAACACATTTCTCGCTTCTTCAATTTCCGTGAAGTAACACGGATTTACAAATAATATGTACTGCAGATTTTACGAAAATCATTATTTTATACTTGAAATATGCTTACCAAATTGCATCTACTTGATTTTCAAAAGCTACATACGTGCAGTATTGCTGTATATAGAAGATATACATAAAGAATTTTCAATGTGTTTATCCATAATCTTGTAATAATTATAAGGATCTATGCCTCAGAAATAGCAGGTGATAAATGTCAAGTGATTTAAATTCAAAATTATGAATAATACCGCTTTCAAGAATATAGCGTGGAACACACAGACCTCAAAGCAAGCAAAGCGATTATAAAAACGATAAAATAAAAATCATAGTTTGAAAAAACTAAAACTTTTATAGTTGATCAAAAGTTAAAAAATATTATTCTTAATATAAGAATAAAATGATTAACGAGAAGTTTGATGTTGAAGTGGTAAAAGCGTGGGGTGCTTTGTACTACATTTTCATATTTACTCTGCATTTTGAAATAGAACTATTAAAATTGATATCAGGCACCCCACTCTCTTACCACATTATTGTTGTTGTTGATCATTTTATTCTTATATTCATTTATTTATTAATGAATGTATCCTTGTACTTTAATATTTGGAGCTGCCGGAATTAGACTTCTCCAATGGATCTTAATTGATGGGTCTGAAAGGTATTATCTCAGTTTACGGGACCTCGGGTGAGTCCCGAATCGTTATATTTCAAATATATCTATAGATGCACATAAAGCTAATAAAAGTATGTTGAGAAGAAGTATTAAATACTATTCATATCACCTTAACTGGTAAAACATTTAATTATAATGTTAATTGGTATCATCACTTCTGAACGTATTGCATTATAAAGATAAATAATGGGTAAACTTATTATTGTATTGTAATCTCCTTAAGAGGTATGCAAAATTTAAAATTAATCTGACGGTTTGAATAGGGGAAAAGTAGATTCCGCTACAAACGTACATACATACATAATTATATACACGTGAAACTAATAAAAGTGTGTTAAAAATGAGAATCGAGTATACAACGAACCAAGTGATGCATTGATTTCGAAATATTTGCATATATTGCTATAAAAACCAAAACAGACATGTTTAAACTGATTTTTGGTTCATTTCGTTTCCAGATAATCTACAGGTGTATCTGTTTTGCAGACTACATATTAAACACCGCTCAACTTCTCCCAAGTGGGATTCAAATGACTGAATACACAAGAGATTAGCGATAAAACAAATAAATGAACCGATTCCTTATTGAACAGTTTTCTTTCACATTATATTATTGCACAGTCAAACCATCAACATATCTGCATATATATTTCCTGTATTAGGCATGGCGCCTGTCATCAGTACCGTCCCCATGGACGTATGGGAACCGCCAGCCGGTACCGTCTCGACGGTTATCTCGGCCGAGATCAGCTTTGAGACGCTCCCGCCACCGGAACCCGTGACTTATTGCTCGCTGCCGTAAATCGTTTTTATCTGCAAACCGTCGCATTGTTTTGCACGTGCATTTGGTGTTATTGTCCACTTTGTTTTATATATTGTACTCTGCGTGAATAATTCTGTTCGCTGTCACTTGCTGCTGGAATTCCTGTTCATTGTGACTACTACTATTGTTGTCGATCAGCGAAAGGTCCTTGATTATTTAACGAAATTTGACTCATCCATTTTAACATAAAGCTTTATTATAAATATTACTCTTTGATATTTCAGTGGCAAAGAAATCATGTAACGTGAGACATTGATATTCATAGGTTTCATTAATTAAGTGTAACAATTTTTTTTAACTAGCTTTTAGTTAAATGCGCTAAAATGGATAAAATAAACTTTCCCTTGAAAACTTTTACTTCATTACACAATTTATATGATATGAAAGCTTAACATAGTAACTGATGAGACGGGTTGGTGTCAAACCAACCTTCTGGAACGTATTCTAGTATTTTTTATTTAATTTATCCCACGTATCCCAAACCTTGATTCATACTACCTATGATATACACTTTTTATGAATAACCACCCACAAGAACCACCCATGAAAGTCAGAACGCATATTGTGCTCCAAAAGTGCTTAAAGCTTAAAACTGTAACTATTGGTGGCCTTCAATTACATGATGCTGACATTCTGCGAACGAATGACTTTTAAAGATGCCTGTTTGAGGTGTTGGAAGTTCATCTGTTGAGGTTGGGCCCCCAAATATTCGTTGAACTCATCGCAATTGGTGTTCGAAACAGACCGCTACAAACATTGACCACCGTAAAACCTATAAATACGACACAGAAACTACAACCAGATTAGAAATTGATTCTGGTATCATTCGAATTGTATAAACACGAAATTTGTGACTCACTTTCTCGTCCTCACCTCAGCGTCAACAAGAAACATATCTTTTTTCAGGTTATCAGGCAATCAGGATTTTATTTCAACCGTGCATGCTTAGCTGAAGGATGTTCATGGCTATTCATCATTTCTTTTTCAATCGTGTTGTTGTTTCAATAATTTATTTTCCGACTGCGATTTTGATAAAGTTCTCAGACAATTATCAAATTATCTTCAAGCCACATTTTTAAATCATTTTCAAGTTCCGATCGGTCTTATCAAAATATGTTTGGCAGGGATCCATTCTTTATTTAAATTCCAAACTTGTACATGTCTCAAATTACTGATAACTCTATGGCGCAATCAAAAAAATATGGGGCTTGCAGATTTCATTTACCAGACATCATTTTTGCGGATCTAGTACTTCCTCTTCTTGTCTTATCATTTGATATATATCAACGCTACTTTGTTGACATCTGGAATTTCTAATGAATATTATATCTGCTGACTAGCCTCCGAAGAAGCTCAAATATAATATGATAATAATATGCAGAGCATATATATTACGGCGAGACTCAAAATAAGCCCGATTTTTGCCGATTTTTATATCGAACACTAGACAAGCCCAATAGAATCATTCTCATCAGGTCAAACTTCAACTCGTCATTGTAAAAGGAGCTTCCGGTGCATTTATCTTCCAATAGTTCCAATTTACAGCATTTTAAAGTCAATGTGAATAGACGATTATTATTTCACATTTATGACGTGCGAAAGGCTTGCTCCTTTGTTAAAGGTTATCTATTAAAAAGATCATACCTACTAATACCAAACCTAGCATGTTGATCTCTATTACAGAGAGCTGATGTACTAACTACCTTGTTAACACACGATGTAACCCTTTTTCCATCGGAAAGGAGTCAGAGGCTTCGAACTTTTCTACTGGTACATCAACGATATTAATTTGTTTCAAGGGTGTCAGAAGTTTATAGTGACCGGTTCAAAATACGGGATGACGATGATTTTCTGGATACTTTATAACAGCCATGTTACATTTCGTTACTGCTGAAGTATCAAATCAACATTTACGAGTATTCTGTGTAATAACTTTCAGAATGGCTGCGCAGCTTACCACGTGTAGATCTCGATTGCGACATTCGTAATCCCAGTTTGGTCATTCAACTCCTTGTGCAGTATCGAAATGCCAGTCAGGCACGGTGATTCGGGCTTCCCCGTGCTTCTAGCGTGGCGGACGCTTTTATGATCCGCTGGGCGCCGTCCCAGTAGAGGCGCGTTCACCACGTACCAACCCAATGCCAATTTACAGACGTACGCGGCGGTTTTGCGGGCGCCACAACCAGCAAAATACCGTTATTCCACTGCTTTTTGTTTATGCCGAAATATTTTCTTTTAATATTACTACGATTTTTTTATGCTCTCTCTGAATAAATCACTGCATTTATTACACCGCTTTTTTAGCTTAATATAAACAGTTGCTCGTTGCTGGACTTCCAACTCTGCAGTTACGCTTTTCCTTCATACCCAGCTGTTGAACGCATCTATAAGCCCCTAGAAGTATTCAAGTCGTAGCTTATTTATGTAACCCACCTTCTCGCGTATAGGTATCAAAAATATTACTATAACTCCATTATACAGTGTGTTGTACATGGACTTCTTCTTTTAGTGCCATATCAGGTGGACCTGATGTTAGTTAGCAATCACTATGGCGATCTGTACTGTTTCAAATGCTTCAAGACGATTAATGGTTGCTGCTTTTAAGGTCCAAATATCTGCCCCATATACAGTATAGACCATATGTAGCACTTGATCATTCTCTGGCAAAGCTTTAAATTTATAATAATAATAATATATTTAGTTTTAGTGACATTTATGCTTAGACCCATTTCTTGTGCCATCTCGTTGACCAAGTCTAAAAGACGTTGAAGGTCCTGGAGATCATCACATAAGGTTGCGGTATCATCGGCATAGCGAATAGTATTGATCCGTTCATCGTTAATCTTAACTCCGCAATCCTGGTCATACAACGCCTGTCCAGAATATAGGTTGAACAACAGTGGAGACAGTATACATTCCTGCCTCACGTCACGCCGAATCTGGCATTCGTCGGTTAGTCTTCCATTGACCCGAACCACTGCCAAAACAGGTTCTTAATAATGCGTATGTCTCTGTCATCAACTCCAGTACTCCTCAATATATCTATAAGTATTTCATGTTGTACCCTGTCAAATGCTTTCTCATAAAGCATACGAAACTGTCTTTGCGTTGATCGCGACACTTTTGAAGAAGTATATTTAAGGCAAACATTGCTTTCCGGGTACCAAGAGCGTTTCGAAAACCAAACTGGGTTTAGTCCAGATCACTTTCACATTTTTTGCGTATCCTTCTATGAATAATGCTAAGGAATACTTTTAGTGTGTGGCTCATAAGGCTTATCATCCTGTTATCACTGCCTTTTTTTGCACGTTGTTTTTTAGGCAATGTTATAAACACGGACTTCAGCCAATATTCTGGTATTACTTATGTGATGTACAATATATTGAATAGTTTAACTAAGATCCCGATGTTGTCTTCATGAATCCACTCCAAAAGTTCCACTGCAATATCGTCTGGTCCGGTTGCTTTTCCAGATTTTGCAGAGTGTATGCTATATAGTATTCCGGACTTTAAAATTTCTTCCACGCTATCAGTGATGTCTGGTTGGTCTGATCTGTTGTCATCAAATAGTTCAGCAATGCATAAATATTTCACAAAGAAATCTGGTACAAAAAAAATATATTTTTTATAGATTATCGTTAGAAACCATTGTTCACTATTGCTAACTTCTTTCTTTGAGCCGAAGCATCTGTTACAAAAACGATTTCTACGATTTTATTTTTTATCTATTCCAAGTGTATATATATATACACATATATAGCTCATGCTATGGGTCAAAACGGTCACCTTATACATATTAGTATGGGATGTGTAACAAGCAAAATAGCTCGCTTTTTTACAGGTTTCAAAAGAACTGACCCGCAGAAATTCTTTAGCAATAACGAAAATTGGTTTTTAACCATTCTGTGAAACATCAAAAGCAGCCAGTACATCTCATCGAGTATCATGAAAATATTAGCTTTGCTATTAGGATGTAGGTCTGGCGACTCTAGGATCTTACCACGATCTTCCTCTAATATTTCAATAGGTATTGATATTCGCGTAGGTTTTCAAATACGTTTTTATAATCTAACTGATCAGTCTATTTGTGTAGATCCTCTGACCTTATAATATGTCGCGTTCTTTTCATATAACCTCTTGATAGAAATATCACGGACACCATTAACTTTGTGTTTAATTGTCGCCTGTTGGTAATACAGCATTGTTCACTCAGTTTGGCGTTATCTATCGATCTCGCGGCCAGTCATTTTACGATGTGGACACCGCAACGTTTCGAAGCGTGAATAACTTCCGCAGACGCGTTCTGATTGGTGGATGCAAGACCGGTTCAAACGACCGTGTCGCAATTACCATGGAGGAATTCACAGACGATGCCTTACTTAATTATTGTCTTTATCTTCAGTCACCGTGGCCAATTTGATAAGATGAGACGCGGACGATGTCATTGGCGTACGATGTTTAAGTTAACTAAGTAATTTTTTTCAAGTCCAAATTGTTATAAATGGAGGTTGTATCATTTAAATAGCTTTTAAAAATATAACGTACATTATTATTTACAAAGTGGACTGAAAAAATGTACCCCAGATGTGTATTGTTCATGTGAAAATAATTTTATTAAACTCTGTCGTTCGCTATTCATTTTTGTTTTGGAATTATAGTATTGAATAAATATGTGACAGTATAACTTGTATGGCAGACGCTAAGCTGGTTCTACTTGTAAAAGTTAATCTCTTTGTTCTTCTCTGAATATGAGCTTTCTAATGGAGAACAATAATTATTCCAATAGGGACATGGTGAACCTACACAAGAAACATATTATACATAGAAAGGTACATACGCTGCAAACAAAAACACTTCTCTTTCAATGCAGAATTACCTTAATAGGTTTTTTATTTTTTGTCTCCTGAATGTTTGTCCCTGTACCCCAACTGACAGATGTTTTATGATGAATTACACTGTTGTATGTTAGATTATGTTCTCATAAGACAGACACAATTGCTGTTTTGGTGTAATGCTATATTATTTTTGTTTAATTTCAATCTCACAGCCATAGAATTGCGATACACCCTAACCATTTAATAATAGTAATTAGAGTTGCAATTACATGAAAAAATTCTGGAGACAGTTAATTGACTAAAGACAGGCTGTATCAGGTAAGTTTCTAAGTGTAATTTTGTTGTTTATATGTTGTACTTTGCATAACGTTGAAAAAGCAATTGATCGTCTTTTTTTTAAACACTAATATCGAAATCCAATTTACATATCTTATCTAATCCAATGCTACCTCGATAAAATAACAACACGGTATCTGTTAGCAGAATGTTGTGATATCACCAAGAGCAGGTGCAGCAAATTGCACCTTGTTATTTACGATTATATATTCTCTTTTCAGTGACACCTTCAGCAATAAACAATTATTTTACAAACTAGGTATTTCCTTCACGCGATAAACGTTAAATTATTAAAATGTCGCTGTGGGCTAAGAACGATTTGTTAATTTTCCTGGTATTTTAGCGTTAACGTTACAGTTACACAATTTAAAAGCATGTTATGCTCCTTGAATGTGTAAGTAAATTCTTAAAAGGAATTCGTTCGATTACATCCAGTTTAATAATAATTAGCCGTTATTGAGAAAATAATAACTTACACACGACCATGCGTGGATGTTATATAATGAATGTAATCATAGCTCTTACCAAAAAGAAATTGCGGCACGTGCCCGCATTGCTCGGTGAAATTTTTTTGATAGAAAATTGGAAAGATGTTTCATTGTACTGAATAGAAATTCAAATTTGAAGCATACTTTATACTTATAAATCACCAATGAACTCCAGAAACTGAATGAAATGTACAGTAATTTTAAGATGACATCATTGCTTATCAAAAACACGCAGCAGATAACAATAATGCCAATTTTGTGGAAGCTGGCGTCTTCATTTGTGACGGTCAAAATGTCAGTAAAGGTTGTTTCGGGCAAAATCTTTTCAGTTAAATGCCACATGTCAGCACATGGATGTGTGTGAAAAAAATTCTTTGTGGCGTTGACACTGGGGGTAATACTAGCCCAGACTTAAGCCTATTTTTTTTTGTTATCTAAGTGTATACAGATCTAAGGAACTTTCCTGGACATGGTCGCATCCGCCCCAAGCTCATCATTTATACATGTCAAGACTACTCATAAAAACGTTTTTAAGAATAACGTAGCATGCATATATTTATAGCTCTGAACAATACAGTTCTACAAGATTATATATTATATATAATGTTTGAAGAATATAGTCGGGAAATAATCATGGACTCTCCTGATTTCTTATGTCGTCAGCTTGCCGCAAAACTAACTGATAGACCTCCTGCAAAAGGGACAAACACGACATACCGAAAACAACCACGCTAAATAAAAATGCTAAGCCGCCGCTATCAAGTCCTCAGATCTCCCCCTCGAGCACATGAACTGTGTCAAAGGTATTAATAACAAGAGTTAAAGACAAGAATATGCGAAAACGTTCCGGGAATGAGTGTAACGCTGTTTTGATGAATAAGTGTTAGAGACACGCACATTTCGATTTAATCAGGATGGAAATGACAGCATTTGCATACGGTCTCGTTATTTCTTCCATGGTTGTTAGGCACTCTTCATTAAGCCCTCGTTTTACTGTTACGTTTGGTGATAACAAAAAGTGGTGACTTGCGTTTTTCGTTCCCTAGCTGAAAATTGCCCTGCCTTCAGATATAATTATTTAACATTGTTTACAAAGCCTTGATTTTATTGCTATAAGATAAAAGCTTACAATTTAAGTCACAAGTAAAAGCCGTTTTTTTATAGAGCGTTTTGCTTTAGTCATTAGAGTTACGCCAGATTATTAAAATTGGTATACAATGGTACAAAGACTACCTAGGTTAGTTTTTGATTAATTAGTTCTTATCACGAATATAAAACCAATCGAATATTTGCCGAATGGAAGGTTAAGGGAAATCCCTACAAAGCCACAAATCACCGACCAAATTTTTTGTGCCACAAGATCTTCTATTTTTTAAGGTGTCTGATTCATTAAGGCGTGTTGTCATTCTTCAAGTTGGTTTCGGATATATTGAAAAATCCAGTTTTGCGTAACGTTTGCCTAGTTAGTTTTGCCTATTCTAGTCTAGATAACTAATGGAGTCTGAGATTTTTTCTTCTACTGTAAATGAATTTTAATGGATGAAATTTATATAGTGGAAGAAGGCTGTTAATCCATTATAATTTCACATATACAAATAAATCCTCAGACGAAGAATATGTGCTTCCATTCAAGTATATCCTTCTATATGCGCAAAGCTATAATAATTTTATCGTAAGAACACTATATTTTTAATCATATAGGATTAAATTAACTAAATATTTTCAATTCAAGCCTGAGAAAGTCTTGGAAGTAGGAATACCAAAATCTTATATTGAGTATATTATTATAATCTTGGCACAATGCATAATAACTCCATTATAAAATTTTGTTCGTCTTAGAAGAAGTATTTAAGCTTATTGGTATAGTCATTCGGTAATTTTAATGAGCTGTTACCAAAATCACTGATGGTTCCTTTATCTTAAAAAGAATAACCAAGAACATATCCAAACCGTACCAATGTGACTTATCTCTCAGCTTTCTTTGCATTATATAGTATTTTACCCAATTCTAGCTTGAAAGTTATTGTACAGATAAACATAGAATATAAAAAATATGTACTTGACGTCATACGTCCACCATTGGTAATGGAGCCTAATCATTACAACACCTACCAAAATATGATCCAATAAATAGTTCATATAAAATTGATGCTGAGCAGATTTTAAAAAAACAGGATTGCTGAAGATTGACTCTCCAAATTCACGTCGAAAAATAAATATCAGCCTGAAAGCAAACTTCCGACAACGAACATTGAATTGAATTTTTTCAAAGATGATTGCCGATTAAACTATGCAAACTTTACCGACCTTGATCAACTTAGCAAGTGTGAATAATGCGTACGTTCTGTTCTGATTTCATTTCAGCTGTAATAATAATTCGTGTACATTTCGATAAAATAATTATTTTTTTCAGAATTTAATTTAACGGGAAACTGAATGTCTTGTAGTACAAACTCCCTAAAGCTTTATTTTCACTCATACCTTGCAAACTATTACAACAGAATTTGATTCTGTTCTGATACAAACAATGTTAGAGGTGGATTCCTATTTATGGAATATAATTTCTAAAATGTTATCCCGTGATTGTCTTTCTAGCTCACTTTATATTTTTCATCAACCTCTAATTGAAACTACACTATTTATGTTGTTATTCTAAATGAGATATTTTGGACGTATGCCCTTGTATTATAAAACTAATATGATATATGAAAACGATGAATCTTCCGCAAAAAAGAAACAGCTAAAAATGAGATAACATGGTTGATACAAAAAAATTGAATGAATGAGAGCTGCACATAGAACTTCAATGATTTTATGCTAACAATTTTTTTGTGGATCAATTCAAGCATGGAGGAGACATTATTTTGAAGAAGCATAGGTTCCAACCAAACGGCTCTTGTACTTGTGCTTTTGTCAACAGCCTGTATTTTTACCGTTCGACTCTCTATGAATATTTAAAAAGCCCACAGCCTACTTATGCAAATTTGGGCGGGTGCCCTATCGGACCAGATGTAGACACGCCGTTCCATGTACAAGTGTTCCAATGAGAAAGCATTGAACAATATATTAGGAACATACAAGTTACATTAGTAGAATGAATAATAGATTAGATTCGTTATATTATCCGTCTCTTTGTTCTAATGAAAAGGGCTGGTACAGTATTACATACGTTAATAACGACATAGGAGCAATAATAGATGAGAAGGGTATACTCATATCTATTTGCTCTCTACTATCTTTCGTAGAACTATACTGATGCGTCTTACTAAAAGACCATGTTTGCGTGCCCATGACAATACGTAGAATATCAAGAACAAGTCCCATGCTATTTGTTTTTGTGCTTATTGATAATTTACATCCCAAAAAGAAAATAACTTAGTAAAGTGAACGTGGATCACCACAACATGAAACATAGACTGGAAGACTGTACCGGCACCCCAAAGAGGACTGGATGCTCTGATCCTAACAAGTACAAAAAATTACTCAAGTTTACAGTGTATAGATGGTAGAATGCCAACGCCAAAAACTTATAAGGTATCCCATCTCACCCGAAACCCCACTCCGTCTTTTCTTGAAAATGATAAATGTCCTCATAAACATGCAACAACTAATTTGGAGCATATTTAATTTTTTTCCGTTTATGACGTATATTGGCTACCACTGAATCAATTTTTAAAAACCGTAAAGCTTTTTGTCCTCGCATTAGTAATAATATAGTATCAAAATTTCCTCAAATTTTAGAATTATAGAGGGGTCACAGTTTTTCGTGATGTGAGATTTAATCATGTGGAACACAATATCTCGAATTAGAAATTCTTCGCGTTTAAAATACATTCTAGCCCATTGGCACAAATCTGACAGAGCTAGGGCGATTACTGAGGCGTAATAATCCAAGATTCAATCGTCCCAATTATGCATAACCTACCTGAAGAATATCTTCACGGTCTGTATATCTCGATGAATTCCATGAGCTGTTTTCGTAGACGCAAGTTTTGCATATTACGCAACCTACATGAATTCCATTAGAATCGTCTAGACATAAATGCAAGTCCGTCAGTAGTTATTTAAATTTTTATGAATTCATCAACGGCGTACGATGGGTGAAAGCAACAACTCTGGATGATCATTTGTTTTCTTTGCAGACGTAAACATGCCGTATTTAAAACGAATAAAGATGCTGGAAGCAACCTTGGAAGGAATTTCAATGTTTTAATGGAAGATCTGTACAGTTTCGTCATGGAATCCGATGTCTACGAAAGTCATACATTGTCATCATGTTTTTGAAGATTTAACAGATTTGAGGGCAGATAATATGAAACTGTCTGAGAAGAATGATAATTTGGCATGCAAAAGATTAAATATAAATGATCAGTAACAAAGATTAATGAGTTTTTGAAACCAGACATGTGCTTATTGTCTTATTCTAGGGGTTAAAGTAATAACCCAAATATTGAAGTGTGATAGAATTATTTAACCAGAATTCATAATATTGCTTAAATGTTTAGTTTTAGTTACCTGATCATGCAGTAGATAAATTAGCAGTCTTGCAGACTACAATATTTCATGATCACAAAAAAATATCATAAGATTCCTGATCAATGCAATAATTTTTTAGCTTGACCAATAAGAGGATATTTATTAATTTATATGGTTAATTTCTGAGTTGATACTCAAAACATATCGCTGAAGAATCATATATCAAAGTGCTATTTTTTAAATAGCAATACCACAATCACAGAGGATGGTTTTACAATGGTTCTCAGAAGAATTATCATGAAATGTTTTATACGAGAAATTCTTTTAGTTTACTGTGGTTGGAGATACTCAAATCAAAACCTGTTATAATATATAAATACAGAAGCCATAATAAAACTGCCGTATTGCCATTTAAATAATGATTGCTGTGACATACAATATCCGGTAGCGATGGATTAATAACAAGCAGCAGCCTATTCTCCCTGACAAAGTAGTTAACTCATCTCAGGTTTTGAGAAACTTGCCTCACATATTAATATATCCCATCCAGTCTTTATTTGTAAATATGAAACAAACCAGTTTTAATGACGAAAAAGATGCAACAAGCAAACTGTCTAATATTTTGAAGCATATAGGAATAGTTGCAGTGATTGGTAGCATTTGTTATCGCTGACATCGAAAAACGGCTATATTGGAAGATATATCAAACTTATGTGTATGTTTTATACACGATTTGGGAATGTCTGTCCAATATTCACATCCACTCTCTTTAAGTATCACGTAAATGATAAAAAAAACGATAATTTTGTGACAATCTGAGACTAAATCAGAGTAACTGACTAAGCAAAACCATTGCTGGTTTCGTATTTCGAATAAACTAATAATTATAAAGGAAAAGTTTATTTGTAGTCGGTAGGATCCAATGCATAATGTTAAAACTAGGTATATCTTTCATGTACAACTCACGTCAACCTTAGATAATATAATTCATCATAGATATAACTAATCCGGCTCTTCTCCCTTGAGACAGTCGATCTTTCCTTTGCACCATCCCCAAAACCTTGTAAGTGCGTTTTCTCTTTTCAACAGCACTACTTCAGCTCTCTGTTCGTTCCTGAAATATATTATCCTCACTGTATCCTCTCGGTAGTCAGTAGGTTGGATGATGTAGGTGCTCCTGCTACCCTGTTCTATCTCGTCATCGAAACAGCTCAGGTTTGAAGATTCGTGGCAGAAGTTTTCGTTTTTGTAGAGGATCATCACTTCCTGGGGCAGATGGCTCGATGATAGTATCTTCAGTATGCGATCCTGCAATAATATATTCTAGCATAGTTGAAGCACTTAATTTCTATGACCGACTTGTATGAAGGCGCCGATTGACGTAACAAATTTAGCTTGGACAAATTTTCAATTACTGTGATGAATTATTGTTACTATTCGATAAAACAATGTTATGCTGTTTAAGCGTTCCAGGTCATTATGCAAAAACTACTGCTTTAGCGGCGAGCTTGTTGCGTTGCAGGGAGGTTAGGAATACCTTTACCTTTTAGTCAAATTTACTGTCAGTCAGTGTCTATCTGTCTGTCGAGTCTCATGGTCCAAAACTATACAGAAAGTGTGTAAGAGTGTAGAAATAGAAGAAGAAAAGGAAAGGAAGGCAGGAAGAAAGAAAAGACGGGGCAGGGCATGCAATGTGTGATGTGTAGAATGGAATAATGTCTAGGAATTTTTTTAAATGTACTCATTGATTTTGTTTAGACCTAAATTGTGTTGACCACACTTGACTTTAGTCAAGTTACCTATTCGGACGCGTCGTTTATTTTTGTTCACAGTGTCAGCCGCGGCCCAGAGTGGAACAGAGGGTTGCCCTTACCATAGTAGTAACGTAGTGTCAAAATTTGAAACACAAAATTGAGTGGAAATTCGACCGTCTCTGATTTTTTTTTGATCAATGACTTGAGAGTCCTACTTATTTAATTAAGAACTTTTTGATTTAAAATGTAATTATCTTAACTTGTTGGTACATCTCCTCGAAGTGCGAGTTATCTGCATCTCCCGGTTCCATTTTTTGGTCGTTGATGTCAACGTATCCTCTCTTGCGACACAAATAGCTATTGGTTGTGGTAATGGATACGTCCTTCTTCGAGATATTCTCATCCACCATCTTGTCTAGAGGCCATTGTTCCCGTTCGATTGATTGTACTACTATGTTGGACCTTCACACTAGAGATTTTCAATAACATACCTACATTTTCAGCGAAATATTTTTTGATGTTACACATACTCTCAAAATGGTGACAGTGACATTGCAGCGTATGATGTTGTTACTAGTTTCTAGCACCTGACGAGAGTATTGTATAGATCGTGTAGTGCTGGACAATTTGTTATACAGTATGTCAAGATCCTACTTTCGCACAAGTTAACACTCATTTTAATGATATCGCATTTTGTTCCTTCTATTAGCAATCAGAAATTAATATCCTATAAGCTAATTTGCTAGGTAGTACAATTTTCTTAATCAACTGTACAAATAATGGCGTAGTGAGGTGAATCATCCAGCGACTTCACCTGGGTTCCTCATAAAAGATTCATTGGCCAGAGTTTTCATAGTCGTTTGTTGTCTATTCCACGTGTAGGCTACGTAGTTGATTAGTGTGACTTTCTAATTTCGTATGGTGTCTATTGGCTCTTTCATGGTTGGATGTTGATATATCTGGGATCTTGAGGTCCGTATGCAATGTATGGTTGGATACATGCCATGGTGCATCCGCGGTGGTTCGGAAAATTTTTGATTGAGATCTTTGTATGATGACTGTGTTCGACTTACTGGCACAACTCTAGAGTTCTATTCCATATGTCCATATTGTTTTCATAACAGTTTTGTAGATGAGCAGCTCATTTTCAATTAATAAGTCTGATTTTCGACCAATTAGCCAATTGATTTCTTTGATTCTCAAGTCAATTTGCTTTTTTTCTTCATTATATGTGTTTTCCAGATCAGTTTCTTATCCAAGTGATGTCCCAGATATTTGACTACTTCTTTTTGCGATATATCGATTTGATTAAGGCTGACTGCAAGGCAATTACCTTTCTTGAGTGTAACGTTATATGCGAGGATTTCGATTCGTTAACTTCAATTTTCCATTTCTTCAGCCATACGCCTACGAGGTCTAGATGCCCTTGAAGTTTATCTGCAGCTGTTCTTGAATCCTCATTGGCTGCAAATATTGCAGTGTCATCTGCGAATGTACCTATCGTTGTGTCGTCGGAGGTTGGTAGGTCAGATGTATATAACACGTAAAGCAAGGGACCGAGGATACTACCCTGGGGTACACCTGATCGTATGGGATAGCGACAAGAGATTGCGACGTTAAAGTCACGCTGATTCAGGTATGATCTCAGCTGATGATAATATTTGGTTGGAAAATTGTTTTTGATCTTGTATAGGAAGCCTGGATGCCATACCCTGTCGAAAGCCTGACTGACGTCTAGAAATGCTGCTGTGAAGTAATCATTATTATTAGTATTATTATTATTATTATTATTATTATTATTATTATTATTATTATTATTATTATTATTATTATTATTATTATTATTATTATTACTATTACTATTATCATTATTATTATTATTATTATTATTATTATTATGTAATCGGTCATCTGTACCAGTACTTTACGTGAAAAGTAAGCTTGGTTAAGTATTAGCAACATAGATGAAACCTGTAATGAGCGTCCGCTGTTTCTATCTCTTCGTTGAAATACTTTAAGTAACTAAGACCTTGGCGACATTGCATAATCCACTTCCAGGCAAGTTTATGACAAGTACCGTCTGATAATGTATTTAAGCATAAAAAGCAGGCCATGTGAAGTATATTTAGTAAACCGGCAATGGTACGTGCAGTTGTAGAATACACACACGTAGTTATATACATATGCTCGTTAGAAAGGTGTGCCTAGCTTATTCAAAGTTTACCATTTAATATATTTACATAAACTTTGTTTTATTCTAGATTTTATTCATTTATAAGGTTCATGGGAGGCCTTCATTACTTTTCATTCGATATATTGATTGATCAATATGCCAATAGGCTGAAAGATGTTTATGGACGAGATCAGTGAGATGGAATTTTTTGTCTCGTATGTTATACGAAAATGTGACGAAATCGGTATTTATAATAATTTCACAGCATTTACATATATGTGTGCAGCAGTAGCTAAGTATCTAATTTACATCTAGGTTCAAAAAGATTTGTCCATTTTTTTTCACTTTTCACAGCATTGCTCCTGCAATTTGAATTCTATTGCCAGGCTGTTAAAATTCTGATTCACGAGTATTTAGTTATTATGTACGATACATTCCAACAATATGAGTCACTATGTAAATAAACAAAGGAAATGCTACCATCTTAGTGAAAAAATCTACTCAATAGAATGAAAAACTCACCGATAGACTACAATAACGATGCCATTGATCAACATTATGCGGACAGCCCGTGAGGTGTAAGGAATGAGACGCGACAGATTAAAATAGATTCTTCATCGATTCATGTCAGGGGCAGCTATGCCTTTCCGTATTTATATTTATAGGTCATGGATAATAAGATTTGCCTATCGTTTTGTTTTTTTCGACCATATAATCTCATATTATTTTTCGCACGGCAACAATACCTAAAATTTTTGAAAGTAATACTATATTCCAAATAATGCCTTTCGGGTATAAAATTTACTTGAAAAGCTAGTAAGGCTGATGTCATAGATATCTCATGTGAAAACTGACTTAAAATGAAACTCACACATTCAAATTAAACTCAAAAGTAATATTGGCAATACTGTATGTGCAAATTATCATTTTTAACTCAATTATAACTTGGTGAATATGCAGGACTGCTCCATCCTGCATAGAAATGCTGTTTTAGTCTCCTTGGTATTCGTTTTGTAGCCGTGGAATGGCAGAATAGCTCAATATTTACAGATATTGTCCACCCGAAACAGTTGAAGATACAGCCTTTCTATTCTATATTTCTTCAAAAAACGGTAGATACACCAAATTCTAATAATTATTTAAAGCAACTAGACTGCATTTACTTATTGCTACTAACTTGATTTACTCAAAATTATATAAGACTTATGCATACCCCTAACTTTAAAATGACCCTATACCACGTACGTTTCTTTAATCGCGGCGTGAATCTCATTTTATTTTTTTGTAGATATTCTACAATGGCTTTCTTCTAAAATATGCTGCTACCAACAAATTTGTCCTCACCATAATTCTAATTAATAGTTATTTTCATCTAGCTAGGTTTGAATCTCATGAAAACAGCGGCGTTTGTTTACTAGGATATACAGTATATCCCGGATATTACACACAGAACTCTTAATCGTACCACACCTTGAGTTAAGTTGAGTGGGGCATTTGCATGTTTGCCTTTTCACTTATCCTGCGATCTGCATCCTGGATTACGTGCTCTATCTACAGAACCGTGAAACCAGGTGCCAGGGACCGTTTGATTCTGATCCTCATCGGGTTAGTGACCATCCTCTGGACTTTCGTCCCTCTAGATTCTCAGAAACCATCAATCTCTCCAGATTATTACCATATCTTCAACCAAAAAAACCTCAGGATGCTCACAGGACAAACGGAAGAGAGATTATTCTAGATAGTATGCTGTCCAAGGAGTTTGGAGCAGTGCCTCCAGTATCACATTTCGAAAGCATCCATTCTTTTTCTGTGTGTTGCTTTAATTGTCTACGTTTCAGCCCATATCGGAAGATGTAGAAGATGAATTACTGAAATAGTACATAGTTTCCTTAATATGTTTGCTGATACTGCTGATATCCCTTTGATTAATATAATGGTATGTGGTCAACGTCACTTCTAACTGTTAAGCCTCACTACTCGAAACACCCCTATTTTTCTAATATCTGCGCTTTGTACACATTGTCTATCAGGTTTCCAAACATAAAGCTTACGCTCCGTTTCCATAAGCGACTTTGAAAATAGTAGACCTCTCCAACGAGTAATTTGCCATTCACGGGAGAACCTAACGAGGTGTGTCCTTGGCGCACGTACTTGGTCCTGCTTCGCATACGTTTAGCATCCGCGGACCTTTGCACCGGCAACTAGATCTACCGTTCCATCAATGGAGGCAAGTTCGGAATGAACAAAGGACATGCGGACCGACCAAGATATGGGCACTTGATGAATGGTTGATGTGAAGACGCCGGCCAAGTCTCGACACACAGGCACCTTGTACATAACAGACCTGTTCAGAATACTTACTGCTTTGCTTTTGTATTAATTTTTGAGGTCTTAAGTTCGTTATATAAGTAAGTAAGAGTAGATGCTATAATATACAAGGTTCTTATTAAACTGGCGAGAAGCTTAATATTGATTTTTTTAAATAGATCAAAATGATGATAAAGTAGAACCAGAATGACCAATCAATTTCCTATAAACTAAAAGTAGCTACCCTCATACACTTTATCATATGTGATTATAATTAATAAATGTTTAATTTAGTGTAGGGAGAGGGAGGTTTGTAGAAAGCGTTCTTTGAATTTCAGCTTTCGTCCCTAAATCACATGCGACTGATGTTGCCCCACTTGAAAATATGTTTGAGCTTGAAGAAGCATGAGTATTGGCATATTTACATATGTTTTATAATAGAACAAACTGTATTTTCGATTTGTTTATATGTTCAATTTTTAGTGGCTATTTTGCATGAAGAGACTAAATTATATACGAGGTGACCTCATGGAATTTCTAAGTAATTATATTATGAGCTAACAATGATAATGATACTTGCCAGCAGCTACGCACTATGAAGGAACATGGATTCGTATGAAGTAGCGAGTCGAACCACTTGACTGAATTTTTGATCTACTTCAAATGAAGTCTGTGAGGGCAGCCGAAACATGAAAAAAATTGTTTTTCATAGTGTAATTATCTTAGGAAAAAGTGCAAAATTGAATGTATTGATCCTATCATCTTATTTTACTATTGGAATACTAGGTAATGTAAAAAACTGCCCCGGGTGAGGATCGAACTCACGACCTTAAGATTATGAGACTTACGCGCTGCCTACTGCGCTACCGAGGCTCGGGAGTTTTTTGGCAGCAGCACAATGAAACCAAAATATAGCATTCAATTATCTCGTTTATAATAATTATAATACAACCATGGTACAAAAATAAATAGAATATCAGTATAGTAATTTCTGCTATAATAGACAACGGATTGTTGAAAAAACTTAATCGATTTTTGACGTGCCATGACAAACTCAATTAACTATATATTACATAGGCGTACGTAAAGGATATCAACGGTGTGAAGCAATGGGTTTAATTTCATAAATTGATATTTTTTTGGTACTATATTAATTACTTTTTTAATGTCGGACCACAACCACGAAAACACCATGAGACATCTGAACGACATGCTTTTTGATTTCAAAACATTACTATATTACACCATTTGAACTATGACAGTTCCAAAAAAGACAAAAATAGATTGTTTATAATTTGAGCTAGCTAAATGAAAGTTATTTCCATCAGTGACTAACAACTACCAACGTTCACCATTACTCTTTCTATCCTATACGTGGGAGTATTATTTTAAAGACTAAGAATCATTTTCAGAAAATTCAGTACAGCTCAGTATTATAAAATAAAAAATTTTATACAAATAATTAACATACCCTCATGTAAAATAAACTGTGTGCCTGATGAAGATTATATCGGCTAGTCTTCTAGATATATCAAGTGTCGATTCAAAAAACAGGACAATAATTATATAACTAAGATGCAAACGTCAAAAGTAACAGTAAATATGTTTGGAAAACTATATCCTTTCCAATTTTTCAGTCAACTTTAACCCAGTTTGGTTAAATAAGCTTCACGGGAAAGTCTTATCAATATTATCTAAACCTACAGATCGGCCATAGCTTAGAGCTTTTTGTCCAGGTTTTCGTATAGTTAACTCTTGAATCCCAAATAGAAAGACATTCTGTTGTTGTCTTAGGATTGTGTTTGCTGCTGTATGTATCGTTGTTTCTCTCATAGCCAAGAAGCGTTGTTCCAAATATGACTATGCATTCTGTCACTTATTTTTGTCTTATCGAGGAAAAAATGCACCATCTGTATTCCATCCTCATCACACTTGTGTTTTATTTAACAAAGCTCTCGGCTAAGAAACATTAGACAATGTCATCATAATTCCACTTTTTATTATCGTCTTTTAAACTTTGAGGTTTTGCTGCGGAAACAGTAGAAACCTTTGTAAAGTTGTTTAATCAACCACTTGCTTTAATTTGAGTAGGCATGTTTGTAAACAATCACAGTCTGACGATGTCACTTAATGTTGGAAACACATGGCACATTTCATACATTTTTCTTTGTGATGCTTATATCGCGTTAACATAATTGAATCAGAATGTTGGAATAGTTCCACCAAATAGGATTCGCGATGTACAATTAATTACTGTATCCTCAAAAATCTCAATAAAAATACCTATTATGAATCAAGCGACATGTAGAGTTACCTAATCTTGTTGCCACGATTTCCTTGGATTATCACAAAACCGATGTAAGAAAATCACACCTTCTATTGTAACATATTGTAAATATCACTGTAAAGAATCGTTCCACAAAAGCACTCCATGCCTGTCTTTTAAACTGGGCGCCGCGTTCAAACTGGAGATATATAGTGCCGGTGAGACCGACGAAAGATTCTATTGACAAAAGCACTGACCACTGGATGTCCCTCACCGAACGATACTTTACATTACAATTCAGATATATTCGAATATTTCAGTTCAATTATAGAATATCACTCTATCGTAAATCATCAGACAAGGTGTGGTTCAAAGCATTGTTACAGTCTGTCTGTTTACTTTGCGTACGGATAACTCGGTGAGGGCCACTGGTATACCGTTTCGACACGTCAAAGAATGGTTTCTCATTTTTGTGGAGAAAAGTGCCTGTTTTTAGTTACCATCCAAGAACGATGTTGTACATGGAAGTTGAAAAGTGAAAGTTTTAATTTGCTGATGGTTCCATAAAACTTGGATGTGTGATCTCTCATTTACCATGATATGTATACTAATACTTCTAAAGTTTAATAATAATCAATGCTTCATTGATTTAAAAAGGAATTCGTTATGTTAGCGATCTTTTTTTATGAATCGACGTCTGAATATTTACGGTATTCTTTGTAAATTGATAATAGAGCAAATCTCTGATTCTTCCTATTCAAAAACATACATTTGGGCATCCACACTATCTGCAATCTATTTTTAGAATAATTTTTTTGTTAGTAAGGTTGATTAATTGTTTGTGAATGGTTAAATATGCAATATTTTTCATATGATTACATGTGCTGCCGTGGTGAACATGCCTTTTCGAATTTTGGGGAGTTCTTTGGAATTATCGAATAGGTTTATAACAAAATATTGCTTTGGAAAATAATAATTATCATCAATTAAAGTTCCTCTGTCTATCATTTTGTAGGCAGTGATCATTTTTGTTATGGACTGAGGATTATACCTTCGACGGCGAAATTATGAGTTGGGCAGTAGCATGTTTTTGTGGACTATGTCCTCTGTGCATGTGTTAGGAAATGCTATACCATCCTGGCGTTACACTTCATCGTACCTGCCACCACCAGGTCTAGTATTCCCGCACTGGTGTTCTGCTTGATGGTACCTGTCACCATTAGATTCTGTATTGCCTCGGCCATGAAGGTATAATCCATCCTTTGTGAAGAAATTTAAAATTGTTTCTTTAAGTACTATCATTGCCAGACATCATAGAGTCAGCACGTTTTACCCGTAGGTATCCATTATGTAACCAGTGTAATATTGTACTTCCAACCATCCTTGCACACATAGTAATTTAGTTTTCTCTGTTCCAATATTTTCACAAATATTTTATCCATTGGTATGTTATTCATTCCGCCTCATATTTAGCATCATTATGAATAAATATTTTATTATTATGTTTATGTCTTGATCACCCTGAGTAAGTTAACAAGGTGTTCCAAATATTTTCCTTTTCAGGATTAGAATAAAAACTCGTGTGTTTAAGTGCAAATATTATAGTTTCTCTTATATGTTTTGATATCTGTACTGCTTGATGGTAGTGTCTGATACAATATCAGTAGGTAATCTTAGACATGTCACACTCGTGAGGTTGAATAGCTCTTGAATTCTTATTGCTTGTTTATGTAATTGCTAAAATCGAAATGCGCTACTGAGAATGTTGTTAGGAATCCTTCTGTACAACTTTGCACGCTTTTGTTTACACTAAAACCATAGATTGGAATTTCTTCACAATTGACGTCAAGGAAGTTCTCACAATTTATATGAAAAATGTCCACAGAATTACTTTAATTGTAATTAAACATCCAATAAAACCATTAACTGAGGTGAGGTTACCGCCACGTGTGTCTAACTACGCAATAAGATGGAGATTCCACAGTTCACGGAGTGTAAAGTTAAACCGAATGAATCCTTAACTATCACAGTGGGACCGCAGCACCCCGTCTCCTCTCATTTAAATGGGCAATTAGCAGCGGCCAACTGAGCAAATTATATTAACGGTGGTTAACGGAACAAATTGACTCCTTTCGGGCGATTGTATCGATGACAGAAGTTGCCGGCGAGGCACAATGCTCAACGCAAACTGTCCTCTTGGGGTGGCGTTTTGGGGAGGGTGAATGGGGTGAGGGCAAGGTCCCAATGCCCTTGCTATCGGACGAGCTGTGAGGGTTTAGTACAAACAGAGGCGTCGGCGGAAGCATTGGAATAAAATGAAGCATTATATATTTAGGTACTAAAGAGATGGGATAAATATTTTGTAGGAAGTGATACATCTATCTAGGATTGTTCGCCGAGCCAGTCACTATAAAGGGAAACAGTCTTACCACTTGCCAAGCCACTTTTTGAAGCCCTATATGCCCCTTCAAAATAAATCTATGCCTACAATTATCCAGCTGTTTTAATTACTCCACCTCCAATGTTCAGTTTTAGAAAATAGAGCAGCATTTTTACATTTACCAGCTCACCTCTAGAATCATGCCTCTTCTCAAATTGCATTACAACCGATGATGTAAAAATGAGCCACAGAAGTTCAAAAAATCATGACGAACATGACTTTTAGTATAGTTGACGCATTGCGAAATCTGTCATTAGACATCCATGTATGAATCAGAGTTCATTGATGATGTAGATAATCTCTGTGCTTTTATGTAGTGTAGAAAGTTTACCAAAACCCCTGAAAGCGATTGGAAGCATTTGAAATGTGGTGCTACCACTAAATGCTGCGAATATCATACCAGCACATCACCAATGATGCTAAACGAGACGCATAATTTTTGTTACTTAGATAATCTCCTATTTTGTGGATAGTGTAGGTAACTGTTTTCAATATCGTGCAGTCAATAGTCACTTGCATTTTTTGAAAACTGGATTTTGATGAATTTCGGTAAAAGCAATTCTATTTATTATATGTATATAAATTTAAATTTATGCCTGAAACCTTTTTATATCAATAACAGATTAAAACCTGTTAAAAATTAGTAGTTTCAGCAAATACACACATAAAAAGAAAATCTTAATACAAGATTTGCTATATTCTTGTAAATATATACTCACGACAAGAACATCTGATCTCACGATTTACTTGATAAGAAAATTATTATTAATTTGAACCAAAAAAGGCATATTTTCGAATTCTATACTCATTTCAAAGAGATATACACTAAAGAAGAATGTAATTTTCTTCACAACTAAGATTTCAATGCTTTTCTAACAAGTATTCCATATTTTGTTTCGATTCGCTCCAGGTAATTCATTCGCTTATTTCTCATCGCCACCTTCGTCGATTGCATTTCAGCGGTACGAGTGTGTCTGTTACTGCGCCCGTGATTTTCCATTGGATTCAATTTTTATCAACCCCCTCTCAGGTAAATGAATGTTAAAAAGTTGTGGTTGTGTCTGTTGTGCGGATCTCATACAGGTGTACAGGTGTTGGTGTGATATGTAAGTTGTGAATATTCTCTTTTACCAGTGGTAGACGTATATCTTCTGGCTGAACTACAGGTACATATTTTTATATTCTTTTTATCTGTACCTTTCAAACTTGAATTAGAAAAAATACAGATAAAGGTAAGAAAGACGCCACGTTGGTACAGTTTTGACACTTCTCTGATTCTTCTTTTCAAGGCTAAGGAACCAACAATAGCTTTGATAACAGGTCATCGAAATTACTGAATGTTTATACTAATAATAAATTACATAATCAAGTTGAACTATTTGCGCCAAAACTATGAAATGCAGTCAACAGTATAGTATTCTTATCGGTTAGATTTTCTCTGTTTTGTGCCAAGATTATAATATGCTTAATCTGAGATTTTGATATTCTCACGTCCCAAGTTTGAATTTAAAATATTTACTTAAATTAACTCTACATGATCAAAAATACATATCATAGCTTTGCGCATATAGGAAGATATGGTATACTTGAATGAAAGCACATATTCTTGGTCTCAGAATTAATTTTTATGTGTGTACTCTTAGATATATCTACAAACGTAATATCGATATCTCTGATGATATGTATCTATATATTTAATAGACACTACGTATTTGAGACATTATGTGTTTAATGGATAGTTGTCAATGAACCAATCATTTGTACACCATGTAGGGCAAGAAATTATATATATGTTTTTGCTTCATTATCGTCATCCGTGTCTCCATAAGCAATATCATGGTAGGCCACGTTCACGCATGTAGCAATTACACTGAAAATGTGGCATATTTTGAAAATAAGTTTTCATTGTAGAATGTGGAAGCGACATAATTGAATACTCCATTCTACGTGTAGTCTATACCAAGAAAATCCTTGCTCAATACGCAAAATTTTTTGCACAACTAAAATAAAGGGCAATTTACTCCACACCTCCATTATAACCAAATACATTTTACACCCGCCATAACATTAGTGTCACCACTCTGAAACAAGAATCAGTCCTAATAACTGGCATTAAGCGTTATTAGTCGCAGTATTTATGGAGGCAAAGTTGTCATATGGCGCACCATTAAGTTTCAGGCGGCGATGGGGAACTGCGGACAGTGGCGGGTGTCGAGCGAAATTCGTGGCAGTTGTGGGGGTGTGGCCGCTACATGATGGATGGGGTGGATTAATTCCGGTTTTGCAGTGGGGTGAGTCGGTGTTTTGTGTTTAGTTAAAAGTATCTACGTGTGTTGCTTCCCCTCTGTTCTGTGGAACTTTGTCTTCCTTAAAATGCCGTATAACTAGTAGAAGCAATTTATATGGTTTATATATGTTTCAAACATTCGAAATTTATCAAAAGTAAATTATTTTCAAAACTCAAATCACTAAGCCGTATGCCACAGGTACAGCAAAAGATCATTTTTGTTATTTGAATGGAAATGTGTGCGACCAAATCATGCCTATTGCCAGATCACGTACCAAATATATGTATTAAATTAGTATTCCGACTTGAGCATCCAGTCATGTTAATCACATATCGTGGTCAATGAAACTTATTCCAGAAACTGTTGAAACCTATCCTAACAGGTTTTAAAATATAATAGGTATAACGACCTAATTGGGCTTGGATTCTAGGGCTTTCGATGTTATGTCAAAAACCTGACAAGGTGGGGTATGATGGACTTTGGATTCGGTTTCAGCCACCACAAAAATTGATGATTCCAAATGTAAAATGCTTAATGGGAGACATGTTGAATATTCCTAGCGAGATTTCTCCAACACAACAATTGTGGTAAATTTAAGATTTTTGTTTTAATTTCCATACGAATCTGTCACAAATCCGTCCATGCTTAACCCCAGCTGGCTTTTGAAACTAAGGGTTTTGTTTTGATCAACGTGCACAGATCGTTGAATTCTGTAATCATTCGACAAACTGTGCTACTATTATTAGAAGATTCTGTGTTTTGCTGATCGCCTCCAATTATGCATGCCATCAGTCTGAGTCGGCATAACAAGGCAAAGCCGATATCTTGATTGAGCTCCCCCTGCAATTGACGAAATAATAACGAATCGCTAATGAAATGCAGATTAAATCGAAAAAACAAAGGTCTTCCGTCGTTTGTTTTCTTCTCCAACTTCTAAGGATTTCGTTAGTTGCTTTGGGCCGGGAAAATCGACGAACAGTCGATATGATGGCAGCATAAATATGTATGATGGCTCGTAATCACGCTCTGCTTTGTACTACTACCACTGCTACCGTCATCAGAGGATGATGATGGCGCCACCTGTCTTAGAGGGGATTATAATTAATCGCTTTAGCATTCACCTTCACGCATTGGCGTACAAGGTACTGAAAGCATTTTTTCGTTTATGCACTTCCATAAAATATGCCACATTTTTCATTTTGATATCATGTTTTTAGATGTTTTATGATATATACCACACGAAAAACCATGTCATTGGAAGACAGAAAGACTGGAAAAACTTTCTCCTCTTCAATTTAAGGATTATGTAGGTTGTTCGGGTTCAGGTATCTATAAAGAAATGAGTCGTCAGATATTTCCCACTTTTGTTCAAAGCTAAAGAGCAGATAGCTCTGAAGAATATGTATAGCCCATCTCTGTATGTTCTTTAATAAATCCTCGTTACGCTGTGGAGATGACTACCAAACAAGGTCCAGCAAAGTCAATAATAGATCTTCCATAGATCTAACACAGAAGCATAGCAGTAGAACTTTAAACGATACTTCTACAAAGTTGTAGACTTGGGCATTTCTTAGCTTTCGGCGCTGAATACTTGATGTGTCCTGACCAAGACACATTGTCAGTGATAAAGCTTCCTATTCGATAAATTCGTTTTCGCATCTGTCAGATTGGTCCAGTTGTTGAAACAATTGAGCAGATGTATTATGATGGAGTGGACAGTTAAAAATCTATGATAATTGGTGGATAAAATGAAATTTTGTGATCTGTTTCTACATGTTGTGGGGACATATAAATAGGTATTTTATTTTAGAATGGTTTGCTACGTTGACTCACAATCAACTTATCTGTTTGATCCATTTATTTACTTCTTTGCTCCTTATTTGTTAGAAAAAATGTGCTGCACTTACCATGCAATTGCTATGTTTTACCAAAACAAGAAGCAACGAATATCTTAGTTCATTTGGAAATCGATGATTTTCATCTCTAATCTACCCTAAGATCAATAATTATATCATCCGCTTTCAAAGATCTTTTTACTTTGATAAGCTCTGCGCAATAGTGAATGAAAATTGATTGCTGTGATAGACATTGGACAGTGTCATGAAATTACGATTCTAAAAACTGTGCCGCCTGTATCCCATACCAGTTATTCTTTAACAAGCAAATCCCACTTCTGATTAATTGAGAAGCATTTGAAATTGCAAAAACAGCGTTACTACAATGAAGCTTTGATCTTTATGAACACTGTTTAATTGGAGGACATAGAAGCACTCTCATACAATTTTTAAAAATCAGGGAGGTGATTATGGCCCAAACATTTATTCCTCCCCATATTTAGTTGAAATCAGAGCCGTATTTAATGAAATCAAGAAGCTGATAGGCTGATGAACTGACAAAGTAGAATGATGAACATGAATTTTATAACGTAGGCAGGTTGAAACAAGACATACGACAAAAAAAGGTACTTTATCTTGAATATCAAGATTGTTAAAATTATAATATTTTCTCCTCTTATGCATGAGAAATAAAAAGATTAATGAGCAACCAAACTATACAAAAATCCTCTCATTGTTGCGTTTAACAAACAGGGGAAAATAGAGATATTCCTCCTGGACAACGAGGTGTGTTTGAAGGTATTTATGGCATTACTGGGCTGCTATCCATTGTTTCGGAATGCCTCCTTTTTATGCTCTCTAAAACATCCCCAAACAAAATAAGTGTCATTCATTATATAGATTTACCTGTAGAGCACTCTTAAAATCTAATATATGAACTACCTTATTTCCAAGCGTATTTCTGCTTGATATCACTCGCAGATAACAATATTATTTACCCCAGCGTTTTGTACTTTGCACCTACATATTTCCAAAACTGCGAATACGTCATTTAAAAAATGTAGGCATGATAAATACCTAATATAAACATACCGTAAAAGTTTAGTGCGGATTTGTTTGTTTTTATTGTTCGCGGTATGCACTAAGCTGATTTGTAGGAAGTCATGAAACATGGAGAATGTTCCGCTACCCACAATTTATGGTCTCGATACTTTTTATGGTAGAAACGGTATTATGTGTTGAGATTTGTTTAACAGAGCAGTTTCATACAGGGTTTTCTCATACATATTAAAGGTGATAAGTAGGATTTTTCCCAAACAAATGGATGGTGCATTGTTTTATATTGTTTTAGAGAGCAATTTGTCCATTTTAAAGGAAAACCGAGTTTTGACTAAACTGCAAAAATATCGTGTGTCGAAATCCTTTTTTTCTAAACGGGGTAGCTGTACGAGATTTCTTCAATGCTAAGCCTGGAACCCGAACCAAAATATTCACGGAGTGGAAAAATGCATAACTAATTTAGATATTCTGAAAAATTCACATCTATTTACGGAGTTATATAAAATCTGTTTTGCTTTGTGATGAATGACCAGTAGTGCTCGAGGTATCATTCTCTCAAAACTTCATTGTCAGTGATGGAAACTGGACACAATGATAACAAACTTCAACATTTTTCTTCATAAGGCGCTTTATATCAGTCGCCATTTTTTGCGACTTCTCAACAGTAAGACACATCATAGTCCAGAAAGGAACTAAAAATCCAGATAGCGGTGGGAGGGTATCTCGCGCGACCTCGTCCAATGGCGGCCGCAATGTCATCGGTAGAAATAAAACAAACGCCGGCCGAGCCCTGGCGCCATTGGTCCTGATGCCGTCACGGCCCCGCGTGCCTTACTGGTACAGGCGACTCATTTTTTGTTTTTGTTAATTTCGCCTGCAGTAAATCTTATCCTAGTAGGTCTGCAATAAATAGGACAAGCCGATCTGTTTACTTTGTATTAAGTTAAAGTGAGGGCATAAAAAACAGTGGAAAATTTGAAGTAAGTAATTATCTTACAAACAACTTCAAGCCAACAGATCTTTGACTAAGAGCTGAATAAAAAAGTATGAGATTAAATCAATTTGGAATGTTAAATTCCAACTACCAAACCTATTCGCAAGAATTGTAGACCAGTGAAATTTGATATTTCGATTGAACTCATAAGTTGAAGATCAAAACAAAAATACAGTATATTAAGTTTAATCAAAGTCTATCAATTGCCAAATCACCAAGCAGTCCTCAGGGCAGTGACTTCAAGATGTTGAAGTCTTGTTTTATTTTTTTTTAGGTTTTGATCTGTTGCTTAATATCTTCTGTCCATAGTCATATTTATTTGCCAGTCACATAATGATTGTATAATTTAAGCTTGCCCATGCTTTTTATTTAGGCTGTATATCTCAGGTCTACTACTACTGAAGGGCAATTTGATTCCATTATGCTTTGCTCTTTGTCAAATTAAGCATTACAGGTAAATAACGTAACTATAACCATGTAATTTATACATACATTGATTTTTCTATAAAACCCCATATAAACGACAAAGCTAATCAAAAGCGTAATTGGAAATTTCAACAACGAATTCCTCAAGACCTGAAATATATTATATTATACAAATTTTGTGAGGTACGGATAGATGCTCGGTAAAATAATCAATTTCGATATTCTATCCTATTTATCAATCTTTGCAAGTAGACCTCCGTTCAAAAGCTACGAAAACCTTACGTCTTCTGAAAACCAACAGATGACAACTCTATGCTGGGATGGCAAAAATGAGACACAGGTATTTAGTGACAGTATTCAAAGAAACTTTTCCGTCTTGATATAGTTTCTGCAGGTATAGGTTGGACAAGAACATCTACTCAGCCTAAATCTGAATCATTAATAGACCATTCCAAGAGTAATCCAGGATATTGTGGATTACGACATAAAAAATATCCATGGGCCAAGAGAAATGACAAATAACGCCCTTTTAATAACGTATCTGACGTTGCTTCCACCACAGCAAGGGGTTGATTCCTCGATAAATATAAGAGACTTCAGGTCATTCGTCATACTCAAATCGCAATCAAGACCGCTCTGACAATAGCTCTATATATATACGTGCACAGTTCTTTTGTCCGAAGGTTCTTTTCATAGCACACTGCTTGATATGCTTCTAATGGCTGACCGTGATCGATCGTCCTATGCATTTGCAATTTTTGCGAGATAATATGAGTATCAAGCAATTTGTCTCGTTAGGTTGATATTATTACAAACAATCGTTATAACGCAATAAACATTATATTCTTCTTATCTTTGTTAAATGCGATACATTAATGTACATAGACCAAAATGCAATACAGAGGTTAAATTTTCCTCAAAACATTTTGACCTCCGCTTACTTGAAACACGAAAATCTAATTATTGATCCTACAATCTGGTTAAAGGGATATTTATTGTTCTTGTTTTTGATTTGCACAGATCAGATGCTTAAATTTTGATAGCTTGACCACTTACAGTAAGACTCTTCAAAGATTTGATGTCTATTAGTTTTTGAAACTTGAGGACTAGACAACAAGAAATTCAACATATGTAATCTCAAAATCAATATATTGCACAAATATGTATATATATCATGAAAACAATTATGATTTTGAGGTGCAGCCAGGTTAAATGCGGACGCTTAGAAGTGAATCATCTGTTTTCTGTCAAGCTTTCGGAAATGTTTATTTCCATATTCTCAAGACAAAAAGGTTAGAACTCTTTAAAGAGACAAGCAACCATAAAAAACATGCGAAGAAAACTCCACTTCACTAAAACACTTGAGGTACAACATCGTTAAAAATATTAATCAATATGGGTAAAATCACAGAAACTTTGAAAAGTTATTTAAAAATGTACTATTAGTTTATTTTAAATAAGCTTCCAAAGTTTCTGTGATTTTACCCATATTGATCAATATTTGTAACGATGCTGTACTGCAAGTGTTCTAACGTTTTTGTCTTGAGGATTGAAATAAACATTTCCGAAAGCTTGACAGAAAACATATGATTCACTTCTAAGGGTCCGCATTCAACCTAACTGCACCTCAAGGTCTCCTAACTCCTAATATATATATCAAGTTAAAGTTCTAATAATATGATTTATCGCTTTATTTGAGATTTTTGATGTAAACTATTCAGATTGAATAAATGTAACAAGTCAGTGCACTAAAAACTTGTAGAGCTGGGTTGATGGAAGGTTTCATGCTTTTCAAATCTCTTTTTGGTAGACCTCAATAGACAAACCGCTGATATGATTCCAACCGCTTCTACGCATCCGATGCCAAATACAATGATTCCCAATGTTGAAAATGTCTTCACCATTGGATCAACGTAAGGATGAACACATCCTCTCGTGTACACAGTTCCATCCTTTGGGGAATGACAGGATACAGGAATATTCACACCCCAATAACATGGACCGTCTGGACCACAGCATTCCAAGTCTCTCTGGATTTCATCTATTAGCGTTTTAGTTTCGGAAAAGTAGTAATCGTCAAAATCCTTCCTCAATGCTTCTTCTGCATGTGATCTAACAGTTTCTTGAAGCACTATAGTGACGAATGAACCAAAAACCAGCTGACATATGAGGAACATCGACAATACTGCTGCGTACGTAATAAGCAGGAATCTATTTTTCTTGATAGCTCCCCAGCATCCAATCAAGGCGACAACTATCACCATCATTCCGAATAAGATCGTGAACAGAGGAAGGTAGCCAAGGCTTTGGTATTCGACTAGCATACCATCGTAGATATTTGATGCTTTGGCTTGGTATATACATCCTACGACAAATATCGCGAGTCCTCCAATACCAAATAGCACGTTCAAAGTAATCAAAGACACATAGGAGCAAATCGCTAGAAGCATTTTTTCACTGACCTATTTTTCAAGTTTGACAATTGCCCGAATTTGAGTACATTTATGTCAAATGTGAGTTAAGACTACAGTTGATAACTTCATAAAACATGTATCCAAAGAGCTAAGATTTTAATGAGTAATTAGTATCGAAATTTCCTTGAAGTGGAGTAGCTGGGTTAAATGAAATCAGTATGCCTTGTGAATAATTTTGTGGCCCGCGTACCATGACAGACAAACGGCAGATATGATACCGAGTGCCTCTACGGATATTATGAAGAACAGATATAGTGATCCCCATTGTATCATAAAAGTTGACCATTTATCAATATAAGGATTGATGCAGCCTCTCTCATAAATATTGTTTTCCTCCAATGATTGACAAGAATCAGGAATACTTCCACCCCAGTAAGATGGCCCTTCCAGACCACAGCATTTCAAGTCTCTCTGGATACTATCTATGAGTTTTCGGGCTTCAGGTAAGTGGTAGCTTCTGAAATCATTCCTAAGGGATTCTGCTGCCTTTTGTTTGAATGTCTCCCGGTGCACTATTGTCACGTATAATCCCAGAAGTAGTTGAGATATTTGAAAAAGTACCAACATCACTGAGTATGTGATTAGTAGAAATCTGTCTCTCTTGATTGCTCCCCAGGCTCCAATTACAGCTACCACAGTCACTATAATTCCAGCTAAAAAGAAGCACAGTGGAGCATGTTCTAAGTTTTGGCATCCATCTGGCATGCTGTCGTACAATATTTTTGCCTGATATATCCAACCCGTAATCAACATGGCAACTCCTCCAGTTGCAAGTAGTACATTTAACACTATTAAAAATACAGACGCGCATATTGCAAAAATCATTTTGTGGCTCAATTTTTGAAGTATGGGTATGACATCTACTGTTTGACAGATCAGTACATTCATAACAGTCAGTAACTTCACGATCTGAGATAATGGTAAATAGGATAGTATGCGATCAATTCAATCTGTTCAATCAATTTCGGTGATCAAGACAACTTTTATTTAATGTCCACTCTATTCGGGCACAATGCATTCTTCACAAAGCGGCGGAGTCAAAAATAGTAGCCAAGAAACGAGACGTTAAGGGAAGAAAATCCAGACCGTTGACTTTGAAGACAAAAAATTTTCCAGCTGAAGCACAAATCAAAGATATGGTTCCATGATACCAATTATGCTTTGTGAACATGCCTGTGCCTTGTATACATTAATAGATAAGCCGCAAATATGATACCAAGCGCCTGTATGGATCCGATGCAAAATAGGTACAATGATCCCCATTTTATCAGCGCGTTCAGCTCCTGAACAGTGTCCTTATATGTCATACAACCCTTCTTATATAGTCTGCCAGTCCTTGATGAATAGCATGAGGCAGGAATACTTCTACCCCAATAAGATGGACTTTCGAGGCCACAACATTTTAACTCTATTTGGATATCATCTACAAGTCTTTTGTTTTCAGGTAAGTGATAGTTCTCAAACCTCTTCCTGACGTCCTCTAAATGGTATCTAAATGCTTCTTGAATCGATATAGTCACGTATGAGCCAAGAAATACTTGGCATGTAAGCGATAATAACAACAGCACTGAATAAGTTTTCAATAGGGACCTATTTCTCTTGATGGCTCCCCAGCATCCAACGACTGCCACCGCGGTCACCATCAGTCCAAAGGGAATGCAGAGAAGCGGAATGGATTCTAAGCCCTCGTACTCATTAAGCATATCTTTTGGCGTATCATCGTATACTTCAACGTAATAAGTACATCCTACGGTAAAGACTACAACTCCTGCAATCGCAAATATCGCGTTCAATATCACCAAACAAACATAGGAACATACTTCAAGGAACATTTTGGGATTGACTTGGTTTCTCAAGGTCTGCAGGAATGACAATTTTTGACGTTTAATTGGCTTCAGGTCAAGTATAAGCTAAAAGTATCCAAAGAAAATATATTTAAGTTTGGACTACAGGTTATAGAAGCAAAGTTGTAGACACTACACATCAAATATAGGTTAGGATGAAGCTGTCATACATAAAATGCCAGAAGTGTATAGTTTCTTCAACACATTGTTTAAATCTAGCTGTACTAATCGCAAAAGCTAATATTTTTTCTGATTTTGTCAAGTAAAGTTACTTATTTCAAAGTTCATGACTATCCTGGAAAGTCTCACATTTTATGAGTAGATGTGAATAGTTGAATATTATGCTACTATTTATGAATAGTTCAATTCACAAGTTATCGAATCAAATTATGCAAGTAAGAGATACTTTCCATTAATACTAATATTTTTTAACTGTATATTACATTCTTTTGGAAGGTTTTAACAACAATAAGCAAAATGAACAGGAAAATATTTTATTTAATCCCAGATATTCAAGACACAATCTATTCAATTTCTTCGTAACAGCGACAGTGACAAGTTTCCACACCGTTGCAGCCCATCGGATTGTTTTTAAAAATGTAAAACTTCTAGTTACCTATTCTTGCGCAGAAAACCTACCAGATCGATTCAACTTGTTAGTCCTTGTGGATATATTTCTTCTTTGCGTACCACAACACACAAATCGCAAATATGATTGCAATCGGCTCTACAGATCCTATACACAATAAATATAATAGTCCGAATTGTATTAAAAAACTCAACCATTTATCAGCGTAGGGATATGCACAGCCTTTCTCATATATCCTTCCATCCTCCAATGAATGACAAGATGTAGGAATACCCTCACCCCAATAGGATGGTCCCTCTAGGCCGCAACACTTTAAGTCTGTTTGGATATCATCTATTAGTTTTTGAGATTCAGGTAAGTGGTAACTTCCGAATGTCTTGCTAAGCGCTTCTGCTGCCTGTGATCTGAAAGTATTCTGGAGCACTATTGTCACATATGTACCAAGTACTAGTTGAAATATGAAGATAACCAGCAATAGCACAGAGTATGTGACGAATATGAACTTGTTCCTCTTGATAGCACCCCATCCTCCTATGACTGCCACGAATGTTACCATCAGTCCAACTAAAATGGTGAAAAGTGGAAAGTGTCTCAAGTTCTGGTAATCATCTGGCAAACTATCGTATATGTTCGCTGCTTTAGTATGGTACATAACTCCTATGGAAGAGATTGCAACCCCTCTAATCGCAAACAATACATTCAATGTAACTAGCGAAACATGAGAATATGATACAGGAAGCATTCTAGAGCTGTCCTAGTTTTTGAAGGCTTAGTTTTGTGACAAGCCTTTGACATTTGCGTAAGCTAAGCACAAGGTAATGATATTTATACACTTTCGATTTAACCACTCAGAAATGTGAAAGATACAGCGTATCATACAATTCTATGGATTTTACAGCTACTCTAGGTCGACGAAAAAATGAGTCGGTTAAACCAACTTCACCCATATCCGCTTGAAAGTTGAACAAATACCTGTAATCTCAAAGTATTTCTTTTGGAATGAACGTTTCTTTTTATAAAGCTTGTGATCTTGATATTTTGATTGAAGAACAACAGTTCAAATCAAATGTCAGAACAACTGAAATAATGGGATTGGGGTGAGCCACTGTATACTTGTGTACTTCGTATATTTCTTTCTTTTCTTTACAGCTGCAGAGACCCATAATTTTTTTTTAAGTACGAAGTACGGAAACCAACCTGAAGAAGAAGTCAAATGCCATCAATAGGTGAAAGGCCTGAATCACAAAGTATGAGATACGGTTTTTTTGATGAATAAACTATCCACTACAAAACAATGAATCAGATATGATGAGTCTTCCATGATTTCAGTTTGTGTAATTTGCTTTTCTACAATAAGAGTTCTGGCTTGACGATGTCGCCAGCATTTCCCAAATCTCGAAATCACCGCTCGCCAGACTTTGTGTACTCCATAGCTGTAACATGTTCCTAATAACTCCTTAACAAGAACTTTGAAGATAAACTAAGACAACAGGATGATATTTATCATACCTTAAATACGAATAACCTTACTTCAGATTTGACTTCCTAACAATTTTTCTAATTTTTTTGTCATTATGACAACTAATGGACAGTGTGTTTCAAAAATAAAATCGTAAAATTGGTCGGAATTGATGAGCTCATATTTTTTTACGCATATACCATAAGAGACACTTTTCTTGCTAGAGACAAAAATGCTACAAATGGGTCTGTATTTCTGAGCAAATTGAATTAGGGGGCGCTGTAGCTCTAAAAATACATACGTAGAAATATATGAGAGTAAGAATACGGTGGTTCACCCCCTGCGTTTATTCCACTTGTTCTAGACTTGTTTCTCAGGCAAACAGTTGTTCTTCAATCGAAATATCATGATACCTACCAAGTTTCTTAGAAATGGAAAAAAGCATTCTGGACATGTTAAACTAAAGTATTATTTCACCTTTGAAGCGTCTTCACTAACAAACGCAGCGTTTTAGGATATAGGTAAGTTTGACTCAACCCACTCATTTTGACCTAGTCAACCTCCATATCCACGGACTTTTAGGGGATCCTGTAAACAAAATTGGACACGCCACAATAAAAATGGGCAAAATTCAGGCGTGAAAAACTCAGTATATTGTACGTTATGGTGTCCTTATAGTGGCACAATGCTAAAAACCACCTTCTAAGTGTCATAATTCCATCCGACTTTGATCGAAACACCTGAACAGAAAACATCTGGCGATAAATACTCGTATGTTGCTTGGACAATTTGCTGCTACCCTGCTTAATGCAGACGAGCAGTCGATGAACTTTCTACCGATATATCTATTCTGAGCTCTTGTGAACTCCTGGAATAATCAATATTCTTCCAAACATCAGGAACTAGAACCATCTACTTGTGTTTCCTATAATATAGGCACTGGCCATTTAAAAACTTGTATTAACAGGTTCTCTTCTACCTCGTCAAAGCAATAGTGTGGTACATTGGTATTAAGACTGTGTCATCGTGGCTGTTCAGGTATAAAATAAATTTGACAATTTACGCTGGATACAATTTTGGAACCCTCCTTCTGCAGCATATAATCATTGTGGTCTCGTTCAACAGATCAATCCGTCAAGTGAAAAGAACGTCACCTCTTTGGGGGCGATAAGATCGCGGATCAGTCAAGCGGAAAATGACGGTGTCAGAAGGACGCGGCGTCGACAAGGCTCTGGTACACCGACGACAATGCAACTCTCCACCCCACGAGTATTCATACGCAAATGTTCGGATTACCGGCGACGCATATTCGCACCCGTCCCCTTGGTCTTCTCTGTACCACTGCTCGTGTCATCCTCAAGATGTATTGGATGTGTACCATATTGGATACGCAATTTCATCTACCATAGTATCTTTTATTATAGGTATATTCACCTTGCTTGATTACTGGATACGAAACATTTTATATCGGAATCTACTATCATTCAGGAGGGGGATTAAACTCTCGTACGTACACACAAAATACTTTAAAGAAGATTGGTCAAGAACATAAAAAGAAATTTTCATCTGAAAATTGCGATATTCTTGTAAAGATATACTCACGACAAGAACATGTCATCTCACAATGAGACAATTCAGTTGATGAGAAAATTATGGCTTAATTGGATCAAGAAAAGTATATTTTCTATTTGAATACTCATTCTAAAGAAATATACTCAAACGAAAAATATAATTTTATCACAACTAAGATTTCCAGTTTTTCTAAAAACAATTCCATACTTCTTAGTACGTTTATCATATTTCCTCACAGAGCCCCGTTTACTTCGATCAGGAATACACAAATATTGGGATTCGCTCCAAATAATTAATTTATTTCACATCGTCAGCTCCGTCAACGGCATTTCATCGTTACGCGTCTATCTGTTTCCACACTTATTATTTTCCCTTGGTTTTTATTTATATAAACCTCCTCTCAAGATTTAAATGAGCCTTAAAAAATTGGAGTTATGAGGTTCTCACACAGGTGTACAAGTGCTGATGTGATATGTAAGTTGTGAAAAGGTCTTAAGTACAGTTACATATTTTTTATATCCTGTTTATCTGTACAATAACTTTGAAACTTAAATTAGTTAAAATAATATGTGACGCAAAGAAAACTAGAAAATAGGTCACATTGATGCAGTTCCGAAATGTTTGTGGTTCTTTTTCAGATTAAGGAATCAACAGTGGCTTTGGTAGCAACTCATCAAAGTTAATGTTCATACTAATACTCTTGAATTCTTTCTCAAATAAGAACACAATTTTATAATTAAGATGAACTACTTGCATAAAGATTTTGAAGTGGTTCAGTTAACATTATAATATTGTTCAAGGTTAGATTTCCTCTGTTTTGTGGCAAGATTATGATACGCTCAATTTGAAATTTTGATATTATTATTTTTAAGGCTTACCCAAGTTTATATTGAAAATATTTACTCATGTTAACTCTATAGGATCGAAAAATATAGTATTTTTACTTTAATTAGCTTGACACATATAGGAAAATATTTTATACTTGAATGAAAGCACATCTTCGTTTGAGAATTCATTTCCATGTGTGTTTCAGTAGTTTTATTATCGGAATCTGGCAGCTATGAAATACTAGTTGACAAGAAATTTGAATTCGTTACATTTGATGAGATCTACAAAATGCACAAATTTAGTTTACACAGGAAAATGTGATTAATCAGTGGCAATTATACCAAGGAAATGTATTTTTGTTTTATATTTGGATTAAATTTTAGTTAACATATTAAAGAAATAAGTACTGGATATCCCATGTGAAAAAGTTTGAAAAATTTATCGCTGGAGGGGCAGACGATTTAATCATTTTTACACGGCAAACTTCTAAAGGAAACTTATCCCCCTCTGATGATCTCGGCCAATTCGACTGAATCTCTCAGCCACTTGCCATCAGATGTCCAAGCTAGATACAAGCTGTTTACAAATATGGAATGAAGAATGGCGTGGGGGATACCAAAAATTCCTGGAGCATACAATATTAACCATTCTACTGAAACAATAGCAAGATTTAACTGCATATATCAAGCTCGTCATTATTTAAACAGCTCAGTGTATAAAGTTGTAAAGTTCCTTCATGTCACACATCCAGCTGTGTGTATACCAGAAGTAACAGCTTTTTACGACAATCATGATATACTTCACCCATAACGACATGCCATTTAACCACATATAATCGTATTCCCATCGAGGAAGGACCATTTAGCGAATGGTAGACAAAACAAGTGAACAGATTCCATCTGTCGAATTACGGCTTTTAACTGAATGGCTGACCACCCTGACCCCCTTTTAATTCCGAAAACGACGACAGATTGGAAAAGTGAGTGTGACAAATCGACTCCGTTCACCGTTGTAAAGGTCGACATATGGCGAAACAGTGGGATATTGTGGTCACCATAGGCGTCTTACAGAAGCTGTTCAGGACTTAGTAACATTATATTCTGGTTTTTTTCACCCGTAAGTTTTACAAATGTAGTATATCAACGCTGTTTATAGAGTGGGAGCGTGGGAGCTCCTAAGAATTATTTCTTTTTCTTCCATATACATAATTGATAAATATAGTGCAATTCGAGATTAGGCCCTTCAAGAAAATGAAATAATGCTTCCATCAAGTTGGATACAACTCCAAAGGCTTCATCTGTAGCTATGAAGAAACTATCAATTTCTATCATCGTATTCCATATAACTGCTATTGATTTAGCTTACAGCCCATTTTTATAACTAAGTAGTGATCAATAACTAGAAGCAGTTCAATCGACGTGTGCTCCAAATTATGTGGGTGCGGCAAAAACATTTAGACGATTCAGAATGCACGCCAAAAACAAGATCCAAAAAATAGAAAGCCCCAAGAAATGAACGAACAGAGTTTGTCAATAAGCAGCCGACATATCAAATTAACATATCAATGGAACTTTTAACTAGCACAACTCTAGATACTGGATACCCCAAAACCCACAGGTAAAACACCAATGACTTGTCCATAGCCCCAAAGTTACTGTCTGGTGTAGAGGTTGTGGCTTGCGGATTAATAGTTCATACTTTTTTTAGGAAGATGGAGGAACAGTAACTGTGACATCTCAGCGATGTGAGGCCATGCATACAGTCTTTCTCCTTCAAGAATTGCATGGACGACGTCTTCTGAGGCGGCAATCAATTATGGTTCCAATAGCATGGTACCACATCACATACGGCGAGATACTTACTCAATAAGGAATGTGCAAGACATGTTCATGGTGACTTAAGAGGAAATGTATGCAACAGGACACATCGCAGAAGCTGAGAGTCAAAGTAGTAATTTTTCATCAGCTACCCCTTCTATTGACAGATATCTACGCCTATGACCATTTGGACGATATGGGGTTAAACACAAACGCCAATATTTAGCCACATATGTATGTGTGACCCCAGTCGGGATGTCAAATTAGTTTTTCCTTGATTAGAAGTTGTCTGATTGATACAAAAGCTGTTGTAGTTACTGCACTGTTCCATTCTATTTAATCCAATCAGATTGACTTACCTTTTTGAGGGATGGTCTATTTCCTCTAGGTTATCTATATAACTTTTGGTTGAGATTAATGTGGATGTTCCAGTAAGGCTGTTTGGACTTTTCTCAAGATTTTTGCGTTCCACTGCATTTCGATTGATGTAGTGGTACCCTCGATCGTCTTCAGGTGAAAGACGATAGAGGGTACCACATCAATCGCATGCAAACAAACATAGTTGTAGACCGATCTGTGACTGCCTTTCTGTCAAACGATCTGAAATTCATCACTATGTTGGAGCAGCATAAACATATGGTAAAGTTCAAATACTTCTGAGGCACACTTCGTAAACCGATAAGCATCCAAAGTGTCATAAAATCTGGCCTGTAACAGTATCTATCTGACCCTAATATTCGAATATTTCTGTTTTTACAGCAGTTTTCTCCATCTTTCTTGGATAATCCTAAAGGATTGGCAGCATTTCTCAAGGTACAAATAGGCAGAAAAATAAATTATGAAAGTTGCACAACTGGTATTGATTGATTAACTGCTTCCAGGGTAAAAAGGTTTTGTTTTCAAGAATTAGAACTTAGTTGGAACTATTGTGATATACTTAAATATAGGGTGATGCATTTGCATTGTTCTTTGGATAAGGAGCATAATGGATTGCCACTCCTGAAACGCAACGCAGTCTATATTCGAGTTCCAAGCATTAGTCCATTGATTGGACTCCATCAACCAGACTGGGTAAACAGTCTTTTGAATTGTTGGAAAGACAATCACAGGACAATCATCTTTGACTTGCCCTTCGAAATTATCTTTTCTATGGTACCGAAACTTGCTTCCTTTGTTATAACTATTTTCCAGACATTTTAACTGAGCACTACAGACTTCATAAAAATGATAGCATCAGTTACTAAGATTACTTAATCACAGAAACACCAACGGAAAGACAGACCGACATGCAGATGGATTGATTGAAATCGCGGAGTAAACAATTTCGGATAACTTTACAAAAGTAACATAAGAGGGTGACAAGAATGAATCATCATTCAATGAATCAGTTTAGATTCGGTGCAAGCTTTTTTTATGTTGAGCCAGCTAAAGTAAGAGAGATGAACGAGTTCCAGTGATACAGCTACTTGCATAGAATTTCCCTACACCTTCGCTCTCCACTTATAGCAAACTATATGAAAAACATGCCAATTCCTACTAGACATTTTATCGTTTTCAACATGGAATTTTCTGTAATTTGTTTCGAAAAAATTTAAAGGGGTTGGGGAAGAGGGGGGGGGCTATCATGCAACAAACATACAAAAATGAGCAACGAGCTTTCTTATAAGCGGAGACAGTGTGGCATTCTTCGTCTTGCGAGTTGTAGGTATTTAAAGTTGGTAGAGGTATGACGAATGAAATCCTGTGCAAAAGCTTGTTCACTCAAAAGGATTTGTTATATGCTGTTCATTACGAAAATGATTAGGTAAATTATAAGCTCAGGTTTATTATTACGTTGACTAGAAGATGCCTATTTATCTATACAATTTACCTAGTATCCACAATCGACAACACTCCTGAGCGTATTCCAGTCAATTACTTGGTGAAATTCTGTATTCTGGTAACAATACTAGGTAGGTAATACCGATGAAGCGATTAGAAGAATCGGCCTCTGTATTCTCAAAATAAAAAAAATGTCCAGCTGTGTGACTGCACTTCGTTGTTTATAAAACGTCGCTACTTCTCGTCGTATATATCCAATGTCCCTACTGAATGCTGATGTAGTTGCCGATGTTGTATACTACGGTCAGTGTAGATATGAGCAGAAATCTCATCAATATATATTACTAGGACGTACTCCAAGGTTAATGAGTTTTTCAATTTGAATTTAAATATATATAGATATCACTAAGCAACTACTAAGAGTGAATAAGAAATAGTTTGGCAACATTTCTGGCAGACATCATGGTTGGGCTTAGAAATAGAAAATCGTTTCTGATTAAAACAAATTTATTATTTATTTGAAGTTAAATACTAGTATTTCATGTTTATTTTTCAAATTCGATTAGTTTTTAGTATACTTATTTATAGATATATCTGCAAATCGAAGTGGAATAACATATATATGAATATCAGAATATAGGATTTCCGGATACGTTTCCAATATATCAAAAATCAAACTAATCAAAACGCATCAAAAAAATTACTTGAGAGACAAATGAAAGTGAAATTGATTAAAAGCAATCGATATCATAAATGTTTCAACATACAATGCGGTATGCGTTTCTCAATTGAAATGACAAGTATTCCATACAGATTTGTATTTCCGCTGTGCGTTGTTGCGTGGGGTCTCCACGTAGGAAATAGTATAAAAGTGTAGTCGGGTGAGTCAAATTCCATATTTGGACGTAAACACAGGAAATGGGGGTTGAAAACACACATCATTGTGGTGCAGACGGGGCCTGAACCCGTATCTTTATCTTTCCATACCGACGCCACGGTAACCAGATGATCTAAGGTGTCTTGTAAGGTAAGTCTTCGTTCAAGCCATTTATTACTTTGAATCAGTCATTGAAGCAGACATATGTACCTCTACTGCACGTTGTCGCGTGATGTCATCGTGTGGCAAATAGTACGGAAGTCCAGTCGGATGAGTCAGCATCGATAATTGTATAAACATTAGAAATAGAGATTAAAGTTACAAGCTAAAAAAATATAAAATAATTTATCGCGATCTAGCGTATCCACCTTTTGGTGCTAACACCGTACGAGGGTGTACCTTAAATAGGACACCTGAGGCCATTTGGCATCTGCAAGGAATACCTATTTAAATCCCAATGCCTACTCGTATAACCCTACGCTACAATTTTTCTGGAAGACATTATATTCAGTGTACTGCTTATAATGGAATGTTAGAGCTAGAAAGAATTATGGAATGTTTTTTTCAAGCAATTTACTCATGAAATATATTTAATAATCTTCTGCAATCAATGAAGAAATTATAATAAGGTGGTATATAATATCTTAACTTAATCTGAAGGAGATTATTACAAATATGCTGGTCATTACAAAACAGCTGCATATGTGCACCACCTATTAGCATACCCATACAGCTTCAATCTGTGATCAGTCGAAGAGGCTATTAGCAAGAAACCCGCCAAACACTATATCTAAGGGGATGTACGTCTAAAAAGGGCGCAGAAACGATAGATCCTATCAAATTTTTCGAGTCATAGCGGTTCTTTCAGGATTTACTTATTTGCTCTACCAGTTTTCAATAAAGCCCCGAATATCAGATTTTCTCTCGGGTCCAAATTTTCTCTCGAAGGCCCAGGCTATTAGGCGAGAATATTTTTTGACATACGCAAATAATTCGCTTGAAGGAGATCTGATTAGTTCAGCCAAAAACGTTACTCAATACTGGATGACAATTAGCTAAATCAGGTAAATTGGTTGAATATAATAAAAAATAATTTATCCAAATAAATTATTTATTTAATTTATTTTGATTTAACGCAAGTGTATCGCATTTTTTCCACTGTCTTGTGTTGTTGTGTTTCGTTTTTTGGGTTTGGTACCAATGACGGCAACCTGAAGGAAAAAATATTATATGAACTTTTTAGGTATGCTTAAGGTTCATGTTTTGTGGATTCCCGACCCTGCATACTAATATACAAAAATATCTCAATTTAAGGCAAACAATTATAGTTACGTTAAGTCTACGCTTCTTAGTTCCTTCCTTAACTGGACTATACTCCGTTGGCCGCCCCTGTTGAATGTTGATGGGCACACGGCCGTGGGAGAATCCAACGGTTGTTGTTGGCTCTTGTTCGCTGCTGTTGAGGTCGCTGAAATAAGGACACCGAACATCGTCTGTCCAGTCGTTGCAGCTATTTCAAAGGACACTTACGATTCATTGGCGACGGAATGACACAAAAACTAATTTATTGCTACGCTGCAACCTGCACCGCCTATGAATATACCAACAGACTCCGGTGGAGGTTAGGAAGATCTTTTTGTTCCATCGTCAAAAGAATAATTGATTATCTATGTAAGAGTTACACAAATTATCAACGGCAGTAGCAGACTACCCATTACTATAATAACTACCACCATCCTGAATCAAACACTCCTGAAAAAACACATAAAGCTTATTAAGTACTAATGGCGGCGACAATGGATTTCATATCTCATAATTATTTAATTTATAATCTGCGACATCTGATCTTTAATGTTTAATCGTCGCTATCAGCGAAAATCGAAATATATTGAGGAACTATTTAATGGTCATATGCCCAATCTAGAAATTAAGGAACGAGTGACAGAACCTAACAACTTTGGACGAAATGGAACGAGTAGTGTGACGATTTCCAAAAAAAGCAAATGTTAAAGACGTAGTGACTATAGAATCAGCGGCGTAATGAACCATGTTCTTTAGAATATTTATTCGAATATTACACATGTACCGATAAATAAAAGAAAAAACACAATTTAGGTTCCGTTATAACCTTGGAACCAGAGCACTAGTATTCAAGTTATGGTACAAAGAAGCAAATATGTTCATTCAATGTACCTGCGTCTTATTGATTTTAAAAAGGCTTGGATTTAGTAAAGCCTACTGAAATAATAGCTATGTCTAAAAAATAGGTATTTACGACAAGGATATAAGGATAATTAGAAATATTTACTGGAACCAACGTGCAAACCTCAGCATTGGCCAGGGTAGTTCTGAAGAGGTGGAAATACGAAAAGGATTAAGACAAGACTGCATTTTGTCTCCCCTATTGTTTAACATCTATTCATTTCCACGAAAGCATTAGATGGTATTTAATATGAGTATTGAAATCAGTAACATCTATATTATTAATTTAAAGTATGCGGATGATAAGGTATAAACTGCATGAAGACATTTAGCATATAATTGATAGGATCACCATAGTTTGTGATGAATATCGACTAAAGTTCAACACCACAACGACAAATGTGATGGATCACTCACCTTTATATAATCTCTTTCAGAAATAAATTAGGATATGGATGGAGAAAGTCAGAGCTGCACTTATCACGTTGAATATCTTAGGCGGAAATATCATCACTCTAAACTAAAAACTCTCGACTTCTTTACATGGTGTCTAAAGTAGGGCGTTGACAAATACACTTCTTATGAAGTTTGAAGTTTTTTAAATTTGGGTGTTTCGAAGGATCCTACAAATACTTTGGGTGGATAGAGTTCATAACGAAGTCACCTTAAAGCGAATGAAAAAAGCTACAGAGGTAATGAGAAAAATAAAAAGCCGCAAACTGTAATATTTTGTGCTAATTGCCAAATGAGAAGGTTTGAGCATCCGTGAATTACGATGTCAAACACGGCATCCTTAGCAGCACTAAAGCGATTCACTATCAGCCGGTGGCGAAAGCACCGTGTGAACGGGCGGGGCTGAAGAATTCCTCTGATTTGCATGCTATCAGCCGCCCCCTTTGCATCTAGCGACAGCCGCGTCGGCACTTCTGCCGCTTAGGATTAGGAGAGGCGCGTGTTATTTTTTAATGAGTCGACGACTACACGCAGATAAGAGGATGGATGGGCGTAAGTACGTGCTACTAGCATGCCACTTGTCCAAACAATCACTCAGAATCGTCTGCACAAAAGGTATAGTGCCGAAAGTGGTTGTGGATAAATATGCTCCACGAAGTATTTACGATAAATGCTGTATGTTGCTTCACAGTAATCTTATCTTTTGCCATCGATCTCCTTACTGTAAGTCAAGGACTTATTGTAAATAACAATTCAATTCACACCCCTTATTTCCTGCATGGAAAAAGGCAAACTACTACCGGAAAATTTGTTGAACGGGGATCTACAAATAGATCTCAATTCAGTGCAAAAAAGACTCAAACAACTGCCTCGACCAGTAAACCACACGGTGATCCATCAGCCGTAGAGATATAGGGGCAATACTCATATGCTTCTATCAAGTGTATGAGAGTGCATAAATAATAACATACTTCGCACGATTATGCTTCCTTTCTTGCTAGATCGGCGTTCCAAAAGCTGTGGGTTCCCTTCCGCTGCATGAAGTTGTATTTACTAAAACACCTACTTCTACTCCACAAGGCTCAGATCAGACCATATTTGAAATACTGCTCGCATGTGTGGGAATCACTCCCTGAAGCTTCAGTGCTCGATTGATGAGAGAGAAATACTTGTTTGGAAAATCGGAGATAGATGGTTGTTCAGTCACTATTCAATAGATCCTACCTCGGTAAATCGATAAATGTTCGTTCGTACTGCACGAATAATAGCACCATGAACCAATAGAACAACGAAAACTAAAAATCCCAACCGGCTCAACCTAACTAGGACGAAATTTTAACACCTTAAACGAGCCTCTTCTAAAAGTGATTATTTTTAGAAGACCCTATCTTTGTGTGATGAGCTGCCAGGGAATTCACTCCCAGAAAGTTAAAGCTTAGAACATTTAAAATTCAATGAGGTTAATGTGGTAGACACCACCTCACTGCGCTGCTGGAGCGCGTCAAGTATACTGCCTTTGCAAGAAGTTATCTATAAGATTGAGGTTTTTTTACTTTCCATTTATAACCAAGGAAAGTATTGTGATCGCGAATATTTTCGAATTTAAATCAATAAGCAAGAAACAAAAAACAATCAGAACTTCGCCCCAACTGCGATTTGTCTTTCTTTACAATCATTTTCGGTCGTAATCATGAAACGTGTACGTAAACATCTACGTGCTCAAAGGCATTTTGACTGTCGAACAGTTTTTTGAAATATATTTTGAGCAAATTTAGATATGGATATGCTGTGTATCACTTTATCATTTTGACATCAGATTAGATTTCTAATGACCTGGCTATTCTGAGTTGATAGAACCCTGATGCACAAATCAATATGCCCTTCACTTTTCACGTGAATAGATCGAACAATTTACCATGATACTCCGGCCAGAAGAAAACTATATGCACTATATGCATGAATGCGTTAGAAATCCTGTAAGTCTAGACTCCATTTTTTACGCCAAAGCTCAAGGAATAAATTGTAAGTTAAGCCATTAGACGAAACTCTTATCATATTTTAACATTAAAGGGAATTACCGACATGGGATCTGCTTTTACGACTATCAAAACGTTGGGTTGGAAGGTTTCTCTGCAACTGTAAACAAATGCGATTAACTAAACTCATGAATGCCACATATGCCCATTTTGTTTTTTTTCTACTAAATAAACTCAAGGAGAATGTATTTGTCAAATATTTATCTGAAAAAGCATAATAATAACAACAACAACCTTTACCTAGCAATTCCAACCGAGGTCATAAAAATCTGAGTACGCAGTGACGACAATCCCAAGGGACAGACTGACGGATGTGAGTTACATGGATGTTCACACGGAGTTACCTTAAAACGTAAAAATCTCATTATCTAAACGTCAAAACTGTTTTGCAAAACGACGTTATCATCCCAAGTATACTGTTTTACAGTATTAATAAAGGTCCTGTAAAATCTACATAAAATTCATTTAACTCAAAATGCGAGTCGCCATTTCGCTTCAGTCCCTTCAAGAATTCTTGCAATTCCTTGACTTCATCCTATTCTTGCAGAAGGAAACATTATATCCTTATAACAGTGGAATCAAATTTTAATAACAGCATTTTAATTAAGTCGAAGATGCTTTTAATTGCTGCGCCTCTCTATTTTGGAGACAACAAACGGCTACCATTAAGCTCGTAAAACACGGCCGTTATTGGACTCGTTCTCGAAATTTTCTGTTCTAAACTGCGCCTCAGAAGCTTAACGCGTTATCGTGTTATAAATGCCTCTTTCCCAGAAATTTTCTTTAGAAATGGAAGATTTATATACAAACGCATATAAGTAGAGCTTTAATACAGCGTGCGAAGTATTTCCTCAGTAGATAAAGATGAATTCCCCATTGGCGAGGCATATAGAGAGGATTCATTGGTTGCTTTGCAATATCATTATACAGAAAACCTAAATTAAGATATTTGCCATTCCTATCAGATCATGCGCTGTATATAAAATATGTTGTCATATATCGTCTTCATGGGTAGCAGTAATTGTAAGTTTTAAAATTGGATTTTAGCCCTTTCGTACTATGATTAAAGGCTGTCGAGGCCGCGAAAACTATGGTAATATTTGTTCAGTGGTGATTATTATGTGGTTTTATTTAAAGGGTTGGATAGGATGGACGAAACAGGATACATTTTAGAAACATCCGATTTTGTCCTATGATCACAAATTGTAGTAGTAAGAAATTTTACAAATACCAATTCCCCTCCACTAGAATGCCAGAACGGAATCGTCGCAAGGGCTTTTAACGACAAATCCAAACTATTCGTAAACATTTATGCTACAATGGATGTCTTTTCCAATGGTTAGATGTCAATCCAGTCTCCACACTATGAAACCGGACCTAGAATGTCAGAAAGTTACTCAACGTAAGCTAAACTTACTTGTTGCCTTCGCGCGTTGTGGTGAAGAAGTACCTAGGCCTCGTAGTTTATTACTATATTTTCTCACTTCTTTTAGGTGTTACATATGAATATTCCTTACTTTTCTTATGTGCATCGTGGTACCATAAACAACACCCATTCTAGCATCGCAAAATGTGAGTAGTGATCGAAGATATGCCCAATCAGAACTATCCATCTAGAAGCATGGTTGCATACGCTGAGCCTAATTTTTTCAGAGCACTCAAACACTGAATTTATTCAGACATTATCCCTCTTAGAGGAGAGATTCCATTCGAGCAGAAATTTCGTAATAGCATCTATGTTATACATATATTGCTGTATGATTCGAAAATTTCCTTCACCAAGAACTCCTCTGAATTGGAGAATACGGACTTTTGCACATCGCCAAACGAGGTGAATAACAAGATTCTTTACTTTAATAATCTGCTAATAAAGCACCACCCTTCGACTATCGGCCAACCCCCACCGGCCGACCCAAAACCTGAACAGACACCCTGCTTGTGTGTGTATACGGTCACACGTGTCGGCAGCAAAACACACACGCTATCCATACAATTAAAGTCGCTTTACCCCTTTCTGTCTTCGAGCGGTCCCATTTAGGGTTCGCTCATTAGTGCAGTTACTATAGAGTAGATTTTCTCTCCTGGAAAACAACAGTTTAAGGGAAGTATTATGCGTGGAACTGCAAAATACATATTTGAAATGTGAGCCAATACTCCTACATATTTTAATGTCTAAATCGCTAAAATCAAAATAAATAATTTCCATCGGTCTGTCTGATGTGTCTGCTGGTTAGTCCATTGGTATTTGTGAGTAATCCCTGCTTTGTTATTGAATATAGTTGCCGCGGCGGCGATATTGCATGGGTTATTTATTCTAGAATTCGATTTATTTCGGTATGTTATGCAAATAAATTACAAAATATTTGGAATTTTTGTAGATAAATACACATTTGTATATAAAATAGGTAAAACGTTAATACGGTGGAAAAGTCGATATATATTTAGTTCTTTTTTAAGCAAACGACAAACCATCAACTTATTTGAATAGATTTACCTTGGGGATCAGTGGCTCTCCAAAACTCCCTTGTAAACTATAATTTTAACTCATCTAAGTGTCGCCTTCTATGGGGACGACCATTCATAACTTCCGAAGCCAAAAGTCATAACACCTGGACTGCATTGAAGCGTCAACGGATGTCTCTTACGGCATAGTGGAGATAAGGATACATCGTAAAAGTGTTTACGAATAATAAGGGATGTCGCTGTGTAAATTAGTTTACCTTTGTTGACAGATGTCGTGTTAGGACCTTTGACTTAGTAAGTTGCGAATGGGCATCCCCATAGAAGGCGACACTTACAGATGAGTTGATTTTGCTACCACACCCCTGACTGGGTTACGTATATATCACCCAATTGCTCTCTACAGTTAGACCAGTTAGACCGCCAGGCTATACTGACGAGTCTAGGCTGAAGACGAAAAATGCATGTCTATATCTGATAATGGTGGATTTGTTGAATTCATACAGATTCCATTTTACAATGCCAACCTAAATGTCGCTTTGTATTGGACCATTAAATCTAAATATGAACGGCTTTGTGGTTACATGATAGGCCTGTTAAAATTATTGTTTTTAATATGATTTTCCATGGACTTTGCTATTACAAGCGAGTTACAATGTACATTATTACATTTATGAAATTACTGATTCGGAGGACGTTAACTTATTTAAAACTTATGTCTTATTGATTTTAGTCTTGCATTTTGAATTGTTCAACCCCTTTTGTGAATGTATTTACTATAATCTCAATATCTATGTATGCTTTAGAGATACAGACCAACATTTTTTTCAGACGAGGGACACAGCATCATGCAAATGCTTGCAGTGACAGAAGATCAACAAAGACTAAGTGAAACATTTCGTAATGTAACGTCCAGTATTAGTGGTAAATTACTTATCAAACACTAAAAATTCTAAGACATTGTAAGATATTTAGTTGTATGGATAGCGAGTTCCAAATTCAAGTTTTGATGGTTCAAAGATATGAAAAAATACAAATATTGAGGTAAAAAAATATTAACGATTACGCTCATACTTGCATTTGATAGAGTTAAGTATACAAGGAGGACCTCAGACATTGCTAATGTTTCAACTGCACCTACAGTATTCACCAAAATATAATAAATACAAAAATATAAAATATTGGAGTTGTCATAGAAAGCTACTTAGTCCATGGATGATGCAACCATACTTTGAAGTTATATTAGATTTAGGGTATATCTCCTGATTCATTGGTGTATTTTAATGGCCATTGTTGTAAAATATCTATAAAAGCAACCCTTCAGTGAAGCTACTGAAATGTTGGAACTGGGAAAACTAGAAAAAAATGATAATTTGAAAACATCTCATTTCAAATGACTAAATCGCTGTCCGCGTACGGCATAACGGCAGTCAAAAATACACAAAAAATGTTTGTTATATCACAACTCTACCAGAAAATTCAATATTTTTATCACCTTGTATAAATCCAATGAAAACATTTATTATACAGAAAATTCGAAATAAATGCATTTGACCGAGCTGAACCGATCGGTTATACTCAATATCAGTTATCAGTGCAATTATTTACTTACTAATGCACAAGATGTAAACTAATATATACAAATTCGCATTAAGGAACTAGGAAAAACCTGGCCAACTACAGAATTCGAACCACACACCTTCTAATGATCGATCAGACGCTCTGCATCCAAGCTAAGTAGACATTCTTCCCGATCAATTCAGAGTAGAGTATTCTGAAGTTGTGTTTAAATAGAATCACCCGGACTATAAGCGACCTTTCGTTGTGAGTGGTCCCATTTAGGGTTGGCCATTGTCCTTCTCCCGAGTCCGCCGATCCGACGGTGACGTTGAAGGCACCCTCCTCCATGTCCCTTTTCATCCCTTAAATACAGGGAAGGGACGAGTGATAGTGTCAGTTTTTGGCTATGTTAATGCACTAGCTTCGACGGGATGAAATAATGATGAATTATATGTTGGGGATGAATAAGGATTCATTCGAGGGTGGTTTCTGCTATTGTATCGTCGCTAAACTCATCATCATGCTCAATATCATCGCTCATTTCCGTTCAGATAAATCTAATGTTCTTTGTATGTGTATTTATTCCGACATGGTTATTTGCCTACCGTGAAGTTGATACTCATCTTCAAATAGTTGTGTATAATGATTAAAATATTACTAGATTCTTTCTATTCAGTTTATTCTCATGTAGATATATCGCGCAATAAAATAAACAGTAATGATAAAGTACATAGGATATTAGTTACGCAATAGTTGACGTGTAAAGGTTTATGCAATACAATATGTGTATTGAAGTGTTTACCGTCTTACCTTAGTCACTATTTGCGTTTGCGCTCATGTGTAAGGAACATCTACGCATTATTACTAACCTTCATGTATTAAAACTAGTCTCAGTTTATAGCATGGATATGTCCAATATTGAATCAAAAACTACCCAAGCAAATCCAGCCAGACACGTCAAAAGAAATAACTAGGAAAGGGTGATTGGAGCAACGTCCAGGCTCATCTCTTGTGATTGACCCATGAAGTTTTGCAGTAATAACGCATTAACTCAAAGGTCCTAAAGTTCTTTATTCGGAAAGTCATAACTGCTTTTAAGAGTTCAAACCGAAAAACGGTGGCAGAGGAAATTACCAGAATTCCGGCTCACAGTAAATTTTAATTCATTCATTTTTTCCTTTTCGCTTTGGGTAGAATGAATACAGATGCATTTGTTTAGTATATGATATAAATTTTGTTATGTAATATAGGTTAAGGATTTTTTTCATAAATTATAAAAAAATCGTGGACGAAATTCATTCCCTCTGATCTAACTCCATGTTAATTGAGCCACACAATTTTTGAAGCGCGCCCTAAAGAACTTCCACTGCCACGCCTTTTCGGCAAGTATTCAAGTATTCTTCAGGGACTTTTTGTTTAACGGTTGTATATATAAAAGTGGTCAATTGGGGGACGTTGTTAATACAAGTACTTATGAGTACATCAACTCCTCCAGGTTTAACCTGAGACAGCAAAACAAACTGCAATGCATTAATCTAGACTTGAAATAAATTGAAAAAATCTTCTAAGTGTTTTTTTATTTCAGGACGCTACAGCAAGAAATGACTAGATACGTACACAATATCACCGCTATCGATATCTGTTAAACATGATGTCTTATTTCCTGGCTGGAAAATTATGAAAAAAGTCAGCAGTACAGAATATGCAACAGCAATGCACCATCGTAAAGTAATGCTTGTACTTCGAAAAAGCCAAGATATACGTAGATTTGCACTTCTTGCCTGATGTGTTATAACTGAATAGTAAGTTCAAATCTAGGCACCTTCGAAGCTTGTTTTTATACTATATACCCTTTTTTGCATATATGAATGAAACAGACAGTCAGTCAATAGGGAAAAGTGAAATCAAGGATAAATAGATGCTCCAAGAAAACAATCGGCAATCAATGATATACATGAACCTCATATAAATAAAAAAAATATATAATAATTATTATGGAATTTGAAGTTCAAACATACCTATTCTCCACCAATCCCTCATTCATCTTATCAATATTAAATAGGTAGAGAATGAGTATTTGTCTAAACACCTAGAAATCAAAATGTAATTATGTAAACTGTAGTCACATGCTTTCTAACCGCTTATTGAAAAATGGTGAATGCAACAGTAACTCCACCATAATCTCGAATGGCGGATTTAAATAATTATTCATATATTTAAACTTTTTAGAATTGAATCCCGATCTAATGAGCTCGTATGTCTTGAATGTATCTTTGTGTTGAACTGAGTTTTCTAATCAAATAGTACAATATATTTCCCAAATAGTTGGCTTATTTGTGGCTATGTAAGAAAAACGTGTTTGACGAAATATATGCTGGAACAAAGGGAACGACAAATCATATAATTTATATAAACTGTTTTATCTTTTTTTGATGATGCTCCAATACATTATGTCAACATCACAGATATGTCTACAAGTTGAAGATCTCCAATATATATCTTCAATAATGAGTGTGATCGTTCCTTTGTCTCGAATAAGAGAGGATATGTGTTTGAAATATTAATCGAGTTAAAATGAATCATATTTCACTTATCATATACATCAGAGTTATACAAATGCATGCAAGCTTAACATCTACTATTTGGGTATAATTTTGAGATATTATGGTGTTCGATTCGTTTGACACTATTGAATATCTAGTAACATTTATAAAAGTAGGTCAATTCGGTTTTTGCTTCTCTTAACAATTCATTACAAACACTACATAGTTTTACCACTGGCCAAACCACTTTTTAAAGAAACCCAAAATGTGTCTCTCATCTAAAATAATAAATAATAATATAACATAGTCAAACACCGGTCGGATAAAAACTGGTGTAGCGACTGGTAAAACTGTAATACTTGTGGCTACTGCGCCAAAGGATCTGGTTTCACATATGGGAATGGAATCCTCTTACCTTGCAGACGAAATTCTAGTTAAATAATTGTAGATTTTATAATATTTCTCACGAAAAATATGATCTTATTCAGGGAACAATTTCTGCCACATGAATTGTTGCAAGTTCAGTCTTGAAATTGGATAAACAGTTAATATATAAATAAAGTAGGGTTTCTTAAGCTTGGTTTTTCTGAAATACTTTTTCGTCAAAAAAATGCAAATGAAAACGAATGAAGCGACCAGAATTGAATTACTGTTGCTTAATTGTAGTTTACTCGGTGGTTTTACACCCAACATTTGCCCATACTTCATGAGCGATAAAATTCAGTAGCGTATTTGCTAAAACGATAATCTCAGCAATTTTGAATCAACAAAACGCCGTTGGTAAAAATATATTTACATGTCACAATTTCTGTCCATTATGTAGGTATTCAGTAACATGGAAATTTTGAAAGTTCAACTCAATGCCTTTACAGCAGGTTTAATCTCAATTGTTATATTTCCAAGGGTGTCGTGAATGTTTTCAGTTTTGACCTAGACCTAGACTATATATATATATATATATATATATATATATATATATATATATATATAATATATATATACCCGTTTATATATTGTTTTGTGGTTCAACTTGATACTCATCATTGAACATAAAAACTAGTCTTATCAGGAAATAACTCAATGCCTTCAATAAAACAAGGTCATCAAATAAAGAACTTACAGTCTAACTTATTCCAAAAATCCTTTGTCCCGACAAGCCGACAATCTGTTCTCGTAACAGCAATGAAGAATAACATAATACAATCCCATTACCGTGGATGTTTACCGGAAGGCAGGCGACGCCGTTCCGTTACGTGAAGATATTTATGGAGTCCAAATAAATCCCAGTCCTGCTCGCCTACTTTAGGGGATTAAATCAGTTATTTTGCTGTCGCTTTTTCGGCTCTTGCAAAGGTATTAGCGAAATTGGTGTACACACAAAGAACATCGGAAATGTGTAGGTGATAAGATACAGAAATTGAAAACCACTAAAATAACCTACTGTATGAATGTTTCTGCAAATACTATCAACTTTCGTTAACTTTTCGGAGAAAAATCATGTGAAATGTTTGGGATAGAAGATTTATGTCACATATGTTCTCATATTTGTGCTATTTCTCTTAGAATTATTTCAGCAGGTGGATCTTTATTTACCATGAAGATTTTTGTACTGCTTTTGATAAGAAGATGGTATGGAATTGCCAGTATTACTGGATAACGTTTTTTTTGTTCAGTAGGCATCACATGCACAATTGACAAGTTTTCCCATCCAGGCCATCACCAAATAGAACTTTATATAGTTCAAGGAAAAACCCTGATACTATTAATAATTTTTTAGCCTACAAATATTTTATAAAGTAGACATCTGTCTATCATTTTGAATTTATCCTACATGTAACACTATGTATCTGAGTATGCCAATCTGTGAACTCTTGTCAAAGGACATGGGATGGGTGCAGTGATATGGCTGCAGCTGTTACAATGAATGTTCAGGTTGCAGTGCAATTATATTATTAATATAATCCAAGCTTCACTTTAGAAATAAAAGAGTACTTACCTGTTAATAATCAATCATTCAACAATGCCACTCTAAGTTCTTTCATTTTTTTTTGCTTGAACGTCGAAAAAGTTCCCGACATGTCTGAAGCGTCAGTAAAGTGCGATAGCTTTATGAACTTAAACAGAGGAGCTCTAGCCCTAGATTCTAGATACTTTAGTAGTTAATGGTAATTTAAAACCATATGGACAGGTTAATTTAAGTAACTCAGTATAAATTGCAACTTCATTAACTTTCAACAAAAAGAGCATTTTACCCAGCGGCTTCAAACATGCCAATAAACCACACCAGGTACAGAAAGTGAGTCAGCCAGCTCTTACGGGGAAAACGTGGAGCGATGGGTTAGAAGATCAAAGGAGGTGGGTGTGTTAGCAAACTCCATCTTGCGAAAACATCTCACCGTCAGGGAGTTACCATTACTGCCGTCGATATATAGGAGCTTTGTACTTTGATTAAAACCCTACTTCAATAAAGGGCTGTCTGCACGGGGACAAGGAGGAGGGGGATACACCGCGGGATTCGCCCTATTGAAAAATGTCGGGAATGGAATAGATATTGGATCATTATGGTAGCTGGATGTAGCTGTACTTTTATATCAATATTAGAACTTCAAGCAATAAAGTCTTGAAACAAGTTTTGTAACATTCGTGTATAAGGAAGATGAATTTTGTGAATAGGTAGACGTTAAGCTGTTGTGGTTATATTCCATCTCTTCATACTAAAGTAGTGACCCTTTCATCCTACTAAAAATTATAACTTCTGTGCAGCTTCCGGATGAACCAAAAAAGGAATGACTGGATGTTTAATACGTTGTCAATACTATTGATGTCATGAGGCGTGAATGGGCAACGTCCTTCTGTACCTGGCTGGGTGAATGTGATAAAGACATCACTACTATTCGTCCCAGAATGTGTTTCATTTCAGACAGTCAAGTAGAAGTTCTGGGTAGTGAGGCCAACCAAAGTTGCATCCTTGCCTCCATCCGCATATAACTTGCATCCTGGACCTTTCAGCAATAACACGAGCAATAACGTGCAGATTCCTCCTTGGAGTGTAACTACAGGCCAGGTGGCCTTCACCACAGTTCGCACACTTCCACACCTCTTTTTCTGTTTCTTTTCATACATTTCGGACATTTTTTTAGAAGTTCCTTGGAATATGCTGTTTGCGTATCCAATTTTTTCGCAGTGGTGGCGATGCCCAATGAGTCAAATTTTTCATGAACCTCAACTCTTGCTAACGGTCCTAGCAGTTCGTGTTCGTTATGAACCTGTTGGGTTCTTCTGTGTTATGCAGGATGATTAGCATCAATGCTATGGGCACGCCGTCGCTACGCTTAAGGTCAATAATGGTAATAAGCATAGCCCTTCTGCTGGAACTCTGTCTTGTTTTCTTGCTCTGAAAAGGATGCAAAAAACAGGATGATTGTTACCTTTACCGGTGAGAGAAAATGTGCGCTGAGTTAAAATTTCCTCTTTAAATAGACAAATCATCTTTCGATAATCGTTTTCCTTCTTGAGTACGATGCATATCCCCACATTCACGGTATCACGTGCTCAATTTCAATACCTAGGCTAATGAAGATATAATTAAGTGAACACTTTTCGCGTTAATTAAGACAATAAGAGTAACTTGCATAACAACTGTTGTGACTTCTCCTTGGCAGCGCAGGTTGACCGAGACACAGTGTCGCCAGCATCTTCAAACTGTGCAGTTGTTACTTGAATATTTTTGACCCGGTCTTTCATTGTGGTCACATCAATCAATCCTTCGCAACCTAAGTTAACTGCTCGCATGTCTGAGGATGCACTCTACAGCACTTCCTGAAACCTCTGAATCCAAAGAAGAGCAATATCTCTGGTGGATACGGCTGACATTACACAGGGCCTCCACAATACAAAATATCTATGAGAAGAGCCTGGCCTATCCGTATTCTACATATTCTCAAATGTCAAATATACTTCCAGCACATAGAAGAAACAACAAACAACAAAAGTCATTCCCTCTAAAAACCTCAGCATTGGGGAATGAGCTGCAGGTTATTTAATTACCTGATAACACCATCTACAACATTTGAGCTCAATTAGAATATATATTTATCCTCTCTCAATGCCCCTTCCATTTGAGAGAGACTTGCAACATTTAGGAAATAAGCCATAGCACGCAAGACCTTTCAACATGTTGTACGATCACTATACGGTTTTCCTCTGCATTTACTTACCAGCCGTCTTTCACAAACAAAATAACAGCATCCTTTATTGTATGGCTTCAGGTATAATTAGTAATTTCTCACTTTCAATTTGAATTTGTTCAAAGGCAATTTCTCATAATGGTCGTCGCCCCAGAAATAAAATTATATTGCTGCTTATTTTGAATTTCATTAGCTATATTATATAGAAGTTAGACTAAGTTTAAAGTTGAGTAGTTAAACCGGTTCCGTAGAGTAGCCATTGAGGCTAACCTTCGCCGTTTGTACTATGTACGATAAAGACATTATTATTATTATTATCTGTGGTTCGATAACTTAACCAAAATCACATTAAATTAAATATTCAGTTCAGGTTGAAATCGGAGAATTAACTATAATAGCAAAGCGTTGCAGGCATGGATTTCTCGATGACGTAAAACCAGATAAAATTCAAGCGAAATGGACCATGCTTCTGTTTCTAAGATTTAGTTTTGTATATCATTGAAGAGTCATATTCATACGTAGATGGGCGTTTCATGATGTCACTTGAACCATTATGGCAATCTGGATCAGAATCCTCTAACGAAGTTTGTAACTTCCACTTGAATGCATTCAAACATTTACAATTTTTTGCTACATTATCCAGAAAAATGGGTCGTAAATGAATTATTGAGAATTTTCTATTAATATTAATTAATGATTAAAATTGTATACGTCTATTTCCGTAGCATTGCGATCTAAATTTTGATTTGTAACATGTAACATGAAATTGCCCCTCAAGACAAATCGGAATGAAAGTTGGGGGTGAGAAATTTCCTCCGCCCTTTCACCTCTTAGCGTTCGAAAGCAGTAACGGCGAATCTACTCGTGGCAGCAAGTTTGTTCGGGAGGGAATAAAGAATGCAAATACAAAAACACCGCTGATTTGCATAATACAATTAAAAGTCTCTTCAATCAGGAAACTTGGTTGATTTTGGGTTTTTGCAATCAACGAAAGTCTCTTTCCGTAGTCAAAACAAACTTGATGAACGTAAATCCATTATCTGAAGGCTTTTCGGAGTTATTTAATTTCATGGAGGCAGCACACCGATTTTTGTCTGTTTGTGTGGACAGAGAATGAGAATTGAGAATATTCAAATCTGGTAAGAACTATACCAGGGTCATACGCATGGAGCTGGAATAATTCCCATGAGGTGATGGTATTGAGGGACAAAAAATGTCTTGAGCTAATTCATACAAGTAGGTTTTTTCTGGCTGGTTAAACTTCACTAGAATTATAACACAATTCGTGCAAAGGCTGAAAATCAAATTCAGGTTGCTGCTCAAATTTCACTGTATAATGTTGTTGTTTAGAAAAAATGTTTGCACAAAGAACAAAAAATTAACGTTATGCAACGTCGCAAAACTAGTTGAATATCTTAAAAACTATATCTTAGAAACTCGGAACGAAACTTGGCCTACTACAGGTATCTAATGACAAATATTCTGGTGATTGCTGAGCATACGTTCTATCAACTGGGCTAATTGACCACTCCCTCCAATCGATCTAGAAAGCCGATGATGTTAGAAGCACTCCACCAAGATCCATTCTTACAAATCTCGAACATTTTAGTATCACAAGCTCGCCAGTGTTTGAGTCAGTAGAGATCTACAACCGCGGTTACAATAACAGACCCCTGCATCGAATTAGCATAGTACTACTATGCTATGCTACACTATAATTTAGATAAAACATTGCGTGTTTGATACAGACGTTTCACAAATAAAATTTGACATTTCTACGATGATTTAAATTTAAATCGAAACGAGGCACTGACAGAACGCGAGTTTTAGTTCGAGACTTCTGTGTTAGACACCCAATTTTTATCTGAATGATGAGAGTTTCACCAATTAAGAGTATCTGCAATCTACATAAGTGAATCATTGTTACAGCCAGCCTCTCTTAGATATGGGGATGAAACACTATAGCAAGGGTCACTTGACAGGTTTTTACAAAAACTAACGTTATGCGATTCTATGGTCGACTGAAATACCTTTTTATTTATAGACTGTTATGTTATGTAAATAGTATCCACAGTTAGAAATGACTTAAGATATAATTGCAACGGTTTGAAGCTCCTCGAAGCCTTTTCATAAATGAACCAGTACTTCTGAAAACGAAACGAATGGAATACAGGTGCACTAGTACTGAAAAAATATTCTTGAATTGCTCTAAATGAGTCATAAACTTGACTCATGATGAGGAGCGCAAATTACGGAATTTGTCGTAGTCACCATAGTGCCAAGAAGTAAGACAATGGCTATCCTTAAAGCGTACCTACTGAATGTAACCTTCTTGAATTTAGTAATAAAGTAATATATAGTTTCCGAATTATGTAATATACATCGCTTTTATACAAAGGATTAAGTCTCAATTGAATCACTAGACACACTTCACATGCATGAGAGGTTTTCATAATTTTGCTGTTGTATTAAAAAAACATAAAGCTCAATATATATGGACAATTCAATTTTTTTCAGTATTTCTGACAAGCCAAACAACTGCGTATTATGAAAACTCATTTGACTTTATTATGTTTCGATAATACCAAATACTGTGGTATTGATTTAATATTTTAAAAATTAGTGATCAGCTAGGTAGTTAGTTCGTCAGTATTACCGATTTATTTAAATTTCTGTATAGAATACTTTTTTATGTGATTTGTTCGTATGCCCAGTAAAAGAGAAGGCGGTTATACTCCGTGCAAGTTTCGCAAATTCGATGTTAGAAGTCATGGGGATGAGAGTCTATCTGAACGCCTCGGCGAGTAACCCTTTCTGGTTTTTGCAGAAACGAAATTAAGACCCTCGAAAGGATTCCCGGAATTAGAAGGGCTTTAATAACGTAGTTGCTCCGTTGGGAACAGCCAACTGGGATAATAACAGGGCTGTGAAATATATTTTACTTCTCTACAAGGAACTTGATGATATATGGCCAGTTAAGTAGATTGGCGCGCTACTTCACACCTATTTGACTTTAAAACATCAAAAATTACGTCGGATTCTTTTAAAAAGTTCCTCGCAATCTCACAAACACTTTTTGATTAAGTTCATATAATATATTATTTGGCATGACTCGTTATCTCCATCTTAAATTTCTATCAATATCGGCTAATCAGATGGAGAAGAAATGTATAGAAATCTGCAGATTTGGATAACATTGATTATATTTCGCCTTGAAACATTCCCAACGAATCGACTGAGGAGTTGTAAACAGAATCAGAAGTTTCTGGGAATATTAGGGATGCTGCCACAAAGCTAGACGAGATTGTTTAGGCCAACATATCAAAGTAAACTCTTTTAACAAAATTTAAGATTTCGCCAATGTTTATTAGCTTCATCAGGAACACTACAAAAAAGTAATCAATGCTATAGAAAAACATTCAAATAGACATTAGATTTAAGTAAACTTACTGAACATGAGGTTATCGATCAGAAGATGCTGGATAGAAACCATAAGTATAGGTGATATCTTACTGATTAATTGTTAAAAGGAGATGAGCGCTCCAATAGTAGTCACAAACATATTAAAAAAGTTTAAAAACAGTTAAAAATTCAACTATTTATCGAAAGAAACTACATTTTTAATCGAAACGAGTAAAACAGCTCAACAATGTGGCTAGACGCTTAGGAAAACCGGGAAAGACTGACAAGATTGACAAACAATGATCTTCGAACGTTCACTGTTTTACGACATAGAACAGAGTAGTTTCGTGATTTTTTAAAAAAGAAAGAGATCATTGCCATAATAGAATGTTATCAATTGTCAGCAGGTGGGAGCAAATATCAAGTCATGGGCGGATCACGTAGGGGGGGGGGGGGAGATCTGGGTAACATCCTAAAATGGAAATGTTGAAATGTTTTACCGATTTTCACCATCCACACACCCCTAAAATATAGCCACTTTTTTCTAGAATAACCTGTATGTATGTATGTCTCTCTCACTAATTGGCGTGACTGCGGACGTCATGGCGTGCAAGGTGCACGTAACTTCCGTTTTCCAGGAAGGAAACGTAAAGTGGCTACGGCCGGAAGAGCGGCCCTGGAAAACCGCGGCCGACCGTCTAGGCGCTCCGCTTCACCGGAAGAGATAAGCCGCCGACAATAAGTAGCATTTGTTCTACCCCTATACCCGTATACCATACACAAAAGCTTCTGCGCCTCCTCAAAAAAAATTCCACGGCACCTTTCATTGAAATACAAAAAATAAATTGAATTTAGAAATTACAATGACGATCATTTTTTACTATTTCCACAAAAACACTTATGTTTTACTTCACATGCCAATAGGCAGAGAAATGAAGATGCTATTTTTTTTCATGATAGGTATATAAAAATTTCCACTCATTCACATCGATGCGTCTATCTGCCCGGTTCCTTGGCTCCCCTGTAAATTATTTTCAGGATCTTCAGTATTTATTCATTTTAATTTCATTTATAAACAGTTCAAAGATCCATTACAAATCGTTATTTCCAAACTGGTGCCATTCCGTGGGAAGTATTGTGGCAGCCTACCTAACGCCAATTATTTAAATTTACCCTTCGTATGAAATATTATGATATGCAGATGAGACGTACGCTTTGAAAATTATTCCAAAATAAGGGGCAACTATATCGCCATATCAGAGGCGGAAGTATGAATTGCATTTTCTTGTCCTCTTTCACTGATAATGCCCATCCACGGGCAAGTATACCAAATAATCTAAAAAACCACAACATGAGTTTTGATAACACTTGTGGGCGATATGCTGTATACAGTTGTAGTTACATCTGTTTTATTTTCGGATATCAGTGCATTGGCAATAAATAGGAATGAAAAACAAGGATGATATCATAACCTTCCCAAACATAGTCTTTTGCTTTTCGAGTTACCGATAGCTCTCGCGCTTATTCAAAATATTTTTGAGGGAGTTCGAGCTCAAACAAAACTAAAGTTTGTTATTTAGGCTTTTTCCAAGTTCCTGATCGTGTTTGTAAAGAAAACTTGTGAGAAATAGCTCAATTTAAAGGTCACCAGGTTTTCCATATCTATCTCATTATATTTGCATCTTGGGAAGTTTGTTCTTGTTATCAAATTAAGAATAACTTAAGGCCTCCTGAATATTTTCACAATTAGAACGTGTTCTAATTTACTTCGTCATCTCATGGTCAAATGCTGCGAGCTAGTGAAAAGCTTGCTTCTAAAACAGCTGGAATATTTTCTTGAAGGTAAAAAAATTCGAATCAAAATAAACAACATACGATCGACAACACAGCTTGTATGAACCAAAACTTGGACCAAACTTGGCCCTAGAAACGCTACTGGAAGTCATAACTATTCACATCAACTTTAACCATTGGGGACCAAACTTCCCGGCAGCTTATTCCACAACGCCGGTTCTCCAAAAGGGCGAATTTTGGTAGATTCTGGTTCGAGGCGTGGAAGCTCAACCTGGTAAGAATGTGCCCGTTTTGACCTCTTGCTATTATTATGCGAAACAGTTGGTCGAACATCTGCCACGACAGAAGAGAACCCCCAGCTTCTGAAAAGTGGATCTATCAAAGCCGGCAACATGATCTTACTAGAACATGTTGAGGTTAATCCTCAGAAGCTGGATGGGAAAGGACTTAATTATTGGAATTTTTTTCATTTACACACCTGGAAGATCAACATGCTGTTTTTTTGTCGGACTTGTTAACATGTACCAAAATTAAATCCTTCAGATCATAACGAAATTATTGTAATCACTTCAACAATGCCTAACCGCCTCCTGTCCTGCCTCGTCTCGTCGCTCTCCCCCATTATTTCTTTGTTTTTTTCTCTTACCTTCTTTCCTAGACGTTGTCTGGTTTAGGTTTGCCAGACCTGAAAGACTTACGCACAGATACCATGGTTCAAGAGGTCCCACGGACTGCTCTGACAACTAACGATAACTTGATGATGAGGTTAATGGCTTCGTAGTTGCCGAAATAGTTGCTTCCTTTGTACTGTTACTGTTTCATTTCTATCAAACTGACACGAAAAGTAATATATTCTTTGACTATCTTTACTGTGTACTGATTTTTTAGAGAATTACAATCTGGCAACACAGCTCTAGTAATCTATCTGAACAGCAGTCGTCGAAAGCCTCATCTGGAAATCTGGAAAGAGTTATTAGAGTGAAAACGCAGGCTGGTGGGCCTGACCCTTATTGGATACCGACACCGTGCGGGATGATCGTTATAAGGAGGAAGAGAGAGCCGGCAAATATTTAGCTGATGAATATGCATGAGAATTGGAGCGTACACCGGCTGTTTTTCTAACGTCAAGCGACGTTTCGTCTCGCCCACGCCGCTAATGACGAATTATTCAAACAAAAAAGATTTTGAGCACGACAGAGGGGCGTCGAGCACTTTGATTTCTGCTATTGCGAATCTGAGCTCTGCATAAATTCCAGTCTGTACATACGGAAGACAATATTGTATCTACGGATGTGATATTGGATTGATTGAGTAAACGTTTCGAAATCATAGATATTGCAAAGGAGATAAATACCTGGTTTAAAGTTTTAAAAAATACTAAAAAGTCATTTGCGGTAGCACATTCACACTATGCAGTATTCTAGCTAGTAGGATGAATTAAAAAATTATTCTTTTTTTTTGGTGTATTAGTGCCCATCATAATTAGAAGTGTAAAATAGAATTTTTTGTTTGTTTTAGGGGGGCATAATGCCTTCATATTAAAACTGATCAAACTGATCAACCATTAATTTTCCTTTGAATTCTTACAAACTAATACTTATCACTAAAGTAAATCCATCGATGTCCTTTAGATAACGTTAACACTATAACTACAAATTCGTACACATGCTCTGCTCTATGCACCAAAGCACTACACTAATTCGTATGGCTTGGTTCTCTTCAATCGTCGGACAGCGTTGTGGTTGTCCAGCAGCTGAAGAGCTTCTGCGTTTGGGTGGTGATGGAGCCTTTCTTCATGCCTGGCCGCCATTGTCTTGATCTCGTCGACTACCAGAGGTATATTCAAATCGCGATGAATATCCTTATTACGAATGTACCAAGGAGCATTCACAATAGCTCTTAAAACTTTATTTTAGAATCTTTGTATAATCTTGATGTTAGAATCTTTCGAAAAACCCCATAGTTGACAACCGTAGAGCCAAACAGGTTTGAGAATCTGATTATAGATCATGATTTTGTTATAGAGGGACAGTTTTGAGGATCTTCCCAATAACCAGTAGTATTGTTTGTAGCGAAGATTGAGTTCTTCCCGCTTTTTTTTGATGTGATGTTTCCATTTCAGTCTTGTGTCAAGGGTCATACCTAGTTACTTAGCGTTAGCTTCTCGTGGTACGGTGGTCCCATTAACGCTTATTGGAGGAGTATTTATCTGTCTTTGGTTAGAAAAGCAGACATGGATCGATTTTAATTCATTTAGTTTGATTTTCCACTTTTGTGACCAAGTCACTAATTCGTTGGCAGCTGTCTGAACTTTATTAGTAGACAAAGCAAGATTTTTGTCTGTTGCAATCAAAGCTGTGTCAACAAAGCTGTGTCATCTGCAAAGGTTGCAACCGTTACAGCCCTCATCGTTGGAATATCACAAATATACAATAGGTATAATATTGGGCCCAGGACACTTCCTTGAGGTACTCCAGCTTTGATATCCATAAGGTCAGAATACTCATTTTCTTGCTTGACTCTGAAGGTTCTATCGAAAATATATAACCTGATAACTTCTACATATTGGTTAGGAAGGAGTATTTTTAATTTGTTAATGAGTCCTTTATGCCAGAGTGTGTCAAAAGCCTGGGCGACGTCTAGAAATAATGCAGTGCAATATTCTTTTTCCTCCAAAGCTGATTCTATGATGTTCGTGATGCGATGAACTTGATCAATGGTGGAGTGCTTATCTCTGAATCCGAATAGATAATCAGGGATCAAACCACTATTTTCAATAAGTGGCTTAAGTCTTTTGAGTAGCAGCTTCTCAAACAATTTTGAAATAATAGGCAACAGTGATATGAGTCTATAAGATTTAACTTCATTTGGTGGCTTTCCTGGCTTGGGAATCATCAACACTTCTGCGACTTTCCATATTTCAGGCACGTGTTTCAACCTAATGACTGCGTTGAATAGGTATGTCAACATTACTATACCTTTTTTCGGTAACTGTAACATAGAATACATAATAATTTTTTCCATCCGGGTATGTAAATATACCATTCAGATTTTGATAATATTTATTACTTGAAGTAAGTTTCGGAATACTGACAGCTCAACAATTAGTGGAATTGGTGAGTAATTAAGTATGGGATGGTAGAATTGAAAATTGACTGGGTCAATATAAGGGGAAAAATCTTCTCAAGTTTCTTTTCTTTTCTATCAAAATGACATTGATTAATAATCATTTGCACCCCAAAGTACCTGATGAACGGTTGAAATATTGTAATTTCATGGATAGTTAAGTTGTGGTCAGTATATGACGTTTCACACAGGAATGGCCTATTGTCTAAGTTTGATGAAAAAACACATATATGTTATGCTTTGACCTAATTCTAATACATCCCTAATTTCCAATCTGACTGCATCATTCACATTTATTTGGGTAGATTCTATCATCTCATTTCTAATGATTCGAGTTCTTGAATTGTATAAGACGTTGAAGCATAAGAGGTGTGAAAAAAAGAAGACAGAAGTAGAAAAATCCTTGAGGTATTCGGAATACGAAGTAGTTGAAACATAAATTTGAAAATCAAATAAAACTAGTGCGTACTGACATTTGCAGCAGCCTGCATTTTATTCATTATTATTTAATTAGACAATGAAGGTTGTGGTACATTTTCCAAATTCCCATTTTTATTTCTGTTTCTGTCATCGATATTCTCTAAGGACCCGGTCCATCAGTATTAATTAGAAACTTTTTTATCCAATTAAAGGATCGCCGTAATTGAATCCCCTTCAATGGAGTGTGTTAGGTTTTTTCCCGGTTCATTAAGGATTTTTCAAAGTTTCTTTTATGACGTCGGAGAAAATGAATTATTCAGTGGTTTTTTTAATTAAAAAGTGGATCGCCAGCGCAGCGCTGAGCACACTCACTTTGAGACTTCCACAGCGCTCGTCTGTACTATATGAGCCTGAACCGGCTCTTTAAGTTAGATCGAATATAAAGGAGGCACTGTTTTTGTCTTTCATCTGAAATTATAATTGACGCTGCTATTGGGTCGCATTCCCTTCAGTAATTATTTAAATACACCTTGAAGCACGACATCAGCACTCATGAAACGTAAACATTTAACAGATCGTTGTACGTTGTGAATATCCAGGGGCGAAACCAGGAATCACCAAGAATTGAATTTCGAAATGGAGAGCTTAGTCCAATCTACCGTTTCAAAAATGACAGCATCCTACAAGTATTCCACTACCATACGGAGAGGTCTCACATTGACTGGAGCAACTTGTTATCCAGATCAGGACATTGGAAGGATTGCAATATGAAGATCCGCAAAAGGAGTTCAGTTCAATGCACAAAAGGGTTAGTCAAGTACTCTGATGAGAAGACCACATGCTGGTTTGCCGTCCATAAATATAGAGAGACAACTTATACTCAAGTCATCTTCTATCAAACTTCAAGAGATTAACATCAACAATAACCTGGCCCGGACAAATATGATCATGTTGGGGGCCTTGCTAGATCGGGGTCCCAGATGATGCTGGTGTTCTGGGGGACTCTGGAATACTGGTGGCATGTTTGGGGTGACGTGACTCCGAAGTACTGCCTCTGAAGCTTCTTTACTCAGTTATAACAGAACAATGCGTCTAGTGGACGCGTCTGACCTCACAAAGCGACTAAACAGTCTGGTACATCGAAGAAAAGTGGCTGATAAGTAGTTCGTAGTAAATGTTCGACCAAGCTGTTTCGCATAATAACACCATCAGGTCAAATTCATAACATCTCGAATGAGCCTACTTCAAGGAAATCCTTTTGGAGAAGGTCAGCGTTGTGGAATAGGATGCTGGGAGTTTCCCGATGGTACCAATTTGCAGCATTTTAAAATCAGTATGCATAGACATGGATACTCTCTCAGCGCTTTTGGAGCGTGATGAGCTTTTATAAAGGCATTTTTCACCAAAAGATATCAATTAATAACAATTCAGCGATATTGAATTCACATAAGTGATCTGATTGTAATAATTTTATCTACATAAAAAAAATAATGAATCAAGTGCTCTACAAAGATTGGATTTTGCCTTTTTATCATAAAAGCCTTTCTGAAATACTGTAATTAAGATTATATGTAGCGCGGAAATGGTCTTGTTGTAAATCACCAGCGATCTGACAAATTGTTCAACATAAAAAATATGTTATTTATGTGGAAACTTGAAATTGTAAACGAAATACTTTTACTTTGTCTCCAATAAAAAAAGCAGTATAGTGCCTGTACCAATAGCTTTCTCGAGGATCATCCTTATTATTTCTTATAGATAACCGCGCAGCCTATTGCGCTTCATAAGCATTACGCGAGGATAAATGTCGATCTCATCCCACAACGCCGAGGTTCTCCAAAAGAACGACTTTTGGAACAGACTTGTTTGAGGCGTTGTAAGTTAGACCTGGTGATGAGCTCCTCTAGTATTTGCTGTATTGGCGACTTACCTCACAAATGACCTCCGCAGTCTGAACCATCGAAGAAGGGTAGCTGATCTGTCCCTGTTCTATAGATATTATCATGGCATCATGTTCAATCGAGTCTTGCATAATAACATCAAAGGACGCATCCATACCGGGTCGAGCTTGCAATACCTCCAAAAGCCTCTTCCAAAAGTCATTGTTTCAGAGAACCTCGGCGTTGTGATGAGGTACCGGGGAGTTTATTGGTTACAATCCACAGCGATTTCAGGTCAATGTGCCTGCCTCTGCATGAGGATATCTATTAAGAAAAAGGAGCTAAAAATATAGGTTAGTGTTTCTGTAAATTGCCTTCATCAAGGCCAAATGAATAAGTAGATACAATCAGGAAAGTGACCACATATACCACACATTTGCATATGGATGTAACACGAGAAAAAATAATGGAGAAAAAACAATACCAGAAAAAGTACGGAATATTTCGTAAAAGTTGCTAGAAACCACGAACTCCCTAATAGGAATAGCTGAACTGGTCCACGTGCTGACGTTATCTTTAAATATAAAATCGTCAACCCTGAATGATTCTGAAGTACTTGCTAAAACTTTTTGATACAGAGCAGATTGTATTCTATTCTAATATTATTCCTATAACTTGATTGGCTCTCAGGACATGAGTAATCTATTTATATACTATACAAATAATTGATGATGATATGCAAAAATTTAGTTACCTCAGAGTTTTAAACACCGGAATATAAATGAAATAGCTCTTCTTGAAGGCGATGAATCACTGGTTGAATCGAGAGATAAGCTGTCGTGGGGTTAATCGTGTACCGACCCCCCCCTTTTTAGCGGTCGTTCCGGGCAAGAAGTCACTTTGCATACACTCGGACTACAGAGGACGATGATGCATCGGTAGCATTGGGAGGCGTAGCTGGCCACCGGAATTTTATCTTGTTACCGCAGATGATGGATTGCCCGGAAACAGGAGGTGGATGTGGTATATGTGTTGGAGGAAAATATTATTTATGGGGTAAGGTAACGTATAAAGTGTGCTTCTAAAAAGATTAGCATGGACTGAAAAATTGGGTATAAATTTCGAATTCATTATTGAGAAAACTGCAAACAAGCCATGACGTTTCGTAGGTAAAAGGTTCAGAAATTTGCGAATCGTAACACTATATTAAATAACATCGTCAAGAAAGGGGACTTGCTTACTATATAGTTGCAGGGCTGTAGGTTTAGGACAGACAGTAATATTTTGGAATTTCAAACTCTGAACAGCCTGAGTATGAAAGAACAAGTGCAGTGTTCGATTATTGATGTTTTCAGCTGTTTAGCGTATTTGTGAACAGTGTCAAAGTTTAACCTTGTTCGTAGAAATTATCTAACGAATGGATGCCAGTATCGAAAAGCTAAGCCGGTTGGAGTGTTTCTCTAGTAAAGGATGAAATCAGCAAGAAACTGTCATGAGACTTTTCGTCAGTTTTGGATTGCTTGGATTGTCAACCAGTTGATCTTCTCTTTTTTGGATAAAGGAGCTCTGCCAGAAATATCAATTTTGGAAGTAATTTGTTTTATAACTCTTCTCTATGAGTATATAACCTAAAACAAGTCCAATATTCTTTAACTATTTTTGTTTATAAAAATGCTTGTGCTCAGCATTTTGAATCCATACTAAGCTTAGTAAGTTTGTAGTCAAATTTGATGACATAAAACAAATATCCATAGATTGATCTACTATACTAGATTGCAGCATATCCAATATTGATTTTTCTTTACCATTTTCCACCAAGGTGATCAAAATCCAGTCTTTCACAACTCCAACAATGTTAATTAACAATACACGTCCACTCACATATCCGCACAGAGTGATTATTAGCAAAGCCCCCCATAAACACCGCAATCGAGTTTTATTCCTGCGACAGACACCGAACTTGTCCCCATTTACATTTTAATAACTGTTCTCTGTCTCTGTCTATGTCTCTACATACGAGCCTGTCGACTCTCTGCCACGCTGTGATTATCAATTTTCTACCAATTTGGTTTCGATTGTGGTGTTTTCCTACAACGAGTTAACGAGAATAACTCGCGGGCTTTGCTTGATGCCGCTTGGGTCTGAAGGCTTAAAAGCACCTAATTACCGTTTATTTATCTGCAAAAAATAATATTACCTCTTAAAAGCTTATTTTTACGTATCCCTGTTGATTGGACCACCATCCCCGCATTGGTTGAATAACTTGAACTATCATTCGTACATTTTTTTCAAATAGAACCCTATACTTGGACTGATGAAATGGGAGTAAAAATCTTACAAAAATGTAAGGTTATCTTTTCTTTTGTGGCCTAATATAGAAGATTGCAGTCTACTTGCGTCAAATGTGCATTCGAACATTGGTATTTGGGGAACGCATCAACAAACAGTAAGACCCATGCTTCATGCAGTACAGAGAAGAACAATGGAGCCTTTGATTGACGCTTCCTTCACACGCCACCTCAAACCACATCCTTATCTCGAGAAGCACTTTCTTTCTGAAAATTAACATCAATGTTTCTGGCCTAGTTAGGACGGCGTCCAAGAAGGACGAAAAGGGAGGAGTTCACTTTGGCTCCAGGAAATTGTATTTTCCGGAACAGCTACTGCTGCTCTACAAGGTGCAGATCAGACCATCGCTAGAGTGCTGCTCGCAATATTGCGATGCGCTCCAAAACACTTTCTAACGCTTCTTAACACAATCCAGAAATGAGCAATATATCTGTTGGTTACGCGTGACCTCAAAAAGGAGCACGACAACCTAAAATATAGCGAAAGAGTGGCTGATCTGTCTCTATTCTATTGATATTCTCATCATGTTCCACATCAAGAGGCAAGTACAGCAAATATCAGAGAAATTCAACTAGCGCATCCTCATCAGGTCGAGCCAACGCCTCAAACGATGGATACAATCTACAGAGCTTTGAATATATATTTATTCTATAGCAGCGTTTATGAAACGCAATAGATCTACCTTTGCGTTAGATTATCTATAAAAAAAATATGCGCCTTTATACTTGAATAACTGCCCGGTAAGATCGGTATTTTGTTCCTAGGATGTTGAGAATTTGGAATTCTCTGCCAGGAGGAATCTTTTCCGATTAGTTATCTCAAAAATCATATGAACAATTTCTATATAACTGCTCGGTAGCGGTCATGATAATTCGATATTTAATTTTCATTCAGATCAATCAGTTACAACGTTACCGATTTTGTCTTCTAATTGGATAGCTTGCTGGCTAAGATCTTTGCTCGTGCCCTAGATAACTAACGTACTAGTTCTAAAGTCGACATCTCACCGACTAAGTCCATTCGAGGTGGCGGTGCAACGTCACCCATCAATTTTGACATTTTTCGGCCGATTCTTAAAATGCTAGTGATTATTACTACAATTCCTTTTATGATATTGTTCGTCTGCTGCCAGGTGCTCTGCTGTATGCCCATGTGCTGCTAGATAGAAAGATGGTATGTCTCTATGCTAGTATCGCCACTGCTGTTTTGGTAATAGCACTGTGCTGTGTCGCTAAAAGAGTATCGCCTTGTTTATAAATAAGGTAAGCACATACAAACATAAATTCTTTATATTGTAATGTTCTGATAGCATATGGATTCATGATCTCCTCGCCTCAGACGGCAAACAGAGCCTGGCTGATGAAAGTTGTTTTTACAATTTTTATCAGTTCTTATCGCCTTTCGACTTACCAAATAATTTCATCAGATGCAAATATCTGCAAGGCATACTATTATGTAGATATCAAAGTTAGAGCCATATCCAGCCAATCCTTCGTTCCCTCCTTGATGTAAAAGTCAATCATATAGCAAGCAGTGGAGTAAACAACTCGTATATGTACAGTTCTACAAAATTAAGATAAAATTTGTATTATATAACTTTTCAGCAAATCGTAATGGACAACTGAAGATCCATAAAAAATTATAATGGAAATTTGAGGGAACATTTTAAGACTTTGCAGTCATTATTCTGTTACGGCAATAGATACTCCTACAATTTATATGTCTTATCCAATATCAACTAATATACTGTGCCTAGCAGTTCTCTAGGGCACGTGTCTCAATGAAGTCCAAATACTATCAAATGCGACTTGCTAAAAGTCCTCTATAAAATATACATCGTTGAGATCTTTATTGAAGCAAGTATGCCAGCAGCCTCAATATCTTTGATTGGCCATGGAGAAACTCATTTTGGCAAAACGTTCACATTTATTATCTGAAGTTATATAACTATGTTATGATTGCGGTTACTCTTGCATTCTGGAACCTAACTATCTTGAAAAGTCATTTCAATCTCAATCCATTAATCGCCGTTGGTTTTCGCTAGAAGTGTGGGAGTCTGTAGTATTTCCTTCTCCCGCCCCCAAAGCATAAGCAATATATGAAATCCGTTGAAACTCAATCTACGCAACAACATCAATTAGATACTAATGAAACACGTGAATTAAACAATATTACTAGAATTACGAAAATGTTTTTTGAACTTATGTTGCAACATTTTTTAGACGTTGAGTGTTGAAAATACATATCTTTAATATGTATTTGCTCTGAAAATTTCTGAGATAATCATATACTAATTACACGTGAATGTCTAACTTCCACAAACTATTGTCTCGTTACAGTCAAACCATTTAAGATGTCTGCGAGACCTAGTATCTCCCGGGCTTCGGCCGCCAAGGGTTCGGTCGGTGGGAAACCGTCTGGGACAGGAAGCAAAAAAGGTGGAGCAGCAGGTGGTGGAGCTGCTGGTGCAGCTGCTACACCGGGGGAGAAGAAAGAAGCCGCTACGCCATTCAGGTACGTTTATTTGATTTATCGCATCAAGCCAATAGTCAACAATTTTAACTGTACAAATTTTATCTCCTTGCAAATATGGCCAAGTCGCCGCTTTTGAGCTCTAGTATATAATAAATAAATTACATGAAAATACGAGCACATTTTATAAAAAAGTACTTGAAATCAAATTGGGTTTAAAAAGCTTTGCTCCATTCTTGGTATTATAATCAGCTCAAAAATTTTATTCTGCGGTATAATAAAGAATTGTATAAGATCCTGTCGGAAATGGTATTTTCCAAAAAAAGTACATTAACAAATACATTTGTTTTATTACGGGTAGCAGAACAGTACCTATCGTTTAAGGCGTTATTCTATTTTAAATCAAACTGGAAATCAAACTGAAGTGGATAGAGTAACATTAGGAGGCTGTTTTACCGGTCAGATGGAATTTTCGGATAATCCGACACTTATTACAAATTAGCTTTCTTTATTGCTTCAATTCGGTTAGATATTACTGCAGTGCCACAAATATTCAAGGACTTAATGATCATAAAAATAGAATGCAAGTAGTAGTAATAGTAACGCCTAATTATCACGAAAATGCAAGTAGAGGGGCCTTTCTTTTTAGGGCAGCATGCACTCAGGATCACAATAGACTTCAAGCGAGAGAATCAGCAGTCCATCACAATGCTGGCTCCCGCCCAACTTAAAAATCTCATCAACTGCTGAAGCTCAATTTCCTTCTGAGGCTTCACAAAGACAAGCCCATGCATGGAATTTTCTACAAACATTTAGACGAGCATGGCTTTCCTAAGGTGTAGTGGGTTGGAGTCAGAGACTGACGACTGCATAATGGCTTACCCGGATGATGTCTTTAACACTTTAGTATATCTTAGTCGTGTTATGGGTATGGAAGTACCCGATACCAGCTGTAGAGTTTGCCGACAGCCGCCAGAAACGCTTATGCATATGTTGTCATCGTGCAGGGTGTAGGTTAGCACTGCTTACGTCTATCGACACAACGCAGCTTTACGACTGCTATTGAGGCACGCCTACAATATACATGAGATACCTGTTCTACCCTAAGCACCAAATGATATTAAGTTCGAGGTGGAGAACGAGAGATGCCGGATATACTGGAACTATTCGTTCCCCACGCTCGAGCTTGTGCAATCTAATAAGCCCGACATGGTCTTCCTTGACCACCAACAAAAGAAGATGTTCGTTATTGAGTTCTCGGTTCCTGCTGAGATGAACTTCGCCTTGGATGAGGACGAGAAACAGACCAAGTATCAGGAGCTCCTCAGCCAGCTTCGCAAACTTTGACCAGACCACGCTGTTAGTCTGTTAGTCATGGTCATTGGATCCTTAGGTAGGATGAGAAATACGCTGCTTTCTGCTTTAAATCTATACCGGCATGCCGTACATCGGCAAACATCTGGGCCTGAAGGATGCAGAAAGAAGTCATCCTCGGTTCTCTCCGTCTGCTTAGGGCACACGATTTGCGGACCCAGTGATTGCTTACCTCACAGTGTGGGCAGAAGTTGCTGAGAAATAGAACAGCGGCCCGGTGTATCGGATCCTGGGCTGCACTTCCCTTTGTTCAATACAATAATAATTAAAAAAACCGTAAAATTATCGCCCGATCACCTGCCTCACAAGATCACAACAATATGCATAAGAATTGAACAACATCTAACACAGAACAACATACTTACGGAAGAACATAAAGGATGTAGAGATCAAAGCCAAGGTGGTAAAGAACAACCTATAATTGATAGCGTGATCATGGAGCAGACTAGAAAAGAACACCGAAATCTTCACACCTCTTACATAGACTATAAAAAAGCATTAGACTCTATTTCCCATAGCTGGCTCATAAAAATTATAGAAATCTATACGATCAGCCCAGGCCTCAGGCGATTCCTAACGCAAACCATGGAAACATGGCAAACCAATATCCATTTTAAAACAGAAAATGAGCTCATCAAAACAAAAGAGCTCCACATACAGAGCGGTATCTTCCAAGGAGATTCTCTTAGCTTCCATTGGTTTAGCCTTTGCCTAAACCCACTTTCGAATGCACTCAACAATACAAGTTATGGTTTTAACATCAAGTATCGGAAAACGATCCAGCACAATATCAATCATCTCTACATGGATGATATAAAACAATACACGGCCACCGAGGTACAACTAAAAGTAACAGTACAGAGGCTTGTACGTCGGACATCAAAATAGAGTTCGAGATGAGCAAATGTAAAGTACTCCACATCAAGAAAGGCCAATAGAAAAATCCTCCCGGGGAGCAGACCGCAATTGGAGTAACGTTTGTCAACATGGACCAGGACGAAACGTACAAGTATCTGGGCTCTTATTAAAATACCAATATCAAACATACACAAATCAAAGAACAACTGAAAAACGAATTCAAAACCCATCTCATAAAACTTTTGAATACAGAACTAAACTCTATAAATCTTACCAAAGCTATCACATATTTGCAATACCGCACCTAAAAGACTGCAAAGAAAGACTTACCGTAGACAGAAATCAAGGAGGTGTGAGCATTACAGACATTCAAATACTTCACACAAAACAAATACAAACACTCACGACATTTCTTTCAAAGCAAGCAAACTAACTTAGAGCGATAGTGCAACCAGACATGAACTACACACCTCTTGCCCTCTTACATCCAAACCACTCACCAGAAACATACAATCATGCAAAATCACACCAAGAAGAGTTGAACACCTGGTCACAGAAAACGCTCCATGGAAAACATCGATATCAAGTGACCCAAGACAACATTGATAAAAAACAGTCATACACCTAACTGCAGGATGGTCAACAGAGGGCTTCATGCTTACTATCCAAGATCAAGTAATTGCGACCCGAAACTACGAGATTATATAATGAGTCCAACCATAAAAGATGATAACTGCAGAAAATGCCACCAAACAAAGCATACGCATGCAAAACTCTAGATGAAACTGAATTAAACAACTCTGGAACCAAAAAAAAGTCATCATCATTCCCTTCATTATGTCAGTTTCCGGCTTCACACGAACCACATTCACACCACACATACACCTACCATTGTGCTCCCTATTGACCTGACGTTGTCGAGCATGTTTAAATAACTCTGGAAAACTGTACTTTTCTATCTCTTGTTAGATCAAAAAGCATTTAATTTTATATTCGTTTCATCCGGAACAGTCTATGCTAACGGCAAATGCTGATGAAATATATTTCATATTCTCATCCAATTATTCCAGTTGATTTTTGTGTATGACGCCGATGTGGCAAGTCGGGCAGTATTGGCCACTGTTACACTCAGCCTGCTTGGGTTTTTACAGAAGCCTGTTCTGTTTGGGCACTTGCAAGCCGTAGTTCTATATCCTGATTCCTAAGTACCACCTATATTGTCACCCCATCAATTCCCATATATGGACGACAGGTTCAGTAACTTTGTGGCGGGTCGCATTTGCTTTCCTCATCTTGGATATCTCCACTCCAATGCCTTCTAAGTTCACCTGCAATCAGAAATTACCTTCATTGAGTTCAGATAGCACACTGTATAAACTGGATTAATTCTCACATATGATTATTGAACATTCCATTTCGTAGTATCTTGCCCAAGAAACCAAAGGAATCAATAAACTGGGACCAAATCAAGCGCAACATGGCTAGAAGGCAGTCGCCTGAAGGTGAGGATATCAGGTCTATCAAAAAAATACTAAGAGAGATTGGAAACAAGAGAATATCTGTCCACGAGTTCATAAACCTGATCAGTGCATACACAGCTGACAACGGAGCTTTGTTAAGACTTGTCTTAGCGGAAGACGTCGATGCTTTCCAAAAACTTGCTCGAAAGGTTAGTCATTTTTCCGTTCGCATAGATACTAGTGAAATTTCTGTTATTCGCGAATGCGAATGTGATTGCTATCGCTGATATTCGAGAATGCGAATACGAATAATCAGTTTTAAAGTTCGATGGCAATCATGTAAGAATAAATATTGACTGACTGATTAGCTGCGTAGAAGTAGAATAATGTTTTGTTTGCTTAGAATAATTATTTTTGAGATCAATGTCTTTTGTATATTTTCTAATGCAAAGTATTAAGAAAATATGTCCGAAGTCAAATATTTCCCATTTCTTTTTGTGAGGATGTGTTATATGATTGGTTGATAGATGAATCAATCTTTCTATCATATCAGGTGTGTGACCTGCTTTAGACATGCTCGTTTCGTATTTAGCCTAGACTTGTTATCATGAAACAAGTTTCATGAAATTTATTTCACCACTGTGCCATACGCCTTAGTATAAGTTATCAAGTTTTGAGGTGAATGTCGCCGAGTTAATGGTACATACTAAACATTGTTTACGAAGAACAAAGTATGTGACTGTAAATTAGTTCACCCTTGTTGAAAAATGTCGTGAACGTCATCTGTCACCTCTATTAGGCAGCGCCACTTTGGGCGACACTTGGAGATGAATGTTATTGGATAACATTACTGTAGTAGTTAGTACTGCCATATATATACATGAACTTGACTTTTTTAAGTATGGTCTTTCCTAATTGAAAATGAGAAATTTTCTAATAAGATCAGTCGCAGCCTTGTTCAATATTCAATAAGGTGTGATATATAATGTAGTCTCATAAACACTCCAACAGGTGTATGAAACTATGACACAAGATGTCAGTGATGTCTTGGTGAACGAGCAACTTCACATGATGGACTTCTATCAAGAGAAACGCGACATTTATCTAAACAAAATGATGGCAGCTATCAACGAAATATATGATATGGCACCTGAGTTCGATTTCGATAGGTTCATAAGAGAAAGGGACCAATATCTGCACAGGTAAAAAATAGCCTCTCTTCACATTCCATTTTCATTTCATAACACTCCTTTTAGCAATTACGGACCAATAAGTGTTGATAAGGAGGGTTTGCCTCTCTCAAAGTCAAAAAGCCTATTGCACTTCATAAGCACTCCAAAAGGATAAATTTCACATAACGTGCTCTGAACATTACGGTTATCTGATAAATCAACGTATTTATTGGTGATTTGATCCTTTCTAAGTGCTGTTACAACCGTCCAGCCTTTAATGTGACTTAAGACTTCCACTGGTGCGATGTACAATTTCTAAAGATTTCGCTGTTGTGCCATGTGTAGCTTATATCCAAAAAGCTTTCAAAGAGCCAAAATGATACTGCCACTTACGTCAATGCCTCTTAAATATCTCCAGATCATGATTGGGAGAAAGCTTTTTGTTCCATATCATCAGCAAAATCAAGGTTATTCAGGAATAATTTAATCGAACATACTCCAGAAAGCTATTCCATTGTCCGTTGTGGAATTTTTGGAAATTCTGCCTGTTCAATTGCAGCTCTTTCGGCAAAAATGATTGCCTAATTTTCGCTGATAGCATATGATTATATTTGTATAAAAATGTGCGCCTATTTGTCTCGAGTTTTGCTCCTAACTGCACTTCCATTTAAGGTACCCATATGGATTGTCAGATATTGACAACTGTCAAGTAAATGTCATTTTCCTGAACAACTGTCCCTTCAAATCGATAGTGATCCACATCCATCGCATCATTTATCGCATCATGTAGTTTGATTCTCATCGACCGTTCTCCGCAGGATCCTGCCATTCCCTGTGGTGGGCGAGGTGCGCGACGAGGAGGGCATTGAAATGATGCGTCGCCAACAAGCCTACCATCGTCTGCAGTGGCTACGCAGCGAAGGAGAACGTATGAACGAGGAGAACAAGCGGTTAATGATGCGCTTGGACCAGCTTAAGGAGCAACAGCGATCTGAGCAGCAGAAGGCCACCGAGATGGCCGAGCGCGCCGAGGCCAAACGACAGCAGCTCACGCAAGAGGAACTGGCGAAGAAGGATGAACTGGAGCAGCTCAACCAGTCTATGGAAAAGACCTTCGTCGAAACGGAGGCGGAGATCAAAAAGGAGTACAACCTTAAGGTATGGATTAAAACGATTTGAGGTAGGATTATTAGAGCAAATTACAAAGAGATATTCAACGAAATTCAAAATCTAAGTACTGCGACCCATACATATATCTCTATTCTTTCAGTTAATATTATTCAAAGGACTCTATGCAGTTGCTCGTTTCTGTATTTTATTTTTCAGGATAATTTGAGTCTTCATTCAATTATATACGACATATTATACAAATATTTACTGTTAATGAGACTTCACTTTCATAATACATATCTGGACTTTCTTGAAGAAAAATCTAAGTCAATAGAAATAATTTCATGAAAACCGTCGCGACCTTCCTAGTTACAACTTAACATTTTTCTATAGGGAATGCAGCCACCCGAAGAAGAACCAAAGAAGAGAAAGAAGAAGAAGAAGCCCAAGAAGCCGGAATGGATAAGCGAAGCTGCCGTCGAGATCGAGGAGGTCGGTGTGAAGGAAGCCGTAGCCTCAGAAAGAGATGCCATGCCACCACCTGTTAGACCTCCTGAAGCCCAAGCACCATGCAAAACTTGTCCTGCTGAACAAGGCGGCAGAGGTCTGCCATTCCGCCAACCTCCTGGAGGATTCGGCGCTCCTGGAACACCTGGAGCTGATAGACCTCCATGTCCTCCTAGACAGATGGAAACCAATATTGAGAAGGCTCAAGCTACCATGCAAATCAGAAGACCTCAACCAGAACCGCCCAAAGGAAGAAGAGCTCAAGGGCCTAATGATGCCTGGGGAGGATTTTACTGATGTCCCTTATTTTAAATGAATGTATATGTACAGTGGAAAATAAATGTTGACGATGATCTGGTATACGCATTATTATTTTTCTTTGAATTGTCACTAGAAGTCAATGGAAACCGATAGACATTGGTATGAAGAAAAACTAAAAATACTATGTAAGTCTATAAGGAAAACTGCTGTGGAAAATAAATCAGAAATCAAGGGATACACTTTAAAAATTTTAAACACCTTTCAGATTTGGAAAAGCTACACCTTTTCGCCATTAGTTGACAAGGCAAATGAAATTAATCTCGTTGGATTGGTTCAAGAAGCCATAATCTCATTAGGAGATGTCATCACCATCTGTTAAACCTCTTATATCACAGACGGGATACAAAACTCCCAACGAACGAAACATCAAACACTCATGTCATTCTGTCAATCTTCTGCAGAAGTCAGGGATACTGGATCCTAGCAAGTCACATACCTTCGTGTATTCATATAGATACCAATATGATAAGACTCAAGTTAGCATGCAAATCAATAAATCTCAAACTAAACCAGACTAATGTAGAAGAGCTCAAATGCCTAAGGACACCTGATGATGACTCTACTAAATTGATTTTAAATACATATATATAAAACGAACCTTGGTGCCTAAGCTGGCACACGTTATCCAGACAATGAGGATAACTGAGGTCAAAAGATCTTTGCATTTCAGCACCAGTAATACCTTACGGCACTGAAATGTATTCCAATTAGTCGACAAAATGAGCAAATCATGTATGTGTAAGTGTATGAGTGTATAAGTGAGGCTACTAGCAAGACCAATAGAGACTTATTTCAACCAAGCAAAGCATACATGTCTGCCATTGTGTTAACGAACTGAAACATTCGGGGTATCCGAATCACCGGAAGCTGAAAGGCTTTTTTGTCCTGCAGATAGGAAATAATATTCATAAGGATCAGGCTACAATGCAAATCAGGTGGCCCATGACAGAACCGCCCAGAAGCAGAAGATTTCAAGGAGTCAAGGACTCCTGTAGAGTGACTGACACTTATGTGACTTAATTCAGATACATGTATTACATATATTATTGGAAAATTAATTTTGACAATGCACTGGCTCATTATTCTTCTGCTTTCTATTAAAAAAAATATAACGATGTATTTTCTATAATTGCTTCATACAATAAATTCTGAGAAACGAATTGGATCTGGCAGGTTTAGAAATATTAGATAGAAAAATGTGTTGCCAGTGGGGATCGAACCCTATCGAATATAGTGTGCCACCATGGGACGGAAACTTCTTGAGCAAATCCTGCTAGTACCTTAGATAATTAAATTGCACAATCAGGTCACTTGCCGATGGCCTCATCATTGGTCATTGATAAATATACTGTTTTAAATTTTGTATTAAGAACAGAACGTGAAACAAATTCTTTCCAAATAATGGGATTTCTTATGTCGGAAATGTTCAATTTGTCATCTACTTTGCAGCTGTGCAATAACCAACTGTTTGTCTAAGCATCAGCATTGTTCAGCGTTTCTGGTTAGATTGTAGCAATTTTTTCCTGATGGAGTCTTCTGATTATACCAATTTCTACGTCACTAGGCGTATTCTGAACATCAAGTTGTTTAAATCTAAAATATCTAAAAGATGTATGCTTAATACACAATATTATATAGGTATATAGATATGCCTCATAAAAATTAATCTTCACTTCCTTCGCACAAGTTTTATATTGTGGAATGACATAATTCTTTTATCAAATGATTTAAGAATTAACTGAGACATTCCATGAAGTGGTAGGTATAGGAAAATCCAATCCAAATATTGAAGCCACTAGATTCCATTCACTTTTGGCTGCCAGCCTCATTTCTTAAAGTTATGCAAGACGAAAGTGTATCATATATCAAATAAGCAATTTGAGATAAGTCCTTCCGAATGCTTAAACGCTCAATCTAATGCCTCAGCCGAAAGCACAATTAAATAAAAATAACACGCCATATAAAGGACCTTTACGGTCGAGGGCACACAATAAAACATAAAAAGCATTTTGATGGTCCACTCGGGCAGAGTGGTGCTACAAGAAAAGCAATATTTCTTGGAAAGTTTTTCCATCCTCTCAATCCCCTTAACAACATACATTATTTATAACAAAAACCCGCATTTTGAACGTTCACTCGGGATTGGTCGAGAATAGAATTTGACCGAACCTTTCGCGAAAAGCTGGAAAACCATTGGCGACTAGGCGTGGCCTCTGCGGCAGTTTTCTTACACCTCCTCCTCCTGCGACCAGTGAGCGCCGCCGGGAAAATCAAGAAAATCGTCGAGCGGCCCGATAGATTTTTCCGCTTTTCCGGATTTCCCGATCGGAGGTGGAGGGCGTATTCCAACTTACGTAAGCGGTGGATTAAATTGAAAAGTTGATTGTGCCTGGCTTTTATGAGACTGTCCATATCGGTAAACGGGTTGCTTCAATTTTCTCCGCCATTATATGGCCTTATGGAGCAAAAAATGTGTTTCTTTTGCACGCTTCATCTCAACTTCATGAAACGTAACATCGTAAGAATGTAGCATTTAGGATAAATGATAAATAAATGAAGTTGCGAACTACTTAAGGATAAAGAATCAGGGTTCCTGAATCTTGAAATACCAAACAATCTTTACTTCACATACAATGCCGAGAATTAAATATATTGATTACATGACAAAATTGAGTAATCCTTGTTTTTAATAGAACTAAAGCGATCGCTCTTTCTAACCGAAAATCAATTTATAGGGCAACCAAAACATAAATCAGTATGATTATTCCTAATGTTATCAAGCGATACATGTCTCTCAAAATATTGTAGAATCAGATAAAACACAGAAAGGAAGCTTTAAAATAACATATAATAAATCGGATTACTCTCACTGTTGCGAGCAATACAACCCCCTCTCCTTAGTTTAACTGCTAATATGAAACAAAGTGGTATTTCAGTGATTATTTTACTAATTGAATTAGATAATAACAGTATATTGGAGAAGGAGTTTCTCATTCAAATTCTAAATACCAATTTGTTAAAAAAGTCCAATTGAGCCTTCTTTATCAAATACTGTAATATACATACCGGTTGCTGAATAAATTATATTGAAAATGTTAATTTCGATCAGATTGGCAAAATTATTCAAAATACTAATAGACCGATAATTTGACACTATATCACACTACGTTACCAGATTTGAAGTCAGGGCAAACTTTATTTTCTTTCCACAAAATAGGAAAAGTTTTCTGTATTGCAGAGGTACAGACTTATAGTATGGAGGAATTTCCTCGGTTCCGACATTATTCTAGAACACGCGTTGTTTCACCATTTGATGAATAAAAAAATGCATATGTGATACTGGATTCTTAGGCATAGCGAGCACAAACACTACGTCTGTGATTTCAATTAGCGGTCAGCCAAAAATATAATGAACTACACAGTTTTACCACTCATCAAACCACTTTTTGACACATCACTAATGTTTCGCCAACTATGTTAGCATCTTAAGTCTTTAATCTTCCAATGTAGTATTTGTGTATGTCCTAGGTATAAATATAATTGGCCTGAACTTTTATTAGTGCCCTTAGCCTTTTAAGTTGAAGGAGATAGGATTCATTTTTAGTTTTTTCCATTTTAGAAGATTTTTAACCTTCTCTTTAATGGTACGTATTGAACCAACAGAGAGCCTCATTTTTTTATATTGTTTATTGTTTATAGCTCAAATTGTTTATTTTATACATGTTTCGCTAATAGCAATTCCTCAATACTGGGCACTACTACCTAAGCAATACAGCCTGTTTGCCTCATGCCCAGTATTTGGGATTACTTATAGAATGTACATGAGAAAAATCATCAGCAGGTTAAAACTAAAAATAAAGAAAATACAAATAATAGGAGTGAGATGAACATAGAATTAAAGTAAAGTTAGGGTAAAGTTAGCTCTTTCAAATTTAACCTGTACTCCAAAACCACCAATGTATTATGTCCTTTTATCCAGGTTTCCTTATGATTTATTTTTGAATAGGAGGATACCATACCGTGGGGTGACATTCTTGTAAGTTTTATTTTCTCTAATAAGAGAGGCAACTTTGTTTTTCCAATTTATTATAGCATTTCATAATAATCCATACCACTCATGTGTAGTTCTGATTTGAAAACAAAAGTATGTGTTTTGCTGGAGACAGTCAATATCAACGTCCTATCATTTCTAAATTCACTTTTCCATTGTTTTACGAAAACTGGCGAGGCAATTGAAATGGAATCTCTCGAATAATGCCGGAAATTTTTTTACAGCCTTACAGATCATTTGTTGATTTGACACTATTTAGGCAAAAAGAAAAATATTTTTTGAGAACCAAATGATCAGTTAAAGCTTGGAGTAAGGTGTATTCATGAAAATATAGTTATATCAGACAACCAAGCGTTGATAGAAACTGTCAAAAACGCAAAAAACCTTCATTTTTTCGTTTGTCACTGAGATTGTATCAAGCCTAGGTATTTATGTTAAGCAGGATAGTGAAAATAAATATTCAAATGAACTCTAAAGTTAAATTAGCGGATTGCTGATCTGCTTATGACCTACTTTGGGAAAGATGCTTTATCATACCGAAATTCAAAAGTATTTCAATCGATTAGACTTATCTAATCCATGAAAATAATTTGGTGAAATATGGAAACCTATTATAGTTATTTATTAGAGAAGACTTTGCTTGTTAGAGCAAATTATCTCTTTGAATGTATTAACACACTTCTATTAGCAATTTTTGCGACGTAGAATAGTGTACAGTGATGCAGATAAAAAGACGGCGTAATAAACACTGGGTCACAAATAAAACTCTTTTTTTTTCAGTGACAATAAAAACAGTGTATGATAATCAAATACGTATAGCTAATAGATCAGCACCTAATTCAAGATCATATTTAATAAATTCGAAGGAGAAAGAACCAAATATGTGTGAGCCAAGTATTTATGGGATTTAATGTGCCTTCTGTATTGCTGTTTATATAGGTCAAACAACTAGACCATTTACAACAAGGTACAGAGAACATATAGGTGCCTTCAAAAACCACCATCCAGAAAGATCAAATTTTGCCAAACACTTGGATACTAATCATAAAGTTGGCAACGAGAATAGAATTAGTGTACTTCATACTTGTAATAAATTACATGATTTAAAGTTCATGGAAATATTAGAGATTCAAAAATATCTGCGAAACCCTGAATTCATCGTAGTAAATGGTTTTTATCGATACACTATTATAAGTTTCCATCAATTTGTATTCTAGGTTAACTTACTCCTGAAATATCTTAAGTTATAGAATGTATGTAAGAATGAAATAGCTTAAGGAATAAAATATCTTAAAACGTGAAATATCTTAACAGTAATAAAATATTTTATCACATGGAATATATTAAGGACATTTTGTCGGTGATGGTTAAGGTTTTGTAGGGGTTTCCCTTAACACTAGTGTAAATGCAGTCTTCAAAAAACTATTTCCCCAAAGACAGACACAAGAAAGGTGAAAATAATTTAATATAAAAATAGCTAGACAGGATAAATAGTATGCTAGATTTGATAGCACTAGTTTTATATCCATGGTAGGATCTAGTTTGTTAGTAAGCAAGTAATCTGGGTAACCTTGTTAGCAGTCAAATCTGACAGGTCGACGATGATTTGAATATAAATCGAAACGCGTCACTGAAAGAAAAAGAGTTTTATTTGTGAAACTGTGTGTTAATTGAACATTCTTTTCATCTGCATGATCGAAGAGTTTCAACAAGTACAAGCATCTACAATCTACATGATATAAGTGTACAGCCAGTTTGAAGAATTGGAATAAACATTTTACATTAACAGTTTTGAAATTGGAGACTTAAACCTGTCGAAATTGCACATAAACATGTCGGAATCCTAATTTGATTCGAATCTCTTGCTTCTACGGAACCCTTATCACGTTTTCTAATTAGTGCTACAAAAAACAAATTTAAATGCTTACTCAGCCTATATTATTATAAATGCATATATATATATATATATATATATATATATATATATATATATATATATATATATAGATTGTTGCGGAGTTATCTAAATGTTCCTCAATTACGCACACTTCATTAGCGTCCCTGCTTCCTTGTATAACGTTCTTAACAAAGCCAGGCCGAGTGGTTGACATCTCGATAAAATTAACCGGAACAGTGGAGCGGGGCATTAAGGATAACAAATGAAGAAACAAGCCTGCGTGTCAGTAAATAATTGGGGTTCTTGGAGCAGCCAGTACAGGGGGGGCGACCGCAATATTAAGATAAACGACGCCAAATAGATCGCATTATTTTGTGGAATCGTGTCATCGTCCCTAAATCAAGCCAGCTCCCACCAACCCTAATGTCGTGGCTCAAAAATTTACTGCTTTTACTTTCCACGCATATGGCTGAAAATGAGTTCCGGATTTTTCATAATGTGCACGTCTTAGGTGTGGGAAGTTAACATGCAAAAAACATGCTTGCATTTAGGCCTTTTCGCATTCATCAAGAAACTAATGACAGTATATCTAGCTTATAGAGGTGCAAGAAAATTTCATTTCGCGTCATTCATTTCCATCGGTGTGTCTGTCTAACAGTCTGTGTGTATTTATGTCCGTAGCTGTTTCGAGACTGTGTAATTATAGTTCTGTAAGTATCCACTACCGTCACGATCATGTTGCTGGCCTCGCGAAGTCGGCATCGCAGATGTTGGAGGTCCTGTTCCAATCCAGAAAATTGTATTCTCCTGAACAGCTGCTGCTGCTCTATAAAACCCAGATCAAACTATTGCTTGACCACTGCTAGCATGTGTGGAGATGCGCTCCAAAGCACTCCCTTAAACTTCTAGACATAATCCAGAAACGAGCAATACGTATAGTGGATGTGCCTGATCGCGCAAAGAACCTCCATCTAGAACATTGAAGGAGGGTGGATGATCTATCTCTATTTCTATAGATATTATCATGGCAGATGTTCGACTGAGCTGTCTCGCAAAATAACTTCAAGAGTCGACGACACAGCAAACAATAGAGAAGAAGTCCAAAGGACGCATCCATACCAGGTTACGTTTTCAACGCCTTGAACAAGCCTCGTCCAAAAGTCATTCTTTAGGAGAACCTCGGCGTTGTGGAATGAGCTACCGGGTTCTCCGATGGTTGGAATCTACAGCTTTGATGTCAATAGACATTACCATCCCGCACCGCCTATGAAGTAAATAGATGTTACGAGACGAAATCATAGGATTCTAAGTAACTTCATGCCGCATTGTGATAATTCTGCGACCGCCAAAAACATGAAGATGCTAGTAATTACTGGTCTACTCAGATTTTTACCTCACTTTGATGTGCGAAATTGAGCCAGTAAATCTATAAACGAATTTACACGTTCGGTATGCCATAAGATTAATGCTGCCTCATAAATTGTCAAAGAGGTATATATATTTTTTTTTTATAATATTAACATCAAACTGAAAACAGTGGCAGCTGATAAATGTAGTTAAATATTATTCGACATAGTTATCCAAGAGAGTGGATTAAAATTACTAGTTGAGTAATTTCATTACCTAAATGAGATTAAAATGCTCAAAAAATTGTTTTAATACAGATACGAAAAACAAAATCTGGAATTTTGTATTTTTTTCGCGATATCTTCAGACTGATGCAAAATTAGGGAACGCTTATCATGCCTTCGAAATCGGTAAATATCAGAATGAAGTAAGCATTGATCAAACATTTTTCGGAGCCACTTCCCTGTAGCTAACATTTTAAAGCTCAAACTAATTTTAATAAAAGATTGAGTTCTCCCTACATTAGCTACACGTAATCTAATTTCGTCCGTTTCAAAAAAGCTCTGAGCTTTCCTTCCTGGAGCAAAAACTTTCTTTCTGTACATCCACGTAACTCCGAAGCAGCGTCCTTTGGCTAAAAATGTAAATGAAATCTTCAAACACACCTCATAAAATATTCTCGGCAAAGTTTACTTCGTAAAAGTTACAACTGCGAAAAACATAACTTTTCCACGGCAGATTCGGGTATTTCTTCAGCGAGCTGTAATGCACTGCTTTACTATTCTAATGAATGCATATCGGCTTATGGCAGAGCCTGGATTACCAGTAAAGTATACAAAAAAGTGCTATGGGACCTAGAAGCCATCTTTGTCCTTTGAAATCTTCTATTTTTTGCATCTCGTGTCGGAAAATAGTTCCTAAGAACTGGTTGCAGTAAATATACGAAATAATTTTGAAAAAAGATCATATAAGCAATAGAATACGAAACGTTCACGTCAACAGTAATGTGTGTACCAAATAAAGTGAATTTGTATGAATGCAGTTACTATGTCTTAATTCACGTACATTAAAAGCTCACACTATACATGCCGGCATACTAAAAATTATAAATAAGTATTAGCGACATTTAATTCGGATTTTCTGATGATATGGGCAAAGAGCAGAGCCGGCATTGGTGCTGCACAATTGGACGCCAAAATTTCCCTTCTTGTCTATAGAAACATTGAGGATAAATAATTCCCCCCTGGATAGAAGCTTTAACTGGAAGGTAGTAGTAAGGAAAATAAATAGATGAAAACAGTGAGGGGTCATGCGGTGTATACTACCCAGTAAATTACTCGCTTGGGAAGATATATCAAATAAATATATGATTATGTGGCAACTTCTTAGCCAAATCTGGAGGCAAACCTCTTAGGTAGTGAGCCGTACCACTATTCAATAATTTCTATGAGCAGGTCAGCTCAAATAAAAGGTTTTTGTACTTTAGCTCTGGAAAGGGGACGATCTTCCGTATCGCGACTATCCTTGCCTTCATATATGGCAAAGCCTCAGCCTTATCTACAGTGTCTGTACCTAGTGCATTTCAATAGAAAGAAATTCCACTTATTGGTTCTCTACCGCATCTCACTTTACTTTTTCATCGATGAACATTAGCTGACAAGTTCCTACCGATATGTCAACAGAATATGCCCTCCTGAGCTTTCCTTCATGATTCCGCCACTATCTGGACCTACTAGGCGGACTGGTAAGACTGTTGTTCTTCATTCCAATTCAATTATGATTCATCTGTCAAAGTTTGGTCGGTTCAACCTCTCTTTTGTTGCCAGAGTATCAAGAATTTGGAACAATTCACCCAGGGTTGCTTTCCCGAATCAGTAATCGTTGATGGATTCAAAATTTATATTAATAAGCCTCTCTTCTTCTGGTACCATCTCCTCACGGAGGTCGGCAATCATCATGGCTTCCTGACTTTATCAACAGCTACTCTAAACAGTTGGTTGGAGGACATTCCAAACCATTCTCTCAAGTTTAAGCCAGGATGACCTTCTCCGCCCTTGGCTACGTTTTCCTCTAATTTTACCTTCAATAATATTTTGCAATAGTTACTTTCGACCTCTAATTATATGTGCAAAATATTCAAGCTTCTGCCTTTTATTATTTCCTCTTCTTTTCCCATTCGATGTAGAACCTCAACATTTGTAATCTTATCAACCCATGATACCCGTAGAATCCGACGATAACTTCTATCCTTGCTTTTATTTCTTGTGTTTGGTTAGCAGACTCATTCAACCATGTTCCCAAGTATTTATAACGTTGAACTCTTTCGATTGACGTGTTATCGCATGTAAGATTTACATCGATGTTGCTTTGCTTTGTAGCCTCACTATAGCAGCCAAATTGCGTTCAAGTTAAACAAATGCAAAATTAACGACGACCATATAAAATAAATTGTAACTTTTCTCTAGATAAATAAACGTCCGTGGGTGTGGAAATCACATGGAGTGACTCTAGGGCGCTATAATAACTAGAAACGTACGACGAAAGTTACAAACATGCGAACTCGATTGTTACTGACGCCTATCTTTTTACCAGCTTCCTAATTGTTAAATTTAATTTTATTTCACATTTATAGAATTATAGTACACTGATATAAGGTACAAAGTACGCAAACTAGTGTCGGGCACATCCTATCGACCAACTAGCACTCTAGAGAACTACTGGAAAGTTTTATCTATTAACTGGGCCTTATATCCCTAATATGAAGTTCTTTAAATCAACTTTTTTTCGAACATACCGTAAAAATAACGAAATATTTAAGCTTGAAAATATACGAAACATTGAAATCTTAAAAGGTACAGCTCTCGATAAGCAACATATGAAAGACATTCAAACGATTATTACACAAAGCACAACTTTTTCATATTCTTTTTATAAACCATTCACGTCACAAAATCTATTCACAAGGACCCTTCCGCCGTATTCGTCTGCTTATAAACAGCCACCGCACCAGCCGAATTAAAAGTTGAAAAGCCTTTTATGGAGCTTTCGCAGAAAAATTCAACAATGCTCCGGCTGTATATTTGGCATTCCGCGGAGGCCTTGCTTCCAGTAATCCGCGAGCTCTTTAGAAAATAATCCGGGGAGGGATTCGCCGCCGAGACCCAAACCGGGACTTGGCACCGATTTACATTCCGGGATGACTTAGCCGGGATTTGCCGCCTTCCCACCTATTCCTGGATTTAATTATAGCTGGATATCGCATGAACGCCCAAGACTAGAAGCGCGAAGATATTCCGGAGATCTCTCGTAGAAGTGGACTACAAAAATGCATCTCATTCATTCCGCTTCAGCTAAAAAGTCCTATACCTACATAAGTTTAAAAGAACAAACTTCAACGATATTTTGCTGCCTCTGTAACCTTTATTAGAGCACAAAATATAAAAAACAAATCAACTGAATTCCATTCGCTAATTTCCGTTTTACAAGCTTTATCAGATATTGTGGAAAGATTCAGAGTGATGCATTTGCATTGTCGATGAATTCAAAGAGTATAAGTAATATATTATAAGGTCATCATAAAAGTAGCGACATATTTCAGCTTATATATTTTTAACAAATCAACAAAATGATGTTAAAGAAATTCGATTGCTCAAATAGTATATTTTCATGCCCAACCGTCGCATCTACTTTCATGACCTGATTTCGATTTCAAATAGCATTATAACATGTTTCTAACGAGAGTGTCAATCATATCAGCTCAGTTTTTTCTAATTGGTTCTTTATAATGCGTGTAGGGTTTATCGTACATCTTCTGATGAGCCAAAAATGTTCAATTTCTGTAAAGTTGGGGGGCTTGAAACCTTCATATAATTTTATTCAAAAATACTCATTTGTTAACTGAAACTAAGATCATGGAAATCATTGCAACCACATAAAAACTACCTTGAAAACATTCAGAACAAGAAAGAATTCTGATCATTTTTTGTTTAGTGCCAATTACTAAACCACCAATGCATCAATTTCCAAACATTAAATAGCACTACCTATTACATGTGCACATCATAGCTCTTCAAAAAATTTATTCGAGTTAAATACTACTAAGGTTTCGCGATTACCAAGGCGCGAACGTTTATATCGATCCACAGACCGACAGACAAATAAGTCATTGGATATTAGTGACAGAAGTTTTTTGTCTTAAAGATTCATAACGTCCAAAATCATACAAGGAAAAGGTTTAGCTTTTCTCAAGTTATTAGTTCATCAAAAGTGCCAATATTATCCAAGCTGTTCCGGCATCACCAAACTTCTCCACCATAACTTTGTAAATAATTTATCTTTTGTTTTTACCACCTCATGTAGCCTTTCTTTGCCTCGTATGCCTCAAAATCCCAGTATTTTTTATCCACCTAATCCTGACCAGTCCTCTATTCATCTCATACACTGTCAGTCAGAATAAAATTTCTTGGAAGCCGCATATTTATAGATTGAATCGACCGCTCACGCTTACGTCAACGACTTTTCATACGATTTAAATGCAGGCATACCCACATCTACCACATAAATATTAAAATTACATATTTGCATGTTCTTGTAACTTTCCAATTTCCAATCAATAGTCTTCCTCTTTCAATTCCTTATACTGCTCCGCATTACAAGAGAAACAAAAATGCGGAAAGCAGCAGTTTTCCGATTACTGGCCGCCTTTGATCCCGCCTTCTTGCGCAAAATTAAAATGAAGATGAAAATACTAAGCAGCCTTCCTTGAAAGTATACTTCTTGGTATAGATATAGTTTTTACGGGAAATATGTTTCATCTAGCAATTATATATTTAAGTTACTTGAGATTATTTATAATATAGAGCGGCGTTATAGAAACGCCTAAAAATAAATGTTTAAGACATTGCACTATTTCTTATAACAACTCCAATACTGCCAACCTTACGAGATACCTGTCTCTTCACGCCTTCGGAACGGTCATAAAAATCATTCCTTGTGGTCCATTTCAGGGAAAACATGAACAATAATTTTGGTTAAATTCCTAATTGAGCGATGCTAATTTTTCATAGATAATATATAGAAGCGCCCAGACAAAATAAATTTTAAATTTAAACACTTCAAATTGTAATCATCGCGGACTAAACTACCGGGCAGCCCATTCCACAAAGGACTGACTTTTGGAAGAATTGGAAGATCATTCGAGGTGATGGAATCTCGACTTGACATCTCGGTCGAAAGACAATTCGCCTTTTGAAATACGGAAAGAATGGCCCAGTGTGGGATTCGAACCATATGCCTCCCGATTGCCGGTGAACTGGCCACCTGTTCACTCGTTGCAGATACTGAATATTGTTAAGCGGACTCCCCTGAAAGCCATTCTTCCGGATTTCAAACCGCGCGCATCGTTCGTTACTTGAAGTACAGCTGCGTCAGTGTTTGCGTTGGTAAATATCTCCAACCGCAGTATCGAACAATCATAGTCTCAGTATGTAGGCAACAAACATTACAATCACTCACTGGCATTTTCCGCAAAGTGGAAGAAATACGAACGACGCGTGCAGTTTGAAATTCAGAAAAATGGTTTCTGAGGGATTTCGCTTAACATCATCCGCGCTCTGCAACGAGTGTGCAGTTAGCTCAGTTGGTTAGAGCGCCCGACTGGCAATAGAAAGTTGTGTGGTTCGAATCCTGCACTGGGCCATTTTTCCCGGATTTCAAGATGCTAATTGTGTAAACAGCTTCCACCTAGTGGAAAAAACAAGTAAGAGAATGTCAAGCTCAATCGAATATATATCATACCAGAATCATTAGACTAGGAACAGATTACCCACGTTTTTCCTTTTTTTCAGACTGTATAGGTATTTTGTAAAATAATTCCTGGTTCCATGTATGAAATAAGAGTGCTGCTATCTGGGAAGCGGTAAATTATAATAGATGTTATTTCCAATCGTTTTTTGATATACAGCAAGAAAGGCATAGGAGAAAGTTGGAAAACGCCGGCATGATCGGAAGCATATCCATTTATCACCACAAAAAAGGATCAACCCCTTAACCAGACGCTGGAACTGATTCTTTCAGAGTAAAACCAGGTTAATCCGGGTGGGTGTAAGCCAAAAACCAGTGTGGCACACCTTTAACGGTCGGTCGAAGGAAAACAACATTCGCAAAGAAATAGCTTCTGAGAAAATTTCTTTAGTCAGGTAGTTTTAAGTAGAAGCATCAGTTCCATTCTAATAATGTAACCTGAACTAAAATGAATAGTCAAACGTTGATGGAGATCGTCAATGGAAGTCAATCAATTGAATCGACTAGTACGGTACCAAAATTGATCTAAATCAAAGATCAGATCAGATACAACGCTAGAATACTTCTATCTTATATGAGCCGTCATAATATATCTTCCGAACAGTTTGTATTTGAAGGTTTCCACTTCCATTCTCTAATTATTCGTTATGACATCACAACCCCGACCGGTATCAATCAGACTCGCCCTAGTTAACGGAACGAAAAGATAACTAAAGTGTACCGCAACCTGGCAACTGTCAAATTGATGCAGTAGACATCCCGTTTATTGGAGACCAGAGCCTGATAAAATCTCATCCCCATATTATTAACAAAAATTAAAAATAATAATAAATTCAACCAAACGTCTTCTTAACTAGTAAGCTGAAGTCATTCCCTATACACTTCATCTTGCTTTATTCATTCTTCTTCACCCCTCATTTCTCGTTGACGTATTCTAGTTTATCTGTGGTCAGACCGATAAAATGCCAAACTGACTACCCGTAGTGACGTAAATGTGGAAATCATACAAGTAATTATTACCACACCAATCAGACAAACGGTAATTATGAACTAATTTATGCTGTTCAAAAAAATTATATACTTGAAATATTGTTTTGTAACTTTCGTCGCTAATGGATTGAAATAGGATCTAGGAAAAAATATTTAACAAGTTAATATTTTTTGCTCAGCCCAGGCGAGTACCCAGAGGGGGGGGGCGAACGACATTCCCCCCGACATTTTAGAAAATGTAGTTATTTGTGTCTTCCCTTAAAACTTCGTCAATTTTATCACTTTTGAAACTGTACCCTCCCTCCCAGAAGGAAATTTAGGGTACGGACCTGGCTCAGCCCTCGGAATAATCAAATCATACTTCTATGAATGTCCTAAATCTTATCTGAATAACTTACTAAGAAGTAACAAACCTTCACAATTTATGAAAGTAATGGAACATTTCTAAAAAGCTATTTGCCTTAAATTTGTAGCAGTCCTCCCTTTTATGAATGTATTTCGAAATATCTGCTTCACATTGTTTAAAGCATGACTACAGAAATTAGTAACAATTTGAATGGACATATATTTGAGGGAATACACATATAATATAAAACACCCTTTCACGATATTTTTAAATAATTCTCTAAAATGATTTGATAATTCCGATTCCAATTGGTCATATATCAGTTAATACATTTTATCGCCTATAAATTTCCTCATTTGGAATATGAATTAATATATTTTATTGGCTTTTTCAGATTGTTTGGCTCATGTTCACTATTTAGTAACGGAGACGGAGGAGCAGTTTTCGTTCATTGTTTGGCTATAGAATCCATTTTTGTTTACCATACAGCCACTCCCTTATCTTGCAATTGAAATGTGTCATCCCCATATTTAAATTTATGTAAACCTTCCCACATCCCTATTGAATACTAACATAATATATTTGACTACCTATACTAAAAAATAAATACGACTGATTTTTCTACCTCGAATGTACGTTTAGAAAAAGGCGTCTCGTATTTGAAGCCAGCTCTTATTATATCCTCTAGAAATTACATTTACTTCAGAACCGATCAAAGAAATGAATGTCACGTTTGCTCACACGAAATCTCCAATTTATATTTAAGCAGTTAGTCATTTACTTTCAAATGGGGCTTTTTATTTATTTTTTATCTCCCCAGATTGCTTGTCGTTTCTCGTGATACGTTTCTGAAGACAGGGGCTAATAATAGTGAGAAGGCGAGATCAAAGGGCGACGGAGTAATCATAAAGCTGCTGCCCGTATTTTCTTCATGCTATATAGTGCAGGCGTCAGGCGCGTATACAGACTTCAATTATAAAACGTGGATATCCGAGAAACGTTTCTAATGTTTCTATACGTCTTCACCATGAAATGAATATCTTTGGTGGTACCCCTACCCCTATATACGCATGTGGCATGTTTTCCATCATACGGTATATCAAGACAATGTAAGTCGGAAGTATTTGTGTGACAAAGTCTAGCACATGATGTGCCGTTATGAATCTATTCTGATATTGAATTTTCACGAATATTTCTCATCCTATCAGATAACGCTACTAAATTATCAAGGTATACAAAAAGTGTTGGTAATGGTGGAGATCGGAAGTTGTATTGTCAAATTTTTGAAGTTAACCATGACTGCAAATAATGGCTGAATAGGGTTTTGACCTATTGAAGATTGACTAGTTTAAAGAGATCCGTTTCACCGCGTTAAAAAACCAGTATGACACCTTTCTTAATTTTGATTACCCGATTAGACTGGAAGCGTTAATGTCCATTGAGTGGTCTTATGTTTTTTATAGGATCCTAAATTAATAGGTTCTGCGTTTTTGCATTAGGATTATTTGTATGTTATATATTTTTGTCATAAGACACTGTTATGTTTTTGGTGTGATGATGGAATTTGACCCTATTTTGGGATTCATTAGCAACGCAGATGCATTATTCGGTATTCGAGCATCATAGTTCATACTGAATTTAAATGAAAGACCGACTGTTATCCTGGATACAGTTATTCGATTGATGTCAATGTCATTGTAATTTTTAAAATTTGCTCTTTGTTACTTTGACACTTAAAAAGGCTGTCGAACTCTAACAAAATTCGTAAATCTTATCAAAGAGAACCCCAGAAAAGATTACATACTCTTTTATTTTTAGTGACATAAAAAGCATTCAGAAAATAATTGGATGGTAGGCAGACCTAAATCAGGTATAAATTGCAGTATAATATTACTGAAAACAGATTGCTATTGACCAATTTTCTAAGATAGCTTTGATTGCTAAGAACTATTTTGTATAGCAATTGGATAGTGAAATGTTTTTCCAATCTATGTACAACTATGAAACAGTTCAAAAACGCTGTGAATATGTCCGGTGCTAATTAGAGTCGTGGTATTATCATGATTTGCACTATCAAGTCTCTTTTGAACTTAAATACAACGTGAAACTTTTGATTCATATAACCACACTGTATAACAAAATTTATATACTCGAAATACGAAGAAATAATTGCTCTATTATTGTTTCAGATTTTTCTTATTTCAAGTAGTAATAGTATCACTACAGATGGGTGAAATCAACTCAAATTTTCTGTTTCTTTAGTGATGTTTTTCACTAAAATCCTTTAAATTCATTTTTTAACATTGATATGTATACTTATCCACGCTCTTAGCTCAAAACATTCTGAAGAAGATAAAGACATAATTCGTTTCCAACGGCAATAAAGTAATCCAACGTAGTCCAATGTTTGCATCTATTTAGATTTTTGTAGTAGCTTTTGTATCATCACTTGCAAATACTGAGTGTTTCAACTCATGTCCAAAATTTATCCGAAATATTCAGGAAATCATGTAACACGTATTGGTCTTATAAAATATACCGCTCTGTCAATATTTTTTTGTAGAAGTACTCAATCGCATTACGCATTTTCTTCTGCCTCTCCTCTTTTTCTCCTCTTCCCTTATTAATTTTCTAAGTCCGCTCGAATCTTATAACCTTTTAAATCATGATGAATATTATACTTGCTCTACCCCAAATGCTGGCGCATGCTCATTCAAATTTTGTGGAAAAATAAGCCATCGCAGTGCAATTCCTTTTTAGTTTTCTGTTAGTACATAGAAAAAAATCGTAAAGTAGGTCCACACTTTCCACGCTACGGTTTCAGCTTAGAGATAAGGATTTGGATCGGATTTTGGAACTGTTGATAATTGAAATTGAATTTTAAAATACTGAAATAGTAAACTTTTTAATATATCGAAAATTCCCAATAGATTCACATCTGAAAATTCACTGTGTTCCCAAAATTTATTATGTGTAGCTCACAGCTAATGAGGAACAATCCGTTTTGAAGAAAAATCTTTGGATAAGCATCTATGCGGCGGATTACTGAGGTATAAAATATATAAATGATTCCCACACACAATTTGACTCCTACTTGAATTTTTTGGAATGTGTTAGATGCCTTGGAATCGTTCAAAAACGAAGCTTAGGCTATTTTTTATTTGGTTTGTGTCGATAACTCTGCTACTAAAATATTTCCAAAAACTTGCTCGTAGTGTCAAAATTCAATCAAAATCGAATCCAAGTACAGAGCGAAGAAAAATTACCGGCAAGACAGACAGTCCAACCGAAATCGGTGACATGGTTTTTCTTGATATATGTCTCATAAAACATCCAGAAAACACAGTATCTCGGATTCAATTTTTCAAGATTACAATACTTTCAAGCCCACTAGTCTTGGAAGTACATTAATAGATTTTTTATGTACACTTTGGCTTCTTTATTGCTAAGTAAGATCACTGTTGAGTAAATAAAATCAAATAAGTTATAATAAAATCTGCTAATAGGAAACAGAATAACATCTCTATTCGATATATTTTGTAGGTGATTCAAGCATCAACTGTCAGTCCGAAAGACTGAGTTAATTATGTTGAATGAAATTCTTTTCAAAATTTAAGATACTAAAATTCATTTCAACATTTTCCAATAAGAAAATAAGCAAAATTTATTTGTATTTTCGAGGAAACAGAACAAGTTCTATTTTATCTATTTCGAACTGTAAATTTCCACAGTTCGAGGAAAAATCACTGTTACATGGAAATGAAGAGCAAATCAACATTCATCACCAAGCATGGCGCATGGTGGCACTACCCATTGGCAACTTACGAAGTCAAGCGTTTAACACTTGGCCTGCCTTGAAGCAGCAGGTCTGACCTATAGTCGAGAGCATACACTTAACCAAAGGCAACATTAATTAGAAAAGTAGGTGACAAATAGGCACAATAATGGCGGAATGCTAAAGGGAAATATCCCGCGGTTCGTCGTCCTCAGTGAGGTTTTCTATTTTTGTTTCCAAGACTTCAGAGAGGCTCAAATTCCAGATTTTCAGAACATAAGGAGCCTGATTTACAAGTTACAAGTTACCTCAAACAGCTTGTTTTGCACAACTGCTAAACAAGCTAAACATGGAAGCACACGAGTACAATGCTGAAAGATGATTTTGCAGGCTTCTAACAAACATTAAGAAGATATTATTACAAAGGTCACCCCTCTGCCCTAGCGGGTATGTTTTGCTAACCACCCTTGTAAATATCTGCACTCAAGTGAGTGGAGCATTTGTTGATGTTTCCATGTTTGGTGGATGGCATCCGCCTCAACGGTTCCGTATATAAACATGGAGCGATAATGCTCGACGAAGCGCGCACCCACAGATCATACGGACCGCCGCACCTTACTCTACAACAATGTTGCCAAACGTCGATTGATTTTGAGTTGTGACTAAAAGTAACATTTGTTCATATTTTCAAGTTTAGGCGCATAGAGAACTGGGTGTTTTTTTAGTACAAAAAAATCGCTTATTTATGTTGTTACATTTTTTTGTACAAAATTTATAGTATCTGCAGAACTGTACATATAGAAGGTAATTTCCTCCTGTATACAGGGTAGTTCAAAAAAGCTTGGCTGTTGACTCTTGAAAGGTGCATTTGCCAAATGAAAACAGATTCAGAATCAAAATCAGAACACACTACTATGTATAGTGCTCTAATTCAATTTTATCATCGTTGCGGTGTTTCCAAGCTATTCAAATATGATTTAAAAGTTCGGACAAAATCATCCAATAATTGATTTAAAAATTACCTATTCGCACTCAACAAAGTGCTATATACATCATGTATGACACAACAATTGTGTAATAGAATGTTTGATACTAATTATACAGGGTACATTTTTTCAATAGAACACGATTTTAATGGGTCATATTATGTTTTCCGTTTTGACACAGTTTATTTTTTTCTGGAAAATATTCAGCTAACATGGTAAATCGTCGTGAATTGCTATGATTTAAATATAAGCATAGAGCCGGAAAATGTTTAATGTCGACATTTCTAGCACATTTTAACAATGATTGTAAAATCAAATTAACAGTGCACGTATCTCAATTGCTGCGGGAAAAATGAAACAAATTCTCGAAAGTATTGTTGATAATATGAGAAAAAGGCAAGGATGACAACCAAGTAGCGAAACTGCTCTCTTCAACTTGACCAAAGCAGATATATCTAGATAGATATAAATTCTCGTTGTACTAAGGATTACTGAGGTATAAAACTTAAAAATTGCTATTTCTTGATATTATCATATGTGAGTCAGGTCGCTCGTGCAGTAAAATTTCCAGTTGAACATTTTGTGTGCTTCGTGGTACATGGATGTTCGAACTAAATGTATCACCCAACGCTTGATGTACTAGAATCAGCAAATGTATGATAGAGCATGAATAAGTTCTTTAGCAATTTGAAATGTCCCTTACTGATTTAGTTAAGGATTTTAAGCGACCAGTGAAGATGTGTGTGTGTGTGTGTCACACACTACAGGGTCACCTGTAGTTTTGTAAAACATTGATTAGATTTCTCTCCGATACATACAGTTTTCCACAGAATTTCTTATGGTTCGTTCTTGGATATCAAATAGTATATTTCTTTTTCACTCCCATATGACAGATCGCGTTTTCCTCAGTTTGGATTTTTCAACAATGCAAATATGTATAGCATCGGTAGTATAGCTTTTCATAATGGTTCAAACTAAAGACTGTTCTTCTGGGAAACAGTGAAGACTGGCAATGCAGCCGAAACGTTAGTAAAGTGATTTAATCAATCTCATGTTGTTTCAATTAGCAACCAGTAGAAGTATAAGATGAATCAGCAGGTAAACCACAAAATAAAAAAGTTACCATAAAGAACCCTCCCCAATTAAAATTACACTGAATTTTACAACCGTACTTTTTTACTATACTTACAAATGGTTTCAAAGTGTTGATGCTCAGAATCTTAAGATGGATGCGTAGGATGCAGTTTCCAAACCCCTTCAATTTTGGACACTTGTGCTGCTGGCTTACTCTCTATGCTGTAATAAAGGTCTACAGTAACCTTGTTTTCTGACTTCGTGCTGGATCCAGAGTATCAATGCACAGGTGCGATCTTTAAGACTCGTACACTTCACATACATGTTCATTCCACAGAACTCTCCATCCCATATCGGTAATGAAATGTTCGATGCAACTCTAATATAAAAAACAGAAATTCCCTTTATATTCTCCAATATCATCAACATATTTATATAACTGTTCTCGGTCTGAAGACATTATCTTACCAGGGGGTCGGAGGAAAGCAATTTGGGGGCGAGAGAAGATAAAATGTAAATGAAATGAACAGCGGTCAGTTAGATAAAAACAACTGGTCTGCCGAGACCTCAAATTGAATAGGAAATGTAGGATGTGCCTCCCTCGGAATAGCAGAGCATTCTAAGAAGAACGTATCGGCGTAGAATGAAACTACCCCTAATTTATCTCGTGGCATGAGTTATGCGACGTGATGATGTGTAGAAATGCAGCGGTGACTCGTTGCAGGACATAATAGGATTATTTTCTCAGTTATGTTTGGGTCAAGCTATTCAAACTCATATCAAATGAAATAGAGAGAGTGATCAAACATTAAATAAAATACTATGAGAATCCAGATAAGTCTTAACCAGGAATACTGCGTTTCAGTCTGAGAACTGCCGCGCCAACTAACAATCAAGTATCTATTCAGCAAGTCGGATGTATGTACCGTGTGGTCCATTGAACAGACAGAGAGAGACAGCCGTATAGCGCGAAACTCTACGAGAATAAGCAAAGATCTTTCAATCACAAAAATACTTAATCCGATTGCAACTTAAGTAGATAAAAGATAAAAACTTTTTTTCAGAAATGTCTCTGTAAAGCAACGATAGACACCGCTGTTTCATTTCTTTTAAACATTATTGACTGAGTCGCATTTTCTCAGTGGGCAAGAAATTGAATAGAATTAAACAGATTTTTTTTCATTTGTTTGTTGTTCTCAGACGAATCTGGTTTTACAAACCATGGTGAAGAGAGTCGACATGATATACACTATTGGAGTGTGGAAAATCTGCGATGGTTCGCAAGAAGTGGCACATCAGCGCTCTTGGTTGGTGAATGTGTAGTGCAGAATTATTTATGACAGGTTGATCAGTCCATATTTTATTGATGGAACATTGGATGGGCAAAAATATCGAGACTTTCTACACCACCATTTACCAGAGCTAATAGACGATATGCCACTTCCAGAAGAAGCAAGTATGTGGTTTCAACATGATAGCTGCCCTGCTCAATATGCCAGAATTTTCCGGGAAGTGCTGGCTTGGAAATACCCTAATTTGATCGGATAAGGAGGTCCCGTTATGTGGTCTGCTAGAATATCAGATTTAATCCCTCTCGATTTTTTTTAAGGGGCTATCTGAAAGAATTATTTATAGCTCCCACTGCACTGAAAAATATGATGCAACGCAAAAGAAATGCTTGTAGAGCAATCAACAGATAAACTCCCCTTGGGTGTCATGAAAACTTTATAAAATGGATTGATAAGTGTATTGAAGTTGGCGGGCAGCATCTTGAACGTTAGTTATAATACATTTAATAGTTCCCTATATAATAATTACGTCATTTATGCTTTTGTCATAAGAAAAGCATTTCTGATGAAACCATGTAATTATTGAAAAATTTATAAAAATAGTTATTATTCTGTTTTTATCTACTTAGGTTGCAATCGGATTTTAAAAAAAAGATTCTTGTTTTTTCACGTAGAGTAAGATTTTGGAATAAAAAAATATGGTTGACCTTGAAACAAATCCTTATAAAGGCTCTCAATGTCGAAAATAAAAGTCTTCATTACCTCTAACCAATTTCAACCAAGAACTTTCATTCGAACGTTTTCATCTAAAAGCTATACCACTGTCCCAGGTTAAATGGACAACCGGGTATATTAAAGATTATAGTCAATACAGTTCGCAACATTGACGGCGTAGAGCAAGGCGCTCCACACACTCTTCATATTCTGTTCTGTTCTGAAAGTGAAGCATCAACCACAATCGCGACTAGATCATTGTGGTTTCGGTGAACCTAGGCAGTAAGCTAGAAATACTAATCAAATGAAGCCATTGCAACATTGAATGAAAGAACAGAACCAAGTCATCGAACTGAAAGAATGAAACTGTGATTGTGGAACGAAAAGTATGAGATCTAGTATCAGATCAGGCGTCTGGTTCACCATGGTGTATGAGGATATAATACCCGTCAAACATATTAAGTACCTGGGTGTGTACCAGGACCTGTACCTGGACCTGTAAATCTGAAGGTAAAATGGGTTTCTCGTCGCGGACTCTTCCAGTGAAGACATTGACAGATTGGCATCAAACTATGTAGCCGGTTATATGCTATGGAATGGATCTTTTGACCACGTTGTGGAAGAGACGAGAGAGCTTTTTATTCTACGCACATTTTTTTCCTGATCCTGATTAAGTATTCAGGCTTTGCATCGATCGTAGAACGAAAGGATTCTCCTTTTTCGTATGAAGAAGCATCCATGTGGTCTCCGTTTTTTAATCGATCTTTGGAAACCAGGTATAAGACATTTTTCGATTGTATTTCCGACTATTGCACTCTTATGCAAAATTAATGCCTTACTTTATTTGTCGAGCGGCAAAACTTTTTTGATACGTCAAATGGACAAACCCGCCACTGATAAATATCGATAGAGCTGAAATTTTACGGTTCTCCATGTTTGCATTTTATTGCACCTTGAAAATGTGGTAATTTTCCAGAACAGCTCTATTGACCACCTCCTAACATTTGCAATTCTATTATTCAAATTTCATCTTGAAACCAGTCGTTTTCAGCCCGTTGTATTGGAACGTATCATCCTAAGTAAGTCCGATTGGGGCCATCACTGTCGATGTGGTCGTAAATCATGGGGCGGACGGTTGAGTTTTTGTAGTGGATTGAATTTTGTTATCATCGCAACATTACCATAACACTACTCAGTACACCAGTGAATCTACACACGAGTAAACACATTTCCGCAATGCATTGGATTAAGTTTACTATGCACTCACTGAGTTTATTGAAGCTGTAAGTGAGCTTATTTCCGATACGAAAAATATAAGGTTCATTTCAACAGAGCTCACGGGAATTCGAAACATTATTTAAAATTGTTTAAAATCAATACGCGAACACATAGTTCTTGGATTGCCTTTATCAAGTCTTGGCACGCCTTGTAATCAATTGAGTTTTTGATTGTTCATTCTAACCAATATTATATTCGTATCACAAGTATGTTTTTATAATTTACTGCAACAATATCCCAAAAATGGACATAGATCAAATAATTTCTAACTAAATCAGAGCTAAGAATTCTGACCAAATCCTGAAATCGTAGAAACAGTTTAAAATGAGTTCGATAATTGAAAATATCACACTGAAAGTTTCGGAATCGAATGTTTGTGACGCAAAGATGACTTTACGCAGACTCCGTGAGGTTCTTAATCGTTCTTAATTTCTGCTGGAAGAAACTTACAAGAGGTATTTTTCTAGGAAAAAACATAATAGTTATTTTACATGGATCAAAGTTAATCTAAAATACGTTTATATATTCAAATCACTCCAAAAAAGATGGCATTTCTTAACATTTCAGCTAAACAATATGAATGGTCAACGGAGATGATGAAAAAACGCCAATGAATCAAGTGTTACAGTTTTAAAAACTATACACTCATTATATAAAAGATAGAAGAGTTTTCGCAAAGTAAGAGCAACTACATTATTGAATGATCATTTTACAGCAAACTGCCGTGATATCTTTGCTCACATACATAAAATGATATGATATCTTTAACTTAATTGCGAGTATCTCCTTCCTAATTAGACTGATATTTAGTTAAAACCACAAATTTTGCAGCTGTTTTTTTTCGAAGAACAAAATCTAAGAAAATTAAATTCTGATAGCTTGCTAGTGACATTCATTGATTAATTGTCTTCAAAATGATGGTCTTTTGTTTTGAAATTGTTGATCAAACAGACTATTATGAAGTGTCAAATATAGAGTTGTTTATTCATCCAAATTCAAAGTCATACCTAATATATCGCCAACTCTTCCTCGCAAATCCATTTGCTACATAACAATGAAGTCTTGTACATCTTATATTTTGTTTGATTATTTAGTTCCTCTCACTGACAAGTGTTTTGAAAAGAACTACCTACCTTTTTTTGTAAACACCAGCGAAGGTGATATGTCCATCAAAACTGATCAAGTTAGATCAACCATTGATTTGTCTCTAATAAAGGTTAAAACTAAAATACTTATGCTCTAGAGTTCATTCATTGATGTCCTTCAGTTTAGCTTAGTTGTACAAATTACACTATTCGTTCCACTTCTTTGTTTTGCACAATGCACTACAGCAGCTCGAATGGCTTAGTCCTTTTCAGTCTTCGGACGATATGTTCGTTGTCTAGCAGCTGTATCGCCTCCGTATTCACATGATGAAGTAGTCTGACTTCATGCTTATTGGCGTATCGTTTTATCTCATCTTTGACCATTGGGATTCCTAGGTCGCGATGAAGGTCACTATTGCGAACGTACCATGGAGCATTCACCATGTTACGGAACACTTTATTCTGGAAAGTCTGAATAATATTCACATTTGATACACAAGTGCAGCCCCAAAGCTGGATGCCAAAAAGCCACACTGGTTTTAAAATCTGATTGTAGATCAGAATTTTATTATATAGTGACAACTTAGAATTCCTTCCAAGTAGCCAGTAATACTGTCTATACTTTACACTAAGTTCAAAGCGTTTTTTCTTGATGTGCTCTTTCCATCGTAGCTTTGCATCAAGGTTCATTCCAAGATACTTAGCGTTGTTCGCGTGCGGTACGGCGATATTATTTACCTTAACTACTGGGTGACCTGTGATTCTCTTGTTCGTAAAATTAACATAAACAGATTTGTGTTCATTAAGCTTGATTTTGAGTTTCTTTGTCCAGTTTTGAATAATGGTGCTTGCTTGCTGTAATTTATCGGTAGTATCCTCTGAGCTAGTACCAACTGCAAGTAACGCTGTGTCATCAGCAAATACAGGAGTAGTTACACCTGCAACTTCTGGTAAATCATTTGTGTATAACAGGTAAAGTACTGGTCCCAATACACTTCCTTGTGGCACACCCGCATATATTTCCTGCAGGTCAGAGTAATCATCTTCCTGTATGACAACTACCTACTTGAAAACTTTTTGTAAGCGTAACTCACTCTGACAAGGTCGCCTTGTGATAGGCTGGTTTCAATCACCTGTTTCTGGGAAATCTAGGTGTTATAAGAAAACGCTAACGTTTCTGCACGTCTTTTTTGCGTATTCACTAGACAATTTTACATACAGTGTGAATTGTGGACTTTAACTCATACAAAAAATGTATCACCAACTAATTGTCAACAAAAGAAAGACATATATACTTGCGCTTTGACTTCACACTGTATATATGTACTGGAACTTCCCATCCTATGACGTCCTGGCCTGTTCTGTGCCTATTAAGATGCGGTTGGATGACGACTGTAGGGGAAAAGCGTTGGATATCATCGCTGCGAAAGCGCACGTGCAACCGTCAACCACGTGGAAATAGAAAAATACAACCCAATCTGCCCACGGCATCAGTTGCCATTTCACGGCTACTGAAAACATTCGGTAAACACTAACGACGCGACGGCAAAATCGGCACTGGCATATGAAATTTTCTATAGTCTGATAGAATTAGCTTTTTTGATACATAAAGTCGTACAACCAACAAATTCTTGTAATCTGATTAAAAATTGGCGTCAAGTAGTTTGAAGCTTTATACTTCTCACGCATTTGTATCAGTTGAGAAATAAAGATTTGGATCAAATTTTGGCACTGTTGGTAGTTGAAATTGAATTTAAAAGAACATCGAAAAACTATCTCTTATATTCTCAAAATATATAATATTAAAACATTTCCATTTACTTCCAATATTTCCAGAACTACCTCCAAGTGGATAAACAGTTCTCTCTCTCTAACTCTCTCTCTTTATGTGGTTCGTCTAAACATCTTCGATACCTGAGGAATTGCTATTAGCGAAACATGTATAAAATGAACAGATTGTACAATTTGAGCAACAATAAACAAACAAACAAAACCTCTTATCAGTCCGGTGTGTTATCTGATGCTTGGAAGCATGCTATAATCAAACCGGTTCCTAAATGTAAGCAGGTGTTAAATCCTAATGATCTCCGGCCTATTTGCATATCATGTGCTTGTTCTAAGATTCTTGAGGCGGTTGCTCATGATCAACTTCAAGCCTTTATTTCCAAGCACGATTTGCTCGACCAGTGTCAATCTGGTTTCCGCAAGAATTTTAGCACTCACACTGCGCTTATCAATTTAGTCGACACGATTAGGGAAGGCATCGATAATGAGATGGTCACACTTGTAGTATCAGTAGACTTCAAACAAGCCTTTCTTAGCGATCGCTTACTGATCGTCACGCCCACGGTGTTCCTCAGGGATCCTTATTAGGCCCGATACTATTTGCTCTTTTTCTAAATGATTTGCCGGCTTGTCTCAAATTCTGCTTATACCACCTCTATGCTTATGATCTTTATTTGAGATGTAAATTTACAGATCTTTGATTGACAAAATAAACTCGGATTTTCAATTTTTACTGAGCTTTTCTGTAAGCAATGGACTGGTTATTAATCCTACCAAAATTAAGGCAATGTGACTTGGTAGCAGAGGGTTCATGAGTCGGCTCAAACATCTCCCTCTTCCTTGACTTACATTAGGCAACGACACAATTGAGTTATGTTCTGCACTCAAGCTGCTCGGTTTTACGATTGATAGCACGTTGACTCTCAATGAACAATGTGCTGTTACAGCAAACAAAAATTTTGCAGCCTTAAACAGATTAAAGAGGCCACGATGCTCTGTCAAGGGATATCAGTATACTGCTTAAAATCGTAAGTCTTGCCTTATTTTGATAATTGTGCCGTGCTTTACTCAGGGCTTTCAGACGAAAATACCATCAAGCTACGGAGTGCAATAAATGCTGGTATCAGATTCATCACTAGTAAAAAGAAACATGAGCATATCTCGGAAGAATATGCTAAACTAAACATCATGCTAATCGTGTGCAATACTTGAGTCTGTGATTACTAGCGAAAATACTAAAATTTGGCGAACCATTGTATTCAGCTTCTAAGTTTTCGTTCAAAAAACCTGGCTAGAAGTCTAAAAAGTTTCAATCACCATGACCTCGCTATTATTTTTTGTAAGCTTGAAACTGGTCGGCATGCCTTTTTTGTATATGCAGCACGGCTGTGGAATTTGCTTCCTTGCGAGTTGCGGACCTTTTACCGAGAATCAACTTTCCCGATAAAATTACGCAGCTATCTCGGAGCAAATTTGATTAAGCTTCAGGATGATTAGTTCAATGGTATTTTGTTCATTAATATATGTGTAAATATATTTTATATGCAAGACTAATATTATAATTTAGATTATTTTATTTTCTGTTACTTTTAAGTTTATCAAATGTACATACATGTATATATTTATATTTTTTATATTTTTAGTATTATTATTATTAGGAGTTATGGCTCTCTAAATTGTACTGGCAATTGTGCCATCTGTAAGAGCAGTCTATGTCCTCTGATTGTATTAAGCCAAGGCCGGATAGGACCAAGAATCCTTGGCCTTTGAATAAATTCAATTCATTCATTCATTCATTCTCTTTCTTTTCAAACTTCATAGCAGGCTTCGACAAACGTCAGGAACTGTGGATGCTGAACAGATAAAGAGAATCACTCCACCTGTTGGTAGGGATCCTCACAGATTACTGCATCGTGAACTGATAATTGTCACTCATAGTAAATGGAGGAAATACCATGCGCAACACAAAGTAACCAAATGTCCAATCTGTTCAATTCCTACACGTCAGCATTTTGACTCAACCTCATAAATCACCCGAAAATATATTGAAACCGATAGAATAATTTTCCCCTTAACATCTTTTTGTTTTTTGTGGGTGGCTGAACTATTGAGGGGCAAATAGTGTCACTGTTAACTTTTCTCAACAACGTGATTGATTGTTTATAGATTTATAGGTTTATAGGTACTGTTGTTAAAATGAAGCGTAAATCGTCCAAAGACACTAAACTAAAAATTTAAAACTCGATTTAATAGTTCGGAAAAAATCAATTTTTCACTAAATATGATCTTTCGTTAGTATGGTTCAAAATTTTACCTCCCATACACCCAGTATATATAGTCGCAAAAGTGTACTACCATGATTCCAACAGAAAATGACTCATAGGCCTTGTGGTTAAGGGTTGAAGATGGTGATTGTTAAAACGCCTTATGGTTTGAGATGGATATTAGATCATCCCTTGACCATGAGCAGATTGAGTGCACCCCAAATGTAATACTACTCAATATCAGTCCAGTATATGTTCCAGTTTGTTCATCATTATTGTTCCCAATAATTGTTAGAATATGAACGTTTTCCCTCATTTTGAATGCACAGGTGAAGCCTAGTAGTTTCCTCATAAACACCGAGATTATATGTCTACTCTATTTTGAATTATATTGTTTTATAATCCGAGTCGCTTAATTCCGTCTGTCTTACTGAACTAATGCAACTTTCTTAGCCACTCAGCGACTACGTTTCGCTTTTCATTTAATTCCTGAATAAAATTTTCAGCGTCTGTTATTACTGCAAGTAAATCAGCATACAAATGGTCGATGAGGTAGCACAGCAGAAAATCTAGTAACGAAGCTAGAAGCATTTGAGTTTTAATCTAGGTTCCACCAGCCAACCAAACGTTTCTTCTTTTTTATTAGCAGAATTGCGACGGTAGCGAACACAACAGCAGCGCGGTAACCAGTGTTTATGTAAAGTAAAGCCTGAGTTATTCCGGTTGCGGATTCGGTTCTCTACATCCTTCTAGCAACACTATCTTCGCGTTTAATTTAAAACGGCCAGTTTTCGGGCTATAAAAATGCACGCCTTCTGCTCTCGTGAAAAACCGTCTTTTTATTTATTACCCTAGTATGCCATGCCAGCATTTTTATAGAGCGGGGCCTGTGTTTTATATTGCCATGCGGCTACGTGTGTACACTAACTAGGGTTTGGAATGTTCATCATATTTTTCACTACTATGTCCATTAGGACTCCCTAGTTATAACTCTGCTTTAATCTGTATTTTTCGCGATAAAATTCCAAATAATTTTGATTTAGCTTGAAGAAAGTTCATCCCTGGACAAAGCACTGCATGTTAGTTAACATTTGTCTTCAAATTTTCAATACATCTGAAAGTGAAAATACTTATCCTGCAAGGATTTTTCATGAATTGCTACCCCACGTTTCGAAGACTTTTGTCTTTTGCAAGCAAAAAATGCTTTCAGACAAATCTCATCCTGGTCCATACCTGGACAGGGGAGAGAAGAGGTTTACAGAAACCTCCCCTCTCCCCTGAATTTCACCCGTGTTCATATGGATCATTTTCGGTTAGCATTTTATAATTTTGTGAACCAAACTAGAAACAGGCATCTTGTATATTTTTCCAAACTTCCAGTACGAATTTTATAGTAATCACTCCCCATCCCTAACAAAAAAGGTAACACCACCGTATGTGATAACAATTACAGTTAAGCACAATTAACAGAGATTGAAATTGACTAGAGCATCGATTTTTTCTTACGGGTTCTACCGGGATTTGTATTGATATTTATCAAATGACGATTGCCACCAAAATTTATTGTATGTGACAGTACAAGATACCAAAGAAGTGTTAATCGTGAAATATCACAACAAAGAGTAACAAGCGAATACGAGACAAAAGAAGCAAACTTATCCATCTAACAGTGGACAAGCTATCCCAATCCATTGAGCAAATTTCTTGAATGTAATATCTTATCATATTACCTGTATATTGTGATACACGTAAAGTACTACTAACCTGAACGTTTGCTATGTATTTTTTGTTATGTTGAAGGTGCAGTTCATTCCGCCAAATTTTAAAACGACCAGTCAAGTTGCCAAATAGAACTTCAAACGTTAAAAAAATTGTTTATGAACAATGTGTAGTCCGATATATTTGCTATCATTTCTGTTTTACGTATTGCAAACAAATACTGCTAGAAATGTATTTGAAAATATGGTGGATGTAGCAAGCACTGGATTACTGACTATACGGAATAGTTTCCATATCTTATGTATTTGGGTTCATTCAATTATAACCGGGATATTGAAACCAAACATTTCTTGATATTCTTGGTCTATCTTGTCCTCTATCCGTCGTTTGTGGTGGCAAAATAATAAGCAAAGAACGAGTAATCCTTGGGCTAATTCTGTTTGCTATTTTTCAGCAATTGCTACAAAAGGTTAGTGCATTTTATTATTTTTACTAAATAAGGATTATCGTAATTCTTATAAAAATGCCATCTAGTTGGTTGATCGCATTTCATGTGCGCTGGTATCAGTTTAGTGAAGATTTAATTTAGATTTGTATGATCAACTTTAAGTAGATTTTGGAAATTATGGCCATATTGGAAAACTTATGGAAATTTATGAAATTATAAAGGAATTCGAAATTCCTATATTCTTTATTTCTAAGCTAATACCATTGCATGAGGAAGTCAATCTATATGTCGTTGTTTCTTTATTCTATGGTATAATGGTTTTTCCGCTTCACTCTAATAGCGATCCGAGCTGTAAAGGGAAAGATAAGTTTTTCTTTTCACCGAGAAATTTGTTACAATCCTCGAAACATTTATACACATTAACATCGTGGGTTATTTATATCGTCTGGCCCCTTTTAACTTTAGGATTTTGTTTATGGCCGTATTTACTCTTTTAGATTAAAATACCGAATTTGCAGATGCCAGCGAAGGGTTACCGAGATTTACTGCTCGAGTAGGGCGAAGGGTGTCTTGTTCTACCTGCTGCGAATCCTAAGAAAATGCAGTTTCCTGACAATATTGTTCTATTTTTTCCATGTGGAATGATCATATAAGCATTGGAATAGTAAATTAAATGGCGTAGATTTGTATCCCAATTCAATAATTCTAGTAATCCATGAATCCAGTAATATAAATTGCATTTTTCGAGGAATAATATGGACAATATTTTTGGTCTTTGTTCAGGTACATCAGACTACGAACAAAACATAGTTTGCTGTATATGTAGTAAATAACCAGAACACATGCAATAAAAATATACTGAAAATGAGCTTGTCATGCTATGTCCGCAATTGAAGCAGTTTTTGTTTTTCAATTGAAACTCCGCCACCACTGAACCGATTTAACGTTGCAAGCACCCTTTTTGATTAAATTAAGCTATTTTTCTTACGATTTATTAATGAACTGTGATTTATCAACTCACCGAAATAGCATTAAAAAGAATACCCGCTTTCCCTTTCCACTTACCCTTCCACTAGCCCTTTCCCTCCCCGCCTTCCCACCCATCCCTCTCCCGTTCCTCCTTCCATCCCTCCTTTCATTTCCCTCCTCTCCCATCATTTCCCCTCCTCTCCCCCCTCTTCCGTCCTTTCCCCTTTGCTATTTACCCTACCCCTTTCTCCTTTCCACCTTTCCTCTTTCCATCCTTTACCCATCCCCATTTTCTCTTCCCTCACTCCTTTCCCCTTTCCCCTTTCCCCTTTCCTCTTTCACATTTCCCCTTTCCCCTTTCCCATTCCCATTCCCCTTCCCCTAAGGGCCTCACCCTGAGGAACTGCCTTGCTGATCACCATTTCTCCTACACCAGGTAAGTATGCTTTCCGATATTCTCGTCGAAGTAGTTCTTGAATTTTATCGTACGAGTGAAGGTAATGCAGTGCTTGTGTCCTTTGTCCATAATTAGTGAAACAGCATAATGTTATAATAGCTAGATAACTGCCACCTATATCAGACGATATCTATCTATAGCGTAACTATAAAAGGTGGCACCACATACATAAGTTATACAACACATACTGCATTGCGAAATACGTTATTATCTAGTAGTAAGGTCTACATGCTATAATCAACAAATTCAGAATCTATTTTTCTATTACAGCTAAAAAATTTGAACCCTATTCCTTAAGAAATCTGCACACCATCCAGGCGTTAAAGGAATACATCCTGCCGATTTTTATCAAAATATGCAACACTGCGTCTTCAAGATATTTTCCAAAGCCAACACCATGCCGGGTATGAAATCGTCTTTCTTCGGGATTTCCTGATTCTTGAAAAGTCGCCGGGAAATGAACAGTGAAAAGCAGTAGGAGTAGCAGCCGGTCTCCAACAGCAGTGGAGTCGTTTGTGCAGTATATCGACTTGGATGGCTCCATCCATTATGTATGAGGGGTGGGGTAGAAGAGGCGTAGCGCCCTCTAATAACCGAGACGTCCACACACCCCTCCCTCTACCTCCCAACCCCCACGTCGTCGGATGTATAATTTTTGCCGGACCTAGTGGCTCGGAAATATGTCCGAAAGCACAAGTGGAGTTTCATGGAAATCGTCTTTCAACGTCGTTGTGGTGGGTGCACGTTGATAAACAGCAGGGTTGTTCTGTTGAAGTGTTTTGGACTGTAAGAGAGATGAAATGTCATAGAATATGACCACAGATCTGTACCATATCTATACCATCGACATAAATATTCATTTTTCTATAAACAACTCATCCGGAATAGACAGTTCGAGTACGATGTAGCATTTGGACAAAGGTTAAGAGTAATTGGTATTTCTGGACTGTGTGACGATTATCAGTGCTAGTAAGCAAAACGCTAGTAGTGGATAAAAACCATCACACGAAAATCGTGGAAAGACTCTTTATTTACATTAAAAAGGTCTGGGAGGCCAAAAGGTCCTATTGTTGTTCTTTCAGTAGACCATCTTCAGTTGTGTTAGTTGTTTTATTATTACATATAATATGACTCAATGAAAAATGAAATAAAAGTAGAAAATAATGACAAGTATTATGTCATGAAAATAATAAAATAAAAATATTAAATAAAGTTAAACAAGTTATTGAAGTGAATGTTTTTCAAATCAATTGCTTTTGTTCCCTCAAAAATCACCTGAGCGGCGCTGAAAATTATCAGGTAATTGAAAACCGCTGCCAACGAAGCAACTTTCAAAGATAAAGGTGCTATACCTAGTACGAATTCACAACACATCGCTATCTAGAGTTCATCAAGATCAATGCACTATTTTCATCATCCAAAACTTACTGATGAACATTTTTCTTATTTCATAATCACCCCACATTATACTTCAGTAAACAAATATATGATATAATAATTTTTACGCTCAATGAAGACAGACAAAAAAGGACATACGTGATTTAGGGCCATTAAACTACAAAATGTGTCGATGGTATAAACAGTGTTTATCGCTAATGGACAAATTACATTAGACATGGATATTAAATAAATACTTATTGTTAGTCACTTCAGACTAAATACATTCGAAAAACTCCATCACTTCTTCATTACTAGTATCAGATCACATAGATAGTTGGTATATTGGTCTGAAACCGTGCCTCTTTTAACTTGCAAAAACCAAGAATATAATGTATGTTAAAAAGATTCCTTGGTCCTATTTTATGCTTTAAAATTTTTATAGACTGCGCTTTAGACTACATTCTATGTCATTTGAAAAATACTGGAAAAAGAGTCTTCTTGTTCTCTAATAGGATGACACAAAATTGTTGAGAACCTTTAGGCTGGTGGCACGGGTCCATTCGATGGGTCTAACTATATTTTAAATGGTTGCTATCTGATGTACCTTTGGAAAAATATTACATCGGAATAAAACTTATTTAAATCCTGAAATATCATTAACATCTAATCAGATCAGCAAACCTCTAAGCTGGAAGTGGGTGTCAGAAAGAAAGGTTTGTCTAAAGATCCTGGAGGAGGTATTCGACTCTATTACCCTCTCCCATGTATAAGCGCCCATTACCCAAACACGGCACAGTAACCCCCTGTTTCGGCGCGACAAGCGGCAATTCTTCAAGGGATGGCGGCAGTCTTACCACCACCTAACCACTTGACTTAATAAGCGGTTGATTTATTTGAGGAGAGCGACTGGTGTTGGCAACACTGTTTTATTACCAATCTCGCCGTATATTTCACCCGCTGTTCCTGACGCAGATCGCTTTATTTTGCTATATGTTTTCCGGCTAGAAAAATGATAAAGACTCTCGCTAAGAAGTGGAGAAAATATTGTGGGTATGAAGGGATATTTAAGGATGACTAACTGCATATAATTTACCAGTGTCTCGAATTGTAGCAGCGGTAAATCGAGTGTGGAAATTTTAGTGCATAGAAGAAATTAAGTGTATGCTCTCCACTGTGCATCAGACCTGCTATAGACATGCATTTTTTCGTTTTTAGGTTGACTAGTCAGTATATCCTATAGCCGGTCTAACTATAGAGCCCAATTGGGTGGTATACACTTAACCTAGTCAAGGGTGGGTAGCATCATCAACACTCAACTCAAAGTGTTACAATCGCTGTAAATCAGTTTCAGTCTTTGACTTCGTACGTTGCCAATGGGCAGAACCACCGTGCGCGCTTGGAGATGAGTTTTCATAAAAGAAATGGCGTCAAGACGGTTGAGCGTTGTACTTCCAAAGTATCAGCTTAGAAATAAAGATTCGGATCAGATTCTGTAGCTTTCAATTGCTCAATTGGAATCACATTCCTGCACGTGACATACAAAGGCAACCTACTCGAAAATAGAGTCGAGGAATTTTATCGAATCATGAATGTTAACAAAATATTGAAGACTTGTAATTTATGATAAGGTGAAATGATCTGGATGTAATGGTGTTTGGTGAGCATAGTTAAACGCTAAAAAGTTATATAAAGCTTTTATATTGAATTGATAGGTTTTGCAGAATTATTAAATAAATCCAACCAAATTTAATTTAAAAAATGGAATAATCGGTAAATGTCGATTATTGTAACTTTTGAAACATATCTTATGGTTGTCTCTCCATCGTATGTGCCCTAAAATAAGGCTGTCTACGGATCGGCAACGTGAGTAAAGTTCTTCCACTCTCGTTTTAATTAACGGCCTACACAAACTAGAAGATTGAAAAATGATTCTAGTCTTTATATTTTATCATATTGAAAGGTATTCATATACAGATTTTACTGTCGGCTATAATAGTTGAAGATACAGAAAACATAGTGTTGAACTTTGGTCTGCTTTTTCAATAATCTTTGTTTAATTTATTTGCGACTTCGATAGACGTGTTGCTTGATTCGAAAGACATCTACGAACGAAACTTTTTGGACCTAATCCGCCAGTATTCAGTCTGTCTCATTGGTGCACGATCGTGATGACAATTCTGGTACGTTGATTTTACTAGGATATCTGTCTTATAGGCTATCAAATAAATCGGAGGATGAGGCGCTATATGATATCGCTATCATGCCTACTATGCCATCACCATAGATACTTGGCCGCCACGAATAGTGTAAATATAACAGTTCAATGTAACCTTAATGAAATCAGTATACAACGACATATTTATGGTAGGGAGACAACAACAATTGCCGTGAAAGTATGACTATGGAATTATATTGTTTTCCATTGAAGCTTATATACCACATTTCAGTGATTGATAAGCATAGAAATGGAAGCAAGTATTTACTGTTATTATAAAGAAGCAATTAAGAATATGCTGCCAGCAAGCTGGTCGACGTTGTGAAGCAGGAGCGGGCGGCAATAGAAACGTGTTAAAATTAACTGAATTTCCGATCCATATAGGAGACACAAAAATAACGTATCCTGCAATCGGCATCTCTACTTTTGGAGATACAGGCCCATAGATGACGCCGCTACATATTGGCTTCCCTTGAATAACCCTTGAATGACAATGTAATGATTTCTCAACATGATGAACACCTGACTAGAACCACAAAACATAGTGTGCTTGAAAAACATTTGTCTCATTTAGGTCTACAAGGACGGAAGATCCCTGATGGCTTTATCCTTTACCGCCCTGGACGATAAAGGTATTAAAATAATATTTTAAGGCAATTTGCCCTTTAGGCTATAAAAAATGTACTCTTTATATCAATATAGTGAGCATTTTTCAGGAAAATGATTTCTATATAACGTTTTGAATAAAATAAAACAGTTAAAATTTTGAAGTTGTCGTCTTACCCCCGGTTGGTAAAGGTTGGGACCTGTAGTGATATTGCGACCGAGTAAATTTGCGAATATTTTTAGACCTCCTACACATGTACATTTATTTTTCTGGACAGATGTTGTTTTTTCTCAAATATCGATTTTCTTCGGTAAATTTTTGAGTAAACAACCACCCGAAGTTCACCAACCGGCGATTCGTCAATAGAAAGCATTCCTAATCGGTTTCTGTAAGCAAATTGCTGGGCAAAAGTGACACCAATGATACGCTTGGCTCCTAAGCTATCGAGTTACATCAGAAAAAGTAATTTTTAGCTCAGAAGACAGTAGTTTTAGCCAGATCAGTCATTTTTATTCAAATATGTATGACATTTAAGTTTGAGAAGTTACATCAATTCTAATAAACTTTATTTAAAAAATCATTTACATAAGTTATGAACTACTGCACATTATAATTTCGCAACAATGAAGCTGATGATAAAAACAAACAAAACAAACACCTGGCCTGCCTTTAACAAAGCCCTGGAGCGAGTGATCTGTCCATTCTCAAACATACAAAACCAACTTGTGCGTTTTTCCACCATCCGGATTTTTTACTGTCTCATAATGTGTTGAACCTGATTTTGGAGACACCTCAATAGGCATATTGGGTCTGTAGATAAGCTTTATCTCATTTCGAGCAGAAGATACCTCAAAATTGCCTGCATCACTATCGAAATTGTTAAATTTTCCAGTCACATCAGAAGACCTCCAAAAATACCGTGAACCAACATTTGGCTTTGGTGTGTTGTAATTAGTATGTGGTGCTAACCAGGATATGACACCATTTGAAATTTGATCCGATGTGTCATATTGCTGTGGAGCTGTGGAGTATGATGTACCTGGTACAGCATACCATCGAGCATTCCCAGTATTGTAATTTGATGATTCATAATCTGGAAGAGCTGTCGTGGTCACAGCATTATAAATGTCATACTCTTGTACTTGTTGCTGATCAACTTGTTGGATTCTAGACACAATTCCTGGAATATTTACGACTGTGTTATCTACCAGTTGATTTGATATTGACCTTATATGTCCTGTGTCCTCTAACTCTGGTCGAATGGATTGTGCTACCGCAATTTCTGTGGATTCAGGATAAGCAGCCGAATTTTCAAATGCTTCACGCAACATACCGCCAGGTTCTTCTTCTGTTTTATTGGTATTTATTCTACGTTCTTCCTCCTTAGCTCCTGAATAATGTAGTCCGTTCACAAACTCTGTGCTTGGATTAGGTGTGAAGAAGTTTAGGGTAGGTTGGTTAGTGGTCGACACTTGCAATGCCCCATTGCCAAATTTCTTGAATGACCAATTATCATCATTTCTATCTTCTGTCTGATCTTTGTCAGCCCCTGGTGGGTCAATCTGGTATGAAATATCTGTTTGTACTGATTGGTTCGTAGGTTTTAAGTGAGAGAAGGCAGCCAAATTTCCAGATTTCTCAACTAAAAAAACGTCAGGGCCCAATGAATTTGTTTGATTTTGGCTTCCTACAAATGGTAGTTGTTGTTCATGGATGGAAGCTTCCGAGACTGGTTTTTTTATAGATTTTGAAAGGTTGTCAGCAGTCAAATTCTTGGATTCTTTGACCAGTTTTTTTCCAGGACTGTGCGTAGTTGCCTGGTTCGTGGTTTTTATTTTTCCTCTTTTAGATGCAGATGTATATGGGCGATACGTAGTAGATTTCGAGGTGGGCTTTAAGCGAGGAGATGCAGTCAAGTTTTCAGGTTTATTTACTGACAAAGTACCAACGTTCTGCTTAGCTGTTTGCTTCTTGGACTCAGACGTTCTCTGAGCTTGAGTTGCCGGAAGGGTTCTTGGTCTATCTGTATTACGAATGTGAAACTGACTGAAATTGCTAGGCACTACAGGCCGAAATATTTCTCCTTTAAGTACATTTGCTGCACTTTTGCGTTCTATATGCTCTGAGTGATTCACAAATCTCATTTCAGTTGAATCATTAGAGTCTAAAGAATTAAATTGACTCAAAAAACTTTTTTGCAAAGCTGTTGGATAAAGTTGGTTGATAGGTGTTGTTTGATACACTGTATTTGACGTTTCATTTTTTGCATAATCTTCTCCAACAAATTCATTAGAACTCGACCTGTCCTGGCTCATAGATTCGTTTTGTGACTTAGTGGTTGAAGATTTAACAACTTGTAAGTTTGATGCAAATGTATCGCTGTCTTCTTCTGCATATGTCACAATGGTGGTTATTGACATAGGTTTCTTTGTTCTACCTTTATAATATTCTCCGGAAAAACTGTCATGCTGTGAAGAACCGAACTGATTTGAAAATCCCTTATGTGACATGGAAGATGAAACTTGTGCATTTGCTACATTTGCTTCAAATTCATGATCACCACCTGTATCAGATTTTGTTAGATTAATGTGACTCATAGATTCTCTTTGTTGTTCAAAACTAGAATTGTCGAATGTCGGAGACCCTACTGGAGTAGCATTTCTTATGATTGTTGGATTTGTAGTAAACGCGTAATCTTTGACAAAGGAGCTGTCAGATTTTGAAACACTAAACTGATTCATAGTTTGTAGGGATTCTGGAAGTGATTGATTTGTTCCTAACGAGTAGTCTCTATTAACGTTTGACGTGGTATTCATTGAAGTAACCTGGTAGACGAATTCTCTTTCGGAACCAGAAGTGAACATTTTAGAAGTAGAGGGCTTGGTTTCGCTAACATCATATTTTTCCAAGAAACCACCAGATTCTGGAGGCGTAACTTTATCACCAAATCCTTTCCGTGAACTAGAGTCTGGGTGTTTCAGAGCTGCTGAATTTTTGTCGGATATATGATCCGTAGCCAGTGAACTTTCGTATTCTGGTAGCTTAACTTGATGTCCATAATCCATCACAGATTGAGTTAAATAAGCTTGCGAAGGATGATGCTCACTGTCTGGGGTATGATTCCTGATCATGAAGGTTCCAAAACTCCAAAGTGTTGGGCTGTACAATTCATCTGTTCCTTCTTCAGGCCGATCTAAAGTTGCTATAAAAAAATAGATCTCTATTATGAACTGAACACAAAAAGAAGCTAATGCTAGTATTAACAAAATGTTTTCAAAGAATTAAGATATCTCTATACAGTGTGTCCCAAATTGTTGTCGCCAGTATTAGAATCTGAGAAAATATAACAGATAGAAAATTATAAAAATGAGAAAAATTTTATCAACAGTTTTTTGTCTTTGGTGACCTTTCTAGTTTTCTTTTGCGGAATATTTTTGAAAGATTGAAATTCTACATATTTTCATAGCACATTTTAGTGCAAGAGAAATACGTTCAGTTAAATGTACAACTGGTATTTTGGGCAATGTAATGTCTTAACACGAATAACTATTTTCTAATTCAATAACTGTTGAACATGCTCACATCTAGAAAATCCTGTGCTTGATTCTTCATTATCTGTTTCTATTGTTTTCATAGTTGTTGTAAAGAGTAGAAACGGAGTTTTCCGAGTTTTGGGGTTCGTATGTGGCACCATTTGAATCAGTTCTTCTGAACGTAGAGGTCTAGAGGTATACAGTGGAGGCGAAGTATGAAAAATCGCTGTTGAAACAAAAATTAAAAGGGTAAAAACTTTCATATACTAAGATGATATTCTATGAATTTATGCCATGAATTTTAAATATTTGTCCATTAATGAATCAGTGATCAATGTCTCGTTGATTCCCTTTTTCTTGTCCTGGCTGTTGAGTGTAACCAAACCACATCATGATTGTCTTTCCTAAAGAATAGCGAAGCAGCTGAAAAGTAGTTTTTCAATTATCATATGTTATTTCATCCACGATGAGTAAAAAGGAATAATTTACGATTTTTGATTTAGTTAATTAATAAAACATGTCTAAGAAGTATTATATTACAATGAGATCTTTTTGAGAGATTCATGCTTGGTATCAGAATTATAGGATGAAAATAGTGATTTCGTACTACACGTTCTTCACTGTATTGATAGGAATCAATAATACATGAATTAATACTGATTAACGACCATTTTTCTATGTAGAAATATGTATGAAGATACACAGATACACAGATAATCTGAGTAGCTTAATATAATTCTTATGCTACTATTATAAATATCATTACGTACTTATACGTAGTTATACTTACTTCCCGTGTATTTTGTTCTTTTTTCTCCATGATAGGTCTCTTCAAAGTTGTTTGACCATGTTTTGGGAGTAGTATGTGGAGCCATTTGGGCCAGTTCCTCTGGGCTTAGAGGCCTTGAGGTGTACAGGGGAGGTGAATTGTAGAAACGTCCTATAAAAACAAAATAATTAGATCGAGTCAGTACTTTCCACTCATTCATATTTTTATACCACAATCTGCTGGCCACAATATTATTAACTGTTATAATGGTGTTACTTTCTTATGACATGTCTCTATGGCATCTGTTTTCTCACTTTACTTGCAAAATGAGCTAAAAATTGGACACAGTTTGGAGCTTTGTTGGCGGTGATACATTTTCCACTCGAAGAGCATGAAATATTTCAACATTTGTCATATATACGTCTAGTTTAGATAAATAAAATCGATCGGAAACAGACACTATAATAAAAAGCTCCTTCAGATGCACAATGAAATAAAAAATCCCAAAAATATTATATATTCACATATAATACATAATATTAATAGATGATGATAGGTTTTAAGAATATTGTTGATGAAAACTTATGATATTGATTTGTACAGATTGCAAGTTCACTTTCGAAGCTTGAATACAACAATTGCAGTATATGTTATCGTATGTGATTTGATGTCCCCAAGAAGGGGGACATCAGTAACAAGAAAGATGAGACTTAGTCAATTTTTCACAAAGGCTTACCATTCTGCTCAACAGTTTTTCTAAGAGCACATATGGTTTTTGTTTTGTGAATATGTAGTTTAACACAGGTAATTATTGTTTCTTTTTATTTCTATACTATTTTTGGATATAGGCTACGTTATTTCCGCGTAAGACAGTATATTTAAAAACTATCAGGCATAGGAATAAAAATAAGTATATTTGCTGGGAGCATTCTAGCAATATTCTAGTTGAACTAAAATTAAAGTTAATTTCGAAATGTGCATATCTATTGCAGGCTGTTTATATAATAGAGAGCCGCCACCATCTGTAGCACAAATAGTATCAACAATAGCCTCGATAGATTTACAATTATAATGAAAAACCAACGTGAAATTTGCGAGGTGTTTCTTGATTTGGATGGAAATCAAATTTTCCTCGGTTGCCTTTTGACGTAAAAGATGCGAATAAGATGTTGCTTCAATACAGTTTGCCTTCTTAATAGATATAAGAGCCACCAAAGGGGATATCCCCACATGAGTCTGTGGAGGATTGCGAAGAATTGATGTTTATTTTCGTTGATGATAGAAACATTTTTCCAATAATGTCATAAATGTTAAGAAACTGGCCAATTCTCGTATATGACTTTATACTACATTGGAAATGAGCATCGTCACTTGCGGCAAGCAGTGGCAGATCTGTGCAGTCAGTGAGAAAGAATATTAGTTCCCACTTCTTGTCATTTTTTTTGCTCCTCTTTCCATAAATATGCTACAACCATAGAAGCCATTTATCCAAGAGAGATTACCATGGTTAAGAGGGAACATATGAATGCTCAAATATGTCAAAACTTGCTAGCTTAAACGCACTGTGCGTTTGACCACGTTTGGTCTGGCAGCTGGTCTGACCACAATCGCAACTGCAACGTCCGGTTATGAAACCATCACGACTTGATTAATCATTTGAAAGATGGACCCAGAAGAAGACGCAGCTTTTTCTACATTAATGTACGCTGTATGAAGAAAAACAGGAGACATAAGTACTTGGTGCATTCCTATTTGCCAACCCGAGATGATACCAGGCAGGATCAAATATTTTTCGAAGTGAATTCAAAAATTATGAAATAAGTTGGTTGGAAACACTTTTGTATGAATTTTTTCTGGTATTCTGGAACAGAAGAGAACGCCCAATTTCTGAGATGCCAAGACCGGCAACATATATTAATTCCCAGAATCTTGATCGAAGATGATTCAAGTACTGGCCGTCCCTCCATCTCTACGATTGGCAGACCGGCATGAGACTTTTTTGTCTTCTGTGCATCAAACTGAACTCCATTTTCAGATCCCCATTAGACAATTCTTTTGATGTCCACATGTATCTGAGAAATATGTTGTTCTGATCGACGTGGGATCTCTCTCGATGGCAATGGTTTGCCTGGAAATACGCTTGCTGTCATCCGCGAAACTGGATTGGATTTCATATCCAGCAGCTTGTTGATGTACAGCAAGAGGAGAAAAGACAGATCCCTGTGGAACACCAGCGTTGATGGTCAGTAGCATCGTCGCTGGTTGTCATTTCGCTCTGGTTTACTGATACTAATGTGACAAAATATACTGAATAGTTTTGTGGAAGCTTACCTCAGAAACATATATTTTTATATTGGTCTTTACAGTTGACAAAAATTTCCTGTTTTGATTTCATGTCATTCCGAAGCAAAATACGCCACTATTGAACATATATTCTTGTATGTCATTCTTGAAGTGAAGTAGACTGTTTTGAATATGAGCTGTCTTGGATATTATTTGGAAGTAAAGAGAAATATATACCTCTATGGAATTCTTCCTGATATTGTGGTGCCAGTTTCGCAGTTGGAAAAGGGACAAAGGGTATTGTCCAGGCTTTGGGGGTTGTGTGTGGTACCATCTGGGCTAGTTCCTCTGGACGTAAGGGCCTTGACGTAAATAATGGCGGTAGAGTGTAGAAATTTGCTGAAGCTATCACAGGATAGACCAATGTGTATATAAATATAATCTGAAAATAATTGTTATAGTGTTATTTCGATCAAACTTCGTAATACATAAAACTACGCACAGGCTGAACTATAAATCAATACAATGTATAATTATGCTCAGTATTTAAGATATGGATCATACTTTTCGCTACGAGCACACCTTCAGTGATAGAGCAACACTGAAATTACAAATTATGGGACGGTGGATATTTTGAATTGATTTTTTTTTAAATGAATTGAATTCAAATACTGCAAATGCTTTATTATTTCTAAACTTCCCAACATTTAGGAGTTTTCAAAATTTTTCGCTATACCTAGTGTTCTACAAACTTGCACCTCAAGTGAATACACAGTTCTATAATCCAATAATAATTTTAAATAGACCGATACAGCTACAAATGAAGTACAAAGTCAAGCTATTTGACGCCAATTATTAAGAGGCTAAATGCCACTTTAATAATTATTTATTTATAAACTGACACAATCACGTAGGAAGTACTAGAAGTGCACGGATCGCACTTTTTGACGAATCGAGGATCCTTAAAGAAAAGGTCCGGATCTGGATGTATCTGGATCCAGATCTCAATACAGGAAGCGGGTGCAGATCCGGTTTCCTTATTCGGATCCAATATTCGCATCATGATTAAGATGTAATGTTTGGACATACAAAAGAAATAGTATAACTTACAGCACTTCTCACTAGAACCAAACTCACAGCAGGATTTCTTTATGCTCTTATCGAAACTCGATTTTTCAGTGCTCACTATAGAGTAACATATTCCAAAATTACGAATTACTAGATCATACATCAAAAAAGCAGACGTTTGACCCACCGTGCCATCGATGTCGCGTCATGTTTACGCTGTTTGTTGTTCGAAATCAAATTGTTGTTTTGTTTGTTTTTCCGTTAAAAGAATTTTCTTCAAGGCTCTATTTTATTATAACCGCTTGTTATTAAGATGCAATTACCAATTGTAGTTTATTTAAATGCATAAGCAAACATTTGCAGGTTTCAGGTTCCAAAACAGAAATGTCTATTTTTTACCAAAATGTCTTTTATTTAACAAGTCAGACATTTTTCAATGCCCATCAATATCAAAATAAAATATTGAGTAGGTATCTTGGTGAGGTGAGGATTATTGAATCGAAATGAAGATTATGGAAGGTTTTTGAGTTTCACTCAAAACAAGGTATACGTCAAATGTCTGATTCTGTATTTATAATATGCTTTTAATGTGGACTGTGAACGAAGTTTCATACTCCTCATAACCACGAAATTTTTTACTTCACAAATATGCAAACCACTTGATCCTTTTTCTAAGTAAATAGATAAAATTAACTGAGACTAACTCAATTCGATCACATATATTCACGATTTGCAGCACACAATTAGTGCAACCTTCTATCGCTAAATGGTTTTTGAACTTCGAGTTCTTTTTTTCGTGCAAAGTATAAAATTGATCGAAATCACAAAACGCCTTGTATGAAACATGATATTAAATGACATTTTATCCATCTTGATCTGTATTGAAAAAACGATACTCATTAAACACTTCAACCTTTACTAAATAGCTATTAATTTATTTTATAGTGACAGTCAACATAGTAAAACTTGCGATTGGCAAATATATGGAACTAAAATACAGTAAGACAAAGTGTAAAACACCTGGACACTCATTTTTTACATTATTTAAGCATTTATTTCTTTAGTTTTCTACCATTTCTGCAGGCTTTTATAATAATTAAGCAATTTTTATATAGATGGTACCTGTAGATGCGCTTAATATGTAACCTTAGCTATTTTTGATCCTAAAAAAATTAATACTTTTCCTTTCTACCAAACAAGATCAAATAATTTTAGTTTAACATGTCCGAATTAAATCATTCAATCAATATTAACAATCAACATAGCTTGGTTAATTATTGACTCATTTTATTAAGGGGGCAATCAGCAAACGACACGTTTCTGTACTATTACTACATAAAAATGTTGGTACTTCAGTAGCAAAAGACGACTTTCTTCCTTCCATGCTATTTCATTTCATTTTTGCTTGTTTTTATAATTGTAAGAAGGTACTTCAATCATTTTTAATATTCACAGGGAGGCGTTAACTGATTGGACCACAACAAAGCAAGCCTTATTGATGGAATTTTAATTATACTCTCGGTATAAGCATTGAGTAATATATAACGTAACATAAGAGTCTTGAATCTATGGTACGAGTCAATATAATATTCCATTTTCGTATGAATACAACATATAAACCACGTATTGGTGTTAATAGGTAGTATTCAGCTTATATGTATAATATCGTAATATGTCATACATCAAAGTTTGACAAATTAAATAACAGCATTTTTTAACGCACTGTTTGGTGTATCTATGTAAATGATAATAATCTTACCATGGTTGCTGAAACATTATTCCCACAAGTACTAAAGCATTATTGTCTCACCAAGAACAGGTAACTGCATACTGTAGAGCCTAATAACCTGAGTGAATGAACTAGGAACGACCACCATCAAAAAGCTATTAGACCTACTTGTATATTTCCATTGGAACAGTGTTGACTATGTACATTGCACATTATTTTCTCGCATTTCAGTAGACTTAAGTAGAATATTGCTTCGATCAGTACAGATATACATATCTATTTTGATTATGAAGCAAAATCATTATGAAAACATGTGCAAACGTGATCACAATGCAGATATTCCACCGATTTTAAATACATTAATGAATTAAAAATGTTTTAAGGAAAAAATTATTTTGCAAAGAGATCTTTGACAATCCAGAATCCTTTTTCTACATCCCCTACTGGAAATCGATGTTCGTGTAGTTGTCAAGTCAAAACTGAAGATGAAAATTGCCGAACGCGTTCAGTAATTTTTACGATGCCAGCGCTGAAGTCCAAGGTAGAACTTCTACTTCAAGTCACCTATCTCCGAGTCGAAGGTGGACAACCATCATGGCTACTTTAACTTCGGAAGTGACTGCTTTAAAAAGTTGGGTTGAGGTAATCTGAACTACTCTGTCAGGTTTCGCAACCATAAGATTATTTTTCTGCCTATACTAGGTAGAACTAGTAGGTTGTAATGCCGGATCTGTCGAAAATTCGTAACTGTAACTGCCGCGATTGAATCAAATATGAACATTATAAGTATGAAGCGTAGAGGTAAAGAGCGTCGTCCCATATGGGGGTATTTTGGAAAAGTCTCCAGCTGTAAGCCGTAAATAATAGTTCTGAATCCCTCCAGAATAGCGCTAGAGTCGCAAAGGAGTATAAAGTGAATTCAGCAGTTGTAAACGGAGTGAAGTGCGCTGAGTAGAAAAATTTAATAATTTTGGTGACTAGCGTAGGTAATAGAACTACAGTATACAGAACCAGTGTATATATATCCTGTACATAACCTCAACTACTCACGTAGTCCAAAATAATTCCGTAAATATAACCTAAACAAAACAACAGCGAGATATCGTGACGCTTCTTTTAAAATTTATCCTCGTGCTCCATTAGCGCCAATATAATTCAACTACCTCCAACACACACTTTTGGATTCACAGAGACCTCTACCCTCCATAATTATAAGGATGTCCAATAACTATTGTCGAATTAAAGTGCAGTTTACTCGAATTACCTGACATTTCATCAGACAGTTATTCCGATAGCCCATTTTGCCGCTCATCAAAAAGCAGTTACATTGAATTTATTTCGGGATTTGTAAGTGTCATGTGTGCTTTTTGAAAGTTTGTCATGCGCCACTTTGAGTTATTAACAGATAAGTATACTTATTATAAACGATGTCTGTACACCTCGTGTCATGCTTGTATATAAACCTGACTCATCATTTTTTTGGTAACCATTACCGCGGTCAATCAACATGCAACAACAATTAAACTGAACTGTAAAAACAATTATTATGAAAACCGTTTTCACAGTAGATGGTAGGTTAACCTGGCTTCAAAATTGTCTGCTCATTTCTTCTATAAAGGCTATTGTATATGGTTATGGAAGAACGTGTGAGTGAGTAGCATAGGTATGCAGTGTGTGTGTCTACAATTAGTCACCTGAAATTCACATTGTAACCTTTTCATAGATATCTCGAAAACTACATGACGTACACAAACGGAAATTGTGTTTAAGTGATTAGCATATAAGGGTGTCTAACATTGGAATTTCACATAAAATTCACATTTAAATGGTTTAATAAATATCTCGAAAACTACATGACATACAAAAACGGTAAACCTATCATTCGAAAGCTGATTTTATGTAGTACTCAACTAAATAGCATAGTGTTACGTAATAGTACGATTGCGCTAGTGGTTATTTATTATACATTGTAGAAGTCATCTTCATGTTTAACAAGTAACGTCTTATGGACGTCTCCTATGACAACAACAGTCTGAGACGTTATAAGGTCATTTTCACGTTACTTCCACGTAATCCAATACCAATTTGTGCCTGCTGGGATATCTATGTGTATTTGTATATTTTTATAGGATTAATGCTATATCGAATTAATTACTCCACGCGTTAAACAAAGTGTTGCTTCATGCAAAAACATTATTAGCGGCAAATCACATAGCACTGATGATATCAGTAAAAGCGTTTTCATTTGCTTCATCGTTTTATTATCACATCTCTATAATCCCGTTAATTTAACTTCTTCAATACAGTCTACCCCAAATTTATTATAAACTATGGAGTGGATTAAAATCCAATAAATAATCGCCAACCAATATTTTTACTGACAGCTATTTTATAGGTATTGTAAGCCTATATTAAAAAAACACTCAACGCATATTTTGGTCAACATATCAGCAAGCAAAATAGCAGCATTTCGTCTGTTGTATAGAGTCAGTCACAACTTGTAATATAAATAAAGAAAGTCTTTCATACAGAATAAATCCTCGATAACTGTGCGCAGCTTTGAAAAATACCTGCGTTCACGGATCATGCCTGTCTTAGTTTAGAGAATATCGCACTGGTATCATGTAGGCATACAGATTTAGTTTTTGAATATACAATGTGGAGTTATTCAGGGTTCAATTAAGTGACTTCATAAATGTGAATGTGAATATGAATGTATGGAACTTAACTACCCTTACTGAGGCACGCAGAGTCAACATCTACAAATTGGCGCAGTAGGACGATACCTGTGAAATATGGATACTCGTCAAAAAGTAACATATTGTTAACAACTAACGATACAAGAAATAAACTACAAATCCAGACACCAAAAATCTACAACTACTTTGATGCAAAGCGACTATGAAAGGGTCATTGATAACGACAAGGAATACAAGCACAAAATCAAGATCACACGTATCTCATGTCCTAACTATCCTTTCCTATCCAAAGCTACCAGTCAAAACTTCTCTTATAGAAAATATCACAATCTCATCATGAGCACATAAGGAACTTATGCATATTATCACTCTCAAGCAAATATCATTTGTGAGTTGCATGAAATATTTCATCAGTCACTCGAGTGTGATTTCGCTAAATATCACATGCGAGGTTTCGTGAAATCTCCCGTGCTGCGTTAGTGAGGAGAATCAGGCACTACGCCACTGGTTGACTAGTCTTTTCGGGGAGCAATCCTTAATCGTGATGATATTTACCATTATCGTCAGTATTTCACAAGGATCTGTTATTTCTCGAAGGCTCTGCTTACTGTATATCAACGACCTGTTGTATTTATAACTTCTTATCCACTCTACAGCTTCGCAGACGACAGCCCAAGGGACGTAGCAAGAATATTTCCCAGAAGGGGGACTTGATATAGCCAACTTGTAGGATATTTTTCCAACTTCTTTTGCACAGCAGGATCATGAAATAACATTTGTCCAACCAGTCAACACAAATTCCTTGTTGGCCACCCTTACATTCCACAGTTTTCATCATCACTGGAGGCCAAAGAACATGAAATGCACCCAACTCTTGTCTATGATCATTTATTGGGTGAATCCAGTACGCCCTAAAATGGTTCTGCATCATGTTCTGCAGTGTAAAAAATGCTGCAATAGCTGCTACAGTTCTCTCATCTTCATTCAACAGATCCATCTCTTCAAGTATGTGCTACATGGTGATGACACTGATGTTAAAAATAACTTTTCCTCTGATTCCACGACTAATGAATCAGCATAAAAAGTAACAACAAAAACAAAAGTAAAACAGTATTCGTCAAAATTTCATTTAGACTAAACTTCAACGATGAGATGACCAAGAAGCGTATTGTAGCATAACCCTGAGTTTCTCAAAGTGTAGGTTGTAACCTCATGTTGAGATTCAGTTACTTTTAACTTATGCTATTTTTGTCACCTTTTTCGATTGAATGATGCGTAGGTAGGTAGAAGTAAGAGTTGCGAATACATAAAGGGGTCACACTTTAGATAAGATTGAATGACACTGGGGTAGCCGTTACTTCATAGTAAAGTCTACTGTTACTGTAACACCCGCTTCTGCAATTTTTCGTTGTCTAACAAACTCCAGCTTAATCCGCCAACATTCCGCACGTTACCTTAAAAGAGCCCATGAAAGTATGCATGAGCATCGGGAGTAAAACAATGAAGTCATGGAGTGTGGGGTTTTCAAATGAAATGAGCGTGAGTGAGACAGGGAGAGGATTTCAATCAAACGAGATGAACCTCATGACTTTATGCAGTAGTAGCGGCAAGCGGCGGCGGCTGTTGTACGCCTTCTTTATTGACTTTGCTATCTGGCTCGGATTTCTTTCAGACATCACCAGAGGATTGCTAAACGCGGTTTCTACGATTGTTCGCAGATTAATGAACCATACCATAGGCGTAGATGATGAATTTTTCAATCCACCATACAAGCAACAGCAGATCAACGAATGAGTTTTGAGAATATCGCGTTTGAAGAATTGCTTATGCAATTATGTTGGATTTCTCAACAATGAATCTATTTTCATTAAGGCCTCCATTGATTGAATATACGTGCACAGAGAAAAAGTGTTCGTTTCAAAGTTATTCCTATAAAAATTCCTATAAAATGTTCTGCGGCGTTCGATAATTTGTATAGAAAAACTTACTTCACCATTCCTACGAACAGAATGGATACACAAAGAGAAATGTTCAGTATGGGAGTTGGTTAAATTTTTATGGATGGATTATTTGATGGCTTTTTGTGATATTCAAAGAAACGATTCATCTAGCCATATGTAAAAATACAAAAACACGCATTTTTCATTATCTTTCGGGTGACATAAGTTGTTTTTGGTGAAAACTATAAGAGTTCTTCAAAAAACTGCAATTTCGACTTCATGAGGTTGTCGCTGTACTACGAAAGCAGCGGAATTAGCTAGTTTGGAACTTTCAGTCTTCTAGCATTCAATCAAAAAAATATTGTAAATTTTGAAACATTATTTTTTTAAATTCAAAAATTCCCAAATCTTGGGAGTTTTCCGTAATTCCCAATATTTATAAAACTAACTTCAATTGGATCAGTAAGTCTAGAATCCGAGAATAATGTTCAAATAAACATCACTACATGTGATGAACAGCGTCAACCTACTTGACCCCATTTTTTTAAAGGCGAATTACACTTTTCGTGATTTTTATTCATGAACGAACTTAGGTCTCGACCCAAACAGTGGCCCTTGTTAACTCTTCCTTCTCGGAACCGACGTGTGAACATTTTTTTTAAGTTGGCGCTTATCTGTTATTGCTTTCCTGTGAAGATGCATGTTCTAGCTATATTCTCTCAGTTTTCCTGGGATTACAGCATCAGATGCACCCTATTGATTGGTGTAAAGCGCCTAGTTCTCAATCGTGAGCAGCATGTTATGCTCACTTCGTCCCATCTGCTACATTCAAAAATAGTATGTTGGGCATCATCTGATTCATGTTTGCAAAATACGCTTGATGAATGATATCGTATTTCCAGATATATGTCTCGAAGCGTCCATGCCCCAAAAAACCTAGGCCAAAAATAAATTCAGAGTACGTGAAGCCATGTCTTGCGTTTCATACTTATAGGCCCACCGACGTTTGGCACAAGTCTCGATAGCGCATCTATTCTCTGTCTTCGAGCCTATCATATATACGTGTTCAAAGACTGTTTGCTGTCAATAGACGCTATCACAACTGCTTTGGTTTTTTAGGCAACGTTTGTTCATAACCAAGTTATCCACCGTTTCAGTTGTCTGGTTCGCCTTTAACATCAGTTCACGCTTTATCCTCGTAACTAACAATATTGCCAGGTCTTCTACGTAAACCATTTATCAGGCATTTCGAGCTCCAAAAGTTCATTATTCACCACGTTCCAGAATGTAGACCCCTGAGGTACTCCACTAGAAACCATCTTATCAGAATTGCCTGATCCATTATGTTCGTTTGTATCTTTGTTTCAAGTAGATTACACCTAAGAGATTGTTCTTCAGTCCTAACAGATCTGGCATAAAATTGAAAGCATTGCTGATATGTAGCGTTATAAGAACAATTATTTCATTTTGTTTGTTTACCATTGCTTGAGATGTTTTAACGCTGTTTACGTCCTTGATTACTGCTTGTATAGTGGATTTTCCACTCGGATGAAGGTAAATTTCAAGCTGTGCGGCGTCTAACATCTTGCCCGATATGAAGTGGATACAGCTGGTAACTTCCCGCTCTTGTCTATTATTACCAATTCTGCAGTTTACCAGTGTTTCGGAAAAGTGGTCGCCGCGTCGTGAGCAGTAAAGAAGGCTGTAGCTAGGTTCATGATATTTAGGTAGGTATATGTAGGTATTTCTTGAACGGCCAACTTGATTTCTACCGAAATCGGATTTTTTGCCGGAGCTGAGGGAAAGAGGGTAAAAGACATTCTATCATCTATACATTTTTGATCCCGGTAATAATCCGACCTTATTAAACATAAATGATTGTTCACACGTTTGCATTAAAAACAAAATTTATGCAAGATTCTCCGTCGATGTATTCGCTGCTGTCAGTAATGCGGTGACGTACAGTGTAATGCCAGGTCTCATGTTTAAATGAAAATCTCTTGCTGTCATGCTTCAATGATCAAATCTCATTTTTTTTAAATGGGATCAACAAATAAAGCCGGGAGTGTTTATTTTGCTTTTCAGTTTTTGATTTGGCAGCAAGTAATAGTGGTTGGCTATGCATTTTCCTGTGACTTGCAATAAATATTGCAATAGATGCAACTTATGAAAATTATTCGGAAAAATGGCATCAAGTAAGTTGACTCTATTTATTATTCAGATAAATCCGATAGAAAATTGTGTCGATCTATCAGGAAGGTTCTGAAAATTTGTATAGTAATAAAGGATTTAAGGTTTTTGAATATTTCTAAATTTAATTCCAAAGAAACAATAGTTAACAAGTTTAAAAATCTCTATTCCTAAACTGATAACACTGTATAAGAATAGAACTTCAACCTACCTGGGGCTCATTTTATGTCCAGGATATAGTTTTTCCTACTGTTTCATATGATTGGTAACGTTAATGTTGGAAAAAATATGCATACATATGTTGTAATTATGATACATGGCAGTGCAGTTTGATTGTTAACAGCGATGCCTCACTATCCGTTCGATCTGTATGTGCGAGGGGTGAATAGGAAAAGAAAAGGCAAATTTCATAAAAAATCAGATTTGCATAGGTATTTGATCCCAATAGCAGACGCTCTGAATTCAATATTTTTGAATGAAATTTGTACCGTGTACTTAGAAGGAAATTGTCTAGGGTCGTATAGCAGCACTTTTCCATTTTTTATTCCACGCTTCTTCTAAAAGAGATGCAAAGTTGACAGAATAATGAGCACATTCGACCGAACATATTTTTTGTGCAAAAACAAAATTTAAAAAAAACGCTCCTATACCATCTCAGGCAATATTATTTTACAAACACTGTGAAAATTTCATTCAAAAATATTGGAAAATAGAGCGTCAGTGAACATTGTGTCTGTATACATATGAGCTCATTTCTACAAGACCCTCCAGCGTAATTTCATTTGAACTGAAGTTCCGAATGTTCAACAATTTTCTTTTTAAGCGGCAATATATAAATCATATTTTTCCGTGGTTTGAATACCACATACAAAACCGCACGAATGTCATTGTCAAAAAGAAACTTATTTGCTTTGCATCAAAGTTATGGTCTAGCCATCAACAAAAATGTACCTGTGACTTTGTGACAACTAGAAAATTAGGATTAATTCTTGCAGCGAATGGTATGTTTCTGTAGTTTCTGAATTTAAAAATGTAATATGTAAGTAGGTAAATAATGTGTACAACCTTTCATCATTTTTTTTTTTTGTTTCGATATTCTAATGGAAACTGTGATTTAATAGGGGGCGGAATGGATTGTTCCAATAGTACGAATCTTAGCTTAAACAACTCAACACTCGCATATAAATGGTTCTACCGCCCCTTCATCTCATGATATTTTAATATATTCATATATGCTAAAATGCAGGTATACGCTTGATTTTGTACTGATAATGTATTTGAATAACACTGAAAAACAGTAATTTTATAATAGCTTTTATTAAATTTATGCAACAAGTAAACATAATTGTAAACTAAATTAGGCATAAATTGACTAGCAGAATTTGGCAACAAACACACAATAGTGTACAACATAAAATAGCATTATGACTTTCAAAAATCAACTTTGATTAGAAGTACCCAACAATAACATTTCGCTACAAACATTACGAACTTTGTATACATCAATATAAAAATATAGCGGTATTTTTTATCAATCTTCTGGAAAACTATGGCACGAATATATTAATATAAAATTGAGGACAAACACTTAACGGATAATTTAAAATCACTTTTTATCTACATTGAGTGTATACAAGAAGACCCTGGACCGTTGGATTATTGAATAATGTAGCATTAATATTAAATTTAGCTAACAGAAAGTCATTTTCTACGTAATAACAAAATTACCGGACGGGACAAAGCAAAATACAAATTTTACAAATAAGATATGATTAAAAATACATGCGTGGACAAAATGTATGGTGTTAAATTGTTGCTTTAGGAAAATACAATCAATCATCATAGTATTTTGTAAATTTTTTATACTTTATACTTATATGTTTTTTACAAATCAAATTCAACATTATGAATCATATGGGATTTCAAAAAATGCAGGTTGTTCAGATATCTTATCTGCCGTTTTCTGAGCTGATACAACTAAATTTGAACCTGTATATACTCAGGATATTCTTGCATAAGTCAACTCAATTGAATCGTGTTGCATATAACAATATATTATTTATATTTATAGAGGCCCTGTAAAATACAGGATATTGTCAAACTGTCTATTACCATGTTCACCTAATAACTTATGGATTCAATAAGATACATGCAGACTGTAATGGAACACTTTGCTCCATATCACAGCTCTATATGCAAGTAGATCATATATGTATAATGTTGATTAGTATAAATACTTTATGAAATATTATTAGTTTAGGATTCATACGGTTTACTTAGTACGTAAAAAGATTGATTTACATGAATCAGCTTCTTTGAAACAATTTTACAACATCCTGACTGAATAATTATTATTTTCATATGATAAATACATTATAAAAGCATGAATGTATATTGTATATAAATAGAATACTAAATAAAAATAAAATATTTAAAATAAAAATAATAGGAACATATAAAATATAAATTAGAATCATCAGAAATAATGATATGGCACTACAATAAATTAATATATTTAATTAAGAATCGATAGCGTCAATATAATTAATAATGGTTGTTATTTTAATTATTGCACTAAAGAGCACCAATATGTTAGTAAACGGCGTATTATATATGCGGTAACTATAAAAAATTAAGGCACTTCGTCTCTATACGTATCACAAAGACTCATTCAGTAAAGGAAGACAAAGATTAAGACCAACAACCGACAACAGAACCAAACTACCGATTGCATATTATGTTTATGCTCAGTTGGAAGCACAACAGATGAATGAAATCCAGCAGTGGCACTTGTCCAATTTGCTCGATATAATTTTCAGTCACGTTTTGAACGAAATACGCTACCAAGGTGTCCCGGTAGCGCAGCTTACGTACTCGATAGAATACTAAACCTATGTATTTTAAATACAATGAACCATAACAGAATTTCATTTTGGGGCCCTTGCGTATTTATGCTCGAATAATATTTTATAGTATATGCAAAATGGCCCTTTTTTAATACAAAAAGTATACACAACAGAAAATGTATATTCTAAATGCTGTCATATAGCAATACTATACCATCCATACTACCAAACTATATAGGTTTCACAACGCAGCAGTGTACCTTCCAAGAGTTATTCTGTGTGTTTTTTTTTTTGTTCGAACTATTCTCATTTCTATTAACATGTGTGCGATTAACAGGTTCTCAATTTATAGACGGATCATTATACTATTTATTGACTATTTATAGACTGATTAGAATCTATAGTTAGTTAAATCGAAATATACAGGATGTTCCATAACTGAAAACCAACGGATAGCTTGCAATATAAATGCCGTACGTATTAGCTGTTAACATACAAATATATTTTGGAAAACAATTAATTATAACAAATAATGAATCAAGCCAAATTCTGTGTCACCGTAGGAAATGATAAATACTACAAAACTAATGATTTATGAGGTTATTAATGAAAATCAAATTCTAGGCATAAATAACGTAGATGAATCATGTAACTTAAAATGCACCCAGTGGTTTTGTAGATGACTAATCTTGATTATTCTGGCCACATACATTTATAATAATACTACTAAGAATTAGACTTTTTCGTAAGCTTTCAGCAACTCAGCTTAAGCAAATATTTCAGCTTGATATTAACATGTCTCTGAAAGCATATGGTAAATTGCTATACTATGTACATAGATGGATCATCCTGCATTTCTAATGCAAATGCTGTTTTTACTTAGGAACTGCGCATAAATCATTTTTCGCACAACCAAATAGCAAATTTTGAAAACCATTACAACCAGTGGCTAAATTTAGCATCTGTCTCAATTGATCCATAGTTTTCAAACATACGACAACACAACACTCATCTCCCTTTTTGCTACAATCGCCGTTAGGTGGCGTTGCAAGTCTCAAAGCATTATTAAAACCCAAACATCCAGATTTTTTTGTGTTATTTGTCAAAAGCTGACTCAAGCCCGCCAATAATCCATCAGCTGCTAAACTTTGTTGCGGTTCATTTGGCTTGCAACAGTTGTTATTTTTTGTAGCATCCAGAGAATCACACTCACATGTGTTCATTTTTGAATTGGTAGTACTCGTTACTTCTTGTGGACTGTAGGCGACGCTATCGGCCAATTGGGACGAAATCTCTGTATGTGGACAAACTGCAACTTCCTTGTCTATGAACAAGGTTCCTGAACTAGCGTTGTTTGTGTTTGAACCGATTTCGAAACTGGAGCAATTTTGACAGTTATTGTTATTGTTGTTGCCGCATCCACAGTCCTCACAAGAACAGATTTTAGCCTGGCTTGCCAAAGTTTTTAGTAAATCATCGTTATTATTTTTATTATTAGGCATGCTAAGAGTATCAGTGGCTGGTATATTGCTTTGTACAGAAGGAAGATTTAGATAAGTCTGAATTGTCGTAGGGACAGCAACAAGTGGATTTTCATCAACATTCTCCTGAAATATGTTGACTTGGCTCGTGCTGGTATAATTAACTGCATCTATCCATGCTGAAGACATCTCCTCATCACAGGCTAGAGACATCTGAAGAGCTTCAGGAGTGTAGAGTTGCTGACCAAGATTTACAGAATCGTTAGAAAGTGAGCTAGTCTCATTCGCGGTATTTATAGTATCCAAATTAATAATTTTAATTTTTTGAGTATCAACTTTAGCATTCTCATCACCATCATAAACAGTGTTGAACAAATTAAAATTATCGGTACTGTTGTCAATATCATACAAATTTATTCCAGCGTTTTCAAATTCCGTAATGATCGAATTTTCTTCTAGCTCGAGTTTTGTGTTATCAATTAATGTTTCGCCGTCTTTACCATCTTCCACATTTTCAGTTCCAAGGTTGTACGATAACTGCAATGGCACATCTTCAGTATTTACAGTAGCATAATCTTTTAATCTGTTTGCAATTTCAAACTGTTCTTCTATAACAGCAGCATACTTTGCTTTGGTTCCTGTCTCAATCTGTAATTTTAACGATTCTACTGCATTTTTATCTACATAATTGCTCTCAATGGTGTTATTATCATTATATGCGAAACTGTTGTACAAATTATCAAAGTTGATTTCCTGAATGTCGATACTTTCGTTCAGTATATCAGGTAGCTGTTTAGTATCACTGCTATTATCTTTCTGAAAACCTGAAAAAATATTTATTTGTAAAGTCCCTCATAATACAGTTCATAAAAATAGTGTCAACCAGTATATGCCAGCGTTTGTATGAATGAATATAACTGTGTTGACTCATGTAGATTGTAGATGATCTTACTTGGCGAATCTATTCCTGATTTTATTGTAGTAAATGAACAGAATGTTTTTTAACCTTATAATTTTCCATCTATTTGTATTCTAGGTTAACTTACTCTTATATCTCTTATGTTATAGAATGTATTAAAAAGAATAAAATAGCTTAAGAAATAAAATATCTTAAAACGTTCCCTTAACACTAGTGTAAATGCAGTCACCAAAATAATATTACGCCTAGACGGGCAAAAGAAAGGAAAAAATAATTTAATAGAAGAATAGCTAGACAAGATAAATAGTATGCTACATTTGAGAGCTCTAGTTTTGTCTCCATGATAGGATCTAGTTAGTTAGATGGCAAGTAATCTGGGTAGCCTTGTTTTGTCAAATCTGACAGCTGGACAATGATTTAAATATAATTCGAAACGCGCCACTGAAAGAACAAAAGTTTTATTTTTGAAACTATGTGTTAATTACACAATCTTTTTATCTGTGTGGACTTAGTTAAATTTCATGACGTTTTACCATTTCAGAGCTCAACAAAAGATTGAAAAATTACATTACTGGAACTATTTTATAAAGCTCCAATACTTTCGTGTATTTCAGTTAATTTGTATTACATTATGAACATATTCTGGCTGATACAATAGTATAAAACTTATGAAAACCACACTGAGCAGTTAAATAGCGTCATTATTCAAAACTAAAAAAGCAATATTATAATAATACCAAAGCTATGATTTCTATCTCTGAAAACATTTTAAACCGAAACCTTCCTTCTCAAAATAATTGTTTTAAAACAATTATTTCATACTATGTGAATCTCGTCATAAAGACTTGAATCAAATTCAAACCGTGAGATCGATTTCGATACTTTTCGAAGTACATGTATAAAAATAATGTGAATGACCAGTTTGTTTGCCATTTCTTCAACCACTAGGAATCATCTCTATATACTTTCATTTTCTCAGGTTGAAATAGTTTTTTATGTTCTATCTGTTTCTCTTTAAAAGCTTAATGGTCGTGATATTGACATTTTTCTTTTGAATATCTCCGATAGTTTATCAGATCAGCTATTAAGGGGTAGAAACATATTTTTTTATACCAAATAATGATCACATTTCTGCTGCGCAATAAATTATTTAGGATTGCGCTAATATATTATGTTGAAAATTTTAAAATATCTAGTTTTCTCTAATGATTTTCGAACATTAGAAGCAACAAAATTTTGGCTGTAGTTTATTCTGATGTTTTTCTAGTAACAGGAAAAAGACTGACTTCGTAAGTTACTCAGTCGCGTGCGTACGGTTAGTACCCTAAGATTTTCCGAAGAAAATTGTGAAACGTCAAAAACATTTTTTTATATATTTTTTTTGTATCCATGTTACTAAAAAAATACACTCTTGCGTTCTGTTTCATATCTAGTCATTTTCCTGTAAATAAAGCTTTCGTGAATTCTATTTTCCCCTACTATATAAATGTAATAAAATAAACAACAAAAAAGATTAAATAAGGTGCTCGAAACGGTAGACCCCAAACTTCAATAAATGTTTCAATGAGTTCTCATAGATTCTCTTAATCCAAAAATGTCAGGCATTTCACGAACTTGCTGAATGGAATAACGATTTTTAAGTCCCTGAATTATTTTTAAGTGCCCCCACAAATAATAGTCTGATGTATGTCCATAAAACGAGGAGACCGCCTCTTGGCCTTCCATGATGATTATGAGGTATTCTCTCACTTCTCGCCTAAAGTGGGCAGGAGCGCCATAATCCATAAGCCCTACTTTTTGATGTGTTTCAATTTGATCTACTTCTGATAAACGGTAGGCCTGTGGTTACGCAGTGCCGTCTAGTCTGTTTCATAATATTAGGGCTCAAAAATCGCCAATTATTTCGTTACAAACATTGATTGAAAATCGTTTCTGGTGCCGTGATTGTATTATTCCATGCGAACTTTCATCAGTCCACAAATGGTCATTGTGGAAATCAACTATTAATCCCTTATAAATCCAGTTTCATCGGTAAACAATACAGATGAAGGGAATAACGAATTCACATTACACTAATGTGAAAACCAGGTATTAGATCTAAGACGTGGCGCAAAAACCTCGACAGAAAGTGCCTGCACTCTTTCCAGGTAATATGGGTAAAACATATTATAACTAAGCTGGTTTGACGGAAGCACTAATTTTCCAAAAAGTCTTATTTGGAAAGCGCCGAGCTGGAAAACGTTCAACAAGCAAACGCACAGTATTCCCGTAGGCAAGGCCTTAAATATTTATAAATATAAACATATTACTATAGATATAATCCAAAGTACAACCATTCAAGGAATGTTAAATATCTTAATAGAAACAGCAGAAAACATGATGAAACATTCCTGAATAAATGAATAGGCATTCGAAGAAAAAGAACGTGGCATCCTCATTTTCTTGCCATTAATCCATTAGACTATGATGCGTGGAGTCACTTTAAAACATTTTAAACAGTTTATTTTCTTCCCATTCCTGATGTGTAGACTTCGTCAAAGAGTTGAAATGAGCTGTCCGCAAATAAAGAGATGACTGATTTTGGATAAGAGAATCCATGGGAAAATACATTGCAAGATACTCTGTTTTCCTAATGTTTCATAAATTATTCATGTCGACAAAGTATGTCACTCATTCTTGTCGGTCTGTATTCTGTGCGGTAATTCTAGCCCATCTATAACTCGGAAATTACAATTTGTTTCGATGGAACTGTGACGGAGTTATCAAAAAACGAAAACAGTGAAAAACTGTCAAATTTCATTTTTGGAGGTGTCCAAGCCCCGCTCATTTTTCAAATAATTTTGACTAAATTTCCATGCAAATCAAATAAATGAGAAGATTCTTTTTAATAGCTGTGTAATTTTACAATTAAGATAAAATGTTTCAAACAGTATTATAGGAAATGATTCACTTTAATGAAGAACTACCCTACTTAGTCAATTTTTTTGGCTATTTCACGTTTTTTGAGCAACCGATGGATTGACGCATCGCAGATTCAATGTAGAAGCAATTACCGGACACAATGTTGTTAAATTTACACTACCATGAAGGAACGAACAAAAACGACGATTGAAAAAAGGGAAGAAAAAAGAATGAGTACAAAATAGATGAAATTCTAACGCATTATTACAACAGAAAAATTCCTATAAAGCAGCCCCTAGACGGTCAATATTATTGATCAATATGCATTGATCAATAATATTGAAGTCTCATCAATACGCTTCAATGTAGATTCAATATACCTAGCTCTCAACAATACGATGAGTACTTTTAACTCTTCGTGCTCCGAAAGTTTGCAATCAATTGTGCAAGTTTTTATGTGTATTAGCCATAATACCAAGACTTTGGTTTGGGGATATAATCAGTTGATGCCCCAGATCGCTTTGCAGTTCCAATAGCCCTGTAGTCTTTATTAAAATTAGTACGCAATGTGTTAATTTTCTTCCTCAGTTTCTCTACAGTAATCTATTTTAAAAGAAATCAATGCATCAACGATTTTTTCCATATTTGCTTCTTAGCTTGATTAAAATAATCCTTTGACTAAACTTTCCATAGTTTCGGAGAATCACGATAAAGTGTAATTAGGAGCAAAGCAAAATCACGTTCGGACTCTGATTTTTCACTTGCGTCGGCCATCACATAGGTGGCCACACTTCGACAACTGGAACACAACTGATGCAAATATTGATCAATATACCTCATAAACATCAATATGCGCATCAATATTGTTTCCATCAATACAGTTCAATATAAATTTCTATCAATATGCTTCAATATGCTATCAATACGTTTGAAGCTCTCCTAAACGGTCAATACAGCCCTTCAATACTTATCGATCAATGCATATTGATCAATAATATTGACCGTCTAGGGGCTGCTCTAGTAATCACAACATGACCATTTGCACTAACTTCGTGAAAGATGATCATCGTACCGTATAATTGCTTCAATCATTCTATTCTATTTTAATATTTTCATGAATATATATTTCTGATAGGATTTGACAACTATAGTTTTAAATAATTATATATCTCCTCTAGAAACTAAACTTATTACCTGAAGAAGTCAGATTTATTTATGATTTTTCAATTTTAGTTTATTTCATATACAACGAAACTGTTATGTTGTTATTATAAGGGAGCTGATTTGCTCGAAATCTCTTTTAGCACCTTTTACAGATTACTGCATTTTACGTGCGTAGGGATAATAAATAATGACGAAAATATTATTAAACCTCTCAGAAATTGTGTCAAGTAGGTTTACTTCGTATTTCATGTGAAGTTGAATCAATTTATTGAATATTTGGATCGGATATTAGAGCTGCGAATTTGCTTGAAGTAAGATTTCAAAATAAGAGATGTTTAAAAATGAATTCAGTTAATAATAAATATTTGGACCGCTCAAGATAAATAAAAATTTTAAAGGTTGAACAACTATTAAAATTATAAAACGATTTAAACCTTTATTCAAAACATACAGAAATGATTCGTCTGTCCATATATCAAAAAGAATTATGAGAAAGGAAATTTAAAAAAATGGTAAATTTAAATCACTTGTTCAAAAAATAAGTAGGTATGTTTGATTGGATGCTATACTTTTCGAAAATGATAATTTTTTTAATTGTTTTATCTCAGCTCTCAATACTGTATAAAAAAAAGTGCAAACCATATCAATCAAGTATACAAGAGTTATTGAATGCATGTACCTACTAAATGTAATCTCGAAAATATATTCGAAACTTATTCAGTATTTCGAATTCAAAACTACTAGAATGGAAGCAAAACACAACGCTAATCAGAAAGCAAAATTGGTTAAAATAACTGGAGCTAAGCATGTCATCCCATTTTGCATGAAAACTACGCTTTGCAGTATTTTACCGTCATTCTCATTTTGAGTGTATTCAAAACTATTATTTATCTGTTCCCAATCCAATGAGTTTCTGCTGTATATGTTGAAATTGCAGTTCCCATCAAAATCGAAAGAGAGATTACCATTATCAGAGTTCCTTAATTCCCCTATATCTATACTATCTTCAGACGTATTTTCTTTCGGTTGGTACTTTTCAATCTCACACTGACATGAAAAATCTTTTTTTGGTGCATTTTCAAATTTGCTTGTTGGTTCCACTTTGAGTTTTTCCTGTTTCTGGTGTGTTTTTATGTGAGACTTCAGACTGTGTGGTGTTGAAAAAGCCCTATGACATTCAATAGTCTCTTTACAAGCATATGGTTTCTCGCCAGTATGGATTCTTTGATGAGTTTTTAGGTGATGACTTGCAGTGAATGCTTTTCCACAACCAGTTTCTTTGCATCTGAAATATACAGTCAATGGGATATGTTAGTGTACTTGTTGAATAATTGGTGATGTTGGGAAATTCAGATTTGTTTTTGAACACTACCAAAACTACAACGCAGTAACTACTCCGACTAGTAAGTCGGACAGAATTATTTTTGAACTATTTAAAATAAAGCATAATTTTTGAAATAACGAGTTGAAACTATTGAGAGTTCACATATTTTTTCGACAGACAAATAAGGAGAATATTTAGAAAAACATATCTGTAGCAAGCCTCATACAGTGGACACGACATCAGTCGTCTTCTGTGAGGCTGATAGTGATGTAATTCTAGTGCTGACAGACGACAAATGATGTAGTGTAGATCATTTTTATAATAATATTGTACGGTAAGCCATCATCACTACTGGCGATCCTGACGCCTAGATCTAGCCTTGTACGTTGCTATCATTTCATATCTGTACCTAAGTATATATAAGTAATAACACTCTACTATTGATGCCAAACTGTACCGATGAACGACTAGGCTAAGACTGAAACATGTATGTCCTAAGCAAGTATAGAGAGGAGTATGTACCAAACATTATTATTTTATCAAAATTGCGGAACGTACAAGGAAGACAAGTTCAGTAGTTCCGTCACAAATTGTAAGAAAATTAATTGTTCTCCATGAATCCTGCACAATTGATTTCTTTCGCTCACATGAAAGTTTGGAAAGCTAATTTTCGGAACAACGATTGCTGCTGCGAATAATAGATCTTACGCGCGCACGAAAATGAGTTAGTAATCTATATAATATATAAAATGTATAATAAACCTATATTGTGTTTTTTAGGCTTTCTTTCTAGACAAAAAAATATACAGTTTGCCTCAAAAGAATGTTGGCACAACTATCTCAAAAATTATTTGCATAAGTTTTGAATAAACATAGGTTACTGTACAGTAATCTTTGTACTTACTGATAGGGTTTTTCTCTTGTATGAGTTCGAATGTGTTTTTTCAGGTCACTCAGTGTAGTAAAAAATTTGGTACATCCCTCTGCATGACAGTTGAAAGTTTTTCCATTATGCAAACGCTCATGTGCCCTCAATCTGTACAGAGTATTGAACGCCTTATGGCAGCCATTTTCATTGCATTGGAAGGGCTTCACTTGTGTATGAACACGAATATGAATTTTTAAGCTGTATGATGTCAAAAATGCCTTGCCACATCCTGGTTCTGTACATTTAAATCTAAACTCTCCTGAAATGAAACAATATTACGCATTTGCAGAATGTTTAATACTGATGGTGATTACCTTTATGAGTTTTCATATGTGTTCTCAGATTCCCTACTGTACTGTAAGTTCTTGTACAGCCATCATATTCACAATGAAATCTATTTATAGTTGTCTCTTCAGTATGAGGGTTTGTACTAGTTACAGTGACAATTGCATGTGATGGTTTCAATTCAATATTATTTGATATTCCAGGAGTGATTTGCATATATATTTCATCTGATGATACAGTTTGCCAGATAAACCTATTGAACATTTATTGGTGTTTATGTGCCTGTCAAATTCCAATGCTGAACAAGTTTCAACAAAAATATGATGGATTTATAATTGAATTGATGAGTAAAAGTACTGTATATCTCCAAAATAACTATTTTGAGATAAACAAATAAAACCGTTTTAAAGGCAAACCATGGTTTATTCGACCTAATAATGTATTGTAAATTTATAGAGAACTTAAGGTAACCAATAATAATTCGTACATGAATTGCAAAATGGAATAATAGAGAAAAAGATACTGGAAAAAATAACTTGTAGTTATTACTGTTCAATCACTCAATTAAAAAAATATATAAAAGCACATACTTAAGAATGGATATCTTTACTGATGTTTTGGCTGCTACGGCAGCTTTTATTCATTTTCCATAAAAATACTATAGGAAACACAACACATCCAAATAAAAGGTTTTGCATTTTATTTTAAGTTTTCAAAAAATGTCCATACACTTAAAAAATATTACAATTACACATTTTTGGTAATATCTATACAAATTCAGTTAGTTCAACCAACAACTCAAAATTGAAACAAATTATAAATGTCATCCCTTGAAAAGCATGGAGAAAACAATATGTGCCTCCCTCGTAACAGTCACTACTACCAACCACAGATCAGCTGTTATCACAGCTGTTATAGCCTTGAATATTTAATTATTTTATACTTTGAATAAAAGAATATAATAATTGATAAACAGAAGTCTCAGACTGCCTAGGTTAGGTGAATATCCCTTAAAAATGCAATGCAATAGACATGCGTTTGGGAGATTCCATTATCAAACTAAGAGGATATCTAAATTTGGTAATATACACCCATGTGATCAAAACAGATAACAAAGGCTTCTTACCCGACATTTTCCTCTGCATGGTCTATTTTACCAACAAAGTGATTGCCAGAACCTAATTTATCATCACGATTTGCGTTGGAAGGCACATAGACATTGCTGAAATTAAAATCAAGGCAATTTTGCAAATCATGTGTTATTACTACATTATTCGAATCTTCATTCTCACTTCCGCTTTTTCCTATCCAGCTTGACATAATTTCAAATGCACTTCATTCCATAAATGAAAAAGAACGAAAAAAATATGAAAAAATGGAATACGGATTTCACACATTTCACTGCATATTTGTTTGCCCAATTTATTATTTAATGGCTGTCAAACATCAAAGTTCTAAGGGTGCCACTACATGCAAGCGTCATAACGTTAGCAACATCGCCTGTAATCGCGTCCTGAGAATATCACTGATTGTTTACAAAATAAATCCAAAATGAAGGTCACTAGGTACTTATTTATTGTACGAAAAAAGATACTAGACGATAAAGTTTTTAGTCAGTGGTGCTTACCACAATATCTTTCATAGGCCATGAGCTCGTCAACAGTTTCCATTTACCCACAAAGAAGTATGATAGATAAGATTCACCATATTATAATTGATTTCTGTATTTTGCAATGAGCAACTGTTTCGCAATTATTTTCTGTTTGATATAAAAGCAGATTCAATCGAAACCTTCGTGTCAAGATGGAGGTCTAATTTATCTTATATAATTAAATGCTCATTTCCATAGTCAAATTTTGAATACAAAATAATATAATGCCCTGACACACTACCTGATCGGTGGATTTCAGAACATGGGCTATAAAAAACAAATTATGGAAATATTTTATCGTTTCTTGGGAACTATCCCGTCGCTATTGCTATGATTTTTCTATATTATAGCATAAAAAAAGCTATGGTATTTAGGAATATTTGTAATTATGATTTATCAAGTAATATTTAGAATATAGTTTAATATATGTAATATATACTATATCATGCTTAGAAGTACATAGTATATATGATGAATGATATTACTTTGAAACACTGCGCCAAATAACCGACAGATATCAAAGACTGAAACCAACTAATTTCATGGTGAACATAGAAGGTACGAGTTCTAAAAAAAAAATCAGATAATGCGTCCCTCGCTTAGGCATTGCTGGTCCTTTTATGAGCATTTCAATAACAAAACTCCTCACCTCTACTCATGCAATACCCAGTTCTCAACTGGAAAATATTAATCACCCCTTGTATGGTAACCTAGAATGAAACGTTATGTCATCTGTTGATTGTCAACGGACGCATGAGGTGTCAACGTCTTAACGTCAATCTGTGGTGTCATGTCAAGTAAGTCAACAACGTCAACGTCAACCTTCCTTTTTTCGCTTCTTAGACCAAGATGGTAAGTATGTTATTCAAGTAATTTTATTTCGACGAACATCCTCCAATATGAACTAAAATATATTAGTTACAAAATATAATGAGGAAGATTTGGTACATAAATATCTATATGAGAATGTATTTTTTGTATATGTTCAATACAAGCTGAATAAAAAGTATGTGGAGGTTGCTTCCCAAACCAAAACATTGCTTTATTAATTCTACCATTACCGGTATTTACTTTCATACAGATAGTTCCTTCAAAGTACATTATATCATTTTAGGTCTAATACACTAATCGTTATTTTTGCATTTTAGGCTCGAGGTCCCAAAAAGCATTTGAAGCGTTTAAACGCGCCCAAAGCATGGATGTTGGATAAGCTGGGGGGAGTGTTTGCTCCAAGGCCTTCAACTGGACCCCACAAATTAAGAGAATCCCTGCCTTTGGTGGTATTTCTAAGAAACCGTCTGAAGTATGCCCTTACAAATAGTGAAGTCACCAAAATTGTAATGCAGAGGCTGATCAAAGTTGACGGCAAAGTGAGAACAGATACAAATTATCCTGCTGGCTTTATGGGTAATGCAAACTAAGTATTACATATATTTTTAATATTGTGATATATTACAGGTATTTGTATTTAATTTTATAATAATCAAGCATTGACAGATGGGCCCAAATTTGATACTTTATAGAGCTCCAAGTGAAACCTAATTTTTTTGTAAAGTATATTTTTTTCTATTTGGATAACAATGAAACTGCAAACTGACTATACTACATGACTATCTAATATGCTCTTGTTAGACTTACTTGGTGGGCAATGGGCTCCATGTGAATAGCTTTGGTCTCCAATTTTTTCATGTAGAAATGATGTGATCATGCTGTTGTTCAGAAATATTATTGGTTGAAATGATGGAAATGAGACTTTCTTTATGATTATGTTAAAAAAATTCATTTAAGTAAATCTGAATTTGTTGTTATGCCACTTTTTGGAAGGTACTATTAGTGCTGACTATGCATTTGCTAATCATTGTGTTCTTACTAGAATTAATTATGTGGAATAACCTAGTATGCTTAATGTTATGATTCACTCAAACAGATAGGTTATATTACCTGAAATTTGTTTTTTAGATATATTTATTCCACATGTTTTATGTATTACAAACACATTTTATACATCAAAATCACTAACTCTAATAATCACACACTGAACTAAAAAAGCAGTATAAAAATTATGATTATAGCTTCAACTTACATGCCATTTTTTTGATGAGAAAGGTGATATTAAGTCTTAGTGCAATTTGGGATTGTATGTCAGCATTATATAAATTATCAATAAGTAGCCTTCAAACTAATATTCTATACAAACACATGGAATCCACACACATATTTAATTGTGTTAACATTTTTGTTACTCAACATTATACATGTTTGATTTAGTTGTTATTTTCATGCATAAGTAAATAAATATACTTGTTTTGCAGATGTTATCACCATTGAGAAGACTGATGAATTTTTCAGGCTCATCTATGATGTTAAGGGAAGATTTGCAATTCATCGTATCACAGCCGAGGAGGCTAAGGTGAGAAAAGATAATAATAATGACTCGTCTTTATTAAAATTCCTGAAAAATAAAATTACATGAGTTAGGTATAGGGCAGTAGTGTGAAGTTTAGCAAACTGCTATTCGTACTCTTAACGACTAGTGCTTCACATACATCAGATGTTGTAATCATAAAAAATTCACATGGACATTATTATATGAAATAAAGAAAGTCAAAGGAGCAAAGTAACTATATAATATTATCAAGACACTAATGTGATTAACAAATCAAGGTGCTGTTTAAAAAATGAATCAAATCCATAGCCAGTAGTGTGATAAGGATGAACATGGAGTCAGTGTGTCAGATGTAGGTCAACAAAGTATATCTACTCCTAAACAGACCCCAAATTAACCAAATTGGTGACCCCTGTTCTAGTCTACAAATTGTTCAATGAAATCTATCTAGAGAATGATCAGAGTTGTCAAATTCAAGCTAGTATAGTGACTTTTTTTGTCATACTTCCTAGTGAACTTTGTTTTGTCAAGAAAATTGATGGCCCAATTTCATATTCTGGTATCCCTCACATGGCACCTGTAAGAAAATGAGAAGTAATATAATAATGTTGTTTATCTAAACTTATACCCTATTCCATCTTTGGTAGCTTTATACATAATGTATACTCTGAAATTACCACAAAACCATGAAAAATTTATTTCAAGTTTATTACCTGATACCTGTTTTTCCATGGCAATATTGTATTTTCATGTTTGGTCAAATTCACATGTTTTAATACAAGTAATCTCAAGCAAGTCCTTGTCCCAATAGTTATTACTCACCCTGGATATGATTTGCTTATTCCATATTATGATGAAGCTATTCTTATAGGCACTGAGAAGTTGTAGACAATATTGTCTCCTTCATATTATATGAGTGTTGGTGATTAATACCTTACTCATCTGAGCTTGTCATATAGTCTTTGTTATATCAAATATACATTATATTAGGTTCGAGATTTTTGTAACTTTTCAGTATGTATTAACAAATATGTATTTGTTAATCATATTTATGAAACTGATGTATATCAAAATTGGTTTTTAACAAATCTTCTAGTCTCTGTCCATACTATGTGATTCCTTTAGGGGCAGGAGATCAAGGTAATTGTCTTAGTTTTTCATGAAGGCACAAGGGGGTTGTTTACTGAGCTATGTGATATTCAAATGATGTTTTAAAAAATCTAAGCTATGTAATTTCAACTTCATATAACTAGTCAAGTAACAGTGCAGGTAGTTATGAGAAGGCAATAATGTTTTTGTTACATTTTATTACAAAATGTATACTAATGACATATTGTGACAAAATATATACCTCTCTACCTCATACACACAATTTTTCATTCAACTTTATATCCCTGAAATACTTTTTCACATGGTGTATATAAACTTTCACAGATTTATTGAGAGGGAGGGCTAAAATATCTGTCTGGTTTGTGCATACGGTGAACCTCACTGATTATTTGGACCACATATGTTATGGACATTGAATAATGAAGTCAACCACACAATGTTAGAAGTTACATTATTTAGAAAATTAATTTGTTCAGTTAGTTTCAGATTCAAAATGTTAATGGCTATATGATATGTTCTAGCATAATGACGCATTGCTATTCAAAATCAGTTTGATTTTTCAAATATATTTTCAGTACAAACTATGCAAAGTGAGACGAGTACAGACAGGCCCCAAAGGCATTCCATTCCTGGTGACCCATGATGGCCGTACTATCCGCTACCCTGACCCTTTGATCAAGGTAAATGACACCATCCAGCTGGAAATTGCAACTTCCAAGATCCTTGACTACATTAAATTTGAACCTGGCAATCTATGTATGATCACGGGTGGAAGGAATTTGGGACGTGTTGGTACAGTGGTCAACAGGGAACGTCATCCTGGATCATTTGACATTGTTCACATTAAGGATGCTAATGGGCATGTGTTTGCCACTAGGTAAGAATTTGATTATTGGTTTTAAGTTTTCTGTTCGGGAATATATTGAGTTCGTTAGTTGGTAGTATGTGGTATAACTTTACCTTTCTCTTAAGAATTATCTATTTTGAAAGTCGATCAAATGCCACTGATAGGATTTTCTTTAAGTTAAGTGTAATTCATTTAGAAGTACTTATGCAATGAGAACATTGAACTTAATTTAAATGGAAATTTAAGGACATTCAAATCAAATTTATGAATAAATTGAATTAAATGGTATATTTCATCCTTCCCAATATGGGTTGCAGACTAATATAGATCACTTCTTGTGAGCTCAGCAAGATTTTCAATATTGACATTCTATTGCAAAACCTTAAGAAGATTGAACTAAAATATTTGGCCCTATCGAAGCTATAATATTGTCTTACCTGGCAAATTATAGTCATAGTGTGGCCTATATAATGATTCTGTCTTTTGGTCACTGATTAATTTGTAAGTGGTTACTTCAGTATTACCCTGGCAGAATACACCTATACTCTTAATCACATTGTTCATATGGCTGTTTTGTTTTATATTTGCATCATAAATTGTTTTTTTAATGTCTTTGTTTTAAGTAAATATAAATGTCGTATTTTATAAATGCAATGTTTTTTTTTTCTAGGTTAAACAATGTATTTATAATTGGCAAAGGCTCAAAGGCCTTTGTATCACTTCCAAGAGGAAAAGGAGTTAAACTTTCAATTGCAGAAGAAAGAGACAAGAGATTAGCTGCAAAAACACATTAAAATGTTATAAAAGTTTCGATTATAAAAAATCAGAATAATAGAGTTTTTTTTCTGGATTGAGTTGTGAATGTTTCACACAGGTTTAGTTGTAATAATGCATGGTTTGGCATGTCAAATACAATATTGCATTTAATTGAAATCCAATATAACAAACCTGACGGATGCCCGAGACCTTACCTTGATGCATTGATCTATTGAATAGATGTGAGAGCAGCTTGGCAGTGCTAGTCAAGCGTTGTATTCGTTTTGTGTGGGGTGCTATCACAAACAAAAACGATGATTAAAAAAAATCGAATAATTTTCTACCCCACAGAAGTGATTGGCCAAAATGACGAGTTCTGAGTTGGAGTTACGGATTCCAAGTTGCGAGTTCGAGTTACCAGTTACGGGTTCCGAGTTACGCTTTACGAGTTCCAAGTTGTGAGTTCAAGTTACGAGTTACCTGGTACAAGTTATCAGCGACTAATTACGATTTAGGAATATTTTTTAGGCAGTTGGCATTTTGGTCGTTTGTTTCCTTGTAGAAAATAATTTTAATTTTGACTACTACCCCTTTAGAAGTTTACTCGGTTATTATGAACTGATCCATAAGATGACCCTTAATATGAGTATTTTTTTGAGGTACTTCCATCTTGTCATTCCTTTGGGGTAGAAAATGATTTTTTATTATTTTAATTTAGAAGCATGCTGAATAATTAGGACCTGGCCAAAAATTATCTTTCATAGAGAGTATATTTATAAGATACTTGATATTGTGGTCAATCATTTCCTCATGGTAGAAAATAATTTTTCATTATTTTAATTTTCTCTGCTACCCCTTTAAAGTTTACTCATGAAGAGCTGACGCATATATACATATACATTATTTTGACCACAACTGTATATATATATATGAGATTAATAGCCTTAACCTATCTACGCTACACTCTAAGTTTTATTTGTTTTGTTTCTTGTGTGTTACCAGCAAATGGTAACATGTAACAAAAATGGTGTCAAATAAGTTGACGCTGTACTTTCCATGTCAGATTAAGTTTTAGGAATGAGATTGGATTTTAGAACTGTTGATTGTTGGAGTAAAATTTAAAAATATATCAAAATGTTTCTGGAAAATTTCCATGATTTCCGAAATTTGGTTCAAGTGGCTAGCCGCACTAAAATTGCACACAATCTAATGCAACTGCACGTCAAATATTCAGGTAAAATCTATAGTAGAAGCCGCTAAAACAGAAACGGAACAAATTGGCCTCCTGTATAGAAAAGCAAACTACATTCTCAAAATACCATACAAGGAAAAAAAATGCAAAAGGAATACGTTCGAAACATCCGAAATGATCGAAAATATACTATGTTCATAAGTCGGATGTATTGTGAATTCTGTCTATCCAGGTGAAAAAATTGTTTATTTTGAAGGCAAGTGTGTGAAACATCGTCATGCAACACGTATTCGAGGAGTATCACGATCAAACATAGAAAATGAAATGTTTTTTACCAACGCCAAACAAAATTTGAGATCTCCTCTTTCCCCAACACCACCCCCACTCAATTTTTATCCTTTCCATAATATTCATTGAAATATTATAAACCAGCAGTGAGGTACTGATAAGAGGGTCTTTAAGGAATAATCCTACATAGATCATTTTCATTGATATTTAGAATAAATCACCTGTATATGAGAATTGATATATATCCCTAGCTTCAGACCAATCATGTCTTTTTTCATGCGATTGCTGGGGAAAAATATTTCGAATCTGCTTTTGGAGTCGCATTAGTAAGAAAAAAATAACGATTAAGAAAAACTAATGCGCGACTGAAGCGAAAACAATTTTCTGTGCGAAATAGACATAGAACTTGAGTTTAAATATTTCAGCTTTTCCATACTTTTTCAGTGACCTGACTACCTTTTGCTTCCTTTATTTTATTCCGATTTTCCCAAAAGAGGAAATCCTGATTATTACCGTTTACGAAGCCTTGGTATCTTCGTATAAACCTAAAACTGTATATCATTTTTTTATCTGGGTTTAATAAACAAAATTTTCTTCCGAAAGGTAATCTATTCTTTCTGTGGATAATTTCCTACAACACTGAAAAAATCAAATAATGCTAAATGGTTTACACAAATATTTTCTTGAGTGATCGAGGAAAAAGTTTAAAAGCAGTTTGTTCCAATAATCGACTGCGGTTCTTAATTTTCCCAAAAAAGCTCACCATCAGGAATCCTAGACGTGAAAGGTATTTATTACATCAAACAAATATATACTTCAATATAGTTTTATTTAGAAACCAATACATCGCTCACCTTCAGTACAAATTGAAAAGTTAAATCCATACCATAAGAAAAATATAAAAAACGATGAGCAAACTATACATAGCAAACAAAAAAGTTAATTCTGGATGTTTAAAACGATGTTATATAAAATGCTGTAGTTAACAAATAATCTTAACAAGACTTCGCCATAATATAAGAAGTTGTAACTATATGACCAAGGTAATAAAATTCAATTTATATGAAACAAATTTTTTTTTTCATAATATCACTTGCAACAAACTGATTGAATATCAGCTTATTTTTGAGAATATGTTAATACACCTCCTAGATACCTATCTAAACTAAAAATAGTCTTTATAGATTTACAGTTCAGTGAGGAACTCGAAAATATATTATAAAATATACAATCATTAGTGCTATCATCCACGGGAAAATAAGCAAAAGCAAAAACTGTTAACTCATTTTCTATACTAAGAATATAATAACTAAAAGTATGTATGTAAATAGCACTACAGTGTTTTATTTTGTTGTTAGAATAAGTTTTATAAATAAATTCCTTTATCATGCATACCACCGTCACTGTATATACAGAAAACTGAATTTGTTTTTCCTCGATAACCATGGAAAATGTGAACGCATTTCAGTTCAACAAAATACTTCTGTTTAGTAGAACATATCATTCATCGGTAAACCAGAGAGGTAAACACAGAATCAGATTCAGAAGTTTCAATAAATTATCTAATATTGATCTGTGTTTTGATTTGTCTATAATATTTAAACGTGATTTTGTTCAACTCTGAATCAACATTCCAAATTAGTCCGGGAGACCGACGTGTGTTTCCGACTCTGTTTGAGTTATGCATACAGATCTTTCATATAATATAGAAATGGAAATTCTGCCTGAGCAGATCCTGCTAAAGATATCTTTTTTTTTAAAAAATGCTAAACAGGTTCAAATTTCCATACATTAGCTTTTCGAATAGTAGAAGTACACACCTTTGATTTGATACTTACTAATATTTGAACCCGTGCACTTATCAAATGCCTGTCAGTTTAATTTGTTTCAGGCAAGTTTTGCAGGACCAGTTTCTGTTTCATGATAACACATATAAATGCGATAAGTTTAGTCCGCCTCCCTTATTAAATATATCAAAGAAATTCAATATACAGGACGACAGTAACATGCTTGACAGTATATAATTTCATTCTTGAAATAAAAAATCTAAAACGTTCAAATACAAAACTGATAAAAATGGCATATACTTGATTAGTCTCTCTCTACCAATGAGCACACTCCTTAAAATGGAAAATACTAAAAGTCGCTACAATTTTTATCATTTAAATATCACATGCAATGTGAAGTTGGCAATAAAAGAGATATAATCTCATGTTCTTAAAATGTTTGGTTCAATCTGATAAAATTATTAAATTCTGTAGCCTATTGTTGTATTCCTTTAATTGTATTGGATATCAGACCTGAATAAATGTATTAATAATTATCATGAAGGAATTGGAATTATTACAAGTTCACTTAATTGAGGGAATATCTTTCAGTTCATTAGCATACTGGGATAGTCACAGCATGGTATTGAAATGGTCTATCAATATTCTTGAACACTGAAAAATTATAAATATTTAATACATTGACAATTACTTGCTTGCTTTCTCCGCAAGGTGGAAACTGATACATATTTCGCATTTTGGAATCCGGAAAAATGGTCCAGTGCGGGATTCAAGCGCACATTGTAATTCAATCACAGGAATTTGCAATAGGGTTGTTTAGGTACCGCAGTTATCTTCAAGTATCGAAGAGAACCAATGATGGCCTTTTTGTAGACCATTTTCCAATAACATGCGATTATATCTCTTTGGTAATAAAGTGAAGATTACCAAAAAATATTTATTTCATTACATCACATCTTATTATAAACATTTACTTAAAAACGTCAAGAGCTTACAGTAAAAAAGCTCCGAGATTTACACACAATGGGCATCTTCCATATTATATAAGTACACATATATGAATATGAATATATATAAAAATTATATGGAAAGCAAAAATGTGCAAACAAAACGGTATCAGAAAAACCAGCAGCCTGAATTCCGCTGTAAAAGAGTAAACAGAAACGTATATAACCGATACATTTTTGTTGAATAGGAAATGCTGCGGAGCTTTCTTGCATGTATCTGAAAAAAGGAACAATCAATTATGCAATTTGAACAAAAACTGATACAATAAGCTTTATGCCGATATTATCTCGGATAAAAGATTCTATTCTGGACGTAGAAAAATCAAGCTCGGCGTAGTTAAAAAAAATCATTTAGATAAGTGCGCAAACCGAAGGCAAATTAATGGTAAAAATATTTTTAATCTGAAGATATCTTTGACTCGTAAAAAAATATTCGCAAAAAAATTATTTTTTTTCATATCGAATTACTATTGCACTTACTTCCTTTTTGTATAAAAAAATCAAAAACTGTATAATATGATGTAGGCCTATTAAATGAATATTTCAGTTTCGACAACTTATTCAACTTGAAAATGTTGAAATAAATGATTTTCATACCATCTGTTAGAACTCCTTTCAAATCCAGGACTAAGATTATCAAATCGATGTGGAATGGAATTCGAGTACTTGTATATACATTATATTTTGGAAGGTATGTGTTAAGTACACAATTATTTGATCTGCATGATGGAGTTTCACCAAGTAAGTCTATTCTTAATTTGATATTCAATAAGGCTGATGTCAGATCTGATTAGGCAACGTTATTCGATAACTTCCAACTAAGGTTGTAACGGAACCTCGCCACCGCCTCCACAAGTGCGGAACTTCCGCCGGAAATCTTACTTCCGCGTCCGCCTCCGTTAGTTTTTTGCGGATTTGTAGCGGAGGTTTATTTACTTTATATCAATTAACGATGCGCGAGGAGCGACACTGGGCGATGTCGCCACGCAGCTGAATCTTGCGAATGAAATATTCATGATTGTGCTTGTCCGTCGGAAAAGCGGGCAGCGGGGTGAAGGTGTAACTTGTAGGCTCACTCGGTAGCGCGTGCACGTAGTTCTTAGCTGTAAGTTGTAATCGAACCTTGATTCTTTTGAGTGATTCGCGCAGCAAATTCTGCAGTATAGTAAATATTCTCATTTAAATCGAACCAAGAAGCAGAAAATTAGTGAAATTTGGCAGTATTCTTCAGAATTTGATTACAATTATGCAAAGCGCAAAATCTGCGACAAAAACTACTCGAGAAAAGGAAGGACTACAACATCACTGAAAGGGCATTTGAAATCAATGCATAAAAAAAATATGAAGATATGTAGAATAGAAGAACAAAGAGAAATAGTGAAATTGAATCAGATAACGGCATTTACACCATTACAAAAAGCATAGAACAAAATCAAATGTGGGATTCATCACATCCGAAAGCAAGAAAAAAGGACGCCTAACGCCACATGGAATTACCAAAGACTTCACCCGTAGGCAAATTGTTTTAAAGTGTTACTCACTTCATGGCCGTCATACCGGTAATACCATTTGTGACCATTTCAAAATGATGCAGCGGGATTGGAACATCCAGGACGAACAACTACATTATTTTATTAGATATGGTGGATCGATAATGGCCAGAGCAGTGCATTTAGCCAATATACCTGACGTGAGTTGCACAGTCCACCAACTTCAACTGTGTGTTCGCTCTGCTCTTGAGACCCTTGGAGTAAAGGAATTAATCGCAAAATGCAAGAAGATATCAGGGCATGTTCACAATTCCAGGTTTTGTGACCTTCCAAACAATACACTATATAATACAGGATCAAGTCCAGTTCGAACTATTACGGTTGCCTACGCTGCATGGCTCAAATGTTGCAAGAAGTGCAAGTGGCGTTTGTAATGACAAAGCTTCTGTTTCTAAAAGGGCTAAAGTAGAAGTCAATCCGATGAATGGTGAACTGTGCATAAGCTTTCCAGACAACACACAAAGTGTACATTCAAATCTTGCTGACATGCTAAGAAATATCAGCGGCGATGAGAAGGAAACGGAAAATGACACTAAGGTTACCAATAGCGGCCTCATGATATGGAAATCACTAATAAATGAACATACTAAAGCAAACAGACTCAAACTAGACGAAGACTCCTTGTTATGGTGGAGATATAACATTAAACATCAAACTTTTGCTCCCATAATTTGCACTTACTTATCGGCACCGGCAAGTTCAGTGCCAAGTGAGCAATTATTTAGTGGAGCTAGTTTAATTTATGAACCTTTAAGAGATCGGTTAGAAGGTGACAAAGCTGCAAAACAGTTATTCGTCAAATATAATTTACCTCTTCCTAATTTCGATTATCAATAAAGTCTACTACATACTATGTACCTGTTTTGAATAAAGAGACTTTCAATTTGAATAGGTAAATTTTATTCCCCTAATAAATGACTGATGAATCTTTTTTCCACCTCCGCCTCCATTAAACTCCGCATCCGCGGAGGCCATGCTTTTCGCCTCCGTATCCGCCTCCGCTAAGGAGGCCTCCGTTACAACCCTACTTCCAACTACCTCATACATCATATCATTCAATTCGTTCCATGACTATTAAACAGTCAAAACTGCCTGCCGGCGCCAAACAAAAATTAAACGCCTTTTTATTATGAAAGACATTATTCTGTGAACCGGCTTACCTTAGTCTTTCGCCATGCTAGTGTCCATAGGGCTGGCGGGGGCGGGTGGCACCAGCTGCGAGGGTGGCGGAGTGGCGGGTGCCACAGGCGGCACAGCCGGCTTGACAAACCGCTCACCGGGCGGCCGACGATGTCCTCCTGCACCACCCGGAGAGGCCTGGCTACCCGCCACCGGCGTAGAGGTGCCAGCGATCGACGGCGGTGTCATCAACTGGCCGCACGAGTGACATCTGGGAGCGGCACATCCTACCAAGGAATCACGCGGAGAGGGGGCACCCATTGACGACAGACCTGGATAAATAAATGTGCACATATGGATTTATACCCTGATCACATAAAATTGTTGTGAACCAACCATATCAAAAATTGTCCTAGCATTTCAAGCTGCCCGGTTTTTATTCATTTCAATTTTTAAATAGAATCAAATTTTAAGTTGTACTAGGACAAAAAATCAAATGCAGATTGTGTCTTCAACGAAGATAAAGTCTTTTAAATTAGACTAGTAAGTGGCAGTGTTGTGCCTAGGAACTATGGCGTGCAGGGCAAACTCAGTAATGCGTTATCCCATCGCGACTGACTGGTATAGCACAAGGCACGACTTTTCGCCTCGTGAGGCCGGCGGCTCTAGAACAGGCCCTAGTTGCCCTTCCCCAGCTACTACACTGGTGAGTGAAACAAAGCAAGATCAAAATGTTTTTTTGATGCATTTGTCTAGGTTTAGATTTATAGAACTTAGCGTGTATTTTTTGTGGATAATCTGGATTACAGTGCATGATATTGGCAGTGAACAAATAATAAGATGACACTGGTATCTTTGATAATGAGAACTTTGAATAACAATTTTTTTATCCTCGCTATCTATAATAGTTTTTTATTCACCTATTTTTGCATACATGTAATAAATAAAAATATTACCTAGAATCGTATAAGCTATTTTAGAGTACAATTTATGTGAAAAAATCGATGTAACTATTCATATTTATTTCTGATTTTGTGCTGTCGCATGAGTCCCACTAGTTGGTTTTTAATAAACTAATTAGGAAATTTTCATATCCCCATAGGCAAAAATAATTGCTTGGCATAAGAACTGTAGAACAGTTCATTGGCCCTATGAAAAAAATCTAATGTCTACAATCAAAACCTAAAACAGTATAGCCTAACCCTATCTACTCTAAGAGATTTGAGATGGTTTATTTGTGAAACTGTGTGAAAACTACACAACATTTTATCTACATGAAGAGTTTCACCAAGTAAGAGCGTCTACAACCTACAAGAACTATTATATGTATTATATCTCTTAGACAAGAAGTTTCTGCATGCGACATATTTCTAAAATTTCTTTTTGATGAGACATGATGGAGGAACATTACAGGTAGTAAATTATGATTCAATGCTAATATGTAATCATCTGATTCATTATATTTTCCGCTAGCCGCTAATTGAAACCAAATCCATATGAATGAATACTTACTGACATTTCGACTGCCTCCGGAGCCTTTATCAAAATACAAATTATGAATGAAGGAAAATTATTTCAAAATATAATATTAATACTTATTACTATTATGAATTATGTAATTGATCTCTCATACTGTTTACTGTCCGGTAATTAAAGCGACATGCGATTAGAAAATGTGATATGAACAAGATAGACAACAACAGAGTAAGTTTCCGAACTTACATATTATAATAACTTAAAAATGATTACTTGAGGCAGTATACTGGATGATCTCTTACAAAAACATTACATGTTCAAACCATATAATGGAAATCTTCAGCGATGGAGACCTGCAAAGCATTTCGCAATATTTATCACTTTGAACAACGTTCTTTGAACATTTATATAAAAGCAACATTGCAAGAAAGTTGCTTGGAAGTAACGTTATCGAATAACTTAGCCTCGTTTTTGTACGGATCATGTGAAGAGTGTGACATGATTTTCATAAATTGATATTAAAGAAACATTTAGGAGCGTATAGAAAAGACACAGACTCTGGTGCAACGAATTTAGTGTTTAGTGAATTCTATGTAGTGGCAGTTGTTGTCATCATGAATAGTGTAATATATTTTCAGTCTAAATTTTATTCATAGCATAATACAATGCGACTAGCGCAGTCTGTGCACGCGTAACGCTGTGCTCTTTAAGGTGGTTGAGTACCACATAAAATAAGCTTACGAATGATAGCTGTAACGTTTCTGTAAGTCATGTAGTTTTCGAGATATCTACGAAAACGTTTGAGTGTAAATTATCGGATGGATTTCAATTGTGGGCACACCCTGTATATGCTAATCACTCAAAAACTTTTGCCGTCCCTGTATATCACGTAGTTTTCGAGATATATATTAAAATGATAAAACGTGAGGAATTTAAATTTGAGACACCCTGTACATGCCAAGAACTCCAATACGTTTGTCGTGTTTGTATCTCATGTAGTTTTCAAGATGTCTATTGAAACGTTTAAATGTAAATTATAGAATGGACATCAATTTTTGAGAGACCCTGTATATGTTCATCACTTCTACACGTTTTCGTTTTTGTATTCCATATCGTTTCCGCGATATCTAGCTGAACGTTGAAAATGAATTTCAGCGGAAATTTTCTTTTGGCACACCCTGTACATCATATCGTTTTCGAAATATCTATTTAAATGTGAATCTTAGGCAAAATTTAAATTTTGGACACTCCCTGTGTATTCTAATCAGTTCAACACTTTTGCCGTCCCCGTATATCATGTAGTTTTCGGGTTTCTGGTAAAAATTTAGACACCTCCTGTATATGCTAATCACTTAAATACTTATGGTTTATGTATTTCATGTGGTTTTCGCGATATCTAGCCAAACGTTGAAAGTGAATTTTAGGGGAAATTTTAATTTGACACGCCCAGTATATCACAATTAATGTAATATGTTTGGCATTCCTGTATATCATAGAGTTTTACGAAAAATCTATTGAAATGTTTAAGTCTGAATTTTAGGCGAAATTTAAATTTGGGACACCCCCTGTATATGCTAATCACATAATCACTTTTGTTTCATTTCAGATACTAAATATATGCTAACCACTTTAGCACAATTTCATTAGAATAATAGAGCCAACCTTTCTATTGCACCCTGTACATTTCTTCAAAGATGATGGATATCAATTAATTACTATACTGAAACAGTGAAACTGCAATCCCCATATTACTATCCATTTTTAAGTAGTTATGCCTAAAACTTCTAAGCGTCTATCTATCTGCTACGTTTCCAGGACCCTAGTACATTGTAAATGTCTTGAAATATCAAGCGGAAAGATAAAATTTTGAAATGTTCAAACTCAATATGTTTATATTGATAGCAATATTGATTGTTCTATTTTTGAAGTTGTCTTGCTTTTCTGTATGATCTAGTTGACAATGGGAGATGCTGGTTGAAGTTTGTTGCCAAAGGCACATTATGTTGAGATAGCGAAGAGAGTTTCTGAAACTGTTGTTATAGTTCGAAATGACCAATCATTGATAGAAATTATATCTTTTGCAGTTATATTTATATAAGAGACACCAAAAATTAATAAAATAAGCTTGAAAAGATATCTTAGTAGCTATAAAATTGCAAAAATATCTTCCAATGGAGCTGCCTGCAAGCTACTCCAGTTATGGAAGGAATAATAAAAATCAAGGCGAACATGACTTTTCACTTGCTTACACATTTTAATGAAGTGTTTTACTTTTTGAGAATGAAAGGTATGCACACCAGTTGTAAATCAATGGTTATTGTGAGATCATCTTTACATCTCCACCATAGATCCTGATCCTGATATGTTTAAGCATGCCATTAATGATTTGAGCCAGCAAAGAAACAAAAATGATTAGCAATATATTTTGTTTATCTCATAAATAATGACTTGAGAATATTTCAAAGATATATTAATATTATAAAGCATCTATGTTCACCTTAGTATATGTTAGGAAGAATTGCAAAGATGTAATTATACAATGCAATTGCAAAAGTTAAATAAGTTGATTCGGCTAATTGATATGAAAGTAATTCTTTGCACCTTGGCCAGTTATATTTGTTAGTGTTTGCTGCTTGCACAACAATATACTGTGGCTGAGATTTCCAGAAGTGTATTATTATCCTGATATGAACTGACTGTTGTGCCAAATGAAAAATAGCTGTGATGTGTAAGTCTGATACTTATCTTATGACTATCTGTGCCTAGTCTATTTTCAAAAACATAACTTCTTCACAAATGTTTATATGCCGTTTCACAGCAAAAAAATCCCACTGCATTGCGGCTTTTCATAAGATTTCATACAAAGTTGTTCTGGTAAATGAAAATACCTATTGCAAAAAACCTAACCTCCAATGCAATTTGACAACTATTGTAGTTAGATTTTAATCGGCATAACTGGGGAGCAATATATACCGTACATAAGAGTTTTCAAGACTGTACTCACCATTTATTCATATTATCGAGATTTTTTATGTTAAAGAAGTACAAATAAACATTTCTCCTGTGCACCATGAACCATGACTGGTGAATGGTAATAAGTCATTTACGCTGGAAAACATATTTGTGAATTTGTGGGTACCTTGCTTGCAACTGAAATCTCGAAGGTATATTCAATCACAGTAGTTTTTTTAATAGAAAAAGTTATTCCCCAAAAAATTTCTTCTAGAATGAAGAATTTTCAACATGTCACTGTCAAGATACATAACCCTACATTATTACTGAGCTCCCATGTTGCCGGAATGTGAAAAAAGAACGCAAAATCACCCTGATATTATGTGCAAAAAATACGAACAATTTACGAAACTATACACGAAATAATTTTTCTTCGACATTTCCGTCCAGGAAATTTTTTTACGGCAATCGTAGATTGAAGTTATCGATGCTATTGTCGCATAAGCAATGGACAGCTGCACCGTTCAACCAACTTCCAATCTGCGAGGTGCACATTCTGGCAACAGCCGTGCTGCACTCGCATCGGGCAAGATGGACTCGACCACCCGAGGGGTGTCCGTTTTGGGTGTCATGTTAGATTTTTGGATGAAATTCCATACATTTTTGGATAATTTTCAATATCCTGATCAAAATTGATGGAATCGGGCAGAGATAAAACGTCGAACTAATAAGGAAACCCCAAATTTTCATTTCGTAAAAGAAAAAGTCCAATATATAGTGTGACAAATAAGATGTACGTCGGTTTTCCCAATTTTGTATAGAGTTGAAAGGGACCTCATGGATTTTACGTAGTGAATGCTGGAAAAATAGCTGTATTTTGTAGAAAGTGTGTGTCGGTATGAAAAGCTCAGCTCAAAACTTGACTTGTCCCGTGAATAGTTTTCGTTTTCTGTATAAATATATGACCGAATTTTCCGATAAAAGGAAACCGACAGGTCCGCGGCCCGTTTTCGTGTAGCCAAGTTTTTCCGAAATATCTCCGGAACGGTTTGAGCGATTTTCGAAAGCTTTTCGAATTTTACTATTATGGAATCTCCTCTTCACCCGGATATATGCGGTTTTCCGTTAGTCTGTCGAATTATCCGTGCAGCTCTGTCGAAATACGTGCTTGACACCGGTTTATTCGTCCGATTTGAAAAATTTCACTATACGTTTCTCCAGTTTTCTGGAAAACCGAAAAGGATGGAAGAATCGGCCCCTGTGTGTCGTAAAGACCGTTTCGAGACAAAAAAAAGACGATAAAAAATTTGCTGGATAAAAATTCCGAGATACGAAATATCGGACTCGAAAGTGCGCGACGTCACTGAAAGTGTCATTTTTTGGCGAAATTTTTAATCGGTCACAAATCGAAAACGGTGCGACCTACCGACCCGAATTTATATTTAACAACGTGCTCCGTTCATCGAGAACCACGGGTGAGACGGGAGAAATTTTTAAAGGCCACCGTGTAGGCTGTGATAGAGCAAATGCGCTAAAAATGACGTTTCGAGCACCGAAATCCGCCAACTTTGACGAACTTTGAAAATCCCCAGCAGACAAAGCGTTGGTTTTTCGAGAAAAGGTCTCTCTTTACGATCGATAGTACTCGTCGAGACGTACGATAAAAAATATCCAAGATCGAAAACGATGCGTTTTTCCGATTTTTTTCGCACTTTTTCGTTCGCCGTCAAAAAAACGGTCTTTTTCGAAAGGGCAAAATGGAAAATTCGTTTCTCGAAAACGACCGTTCCGACGGAATTCTCGTTACGCCTAAAGTACCCGCACGTCATTTACCTATCGAACGGCCCCACTCTCGGGGGGCCACGGCCAGCCCGAGCTTAGATCGAACGATAACCACCTCCTGATTTGCGTTTTTCGCTGCTTTTTTCGGCTTTCCAGGCCCTTTTTCGACCGCCTGCCACCCGAAAACCCGCTGGAAAGGCCGGCCACGCGAAAGGCCCGGTTCCGAACTCGCCGAAAACCCGCTTTCCCCCCGAAAAAAACCCGCTCACGCCCCGAAAACCCCCGAAAACCACCCGAAAACCCCGAAAAAACCGAAAACGAACGTGGCGTCCGTCCAAAAAGTTTCCACCCGAAAAAAACAAATGATCACCCGTTAATATTAAGGACTAGCGCAGTCTGTGCACGCGTAACGCTGTGCTCTTTAAGGTGGTTGAGTACCACATAAAATAAGCTTACGAATGATAGCTGTAACGTTTCTGTAAGTCATGTAGTTTTCGAGATATCTACGAAAACGTTTGAGTGTAAATTATCGGATGGATTTCAATTGTGGGCACACCCTGTATATGCTAATCACTCAAAAACTTTTGCCGTCCCTGTATATCACGTAGTTTTCGAGATATATATTAAAATGATAAAACGTGAGGAATTTAAATTTGAGACACCCTGTACATGCCAAGAACTCCAATACGTTTGTCGTGTTTGTATCTCATGTAGTTTTCAAGATGTCTATTGAAACGTTTAAATGTAAATTATAGAATGGACATCAATTTTTGAGAGACCCTGTATATGTTCATCACTTCTACACGTTTTCGTTTTTGTATTCCATATCGTTTCCGCGATATCTAGCTGAACGTTGAAAATGAATTTCAGCGGAAATTTTCTTTTGGCACACCCTGTACATCATATCGTTTTCGAAATATCTATTTAAATGTGAATCTTAGGCAAAATTAAAATTTTGGACACTCCCTGTGTATTCTAATCAGTTCAACACTTTTGCCGTCCCCGTATATCATGTAGTTTTCGGGTTTCTGGTAAAAATTTAGACACCTCCTGTATATGCTAATCACTTAAATACTTATGGTTTATGTATTTCATGTGGTTTTCGCGATATCTAGCCAAACGTTGAAAGTGAATTTTAGGGGAAATTTTAATTTGACACGCCCAGTATATCACAATTAATGTAATATGTTTGGCATTCCTGTATATCATAGAGTTTTACGAAAAATCTATTGAAATGTTTAAGTCTGAATTTTAGGCGAAATTTAAATTTGGGACACCCCCTGTATATGCTAATCACATAATCACTTTTGTTTCATTTCAGATACTAAATATATGCTAACCACTTTAGCACAATTTCATTAGAATAATAGAGCCAACCTTTCTATTGCACCCTGTACATTTCTTCAAAGATGATGGATATCAATTAATTACTATACTGAAACAGTGAAACTGCAATCCCCATATTACTATCCATTTTTAAGTAGTTATGCCTAAAACTTCTAAGCGTCTATCTATCTGCTACGTTTCCAGGACCCTAGTACATTGTAAATGTCTTGAAATATCAAGCGGAAAGATAAAATTTTGAAATGTTCAAACTCAATATGTTTATATTGATAGCAATATTGATTGTTCTATTTTTGAAGTTGTCTTGCTTTTCTGTATGATCTAGTTGACAATGGGAGATGCTGGTTGAAGTTTGTTGCCAAAGGCACATTATGTTGAGATAGCGAAGAGAGTTTCTGAAACTGTTGTTATAGTTCGAAATGACCAATCATTGATAGAAATTATATCTTTTGCAGTTATATTTATATAAGAGACACCAAAAATTAATAAAATAAGCTTGAAAAGATATCTTAGTAGCTATAAAATTGCAAAAATATCTTCCAATGGAGCTGCCTGCAAGCTACTCCAGTTATGGAAGGAATAATAAAAATCAAGGCGAACATGACTTTTCACTTGCTTACACATTTTAATGAAGTGTTTTACTTTTTGAGAATGAAAGGTATGCACACCAGTTGTAAATCAATGGTTATTGTGAGATCATCTTTACATTTCCACCATAGATCCTGATCCTGATATGTTTAAGCATGCCATTAATGATTTGAGCCAGCAAAGAAACAAAAATGATTAGCAATATATTTTGTTTATCTCATAAATAATGACTTGAGAATATTTCAAAGATATATTAATATTATAAAGCATCTATGTTCACCTTAGTATATGTTAGGAAGAATTGCAAAGATGTAATTATACAATGCAATTGCAAAAGTTATAATAAGTTGATTCGGCTAATTGATATGAAAGTAATTCTTTGCACCTTGGCCAGTTATATTTGTTAGTGTTTGCTGCTTGCACAACAATATACTGTGGCTGAGATTTCCAGAAGTGTATTATTATCCTGATATGAACTGACTGTTGTGCCAAATGAAAAATAGCTGTGATGTGTAAGTCTGATACTTATCTTATGACTATCTGTGCCTAGTCTATTTTCAAAAACATAACTTCTTTACAAATGTTTATATGCCGTTTCACAGCAAAAAAATCCCACTGCATTGCGGCTTTTCATAAGATTTCATACAAAGTTGTTCTGGTAAATGAAAATACCTATTGCAAAAAACCTAACCTCCAATGCAATTTGACAACTATTGTAGTTAGATTTTAATCGGCATAACTGGGGAGCAATATATACCGTACATAAGAGTTTTCAAGACTGTACTCACCATTTATTCATATTATCGAGATTTTTTATGTTAAAGAAGTACAAATAAACATTTCTCCTGTGCACCATGAACCATGACTGGTGAATGGTAATAAGTCATTTACGCTGGAAAACATATTTGTGAATTTGTGGGTACCTTGCTTGCAACTGAAATCTCGAAGGTATATTCAATCACAGTAGTTTTTTTAATAGAAAAAGTTATTCCCCAAAAAATTTCTTCTAGAATGAAGAATTTTCAACATGTCACTGTCAAGATACATAACCCTACATTATTACTGAGCTCCCATGTTGCCGGAATGTGAAAAAAGAACGCAAAATCACCCTGATATTATGTGCAAAAAATACGAACAATTTACGAAACTATACACGAAATAATTTTTCTTCGACATTTCCGTCCAGGAAATTTTTTTACGGCAATCGTAGATTGAAGTTATCGATGCTATTGTCGCATAAGCAATGGACAGCTGCACCGTTCAACCAACTTCCAATCTGCGAGGTGCACATTCTGGCAACAGCCGTGCTGCACTCGCATCGGGCAAGATGGACTCGACCACCCGAGGGGTGTCCGTTTTGGGTGTCATGTTAGATTTTTGGATGAAATTCCATACATTTTTGGATAATTTTCACAATCCTGACCAAAATTGATGGAATCGTGCAGAGATAAAACGTCGAACTAATAAGGAAACCCCAAATTTTCATTTCGTAAAAGAAAAAGTCCAATATATAGTGTGACAAATAAGATGTACGTCGGTTTTCCCAATTTTGTATAGAGTTGAAAGGGACCTCATGGATTTTACGTAGTGAATGCTGGAAAAATAGCTGTATTTTGTAGGAAGTGTGTGTCGGTATGAAAAGCTCAGCTCAAAACTTGACTTGTCCCGTGAATAGTTTTCGTTTTCTGTATAAATATATGACCGAATTTTCCGATAAAAGGAAACCGACAGGTCCGCGGCCCGTTTTCGTGTAGCCAAGTTTTTCCGAAATATCTCCGGAACGGTTTGAGCGATTTTCGAAAGCTTTTCGAATTTTACTATTATGGAATCTCCTCTTCACCCGGATATATGCGGTTTTCCGTTAGTCTGTCGAATTATCCGTGCAGCTCTGTCGAAATACGTGCTTGACACCGGTTTATCCGTCCGATTTGAAAAATTTCACTATACGTTTCTCCAGTTTTCCGGAAAACCGAAAAGGATGGAAGAATCGGCCCCTGTGTGTCGTAAAGACCGTTTCGAGTCAAAAAAAAGACGATAAAAATTTGCTGGATAAAAATTCCGAGATACGAAATATCGGACTCGAAAGTGCGCGACGTCACTGAAAGTGTCATTTTTTGGCGAAATTTTTAATCGGTCATAAATCGAAAACGGTGCGACCTACCGACCCGAATTTATATTTAACAACGTGCTCCGTTCATCGAGAACCACGGGTGAGACGGGAAAAATTTTTAAAGGCCACCGTGTAGGCTGTGATAGAGCAAATGCGCTAAAAATGACGTTTCGAGCATCGAAATCCGCCAACTTTGACGAACTTTGAAAATGCTCAGCAGGCAAAGCGTTGGTTTTTCGAGAAAAGGTCTCTCTTTACGATCGATAGTACTCGTCGAGACGTACGAAAAAAAAATATCCAAGATCGAAAACGATGCGTTTTTCCGATTTTTTTCGCACTTTTTCATTCGCCGTCAAAAAAACGGTCTTTTTCGAAAGGGCAAAATGGAAAATTCGTTTCTCGAAAACGACCGTTCCGACGGAATTCTCGTTACGCCTAAAGTACCCGCACGTCATTTACCTATCGAACGGCCCCACTCTCGGGGGGCCACGGCCAGCCCGAGCTTAGATCGAACGATAACCACCTCCTGATTTGCGTTTTTCGCTGCTTTTTTCGGCTTTCCAGGCCCTTTTTCGACCGCCTGCCACCCGAAAACCCGCTGGAAAGGCCGGCCACGCGAAAGGCCCGGTTCCGAACTCGCCGAAAACCCGCTTTCCTTCCGAAAAAACCCCGCCCACCCGCGAAAAACCCCCGAAAACCACCCGAAACCCCGAAAAAACCGAAAACGAACGTGGCGTCTGTCCAAAAAGTTCCACCGAAAAAAAACAAATGATCACCTGTTAATATTAAGGACTAGCGCAGTCTCGGCACGCGTAACGCTGTGCTATTTAGGGTAGTTGAGTACCACATAAAATAAGCTTTCGAATGATAGGTGTAACGTTTCTGTATGTCATGTAGTTTTCGAGATATCTAATAAAACGTTTGAGTGTAAATTATCGGATGGACTTCAATTTTGGGCACACCCTGTATATGCCAATCACTTTAAAACTTTTGCCATCCCTGTATATCACGTAGTTTTCGAGATATATATTAAAATGTTTAAATGTGAATTTTCTGGGCAATTTCAATTTTAGACGTTTGTCGTGTTTGTATATCATGTCAGCAGTTTTCGAGATATCTATTGAAACGTTTAAATGTAAATTATAGCAAGGATATAAATTTTTGAGACACCCCGTATATGTTAATCACGTCTACACGTTTTCGTTTTTATATTTCATGTCGTTTTCGCGATATCTAGCTGAACGTTGAAAATAAATTTTAGGGGAAATTTTAATTTGGCAGACCCTGTACATCATGTCGTTTTAGAAATACCTATTTAAATGTTGAAATCTGAATTTTCGGCAAAATTTAAATTTTGCACACATCCTGTATATGCTAATCAATTCCACACTTATGCCGTCCCTGTATGTCATGTATTTTCAGAGATATCTATTAAAACGTTAAATGTTAATTTTTGGTGAATGAAATTTTTTATTTTAGACACCCCTGTATATGGTAATCACTTAAACACGTTTTCGTTTTTGTATTTGAAGTGGTTTTCGCGATATCTAGTTAAACGTTAAAAGTGAATTTTAGAGGAAATTTAAATTTGACACACCATGTATATCTCAATTACTGTTACTGTAACATGTTTGGCATTCCTGTATATCATAGAGTTTTCGAAATATCTCTTAAAATTTTTAAGTCTGAATTTTAGGCGAAATTTAAATTTGGGACACCCCTAGTATATGCTGATCAATTAAACAGTTTTGTTTCATTTAACCACTTAAGCACAATTTCGTAGCTGTTACTATAATAGAGACAACATTTCTGTTGCACCCTGTACATTTCTTCAAAGTTGATGAAAAAAATAAAGAAAGAAATTTGAACCTCAATGTCCTTCCAAAGAAGAAACTTTGATGATAGAAATGCAATGCATGTAAACACTCTGAGCCTGACCACCTGATTTCAAATGGATCCAGTGCATATACACCTTTAGGATTATCTATCAAACAGTTTCATAATTATTAATATTATTATTTCAATTAAACCTAATATTATTTAATGTGTATAGTTTGAAATTTGAGTACCAGCAAGCATTATATATGTATTGATTCTATTGACTTATTTTCACTACCAAAGTGATGTCCATACAACTGTTTTCATTAATTACCATGAAATGTTCAAACTCAACATGTTTATATTGATAGCAATATTGATTGTTTCATTTTTGAAGTTGTTTTGCTTTTCTGTATGATCTAGTTGACAATGGAAGATGCTGGTTGAAGTTTGTTGCCAAAGGCACATTATGTTCAGATAGCGTTATGTTTCAGAATGAAATGACCAATCATTGATAGAAATTATAACTTTCGCAGTTATATTTATATAAGAGACACCTAAATACAACTAAAATAAACTTGAAAAGATAGCTTAGTAGCTATAAAATTGCAAAAATATCTTCCAATGGAGCTGCCTGTAAGCTACCCCAGTTATGGAAGGAATAATAAAAATCAAGGCGAACATGACTTTTCACTTGCTTACACATTTTAATGAAGTGTTTTACTTTTTGAGAATGAATGGTATGCATACCAGTTGTAAATCAATGGTTATTGGAGATCATCTTTACATTTTCACCATAGATCCTGATCCTGATATGTTTAAGCATGCCATTAATGATTTGAGCCAGCAAAGAAACAAAAATGATTAGCAATATTTTATTTATCTCATAAATAATGAATTGAGAATATTTCAAAGATATGATAATATATTAATATTATAAAGCATCTATGTTCACTTTAGTATATATGTTAGGAAGAATTGTAAAGATGTAATTATACAATGCAATTGGAAAAGTTATAATTAGTTGATTCGGCTCATTGATATGAAAGCAATTCTTTGCACCTTGGCCAGTTATATTTGTTTGTGTTAGCTGCTTGCACAACAATATACTGTGTCTGAGACTTCCAGAAGTGTATTGTTATCCTGATATGAACTGACTGTTGTGCAAAATGAAAAATAGCTGTGATGTGTAAGTCTGATACTTATCTTATGACTATCTGTGCCTAGTCTATTTTCAAATACACACCTTCTTCACAATTGTTTAAATGCCGTTTCACAGCAACAAAATCCAACTGCATTCCGGCTTTTCATAAGATTTCATACAAAGTTGTTCCGGTAAATGGAAATACCTATTGCAAAAAACCTAACCTCAAATGCAATTTGACAACTATTGTAGTCAGATTTTAATCAGCATAACTGGGGAGCAATATATACCGTACATGAGAATTTTCAAGACTGTACTCACTATTTATTTATATCATCGAGATTTTTTACGTTAAAGAAGTACAAATAAACATTTTTCCTGTGCACCATGAACCATGACTGGCGAATGGTAATAAGTCATTCACGCTGGTAAACATATTTGTGGGTACCTTGCTTGCAACTGAAATCTCGAAGATATATATTTAATCACAGTAGTTTTCTTTAATAGAGAAAGTTATTCCTGAAATAATTTTCTTCTAGAATGAAGAATTTTCAACATGTCACTGTCAGGATGCATAACCCTACATTATTACTGAGCTGCCCTGTTGCCGGAATGTGAAAAAAGAACGCAAAATGATATGTCGCGGCAAAATCACCGTGATATTATGTGCAAAAAATACGAACAATTTACGAAACTATACTCGAAATAATTTTCCTTCGACATTTCCGTCCAGGAATTTTTTTTTCGACAATCGTTGATTGAAGTTATCGATGCTGTTTTTGCATAAGCAATGGACAGCTGTACCGTTCAACCAACTTCCAATCTGCGAGGTGCACATTCTGGCATCAGCGGTACAGCACCCGCAACGGCAAGATGGACTCGACCACCCGAGGGGTGTCCGATTTGGGTGTCATGTTAGATTTTTGGATGAAATTCGATACATTTTTGGATAATTTTCAATATCCTGATCAAAATTGATGGACTCGGGCAGAGATAAAACGTCGAACTAATAAGGAAACCCCAAATTTTCATTTCGTAAAAGAAAAAGTCCAATATATATTGTGACAAATTAGATGTACGTCGGTTTTCCCAATTTTGTATAGAGTTGAAAGGAACCTCATGGATTTTAAGTAGTGATTGCTGGAAAAACATCTGTATTTTGTAGAAAGTGTGTGTCGGTATGAAAAGCTCAGCTCAAAACTTGACTTATCCCGTGAATAGTTTTCGTTTTCTGTATAAATATATGACCGAATTTTCCGATAAAAGGAAACCGACAGGTCCGCGGCCCGTTTTCGTGTAGCCAAGTTTTTCCGAAATATCTCCGAAACGGTTTGAGCGATCTTTGAAAACTTTTCGAATTTTACTATTATGGAATCTCCTCTTCACCCGGATATATGCGGTTTTCCGTCAGTCTGTCGAATTATCCGTGCAGCTCTGTCGAAATACGTGCTTGACACCGGTTTATCAGTCCGATTTGAAAAATTTCGCTATACGTTTCTCCAATTTTCTGGAAAACCGAAAAGGATGGAAGAATCGGCCCCTGTGTGTCGTAAAGACCGTTTCGAGACAAAAAAAAGACGATAAAAAATTTGCTGGATAAAAATTCCGAGATACGAAATATCGGACTCGAAAGTGCGCGACGTCACTGAAAGTGTCATTTTTTGGCGAAATTTTTAATCGGTCATAAATCGAAAACGGTGCGACCTACCGACCCGAATTTATATTTAACAACGTGCTCCGTTCATCGAGAACCACGGGTGAGACGGGAAAAATTTTTAAAGGCCACCGTGTAGGCTGTGATAGAGCAAATGCGCTAAAAATGACGTTTCGAGCACCGAAATCCGTCAACTTTGAGGAACTTTGAAAATCCCCAGCAGACAAAGCGTTGGTTTTTCGAGAAAAGGTCTCTCTTTACGATCGATAGTACTCGTCGAGACGTACGAAAAAAAAATATCCAAGATCGAAAACGATGCGTTTTTCCGATTTTTTTCGCACTTTTTCGTTCGCCGTCAAAAAAACGGTCTTTTTCGAAAGGGCAAAATGGAAAATTCGTTTCTCGAAAACGACCGTTCCGACGGAATTCTCGTTACGCCTAAAGTACCCGCACGTCATTTACCTATCGAACGGCCCCACTCTCGGGGGGCCACGGCCAGCCCGAGCTTAGATCGAACGATAACCACCTCCTGATTTGCGTTTTTCGCTGCTTTTTTCGGCTTTCCAGGCCCTTTTTCGACCGCCTGCCACCCGAAAACCCGCTGGAAAGGCCGGCCACGCGAAAGGCCCGGTTCCGAACTCGCCGAAAACCCGCTTTCCTTCCGAAAAAACCCCGCTCACGCCCCGAAAACCCCCGAAAACCACCCGAAAACCCCGAAAAAACCGAAAACGAACGTGGCGTCTGTCCAAAAAGTTCCACCGAAAAAAAACAAATGATCACCCGTTAATATTAAGGATTACTACCAACATCAATTCTGATCCACCAGTGGAACACCGCAAAGTTGCTAAACTTAAAAAATATTCAGTTCATTGGCTATGTTTGTGGAAATGCGTAGAAACCTGGGACTAGCTGAATGAATCATGAATACAATATATCTCTGTCTCATACCGTATACTATCAACAAAGGTCTTTTATCGCTTTCTAGATACCGCGAGTAAACGCCGTTACCTTCAGCTTTGATTTCGCACAAATGGAAGAACAATAAAATGCAGAAAAAATAATGAATCCTATCCTAGCTATAACTGGGGAGGGGCAGCTACATTTGATTCAGTCATGCCGGATGCGGGGAACAACTCGATATATCTGAACAATAAGATTTTTATATGCAACTGGTCCTTACGTTTTGCTCATGTTTTGATGAAAAACATACACAATCTAAAAAACTCTGCAACACTCCCGTCAATTCAGCTCTCTCGCCTAGTTACAATGGCTAATAAAACAAATTACACAGTGAAATTCTGATTGAAATGGTACCACAGGAATACAAATCTTTATACATTTAAAAGCAAGAGGTATATGACCAACTACGCCATATTAAGATATTGCATTGTTTTTTGTGAAGCTGTGGTTACAGCAGCACTAATTCATTAAATGTTCTTTCTGTACATTTTTCATAACTACTAATCTTTGCCCAGACTTTTCATTGATATATTATGTTAAAGTGCGCCTACCTGGGCTCAATGGCCGACTCTGACTCGGAGACGGATTGTAATTCGGGATGGGTGAGACCGTATGTTGTCTAACGCCTAGGACCTGCTCGTTATAATGCCTCTCTTCCTCCATTTCGAGGGAACTCTCACTCTCCGAGAGATGGCGGCATAACGCTTCTCTTCTTTCCACCTCCAGCTGCAATTTCCTTTGGAGCCTGCACAATTTTTCAGTTATGGGATTACATACACCTACGATTGAGGGAATTATAATATATGTAATGTATATTTTCAATGATAAGTAGTGCACAGCAGTGAAATTTGCTATTTTATCTGAAAATTTGTGTTTCAATCCAAAAACTATCAACTAGAATATTAATGCAAGCTAAAATCCAGTATGTAGAGGTGAATATTACACATAATTGGCAGTGTAACAGACCTAATAAAGTGCGAAAAATAAAATGTAAACCTATTGACTACCTACATAACCTAAAAGTTTATGCATAGGGAACCGAAACACTGTATGGTTTTTGATACATTTATTTTCAAAAAAATGTAATAAATCTTAACGAATAACGAATTCGTTAGTTTCACAAGACGGATGTATCGTAAAATTCCATAGTTCACACATATTGAAAATAAATATATCATAACTGTGTTTGAAATGTCTTAACATTTGACACTGCCCCCACCCCTCCATGAATTTAAAAAAATGGATCAATAATTAAGGGCATGGGAAACCATTTTTAAAAACTACAAAGTTATTTGGTCCTTATACTAGCAGTAACCTGTTGTTACTTCAAACAAAATCCAATTGGTACATTGAGAGTTATCGAAAAGCTAAGGATGTCCGGACAGACGACAAACAGATATTCAAACAGAGTGATGAAAATGAGTAACATGGACATAATATATAGAATTTGATTTCTTCGCCAACATTACCCTCCCCGCCGATTGCAGAGAGTAACAAAACGATGAGGAAGGACTTATAGATTTTGGTTGAATATTCTGCTGCCATTCTGGACTTCCAAAAATAAAGCATTATTATGCAACTATGAGAGCATAATACATTCCTCTTCAAACCTAACTGAAATCGGTGCACCACGTACTGTCTCTGCGCAGTGACAAAGACATCAAAAAAAAATGAGACAAGGTCAAGGTACCGTATTCTATTGGTTGAAATCATTGTCCGTTATAATGAACAAATTTATAATTTTAATGAAGCGCCCTCGTAACACCAATTTCCTCTCTTCCCGTGAAAAAACAAATATGGAATACCAAATGCCGCTTCCAAAAAACTTATCTTCATACATTTTTAATGTTTGAAATTTTTTTATACAGTAACATAAATAGCTACGCCTTCAACATCCTTCTTTGAAATGATCCATCTATCCGCAAGTTTCTTCATCGGACGTTGCGGTTGCAATTGCGTTCAGAAAGACAAAGATAGTGGATTCGTATCTTGCGCGATTGCCTCCCTAAATCCCACTTAAACAGCAGAACGTTCGCTCACCTAAGATTCTCCTCCCTGATGGTTCGCTCCTCCTGAGCGTACCGCTGCATCTTCTGCGTATGCTCTTGCTGGCTGACAGCTAGCTGCTGCCTCAGCCTGGCCACTTCCTGACGCAGCGTCTGGATGTGAGCACTCAGGTTGACGGCGGTGTCACCATTGCTTATGTCCCTTGGACTGGCCGGATCTGACACAGGTTGATCTAGCTTGATCTGCAATGTGCGTTTCTCCGCTTCGAGTTTATCCATCCGCTTCCATAGCTTGTTTACTAGCGCCTCTTGTTCTTGTTCCAAGGTGTTCTCCAGCTCCACCTGAATGAAGAAAACTGGTGTTAGTGGCCATATCCTCATATACTACTACTAAAACTTTCAAAATTCTTAAGGATAGTATGACTACTTTTGTAAATAATTTTGAAAAATTGTTAAAGATAAAGTCATGCAATTTGAGTATAACCCATACCAGATCTCAACCGCAAACAAAATTTTAATACATTTTATGACAAGATATTTAAAGAACAAGTTAACAGATGAAAATATACTTTGCAATATATGTATATTGAAATTTATAGTTACAGGGCATCGATAAAAATTTCGGCAAGTTAATTGTAAAACAGATATTGGAACCAAGCGCCTCTGTCATTATTTGAAATAGAATAAGAATATGATAGGGTTTTCCAATAGTAACGCTCGATGTTTGTCAATAGCGCATGTCGAAGTCGATAGTCACACAGGTGCTATCTTTGATAGCTGTATTCAGTTAGTCTCTGCATTTTATCATGGAGCGTTACAAGACTGAGCAAGGCGTCGAAATTGTTAAAAATTATTATCTAAATCAATGATACATTCGACAAACATTTCGTGCACTCCGTCCAATTTATGGTGGCGACGATCGTCCTGCAGAATCCACAATTCGTCGTATAATAAACAAATTCAAAACAAATGACTCTGAGCCAGATCAAAAAGTACCTGTACGTCAGCGAAACGCAAGATCCCTTGAAATTATCGCTACAGTTCGGGAAAGTGTGCATGAAAATCCGCAACAGTCCATTCCGCGTCAAGCTCAAGAACTTGGCCTGTCTTCGACGACAACTTGGCGGATCCTGCATAAGGACTTAGGACTTATAAAGTGCAAGAACTAAAGCCAAATGATCATAGCAGCGGCGTGCGTTCGCTAATTGAGCGCTAGAAATTGAAGTGGTACATTTAGAATTATAGGTAAATGATTGACCTTGATTTAGCATGAACACGTCAATTGCGACAGCTGATAAAAAATATATCTATTTAGAGGGAGAAAGTAGATCTCGCCATACAGACTTCTTACAATACACAAACCACAGATATGATCTCGCCTGGAATAATGTTCTCAAGTTTGGGGAAATGCTTCCCCAACTATCCTGTTTGTACTCTCGACTATTAGACATTATTTCAAGTTATTAAATTTAACAGTAAACTACCTATACTATAACTTGTAGGCTAGCCCATAGATGCTTAAAACCCAAAATATTACCAAAATTGAGCATTTATCTTCAATATGCGATAAAAATAAATAATTATTTTTTTTTAATATTGAATGAATCGCATTACTTCCAAAGGCGTTTTATGGACCGTGCTCGATAATTTTCACAGAAAAGACTGGGAAAAGGTTCATAATTACTATTTTTCTTAAAGCCCACTTGCTTTGAGCATGAAAAAAAAAGATGATCGCATTAATAATTTTTGTATCAGTACAGAAAAAAATCAGATTTGAAATTAGAAACCGGAATTATAGAGGTGAGAGTGTATAAACTTGATTCTGTTGATCTCAGATTTTGGTGAAGATTGGGCAAATTACTTAAAAAAAATCTCAAACATAGAGCATTGTATGTCGAACCAAGCCAAGCAAAGTAGCAGAAGGGAATCAATAGTAAGTAGTAAGTAGAGGGTATATTTTTGTTTGTATTTATCGATGGGCCACCTGAATTGACAGTGCAGGGAGATTGCTCTTAATATAATATCAATAATGGATGATATCACAGTTTTTCTGCTCTATTGGTAAAGGAAGATGACAAAATTTTGTTTCACGATTTTTTTCAGTCTCAACGTTGAATGAGTAATGGGTTTTAACATTTTATCATTCGTTATTATCACTTAGAAATGCATACATATACAATTTATTTGTTTATGAGTAAATAGATTTAGTCCCAAGAAGAAAGTATGTAAATATGAATCATATGGTGATAGGAGAGATACTAGAGCCAACAGTTACATAATTGAGCTATTAAACCACACAATAATTCCTTGTGGTAAATTCATGAATATTTATATTTTACGATCTCAGGTAAAACAAACGTGCCAAATTTTGGCGTCTGCTTCTATTTGCGAGGGTTCTAGAAAAATACCAAAAGAAACCTCCATAAATAAATATAGTAACAATAATGAAAATATATCATAGATTTTTTCAGTTGTTTATTGCTCATTGTTGCTCGAAATCTTGATCGGATAATTATCAAGTTCGCATGTGTTACCTTTATATACTATAAATCAAGATGTGTTTGAATATTTTTTGTATTTCAATATTGCCTACACAGGTATTTGCGTACTACGAGGTATCGTTTTTATATTCTCGACCTTGTAATTGAAATTTAAACCAAGATTTTGTTGAGGCAAACTTTACGCAATTAAATAAACAAGTCTCTTCAGTGCACTTAATTATAAATTAATCACACGCAGATAAAATACTCAACAGTTTGATGCCTATGGCCAATAATGACTGTGGAATTAAGAAAATCATAATCATAAGTTTCAAACAAAATTGCATACCCAAAATCAATTAAGTGCATATTAAGTAATTTCATCTAAATCCAAACAACGATTTGATTGAGATTAAATGGTGGACAAAACAGACAACCAGACAGACCGACATACATTGATGACATTAATCTTCGTAATGTTGACATCATCAAAAAATATACAAGAAACGCACCATCTGATATATAAGAATCTTTGGAAAATTATATAATCTCATAAGCCGGGCATCCAAAATATCATTAACCAGTTTTCTACTTTGTTTTACATCCATACGCATAGCAATACTTGACAAGTATTTTCGCTTGAATCACCCTGTACAATTTTTATGAAGTCGTTCCAAACGCAAACACGACATACTCATTAAGCCGACAATGGTCTGTAATGCTGTAAACTAAGCTTTTGTTGTTTGAAATGTCAAAGTGTTCAAAATATACTATTTGGACTTCTAAATAGAACAATAAGAAAAAGCTCTATCTTGGTATTAAAGCACAACAACCATTACTTATTTATTAAATTCTATATGGATGAATTTAGAACACTCTTATAAAAATAAAAAAATTAAATGAATATATATATATATATATATATATATATATATATATATATATATATATATATATATATATATAATAGGATAATTCATTTGAAAAATTCATCAATGACGCCATAACTTGAAACATTTGACATAATAATTATCTCTAAGTATGGATAGAAAGATTATGTTAAATGGAAAAACTTTTTGTCCAACTCATTTTTGCCTAACTCATATTAAAGAAGAAAACCAGCGCCACTTTTGACCAAACCTCTGAATGAAATATGCTTGGAAAGAATGTTTAATCCATATTCCATATTTTTCCTATAATTGAAAGATCGACGTCAAATAACTTCCCAGAAAAATTCGCTAACATATTTTGGATGGTTTTTCATCTTTGCCAACTTGTTGTGTACACTTTTAATATGAGTACTTAACAATTATAATGTAGTGGTATTTTAAGACGTGTTACTATCTCTATCAGAAACAATAACAAAAATTGAATATGAATTGAACACTAAGTCGAGAATAAAAAAACGACACCTCGTAGTATGCAAATACCTGTGTAGGCAATATTGGAATACAAAAAATATTCAAATCCATCTTGATTTGTAGTATGTAAAGGTAACACATGCGACCTTGATGATTATCCGACCAAGATTTCGAACAACAATGAGCAATAAACAACTGAAAAAATCGATGATATATTTTCATTATTCTGTTACTATATTTATTTATAAAGTTTCATTTTGTATTTTCTAGAATGCTCGCAAATAGAAGCAGACACCAAAATTTGGCACGTCTGTTTTACATGAGATCGTAGAATATAAATCATGCATAACCGGCCCTTTACCAACAAGCTCGTCACTTATTACTCATTGATTTGCGTTTAATATCTATAATAGTAACAGTTTGGATTTTTATAGTTTATGTTGTTGAAGAAACCAAAGTAGTATTATAAAGCAGATACAACTTCTCAAGAGCTGCTTATGGCATGAGACATGCATATATGTTCAAACGCTGATTCGAAAATATGCCTTTTATATATATATATATATATATATATATATATATATATATATGCATAGGATTGATGGTGCATCAATCCAAAGACTATGTTTAAATTCAGATATTCCTTTCAAATGGGAAGAACAGATGCTTAACCAAACTTAACAATTCGTTCCTCAAACTTACGTGGGTGATTAAATCGTTTATTGAGGATTTCATAACAGTGAAATATTGAAGTATATCCATTTAAGGATGTAATGTGGAATCAAGTAAAATATGCAAAAATACGCCCAAGGTAGGAACTTCAAAAAAATCAATGTTTTTTCAATGAACCCTTTATTTGGTCATAATTTTCCTTAATTGACCATTGGGAAATCATCGAAACTGACTTGTGCAATCGATTAATGTAATTTTTTTGTTGTAATTAAAGTACTGCCAGGCCCTCAGATTGACAATTAGGGTGGTGACCCATGTCAAATAAAATTACGCTAACTAAGTCCCGGCATGAAGATGAATAAATTGGATTTTACTTCTTGCAACAATGGGTGGAAGAGGCATTGTAATGACGAAAAATTTTGTAGACGAGATATTTTATTTTATCCATGTTTTTTGATCACCATGCCACTATATAACTCAAAAAGGACCGTTCAGATGAAATTTTGTCACTACTTTCGCAGGGGAAAAGATATGTAAATTGGTGTAATGGTGGAGGAATGATGCCGAAAAAAATTTAGAAATCGCTCAAAACTCGTTATCAGACATTTATGATGCACCAGATCGGCAGTAACATTTTTGGTGTAAAAGATATTCTATCACACATTTGGCTTCAAATCACATAAATGATAAAAAATGTACAGCTATGCAATTTTTAATTTTACAATACACAAGACATGAACACAGTAGGTTTTAGATGGATTCAAAACCTGTCAAACAAATTTGAGTCACGTTTTTTATGTTAAAGGGATATAATTTGTTCTTTTTCTGTTTTACAGACTTTTACTATAAATTACTACATTTGAACTTTTTTGAATTCAGTTCTAACTATGGATATTCCTATATAAACTGATACCATTATGTGTGAAGTACATCATCAAGCTGCTTGACGCCATTTTTTATATTCATACTAGAAAAAATAACCTAGGTAACTATCGTCAACATCAATTCGACAGTCTGACTATGCTTTAAAAATAGTGAAAGCGTCACATATTTACTGCTTCGAAGTAAGTTTCACTAAGTATGAATGAGAGCATCTACAATCTACATCACTCAGATATTGAACCTAACACAGTTTTGGATAAGTATTGTTATTTTCTGAGTTCTCTCACAATGGTTAGAAAATAGACAAATTATGACTCACCTCATTGATATAAATATATATCCTCACTAAGAAAACTCAAGACATTTATTCACATAAATCATCAAACATACATATGACCTTTACTGTTTGTATATTTACTGAACTTTAACACAGATGGTAATGATTGTGTATTTTATACTGTTGTGTAATAAAAAAAATGTATATGAAGTTTTAGTTCATTTAAGGAAACTAGTACAATATATTTATTTATTCTTAGACATAATTTACCTCTTTTTGTATGTTAGATGTATGCCTAAAAACATAAACCCATATGTCTAGAACAAGCATTATCTTCTACAGAAAATCAGAAACAAAATCCTACCTTTTCTCTACGTAACTGCTCAAGGTTGCTCTGTTTGGCAAGTGTCTCCGCTTCAAGTTTCTCTATCTTCCGCATTAGTCGGTTCACAAGGCACTCCTGTTCCTGCTCAAGAGTCTGTTCCAAGCGACACTTCTCCTGTCTAAGCTGTGTCAACTTTCTGGAAAGATCATTTGTTAAACACTCCTCTTCTCTCTCATAATGATGTGCCAACGATTCTTTCTCCTTCTTCAATGCCTGAATCTTTTTTAGCAGAGTGTTAGAGATGAACTCTTCCTCTTGTTCAGCTTTGGCTTGCTGCAATTGGAAATAATAGTATGCATTTAATCATAGTAATAGTGTATTATCATCAAATAATCAATTAACTTATTTTTTATTTCTATGATATTTAACTACAATGTTTCAAGCTCGCTTTTGTGGTAAATTTCATTTAATCTTTGAGCCATTCCATGCCAAGTCAACACCCTTTTAATCAAAATTTTAATATTATATATTTTGATAAAATGTGGTATATTCATATTGGATGCTGGGACTAAGAAAAATTTTATTTTTTTACCTCAAACTGTTTCTCAAATGTGGCTATCTAAATTTTGAAAAAGTGTAAATATGACTGGATTTTGTTCTAATAGCTCTAGGACCTAAAATAATGAAAAGGCTGTGTATGACTTACTTATGTTTATTTAAATTTTTATGATAGAGACACCAGGTGATAGCATCTAGTCATATCTTGATGTAGAAAGTTTTTTAATTCTTTAACCAGTGTTGTTCACATGGAATATGCAGATAAAACATGGTATGCCACTGCTTGACAAAAAATAAAAAGTCTTTATGCATAGCTACTACCTCTGATCCTGTGGTTGTTTTTTTTTTTTGGTTCATTATATCAGCAGCCAGTGTAAAGAATATAATGAATATGTGCTCATGATTTTCAAAAGAAGGCCAGGAACTTATATTCTTATTTCATATTCAAACCATATCATGATTGAATAATAAAAATAAATTGAGAGATATTAAAATGTGGTTAAACAAGTGGTTAACAATGGAGGAGTAAATTCTGGTTAACAATGTCAACAGATTTCGATGTGTGAACTGGCATAAATGCCATGTGCCAATATATATTGTTTCAGTATGCTCAAAGAGAAATCTCAGTAAAAGATGAAAGTTCTGTCAGGAAAAAATGTGTTACGAATATTAAAAAAGCTTTATAAATGATAAATAATATATTTTATTGTGAGACTTACAATGATGACAGACGCTTTCCGCAGATCTCTATTTTCTTCCTGCAGAGCTTTTACACGCAGTTTGTAGGTCTCGAGCTCAACTTTGAGCACGCGGTTTTGCTGCTGAAGACTCTCGATCCTCTTTTGCAGCTGCTCTCTCGTGATGGGATTGGGGGGCATCATGATGGGGCCTCCGTCGATGCTGCTAGAGTCCGACTCGCTAGCCGAATCGGCCATTATCCTTTCCAGAGGCTCAATGTTTACGGCTTTATGGCTCTCCCCGTTATCACAAGACCAATATGCGGTGTAGCTTTCGATTTATTTTTGCCTAGCCGTAGAATTTAGAGCATTTTTTTGAACATCGGAGGCAAAGATTAGGCGGATTGTAGAGCGGTTGTCAATCGACGACTGCAAGTTCGTTACGCCTTTACGAACGACCGAATTCCGATAAATATAAGAATGATAAGATCAAAGCGGATAAAATTTTGGAATTCCGGGTTCACTTTTTCTTGACAAGACGTTGACTGCCTCAGATAATGCTTTTGACGTTTGTGTAGGGTTACCAATGTAACTTATGAAAATTCTATGCTGACATTGCTGACTGGACTACCTTTTTCACAAATAAGAGAAATGCAGAGCGGACACTGAGGGATATCTTTGTAACGAATGGTTAATTAGTACAATTGATAGAAAAGTGTACTAAAAATGGTCTGATTGTATTAAATACTAAAGTTAGTCAAAAAGTTTCAATTTAATAATGGAAAAATGTTGTATTATTTCTTCTGAATCTCTCTAAGATTGCTCATTCTGAGCTGAAATAACTTGATCTTACCAGTGTTGCCATATAGCGTTTTATATTGCTTTTACAAAATACCTCGTGATTTAATCGAACCTTATATAATAAAGTTATGTCTATAAATAAATAATATATCACTACAATAGAGAGACAAGCACATTTTAATGCAATTTACAGCGTTATGATGTATCTCACAGAATATATAAATGTATCTTGCTTTACATCTAAGTCATAGAACATATAGTGTAAGTGATTTTTCAAGTGACGGAAATACCAACTCTGCACATTTAAATTGGATACTTTGCTCTATCTCTGATTTTCGTTTCTTGTGTTCGCTTTGTCATATCTGATATTTGACAGATGTCATGATCATAGAACAATGAAAGAAAATCTTAGGTTATTATTACATTATCGGTTAACAATCGCGGAATGACAGAATCATTCTGATTTTTCTTGGTTAGGCTTTCTACCATGACCGTCCGCGCCATCTTTCAGAAAATATTTTACGCCAAATGCTACACAGAGACTGACATACGGAAATTGTAGTATTCTGCACCATTTAGCAACGCTGCTTTTGTGAAGTTGCACATTTTCCAAATATCCTACTATTTTTGTAGAATATCCTACCAGGTTACATCAAATTATTAAAGATCTAGTCATTCAATATTCTTTAAATTCATTTTTGATCTAAATCCTCATTTCTAAGCTGATACCATTAAGTAAGAAGCAGAAAGTCAACTTACTCATCGCTCCTGCTACGTTCTGTTCAAAAGGGCTTCCGATGTTATAATGTCTCATCGGAGCTTTTGTTTTGGAGTGAGGTCCATTAATCAAGCGACAGACACCATTTATCTACATCATCAGAGCAGTTCACCCAGTAAAAGCTCACTAGTTTCGAAGGCACGTGCCTCCAACTCGCGTTTTGCTCCACCACTTTCAATTAGCAGATTTGACTACTAATGCAATAACTTCTACGCTAAGTTATATACAAGTCTTCTAGTTCTTGACTAAGCGATGTCTGAAGACTAACTTTCCGCTATTACTTTACTGGTCTCTTTCCGTATATCTCCTAAAGTATTTGTAACAGTTGTTGATCATGCAGTTACACATGCGCCAACTGATTTTTTTAAATAGAACTGCTAATTGAAATTGACACATAACTCGGAAGTTCATATTTCTCTGCATTAGATAGTGAAATTAAAATCGTCATAATAATTAGGAATTTTCTTAATAAATTTTGAATGAGCTGAATGATAGTGTTTACTGGTCTATTAGCTAATCCAAAAATTTTATACAAAACGTGAAATGTTATCAGCAACGGTTATCACACGATTGGCATTTAAGTTAACTTTTGACGTTCTGTATTACACTCGTAAAGTAAAAAAATAGCCTAGTTTGCTGCATGCAGTTTGTACCTTATTGTTGAGATACAAGCATTTTAATTTAAAGTAATCAAACACATTTTGTTATCCAATTGCAATCATGAATAGTATATTTCAAATATTTTACGCTTCCACTGCAATGGTATAGTGGTGTGTTCAAATGAGAACGGTTGTTTTTAAAAGGAATCCTTTAATCAAATGTCAATGTCAGTTGAAGTGTCACTATCAATTCAGGTATAATTTGACTATACTATGAAAGAACAAGAACAGTTCAATTTAAGTAGGTCTTGGTTTCCAAGTAACCCGCAATATTTTTATATTTGTCTTCCAATTCAACTATTATAATTATATAGAAGGTTACACGGAAATTAGAAGCGTTGGTGACAATGATAATTATAATTATTATTTCCGCTTGATGGTAACACTGACGAGACTATAATATAGTGTTTGCTATGGTTGACGTCAGTGATATCGAAATAGTTCAACCAAACAATATACACCAGACATAATCAAATAGGTTCTAGTATGAACAATCACATCTACTACTTCAGCAAATGTTTTCCGTTATCAATAACAATGCGGCAAAACCACTCTTCATCGCCCCACAAATAGGTCACTCAATAAACATTCTTACATTGGGGACACTTGTCAACATACACTAACCGCACAAATTACATTGCTGTTTTATTGTCTAGGAAAATTCATATTCAGTGTTAACGCAGATTATCTATTGATTTTTATAATAACAAAATTTAAAAAGTGAAACCATAATGAATTAACATCCCATTGTCACATTGTTTAAAAGTATAAGTACAATTGGTTTTTCCAGATCTTGATAAAAAGCATTTTTTTCTGAATCGAACGCCTTATATTCATTTTGTAATTCAAGTACTGTAGTAGTAGTAGTAGTAGTATTAAATTTGTTTTCCGGAATTAACATTTTCTTTAATAACCTGCAACTTAAAATAAATTGCAGATCGTGGGACTTTCAAGAAAAAGTTGTAAGAAAAGTTGAACAGCCAGTAGAGCTCAACAAGACATCTTAAGGTTATAATATATTTTTTAAATGACTATCCTGCTATAGATCAGGATTAGGTAAGAGCTCGATTTCAATTATTATCCATCCTAGTTTCCATCGGTATCTATACCGCGTAGGTTTCTGCTCCTCATAGCTGATTTGATACTATATGCCTAAGTCTTCCTGGTTCGACACTTCTTTTTCTTTTTTGTGTCGGTATCCACTAAATTACTTTATTTCAGCTTCTCAAGCTTTTTGATTCAATGGTGTCAATTATAGTTATCTGTATATTCATTCTGTCGCGGATTTCCTCGTTTCTTACATTATTTATCCATATGTATCTACGACAGTGCCTCCAGTAACCCAGTGAAGTACATGTTAAGCCATAAAAGTAACGTCTGACCTACTTTAAACGATGACATTAAATATGTAGAGCCACGAACCACGCGTCTGAAAACACAGAGGTTGAGAAATGGGTTCAAACATTAATCTTCGTCATTACGCCCAGTTCTTCGACCGAGGGTGACATCAATCTGAACTAAAACTGATTTACGAAACTGATGACATTACTGCAAAAAATTAATCTAAAGAACTAATGCAATTTGTAACATTTTGGAAGATGTCTACACCGAAGTGCCGAAATTGTCTGAATTAGTATTGACAATATCCAGCACAAGTTCATCAGTAGACTACATTTATTCAACACCTGAAGCGTATACAAAATGTAGTAAGATATTCAACGGGACATACAAAAAATTTGGCAAGTCTAGGAATGATGCTTCACTTCAGGCAGGTTTAAGTGAATGTATATTTATAACTATGACCATGTGAGATCATTCAGATCAATTCACGGTAGACTTTCCATTACGAAATCCTTGACTGTACAAATGATCTGCTATAGACGATAACAAAGGTGAACTGAATTAGATTGACATGCCATGTTCTTCGTAAACACTTTTTTATGAAATGCATTATATATATATATATATATATATATATATATATATATATATATATATATATATATATATATATATATATAATGGAGCGTATAAACTCAGTATCAGTCATCAGCTTCTGACCTAAATGATGCCAGAATAACGGTACATCGTAAAAAGTGTTTTTACAAAGAAAAGGGATATGGTGTAAATAAGTTCACTATTCGTGACAGATGAACAGGCGATATCTGTCTCATTATTAAACAGAGTATAAGTTGATAGGACCTTGACTTCGTAAAGAGGACCAATTGGCAGCGCTATTCTCCGCAACGCGGAGGATGTTTATTACGAAATTTTTGTGAACGTGGTGATACACCTTATCTGGCAGTCAACCAACTTTATGCGGTTTAGAGATTTCAAAAGTACGCCCAATTCATACAAATCTACATACATACTTTATGACTGAATATGATGCTTTTAGGCCAAGGTCAATGTAACAACAAATTATTCACATTTCAAAAACAACCATCCACACCTACGGTCCAAAATGATTTGTTTTCAATCTTAATTAGATTCAGAAAACAAAATTGTATTCACTGCAGATTTGTTAAAATATACCGTTTGGTGCAAATAACATGAAGACATCTGGATTTACAGAGTATAAAATCGCTTTTGAATCCTTATGACGAAACATCTCATTACCAATGATTGAATATAGTCACATAATAGCGTCTCCATTTCCCACCTTTAAAGCTCTGAATCAAGCAGTCACGAGCAAAAAGATATATATTACTGAAGCTTCAAATACAGTTATAGTAGGTGCTCTCATCACTGGTACGAACAGTATAGCTAAAGTAAAAAAAGCTCAAATCGGATTTATCAACAATACTTAACAAAAACACGCACAACTAAACGAATGGTATAATATATTATAGCAAGAGTCTTTGATCCAATTGGATCAATTTCACCAATTATTGCCACATTCATGAATTAATTTAATTGTGGAAGGTTGCCATTAAACAAGATATTCTGAAGAAATTTCCACCCTATTCTCTAAAATTGAAGCAACAATGAATTCACCTCCACCGCTGCATACCATCAGATCCTTTCCATATTGTAACGTTACTCCTTACCATTTCCCAAGATGACCTCACAGATTTGCTCAAAAATCGACTCGACTCCTATCAGCCAATTCATCCACAATAACAATTCCTCTGGGTTCGATAGTTGACAGACTAACCGCGACACAGACCGATACAAAATGGACCTCAGACACTCACCGTCATGTCATAAGCAGTACCAACAATGGTGATTGTCAACGAGAACCACCAATAGGTGATTAGGTCGTGTAACCAAAATCTATCCAAGCAACGACAATCAGAAGTTCTGTCCGTACTGCAATCGGTGAATTGAGTCGAACTGTCCAAAAACTATGTTTCCTGCCCATGGAGACAGTAGTCACTTCTAGTTGATGGTTGTAGCCTTAAGGTCGCCCCCTTCGGCACAACTAACAGGTGCCCATATATCGAAATATCGGGCTGATCCATTTCTTCACCTAAGGGAAGGAAATGACACCGGCAATGAAAGCATGCGGGCGCATCGAGATTCTAAATCGAATTGGCCAGAACTAACATGGAACCAACCGAGCGGACTTACTGGCAGGTTGATATTGTATGTTTATATAGTTCATCCATATTCTTCAATTAAAATTATTCCCAATATTCCGGTGTTTCTAATTACAAGGATATGAGTTATACCTAACTATTCCGGCTCTTTTTGTCGATAGTTGAGTATAACACATTTTTCTGAAGTATATTTTGACCGCACAGGTTTTTTTCATTTCAAATGTTTTTCAATCAAAAAAAAAAGTTAGTCAAGATATATTAAATATTGTTGTTGTTGCTTTGTTTGCGTCTAGGAAATAATGAAAAAAATAGTAAATGTAAGTATTTATTTTTAACGTTAAAACTAACCAAATTAAATATTCCGTAACAATATAAAAGATCAATTGATTAAAAAAGCAGATATTTTCTTATTCATCTGTTTTCTGCTTTTTTAAACTAGGGCCAGGGTTTTTATTCTTAACAATCCTCTTCGCTTTCAGTATAGAAAGGGTATCCTTATTAGTCTGCCTAGGGAATTCACTGATGTCAGGCTTGGGATTCAGTACGGGCTGAACAGCGAAATCCGAACTTGGAGCTAGTGATGGTTTTATTGGAGACATCGTTCCCCCTTCTATATCCACAGCACTAGAACCAGTCTCAGATTCTTCTTTAGATGAATCTAGTTTCAGTGAGTCATCTTTAGATGTGATACTCTCTTCTTCTCCTTCGTCTTCTTCTGCAGTCGCTTCTCCTTCCATTTCTTCTTCCTCTTCTTCTTCAAATCCTCGTTCAATCAATTTGCCTACAATAAAAATAAATTGGGATACAATCATTTAGGTTACAGTGAAAGGATGTTTCCTGGCGAGTTGAATATGACTATAAAAAATATTTTATGGAAACATAATTTACACTAAAATAATTCCAATATGACAAATGTCTTTAATAAGCGTATCTTCGGAATTCCTCCTCCTCTTCCTGTTCCATCTTATATTTGTACTGGCCGCTAGTTAGAACCACATGCGATTCATGAAATAACTTTACTAACGTATTGGCTACATCTGCATTCTTATGTTTTGTACTTTGATTGAGGCAGCTGAGGTAACATTAGTAATGTTGTTACTTCAATAGCATATGGTTTTAATTTGGCAATAAAAGTAGTGGCAATAAAGGCAGCACAAATATAAGATTACAATTGGTTATATGGAATGTTCAGTATGAAATTAAAATCGCAAAAAACACTGTATATGTTGAATTAACAATTTATGTAGTACTTTATATGTGCCTAGTATAAGCCACCACATTTTGTTGAATTCTTTTGTCGGTTGAACACCCTACTCGAAAATGGTAGCACAAATAAAAACTTCTTCGGACATTGAATTCAAAAAATGGTTCTTGTTTTATCTAAAAATACCCTACAGATCGGAATTTTTAGGCGCGTTTTTCCAAATATGAAAATTTTTGGAAAATGTGGCAATCCGACTCTACGTTCTCATCAAATAGATATTCCTACACTGACCATAAAAGTGAATCAACGAAATAACATATCCCTGATTCGCAATATTCGCACTCATAGTTAAACGCTTTGTTCCCATGAAGAGGAACCATCAGTATATGTGACTTTTAGATATTAGTGAAAGTCACAGTTAATGAAATATTGCTCTTCACTAGTTGGACATCCTTGAGCTATTGGTAAAGGTAAGTGTACCTATTAAATATATATCTCTCCCTTATAAACAATCTTACCATTTAAAGTAGGGAATGTTATATCTGGTAGTATCCTAACATCCTTTCCATACTCTTTCATCAAAGTTCTTATTAAAATGGCTATGTCTTCTCTTTTCTTAGTTACAGTTATTTCTTCAAACCAATTTCGTATCTGTTTGATCGGCATATGATAATCCTTAATAGGATCCTACAAATAAATAATACTCGTTATAACAAGCTTTTGATTTAACTAATGTATTGAGTATTCACACAATCGGCACATGTTAAAGTGAATTTGAAAATGTGTACTACATGAAGGATAAGCATTAAAAGGTTAATACAACTGAACAACGACTTTTTTGAAATTACTCAGTGGACTATATTTTATGTTGTTTGTTTAATCTCCAAACCAACATCTATGAGTTTTTTTCATTTTTATCAATAATGTATGTATTAATAACAGGACAGAATGAACATGATACATGAACGTTTCTTTTTTGTTTATAATGTAAACATTTCGACGATTATAATAATAAACATCATACCTTGAAAAATTGTTCAACATATTGCAAAACATATAATCCACAATCTGTGAAGTTATTTTGTTGAGGAACTTTCGGATTTGCGCCTTTGATAATATCCTTGTTGTATGTTCTGTCATTACCCATTTTAACTTTATATTCACAGGTCAAGTAATCTCTAAGCGTAGCCACCACCCTTGCCCTATTAGCACCAGCCAGTGAGTCGAATATCAAGATGCAGGGCCTGTAATAAAAGATGAGTTTTGATCCATTTGATAATATATATAGCAAAATAAATACTCATAAATATGACCATTTTACCAAAAACACTATTTTTAAATCCATTAGTTGCAGCAATTAAATTATTTACGTGCCTGCATTACTGTGACTTCTAAATATTTATCTGACCAATAAGAGAAACCACATAATTATTATTATTATTATTCTCTTTGGCACTGCTTCCAAATGTTGCACATATCAGTTTTTATATATTTCTGAAGCCGGTTTGGCAATGTGGTCAATAATAAACATACAAAGAGAAAGAAGTTCTTGAGTAAACCATTAGATTATTCGGACAATATATGTTTGACCCATCAGGAAACTGAATTTTGGGTCTGGCTGAAGGGAAAACTTGAGAAATAACCCATTTATATAATATAAATCAATTTTGTCTGTATATATTAATAAAATAAATAAATATGAACCATATAGAAATCATAGCAAATCATTTAAACTGTAAATACCTGCAAAATTGTATATTGTACTCTTTTTGCATAAATTGTATATTATACCATTATCCCCGATTTAGAGAAAAATGGTAATCTTTTGGACACAAAAAACTAAGAACAAACATGTGAAGTAACTTGAAAATGCTGTAGCTGGAAAATTTGGTACGTATGATGCAGACTAATTCCTTGTTTTGAGATACAACACTTTAATTCGAATTAATCCATTATCCATCTTGTAACCTGATGCGGATGGATTTTGATTGATAAATAACCGCCGGTATTATCAATAAATATATTCAGAATATTTTACTCTCCACTGCAATGATACGGTAGTATATTTTGATAAGAAAGATTATCACGGAAAAGAATCTTTTAGTTAGATTTATAACTTCAATTCATGTCACAATTAATCCAGGTCAACGTATAATTTGACTATGCTATAACTGGTTCACTTTGAGCCGTTGCTTTTAATTGCCCAGCAGTATGCAATAATTGATATTTGTTCACTAATCTTACAAATAATTCAACTATTATATAGTAATGGAAGGAGAAACATTAATTAATAGGACTGGCAACCCTGTTAATTATAAATATTCTTTCCGCTTAGTGGTAACACTGACAACACTATAATTTAGTGTTTGCTATAGTTGGCGACACTGATATCTGAAAATACCAAACAAAAAAAAAATTCCAATCGTGACTAAACACTACTTATTTTTCAAAAAATCACGTGAGCTACTTTAATGAATTTTTGCAAAAAAAAACTTCCAATATATTGATCCATTATCATTAACACAGCGGCAACAGCGCGCGTCACCGGCCTGAAGGAAGGTTAACCCAATAAACATTCTGCTATTGGTAACACTAGTGCACATACACTGCCCGCACAAATTTGATCGTTATATTTTATGTATCGTTTTAGTTAGAAAATATCAGTAATTCATTATTTTTAATTATGCCTGATGTAATAGGACTCAAAAATCACATCCTCATGTGACGCTATTTTGCTTACAACTATCATTTCCATTGGCTTGTACAGATCCTGGAAAAATAGCAGCTTGATTTCTAAAAATAACGCCTTGTATATTATTTGTAGTTTTACCTCATTAATTCTATGTAAATTGTATCTTAATGATAGCAGAGTTTTAGCACATAAGAGCATCTACAATAACGTAATTATGTTTTTTACTGCTGTTAAAATAGCTACAGGTTGCTAGATGTTCTGTCAATTGTGTGGTCAATGTATAAGAGACGCCATCTTAGTAATAATTGTTATTTCATAATGTTGTTGCAACACACAGTGCATCACAAGAAGTTGAATATATCAACAATGCATTCTGCTGGATGCATTTATTCAGCAAGTGAAATGTGTGACTGACACTTACATGTAACTTTGATGTCATTTTAATTAAATAACAAGTACTTGATCATCATTGGTAATTCAATAATTTCAATAAGCTCCCCATGCATCCTCATAACATGGACGTTTTCATCACCTTTTCCCAAATGTCACTCATGAAAATGACTGCCATAAAGTGATGTTGAGACAATGAGAATCTGTTCAAAAAACTTTTTTTCCCACTGTATTTGTAATGGATCTTATGACTTACTGTTTTATTGGCGGCCTAGGTTCTTTCTTAGTAGGGCCAGTTGGAGTTGGTGCGGGTGCAGGTGCTGGTGAGGGGGTGACAGTGCCAGACGTTCCCCCAGAAGAGGTGCTGCCTGTCGGCGACGGTGCCCGAGACTCGTCGGACTCCAGGTCACTCTCATCACCTTCGGCTTCGTCTTTGTCGCTGGACACGCCGTCGTCGCAAAGTATCGCCTTTTCGTTACACACAGTCTTATCTTGTTTCACAGCCGCTACAGACACTTGGGACGGCGATCCAGCTGCAGCCTGGATTTTCTCTGGAATGGCAATTTTTTATTAGAGTAGTGATTAAACAAGTAAAGATGATGATTGATTCATGGAAAGAATGATGCTTTATTGGACAATCTTTCCACCATTTAAACAATTCACCTTTAAGGGTATCAGCTTCTATATTTTCGGAAATTATAGGCGTATGAATTGTCCCAAATCATTTTACTTCCTAGTTAACTGAGAATTTTATGTCTTCTTGTTACTGCACTATAGCAATATTATTATGTATTGAATACATGTCATATAGGATGAGAAATGAGAATCCTTCTGTTTGGACATGCAATATTTCTACCTATAATGTAAATATAGGCTAAGTTATATTAAGAAAGTGAAAAGTGAAGTAATTGGGCATATATCATTCAGATATGAAATTATGCTGCCTTCAAGCACTCAGCACTACTGTTGTTAAAAGCTATTGTCAGTTACATTACGACATATGGATTATTTTCAAATCTATCTCAACACAATCAATACAATCTGGACTGTGATCATCAAGATGTCTTACATTTCATTTGAAAGGCAGCTAGAAATGCAAAATCGAACACCTTTTTAAATATAATAATATTAACTAGTTTTTGTAACAAAATAAAGAAAACTTACTTTTCCTTTTTTTCACTTCAATCTTGATGGGCTTGCCGTCCCATGTTTGACAGCCATCCATTCCAGGGAAGCAGATGATTGCCAAGAACCAATGGGCATTCTCGTTAATTGGCACAATTACAAAGTCTTTTTCAAACAAATTCACATTCTTTGTCCATGTCTTTACTCTTGCGTGACGTTTCTGAGCTGGGGATAAGCTGGGGTCAAGTTCTGTTGGTTGACTTTTCCTAAAATATTTAAATGACACTTCAGTTTCATAGATTTCTGTTATTGACATTCATCAGCAACAATGAATCAGAAACCGAAACTTGATATGTTTGAGCAGTGTAAACTTGAACTCGTAAATAGTGCCGACTATTGCATTGCTATCTCCACAAAACCTGATCTGGGTGATTGACTAGGACATTCATTTTTCATTCAAAATAAAATTAATGTAACATCTATCGAATTTCTGCAATTTGTTTTTCTCTATTCAATACTAACCACGTAAGAAAATAGAAAAAATATTCTATAAATTTAAAATGCACGTTCAATATATATTCCATGTAAGAAAGGAAAAAGCGGTTACTTCTCTTAACACTATAATTTAATTTTGTATTTGGCAAAACTGATCTGCACACTATAATTATTGTAACCTCCTGTTGGCGACATTACCTTCAGATATAAAACTACGATATTTAGTTGGCAATACCTCGTACAGTCATGTTACTGTTTGTAAGACTAGTTGATATCTCAATGTTGGCAACATTACATGACAGATGACATTTGAAAAAAAAACAATGTATTGGTAACACTGGAAAATGGTGAATGGTGCCAGAAGTGCCAGATTAGTTTTTTGGAATACCTCATATATAGCAGCTTTTTAAGAACAAAATATCAATCCAAGTATCAATCATCCTCGACATTACCAGAAAAAGTTATGTATAAACTTAATAAAGGTTTGAATTATTAACAATTTAGTTCAGCAAAATCAAACTTCTATGTGAATCTGCTTTAACATGGAACAGCTGATAGCCAGCAACATCCTTGATTAAATTTTTTATATCTATTATTTTTAAAATCTATAGTATTTCTGGTAGGAAATGAATTCAAACCAATTTGTTCAAAAACAGAAGTTTGCCTGGAGTTCTTACTGTGATTATATTTTCAAAATAATTTTTTTACAGTGGTTAATCAATGATCCAAGTCCAATCAGACAGAAGTATACCCGAAAATACTCATTCTAAATTTGAAATATAAAGAAAAGACTTTTCCACTCGCAACACTGCCCTATAACTAGAAAAATGCAAGATCACCAAGATCTGACAAGAAAAATCAATAAATGAAACAAAGTATGAAAATTATTTTGCACAAACATTCCATGGAATCTGAAATAGATAGAAAACACTCACCTAGACGCTTTTACAGGTTTTGTGGTCAGTCTGTTGTAAAAAAATGTCGAAAAAACATGCACTTTACACCGTTTTTCTTCTGGTAAATTTTCCACTAAATATTTAAGATAAAAATCGATTATCACATCATTCAAAAACTGATCTTGTGCCAGGCAGAGATAGTCCTCAGTGTTGATGGCGATTCTGCCCCGGCCCTCGGGTGGATAGGTTAGAAGCTGTTTGATTTCGGTGAAGGCTCTGAAAAAAAAAACAATGGAGTAAAAATCGAGCATCGTGTAAAAATGAATGCGTGAATATATCATAAATAATCTTACAGTGTTTGTGGATTGTATATTAGAAGATCATTCCTTATTTTAATTTGAAGTTCTTTATCGAACATGTTTGTTGTGGAGAAACATAACCTCAAAATAATAATGCTTTACATGTGCTACCACTACAATAAAAAGTAATTATCTATTCATACTGAATAGAATTATTGAATTCAAATGAAACTAATGGTTGAAAACCGAAAAAATGAAGAAATATATGGTTTGAAAAGTTTTAATTAGCTGATAAGAGGGATCTGTCCCATATCCATTGAATTAATGTAGCTTCAACTGTAGTATTAATGATGAATTTACAAATAATTGTAAAATTTATTATTGATATAATTTTTAATTCCTAGTTGTACATAGATACCATTTTTGATTCTTCATACCTCAGTTTCAGTGAGGAACTGTCAGCATTAACTATCTGTCGAGGTCAAATAAGGAACCTCAGAATTAAATTATTATATGAATACACATTACAGCTGGAAAGCTAGTGTGGCAGCCAAACTTGGAATATTCCAGACAGTTGTTTTACTGCTATTCAATGAAGTAGAAAAACCAATTTTCGCAGGAATCTTGGATCTCAACAATATGGAAACCCATGAACTAGATAACCTTGTTTTGATTAACATATGCCAAAAACAGGATATTGTCCAAGATTATGAAAGGAAAGGAAATGGAAACTGAAAATGTATTTTGTCAACAATAGTTCACTGATAGATTCCTTAGAAAAAAGATAAATCACATTCAGGCATTAATCACATGTTTCATAAGCACATAATAATGACTAGATCAAGTTTTTTAATTTTGGATATTTTGTGACATCTACATCACAAAAAACCCTTGGCTCTCATCAACAACAGTATGTAGGTCTGTCGATGGATGTTTAATAATTCCCTTGTAAGAAGAAACTGTTTTAATTCCATATTTGTACTTGCATACTATTTTAGTTTTCTTGGTATATATCGATTATTATTATTAATTTATCTTGTAGTTACTTCTGTTAGGGTATATATATCCAACAAGTTTTGAATTTACATAGTGAATTTATACATGCACTATTAAAATGCTATGACGTTTTTTTTAAATATGGTGGTGTAAAAATGTAAAGCTTCATATGTCATGTTTTCTCTAATATCTCCACCTATAACAGATTTGGAACCTTTATTAGTATTTCAAAGATTTTACCATTTTACAAATGGTAATGTAACTCTTGACATTGGGCCCATTATGTTTCATGTACAATCCATTAACTTCGTCGGGTGCATGTGAATTTAGTATATGTAATTCAAAAACTTTTGGTTAGTAACAATATCAATTATAATTAATATTGTACATGCACTTACTTGGTGAAACTCTTCAATTATTCAGATACAAAATTGTGTATTAGTATACAAAGTTTCACAAATGAAACTATTGCTTTTAGTGACGATGATTTAAATATAAATCGAAACGCATCACTGAAAGAAAGAGGGTTTTATTTGTGTAACTTTGTGTTCTTATACAAAAATTTTCATTTGGGTAGTATCATAAGTTGCAGTTCTTGGTATTACTTACCCAATTCCTAATGCAGATCTAGTAACGTCCTTGGGACACGTCTTGATCAGGATATCATTAGCCTCCTTGATATTCAGCTCATCGAGGATGCTGGGCGCTTGTCTGTATATGGTCTGGATCACCTTCTGCTCATCCTCTGTAATATCGTCAGGCAGAAAAGTCACCCTACGAAAGGATTCGTCCTGCGTAGAAATGGGATCGAAATAGTAGTCTCCGTCGGCGGTCATGTCTAGTTCTGTCCTCACTTTCTGCGCTAAGATTGGGTTTAAGTAGAAAAAGAGGACTGGTAGCGACGAATTGAAGCTTGCCAGTACTTTCACGACATCCTGCCTTTCAAACAACAAAGTTTTTATTTCTTTTTCGTTTGAAGGATGTGGTACCTTTAGCAGTATCCGGTTTGGGTTTATGGATACCTAGAAAAAACAAAAAAAAAATACATTATCAGGATAAGTTGACAAATAGACGATATAACCACAAATCAGAGTAAGGTCTGCTAGCATTTCGATACTGAACGTGCACGGTCAATCTATTGTTTTTAATTTATGCGGCAATCAGAATTTTTTCTTCTATCTAGATGACAGACACTTGTAATCATATTAGTATCGTCATTAATAAGAGCATGTTGGAAAAATGAATAGGACAGAAGGCAGAATGCAATAAATTTTAACTGAACAGTAGGTCACATTGCACTGATTTTATGAATTGAAAAATATTTTCAAACAATAAGGCCATACGAAAAATTTAAAATAATAACTAAAAACTATAGTCAATCAATTTTCATTATTTTAATACGCACTCAAAATTCAATATTTTTCAGAAGTCTCAGTTTATAGAATAAATATCACTGAATATTAATTTGAAACAATCGATAGACTGTACAAAACCATGGTATTGGAATAAGTAGTAATTGAAAGAGCTTCTCTTAATAGTGAATTCATACCAGAACAAAGGTGACAAAGAGAGGAAAATGTACTATAAAACATCAAAGAGGAATGTATTGATGTTATTGACCTACCTCCAACTACCCAAATAGCATCAAATAAATGAGTAGTAGAAAATAAACATATAATATAGTAATTATATTGAAATATTATCGGGCTATGACTACCATTTATAGAACCCACCTTTTCAGATGGAATACATCGATATGATCCAATCCTAATAGTCCGGAACTTCATGGAAATATTTAGATCATTGTCTGATGATTCTTCACTAGATGCTAAAAACAAAAACAGAATGTTCTTGATTTTGGTACATGTCATTCCTTTTAGTCGAACTTTTCCATCATTACAATTCAATTGTGATAATTTTAGATAAAACATCACAAACTAAATGCCTAAAATATATGACGTTCATTGATTTATAGAAAACATCGTCATCCCATTTACAAAGGTTACTCACCATGGTATGAAATATTTATAGATTTTTTTTTGTTTAGCTAATACTCTTTTCAGTTGTATATGTGATGCGTTTGAGATCTTTTCAGATTGTCATCTCCACATGCTAGGGAATTTCCATGCTTACATTTGATCCTGGATTGAGGGTTTCCTATTGATTTACAACCCTAGTGATCTCTATAATAAACCACTTCATGCATACATTTATTGAAATTACAGTTACTGTCCCAATTTTGAGCTTCATTCCCATGTTTTTTTATTAATCTGCTTTTACTCACAGCCAACGAAACGAATTAGTTTCAAATGGATGCCAAATTCCACCAGGATAATAGGAAGGAACAAAAATCATGAAACCCTGTATACATAAAATCAAAGTCCACTGAAGTTCCACATCAAATGAAAAAGCTCGTAGACATAGTAAGTTTTGTAATAAAAAACTGCAGACTTTTTGGAAACATCCTGTAACTTTTTTCTGCCTGGGATATCAAATAAAACTTCTAAATGTGATTACGATAAAATGTTCGGAATTAGTAATTGCAACAGGTGTAGATAGTTAAAATTGATAGTGTATTTCACACCCTGTACAATACTATCAAACTATTTTAAAGATCACAACAAGCCATTTCTATTACAAATAATGAACTTTCTCCATTTTTAATACTCGGCTAGAGCGTTCCCGGAATACAAGCTCGTACGAATTACGAAAAAATTAGCTATACCGTGAGCAGTTTATTTGATAGAGAAGCAGTATTAAATAATACTAATTTATGTAACTGTTATTTAAATTAGTTGTTCTTGAGAACGACAGCAAGTATTGTTCCATATCATTCTTTAATGGTAGAATCTGCATTCTACCCACAATTTGTCAACTTACTTCTTCTTAGCGAGTTATGTCTTAGAATTTCGTTCGATGACGGCTCCTTCGTCACGGGACAGATTGTGACTGAAGCTCCTAGTTTTTGAATCAAATTATCAGTCTGCAACATAACAGAAATATATCATTCATGTATTATACAAGTAATTGACACAAAAATAAAATTTCATACAACAGAATAAAAATTAATGTTATCATTAAAAAGCATTGATAAAACTGATCATATTTTTTGGGTTGTGTAAACTGAATTTGCTTGTTTAAAATTAATTTTCTGGAGGAACATACTATGTATCTTTACTTGCTTGCCATATTGGTGAAGATCGACCAGCTAATTTAAAATAAATGAATGTAAAATATCACCGGTAATATAGCGTCCTTATGGTTTGATACCACAGTGAACTGTCTGAGCTAGTTAGGCTCATTGGGTGAAATGAAACTCTGGACAGTACCATATTTGAAGCTTTCCTCTGAGAGTTCTCAATTCCATCAATATTAGCGATCACGCTCATCAAGTAATTGTTTACTATGTCATACATGTCAATAATATAGCTAGAGCTCAAGTAAACAAAAGATAAAAAGTTGATTGGACTTCACTCACCAATTTTGGTTTCTCATCTTCCTCTTCATCAGAGCTTATCACGTGCACACTTTCTTGTTCCACTGATTTTTTTGTGGTTTTCTTTTTGACACCACCAGAAATTGTTTTTACTGGAAAAACAAATGGTCAATTTAGAAGTCAGCCCACCCGCATAGTTTATTTTGCTTTTATAGAAAATCAAATGAATAAAATCCTAAATCAAGAATTCTATCTCTTATACAGTGATCTCTATATCAATAAATTCCTCACTTGTGATATGTGGTTTATTTTGTGGCAAAACAGGATTCATTGGTGCTGGAGGAGGTGGTTGTGATAGCTGTGGCACTGGTGACGGTTCCTTTTTCTGTACAATTGAACCTGAGAGGCGAAGATTGGCTGGTATAGCTTTGACATTATCAGGTAGCTTCCGTTGACATCTAAAAGAGTATGAAGAAGCTTGAAATATAAAATACTACAAATCAAGTAATATTGGGAATAGCAAAATTGCAAAGATTAATCAATATGCTCAAAAACGCTTATACTGTTTCATATGTATTTTTGTTCCAATGTTTGATTGATCAGATAATGGAATATTGTGCTTATATGGAGCTCAAATCAATTTTATTACACCATGAAAAAGAAAATAGTGAAGTGAATAATACAATTGGTTGGAATAATACAACACATGAAATACAAAGATTTTATCCTTATATATAAAATTCTCTGATTGATACTATGCGATAATCTGAACAATAATTTTTTATTGTTTAAATACAAAAAAGTCACAAATATTTAGGTTTGGAGACCTTGTTGGCCGCATGCCTAGTCTATTTTTACCAATACACTTATTTAGTGATCAGGCCCGGCTTTCTGTGCACGGTTGAAATTTACTGATTCCAAATTGAGCTTCATCATTTGCGATTACAGGAGTCAATTGATATTAAAAAGTATGAGTAAGTAGCTTGATCTGTTTATTTTCATTTTTTAGAGTTGCTCATCACTGCCGCACTTACCTAATGCACTTGTTAAAGTCTTCGGACAGATATCCGCAAGCAGCGCAGAGCGCCAGCATGCCGGGCACAAACTTAGGCACCTCTTTGACGGGTTCCGGCGAAGGTGGATCCAACGTTGTGGGAGGCGGATCCAGGGGCGGCGGCGGCGGCTGCTGCAGGGAAGCAGGTGGAGCTGGGGGTGGGGGCATTTGCTGCAGAGAGGATGGAGGGGCAGGCGGCGGTTGCATAGGTGAAACTGCAGGGGCCGGTGCAGGCGCTTGAGGCGCCGCGGGTAGTTCGGGTTGAACTGGTGGTGCCTGTTGGGATTCTTCATCTTCCTGCAAAGAAGAATTATTGATTTATATCCAACGTACCAATTAATTTTTTTAACAATGTGTTCATCTTTTGTAGAATACACTATATTAGTTATGACGTCACAGTACAGATGGGTTAAGATTTCTTTTAGAGGAAACCTTTTACAAATCCAGGAAGACTAACACTAAGTGCTGAGAGAGGACAAATTAAGTGCTACTGCTAATCGTTGAGGAAGAATCTTACAATATAACAGGTCTTGAGGATCACTGTGGTTTCAGGCATCGATGAAACTGGGATGCTTTTCGGTGTTTTAATGTGTCCTCCATTACCTATATCATTGGTTTTTCTGAGTTACTGTGTCTCTGCAGTAAATAAGACATGACGGCATACCAATACAGCATGCTTTGGATTTTGTAACATCCTATGAGCTACTGAACACATGCATCTCTCAAATGCATTAATGCATTAAAATTTTAACAACTGAAGGGCATGTGAAATATATTCAAAATATAATTTTCTATCAATCAGTAACGTGTTTTGTTCCTACTATCTATAATATCCAGTCATGCTTAGCACTCTTAGCAGTCACACGTCTTGCACTTGAAGTTCACATATTCAGATGATTAATATCGGCCAGTAGCTATGATGATTAATGGAATAACAAAACGTATTTTTGTTACAAACTCACCTGGTTGTACCGCAATGGGAGGACATTCCCGACAGTTACAATATAATTGATTCCATTGGAATTAGCCTCAGTAACCTGAATGTTGGTATCAGCCTGGAAAGGTACATTAACTTGTTCCAATATTTCTAAGATAGTACAAGCTTCTTTAGGTAATGTGAACGTAATCAATCTCTGTTCACCATTTTCCAAAAGCACCAACATTCTTATGGAGTCTGAAAATTCTTCACTCAGGGCTGTACTCTCTGAAAATGATTAGAATTGATATCGGTTAATGATGGCTACTCAAAATAGCCAAGTGTTGCTTGAATATAAATACCTACTAAAAAATATATTTTATAACAAATCAAATTTAAAATTGACACATTCGACATCTATCAACGTCTCACCCTGTACACTAAGGCATAGATATATAAAAATATACATATATGCAAATGAATAAACTTCATGAGGAAATTGGGCGCATATTTGTAGCCAACAAGTATGCGTCCATAATTTTATTTTTTATTTTTAAAAAGCTATACAAAATGGACAATATAGAAAGTTTTCAGTGGAGGGCCGATTCCCGTATAAACAGTATGAAATCCTTTGAACAGGAACATGAGCTGAATGTAGGGACACGATGCATTTTTTTTTGAAAACTGATTAATTGAACGCAGATTTATCAACAAAATATCTAAATTTCCTCCAACTTCTAATATGTTTTTTGGATCAGCAATCACTTGTGGACGTTAAAATAGTTTATTAGAATGAATTTTAGGAAGTTCCTAATTCAGTTTTCATTGTAGTACTTCGAAGCTCAAATATAGCCTTCATTTTTTGAGTCACCAATTATTTTAATCAGTTGAAAAGCATAACCCCAGTACCATTCAGCAGAGATTTTCTCATTATTATCTTTTTTATTTCTTCTTTTGAATGAAAAAGAATAGATGTGTTTTTACCTGTGGGCATATATCTTGAGAATATACACATTTGAATGAGTTGTCTTTATGGTCCCTTATCAAGGAATTTTTCTGGCCACGCTCCTGTTTATTGTCATATGTTACATTCTGGGAATCACTGGTAGTACAGCATTTATTGATGTTGTGCTCCACCACGGTGAGGCTGTTACTACCACATTACATTTCAATATCCCAATATGTACATATTTTGGCAATGAGTTAATATCAATGTGTACGAAGCAACAAGATAATCTAATAGGTTCCATTTTTTATGGTTTGATATTCACTCACCAATTATTTTTTGGATCTGACTAGAAGGAATATAGGCTGGTAAAGGCCTCTGCTGCTGCGGTTTCTGATTTGGTTTGGGAGGTTGAATCACGTAATTTGCTTGAGACGGACGCGTCGGTTGATTCACCATCATCTGCTGCTGCTGTTGTGGTTGTTGCTGCTGCTGTTGATGATTCTGTATCTGCTGCTTCAATATGATGAAAAAGAAATGAATTTCTCCAACCGGACAAACCACAAATTACTAATCAATTTTGCTTGAACATTGATCCTTAACCATTAAAGAATCACATAGAAAACCGCGTAAACGACCTTAAGTAGGTGGTTTGATGAACCTAACCATATTTTACTTTCGTTTATATACAAAAGTGTAATCAATATTCCTTGGATACTTTTTACTCTCTAATGTTTTCATCAAACGTAAACCATGTGTTTGACTGCATTTTAAGTGCATCCGTTTGCATGTTGGTTGCTTTATCTAGAAACATTTTAATAATATTGAATGGTTATGAGCAGTTTGAACTTCGAACCGAAATTATGGTTTTGATACTACTTATTCACATTTCTTGTTCCAGCAACAATCTTTACAAACATTAATTTGAGAATTGTCATTTTCTAATTACCTGTCAACTTATCCACGGATATAACTCTGACGTGATTACTTTGACGGAATGTAATGGTTAGTTTCAATTATTATTAATTGTAAACAGTTAACCCAAAATAATAATCTCCATTGAAACCTGATTTTAGTAGCTATTATTTGGTGAAACTCTTCCATCATTAAGATAATCATGCAAACATTACACTCAATTGCATATACATTGCGAAACTTAGTGTGACCATAGCAATTGAGCGACAACCAGACGATGCACTCGTCCGATTTGCAGGATATAGTTTTTAGACTCGTTTTGAAGCGCAGACGCTGCTCTAGAGACACAGTGCCTGTGTATTCATTAAACGCGCAACTGAACAGTCAGGCTACTGATGTGATTACGACGTACGCGCAGCCAATCTAAGCATCTGAAAATATTATAGGAGATTTGTTGATTCTTTCTTATCTATTGTTGTTTATATATTTCAATCTTAGCCCTGATATAATGTTTGGTGATTTATCTGCCTTCGGTTTGTGGCCATACTAAAAACCTCTTTATTATAAATAAACTGACAAAATCTCTCCAGTGTAACTCTGAAGCATTCCAACTGCAAAATACCTGTTGCTGTTGCTGCTGCCCCATCATATACTGTGGATGCATCTGGGGTGGCATGACAGGTTGCGCTCTCTTAGGAGGTGCTCTAGCGCCACCTCTAAGGGGTGCCCGAGGCGTTCTAGGCGTCGCTGTGCGTTTCTTTGCAGTGACAGTTGATGCCATCCCCGCTGGGGAGCCATTAGACTGTAGACCAACCATCACTTGTGACTGTTGCTGGGATTGGCCTGTTAGTGCGGGCCTGGGAAAAACATTTAGTAATTTAATGATCATCTAGGTGTATAGAGATATTTTGGATATATTGTTTCAATTCTATTTGCGAATTTACGAGTATATGTATGTGTTTTGCATCTCTGAATGTTTGTGACTTTTGCAATTATTTATCATTTAACAAGTAAAGTATAAGTTTATAAGTTCTGTACAGGTATCAACAGGTATCGAGGAACGCAACATAGGTTTGTATATTCAAATGTATAAATTGTTGATTATTTGTTTTTTGTTTCTGGAATATAATAAATGTTTTAACATTTATATCGTTTATTTTGCTTGCCCTTTATCGATTGCCTACGCCTGTGAGTTTAATCATTTGATTGGCACTAGTCTAAGCAACCAATAAAATGATTATTTTGAAATTTAAGGGAGTATTGGAAGAAAAAGGTACACCATCCACAATATATAAATACAATAATAAGGCAACACCGTATAGAATTATTGGTAATCTGGCAACCATCCGCATTTTTATTATTAATTTGACTCTTATAATTACACCCCAATTGCGTGGCATTGAAAAATGTTGGAAAATTGTCAACACTGATACCAATGTAGTATTGAAAAAAGTTTTTTGACAATGTGATTTTGAGAAATTGAAGTTGAGTTACACGCTTTCACACACAGGGTCAAGTGGCACCACCAAACCATTGGCCTTCTCATATTCTAACTGTTAACATTACAAATTAAGACACACACGTGGACCGTTAAACATTCGGACGTAAACAATCTGAAAATAAAAAAAATCGAATCCTCTTCTCAAACTGATCACTTACTTGAACAGTTTGCATTATGTGGTAACTTGAAAAAATTATATTTTCTAATTATTTTGAAATTATACAGAAATTGGCAAGACTGTAGGGTTTTTAAGATTGCTATTGAAAATGACAATTGATAATAACAATACAATTGAACTACTGGCTGTAGTTATGATAAACTGATTATATATGATGGGTAACACTGTTTATTTTTCTCAAAAATGGAACAGTAGTTCAAGTAGCTCATTATTCTACCATTGGCAACACTGATTCTATATTTAAGAAAAAAAATATATAATCCTTACTGTTCAACCGAACCACATTTGAAAAGTGATAATTTACATTTACCTAGTTTGATAACTTTTAAGGTCCCATTACCAAATGTTAAAAGGTTAGGACAAATTATTTCAAATGCTAATTTTCTCCAACACACAATTTACGAATTTCTTAGATTTATGTATTTTTTTTCTATTAACTTTACGTTTATATTTGATTAAAGTAGCTGTTTCATTTTCTATGAAAAATTGAGCATCACATACAGAAATAGTGTAGATATATTTGCTAAGAAATTCCATTTGAAGTACATGTCATTTAATATGCTTTAATGCTGAATAAGAAAAGTATTTGAGAAAATTAAAGTTGCCTTTTTATCATACAGTTTTGTTAGTTTAGTTTTGCAGACCATTGATCAAATATATTCTCAAAACCTATACACCATCAAATTAATATTTGAGATATCAAAATTTAATGAATGTTAATCTATTTTTTGTGAGAATTGAAAATATGATTTAAGCCCGAAAAATCAATAATAGTATTTGACTGAATTATCAATGAATCTATTTTAATAGTTTACAGTTGCCTTAACCGAAAAACGAATGAGTGCGGTCTAATGTTTGTAACATATGGAAAAATGATACATAAAAAAACTTATAACTGTAGCAACGTGGATAGTGAATCAGAGCACTTACCTGTTCTGGTTCATCACCCTTGTCTTCTGTTCTGATAGCATCTTTTTGTAAGTAGCTACCGCCACTACATTCCCGTCCGGCAAAGTAACAGCTTCTTGCTCATCATTTGAGTTCTGAAAAATTAGGTATAAGCATAGTTTCACCAATTGAAATAAGAAATATTTCCAAGCCTGTGATGAAGCTGAAACTTACAGTTTCCATGTCATCTATATCTGGCGAACATTTTTGTTGCTGCATTTGTTGGCTTTGTTGCTGAATCTGTTGTTGCACTGGTTGTTGCTGCAACTGCCCTTGCTGCTGCATCTGCAACTGTTGTTGTGCTTGCTGTTGTTGAATTTGTGGCAATGTCTGGAATCTCTGATTAGCCAATCCAGGTCTCTGCAATTGATTTAGTGATTTTTGCTGGACCATGTTAGATCTGAATCGTTGTTGACCTCCCACTGCTTGTCCAATCTAATAATAATGAATATATACATAAAGCAAGCAAGCCTTCAATATAGTTAACAGGAGGTTTAATGGGAATAAACAGATTCCTTTTATGAAAGAAATATATAATACAAAGCTAGCAAAAATCCCAGTTGGTGGAAATCAAATATCAATGAAACATTACCAATGCTTTCTGTCAATGTCTAAGGGTGACTGAATCCATAACTAATAGAGGTATCTATTTACCTGACTAACAGCGGAACCCCTGGGAACTCCGCCGAGCTGTGTTCTGAACTGTTGAGGTCTTTGCATCACGGGCCGCATCTGTTTCACTGGTTGTCCCGGAGCAACCTGTCTCACCACCTGTCCTGTGCGTGGAGATTGTATTGCCTGCACAGACCCCGGTGGTCGCATCTGCTGTGGACGTGTCTGCTGAGGTCTGGGTGATTGCTAAAAATACAAATTCAAATGATAAAGGATTATGTCTTCGGCCGATGGATCATTAGAACATAATTGAAATTCACAACAAAACTGTATGGTTTTCCTGTAACTCTCCAAGTAAATGAATAAACAAAAACAAAATGATTCGAATGAAATAATTTCATTATTTTACATAAAGCTATCCAGAAACTGGGGGCCACCAGGCATTTGCGAGGCTACTCCCAGCCCATTCTGCCCCTGTAATCTTCTCTTCACAAAAGCACACAAAAAAATCGAGTTCTTGAAGCGAGAGGATAAATGCTATTCACATTGACATCCAGACTCTGTTGACTATAGCTATTGAAGAACAACTCTGAAGTTCTAAAAAAAATGACTTGGAAAAGGCTTATTTTAGAAGTTGGGAGTCCTATCTGGCGGAAGTGCTTGTCCGCCCCCTGGTATTTGTATTGATGAGCCTTGGTGTTATTATGAGAGAGCATTTACCATAATTGTATCTGCAGAATCGGTACAGGTTCGCCATTTTTCGTCTATGTCACAATCAGTGGTGGTTATTTATAAGGTCAGTTATGTATTGCTCTTTTATGGTTTGAGTTCGGAAGCTTCAAGCAGTGCTTTGGTGCGCATCCAAGCACATGCGAGCTCAGAGATTGTCTGATCTGATCCATGTAGAATAATACTAACTTGTATAATTGTGAATATAACCTAGTTATTTTTTTGATGCAATTTTGAATTAGTTAGACAATTCCTTTTATGCGACATTTGCTCAGGAAATGTGTAATTACCTGAATTAAAGGCTGTCTTACTGCCGTCCGAACGCTCTGTACCATAGTACCAATCCGACTTGCTGGCCTTACAATAGAGTTTCCTTGTGCCAGCTGATGGTTCAACACTATAGGTTGCTGCTGCTGTAGATAGATGAAAAGATATTTAGCTGGTCGAAATTTACAAGTACAAAAGAAACCTTTTATAAATACTCGTATACGTGAGTGAAACAGTGGTAAGCTACAATGCAACTAAAACTTGATATATTACTGTACAAATGCAAATATTTTTTTAGATTCTGTGGTCCAAAAGTAACCTGTTCTGGTAACTATGATATTTCAAAATTTACATGGAAATTACATATCACATCAGATAACAGGTTCCTACAGCCTGCTTGATACTGACATTAAGGATAACATGACCTTTTTTGAACATGATTCCTCCAATATATACGGTCAGTGCAACTTACATGCTTTGAACTAGACCTAGTATCAAAACTTCAGTTATCTCAGAATCTGAGGAATAAATATTTGAATTCCATGTAAGTTTAGAGTTGATATGTTTTCAGTAAAAATTAAATACATATATATATATATATATATATATATATATATATATATATATAATTACAGATAGTATTATCTGAATGCTAAATGAAAAACAAGTCCTTTAAAGCATAAACTGTGTATTTTCATAAGAGTCTGATGTTTATAGCTATGTTGTACCTGCTGTTGATTAGCCTGTTCTACTACGCCTGTAGTAGCAGCATTGCTTGTGCCCATGAAAAAGATCTGCTGGGTACCGCCGCCCATCCTATCGTGGATGACAGCAAACTGGTGGCCTTGAAGACCTTGTACTTGCACCTGTTGTTGCTGCAGCTGAATTTGCTGTTGTTGCGGTTGCAAAACGGTGGTTTGTTGCTGAGCCGTAGGAGGCTGCTGCTGTTGTATGCCAGCTTGCTGCTGTGTTGGGGATTGCTATTGACACAAAGGTATTTTACTGGAAAGCATTTGCATCTCTGTTTCATCTTATGATTGACTGAGCTATAGCAGTCATAAATATTAATGGTATAAATTTAAAATCAAAATTTCTTTTTGTGCTTTAAAGAAGGCTGCTCAGATCAGTCGAGATACTGTCATACATATGTGGCTTAAATTAGTGACCACAGGATGAGTTTCATAATTTACATACTTAACATGATCAGTAATTTCTCCTATAGATTGAGTAACACAATCAATGATTATTGGTATTATTGGTATCAAATACTGTGAAATCAAAATCGATTAGGTACTAATATACTGCACGACTTATCAGAAGACAGAGGTTTTAATAGGTTAGCAGATGCATGTATTTGAGGAGTTGATTTTGTGGACCAAGTGGTAGCTTTTTCCTATATTCGTCAAAAATAGTAACATCTCTGCACTAAAACGATTTATTTATACATTGTAATAGTACAATGGTTTTGAACTTTGAAACAATATAATAGTGGTAGTGTCACAAAAGTAACTACTATGTAAATTAAATTTCTCAAAATGGATGCCACATAGTTATTCATTTATGAGAGCGATATAATTATCTCCAATTTTAACCTATTGCTCTCCCAAATAGTAGGGGCCAAAATGGATATACATATGAAGGCCTGTATGTAACTTACCACATTTTGTGGTGAGGAGTTCTGCTGTTGAGATTGCTGCTGTTGTTGCATGGGAGAATGTTGTTGAACTTGGACATGTTGTTGCATCTGGCTCTGCTGTTGCTGTGCCTGGATCTGCTGTTGAACTTGTGATTGTGGTTGCTGCACTTGATTTTGCTGGTGCTGATCAATTAATATAAAAATGATAATTTTTTTTAGGCAACATAATTGAAATTTGGGAAAGGCAAGAAATGAAAAAACTCCAACCCAACTGGAATACTGACCTTAGTGAAAACTTTCTGAATTTTGTGAATGAGCTCAATTTATGAAGTGAAGATTGAAATATTGAGCAAAAAAGGAAGCAAATTGGATCAAAATGTTCAATCACAAATGTATGAATATGTAACTACCCAACAGACTAATTTGTTGTTGACATTCTGGTACAAATCCTGCTAAAACTAGCTGGCATAATCATAGCTTCAAAAGATCACTGGAATATAGACAAAAATATAAAAAGAATGAACTCATATAAACTGAAAATACATTTTTTTAAATCAAAAACCATCCACGGAAACATTTTTTTCAATATGCCCAAATTCACAACAGTCACAAAATTGTGTAATCAGAAATAGAAAAAAGTAATTTTTCCAAAATTCTTTTTTATGTACAAGCTTCAAATAAATACAAGATTTGGGAGATCCCCAACTAAGTCACCAAATTTGCAAAAATAGAGGTAGAGCTCATTTTCCAATTATTACTACTCATTCATCACTGTGTTCATTTCCGAAAACTATAAAGTGTTTTCATCTGCTCCAATAATGAGCTTGTATGAACATTTCATGAAGATTGAATCAGTAATTCGAACACTTGATCCAGCATTATCAACCAAATAGGTTCATAGACAGGTTCATGATTGAAGTGTTTAAATGATGAAGTATGATGAACACGAAACAACTAAAAAACATCTCTTAAAATGTTTCTTGTGATGGTTTTTCTGATTCATGGTGCAGACATTTTAAGCAAACACTTTGCTAATGTTTTGGCTACCAATGCAGTAATTGTCAAATTAAAATAGATGTCATGAATTATTTGTCAGTAAAGTATAAATCCATTATTATTTTACATTACCTGCACTTGTTGATGATGCACTGCCTGACTTTGTTGCATTTGTGTATGCTGTGGCATCTGTTGTTGCATTATAGTTTGAGGTGGCTGCACTTGCTGGACCTACATTTGTACACATGTTATTTTATAAACCTTGTGTCAGAGAGTATACCAACATTTCAAATAGTATAAATTTAAATAGATATTTGTAATGTGTACTATCAAAGTAGAAAGGACTACATAATTAAAACAAGCCCTTAAGGGTAAAATGTTAGAACTAAAAAACTATTTTGTAGTAAATAGAGCTCATATACATGCATTGCAATATTGTATAAGCATATACTTAATAAGCCAATTTACAAGTTGTACATATACCTGTTGGATTTGTTGTGTTTGATATGCAACAGCACTTTGATCAATTATGATCTGTTGTGGCTGTCCATCTACCACCATCAATTGTTCCCCAGATGTAACTACAATCTGATTGATGTTTTGATGTTAGGTAATTAAATTTAAAAAAAACACATGTAGATAAGCAGTAACTAAAAACTAAAAGTAAAACGTTCCAATTCCTGAGAAATATAACATAGCAAATCATTTTTCTTAGGTAGCTTCAGTTCAACAAATAATACCAATGAAAATGTGAAACAATATTAAGCTGAAGTTGGTCAATCCAATGAAAAATGCAACTGATGAAACTTATAATACATTACATCTGATTTTTACTTTCATTTTCGGTTGTGGTTGAACTTGGGAGCAAATTCAATTTTTTACCTGTTGTGTGGGGAACTGAACTTGGGTTTTATCAGGTGTTATCACATACTGCACTGTTTGGTCTTCAACATTGCTGTAAAACTGCGAATCTGCTGTTTTTTCGCCTTGGTTCAATACCTCATAATACTGAGACATTTTTCAACTTCTAGCAGATAACTTCATTTACCTTTCACTGGTACAAAATTATCCAATTTATATGGAGACATCAAGTCGTAATAGTGACCTAAAATATAAGAATACGTGTTTTACAAAACTTATTTGATTCGGGAAACGTGACGCAAAACGTTAACCGTACAGTTGCATTGTTGTAGGATTTGAGGAGGATGATAAAAAGCTCGCCCTGACATTTTATATTTGTTCAGATACTTACCTGTTATAAGGCTACAAACAAGAACTTCAATATCATGTTAAACTTCCAAATAGATTGATATATACGTCAGCCTAACTAGCATGAAATATGAAATTACAGCAAAGCCGAAGGATGTTAAAATGGCGTGCTGTAATCACTGTGCAATTCACGCCTACCGTAGTGTTTTCTTTACGGTGACTAGATGGCTTGAATTTATTACACTACACAAAATATGTTTATAACAGAGCCGCTAACTATAAATTTCTGAGAAAAATGTCTTCTATACTATAAAATTACGACTGAACTTTTTTAATCATTCCTTAATTCTAACCTAGTGGATGTTGCCAGATTTCAGCAACACATATGGGTAATGAATTTGTCAGTGGCGGGAAAATTAAAGGTATTCAAACTCGCCAATCATCTGGAACAGTGACGGACACATACTTTTGATTGGATGGAGTTTGTATACATGTTTCCATGGAAACGATGATGGATTTCTTTTACTGGTTGAAGATAAGATTACAATTAAACTGAAGACATTTAAATTTATAACCTGTAAACTTGTTGTCAAGCATTTTCTTCATCATACTCATCAGGACAGATTGAAGTAATAAGAAAAGGGTGTTTCTGTAATACGGACCCATTCAAAACAAAATATGCGATTTCCAAATAACCTTCTTAATAAATTTGTATACAAATACATAACCTCACTTTAACATGTGTTCTTTAAAGGGAAGGTCGATGTGACAACATCGGGTTTTCCAAAATTTTATGCATACAGGTACGTACATGGGTTTGGGTTTTTAGGGGGTCCGGAGATGTTCGGCCGGAATCCAGGACTCATGAGTCCTGGATTTTAACCATTCCAGATGGAAACCTTACACAGCGCAGACGTCATAATGTGCCCGAGATGGAAATGAAAATCACGTTTGTATTAAAGCCGTAGCGATGGAAGTAGCAGCGATTGTAAGTCCTCCTTTCTCGCTCCGACAGATCACCTCTCGCGCCCTCTCTTGCATTATCTAGTCAACAAAATGGCGCAAAACTGATTGTGCTGTGATAACTGATTGGGCACAAGGCAGTTGCGCTGTAGCAACCAAAATTGGATTAGTCTTGGCTCATCTGTTAATCAAGGATATGGATTACGTGGAATAAGATACTATGTAAATTATGTTTCATAATAAACACAAAATAAACAAGGAAGAAATATTGGATTTCTTCAGCCTCTGCTGCATATAACATAAAATAGAATCTATTCATTTGATCATTATTTTAAAGATTTTCTAAACGACGCATTGTTCATTTTTTCAACTATGCAATATTACTTCCGGTGCAATCGTTGGATAACCTTTTGAAAACTAAAAAATTCAATTATGGGTAATAATAATATTATGGGTTAATTATTAACATGTGTAAGTTTGTGCAAATTCCGTTACATTATATAAAAGGGTTGAGTACGAGGAGACTAGGCAATAGCCACACACTTCAATCTGATACGTCACTCAGAATGATTTTTTTTCATACTCGAGGGGGGGGATTGATCACTTGATTCCCCCCCCCCCACCTACGCTACTGATTATCCTGTAACTTTACTTTGGAAGGTGGTATGTATCATAATTGAGCGTACAAAGTTATTGAGAGCATTTTTTTCTGTTTTATGATTTAACAAGTATGGGGGATCGGTGACCTAAACTTTAAGACGGTAAAATGTATATTTATCCTTAAATTATGGAACCTACATAAAAAATTGAACCTCCAAGCTGCTCAATTTCCAAAAACATTTTCTTCTATTTAAGTAGAAATCTAATTTCAACAAAGTCCAAGTAATATTTTCTAAGTCATAGAATTCTATAAAGGTCCAAAGATTGTCGGATGTCAGACATACTGACGCTAGAGTAAGTTATTCGTGATATAGGTACACGTCATGAGGCATCAAGAAAACAATATCTTCAATTCGAATTCGCGATTAAAAGACTTATTTCTCGTCTATTGGTTATTGTATATATCTCTCTGATGAACTTTAGGATATGTTGTAAAATTATTCTTTGAATGGAGATGAATTAGCTTCAGGATTTTTTCACACATTGTGAATTAGATAAATAAAAGTGGCCATAAAATTGAAATTTCATCATAAGCTCAATATGGTATAGAAATAAATTGATTGTTCACTAATTTGTTAATTGAAACTATATATAGTGATTCATGACATAATCATCTGATAAAATATATAAAGTACTACAGATTTTTATGTATATCTTTTCATTCCTTGGGTCACACAGCTTCTTCATAGTAGTAAAATACATTGATAATTTATTTTTTTACTATACAAAGTCCAGCTGAAATATATAATACATTTTGTAGTATAAAACAAACTGATTGTTGATTGACCTTAATTCATATTTAGAATAACATGCTTCATTTTTAAGATAAAACTAAAACTTATAATCAATACATGTACAACTAAAATAAATGTTATTCCAAATTCAAATAACTCATATATCAGCATTTTAAGAATTTTAATTACAATATTGAGTTGATTAGGGAAATAGAGCTATCACATATTTTTAAAACTACATTTAAAGGATTATTCTGTTTGTCGCAATCTTGCCAATCTTTGAGTCAACTCATCTTGCTCTTGAGAAACTTGAGTTGGTGTGCCAATAGTACTGCCTTGGGGGCCTTCTGGAAGCTCCATGTTTAGATCCAAGCTGTAAACAGTTTTATGAAATTAGCAGATATAAAAAACATATTCAGCATTTATATTCCAGGATGCATATTACCGAAACATTGATTAAGTTGGCTATTGATATTTGCCATGCAACCCTCATGCATGGATACAACATTTTTTTGTATTTATCTATTGGGCTAATAGATATTACCATGTCATTGTCAGTTCCCCAAAGGAGCCAAATAAGCAACTATGCCACCATTGCAACTACAGATGGTTGTATATAAAAGAGCATGTTCAGCCATCTACTTTGGACCATTCATGGATGAATATGTTAGGTTTTGGTACTAATGTATCCTATTTGTTTTTGTATCGTTTGTGTTTATGTTTTCTTGATATGAAGAGGGACAACATAACAATGTTTAAATAAAAAAATCTCACTACAAGTACAAAGTCATTACTGATCTTGGTAAACATACTTTTCGAATAGCCAACATTTGTTTATGGGGGTATTTGCCCCATGTTTTTTGTCATATTGTCAGTATTTGTGTTTAACAAATATTTTGCCAAATGAAGCAAATACAAGTATGTCAGTTATATAGTATATTTTTATGTAGATGTAGATTCTCTTACTTGGTGAATCTTCCCCATCATGCAGATAAAACTGATTATTAAATACATAATCCTTTTGTCTGCAAGTACATTTTTAATTAACCTCAAAAATATGTTTTTGAGAATTTGGATCATATGTATAAGCCCTTAAGTAGAGCTAACTGTTAAACAGTAGCAGGGGATGCTATGAGGCGCTATAGTTTCTCATTAAAAAAATTGATAACTTAGAAAAAAAAAGTGTAACTAGTTTTTGTTCATCCCTGATGCCTCTGCTATTACACAGGATAAAAACCAAATAACGCCTCAACTGGGTTTCAAGAATGAATAAAACACTAATAAACTTATCACTTTTTCTTAGCTTATAATCTACTATCCAAAAGTGAGCAAAAGACCTGTAGCAATTCCATGTTTTGGTTCTGAAAAATTGACCATATATACATACCCTGCTTCATCAGCAACTTGCTGCATAAGGGAGTCAACATCATTTTGTGGTATGAGTGTAGTTGTTGTTTGTCCCATAGTATTTTCTAGCACATCACTCTGAACGCCAAGATCTTCAAACTGTTGTTCAAATTTGTCCATTACATTTGATATTTTTTCCAAATTCATGCTCTTCATAGCTGCATCCATGGCCTTAACAACACCTGCCATGGAGTTTGTGACTTTTCTTGTAGTTACTGCAGACTGGACTTTACTTGCCACAGCATCCACCCTGGCAGACATACGGAGGTAGTTTACGGATTGATTTTTCTGTCGTATTGCATTTTCTGCATGAATCCTAGCCACCTCCATGTTTCCTTTCTGTATTGCTTGTTTGGTTTTTGCTTTCTCTTGCTTCTCTTCTTTCTCACACCGTTTTGAGTTGCGTTCAAGTTCCTTTGCTGCAAATTTTAGGTTGAACAGGTGCTCTAAGGTACGAATATTAAGGAAAATAAGCTAAACAATAGCAGCAATATTACACCCCAGTAATATATGCATAATTGCATAGAAAAGGATACTCTCCATTGCTGTTGAAGACATTTCATTCCCCATTCCCAGTCTGTTTTATATACCTATGGAATTGCTAGGATGAGTGTTACTTGCAGGAAGTTTTTGGTATATTGTAATATTTTAAATTATTAATCATACAACCTTAATAACATGAATTTTCCAGTTGACATCTAAATAAATAAATTACGTCAAATATTAGTCATGTCAATCCCGCCAACGGTATAAAAAGAAAATACTTTAAATTGTAATCAAAAATTGAATTTGGCAACAAAGCATTAATTGGTGTTTTTCTGTTTTGGCCACATTGATATTACACTTTTATTGCATGGGAACATTGTTTACATTGCATTTTGTTGGCAACATTGGGAACATTTAGACTATTACTTTTCTTGGCAACACTGTATTAGTTCAAATACACAATAAGTGTCGTCAACATTAGAATTGTTGATGTTTTTTCAATTGTAACTAAAATCAGCAAAATGGCCGCGATTGTACGGCTGAAACGTCGTTTAGACGAAGAACCTTTGGAAGCCCTTATATTAAATTGTAAACGGCTAAGAGTCCATAAAGATGATGGAAATTCAAAGGCAGAGTTAGCTTCTACTATTTTAAAATTCGCAGGAACTGTCAATGAGGTAAGTTACGGTCTAACCTAAATGAACACAAAACAACGCGTACTTTTTGTTGTAGGATGAAAAAAATGTGCTCACCCACATAAAAAAGCAAAACATATCAGATCTAGAGCAACTGAGAGACCAGTTCAAGAAACATCAAGTTTGCATTAGTGAAAAAATAAGAGCTGATCGTCAAGAAAAGTCTAAAAGCAATAGATACCGAATTATAAACTGTTTCCGTTCTGGGAATGTCGATTCTGTTCTAAATAATATTGTAAGCGAAGATATAGACGATGAAGCATATACAATTTTTGATATAGAATGTAACCCATTACAATCAGATAGAAAAGATTCAGCCAAACAGTATGTTTATGATTTGTATTACACAAACTCGGATGATTTTGGTGATGCTCAAATTGATGATTATGTCAGGTATGTACTAAGAGTGTAAGCTCTATTAAATTTATTGATCTGAAAACATGTTAAATATATTTCATTGAAAATACAATATTGCAAGATAGGGAGAATGATTTTTGAAAGCTTAGATACAATTAAGAAACGATTTTGCAGAATACAGAAAGTTAATCATATCAACCAATGAAGGTCAGCCTTTCTAAGGAAAAATGGTATTAAATAAATAAATGCTATAATTACTATTAAATGCTACAAATAGATCAATAGAATATTAGTGTGTAGATGCGCTGCAGCATCTATCGAACCAAAAGTCAATTATCAAATCTCACAAGATGTATTCTACTTTATGAACATACAACAATCTTAGTCTTTATTGTGGATATTTATGACTCCTGAAAGAAGCACTGCATGAACAAAGAATTGCAATTTCATCCATCCATGAAAACCAGTCATGGTTGATGCTATTTTTTCCTCCTTGATACTTGTCAGCCATGATATAGGCTTGTGATCCACAAATAAAACCATGGTTTTATCTATCTGTTAAGTTCATAGGTCCATATACAACCTTGGTAGTGTGAATACGGTAGGCAGCATGTGCACCATACATTGAAGCAAAAGTTAGTTTAGTCTCACAAGATGCAACCAACTTTGAATATAGCAAAGTACTAGTACTGATGGATGATAAAATGACGTCATCCATGATCAATTTTGGATGAACAGATAAAATTTCAACTCTTTGTTTATATTCTTTTCATTAAAGTAGTAGTAGTAGTAGTCTCTCAAGAATAAGAGAAACAAACTCACACTTCTTGAGGAAACTGATTGTTCTACTCAAACTCAGCAGGAATACCACTGATTCCATGGTTATCCTAAACTATAATCCTGCATATTTCAATCAGCCATGAACCAGAGATTGAATTCATTATGTTAGATTGTTCATGTGCTTGGTGAAACTCTTCAATGAATAAGATGAAATTGTGAAATTTTATTTGAAGGTGAAACCTTGTGGATGATTTGTGCAATTTTATCATTGTTTTAATCCAAATCATCAGTATGATTATGTATTGCTCAAAGCCATTCGATTTTTAGCAATAACAAACAAATCTAAAGTTCATGTTCTTTTTTTTTCTACCACAATTTGATTATATAATAGTTTTAGGAGACATGAATGTAGATTTGCTCAGCAAGAATAATCTACTGGGCAGCTGCTTTGACCCACTCAATTTTACTCAAGTTATAAATGAGCCAACACATATAGCAGCTTTCAGTTGTACATTAATTGATCCAATATTTGTTAGCAATAGTGCTATCATTGACAGGTTGTGGACGATGAATGCCGACACGCATTCAGATCATAGGCTTGTTTTCTGTGAATTTTCAATAGAGGTACTTGATCAGAGCAGATTTGTGTCATACCGTTACTTAAAAAAAAATGATATTCTTAGCTTCAAAACTAATAATAGGGTCTTTATTTGCATTTACATACATGGTGTGGAGAGAAGAGAAGTTTAGCTGAACAGTTACTCTGACACTTGACCACATATATATATTTGATGTTATATATAATACATACAACTTAATACTATTACTTATCACATGAATATTGAGGAAATTGAGTATTAAAGGAAAAATAACAAAAAATCAACAATTACAAGAGCTTATGCAACAGCAATTGCTTGAAGTGTTTACAGAAGCAGGACAAAGGTATGATTCTATAATGAGGACTGATAGAATTGTACAATTTATCTGCATTGTAGCTAAAACTAGGTTTGAATAAAACAGATGAGTGTGGAGGTATTATGATGTCGCTTACATTTTGTAACTGTCTTCTATGTAGTTCAAAAGAGAAGATTAGCATTTCTGGCGAATATTTAGGCTGACCCTTAATAACTTGATTTTAATAAACAAAAGAAAATGATTGCTCACCAGATCATCAAACTTTTAACAATTTAAGAAGAGGGTACTTGGAGGATATATGCTCAAACTTCCTTAAACTGTAGATGAAATGGACACAACTGTTTTGGGTTTTATTAGAATTATAACTAGCCAAAGCTTTTTCTCTTTCTTTGAAAATGAGTTTCAAACCGTACACTAGGCAAGGTGCAGCAGGTATGCTCACTCGGATTGTTTTAATAGTAGCATAGAGAGATAAGTTTCTCAGTGAAAAATTCTACTTTTTAATCAATGGAGCTCATAAAAAATATACCATCCAGGTGCGCGTAAGGACACAAACTTTTGTTTTCTAGTATTAACTAAAATTACTACATGCAACGATTTTGTGATCGCAACAGCTTTCAAACATGAGAGGATGGTCAACAGAAATAGGAACAAGTTGTGTGAAACAATATTTACTGAAAAAAGGCACAGTTATATTATGAGGATGAAGCATGTTGATATTAATGACTCCCAAAATAACAATAAAATTGAACTTACTTAAATAGAAGGGAATCATATCATCCAAAACACATGAAAAGTCATTTAAGTTACTAGGAGGTGGTCGATACAAATCACTATTTCATGTCTATTCAATGAGGTTTTAATCCATAGGTGTTCTAGACGCATGCATCATGATGAGAAAAGTCACTGAGAACTTGAGCTACAAATTTATTTTCAATATAAATACCCACACCACCACCTCGCGATCCTCTGTCATGCCTGAAAAAGTTATAATTATTATTTTCACTGTATCTGATGAAGAGTTCTGTTATCAGAAGCCAAGCTTCACTGACAGCAAATATATAATAATCATCAGCGCAAACCACAAAAGCTATTTGATCAAAGCCGGATAAAATCGGACGAACGCCATTTAATTCATCACCGTTAGTAGAGTTACGCATAATTAATATTCTGTTGAAGCTTATTCAGATATTAAAATATTTACCTGTAATCTAGGACATATTACAGTTTCAAAAAGTTATTGTTTTAATTGAGCGAGGCAGTGTAATTGACACTATAGAACTACCCCTTAAAAATCAAGATTTTTAAGTACTTGTATAATACAGTAAGTTGGATATAAGGTATACCAGTTAAGACAAAGTTCAATAGCATGCCTGCTATATCAAATACAAGCTTGTAAGTGGTTCTTGAAGATCAGATACAAAATTTAAAATTAGTATGAGCCATACAGGTTTTCCACCTCCCATTATTTTTTCCATATATTTCTCAATAATTGTAAGAAAAGGTATTGAATAATATGTTTGTGTTTTTGTTTGACAGTCCTTCAATGTGTTGTTCTCTCGTCACAAACAGAAATACGTTTATCTGAGGATGTGAAGTATTTGTTATGTATCTGGGATAGTTGTCTAAATTGGTATAGACACGTTGACACTGTTTGCAAGAAGCTGAATAGAACTTTTTATGCACTTTGAGCGGAAGAATAGCTAGTATTGACAAAGAAATTCTCAAAACTGCTTATAATACCGTGAGCTGTTCACTTTTGCAAGAGTATTCATTACACAAAAAAGAATTGTTTGAATCCTATTTAATGTAACCGCCAGAAAGTCTTGTAAACTAACATTTATGCTTATGCATGTATAATTGTATATGTATATTAAGTTGTATTGAGAATACTCCAAGATTATAGCGTTATTGGAAGACTTACCGATATTTAACTGCCTTTTCATGAGCTCCTACCAATGAATTCTGTAAGAAAACAAATTTAGGGCTACTTGTGAGAAGACAAATTCGCATTATTTGGTTTCCTCCTTATCGTGTCATGCCTCAGTTATAATATATCTCTTATCTTTCCAGTATACATCCTTGGAATGACTCTCTCATGTATGGCTCTGCTAAAGACAATGGCTACAATGATCCAGACAGTGATGACAGTGAAGATTCTAATGCAGAGAACAACTGGCGCAATGACTATCCAGATGAATCCGATATGGAATCCATAAATGAGGATGATATTGTAGAAGCAGTGAGCAAAATAGACTTAGGAAATGAACTATCTTCTGATGAGGGGGAGGAAGACCTGGTCTACAGCATTGAGAATGAAGATGTTTATAGGGAAGAAGTGGATGAGGAAGATGTGTATCGATATGGGGAAAGGTATGCAAGATTCAAGGCTGAGAACACAAAGTTTGTGGAAAGTACAGGAATTGATCACGATTTTTATTATGGTGATATAGATGAAAATGAGTACTATTATTGAGATTATTTCATTTTCAATCAGATTGTATATATCAATTTTTTTTCACAGTGTTTTAAGTTTAATATAGATTTTTAAAGTATTTGGTTTTGTTAGGATTCCAATCTATGTTAAATATCAAGTTACTGAGCAGCAGCAAAATTTTATTCCAGGTAGAGGTGATCCTATCAGTATAATACATTATTACTTGCCTTGTGTGGCATTTTCCACATACTTCATCAACATCAATGAACCAAGCCACTACACTGATGTTGGGCCCATCAAACACTGCAACTAAATGCAATTAGTTTTGAATTGTTCTGATTCAAGGGACAACGCCAATCTTGTTCCCCAGTCCATCTAAAGACGCATTCGTAGTTTCAGAAGGGATAAAAAATTAGAATGTACATTTACAAGGTACCTTCAACACCTCCACACAATTTGCCTTAATTATTTTATGTCCAAAATACATTTACTCTGATACCTGCAGGCATTTTGTAGAAGCATTCATTGAATGTGGGCGGTTGAAAGGAGTCAAGCGAGAATGGCCTCAAGACCGGATTATCGCCCGATGTATAAATACATAGTTTTTTGTGCTTCCACAATTTAAAGGCTCATGCAATTTATTCTGAGACTTTGGACTACTTCCTAGATTCTTAGGTGCGCATCCCCATACATGCGATCAGTACTCCAGCGATGGTCTGATCTAGGCCTTGTATCGTAGCAGCAGCTGTTCCAGAGAATACAATTTCCTGGAGCGGAAGAGAACCCTCCACTTCTGGGACGTCGACCTAGCGATGCCAACAACATGATCGTGTCATGACATGTTATTGTTGATGTTAATTCCTAGAAGCTTGGTGGAAGATGAGTCAGACCAACTATGACATACACTTCGCAGAATAACTGGAAAAACGCTATTGGACAGAGAGAGAAGAGAGAATATAAGAAGAACACGCATGGTAGAAAATGTTAATGAGTGGATACTAGGTAGAAAGAAGGAAATGGAACGAACACATCAATAGAATGGACGACAGAAGAATAGTCAGAATCGCATGCGACAAATCACCGTTAGGTCGCAGGAGTCCAGGGTGCCCTCGAAAACGATGGAGTGACAACTTGGCGATGTAATAGGAAGAATGACGACAAAAAAACAGGCGATTCGCCTATACTAAAAGGAAGAAGAAGAAGAATAAATTCCTTAATTTTAAATATATAATATTCAATTGAGGACCCCCGTAATGAAGCAGCGATAAAAAGTTGCGATAAGCTATTCCGCTCGCACACACTCGTAGTATGTGTGTTGCATTTATCGAATCTAGGCAATCTGAGCCCCGTCGGTCGCGCGAAGCCATGTGTGCATACGAGTACGTATGCGCCAGATAACTTCGTTTATTTATTATGGCCTTATGCAAATGATCTGGCCATATCTGGGCAAAAATGCACGAGTGGTTAGCGATAGCGGCGAGATACCAGCTAATATTTCGCGGCGACGCACGATAACGGTGCTGAACCGGCCGACGAAGCGGAAGAGCGCCGCGACGCTCACCGACTAAAAGGTGTTCGTATGTACCAACATTATCGGAGGTCTGAATAAATACAAATGTGGCATCTGAACGCTTTTGTCCATCTACACAACAATTAAATCAGCATTTACGATAATGCTGATGGGTTTTACATTGAACAAGTACACAGCATTTTCATTGCTGTTCATGAATACCAGGTTTGAATAAGAGTAGGTTTCGGTTGAAACAGCAGTATTTATTAATTTACGTTTCGACTTATTCCAACGCCACGTACAGGCACATTAGTTTTCTAAAAGTAACTATCAAAGCGTGATCTTTTTGCATAATAATATAAAATATATAACACATTAAAACATTTTTGATGCATATAGTGTGTGTGAAGCTTCTTCGTAGGAAGTAAAAGTGTGTGAAGTAAAAGCTATCATTACAATGATCATTGACAAATAGAACGATAGGGAGTATTCGTGTTACTATTTTCTGACTGTTCACCTTGTATATTTTTCTGTGTGTGAAGCACATATTATAATATGACCTACAAGGAAACCATTGCATGAGGGATGCAAATTAACTATAGATTTTTATGCTTACTTTGCATAAATATTTAAAAAAACATCTAAAATACGTTCGTATTATTTCGAAAAAGCGATTTTTCTAATCGATTGTCGTTTTCTTCACGCACATTATTACGCTCTCTATCACAATCTTAAGTGGAAAGCAACGAATTACTTGAAAAAACGCAACCAACATAATGAGAGACTCTTGAGAAAAATAATTTGCTGTGATCGTTAATTATTCAAATTTTTATGTAGCAATAGCTCTAATTTGGTGCCTCCCTTTGTATTAATTACCTCGTGTACGCATTTTAATAGTGAGTTATATGCCTTTTTATGAGCTTAATAAAAAGTGCGAAGTAACTTGTTACTTTGTTAATTACATTGATTTGGCAATGTATTCACCCACTTTTTTATAATGAATAGTGGATATGCGTTGTTATTATTCAAATCTGAAAGCAGGAAGAGAGTAGGAAATAAGTAGTGCTTTTGAGAAAGGTGATTAGCTTTAGTATCACATTCACAATTCCTTGACATTTTGAATTTTCAGAATCGATTTTTCTGTATTATGTCCAGTATATTAACCCTATTTATTTAATACAATATCCGCCAGAAGACCGAATCGGATACATCGACAATATTCATTAAAGAGCTATGGATTTTTTATCACTTCTAGGTTTTCTAATAATTTATTTCAGGAGGCACAGACAACTTGAATTACTAAAATCTCTTATACTTGCTTTTTAAATTAGATGTCTTACTTGTAGGATTATTTTTCATGATCAATACCTGAGATGTGTGACGGTTGAAGGTCAGTGTTACTGGAATCAAACGTAATGATAGAAATAAATAATTTATTGTCACCAAGAAGGGTAATCACTGTAAATAACCTTAGATAGGTGTTTTTAACACCTCACAGCTATGTTTAGTGATAACATGAATCCGCTCGTACATAAACCTATGCCGAAATTGCAGTACTCTTATCTTAAACAGGAAGTAGTAATGAAAAAGCCTATATTTATACATTGAACATAAAAACTAATTACAATAAAAACACTTTGGCATATTATATTAATCGTATTTCTACACAGAACTTAAAGTCGAACAACTCATAAAACTTTAACTTTATACAAAACAAAACCTAGACAATGTACACGAATGGAATTGTATGTATAACATGTATTGCATCTTTTATAGATTGCAACGATTTATTGATCTAGATTATCAACAATTAACAAGATATAATAATGCCTTAACACTTATGGAGCTAAATATTGTGAGATTACAGTCTCGAAAGGAAATTCGAAATAAATATTTGATTACAATTTATTCAAAATCACAAGTAAATAGTACTAGACTAATGTAGGAGGTGAATTTTCAGAGCACTAAAAACGTAGTTACTCGAGTGCCTTTTTAGTGGTATTCAGGAGCGATATAACATAGCTATCAAAATAATCCCGCAGACATAATTAGTGTATATGGTCCTTTAAAAGTGAGATATATTCGTAAATAAGTTCAAATGTAACATTATCATGTAACTCCTGATGATTTGCATGATATTCCTGTTTTAGTAGCTGCTAAATTGTAAAGTGTCATAACGAAAAAAAACCTTTTCATTCTTCAGAGCACCTATACATGTCATTGCGATATTTATAAGCATATTAATTGCAACACAAATTACATATTATATATTGATCTTGCATGATAGCGAAACTTACACCATGCAACTGAGCAGTAGCAGCGATCACGTTCCTGGAACTGGCAATCAAAACAGAAGTTACGCCAACGATCAAATAAATTTAAAGTGAAAGTTCTAGAGAATGCAAAAAATTAGACATCAGCGGGTTTTGAATCCGTCAACAGCGTTTTTATAAATGTTGTAAACATTGACACCATTTCACCTTTCTTTGCAAACAGGTCTTTAGAGGGAACTGTTAAATACCCCTTCTAGCGGCAATCGTTGACCGTTGGAACGGGTAGATTTTTAGATAGCTATTTTTGCACTTTAGCTGAAAGGGTTATCTTCTTTGCTTGGTCGTTGTCCCACGAAAATTCAATTGAACAACTCTGTAGTTTTCTTTCACTCACGGTAGCTTTGCGAAGGGTACCTACTCAGAAGGCAAAGTCCACCTGATCCAATAGTCATTGATTGCATCTGGATCTGGTATTTGGCACTTGAGATCTTATTTCTCTAAAAGCGTGTTTGCAAATAATTATGACATGTTAACCTGGCTGTAATTATAAATATGCTGTTGCAGCAATCACGGACCAAGTCTTCAAACTGTTCATTTAAACTTTTTACTTTTTGCGGATGAGAATTCTTTCGAACAAAAGTGGCAATCGAGTTTACTGTAATTTAGAGTGCCTAAGAATTAATCGAGTGGAACATTATCGCTTGCCTTAACACTTTTGCTCTTCCAAAACATAATTTGTTGCGAAAGAATTTGTGTTAAGACATCATCTCTACTATTCGTATACGCTTAAACTGGCCCATTTTTACCACAGTGATGTAAAGATTATTATAATGACATTAATCGTAGCTGTAAGATTTTTCTGTAATCTAACGTCTTTTCGACGAAAACAATGGATGCCACTATAACATCGTACTGAGTTTCGTGGTATTTTGTTCCGAAGTATATTTTTTAAGATGGATTTCGCAATTTAATTCTGACTAGAAAAATATAATAAGTAGATCAACTCAGTACTTATCAGCATACATGTTTATTTATAGTGGCTGGCCGTACTGTTGGCTGAGATATCATTGATAAAAATTTTGTATACCATAGTTGAATTTCTGCGCTCAATTTAGTACCATTGAGCTCATGTTTTCTCATTATTGATTATAATAGGAATGTAACAATTTGAATTAGATCTTGAAATGATAATTGCTCGAATAATCAATTGTTTCCGAAAATCCCCCAAGGAATTTTTCTGGTTATGTCACTAAAGCGATGCTTGTTCAAATAGTCATATGTGCTATTTTCAAAAAGAGAACAATACCCGCGTGACTGTTTTCTGCTTTATTAGAATGGTATCAAGAAAAATTTTGTCAAAAGAAAAGTCAATAAATTATTCAGGTTTCATTGTTTTGAGATAACGAATTCCTGGGAAATTTTGTGGGACCAATTCTGATTTAATATACAATTCCATAACCAGGTTAAAAATTTATCTTACAACACTTTGGAACAAAGCTACACAAGACTCTAAGATCACTTCGTCCCACTTGTAAATATCTGTGCTAAGGTTCTAAACAACTATAGCACCGAAGCCTCAGTAGGTCTAGAAGTGGGGTTGTTGTTATTGTTCGCAGTTGATGCCGTTATTTCACCAGCGTGACTCGAACAGTAAAACTTTTTATGCGCTAGGAACGTCTTGTAATAGTTAAAAGAGATGTCACATGACTTGCAGTACTTGGTGCCTGGTTTCGCTGCCTCTTGGAGCACATCTTCTTCGGGGGTTTTGCTTTTGGGTCTGGTTGATGGCTCTAGAGGTTCCTCTTTTACCAGCGGCTCGTCACCTTGCGCTATGATCACTTCGGGCTCGATGGCCTCTTTCTTGATGTACAGCTCTTCATCTTCATCCAGCGCTGTCATGGACTTGGTCTTGTCATCGGAGCCGTTCAATGGAGATTCTTCAGAGGACGTAGCCTCGTGAACAAGCTTCACATGGCTCATTACGGTTGCTTTGTGCACGGAGCTGTACGAGCAATGAGAGCAGTGGTGCAATTCTTGACTTGGCTCGATAAGAGAGGCGGGTGAAACCGCCCTGTCATCATGAAGCAGTTGCGGTCGTACCACGCTCACCTCCACACCTTTGTCTTCAATGATGTACGCGATGTACTTTTCCTCTTGCAGATCTGGAGAACGCTTGTCGAAGTGCATCCTGATATGTGTCCGCATGCCTCTCAGCGTGTTACCTTTATATCTGCAGATGGTGCACCTGAAACAAAAGTTCTATAGTTTGAGATTGGTTTAAACCGAGTATATACTAAAGTTCATATACATATCTGTCGCTTGGCATTTAGGATTCTGAGGATGTCAATTCGACTGAAAATTTTGATCTCACGTCTTTTTCAATTAATTGTATATTTTTGTAATATTGCAAATTAATTAATTAATCAAAAGTGGAAAGCACATTCCAATTTGAAAGTAACGCGAAATAATCTGAAAAAGGGTCAAGCTTCAATGATATGGGATTCTGTTAGTAATTTTTTGTGCACTTTTATTCATGTAATGTTAATCATGATTATTATTTGATGTAAACAAAATTGCTGAAAATGCATATTCTGTTTTCAACTGCCCGAAAATTGAATCCGAAAAATATCAGTAGAATGAAGATTATTTATTTATTATTTTTATTTCGACAAGTTTGGCCGCAATGAGTAATAACTTCTTTCACTGGTTTGCATATAACGGCTACAAAAACTAAATTACATTTGAAAAATGGACCTCTACAAGATTTTTTTGACAATTACCTAAATTAGTGAGGAACTTGTGAGGTATATAAAGATGTAACAGCGGTTACTGAACACACATTTCCATTGCCTATGGCGTGGCGTCTAGAAATGAAGTCAAGTAGATTGACTCGGTATTTCCGCGCTTTGGAATATTCTTCTACATAATGAAACCATAATTATTCGCCCTTTATATCCTTTAGTCGGCAGCTATAGAAATATTTCCAAATCTTAACATGGAAAATAGGTAAATAATAGTTACGTTCTAGCGCCGGTAGAGTGTGATTGGTTTTTGTAGCGGCGCAGTATTTATTTTTTATATAATACATTATTATTGAATGAAATAAATTCTCGAGGTGGATCCCCTTGTCGGTCGCTCAAGGGTTAATTTGGCCCTGAGTAGTCGTATCTGGAATTTGCATTTTTGTTAGTCTGTGTTCGATCAAAATACGGGTAAAAGTAAACATAAAATTTACATCTGATTCACTCAATTTTTTTAGGTGAGATATGATATGCAATTGCTTTTCGCATGAATTCACGACAGTACTTTATTAATATTTGGTACTGATGTAGGAGTATGGATGCCCATGTTAATGTTCGTCATGGCTATGTGACATGGAAAAAATCGCAGCATTTGCCGAAATACGGTAGCTAAAAAGGCGTTTGTTTTAAAGATAACAGATCCATGAAACTTTAATCATCAGTAGGTCTCTTACCTATACGCCTTGACGCCGGTGTGAGAGTCCAGATGCCTTTGAGCAGCGCTAGCGGTGGGGCTGATGACGTCACAGCATGGACACTTCCACCCTGCCAGCGCCGTAAGTGGCGTACATTGATGGCCGGGCTCGGCGACGGCACGACACTTGCTGCACTTCCTCACATCCAGCTCTCCCCTCTTCAGGCAATAGTATGCTTGGTGAGCGTTCAGGTTGTCCAAAGACGTGAACTTGATGCCGCAAGCCAGGCAGATGAGCTGTTGGTACTGTGCTGCCGGACTAGTGGTTCCGGTACTTGTTGGACTTACGGGTGGACTTCCCGATGTCTTTGGACTCCCTTCTTCATTTTGAGTCCGCGCGGAGCAGTAATGTTTCTTGTGGATCACATAATTTTCATGTTTGCAGAAGACGATGTTGCAGTCTTTGCATTTCGAGACGCCTTGTTTCACGAGGACCTGCAAATCCAAATTATTATTAATCCAAATTAGAGAATGAGAATTTTAGATTGGTATGTATTCTACGTCAATGTGAGAGATATCAATTTGGAGCATCACCTATTATAAATAATTAAATGGTGGATGGTTACTAGACCAAATGCTTTTGAAGTGTATCATATTTCATTCAAATTTAGATCGCTATATTTTACGATGTTGTTGTTGCGTGCCTAGTAATTTATGAATAAGAAATTCTAGTCCATGGTTTTTTTTATAACGGGCCGTTTAATTATGTTCGTATAATTATCAGCCACTAAATTGAAGCAAAGAGACCATAGGATATATTTATCCTTGAACATGCATATATTAATTATATGATGAAAGTTTCTGGTAATCATATATCCATTCCTAAACCACCCTAAGAAGTATTTTATTCAACTCAGAAAAGTTAAGGCATTTGTTACATGTTGATGTTTAGGGTATAATATGCCGCCATAACAAACCTGAGGTATGACCGGAGCTGATGGTATCATAGGGACCTCGCTTAGCCTCATCTGGACCTCTGGAGTAAATAATGGTAGAGAGCCTCTCATCAACAGCGGGGTGAGCGATGCAGGGATGTCAAACTGTGGTAAACTGTTTGATTCGGGACTTATTCTGGACTTTTCGAGACTCGATTTTGGCGTAGACCTGGACCTTTTCGGACTGATACTCCTTGATATCTCTTCGAGCTTTCTTTTGGGTGACAGTGATTTGCCAGACTGAGGCGTGGTCGACGGTGAGTTGTGAAGCGAAGGAGTGCATTCGATCTTCTCGGGAGATGGCGATCGGTTCATATTCTCTTTCTCGTGTTCATTACCTAGATCAACAACCAGATTAATCAAATCATCAAGTACAAAATGCTCGCACTACAGAACCCGCAAACAAATAATAGGATCACGTAAAAGAATTTTTAGTCTGCGTTTGTTTTGGAACACGCCTGAAAGCATGTCTTGAATAATTCGGAACAGTATCATCTATAACTTTACACTTCGGTAATTCTCCGTGTTAGACATGATTGTTTACAAGTTGGTCTTCTCTAATTTTGCAAAAAATGATTTGTTTGCAATAGCTGTGTATAATTCTGGTATACATACATCCGAAATATGAAAATTAGTTTTCTTTGCATTTCCTATGTTTCGAACAAATTTGAATTATTAATTTTTTTCACAGTCGTGCGGTATATAATGTCTAATAAATTTTTTTAAAGGGGCTAATTTGTTTTGCTACTGTTTTAGCAACTACTCTGAATGATTACGGTATGTTAACTATATTTGATACTGGATCCTTTGGTGCAGAAACCACAAATATTACAGTGTTACCACTCGCCAAACCATGTCGTCCACCGCCATTATATTTTGTTCACAAGTATTTGAAAATTTGTTCATTTACCTAGATCAATAACTAGATCGTTGGGTTCTGGAGACTTTCTGATGCTCAGATCTAGGGGCGCAGAGGACGTCTCTCGTATCACAGAGGTCTCCTTAGGTTTATTGACGGCCTTGAGTACCTCAGGTGGTTGACTTTGTGCGTTGACGTTCAGAGCAGAGGTCATCGGTTGCAGAGTCCCATTGGGTAAAAGGAAGCACGGCGTGTCCGGATTGGGTAGCCCCGTCACCGTCGAGAGAGTGGGCAGTACGCTGGCGCTCCTGAACAGCGAGTATGGCACTATAATGATGGGGTTGGTGGGTAGGGCCAGGAAGGGCTGCTGCGTGGGAGGCAGCTGAGCGCTAGGCGACGGAGGCGTCCTGCAGGTGGTATCCACCGGGGAGGTGGGGGAAGATCCGGAGGTACAGCTTGATGTTGTTTTCGCCGGCACTTGTGGTGGCTTCACCTAGAATCAGAAGGTGATAAAGTAACAGTCCAATAAATATAGTTTTGGTTGTCAAAAATTAAGCAACAATTTTTGAGGCGCCTTTTCCGGTTGGCAAAATTGTACATAAATGTTCCAAAAATACGCATTAGCATTTTTGTCGATCGCTTTCAAAGTTTTGTCAACATGTAGATTATTTTATACTTAATTTTAACTACATTATTAACTAGATTTTTGAGGACTTCCTGAACTATTATATGCAGAATTTGACAAACGGTTTCTGGTAGATCATTTCTACCTTATATCTGACTAATTTATGTGGACCGAGAAATCAATTTTTGTAATACTGTGATTGTTTTTTGCTTTAACATGCTGATAAATAAGACAACCACAACAAAGAATTTCGTGCTCACTCACCGACACTGGAAGTAAATGGCATTTACTATTTTGAGGACAATATTAATGCAAAAAATATCAAAATTTAGAAATAATCATGATGAAATTATTCATCTTACTGGAAATGAAACCTTTTTAGCAGAATAATTATTACAAATTTACTTTATTTATATGCATATGTACGTTCATTTGGGCCTGACTTTTTATCTGCTCCTCTACCTTTTTTTATGTCCTAGATTTTCCAGATTTATTATTATTCTATATTCCCAACATTTTGTGATAATCCTTTTCTTGAGTAATCAAATTGCAGCTGACAAACCGATAACCCAATGTATTCCATATCATAAGACGTCTAAAATCTGATGTGATAAATTAACTATATTCGCATGAACGAAATTTCCCCATTATTTACGAATCAGAAAGTGTCGAATGTTTTCGAAGAAATAGCTCACCATGTGCCTGGAGTTGCAGTAGTGCATTTTGTGAGCCCTGTATGTCTTCTGCGAGCTGAACCTGATGTCGCACTCTGCACAGTACCGATCCTGGTTGTCCGCTGCCGATTCTCCGTTCGGTATCACTCCGACGGAAATGTTCAAAGGACTAGGACTTGGAGATACTGCGTGCATCCGCATATGCCTTTAACAATTTAGATACAGCCTCATTCAATTATAATGAGTTACAACAGTTACAGTAAATGAGAACTGAACATGATAAATTGTATAGGTGACAAAATTATTAGTAGATCAAATATGGAAATAAAACGTCTACTATACCAAACTAATTATAAGAAAAGCATTTTCTATGTAACTAGTGTCTTTTAATACAACCCAGATCAGGCTCAAGTGCTATTGATTTTCTTTATGTTATGTTGAGTATAGATGATACCACGACAGTGCTTTCAGTGTTGTCTCGAAGACAATGCTACTTGCTATGTAGTCACTTTACATAGGACGATTAGAGGCACATGATAACATATTATAATACGATAGGCGGGCGAACTGAAAGCGCCTACCAATTAGATAGATGAAAACCTTAACTATATACGACGGTCACGCTGAAAGTTTTTAGATACCGAAAAACTACAAGGTTTTTAAAAAAAACTTCATTCTGTTTTTTCAACATATTCTCCTCCTACCTCAAAACATTTACGCATTCGGTAAAACCACTTGTCAAATTCTTGTGACCAACGTTCTTTTGAAAGGTTGCTAATTTCCGCCTCAAATGCAGCGATTGCCTCTTAATTGGTGAAAAAATGGCGACCTCGTAACTTTTCTTTTTAGGGAATAAGAAGTCGCACGGAGCTAGGTCCGGAGAATAAGGTGGGTGAGGTAACAGTTTAACACCCTGTTCAGCAAAAAAATCGAGTGTTCTAGCGGCGTTGTGGGCGGGTGCGTTGTCATGGTGCCATTGAATACGCCGCAGACCAGTCCTTGGACGGCTCTTGTAGAGTTCTTGGAAGACTACAGGAACACATTTGGTTATATATTATTAAGAAGTAACTGTCCTTTGATTTTCCAAGGCTACCGTTGTAATGTATCCACTTTAAAAAAAAGATGCGACCATTTTCTTTCCAACACTCTTGGAACGACGAATTTTCGTTGGAGGCTGCTCACTTTCAAAGCACCAAACTAATGACTGCTGTTTAGTTTCGGGATTATAATGATATAACCATGTTTCATCTCCGATTACGATATTAAAAGTGTTTTTACTGTGCTTATTATCAAATTTTTCAAGTATAAACTTAGCACAATCAATTGTTGCTTTTTGCTCATTGGTCAACAAATGTGGCACCCATCTGGAACACCGCTTCCTTAGGCGAAGGTGATCCTGAATGATTGTTCGGACCGCTACCGATTCAATCCCCAGAGAAGCCTCAATCTCGGTGTAGGTTATATGTCGATCTTATTTTACCATATTTTGCACAGCCTCTACAGTTTCCGGAGTAACAGCAGTTGACGATCGACCTGTGCGAGGTTGATCATCGAGTGAGACCCGGTCCTCAGCAAATCAATTGAAAACTGTAGCCCTAGAAGAGGCAGAGTCGCCAAAGCAACTCACTAAACTTTCGTGACATTCCGCTTGTTTTAGTCCCTTTTCAAAATCGCAACTACCATTCCATTTTCCCGTTAAAATTCGGCCAACATTTAGATGCATTCGAGACCGTTGCAAGACAACTACTGAACGATTCAAACGCTGCCTTCGCGTGTAAGCACTTACAAATTTAGACAAAATAGCTGCGTGCTCAAACTTGTATAGATTAGGAATATCTAAAGACTTTCAGCGTGACCCTCGTACACGGTGCGTATCGAAAACAGCGGAGATTTGTGACTGCTCCAAATAAACATATTTTTAAGTATCCCTATTGTATGGTACACCTGAATTTTTTTATATTGAAATCTCATTGCTTGTGGTGGTATAAAAGGTGAAAATATTTTGTATAACTAGAACAAATCAGAAAAACAATCTGGTCGTAGCGCAAAATTCCAGGCCACAAATCTGCCTATCCTGGTCGTCACCTTAAGCCATTAGGCCACACTAACGTGGTAGCACATGCTTTCAAGAGGGATATGTCAGATTCGCTCCATCACCAAAATCTTTCTTTCGAATTTCTAATCATGAACCGCCTCTAGGTCCGACATCAGTGGCAAGTTAGACAAGTGGCAAGACCTGATAATTGTTATTTTAGATGACGTACCTGTTTAAGCTAACTTTCTTGTCTGCGCTGTAAGAGCACTGTGAGCACGTATACTGTTTTCCTGTTCGAATGTTCTTCGAAGACGGCTCTGGAAGGTCGGCGTCTGATTGGCTGCCACTGGGTTCAGCTCCAGTGGATTTGGAGTCCTCGTCGTTGGTTGGTTTATTAGCTCTGTGTGAGCAGTAGTAGGTTTGATGGGCCTCTAAGGTACTCAAAGATGAGAATCTGAAAATAATTTTCCATATAAAGGTGTAAAAGTCCTACAACAGCTTTTAGAGCAGTGGTGATTGCTTTTGTAACATGGAAATCCGGATTGTTTGGATGTTAAATATGTCTAGACTACAGTTTCTTACAATTTATTTCATCCAGGTATAAATATTGTGAATATACTATTTTCATGCAACCCTTTCTTGTTTGATTATTGCTATTCTAAATTTTAAATTGCTGGAATCTTGGTTAGACATCTAGTAAAGTAACTGATATTATTTTTAGTAAAACTCGACGAGATGTTACCATTGTTGAACCTAATTCGGACACTGCCGCCAACAAAAACCAGTAAAATATTTTACACCGGATTATATTAGCTTTCGTAAGAGGGACTGAAATCATAAATAAAAAATATGAAGAAAAGAATTGAGTAATTTGTTCAAATTCAGCCGGTTTTGAGCGTATGATGCAGGCCAAGGATAATGACAAAAATGTAGACAAATAAGTATAACAGCTGCATCTCTCCTGATATTGTTTAGTACCAAAGTAGAAAGGTGATATAAAAAGATAGATACTTTGTAAAAATTTTCCACTGGGAACAGAAGGAAACTGTCACGAACCTGATCCCACACGGCTGGCATTGAAACAGCGGCACAGCCGGCTGCCTCGGTTCCACAGAGTCCGTCTGCCTGGCAGGCGCAGCAGCTTCCACAGCCGGAGGTATCAACGAAGGTAGGAAAAAGGCTCGAGACGCTAACGCTGATTGGATTGCAGGTGGCAATGATGCCAGATATTCGGCAGGGGATTGATTGGGTTCTAACTCCGTCTTTAGTACACCGAACTGGGGCAGTAGAGCGGGGTCGGTGGCCAAATTAGCCTTCAGCCGTATCTTGGGCGTCGTTTCCTCGGGTTCACCCTTTGGAGGTGTCTTGGGCTCTACCTCCACCGCTTCCGGGCTTTTTGGTTCCTTCGGCGACGTGGCTGTTCGATCCTCGGTCCAGTCTTCCACCTCCCCTGAAACAATAAAATTAAGCGTTACCTTCATTGTTCACTATATTCAGCATTTTTAATAATAGTTGTCTAGGATTGGTAGTACTGAATATGCTGTTTACACAGTATCAAACTATACAATATTTAGACAACGAAAAAGTCCCTCATTCTTCAGCGACATAGTGGATTAGTCTTTGGTCCAGCGTTGCGTCTCCTCAGCAACGAAGGAATGCAAATGTTAGAACATGGCGGCGTGTACCAAGAAACACGAGCTCAGATAGGATCTGAACGAGCGGATGATACTGGCAGGTGATAAGTAATAAAATAGTGGTCGAGGATCGTAAGTTATAGCCGGGCGAGAGTGCGGGATTGGCAGGGTCGTACCTAATAGACGTTCGACTTTGCTAGATATTACTTTTGTAGGGTAATGTATATTCCAAATACGCGGATAGGCATATATATCTTAGAATAAACATATAGGTTCACTAAGGTAATCTCTCATTTTTTCAAATTACATTATTGAAAATTTCACTTGGATCATAATGGGTGGTGCGTACTTGATAAAAAAATCGTTGAGTAAAATTGGTTCCAAATTGAAGGTGTAACGTCACACGCGTACTTTATAAAAAGAATAAATCGCTCCTCTTAGATGAAAACTATAATAGCAATAAAGAAAAGTCACGACTACATGAGGCTAATTATTTCTCACATTAGTCATATGACTTTATTCAAATCTTCAACCAAAAAAAAACTTTAAAGAAAGTTCATTATTACTATTTTTGGACTACCATTCTGTATTACTATCCAATGTGAATAATCTTGAAGAAAATGAATTGTCTTGAAATTTGACTTTTTCTTGTTTTATTGAAAATCATCCAGAAATATGTAGGTGTCGAAACGTTGGATATACTTCATTTTCCATAGTAATTTTAACAAAAATATCGTCACAAGTACAATTTTCATTCATATTACGGCTTGCATTTGGTATTCGTCAGCCACAATCCATCCAGAAATATTTGAAACGAAGGAAATGGTCAAAACGTGAACTAAACGCTTGACATACTTAATTTTCCATAGTAATTTTGACAAAATTGTCGTCACAAGTAGGTACATTTTCAGAACCATTAGAGTGTTTGAATTTGGTCTTCTTACAAGCACAAGACAAAAGTGCGACAAAAGCTTTTTATTTATGTATGCTCATTTCGGTCACCGTTAATCAAAACAGTGGAACAAAACTATAATCTGAAAATTCCATCACTTATGCAGTATTGTATCGGAAAACGTGAGAGATAAAATCAACTGAGCATCTCGATGAATGAATGAATGAATATAAAGAGGCATTCCGATGTGGACCATCGGTGCATAGGTCACCGCCGGGCCCTTTTCCGCTTCTATCAGCTCTAGTTTCCAAGCCCTTTTCGCAAAGTTAAGTATGGCCTTGGGTCCTGCCCATCTTATATCCCCTGGTTTCAGAATCATTGACCCCAGTATGGCCTACCTGTGGTGTCCGAGGGCTTCACAGCGGCATAGTATGTGTGCCGAGGACTCCTCCTCATCGCCACAGCCACAGAGAGCAGTCCCACCAGCAACCTAAGATGACTCCTATCAAGAGGGAGGCAAAATCGTCCCTCTTTGGCTACAGGCCCTGTAATGAATTCCCGTGCCTGAGATGCTATTCCACCTCAAAGAGTGTTGAATTTGTCCGTAGCTTTTCTAATTCTGCCAGCGGCCAACCCTACAGCCGGTTCCGGACCCAAAAGATTTCCTTTTGATCCTGCCTTCGCCAAAGTGTCCGCCATAATGTTTCCTCGAACCTCAGAATGTTCAGGGACCCACATTAGTGACACCCTGTGTCTCTCTGCGATCTCGTCAAGAGCTTTCCTACACTCTGAGACCAGCCCTGATACTATCCTGCAGGCACTTACTGCCTTGATTGCTGCTTGAGTATCTCGATTATAAAGTTGTAACATTTCCAATACGTGTCAGTGATTCGACTAGGATGGACTGGAATCTAGAAGCGGACAGGACGTCTGTGGCAAGTACAAATGCATCGTCCCGATAAGAGTACATGGGTCGCGCACGTCGTCGCTCCAGCAGCTCTAATGAAGCAGTCTATCAGCACGGGCTGACGCACAGACCTAGCTCGAAGAAGGATGCTTCTTGTTGTTCCGAGTGCAATACGACCAGCGAACCATCATTGCCGATCGAGAATCGCGACGGTACCGGCCCACAACCCACCTTGAGAACTCAAATAGATAGGAGAGACACAAGTTGGTTGGCTTAAGGAGTAGATAGACTCATCACAAATGCAACTTTTCATTGACTGAATCTCATAGTTAGATTTTCTTGGTATCATGAGTTTGAAATAGAAACATCAGATGAGAAAATCGGGATTTTTTCCAAAGTACTATTTTGAGCGGGAATGTTTAAGGAACAAAAATGTGTGTGTTTCACAGTTGTATTCAATTCTGTGTAAACTTTCATATATACCGGTAATAAATTTGAGTAATGTGCATTTACACATTATTCTACTTATTTTACATTGCAGGATAATATAAAATGACCTAGTTTGGTTGTGTATGCTCCATGGAAAGATCTAGTCACTGTTCTGCATACCCGCAGATCCAGCAAAAGCTTTTATCCAGGTTTCCATTTTCAAATCCCACAAGCGAGGTATTGCGTTGCTACCTTGGAATTACACTGGGGCTTGATTTTATCTCATTAGACAAATAGCTTGATGGTTCTTGTATGGCAATGCATTTTTTTTGATTTATAAACAATTCAAATGCATCATCTGTATTCTAGTCCTTCATAATGGTTCATACTATTTTATTTTGAAAACAAAACTGTTACCCTGGAAACAATATTAATCTCATTATATCATATTTCCAAAAGCTTTAGTGGAAACTGTAAAGGTGGTATTAACTCTCCGTTCACCGCTAGCCACTGTTTCGATGATCACATTTCCTTTCTTAGAAATTAGCAATTGGATTTTCTTCTCTACCGTGGAAAACTAGTCACATCTACATTGATTATCCTTGCTGTTTTTATGTTGTACTCATCGACTGCTTTTGCGAGAGAATTATCTTTAAAAAAACTGATATCTCTAATCTAGAATATGTTAAAGTGTTTGAATGTCTTTACATTACATTATAAAACCATATCTCACCGGCCGTTCGCATCTCTTTATTAAATTTATGAGATACGAAATTCAGTCAGTCTGGCGGGGGTCTGACAGCTTGTGCTATTTATTCCTATCCTTCCAGTCATCTTCTTCGTTGGCTCGATCTCTCATGTTTTTCCTAATTCCTTATATCCATTGTGTTGTCGGTCTTCCTCTCCTTCTCCTGTTATGTGGTGTGTACTTCAATGCTTTCTTTGGCCATCTTGTCTCCTCCATTCTCATTACATGTCCGTACCATAATAATTGCTTTGACTCTACCCACTCTGCTGTTCTTACTATGCGCCTGGTCTTCCTTCTTATATCTTCGTTTCTGACGTGTTGTAGTCTAGAAATATTGCAAGATCTCCTCAAGAAATCCATTTCTACCGTTTCTATCATCTTTTTTTCCTATCTCTGTGAGTTGCCAGCATTCACGACCATAAGTTAAAATAGGCTCTACAATAGTTTTGTAGATTGTCATTTTTGTTGGGCGTTTTATTTTGTTTGACCAGAGTAATGAGTTTAATAATCGGATCGCCCTTTTTCCTTGTAAACTATTTTCAATATCTTTTCTTGATGTTCCGTCTGTCAAAATAACGCTTCCCAGATATTTGAAATGATTACATTTTTTCAGTTTGTGTAAGTGTAGATCTGGGTCTTCTACTTGTTTGTCTCATACTTTCAAATACTCCGTTTTATCTATGTTAACAGACAGACCCCATCCTCATATTCCTATTTTAAATTTCTGAACATATAATCTTCATCGTGTTCGTCACTCGCTATAATTACTTGGTCATCAGCGAATAGGAGGGTTGTTAAGCACCGCTCATCCATCTGGATTCCAATTCCTGCTGTTTTTCTTTTCCAGTTATAGATGGCTTCTTGAATGTATACTTTAAACAAGGTGGGTGATAAACTGCATCCCTGTTTAAGCCCCTTTGTTGTACAGAATGTTTCTGAACGGGTATTTCCCATTCGCACCAAGCTCCTCGCATCCTTATATATCTTCCATGTGGCCCGGACATAGGTTTTACTCAGGCCAGACCTCGTCAGTAGTTTTTCCAAGGGTACTGTGTCATAGGCCTTCTCTAGATATGAAATTGCTTTCTGCAAAAGCAAGACCAATTTTCGTACGGCACGGGTAAAAAGCATTCCTTTATTTTCAAAATTAGATTTTCTAGATTCTGCTAAACCGTCTATTCAACCGCCTAGCCCTAGCGATTTGGTTCGTTCCTTTGCCTTATGTCCTTATTTGTACCTGGTAACCAAGGATTGAAAGTTACATTGGAACTTTGAATCGTTTTTCAAATTTTCCATTTTTATATTTTCCTATCGTTGTTTTCATATCTTGCTGTGACCATTGACAGTATTTGATATCCTTGCAAGGCATCACTGAAAAATAACACATGACTTTATAAATTGCACTGGTACGATTTAGTAGAAGAAGTTTTGGCACAACCGATATAACTGAAAAAACATTGTTATGATCAACCAGAATCCGATCACTAGGGCACAAAAGCTCAATTGTATAGTACTGCGTAAACACAAATTTGAGCTTTGATATATGTAGTTATGCCTCTTTGAACTGCCTGCTTTGCTTGTTGGTCTGCTAATTCGTTCCCTCCGTCAGTGCGTTAAGCGAGTCGGTTACTATAATCCATTTTTGCTTTTCTCTTCCTTCTACATGTTTCAAGGCCTCTATAATGGCATGTTGTTCTGCGGAGAGTATTGTTGCTACCTCTGGAAGTCTCATATTTAAGGTATTCGGGGGTGTTATGGCTGCTGCTCCCGTTTTGCCATTGATTTTGGTTGCATCTGTATAGATTATATCGTGGTCAATATATCTACTAATGATATCACTGAACTTCTGTATAATCAGGTGGTTTGGAGTATTGTATTTACTAAATTGTACTAGTTCTGTGTTGATAGTAGGAGGGTGGAGAGACCAGGGTGGAGTAGTAGTAGTTATTGAAGTGTGAAGGAGAGGGATATTGCTGACCTGGATTGAATCTAAGTAGGAACGTGCTCTATGATGGAATTATCTTCCTTGTTGAGTATTTCTATCGTCGCCTTGGATTGCCGCATTCAGGAGCTTATGAGCGGGTGCTGTTATGTTGGAAATAATCTTTGTCGCATGAGACTTAAAACTTGCCTTATTAGAGATAGGCAAAAAAGCAGCTATTCAGTTGTATTCAACAATACTAACCAAACACATATAATTTTTCTCATATTAATGACACTTAAAAGAAGCGTAGGCTACAGTAACACTGTAGAAAAAGTTAAAAATTGTAGTACATGGCAAACAAAACATCAATTACTGAATGAATATTGTAACAATTCATTTCGTTCAGAAATGTTACAAAGAAGTTGTTCAAGGACGAATTTGAAGATAAAGTATTTTTTTTTTGGAAATCACGCACTACAACAAAACTATTCAAGCATAAAACTCTTTTTCAATCCCAAATCCCGATGCTTCTCAAAAAACGAAAATGTAGAAGCAGAAGAAGAAGATATACTTCACATCCCACGCACGTTCTGTTCAGTAGAGATTAGCAGGAACCGGCGTGTTCGAACACGTTTGGTAGAGATCGACCGATGCATGTGTCGGTGTTTGTTGTATCTTTCATCTGCCCAGTCGCGTCGATGCTTCGTTCCTCACTTACCGTTCAAATCTCAGATTTCGCGGAACGTTGCATAGTGGTTCAACTCAACGAATTCGGATTCGGACTACGTTGAACATTTGAAGTCAACGTATGTGATGAAAGAATTCTAGCTGTGTTATACCCGAGTCATGACCATATCAAAGCATAATCTATTGTCATCATAAAGGCTCAAACTGTAACCTATTTTGAATTCGTCATAAAACCAAAATTCTCTTAAATGCTATATTTCATGGAAAACCTCACATTTTAATCAAAATTTCAAGATTATAACTAATCTGATACATTTGTTTATCAAACCTAGTTTTAGCTGGCGAACCCTAGGTGTAATTGCAATTCGGGCTTAACCGTTAATATATTAGTTATTTTAAGGCCGTATAGGTGCTTTCACCAAAATTACAGTATAGACAGCAATTTTAGTAAACACGCCCACCAAAATTTCCAAAATAGAGGTGACACGGCGGTATCGCACACCCACCATAATTATAACTACTTGCCTGGTTGTTGCAACAAATACCAGTTTTGCCAAATAGCCGAATATTCGATGCATGTATTCTAGCGGATACAAAATATTCGGCAAATATTCACCTGAGCAGTATAAAATATTCTGGGTGACAAATGAGATGGTGGGGTATGCTTTTAACTTGTTTTGAGTTTTAGTTGGATTTGAACAAGTGCATTATATGCAATTTGCGATATAAAAAAACCAAGATGACGGACTGTCTGCTTCACCGGGGATACCCTCAAAGTTCATATTTTCATTTAATTGTATTCTGCAGGCTAAATTAGTATAACCAAGTTTTTCCAAAGATGTTCGTAAAATTTCATAATTTTCTTTAATCTAATTTTTTTATAATCATTTTGACAAAAACATGAATTATGGGTACGTCATTCGATAAGTAATTAAATATGCTATTTGATTATATGCGTGGTCCAGAACGTTTTCATATGAAAAAGTGACAGTATCATTGTGAAAATAGGCTCAAAGTTCGTTCACTATAATAATTTTGCATCATTTAGAAGAATTTAGAGACATTTTCCGATATTTGAGACAATTCTCGCCTACTTCGAAAGAATATTCAAATCTGAGAAAAAATTGCGTGTAAAAATCATTTAGCGACGTGACTATACAATTTTATTTCTCGTTTCCTGGTAGACTGTTTATAATTTATTAGATTTAGGACATAGGAATAAAATCGAAATAAATCGAAATTTGCTAGCAAATACAGAATAATTCTTAATGCTAGTTACGCATTATAAGCCACACTATTAATATTTAAATTCATTATTTATTGTAATTAATAAAATATAGATATTTGTATTCAAAAGCTATCTTTAGCTAATTTGATCCTGTAACAGGTTTGTTTGATTCTTCAGAGTTGCTAAGTTCATTCGGTTGGTCATTGCTTTGCTTACTTGCTGCTTTCTATGACTGCATTTCCAAAAGTAACATGGTATGAAAGGATAGTTAATACATATTAATAATTCATGGCCAATACTCATAACTAATTGTTTTGGTTCTCATCTACAATACATGCTTTGAACTTTAAAATTGTAACTATCGTTTCATCTTTGTTTTAAATAAATAACGATTGAAACCCGTACAAGTACAGACCACCGCCAAGCCAAGTGCAGTGTTCGATATTTCTTGGTACCCAAGTGATCAGCCAGATCTCTTTTTCGCGCGCTCAACAACCATACAACACAACCAGTGGCAGTGTCAGAATTTTGTACTGCTAAATAATAATGAAAAAGCTTCTTACCAGTTTCGGCAGCTATTCAAATCAGTGGCCAGTAAAAGTAAGTTGAATCAGAGAGACAATCATAGAATAAGTTAAATTTATTAAAACACTTCATAAACATGGCAATGATGTAAACATTAAAAAATATACACCTCTCAGAACTATGCGATATAAGTCCAACATGGTGTTGACTATTAAAAAATGATGTCTTTACCATAATTTGTATTTGTTCGAGCACTAGCATTCAGGCCCCTCGTGGTAGCCATAAATGCTGTCAGTATAAGTAAGGGGTTTGATTATTATTATTTATTTTTAACAAATTAAAACAAAAACAGTATATGAAAGAAATATGATTGTTTGTATAATGGGATGTCCAAAAGTGGTTAACGCAAATTTTCTGTAAATTGTCGATTTCCCACCTGTATCAAGCTTTGGTCCAAATTGTATACTGAAATGTTACCAGTCAGGCTGTTTTGCAGCGATTTACTCCCTAATAGTCATCTAATTCTTCCAGCATCGTTGGTCGTGGTCTTTGGACCATTTTTGAATAACCACACAGAGGGCATTAATCTACAAAATGAAAAGGCAGAAAGCCTATAGCCTATCTTAAAATGCTGTAGATTGTAACCATCCAGGAACCATTCCACAACGCCGAGTTCCTCCAAAAGAACGACTTTTGGAAGAGGCTTCTTTGAGGCGTTATACACTCGACCTTGTGAGGATGCTCCAGTTGTGCTCTTCTAGTGTTTGCTATAATGGCGACTTATCGCGTTATTATGACAGATCAGCCACCCTTCTTTGATGTTCTAGATTGTATCCAGAAGCATTAGGGAGAAGTTCAGAGCGCATCCCCATAACTGCGACCGATACTCCAGCAATGGATTGATTTTGTCTTGTAGAGTAGTAGTCGCTAACATGTTATTGTTGATGTTAATTCTCAGAACTTTGATGGAAGATGATTCAAGTATTGGAAGATGAGCATGCGACTCCTTCGACAGGGTTGTTGTCTGAATCTTCTGCGCGTAAAACTGAAGTCCATTTGTAGATCCCCATTCCAGAATTCTCTAATATCCTCATTGATCTGAACAGCATCCTGCTCTCGCGAAAATAAAGTATCTCGGGATGGTTGGTTCTGGTTCCATGAAGGAGATAGGGGTGCTGTCATATGCTAAGTTGTACCTGTTCCTGTATGTAACAGTAGTTAAAAATTCCTTGAATCAAGGTACATAATTTTTATCTGAAGAAGAAGAAGATGAAAGATTTAGCAAACAATAAATATGTACATAAAAAGTATATTTTCAATTTTTTCGTGCTTGTTTTGTGCAGGTATCATTTATCAGTAGATACGGTCTCTCCAATCTATCTACCTCTTAGTATGGACTAACCATAAATTTAGCCTGAAAATAATATAATTTTGATGGCTCCAAACTTGGGACTAAAATGATGGTATTCTGTAGAAATCACAAACAAAGGACGGAAGGTGAAATCCATTAAAAAAATAATATTGGTAACAGTTTAACTCCTCAGTGTGTATGCGCCACTGTTCGCAACACACACAGCATACACAACTTACCGGGCGATAGATGCTTATCGGCCCAACTACACATTCCGAACTCTAATTAAAGATTGTTATCTGTCGCGAGAATTCCCATCCGAGACTTATTAATTCCTAATATCCTTAATCGCGCCCGCCATCGGCATTTTTCTCTCGTGTTATTACTATTGTTTTCAAATTGACATTGTATTTTAAATTGCGGGCTGCGTCGTTCGCCGCGCCATTTCAGCCGCCTGGTCGTGGGAGGCACCCGCAGACTGGTTTCTGATCGCGCGGTATTGCCTGCTGCGATCACGTATTCAGTTATTCCGAGCAGTCCATTGAATAATCCGATGATACCGGCACAAATTAAACCTTTCTCTTCCAATGACATCACCCTAGCAGGCTATTGTAACACCATGCAAACCACTTATATATAAAAAAATGTGCTACGAAGCATCGTTCTCGAGTTATAGGGAATTTAAGTTGCTCAAATAGTTTTCTAGCCTCGGGCGTTTTTATCAGCTGGGTAAGATATATTCTTATATTCGTCGCAAATTGAATACAGATACGTCCTGACAAGTCCATTATTTCCAAATTTTTAAAGGTAGATATTTGGGTGCTTGGAGATGATATTTATCGCATCATATTTTAACAATATCTTCATTGATGCAGATGATAAGATTATGTAATTAACACACAGTTTCACAAATGAAACTCTTTTTCTGTGAGTGATTGGTTGCGATTGATATTTAAATCATCGCCGGACTGTCTGATTTGACTGCTAACAAGGCTATCCAGATTACTTGCCAACTAACTAGATCCTATCATGGATACAAAACTATAGCTCTCAAATCTAGCAGACTTTCTATCCTGTCTAGCTATTTTTCTATTAAATTATTTTTCCTTTCTTGTGCCTGTCTCAGGACATTCTTTTTGGTGACTGCATTTACAATAGTGTTAAGGGAAACCCCTACAAAACCTTAACCATCGCCATCAAAATTTCCTTGAGATATTTGATGTTTCAAGATATTTTATTCCTCAAGCTATTTCATTCTTTGAAAACATTAAATAACGTGAGATATTTAAGAGTAACTTAACTTAGAATACAAATAGATGAACACTTGATGGGGATGGTTAAGGTTTTGTAGGGGTTTCCCTTAACACTAGTGTAAATGCAGTCGCCGAAAAATATTTCCCCTAAGACAGACACAAGAAAGGTAAAAATTATTTAATAGAAAAATAGCTAGACAAGATGAATAATATGCTGGATTTGTGAGCTCTACTTTTGCATTTATGATTGGATCTAGTAAGTTAGTTGTCAAGTAATCTGGGTAGCCTTGTTAGCAATCAAATCTGACAGTCCGACGATCATTTAAATATAAATCGAAACGCGTCACTGAAAGAAAAAGAGTTTTATTTTTGAAACTTTGTGTTAATCACACAATCTTTTTATCTGCATGAAGGAAGACTTCCACCAAGTAAGAGCATCTACAATCTACATGAATATTTCAATATTTTATATTTTTTATATTTTGAATTTTAAAGCGCCTCAAATTTTGTTAGGATTGGGTATCATCTCTCTTCCTTTAATCTCTAAAAAGAATTTTTTTATTTTTAGATTTTTTCCAACAACCACAGTATTGTGAGGTTGCGTAAAATGAAATTAAATTGTTCGTAGCCGTGAAATGCAGCTCTATACTATAAATGTTACCGAGTCCTCAAAAAGAATAAATCCATAAATCTAACCTCGCGACGTCCCCTAAGTGGATGTTTCCTCTAATTTCCAAAAGAGTGTTGCGACGGGTTGGTATCTTTCCGCGAAAAACCGTCCATAATTATAAATCAATGTCTTATGCTAATGTCGCCGAGTGATCGATAGATCTTATCTTATACTCGGCGGTGTATAAAAGGAAGTTATAAATCCTTGCAAATCTAAAATTGATCTGTGAATTCTATCCGCATTAAATCAGCAGTTGTGGGCGCACCCAGTCATCTTCGGGACTTTTTTATGATCCCCACAAAATCGAAGCGACCTTAGGATAGATTCGTTGTATCAGTGCAACTGGATCACTCCGAAGGTACCATCTAGTTTTTAGTTTTACCTTCGTTATCACTTATTTTTTCATGAAAAGTTTGATTTCGGACTTCCATTGTCTATAAAATTTTGAGTATCACGACGTTTCGATGGATGTGCTATCTTCAATCGTCTTCAGGTGAACTGGCGAACACGTTCCTTTCATGCCTATTTATACCCCGTCCGGTGACGTGTCGTTGTGCGCGGTCTGTTCTGATTGGCTCCCGATGCGCGGTATTCCGGTCTGCTGACGTGGCTGTTTGTCGGTCATTGTTTGTTATCTGGTCCAGTTGTAGTCTATTGATCTTTTTTATGAGTGGCTGCCAGATTGGTTTAATGTCTACGCTGGGTTTGCTGTACACTTTGCTGTTGTTGGTGATGAATGCCGCCTCCTTGAATTTCCTTCGATACCAATGCGGTTCCTTGGCAATAACCTTAGCGTCGTCCCAAGCTATTTTATGGTGCTCCGTCCATGCGTGGTCAGCTATTCCAGATTTTCCTGTCTCTGCTCGATAGGTGTTGAGACGATGTTCTTTGATTCTTACTTCCAGTGGCCTTTTTGTTTCTCCGACATAGATTTTACCACATTGACATGGTATCTGGTAGATGCAGTCCTTTGTCTCTTGAGATTCATTCCTGGGCTTAGTTTTTGTTAGGATACTTCTGAGGGTGGCAGTCCTAGAGAATCTCGTTTGGATCTTGTATCGCTGACCTATTCTTTTGATTCCATCTGATGTTCCTTTGACGTAAGGCAGAATGAGTAAATGCTGCGATTTTATAGACAATGGAAGTCCGAAATCAAACTTTTCATGAATCCACCTTGTCTACAAGTTTCAAACAACAGTTATTTTTTCATAATGGACGCAGGTATATAGGAAATGGCAGCGTATCTGCTGATAGGGCAAGAAAGGGTATTTACCACAGGTCGTGAAGCAATAGATCATACTAATCTTTCAACTAATTTGTCGATAGTACGACGTTGTCGTTTGCGTATCTACGACATTCTAAAGACGAACTTTATTCTTTCGCAAGATGTTCGTCATATATGTATTATTGATTGCGGTCCAGCCAAGTATCCATCTGCTGGAACTCGAGATGAACACTCTGAAAGCAATAAAGCTATTTTTTAGGACTCATTTTCCTTAATGACTTATCATTAGTTTGTATCTGATTGATTAAAAGTTTCAAACATATTTTTTATGGTTTATGTATATGTGACGTCTCTGTGGAATACAAAATACCTCCAGAAAATCAGTCTGTATATGAAAAAGGATTGTCATTTTAAGCCGAGCCTCAAATGATGGTCAACATTATTCAACGATATTAATATAGAATACTTAAAAGAAAATGGAAATATAGTAATCAATATTGCATTGAATACAAACCGAATATAAACAACTACAAGGGCATAGAAAAATACAACTGTAGTTTGTTACTCACATGTAGCCATTAATAATCAATTTTTGGACAGATGACCGTTATTTATCAGAAATATCAAAAAATATCCAATAGTTTATTATAAAAATTAAAAATTTGGGGAGTAGAGTTGAGGCGAAGGGGGTGGTATAATCTTTTGGTTTGGTATTAGTATAAGACGTTCTAACATCTATACTATCATCTTCATACCGTTGACCCTAGTAATCCTCCATACATAGACATAGATGATTGTTCTCATGTTCGGACTTCTTCACAATAAATTCAATTTATGTACCTACACATTACATTTTCAATAATTACATCATTACAAAAGTGTCATTTAGCCTCTCAAAAGGCAGATTGGAACTCTGTATTCCACGTGCAGTACTATTAATAGATTAAAACCCTTCTTAAGATTTTAGAACTCTCGATAGACTTGAAGTGACTTTTGCAAACATTGTGAATTATTCAAATTTTGGAAAACAAACACTTTGTGAATTTTAGAAATAGTAAAAGATTTGATTTTTTTAATAATCTTTTTTGAATGTAATTCCAAGATATTAACAGTCCTAAAAAATCACAAAAACATATTTGTTTGTGAAGTGATGGCGTGAGAAGAACAACGCGCTCTTCTTGACTCCATTTCTTTGGTATTCACTCCAAGTCGTAGTTAAAGATATAAAGTCTTAAACAGATCAGCCAGCGTAAATGTGTAACTCGAACTATGAAATGAAACATTTGCAATTATAATACTTTTTCTGCTTATGCATGGAAAGTAAAATGAAAAATGGAATTTTCTCATCAATCCAATGTTCATGCTAATTGTGGAATATAAAAATATGGAATCGACCTTTGGTATAAGGTAGTTGTGTAGCTCAACTTCTGAAACTTGATGAAAGGACAAGTGTTGGTATTTGGGCATATCAAAATATTTTTGTACATTCTTAGTATTATAGAAAAAACGGAGATTTTTGATCTCGGATCTAATCTGCCAGTCCGGCATTAACAATACGAGCGCGTCCTCCTAATTTGTAGACAAGCCGCTCCAAGAGCAGCAGAGAGATCGAGATAGCTCGTCTGGAGACAATCTTGGTGTTCCCATATTCAGCGTAATCTCGAACCGAATCAAAGCACACTTAAAATATTATACCGCGGTGTTTTCCTTTTATATTTGCCGTTTTTCTGGTTTTATCGCCGACGAGACGAATTTGAATTTTTAAAAGTCGAGATGACTGAGACGCGGACTGCTGATATTGTAAAATTGTTTAAATTACTTCTGAAACAGATCTTTGTCGAACAAAGAAACGGCTCGTGCATAGCAGCCCACACAATGGTGCAGCTTGGGGGTAAAACGTTTTGTTGCAGTTGAACAAGGTATATTTTTTATATTACTATGTCAAACCTTATGCATGGATACAATGAAAACGTTTTTTTACAAATAATATTGATATTCAACCAATCTAGAACCAAAATCATCGTCGTATAGTCAGATTTGACTGCTAACAAGGCTACTCAGATTACTTGCTCACTAACAAACTAGATCCTATCATGGATACAAAACTAGAGCTCTCAAATATAGCATACTATTTATCCTGTCTAGCTATTTTTCTATTAAATTATTTTTTCCTTTCTTTTGTCTGTCTTAGGGGAAATATTTTCTTGGCAACAGTGTTCAGGTAAACCCCTCCAAAATCTTAACCATCGGCGTCAAAATATCCTTAAGATACTTCATGTGATAAACTACTTTATGTCTTAAGATATTTCACGTTTTAAGATATTTTATTCCTGAAGCTATTTCATTTTTCTTATTATTTGTGAAACTGACTGTTATTTACACAATCTTTTTATCTGCATGATAGAAGAGTTACACCAAATAAGAGAATCTACAATCTAAATCATTACTTCTTGATCTACTTTGGAAGCAAGTCAAACGGATTATGTAAAAGTCTAGACCTCTCCGCGCGCATCGGGGATTAATTAGTTGCTAACCTGGCTTACCGCGTCTTTGTAGTTTTGCGTGTAGAAACTATAATAATTGAAAATATTTTATATGCAGAGTACTGCTCATTCTGAAGTATGGAAATTATGTCTGAGAACGCTCACGTGAACTTTCAAATAGTTTATAAATCTCCTTCTCCATTTGAAACCCTCCTATTGATAATTGGATGAACGTCTATGTTACTCCTGCTTCTGACTATTTCAAATTCGGCTAATCCAATGGCAGTGTGAAGAAAATTTATGAGAACTTGTTGAATGATCTAGCCAGTTTTTGTTTGTGCAGCTTTTATGTGGGTCAATAAATATGCTACTAGTGTGCAGCAAATTTTAAGGAAAAGTCATCAATATAATCCGGTTAATGTTCAAATAGCCTCAAACATTGCTGTTGATATGTCTCATTCAGATATGAATTTGGAAAAGCATGCATCTCGCAGTAATTTGCTTTGTGCTATTGATATGGTTTTTGATGGGTGAGTTAATCTAATTAGGTATGAACATTGTTATATTTTTGAATCCAAGAAATTGCTTGTTTTGGAGCTATGCATACAGCTCTTATCTTTAAGAAATATAATCTACGGAAAACAAGGAACATACAATTATTTTTATACTCTTCTAAAATATTCTAGATATATACTTTATATATTTAGGTTCATATGTTCAGTGTAAGATGAAGGATAAATAGTTCAGCAAAGTATTTTCCGTTCATATAATGGAATGAATCTACACTAACCTTTGCCACTACAATTGCTAGTTTCAAAGATCATAAGATAGATATTATCTATAGATAGAAATGACGATAAACTATGAACTAACCTTGTTATTGATACATCATCGAGGAGTCATTTCACTACTTCAAATATGAAATCCGAGCCGACACAATTGAGGAAATAATGTACATAAACCACAAACTTCAAGTGAATATTCTTCTCTTATTCACTGGAGGTCATGATACGGCATGAAGTACACTTATATCACAGATAATCCGATAACATCATTTTAGTCCAGTTACTACGGCAACAACCGTGGTTATTGTTGTGACTCTGTTCTCATCACAGTTATTTATGAAAGATATCTCGTATATAATATTATGTTGATCCAGACATGAGAACAGGAGGTATTTAAATTTGCTGTGCGAGAATTCATTCTGAGGAAGTGCTGGTCTCCAATTACCAACGACCCCTCTAGAGGACATACCAGCACCAGGGTTCAGCAGGGGCCCAAGTGTTGTAATCTTAGCGATCACCATTCCTGTAATATATAATCTAATACTGATTGTTACTTTGTATGAGGTACAAGTAAATTCAATATTAATGGTCAATACATACATACTTACAGGATTATTAATACATGAACAACTATAGTGACCGAATTATACATTGATTTTTATCAAGTTCTCTGTTATCACACATTGATATATAATTGATGTTTTGCTATAACGTACTTACGATAAATAGGATTTTGTTGTCTAGAGGTTTAATAACCTTTGTTCCAATGTTTATCGTCGGATGATGGAAGATATGCCCCAATTATCACTCGAAATTATTCCAAAGTAGATTAGATAAATAAAAAATCGATTGATGTATACAACGTTGTGACATAAGTACAACTAACACAACAAATATTGGTTAGGGATCAGGAGTTTGTGGTTTTCACATCACTCATTGTATGTGAAAGAAAGTAGCATTTCAAGGTTTTTTTCAGTGTTAGAGTCTAATTGACTATTTTGCAGAAATTAGTATGAATCTACAAAATAAAAAAGAGTAATTGAAATATTACGTATTTTAGACGCCTATGATTTATCATAAAAAAAATGAATTGACTTTTGTTGCAAATGAGAGACTCGAAGCGGTCAAACATATATAATTCCATTTGCTAAAATGTTGTGGACGATTTATTTGTATTGGGAGTCTATGATTTGAAGTTTCATCCACAAAGACTCCAATTTAACGTTTTCATTCCATCATTTGGATTTCTCAGACATTTTTTAGTGTATAAATAAACTGTTTTGAATTAAAAATAGTAAAACATGTTTCAGAACTTATTTTGATCTTGTAAGATAGTGAGTTTGACCATCTATTTGACGTAATAAGTTGAATAGCAAATACCATTACACGGAAAGTGTACAGTCACCGTAGTTTATATGAAATTTGACTCTGCCAGTACAAATCTGAGTCGTATTCCACTCTATCGATTGCAAGAACTATGAAAATAAAAAAAACTTCGGGATCGATTGACATCGCATGAAGCAACGAAATACCACGAGGTGAAATCCATGCCAAATGTACCGAACGCCGTTGGAAAAACTGGTTGCAAAAATAACAGATAGTCCAAGTGCACGCCATTATCAGGAATAATCAAAAATTGCACATGTTTGCATTCAGGTGGCTATCTAGATAGCGGGAGCGTCATTGTCGGCATGAATTCGGATTTTTCCCATCTAAAAATGTTCAGCGTTGGCGTTAAATGCCCCGATAGGGGACTTGCAGCACAATTCACATTATGATAAATAGGCGTGAACATTTGGCGGACTACGATAACAGATTTTTTTAATAACATCGGTAAATATCCCCGGAAAATGCAAACAACTTTTGTTTAGCTGGGAGAATATGGCGATGTCGATTTCCGATTCATAACACACGAATAGTTCATTTGTTATATGATTATGAGTTTGAATTGTATATACGTAAATCAATTCGCTACAGTACACCAGAATGTAATGGTAAAGTTTATAGGAACATGCTTTGTGATTCGAAAGCGTGCGACGAGCTTTCGTCTGACACTGTCCCCAGCGTCATCCTGTCAGGTTGTACTGGGCTTTATGGGTTTCCTCGCTAAATTGGACCTCTTGATCTAAACAAAATGAAAAAATAGTCATCTATAATTTGTTTAAGCTTACCTTTCTTATTGTTATGCATTTTTAACATTAAATAATTGGCTGCCATATATCAGTAATTTTCAAAATCAATTGTAGAGCTGGTTGGTTTTTGACGACTATTAGGGTCAAATAGGTACATAGTTTTGTTGACGTTTGAGGGTAATTAATTTCCTTTTTTAGACCTCTGATCATTATTTAGAATATGAAGGCTGACTTTTTGTGCACATTTTTAAATTAGAATCATTGCACCACAAAATTAACAAAAATTAGCAGAGCATTGAAGGTAATAATTTTCCTGACACGGCTCCTGTTCTGTGGATAAACTTGTAGTTATTGAAGCGAAGAACCAAACAGGACTTCGAATGAGTATTTAGATTTTCTAAAAATAAAATAATTCTATCAAAGACTGACTTTTTTCCAACGTCATCTGCTTCTTATTATGTATGAAGTTCCAAAAAAATGTTCAATGAACAAGTATAGATATTAAAGTTTTGCTTTGTACATCCAATACATGGAATAACAAAGGAAAACAGTAAAACAGTTATCTTGTGAACCTCCATCATCTGATTTTATTTCGCTTGTCAATATTTATATTTAGGGTATTATCAAGTGTGGCTAAGATATGAGCTACATCCAGAAGACTAATTGTTGGAAATTAATAGACTTTGGAGTCAAACTTTACTTCCTACTACTCCATAATGTGGTCTTTCTATAGTATTTTTTGTGATCGCAAGGATTGCGATAGTGTCTATGAGTATTATTTATAATTTCCAAATAAAAACAATAATCCTTTACAGTTTGATTATTAGCAATAGTAATATGTTGAAAATCCCTTAAGTATACCAGCTGATAGGTGAAGGTGCAAAAATTTGCGGATATTACGCAAAATGGAACCCCCATATTTTTTGAAAAAAGGATTGCAAAAATGTATAGCAGCATGTAGATTGTAGATGCTATTACTTGGTGAAACTCTTCCATCATGTAAATAAAAAGGTGTGTGTTTATTGCACAGTTTCACAAATAAAACTCTCTTTGATTTTAATTTCAAAATCGAAACGCGTCACTGAAAGACAGAGTTTTATTTGCGAAACTGTGTGATAACTACACAACTTTTTATCTACATGTATAACAGCAATTTTTGTGGACCGTTCCATGGTCTTCAAAACTGGTCTGGACTATTTTGAAGAAACTCACGAAAGCCTAAGTTAGCAAAATTAGAATCAGTAGAAAGTTGTCATATCCTACCTTATACAGCGTTTTTATAGCATGTTCCGATTTTCAACCCTATGCAAGCCTATCCTGATTTAAATGTGTATTATAACTGGATTATATGCATAATAAATCATATATTTAAAAAATGTTCAACGCACAATATTCCATATCTTCCACTTTACTAGTTTCCCAATAGTTAACATCCGACGAAATGTTCCAGCAAGATAGTGTCGGCAACAAATGCGACCTCCGAAAGTCCGGATGGTTTTCAATTAAGCCTAATCTGCACCCGGGTGAAGATGACGGTCATCAGCTCCTGTGGAGCTTATCTTGGTCGATTTTTCAATATTGATCGTGATAGGAGTCCGAGGGGGGTAGGGAGCTGAAGGAGGGACTGCGGTACCGTAGCGACCGGGAAATGAAAAACGATCTCCATTAGCCGAGATATGAAGTATGAATGCATTTTCTGTGAGGATTAATCCGGCAAAAACGACACCGTTATCGCTATTCAAGTGCTGGCTGGCTCGACCCGCGCACATCTCTCATCTCCATGGACGGAGACAAAGAGAAAAGCGACCGAGGGTAGGGAGGCAAAAAATTAGGACTGGGTTTTACTTAGAAATATACGTATATTAGTATAAATTGCTGGTTGAATTCGCTTTCCATCGGCCTTCCTAAGTATGAGAGCGAGAGATATGGAGCGATTAGTCAAGTGATGTGTTGAGGCGAGAGAGGAGAATATAGAACCAATGCTGGATATACCACCTATTTCACACGTAGACATCCCTATATATGGTCGCTACTTCTCTCCGATACATTGTTTGATCGATTGATGTATTGCCAATAAGGGTGAATGAGCGTTTTTTCGAGCAAAAAACTGATATTCAAGTATTTGCTATTAAAATTAACCTAAATTAAATGCCTACCACTCGGACAATCGATTTTTGATTATACATTGCTTTAACTATGTTAACGTCATGCTTCACTAATCACCATGATGATTAGATAATTATTGATTCAACAGTTCTATGATGTCAATAAATATTCTTTATGTAAACTAGAATATGCGCCCAACATCACGATCATCTCAATCAAGATTTTTTTGCAGTTGGAATCTTATGAACAAATTAACAGCCTATTTTCTAACAATTGGTATACACCTTTTCTGAACTTCGCGTGCTTATGCATATATTTGACAACAGCGGGTTTTATCGTTTTTAGGTCTAGTAGCGGCGAAGAAACACCCATGAGAGGGAAGAATCAAAATGTCCTCGAGCCCAGTTTTTCGTAATTCAATGGTTTCCTTATCCAAGTAATTCTGGATGGTAATTAATTTGAAGGGGAAACTTTATGTATTGACAGTTGTCAGACGTTGTTATAAGATGCAATGGAATATATTGTACCACAACTATGATAAAGGTATTTGAACAGTTTCAAGTGAAACTAAATTATAAATAATATTGACAATGGTAATCGGTTTGGAAGAAGACGATCCTAAAAATCTATTGCTATTATATGTTAATTATTAAATTAATATTATAATACATTTCATATGATTATAAGATTTCCAATGCAAAATTAATTTAACGTTCAAAAATGAATAAAAAATGATACGTATTAAAGTACCTCATAATGTTATTGAGAACATGTTATAAAGTACAACACTTTTGTACAAATACACAAATACATCCAGTACTAATAACGTTGTATTAATTATTCAATGATCCATAAAATTAAGGTTCATACGAGGAAAAGATTACAAGTTCTGCTTTTCCTTTCTCCAAGTAAAACAGTATTAATAGAAATTAATATTTATAATCACAAGAAATTGGCGTTAATTAATTGCCTTCAGCATAATAGTGAATTGTTTCAACTTTATTGATCTTGGCCGTTAATCGCAACCAAAAATGGATACTGAAAGAACTTCATTAATGCTTCGGCAGCAGCGGCAGCCCTTTCATAGTACAAAAAATTAAATATAAAAGAATGATAACGTGAACTGCCATTCATAACAATATTTAATCAATTAATGTCAATTCATTGTGATTATTTTTCATTTTGTATGTTGGTACTAGGCTGCAGAGGCAGCCGCAACGTTGATAAGGTTTTTTCAGTCGTCATGTATGGTTGCAATTAAAGGTCAAGATATTTAAATATGCTATATTGTCAGTAACGCCACTGGTTTAATAATAAGAGAAAGGTCCGCTCCAGGTGATTAGTAATTTTGCTGGTTGGCGGAGGGTCCACACATCCGGTAACAGCGTAGCGCCAAGCGTCAGATGATTGAGTTGCGTTGAGATATGGCGACGTCGGGCGTCGTTATCTCTACCGATGCCACCACCGCGCTTTTAATCATCCCCAACACATTTCTCTTGCACCTTATCTCCACGACCAAACCTTCAAAAACTTTCGATCTGTACGACGACCACATTCGTCAGAGCCAGTTCTTTCAACCTTCATTTTTGTCTGATCTTATCTGAATATTTTTTCTCGTTCGAAGAAACAAATTCATATTCGTCAAAATGAGTAGATTAACAGTCACTGGCCGAGAAAATCTGAGAAAGGAATTTTTCAATATAATTATAATGTAATAAATGTCAAATTATAACTTCAAAGACTTCCATCTGTAACTCGAACGCCAATAAGGTTGTATTAATAATACTATTTTATACCTCAAGTTTTTAACTGTACACAGAAGATAAAAATTTCAAGAGGAAGGTCGAGTAACCTGCCTTTCCAATTCTTCAGTAGATTGGTTTGGTATGCATCAAGAAAAAACTTACAATTGTTCTTTAAACCTGTAGTTGAATTATTGATTTCTGCGAGTCTTCTTGTGGTTTGCTGTTGAATGTCAACACTGTCCTTATCTCTCATACGGTAACACGCGTTTTGTTCCTTATTTTGGATTTGATCAAATCTTGTGGTTCATAATAGGTGGATTAATCAACGGCCTAGGTGAGAAAAGAATTTGTGTTACGTTACTAACAAAATATTTTGTTGGATATTATTAGGACGCTGGACATTAGTACCGGAAGCTAGACCATCCGTTACAAAATATTTTCTCTTATACAGTTAATAATACAGTTGAAATACTGAATATACACAGATTTTCAAATCAGAACACTCTGTAAAACATTTTCAATCAATTAATTAATAATTATTTTCGGTTATTAACATGATAAGCATAAACGAGGCAGTTGGCAGTTGAATATAGGTACAAATATTCATTCCTTATTATTACCAATGATAGAAGAAATTTATTTTAAACAACCGATGACAGTTGTTTTTATGATTTGAAGATAACTAACGAAGTGGGCTTAAATTATAATGAATATCATATTGGATAAATCATGTCTCTATGAATAACAAGTTCAGCCTGCCACTCGAAATAAAGAACCGTTTACATTTGATCATTGTAATTATTTTCATTTAGATATAAATGCATATCCGTACAATGGAAATATACTTTATTAATACAATATATTCGGAGACCATATCGTACTCCACTCACAAAAATGACTCTACGTCAAAATGAACGATAAACATCTTCCTTTATCTTAGCTCCGGTCCCCTCGAAAAAAAAAACTTTTTAAATATTCCAAGCCCGGTCTCCATTACTCCAAGATAACAGGATTAATGATAAAACGCCATCTGAGAAACTAATAAATAACAGGCTATGCAGAGCTGATACTCCGATTGGATTCCAGATAACTTCAGGCAGCGTAAAAATAATAATGATCGCTCTTACGATACCTCTAAATCGTCCTTAATGCTAAAATCTATTTGTAATTAAAGATATGACAGCCATTCTGTTCTCTCTCATAATGACTTTGATATCTTAACGAAAACAATCTAAAGCACGGGAATTATTTGTTTCTGTCACGCCTACTTTCATTTATACCATAATCGTGCGCTTGTTCGAGCTTTAATAACAGTGTTAAGACAAAAGCGCTTTTTTTATCGGGGTGCATTGATAAGTTAGTGCTAATGGTAGCATAGCCACAATGCTTGCTAAATAGGTTGGGATGTCAATAAACTGTTTGCACTGCCCTCTGAAAAGACTGTTCTTTTTTAATTTGTGCTTTTAAACTTTTTATTTTATGAGAACAGTGGGGATATGTTCAAAGCCCATGTTCATGGTTGATTGTAAGCCTGAGTAAGTTGACTAAAGTAAAATGTTTTCTCTGAATAACCTCTCACAAAAGCTATACCTACGAGAGCACTGGGGTTAATTTTAAGCTCCATGACCATGGTTGATTTTAAGCTTGAGTAAGTTGACTCGTACCGTGAAAAATATTTTTCATAGATAATCTTTCACAAAGGCTGTCGATGCATTCAAGAGTGCCATGAGATATAAATAATGCCCACATTGACCTTACAATGCGTTACATTTTACTATCAGAGAAAAAACTCCCTGGCAGCTCATTATACAACGCCGAGAATTTTTAAAAGAATGACTTTTGGAAGACTTTTTTCTCTAGATTTTGGATATTCGACCTAGTGAGGACGTGTCCATTGCACTTGTCTAGTGTCTGTTGTACTTATGCGGCGGGAATCGAACCACGGACTGTTCGCCTCCCGGACAGATAATCTGCCAATTAAGCTACGTGGGCACATCTCGTAATCAGTCCGAACCCCTTTCTTTAGTTTTGCTGGATGGGTGGCCAAGTACTTATTATGGTCTTACAGCATATCGGATCCCAAATTTAAAAAAATACGTACAGCGGTTACGGAAATTACGCGTTCACAAAAACGCAAATGACAGACAAATCGGCAAACCGACGGATATGAATGTAAATAACTTTTGAGGCTTAGATAAAATGTTTACAAAATTCAAACATTTTTGTATTATAGGTAATATCCCTCGCTGAATCATGGTAGATAAAATTTGTGAAAAAACACTAATAAACGACACATGGAGTTTCTCTCATTTGCCATTACAGTGTCTCCGTCATCACCTCGCAGTAACAGAGATCAACACCATTTTTGCGACGCTCCGCGGTAGTTGCGGATCGAGAGGTGTCAAACAAGATGGATACGAAGCTGATATCACCGCATCGCAGATGTTATTTTAGGCTGGGGAGATTTATTAGGTGCAGCCAGACGTGATAAGTCTGTTTTAACAGACATCACGGGCAGAGATCCTGAGCCGGTGAAAAATCACCGGCAGATAGAGAGGTGGCGAGATCATCCCCACAGTTAAGGGAAACACCTTGATAAGAACCAAGCTACCATTTTAATTCGGATCATACTAGATTCACGATAACTTGGACAGCAGTAGTTATTAGTCTCAAACTATACATGAATTCAATTTATTTAATTACGGATTCAGTTCTCCACTATGCCCATCACGAGTTATTTTATAATTTATTACTTTTATTGGTACAAATTATCATGTCACGTAATCTATACGGATAGTAAATAGATTCATTATAAGTATAACTAGAAGTTGACTCCAAATACAGTAGATTGTAGATGCTCTTACTTGGTGAAACTCTTCCATCATGTAGATAAAAAGTTGTGTAGATATAACACTGTTTCACAAATTAAACTCTTTTTGAAATATCTTAAGAAATAAAATTGTTTATCACATGAAATATCTTAAGGACATTTTGACGGCGATGGTTGAGGTTTTGTAGGGGTTTCCCTTAACACTAGTGTAAACGCAGTCGCCAAAAAAATATGCCCCCTAAGAAAGAAAGAACAAATGAAAACATATTACAGAATTTTATCGGATTACACTGCAATCCGAAAGTGGACAACTAATGATATTTAGAAAAATTAGAAAGAAATTTTTTTTTCCTAGAATGCAGGAGGTTGTGGGTTCGATCCCCACTGGCGACAAAAAAATTTTCTATCTAATTTTTCTAAATATCATTAGTTGTCCACTCACGGATTGCAGTGTAATCCGATAAAATTCTGTAATAGTATTTTCTGAAGGCGGCAGATTTCCGCACTTGGCTCAAATCAAATTGATGGACTCTGCTAGTTATCCACCGAAGATAGTATCGGCACCTGGCACTAGATGTCTAATCAAAGATCGAGCTGTATAGGTTAGAAAATTAGGAAGAAGAATTGCACAGGAGGGATGTACCTTCCATAGCGCATTTGCCGTTCTACCTGACCAGTTCGTCATGGTCTAACGGTAAAGGCGCCTGCCTAGAATGCAGGAGGTTGTGGGTTCGATCCCCACTGGCGACAAAAAATGTTTCTTTCTAATTTTTCTAAATATCATTAAATGAAAACATAATTTAATAGAAAAATAACTAGACAGGATAGATAGTATACTAGTTTTGAGAGCTCTGGTTTTGTATCCATGATAGGACTAGTTAGTTATTTGGCAAGTAATCAGGGTGGCCTTGTTAGAAGTCAAATCTGACACTCCGATCATAATTTTAATAAAAATCGAAATGCGTCACTAAGAGAAAGAGTTTTATTTGTGAAACTGTGTGATAACTACACAAGTTTTTATCTCCAAATACAGAATCCTACTTGACAAGTAATGTTATGTGTTTGGACATAATTTCAGGCTACCCTATCTTAGGTTCAGCTTAACAGTTAGTACTTATACAATTAAAAACATCTTGAGATTCACTGACGATTAAGGTTCAAGTCCAAATCCAAGAATGAAGTGCATACTAGTTTGGGAATGGCAACTGAGTAAGCTAGCAGAACATAACACAGTTTAGGGGAATTAATTTCTTGTACTTTTTTTAATAATGATTATGGGATAACTTCGATCTCAATAGGTAAATAGTGCAACAGATAATTTCCATATATACAGTGAATAATTTATGTGAAAAGCAACAAACATACAAGAATTCTTTGTTCCGTAGTTATTAACATTAATGCAAAACGGTGAGATGACATATGAAGTACCACGTTACAAAATCATGTACCTGCAGGTGTTTGGATTATAGTGGGATGGGAACATATGCCAACTAAAATTGCCAATCGATTTTGTTCTCAAAGTCACTAAATGTCCTGGACAGGCAAACATTTTAGAAACATGGCGTGAATCAGCATGTCAGCCTGCAAAATGAAAACAACCAAAAATCTCATCTAGCAACTGCTCACGTGCAAAAAATTTTTTGGAAAAGTTTGATGTGAAAAACACAAGAAAATTTAGTGAAAATAGGTTTTAAACATTCGCCACAAATTCCGAAAGGTTTTTCAGTAATTTTTGGCAATTAATAACCCGTGGTAATTTACTGATTAGGAACTAACATTTTGTCAGAAAGTCGCAGATGAGATATGTGGATCTATTTCAAGCCAGCCTTTATGTTTTTGTAAAATTATGCATTTTTCAAAAATTACATTTTTTAAATGAGCCTTCAAAGGTAACTAACTGGTGGTAAACTATTTTGGAACACATCTCTTCTGTTTAAGACTGGAAAACTGGCTGTAATGCCTTATTACCGGACTGTAGAAGACAGAATATAAAAAGAGGAAGAGAGGTGCATTAGAACAGTGTCTTTATAAATCAAATTTCTCTAAATACGTCCATTTTTTGGACTAACTTACTGAAGGCCATCAAAATTGCGTGCTGTGAAATTTTTGGCTCCTTACAATGACTATAATGGAGGTAATTTTATTTTGTGATATGTGATGATACTTCTAAATCGATTTTTATGAAACGAATCATTTTATTCAGATTTTTGCACAGCTTTTATGTATGTGTGGTTTTACCTTGTAGGACAATATTTTCTATGTGAGAAATATCAATACTTCGAAATTTGACTGATTTTCGCCAAGGACATATAAATTCACACTCTTCTCTATCAATTCCAAAATCAAACCGGTATATCAGAGTTTTGACAGTCATGAGTTATTTAGCAAGCAACTCTATTATCGTCTAATTATAGAGCATTTCGTACCTCAGATGCGTGATCGACCCGCATGAAAACCGCTGAAAATTGAAAACGATGCGAACTCCGCGGAGGTGTGATCTATCTGCCATCGCCTTTAATGACATAATCAAAAAGTGACGGCGCTGGGCGTTAACCACTCGACGCGCCGAGCAGCTGGAAAAGGTAGATTCGACATGAAGCTGCCTTAAATTGGCTTATCTGGAAGCCAGCAGTCACGTGGAGGTTGTGAAATCGCGACGCCTGAGACACTCCCTTCAATAACCGAAGGATTATTCTTCGGTGATGTTTGGAGAACGGATTCTTTCTAATAACGAGGTAGCGCGATGGCCGAGATAACGACTGTCTCAAGAATTACTTGATTTCAGGCGAGAACTTCTGATGTATTTCATACTTAGACTTCACGTATTGAGAGATGTAGATTATCTTGGTCACGTATCCCCCCCAATGGGCGGAAGAAGTATTATAATAGCGAAAGATTTAGAATTCGAGATGTCGCACTTGTTCCTTTCTGTCCATCTGTCTGTCGTTTTGGCCTGTGTATAACCTGAAAAATACCATTTAGGTTTTGATGAAATTACGAGTATGTCAAGAACGGAAAAGATTTGTAATTTTTGAAAATCGGTGCAGTTGCGGCGGTTAGTGTGAAAACCAGGAAAAAACATACAAACAAAAGTTGGGGAAGGAGGGTTGGTTAGTAATTGGCAATGAAAGGTTAATAAGAAATAAATTAATATCTACACAATTATCATCAGCATAAATATATATTAGATTACGAGTATTAACAATAGTTACGGAATTTTTCGATAAATTCGTGCTATGAATTTGCGATGCTATAAATAAATTTGAACCATTTGGTTTTATGACCAGTTCTAAAAACCTCTACTTTGAGTCACAAATTAAATACAAATAATGTTATCGTAGCGTTCGTCGTCTAAAGCGCTGCACAATTTCACATTCGACACACCACCATGAATTTCATCGGTGGTAGTGCCAGGTCTCCTGCATGAAAGTAACAGTAATGGGGGAAATCGTTTTTGATATAATAAGATCAATTCATTATTATTAGAAGTTGTTTGGCATTTTAGGGTTTTTTTAAGGGGGCGAATTTGATCCATTTCTGTTTTAGCAACTACTACTATAGACTACTGCGTTTTAACTTAATAAGTATCATAAAAAAATAGTCGGTTGATTCTATATTCCATGTGTAGTGATATCCGTTTATTAAAGTTTTTATCAAATTTAGAACTGTTGATTTTGGAAATCCAAAAATTAATTTTTTTCTGCACTATAATAAATTTGATATTTTTCAAATTCAATATTTTTAAATTTTCGAATGGAAAGTTGCGAAATTCGATCCAAATATTTGTTTGAAAACTGTTGCAATAGCGTGGGAAATGCAGCGTTCACCTGCTTTATGCCATTTATGTTCGGCAATAATAGAAATAAAAAAAGAGCGGAGATTGAGTGTAGTTACTTGACTGTCGGTTTGTATTCCCACATATTCAGTTAAATCTATTACCAAAATACACCTGCTAAATTTTGAGTGATAAAGAGATTGAAAGGCGAATTACGTTCTTAAATAATAATTGAGAGAATTAATAATCAAGCAAAAAACGAATTTTATATTTTTACTTTTCCCTTAAAATATAGTGAAACATGCAAAATTCAATATTAATACTTTTAAGAAAATAATTGACTAAAATAATTTTTTTATATACGAATTAAAATTATCTGAGAGTATAGAAACATAAAAAGTTCCACCAGCAAAAAGTGAGTCCATTCTGACCGTCACATATTTATCTGAAATGTTTAGTAGAGATGTAGCTAGAAGTGGTAGTCTTCTACATTAATAGAATACTATCAATGTCTTTCATATTTACTATTATATTATACGTTTGCCAGTTTTTTTATACATACATAAATACTTTTCTAAACCTAAGACTCACATAGTTTACGGAATTCCAAACTCTTTGCGACTCACCTGAAACAAAAAATGCATTCAGTTATATGAAAGCTTTAGCTTGGAGGAGGACTATAAACAATCTAGTTTTAAAGTGAAAAACAGTCCAAATTTAATGCAAGGCAAATAATATTCGGTTTATCATACGACTAATTGTCTTTAGTTGCTTGGTTGAGGCTGTTTTTTGTTATTAAGATAGTATTAAACTTAAAAAATTGGAACCCTTTTGTAGTTTCATTTAAAACTTAATTACTTTGTTTGTGTATTTGAGTTTTGGCGTAACTGATTACAAATCTGGATTGTTTATTTCAAAATTCAAGATGGTGGTCAATCAAATACCCAAGTTACACTCATACATAAGAGTAATAAGAATACAATATTTCTATTGAATGCTTAAACATCTTAAAAATATTACTTATGTGCCTCTATTGTAAGGAGTATGAATGATTTTTTTGAGCAATAGATAATTAGCCTCACTTTTATTCTATATAATATGCCCAATTGCCCTGATATTCCGGGGCACCCTGTGTAAGTATTTAGAAACGTACATCATGATATGCTCCAAAAGGCCACTGTTACAGAAAAAGTAAGTCGACGTGAATTATAAAAACCAAAATTTATTGCCGCCTATGTCCAGCTAATGAAGCGCCGACGCGTGTCAGTGTTTGGGTCCTAGTAGTTGTTCAACTACTGAGACCAGTGCCTGGATTCTGATTAATTGGCAGTACAACATTGATTGACGAGTCGGTCATGTAATTGTTATGTAGGTCGAGAATTTTCGTATTCCTCTTATTTGACTGAAGGACTGACCATCCGATTTAATATCATATCGCCATGTGTTTTCAAATTTTGAGGTTACTTTTTTACTCTCGAATTAGTTAGAATCCGAGCTCTCATCGGGAGAGTGACATATTCAATTAGAGTAGTAGGTATAATACTGATAAGTGATAAGTAATTTATATTATAGGTAATACAAAAATAGTAACACTGGTAAAGACAGAACAGAGTCAATAACAATCAATAGATGTCTTAGGCAAGGTTGCAGTCTGTCTCCAACCTTGTTTGATATAGGTTGTGCATTGAGAAACCAAGTTACAAATGAAGAAATAACATAATCTCAATAAATGACAGAATACATCAGAACTTATTGAAATGGAGACAAGATTTTGAAAGAATGAACGATGATAGATAAGTGAAACAAGTAGGTAGTAATACCACAGACCACGAAAAAGAAGAGACTTGTGTAGGCTCAGAAAAAGATGACTTATATAAAGACGGAACAGTTGTCAAACCTAATGAAGAAGAAGAAGAAGAAGAAGAAGAATATCTCGTAACATAAGAGATATTGCTTAGGATTTCCATTGTCTTGAGATTTATTAGTTCCACCAAGTTTCCATTGATGTGGTATCCTAAATCGTATCATGTGAAAGAGGAGGACCAGTGACATTGGAAAACGCAGAAGCCTTCAAGACAAGGAAAGTCCGAAGCAGTGTTACTGAAACATCCATATTTTCTACAAAATTTAAAAACATCTCGTAACCTGTCTACAGTTCTAATTATTTCATCGATAAGAACGTTGGAGTGTTCCACTTTTCTCCTTGAATCTCTCTGGACCAAGTACCATGTATCCAGAAGACCGAATTTTGTCCAAGGAGCAGGACACCATCATAAGTTTCGGTCCATCGAAGAACGGTCAATAAATCAGACCTCATCAAGATGGCGATATGGGCGAGTAGGTCGTAAATTCCAGGGCCGGCCGAGATCTACTTAGCACATCTAAGGCGTTCGCTTCGTTGGCCTCAGGTCACGACGTCATATTTCATTCCGTTGGCTACATGGTGTGGTGCTATGTGTATGTACCTACGTGTATGTGTTGCGGATTACATGACCGTACCGCTGAGGGAAACTTTTAAACGCAATTACCATCTTTCAATTATCAAATTTAATCAAAAATTAAGGAGATACTAGTATTATTATTATTTTCTGTCATGTCTGTTGAGAGTGTTATATTTCCTTTCAGGTGTTTCGATATTTTCCCCTGTCCTTTCTCGTACTATATTTGGCCTTATCTGTAGCAATTAATTTCAGCTTTAGTTCTACTGGTATGCATACATATGCTAAAAAGCATTTTCCTTCCCACGCCAGCTGTCTGTCTGTCATCTGTACGATAATCTTTGACCATATACTTCCAAGAATCCAGAAGTAATGTTCTAGCTCCGTTTCCTGCATGAAACCATGCAAGCCACTAACATCCCGATAGACCTTACATAGATGGTAGCAACCCGTTTTTCAAATTACTGAGGTCATGAAGAGAATTGTCCAATCATGATCTTCAAATGGAGTTTAGTTTAACGTACAGAAAGAAAACTCAGCCAACAACCCTGACAAGAAAGTCATATGCTGGTCTGCCAGCCGTGGAGAATTCAATATTTTTGTCATCGGAAGAAGATTCTGGGAATCAAAATCAATAGTACCATGTCTCTCCTAATCCCGAAAATTCCCCCCCCCCACGAACAGAATTTACTACTCTACAAGGCCCAGGTCAGATCATCGCTGGAGTACTGCTCGCATGCGTGGAGATACGTGCCGAACCACATCCTGAAGCTTCTGGATACAGCCTGGAAGCAAGCAGTACGTTTGGTGGATGCACCTGACCTTAAAAGTGACCTCCATATTTTGGAGCATCGAAGAAGGGTGGCTGATCTGTCCCTATTCTCTGTATACTCTCATGCATAATAACACCAAGAGCTTCCAGTATAGCAAACACTAGTGAGGGTCACCGAGTCGAGCCTCCTCTTTCAAAAGTTGTTCTTTTGGAGAACCTCAGCGTCGTGAAATGAGCTGCCGGGGAGTTTGTTCCCCGATGGTTACCATTTATAACATTTATGGTCAATATGAATATTTAACCTTCCACAGATCTTATAGAGCGCGAAAGGCCCTTTGCGAGACGTCAAAAAACTGTCTATTTCCAAACGATTGTATGTCTTTCATCAAAAATAAAATTTATTTGGCAAACCCTTGCCCTGTGTAACTGATTTTCAATTTACTTGCCGCAAAGGACTAACCTGGACGCCCATGTCTATGGATTAAGTTTCCATTCGATATTAATTACTGGATCGGCACAACATGCCGATGACAACAGATAAACATACCTTAAACACATATAATTTAACAGTGTGGCTTTGTAAGGGGATGTGGTTTCACTTGATATATAGAGATGTTGATATGATACTTGATCCCAACGCTCCACCTCTTACCTACTTAACCAGACTGTTAAGATTATTATTTTGTTTTGTTCTATATTGCCACTGCCCTGTGGCATTGAACTGGGAAGAAATTAATTGTACCTACCATTATAGTATTTTCAAAAAATACTAGTAAAGTACTACAAAAGTACTTTCTTGGACGCATAGGACACAAACACACATACGGTGTGTTGTCTGATTGGTTTGATTACATGCTTTTTCATTTCTGTCGACGTATTCAGATTGTATCGAAAAGTTGTAGAGATAAACTCTTCAAATCTGCGCGTTGTTCGGTAATACTTTTTATTCTAACTGTGACATGTAGTGACACATTTCAAAACTACTGACGGTTCTGGAATGTCTCATTTTTCATAACTAGTTAAAATACCATACAAGTAGCTTTGATAGTTTTTTTCACAACAAATTTCGAAATAATGAAGCAAGTACGAGATAGTTACCATATCATTGATAACTATTCCTGTATAATACGTTATTTCGTAAATTTTCAGCAAACAGAAATGTTTAGTCACAAGTGTCTACGATGTTTAGAACACAATTTGTCCAATTTAACAGTGACAGTGCTACAGTCTCTTTTAAGGTGTTTGAACATATGTAAGTTGCTGCTAATGGTTCTTGTAATATATGTAAATAAAATTGCTCAAAATGGAGAAAAAATATTTATTTATTTTATTTTATTTATTTGTAAAATTGAAAACTGTAAAACCTTGTAGAGAGAAATACAGTTATCTATACGCAAGTTCAGTTACGAGGAAAAAACATAATAGATAATAAATTATATGAAAATCATCAAAAGATGACATTTTGTTGATCTCATGTCGCAGAAATCACACTGGTTAGACAAAATGAGCCACTTCAATACTGGTTAACCGAGTAGTTATTGTTTTCAGTGGAGGTAACAAAAAAACATTATTTCGTAGCAACAAACTAAGGAAATCTCTAAATTAACTAACATTGATAGATCAACCGATAAATAAAACTGACAATAATAACAACTGTCAATATGATGGATTCTGTGTGTGAACACATCAATTTCAACGGAGCTCCTGAATACATGTAACATTAAAACCTTTCTTTACATTCCAAGCCATTGCTGCCGAACGCATGCATGAGCTGATAACCGATTAATATTCATCGGTGCATCACGCGTTATCACATCTTGGAACGTAGCTACGACAGCCGGTGGAAATCATCACGTCCGCATGTCGGAATTTTTGATGTGCTTGTGTGAAGTGCACTTCTTGTCCAATGCTGCTCATGCCAATGCGGCTACCCAGTCCCTGCAGAATGATAATTAATTCATAAACGCGTTCACTGGAAATGGAGACACGGTTATTTTCGGCGAATATCACTGGGCAAGCAATGACTTGCGAGCTGATGCGAAAAAACTTGCTAATCGGTATAGAATATCGATGTACGCCTTACACGCACTAGCAAAAACTCTTTAACATTGTTGAACTGACGAACTGAATTGAAAAAAGTCATAGACGAGAGACAAAAAGAAAAAAATTAACAAGTGAATCTCCGAAACTAGAAATACAGATAAACGCTAAGTATTCACGACTATAAAGAGATAAACGATAGGTAATTATAGTGTGAGAGATCTCTTATTATATCTTTAGCCCTTTAAGACACTCAGAATTGTTCTCCAAAGGAATACACCTACCTGAAGACCGTTCAAGAGAATAAGTTCGCCCATAGTTTTAATATATACTGTGCAATTAATATCGGGCAAGCTAGAACGTGCAAGGTTTTTCCGATGAATTGATTCTCATAAGTTCTTAATAGATGAGGCGCTTCCAGTGCATCAGATAATGGTCAGAGAGAAAGAATGAGACTTTTCTGTATGCAAATGCATGACGAATCGTGAGCCACGATTGTCCCTGCTCCCATTCTAATTAAGTCAATAGATTCCTCGTAGCAGTTCATGAAAGGTGATCGTCGATAGAAGGGAAATAAAGTTATTTAGATCGATGAAGGCAGCTGCTGTTTGCTGCTTACTGAGTACCTTCTATCTTGGTTCGCTGTATTTCTAATGTAGGCAGTCCGCATGACTTCCTTGAGATACTTTTCGTCTTGTCGAGCTCATTGCAGTTCAGTTTTTGAGCATCATCACAGAGTATCTATTCAGTGGTACTCCCAATATAATAAGAACGAGCCTTTTTGCAAGAAAAAACTACGGTACATTCAAATGTTTCTTGGACATGCGGAAATATGTGAGTAGCTTCTAACGAAAGCAAAAAGCTGTGGATAATGCATCACCATACACATTACTAATTTTTTTCCTGGAGCTTATTGCACTTGGGCTTTGTCAATCTTTTCTAATAAGCATTAGTTCGTACTTGTTGGAAACTTTCAAGATTTCAAATCTTTTTCAAGACAAAAGTAATTCTCAACAGTAGCTATGGTGACACAATTCGAAGTTATTTCGAGATATGAGATGACAACTTTAGATCTGCCTAATTTGTATTTGTTTTCACAAGATATACAGTTAGTTTGTAGCATTTCAATTGTCAGGAGTCATACATGTCTGCAATAAGGATTTTGCTGTACTCTCTTAAAGTGGCTTTAAGACTCCATTAACTGAATTTTAGTTCGATCTTCTGCCTAGGTCACTCATATGTGGAGCAGAGAAATTGAACTTGAATGTGTATCACATGTCATCGCACTAAGCATATACTTATTCAATCCAATACCCATGTGTGGTGGTGAAGGCATATGCTTTCGATGACAAATGATCAAATCATAAAAGAATCAGACAACTACCTTGTCAAGAACAGGACAGCTGCTGGGGCTTAACACATCTTAGTACGATCATGTTGCTGGCCCTGCTAGGTCGGCATCCCGTAAGCTGGGAGTTTTCTTCTAGAAAATTATTTACGAGTACAGCTGTGACACGTACATCACTCAGATCAGACTATCTGTGGAATATTGCTCGCACGTGTGGAGATACTCTTCTGCTGCTGAACGTAATCCAGATAATATAAACAACACGTCCAGTAGACCCGCCTGACACAGTCTGGAATATTTGAGAAACTGGTTGATCTGTCCTTATTCCACTCTACTATGATGAATGTTCGACTAAGCATAATAGTACAAGAGTCATCAGTACAATAAACATTACCTGCTCAATTCCGGTCACTAACCACACACTAAAGGTATGTAACTATGAGTTTGGCAGATAGATACTACGATGTGATTTCATGCATTCATCCGGAGCGAATATCGTGCTGGTGAGGAGGACGAAATGACAATGATTGGTTTTGGGTAAACGAATTAAATTGTATTTAGTTGCTTACTAGTACCATTTTACTAGTTATTTGGTCAACCGCATGTAATTTCAATCACAAGGAGAAAAAAGTATGTGAGTGGTACTTCAAAGGTAAGATTTGAACCCTACCTGCGCTAGAGTAAAGCTCTATCTACTGCACTAATATTATTACATGTAATTTGAAGCGTAGGTATATTTTCGTTACACATTCAAAGTATATACACCAGTACATCCGGTCTGCTTAATAATGACTATTAATATGAAGCGTGAACGAAGCATTGATTAAATTCTTCTAACTGCAAACGTCTGATTGCCTGTAAAAAACGGTATGGTTAAGCTTCATGAAATATAAGAATTCCTGAATTTAACTAATTATGGTAGAATACGAGCCTGTCAGGTGTAGATGCCGCCATTTTTATAGAACCAATCCTTTGCCAGCATTTTTTTAAATTAATGATTTTCAGAAACTTTGACAGCACAATGAAATTTGTCAAAATGCTTATCTCCCTACCTGATAGGTCAAAATCTCCATCAAATGAGATTGGTAGGTGAACAACGACGATAGAACAACTGAAGACCTGGCATCCCATTCATAAATTCATTTATGTCTATAGTCAAACATGACTTGGGCGAGGGGACCAGCGGGGAGCGGGAAAAGTGGCAAGATGGCCGCTTGATGAGGACCGTAATTTCTGTTTGTAAACATCGATGACATTTGGATGAATCACAAAATTTGACATGGCGGGAATTTGAAAAAGTACACAATTATACTTACTGATGGAAGGTTACATCTGCAGCTTCAACCTGGGTGCTTACGCACATAACAATATATCACCATTTTGGCAACAATAAGTAAAATTCAAACCAGATCAAACAGAGAAAATGAACAAAAACTACGATGTCTGATTTGAACGCTCACGTCAAAATTCAGAGCGGTTGACAGTGACCTGACCTAGACGGTTGACGGTTCGGTTCTGTTCAAATGCCGACAGACGTTGAATTTGCAAATTATGAATGGAAAATTATACGTAGCGGCTAGTAGCAGTCAGAATTTACTATAAAGCCATGTTGCCAGCTAGTGTTTGAGGTGTGATTAACATTGCGGGTTTGCTCTAAATTATGAAGTTATTTTTAACTTTCCTTACTATTCAATGGCTAAGATATTCATTGTAGAACATATTAATGGGATCTTGTGAACTAGCTATGTAGAACAATTAATGTTATTGTAGTTCTTTGGTGAATTCTGGCAACTGTGCACCAATGTCTGACGAAAGTTTTTGTAAACATACGAGGTCTATCAGTGTTCCATCGTCAGTGTAGGTGAACCACTAAATCAGCACTTTCAGTTTTAAACTGTTCTCTTGATAGTGTTGTTTCGGTTTAGACTTCCCAGCGATAAATAAGCATCTTGTGGCCGCAGTGAAGCCGTCGAGAATTAAATACATACTCCAAATACAATCTAAGGCGCTCGCAGCAGTTATCTGTCCATTCCCAAGCCCGCGGCCTCACCGTATAATATCCTCTGCCGAGCCATATCTTCTGAATAAATCCCGAATGCCATAAAGTTGATTTTCTGGTACACGCACCCGAGAGAGCAGTATCCGAAGTCTATACAGAGTCGCTTTTGAAACTACGAAAATTATAACTTTTGGAAGAGGCTTGTTCGAGGTATTGACAGTTCCACCTGGTAATGATGAGCTCATTGGGATTTTGTGTTTTCGTTGTATTGATTACGCTCCTTGTTATTATCTATATATTAAGAAATATAATATAATAGTCAATAATATCAGTCGGTCTTCTCTAAATTTCCAACCTGTAGAGGTAAGATCAGATGCGTCTATTAGAAGTATGGCTTTCGCGATTCGAATCCAGAAACTTCAAGAATACTTTGGGAATGCAATTCTTCTATGCGAAAAGTGTTCTAATGACGTTTGATATGAGCCTTGTAGTATTTGTCTTGTAGAATATAATGTTTTGCAGTTGAAAGAGACGTTGAACCAACAATACCAGCCAAATGGTCGAATGTGGTTAGCCTGGACAATATCATTATAATTTCAAAATTCAATTTTTTTTGTGCTTGGATCAGAAACGTTAGTAAAGCTCTTTCACTAGTATATTGGATTTAATTAGTGACCATTATGCAGTAAGATGAATGTCTCAGAAGCTATTTATTTTTTTATTATCTATCTACCTGATATTTCCAAAACGTAGACTTTGATGTTCTTCCCTGTATAGTACGTAAGAGAGTGTATTTGCGCCACCTATCGGTCGCAGCCGGCTGGCTATCTGCCCTTATCACTGCGCTGCTAATGCAGTCGGTCGGTAAAAATAGTAAAAACATCCGAACGGAGAGATATCTATAGACAGGAGGAGAGTTTCAAAACCAACGCGACGGGACGTAATTAGACTATTAGATTACACTTATAGATGTGTTGCCGTATTTACAAAATTGTTTTATAATCTTTCAAGTAAAGTCGAGTGGAAAGATTAATAATATCGATAAACATAATAAATTGTTGATTTTGTTCAATACCAGCTGACTGAAGAAAATGCAGTCTTTTCAGCTACATCAAAAAGAAATTCTGGATTGAATAATTTGCCTCAGAGATATATTGATCATTATGCTATATTATATAAATTGAAATAAAAAAATGTTTGGGCTAGTAAAAAAATCAATCTTATCATTACTTTATCGCTTGAATGTCTTACATTTTAACGGTATTAATATAGATACATGATAATAAATAACAACAGCGAGCATTATGATACGTATTCAACTGTGGCAATGTCCACCAAATTCAATTTCCACGTCTGTGTACAGCTAATCTAGAAGACTGTCTGGTATCATTAACTATTCATATTGGTGAATACATTTTATGGTGAGAGTCTCACACCACCATGAGAAGGTGGAGCATAGTGTTGCTTATGGCGTATGATAGCTTTTTGCTTTTGAGGGAGGTTGTCAATAAAAAATTATAGTCATAGAAGCTTTTCTTCAGCTACAAAATTCTTCATTTTGTATAGTGTTGAACTGCTAAGCTATGAAACTTGTTTAGGAAATTATGGGTTATAGTCATGTTAGTAAGAATCGAAATAGTAATCTAATTCAAACGTGCCTGCAACAACATGAATAAATCTGTGCAAGTTTATTGTTGCAGGTTTGTGAGGTGAACGAAGTTGATACAAAGGTGATCAGTGGCCACTTTTAAAATAATTTCCTAAATTAAGAATTGTCTATGGCTTAACAATGATAAGATAACTAAGTATGACTATATGACTTCTATCTTCTAAGTTGGTCGGAGCGTTCTGATCATCGAATGTGGAATTGAAGCAATGAATAATAGTACCTCTTCCAATTAGCGCATTTTCTGGAGAAATCCTTTGTCTCTATTCAAAGACAACTATAATTATGCCATTGTTGTTTTCTACATCTGATACCGTGAGCAATATAGATAAAGATAACATTCCGGTCGTCAAACATGGAGCCTTGGTCGCGCCATGTTATCTGCCTCAGCAGTAACAAGAAAACAGTTCTTAATTAAAAAAAAATGATAAGCTGACTGTGACGGTAGTGTTAGCGCATAGATAAGATGCTATCGCGACAGTTATACCTACGCTGCTGAAACTAGTTAATAATTTTGTGAGGGCATCCACAGAAGTGTGAGAGGTCACACAGGTCGGTTGGTGAGATATAGTCCAGTTAAGCTATGTCGTCGTAAATGATTGTTATCGCGTTAAAGTGTATTCAAACCACAATCGAGATGATTTTCTTCTATGCAATAAGTCAATAACAATGATTTTTGTCATTGTATGGAATGAAATATTAAACACAAAATGCTTCTCGTCATAATATGGTTTCAGCGAATTTAGTAAAATTAGAGAGTAAATTATTGTTTATCGAATAGCCTGCAATAGCCAGCGACTTGTATGATGGAACTTGACGAGAGAGATTTCATCTCTATCTGGGGGGTATGTGTTATAGTGAAGATATTATTTCTAAGCACTTCCCGAGACGATTTGTGAAAATAAATCTCAGGATTAAGGATAAATGCCCTTGATTACTGATTACTTCCACACTACAAAGCTATATGTAATGACAGAGCAGATAAAGGCACAGTACATCGTCAGCAAATATTTATGATTGATGTAATTAATTCTTTGATGTGTTAGTAACATATTTAAAACATTGTGAAATATATTTATTCAGTTTTCCCTAATTGCGCTCAATTCCGTATTTTCTTTTAACATCTCTGTCTTGTATAGTGTCTAGTAGAAAGCTTGGTCGAACATTTACCATGATAGAATCTATAGAATAGGGACAGAACTGTAATTATCCTCGACTCCACTGTTTAAATATAGTGAATAGAATTTGTTTAGTGGTAGAAAACCTTGGATGCTGAGCTAACAAGGCCGGCAACATGCTTGTGGCAGAACATGTTACTGCTGGCGGGCCAGCGTGTTTGTTCTCGACATCTATATACCCATTCAACAATGTTTCCGATGTTCTCGGCAATCTGGATAGCATGATGCTGCTGACGATGCAAGGCTTCTCAGGATGGTAGTATTGTGAATTGTTCCATGCAGAATATATGGGTGCTATCATCTGCAATGCTGTGGATAGGGATAGAGGTTAGATGTTATTTCCAAAGGATCGTTAATATACAGCAAGACGAGCGTCGTAGGAAGAATAGATTTCTCGGGAACGCCGGCGTTGATGGTAAATACAACCATATCGAAAGCTTATGGTGTAGGCTAGGAGATCTTCCGTTGATCTTTCGTGTCGGAGGCCATAGTGGCGATACGTGCTGATGTTCTTGTCCAGTTACTTCATAAGCTGTACATTGATCAATGATCAAATGTTCCATAACCTTGGACATGATGCAGAACAGTGATAGTTTGTAGTTGCTGGGCCTGTTTTTTACCCTTTCTAGGAACGGATTGCACGTGAAGATTTAAAAAAGTTTGACGTTTTGTTGGATGAAGAGTCAATGACTGCTGCCACCTCTGAAGCATCAAAATGAAGTTTCGTGTAGCAACAATTGTTCAAGATCCCACAACTCGGTAAAATCCTTTTTCAAGTAAAGGCGAATCTTCCTAATCCAATTATTATAAACATATTCCCGATAGGATCGTGCAGCGGCTGGCGGCTTGTCGTCGCCGGTCGCAGCCAGGCACAGGTGTTTGTCGTACATGCCGACTTGTAACGTATTGGCGCTGCGGTCGACACCGCGACTCTAATTGTCCTGTGCTCGGACCTCGGCCCGTTAGCATACAATGGCAGCCGCTCTCCACAGGCCGTATGCGAACGGGTATCGATCGCGCATCGATTTTTTTAATGTGGCCCACAGTGCCGGCCAGATTAGCTATCTGTGCTGCCATCTGGCTCCTATTTACAAATAGCCATTGTGATCGAGCGCACCACCGGCAGAGGCGCGGGCGCGTGTGCATGCGAGTATGCGGCCGTTCGCCGAGTCTCTGAGATGCTGCTGCTTTCCCAGACTACATAATTGTGTGTATGTGAATCTTTGCTAGTACGGGAGATGATAGCAGGGTGAATATTGCTTCAAGAGTTTAATGGCATCAAGCAATGCGAAATTTTAGGACTCATTGATTACTGCTGACTTGGTGTATCGTTCTGGCATCAATAACTTATATTTCAAAATGTAGTTTCAATCACGCAAAAATAGCAGTATTGAAAACATGTATTCGTTTATAAAAAAACAAAAAAACTACTGATTTACTGAAATAATACACCGTTGCTAGGCGGTAAACAGTTCATATGGATTAACTCGCAACGCATAGAAGCAATAAATAAGGAAAGGGACCTCCAATACTTGAGTCATCTTCCATCAAGATTATGGGAATTAACATCAACAGTAACATGTCACGGCACTCTCATTTTGCTGGTCTCGTTAGGTCGGCTTCCCTTCCAGTCCAGGAAATTGTGTTCTCCGGCACAGCTACTGCTACTCTAAACGTCTGATGGATGCGTTTGACCTCACAAAATACGTATACAATCTATAAGATCAAAGAAGCGTGACTGATCCTTCTCTATTATATAGAGCGAAGAGTAGAGGTGCTGAATGGGCGCATCCTCAACAGGTCGACCTTACAACGGTTCGAATGAGCCTCTTACAAAAGTGGTTTTTTTGGTGAACCTCAGCGTTGTGGAATGAGCTACCGGGAAAATGTATCATCTCGCAGCGCTTATGAAGCGCGATGCGTGAGGTTATCTATGAAAAAATAAATGTGAAGATTTACTGACTAAAAAATAAATAGGTATTAAAGTTTGAAAGATAAGGTGGGTAGGAGGGTTACAATTCAATTGACCTTCCTCATGGTCATTTAATAATGCCGAACACTGTGACAGTTCGTGCACACATTGCGCCCGGTGAAGTCTATCAACATCTTGTTTTGTTAACCGGAATAGATTACTATTTTTTTATTTCCGTGGTAGATGTGATCGTATTAAAGCTTACTTGAACCTCAGTTCTCGAAATAATATGAAAATACCTCCATGAAAATATTTTCCAACGGTGCTATTCCTATTTCTAATTAAGTTTTGTAATCCACAATTTTAGGTATTATGTATAAGAAAATGGTGTAACCAACAAGTTGAAAGGTGCTCCACCGCATGGGGTAAAATACCATTTCTATTAGAGTACGCATCTTTTGGCTACGAGCCAATATAAATGGTTTAATAATGATGCGTCACAACGCAATGTTTCTAATATCCTTGATAAAAACATTAGAGAAGAACAACTATGAATTGTGGACGCAGTCAAACATATTACTATAATAAAAATTATATACAGGCTGATTAGGGCTAAAGGAGAATAGTACAAATATAATATTTGAACATCCACCAAAACATATGGATTATTTTTATATGAAACCGTTTATAGATGTTCATTGTACTCTATCAACCCCCTATATTGTCTTAAACACTATATTAAACAAAATTCTTAAGAAAATACACCAATCTGTAGATCTGATAGCCAAGGTTCCTCACGCGATGATAATAGTGAATGAAAATCGATTGCTGGCCATTTGGATGCAGCTCTTTAAAAAGGTATTTTCACAAGGATTTACAAGGAAAAATGGAATATTTGGTATCCATAACTATTTGAAAACATTTACAAACTTACCCGGACTAAAGAATTCGATGGAAGAATTATAGTGTTGTTGGTTGTTATGTACGGTGGTCGTATCCATTTGTATTTATAGACGAGTTAAGCAAATTGTACACCATCCTATATTTCCATTCAATACCAAAGTGCTAAACCGAGAAAACAGGTTTGCATGGGAATACAAGATTGAAATTATCATTTATATACATTTTGAAAAGTCGAGGTAGTTAGATAACAAATATTGCTAGAATATTCGCAATGATAACTTTATTATTTTTCAAATAATCTATTCTCTACAATACGCATACTAGTGAATGAAAAAGTGAACTGTAATCAACCCATCGATATATTGAAATATCGTTAGTCTCAAGGAACCGGATACATCAAACAACGGGTATTCTAATTAGATGCTGTGATTCAGTTTCTGAACACAACATCCATGATAACTCCTCTAATAATTATCAGAATTACAAAATTTGATTATATCTAGCTGAGATAAAAGTTACAAAATTTTCTTTGGAAATATTGTGTAACATATTGATCAGAAAATCATTAAATATTTTTATTGCCTTTGGAAATTATATCTAATGTAGATAATAAAATTAACTCATTTGTGTATTAGTTTATATCTGTCTTAATTTTTTGAGATAAGGATGTTATACATATGTACATTTTAAAACAAGCAGAAGCTGAAATATCAAGTCACCTGAGTAAACAAAGCTGTCTTGCGGATAAAAATATAATAAAGTAATCCTACTACATTTTTTTATCTATTCATGCAATACTTTCAAAGTGGATAGGTCTAGAAATTCATGGGCCGTAGTTATAACATTTAGTTGATCGAAATCCTACAGCCTTGAACTATTACGATTTTAAACAAATTTGAGAAGTTCGAGTGTTTCTTGTTTGCGCCTCTTCATCTCATTTGATTGCTATCTCGGAAAGGGGTTATAATTTTTCATAGACTTGTGTGAGAACTGCATAAGAAATGTCTCATAGCCTCTCTCATTATCTGTATACTAGCGGTATCAATGTTAATGGTACGTGGATAGGAAGGAGCAGATACGCGCATAAAGAATCATCTCAATTTCAATAACAGCCACTTAAATGTGAATAACCATATTGAACATTATAGCTTCAACGCCTTTATCTTCATGTTAGGTTATTGATTCTGAGATGACCATTAAAAGTTTAACAGTATCCAATTCGGTTTTTCTTCAACATGAACTCTGATTGGATACATTCGTTATCGGGTATTGCCAGACGTCGTTCTACCCGTTTAATTGGTATATAAAAAATCGTGTTTGTATAAGCATCAAGTGAGCAAAGGAACATTGATAGGTAGTCACCCAACAGATGCGATTACATCTTGATATGAGCAGGGCCGTATCCAAGGTCTCTTGCAACAATTTGGTTTGATCCCAACTTCATGGTGTAGGTGAAATTTTTAATCGGTGCCGAATTTATTAAAATATCCCCAAAACTGGCGGTGATCCTGACATTCCTGACAGTATGGGAGAAATTGAGCTTGTAAAGCAATAACCTTAGTGGAGGTATTTGGTGATATTGAAGGGGCGAGTTGATGAAGGTGTTATGTAGATAGAAAGTTGTGTAATTATCACACAGTTTCACAAATGAAACTCTTTCTCCAGTGGCGTGTTCAGATTTTTATAAAATCACTGAACGAAAAAGTTTTATTTGTGAAACTGTGTGATAATTACACTACTTTTCATCTACATGATGGAAGAGTTTCACCAAGTAAAGAGCATCTACAATCTACATGAAGGTGTTATGTCACATTCTTAAAAAATTGATACTTTGTAGTAAATGAAAGTGATGTATTTATGTATATTTCTAGCTTGTTTTAGTCATCAGTACACTATTATAGATACTTTGATGATAAAGGTGCAATTTGCAAACATCACTCGAGTAAGTGGAAGAAGTAATATAATAGATTCACTTACTTGTCCAATTGCGTTTTATATTCAGTGTCAGCCAATGGTTCCGCAAATTCAAATGTAGATCAAATGAGCAAGAATATAAATCAAGATCAACACGTCCTGTTGTGGGAATTGATTTTTGCACATATTTCTTTTGTTTGGTTCGTCTTATATTAAATGTGTACTGTCGGCATCCTTTATAATAATACAGAAATGAAAAACATAAGATGTACCAGGTATGACCTTATATGGGCTATATACAATGCTCGTAAGAAGATTGGATGATGAGATTTATTTGCTTGCTCTGAATAGATATCCTAGTTTTTCCCTGCAGCTATTACAAATGAGGAGAGGCCAATGTGGAAAATAGATCCATCAGAAAATTTTACGTTCACAAGACCAAATGCATGACTTGTTGACAGAATTCGGATATTTATTTTATACAGTAAGATACTCGCTTGAGTCTCTCATGTTGCTGCTAGTCTTCTTCACTCCTCTTAATCCATCGATAGGGATAGGTGTCTACTACTCTGAATGCCACCTTGCAAAGGGCTGTTACGTTGTTGCTTTGTATGAAAGGAGAAAATCTATTCACTTCAACAAACATTTTAAAACGAAAATTTAAGTCTGTCATCCTTTTGCAAACCTTGCTGGAAGGCTATGGGATCAAAAGATATTGTAATACCAAGATTCATAACATCTGTGTCATCTATGACACCCAAATCATGTACTTAAAAGTCCGCCCCTGTCCTTGTGACTGCCGTAATGAGCTCCTCCGTTTGAGAGCTGTCATTCGTCCTGCTTGCTATGCCAGCGCGTCTCTGCAGCAGCCTCAGCAGCCCTCCTTATCTCTACCCCTGATATACTATCTTTCGACCCGCTCTTCGAGTTTTCTTCTCTCTGGTTGCAGTGGTTAATTAGGCCACCTCCAACCGGCCAATGGTAGCCGGATATCTACGAAAAGGTGTGGCCTTATCGCTACTCTCATTTCGAACTGTTTTACATACGCACACATCCTGGCTGATAGATTAATTACGCGTTGTATTGAAGGACGTGGTAGAGAGCTTTTTTGTCCTGTTGGATCAGCTAATGGATTATCTTGAAAATAAATGATATTAGCTACTTGCACGACAGTTGCCCTGCATATTCGTAATGAACTAATCCGTGAATTTTATTAAGCAGTGTATTGGATTGCAATTGCATTCTCCCTACCGCTCTCTTATAAGTAGTCGTTCAGAAATGTAGAATAATTCTATTGAAATGAAGCAAATCAAATAAGAAATTCGATATATACATTATTGGTGTGAACAGTCCAGAACTATTTGGGCATTTTCCGCGTTATTTCATATTAGATCTTTTAGGCAGCAACCATAAACACTACATAGTATTTGACCATTCGCTTGAACTGTTAGGACAAAGCTCAATGATTAAAGGTAGCCCATTTTGTTGATGTTGGGGTTCTACCTCTTTTTCCATAAAAATATAAAAAGATCGCCGATATCTTCGTCCCATAAACATGGCTGTTCGTAACTGATAAGACCACAATGATGAATATAAATAAGGCGAAACGATAACGCGATTGCAAAATAGGGAGGAAAGAAGGTGCATGGGAGGCAGTGGCGGACCACGAACTAGGAGAGACAGTTGAGGTTAGACTTGTAGCACACAACCTAACTTTCGAACTTAACAAAATAAGGAGGATCAATGTAAAACAGTAAATAAAGAAATCTTAGTAGAGGAAGATAGTGCTAGATTTATGCAGTCCCAACGGAAGACTTGCAGCTTTCTACGATAAATTGCAACTTATCGTGTGGAGTTTTTGCTGGCCTTCTGACAAAAAGAGCTTTGAAACCATCAACATTGGAGATACTATTTGATTCTGAATACAAATCAAGGCGACGACAGGCTTGATCAGGGTATTTTCATACAATGGTCATTACATTACATTAGATGCGTGGAAACTTCCAAAAACTTGACTTATACTTATCATGTATTGGTTCATTGAGCTTTGTTCACATAGAAGGAAGGTCTTGTCAATTCAAATAAAGCTAGCTGATTCTGATTGTTGTAGTTATTTGCGGTCGTTGTCACACCTTTTCCTCAAAAATAAAAAAGGAGTATCGCTATCTTCGCGCCATAAACATGGCTGTTCATAACTGATAAGGCCGCATTGATGAATATAAATAAGGCGAGGCGTTATCGCGAGTGCAAGGCAGGGAGGAGGGAGAAAGGTCCCCAGTGTTGGACCGGGAGCTAAGGGGATATTTAGATATTCTAATAGTGGCGGTCGACGTCGAGCGCGATAACACGTACTGTACGCCGGCGGCGTTGGCGCTGGCCGGGCGCGATAAGAGCGCCGCGGCGGTGGCCGCAGACGCCGCGGACGATAAAGACGCCGACGCCGCCCGTGCGCTGTTTCCAAAGATAAGCGAGAGACGACGGCGAAGCCGCGTTGAAATAATAAGGCAGGAGGAGAGACTTGGAGATGCAGAACAGTTGATTTGGTCCATGATAAGGATCAATCCAGTTATTGTATAACAAGAAGATAGTTAAATAGCACAACATAAAGCACTGTCACATAATGTATGGATAGACGTTGTCTTATAATATTTCCATGTTCCTCTATATTACATCCTAACATAATTATAGGTACAGGTTCAGTTACATTTCACAAGCGTGTTATTTCTTCTTCTCGAAGTTACATCTCCTAGCGAAGGCTGGATATTATCATGGCAATCCTGACTTTGTTTGCATCTGTTCTAAACAATTGATTTGATCAATCATTCAAGTTTTTCAGCCAAGAGGTTCTTCGTCTTCCTTGGCTTCTCTTGCCTTTGATTTTCCCTTCCATAATGTTTTGTAGCATTACATATTTGGGTCCCCTTATAACATGACCAAGGTACTCGTTTTTTTCTTTTGAGGCTGTTAATTATTTCTTTCTGCTTTTGTATTCTCTGTCGTAGTTCCACATTTGAGACCATCTTTCGAAAGGCTCCAGTCTATCCATTTCCGCCTTCTTAAGCGTCCAAGTCTCGGAACCATACAGCATCGTAGACGATGCGTGTTATTTATGAAATTGATATAACTTTTCTACGTTTTATTCTTTAAGTAATACTGAATTATCATATTGAATTGACAATCTGAAAACCTTGCAGGTACAAGATTATTTGTTGTCTGTGATTAGTACGGTACGCATTCTATCGTTATCACTCTTATGATCCTCTTTTTGGTCCACTTTACCCTATGTTACCAAATATATGGTTTGACAGGTGGACTATTTTGCTCTTATATGTTTTTCAAATCCTCTAGTTTTTGTCTTACATTAATATCTCAATGCATTTCCAAACATCTTTTTACCCTAAGAGTCTAATAGAACATTTCAGTTAATATTCGATGTTTCAGATTGTAGAGGTACCACAAATCTTTCATCTGCTTCCACTAGACATATTGCTACACTTCTGAATTGAATACTTCGGAGCACATCCTTACATATGCGAGTAGTATTCTAAAAATGGTATCATATGAGGCTTGTAGAGAAGTAGTAGCTGTTCCATTGAACAATTTTTTTGAGCGGAAGCCCATAGCTTCTGTAACATAGATCTGGCAAGGGCAGCCAGAGTATCCTTCCATCTCCACGGTTGACAGACCAACGTACGGTTTCTTTGTCAGGGTAGTTATCATCGCTTTCATCTTCTTCCAAGATGTACACCGTGCTGACAATTGGGCTTGCAGATTTGGTTTGATACTTTTGATTGCACTGTAACTATATCCTCTGTACTTAAACCTATCTGAAGATTAGGATATCCGTAATAAGACTCAGCTAGTATTCTATGAAAATCATTGTACACTCGTTATTGACTGAGCGAAAAGGGTCAATCTTACATACAAAGCTATGTCCATCAAATCGGCTTCATGTCCTGTTACCTCTGGCTATTGTATCTCAATTTATTGGAAGTTTCTATTCCCCTCATTCTTTTCCTCCGTTTGCACCCAAACGCTATAGCGATAGCGCTACGCCTTATTTATATTCATCAATGCGGACCTTATCAGTTATGAACAGCGATGTTTATGGGACGGTGATTTCTTTTTTCCTTTATTTTTCCGCAAAGAGGTAAATAAGTTGAAGGACGAATTTAATCGTTATGATGCGGAACAAGTTGCTCAGGTTTCATGAAATACGTCGCTTCAACTGAAATCGTACAAGGATTCTTTTTGACAAATTATCTTTCTTTCTCTCACAGCCCAGTTAAACTATTGAGGAGGATATCTTTTGGTTATTTTTTTATGTCCTAGCGTGAAAGAAGATGGATGAAGTTCTGTCATGGGGTATATGACATAGTTTTGCCCAAGACGATACGATGTACGTTCTGATGCCACTTTGGCTATTCCATGGAAGAATAAAAATAATTTCTTGCGTCTATAAGTTCATCAGCTTCTTGGACCATCAGGCGCTATCATAGCGACCACTACAGTGGCCTTCCGTTGGGAAAAGGTTGCTTTAGTGAGTCAGACAACGGCTACACTAACGTCAAAACTCTTGAATGATGAGAAGCACTTCCTAACTACGAAAAGACATCCTAGCTTCTTCCCGGCAGCTGCTGCAACTAAGCAGATGTGCTTGTAACAAGTCATGTCTTCAGGAATCTTGACAAGCAAAAGTCTAATAGATGACTTCTTAGTAGAGCTTGGTCATTTATCAGAATCGAATGCTCGCTTGAGAAACTCTTATTTGACAAAGAACTGAATCCTAGAAGCATTGTATTGCATCATGATCTACCTCTTCGGGCAATGATAGACCCCAGGTCAGAGAGAGGGTTATTGCCATTCTTCTTTATCCCAATTCATCTACAGAGAGCGGTTTGTTGCTCTGAATGGATACGCACAAAACATTATTGCACGCGAAATTGTAGATATGCTCTAAGCACATTTACCAGCAGCATTAACCAGCAGGTCAGGAAGGAGTAAATGTGGAGGAAAAACAATGTTGGAGATAAGACCTATAGAAATGTCAATTCACATTGATATTGAAATGCTGTAAACTGCAACTGTGAGAAGGAGCGCTCTGGCAGCTCAATCCACAACGCTGATTCTCGGAATGGGATTTTCTAGTGCTCGATGTATATTTGGATGGCTCTCAGTGCTAGTATTCGAAATAGCTCGGTCTAAAACTTACCATAGTAGAATCTATGGGGAATCAGTCACTTTTCTTTCATGTTCAATATTGTGGAGGTTCTTTGTAATGTCAGGGGCGTCCAGAACCCAGAGTTTCTGGGACGCCTACCTAGCAAAGGCCGTCAACATGGATGTGCCCCCAGAAACTTGATGAAAAATGGCTTGAGTATTGGGTTCCTCCATCTTCAACGCTGGCAGAGCAGCGTGTGATTTCTTTGTCAGAGTAAGCACCATAGCTTCCAGCTTCCGCCAAGATGTACACGTTGCTGACAATTCCCATCAAGGATGAAGCACTTAACTAACTAACCAATTATTGAAGATTAATTAATATATTATTATTATTACATCTACACATCTATAGATCTTTCAAATTCTCAACAACAATATACTATCCCTTAATATTACCATAGTTATTGATATACAGGAAATATTGTACCTATCTTATGATATATTACGTCTAAATTACAACAATATGCTTCAACCATTAATTTCGATGTTTGTTTTGGCATTTTATTACAAGCCGTGTATGTGCCGGGTTAAAATAGATTGTATCGATATGATACTTGGGTATTTTCGAACGATAAGGTCTCGCTTAGCTATGTTAAATATTCACTAACGATTTTTTTATGCGGCATAGATACTATCAGAAATACAATAGTTATAATTTGTCTGACATGATTGTCGCTAGAGGCGCTGTTGTTGTTATGGCACGTGTAGCTGACTGTAAATAATAAAATATTTATCGCAGGTTTATGGACTATTAATAAACTTAATTGACCTCAGTTGCTTGTCGTCTAGATTACTTGACAATCAACAGTTTAAACCTTAAATATGGAAAACGATATATGATATATTGATATGGTTTCAGAGCGATCTATATTGAATATACATGAGCGCAATATTAGATTACAGTGCGTTGCATATTTCTGTAACAGTATTATGCACCGCGATCATGGCATTAAACAAATTTCTAGGGTAAGCAGAAGACCAGTAGGTAGTTTTTTGAATGTAGGAGCTCATTTATAAAAATGTTGTATTCCTCTTCTCCACCTGCTAGGATGATTGCTTGTTACTGAAACCTTAATCATAATCAGAAAGAACTTAATATTTACAAAATATAAGCGTACTTTCCGAGTTCAGGAATTTGATTTTCAGCTGAGCATAGAATATAGAACTAAAACTGAAGATATATACATATGCATTTTGTAACTATATATACATTCGGCGATTGTACAAGGTTGCCATAACCTTTTTCTTGTTTGCCTGCTGAAAAAAACTGGGTTATATCGATTAGAATGATGCGAGGTCTGAACCTCTGAAAAAAAAAATTACTGAGGAAATTTTAATCTTCTGCATTATTTGTAATATAGCATATCGTGTGCAACTGGAATATACCGTTGAATGATGCAGATCTCAACCATAAGGCATTAATTACCGTTTAGTTATGGGTGAAATATAACGGATGAAAAGGAAGACATACAATACTTTTGAATGTTTCTTTCATATTTTTTGTGTTTTGCAGGTGGATACAATTTAACACGGTGACGTAGTATTTACGCTCCGAGAATTGGTGGGTTACCCACACCATTTGGTGCAAACTTGGTTGTAGTCTGACCTTTACTTTAATATGATTACTGGTTTTTATGTAATTGATTCGTCTTTTACTGCATTCACTTAGAAACTGACTTTTATTTTTATATCCAAACATTGCTAAATTCTTCATAATATTGAAGGAAATTATGAATGTCAATTTTTGACTGATAGATTTGTCAATTAGCTTACCCAGTAATCCGAATGAGAAGTGATAATAGTAATTGAGAAATGTTTAGGACAAAAACAAAAAGGAAACAAGAGATCAAAAAGTACGTAAGTGATATAATACGAGAGAGATCTGTGTTCTATAATGCGCATACTGTTAACGAGAGAGATCTAGGGATAGATATTGTTAGTACCAAAATAGTTGTGTAGATATCGCGGGCTTAAATTTGTAGTCTACCTGTTCCAGGAACAAATCACTGCCATATACATTAAACAATGTTAGTCTTATTTCTTAGGACTTCATCTCTATGTTTTTTGTTACAGCGGTTTTAAATTTAACCAAAACAAATGTATTGAATGAATTGAATAATCTCTAAATCATCGTTTGATTCCATATTTGTACATAGTATAAAATGTTTTCTTTCTTTTAATACTAAATTTGTGTACAAAAACGGAGTCAAATAGATTAGACTCCGTACCTCTCACGTTGGAATGATAAGGATTTCAGCTTGGACATATAATTTTGGAACTTGATCCGTCATAACAACAGCAGGTGTTCGATCATTGAATCGATAGCTGTGATTCACTCGCTGACACATTATTACATTCAGAAATTGTATAAGAAAGAGTATATAACTGCACAGCACCCTACACTATGTGAAAACGTTTCACATACATATACTCGTATAAAGTTCTTGTTTTAGTTCTCGCATAAGCGAGCAAACAAAATTACATCGCCCCCTTCCTGCCAATCCAACGAATTATGATCTCGAACATACCATGACAAAGTAGCTTACAAGCTGATACATGACATGGCTCTGAACGTTCTGAAGCAGCGGCTGTCTAGGTATCAATTTTAAGTACTAAATAATTTAATAATTCAGTAGTAAAAGTATCTACTTATACAAATAAAAAAGAATCGAATGAATAAGGAGGTTGCGTGTCCATTGACGAAGCGGGTCTATGGTGTGCGTATGAGAGAGAAGGAAGCGCCTATTTTAACGGTGGTAATAAGAAGTGGCGGTTCGAACAAGACAACGCTAATAGCGGCTACTGTTCAACGCCTATCGCCTGCGGGCTTTCTTCGCAGGCTTTTGCCGTCGCGTCGGTCGTCGTCGCAGACGCCTCGCGTGCTGATTCACTTTAGACACACTCAATTAGATGCAGTCCTCGCAATAATTTTGTTAAATCTGTACAACGTACGGGCTGCAAAAGGGAATAGCTTTAAGCTCAGTATGAGGGTGCTGGCATGGTCCAGCGTGTTTTGACCCTCATTTCGTAGGAAGTATTGTAATTGCTTTTTTTTTTTCCTAAGAAATATATTTTGCTCGATATCACACCTACAGCATGGAAATGTATAGAACGTTACTAGTTGAAATCCACAGATATGAGGCGAGAACGAAATCCTTTAATATTTGAAAGGCGGTGTAACCGAGTTAATAAGGGATAACCGATACCATAAATACATTTAAACATAATTTTTGTACTTATTCAGAGCCCTTGATCAGTTTCACAAGAATTGAGGCAGAGTTTTTTGGGAAGGGTTTTTGAAATTTATATTTTGTATTTCCGTATTGTTGAGACAAATCTTCTGCAGTTAAAATAAGTGATAATCACTTCCAACAATGCTTATTCTTTTCACGCCAGACACGATTATTGTACGTTGGTAATCATATGAGCTATAATAATTTTGTTGGTGGTAGCTCAGAAAAGGGATGTTACACCACTCCCACAGGTTTCTAGGCCATGATGTTCTTTATCGATCTACCTCTTTTTTCCGACTATGTTGCCTTGTATTGTGCTGTGAAGTCTCAGATGCAGCGTTGACACCCTCTGTATCTAATTTGACTTCTCCGAAAGCACCTTTGTGACTTCACGTATCGAAGATATTAAGATCCTCGATACGTTCCTGTATAGACCAAATCTCATGCGAAATTGGACATCTGTGTCCAATAATCTAGATTGTAGATGCTCTTACTTGGTGAAACTCTCTCATCATGCAGATAAAAAGTTGTGTAATTAACACACAGTTTCACAAATAATACTATTTTTCTTCCAGTGACGTGTTTCGATTATATATTTAAATAATCGTCGGGCTGTCAGATTTGACTGCTAACAAGGTTATCCAGATTACTTGCCAACTAACTAACTAATCCTATCATGGATACGAAACTAGAGCTCTCAAATCTAGCATAGTAGATTTTTCTTTTCTTGTGTCTGTTTTAGGGGAAATATCTTTAGGACATTCTGATGGCGATGGTTAAGGTTTTGTAGGGGTTAACCTTAAGACTACTGTAAATGCAGTCGCCAAAGAAATATTTCCCCTAAGACAGACACAAGAAAGGAAAAAATAATTTAATAGAAAAATAGCTAGTCAAGATAAATAGTATGCTAGATTTGAGAGCTCTAGTCTTGTATCCATGATAGGATTAGTTAGTTAGTTGGCAAGTAATCTGGGTAGCCTTATTAGCAGTCAAATCTGACAGCCCGACGATGATTTAAATATAAATAGAAACGCGCGAAATAATACTGTGAAATTAAGACATCATCAAAATTGTGGAATCTTCTAAATAGAGCCATTCCATTTCGCGACTCTAGAGAGATCATCTAGCAGCGACCGTGTCATTGCCGGTGCATAGATCGACTCAACCGATAAGGCAGATCGCGCGGGCGATGTTATTGCACATGCACCGCGGATCCAGACTATGTCATCTTGGTCTGTTGCTGATAACGTGGCATCCCCGCGGTGCTTCAAGCGAAATGCTGCCGCCTCTACCCACCTGATCTGACGCCGCGATAACGATTGTCTACCCTCAGCTGCGCACAAGTGCATATTATATTTGTTGGTACGAGGTAGAGCGAAAATGTCCATCACAAAATAGGTGGCCACCCTAGAATGTGTTTTTCGACAAAAATACCATGTAGGCAAATTAAGTCGCAGCTACTAATTTTTCCCAAGCAGTGAATTTCCAGGTGTTCGTCCTCATCTCCTAATCCAGCTAGTCAAACTATAAACATCAAGCCAATGCATCCAAGCTCCAATGCATGGTCACAAACGTTGTCAACCAGATTTTAATATTTGATAAGCACATTGCATCTAGTGGTAACTTACATCTTTGTCCAGAAGCACTGCGAGGGAATAAATGTCTGATCACATTGATCTTTGAACACTATTAATTGTAACCAGCGGAGAACCAACTCCGCGACAGCTTGTTCCTTATCGCCAAGGTTCGCCAAACGAACGACATTTGGAAGAAGCTAGTTCGAGGCGCTCGACCTAGTGAGGATGAGCCCAGTGGGTTACCGAACCGCTGAAAGTAATTTTTGTAAATATTGGAAGTACTGAACAATCAACAAAACTCAAAAAATTCGGGAATTTTCAAAAGTTGAAAAGTTTCCAATGTTTACAATATTTTCTAGTTACTTCTATTCCAAAATACGATCCAAACGAGGCATAAATTCTTATCTGACACCATTATGATATATAATAATAACTGCTAAGGTCAGGATAGTTAAAAAATGTAGATCTTACACAGCAAAAATTAACCGGATAGAAAAGCGGATTGTATTAAATTTATGAACCATCTGAACACTGGTTTATCTGATAATTTTTTCATGACTACCTTGTGTAAAGCAAAAGATGGAAAAATATCAGCCAAAATCCAAATTGGTTAACCCCCGGTACTGTGATCATACTTTTTCAAGATCTCATTATAGAAAGAACCTGTAGGGCACCGTATGTAGATGACAGTGGTAGGTAATGATACTTATTGTAACAAGCCCACGTATCAAAATGATCCAGAAAATGATAACGTACCGTCGCTAAGGTGTCTAATGATGAGTTGCGTATCATGTTATTGTGTAAAGTTTGTAAAATAAGCAGGTAAACATCACTCGAGATACAAAACATATCCTCCAGGCAGACACCCACCAAGCACAGATGCTATGTTGCCGAAGCAGCAAGAACTAATCGTAGTGTTACCATCATCTTTCAGGCTGTACTTAGTTATCGTAATCATATTTATATTGTTGTTACAGCTTTAGACTTGCAATATCGGATATATAGTCACACGAAATGTATATATGTGTGGAACAATTGAATTTACAACCAAGGAGTTTAATAAATGAAAATAATGATGTCTTTGAATGATTTGTACCACATTTCCAGAGATATCATTTCATCTGATTTGTACAAAAAAGTCCAAATTAAAAATCTTTTGAATATGAGTTTTGTAGCCCTTAACCGAGGGTTGAAACACATAATTATTGTCAAAACACAACCACTAACTACAGTAAATTTCACTTCTGTTTACCTCTACACAAGCCACCCTATGGTATTTCATGATTGCAATGGATTGTACCTTATAACATTTAGATGATATCATAATATTCAATTATTACAAGAGAGTCGTGAAGTTTCACTGGTAGAAACCAAACACAAGGCGTGAGATTCATTAGACCCAATAAGTCTACTTCGCTACTGAACCTGTGTCTGACCTTCACAATACGGAGGTAATATTTTGTATGAGTGAGTTATAGTTCTAAAAATTTCATAAATGTAATATGGGGATAAGGGGCTTTATGATGTCACGGTTCAAAAAATTCTTACAAAAAAATTTTCTTCTGCAATAGTAGAGGAAATGCATTTCTTAAATAATAATCAATCACCACCTTGAACAAATCAGTGTGTTCAATTGAATTCATTTTACAGGGTGTAGCCTATCGTAAAGGTGTTATGCTACTATTGGTACCCAGACAAAAGGTGCCGGGTAATGAGAAAAAGATAACCTGTCCAGAAGCTCTTCCATAGGTCCTCAACCAAGTTGCGTATCAGGAGATGTCAGGTCAGTACCACCATTAATGGATGGGAATATAGGAAACTGTCGAAAGCAAGGCTGGATAGAGAAGACTGCAGACAGGCCAAGAGGTTTATAGCAGGCTCTGATAAGCGTTAATAGCTGTCGTCCAGACATTTGTTCCTTATGAGAGTGGAAAGCGAATCTATCTTTCGCATGTGCTGGGAAAAGCACGAATCAACGTTCCTATTTGTCTGTTTTGTTTCAAAATAAGTCTGCTCAATCTGGCAACACCGCTTCTCCTCGATAAAGACAGCCAATTTTTTAAAAGTTCGTACCCAAACGTTACAACAGGCATGTATGATTTATGGTTGTTTGTGTTACCCCCAGGTTGTAGCTGGCCGCGGTTTTACGTAACGATTTCCAACTATTGATTGGCGGCGCGCAGTTCCTGGTTTTATAATGATAACTCCACGATAATCATCTGATAACATGACTGGAATGGTGCATTTAGTAAACGAGCACTTATCGAGTTCCTGCGCTCGATAACATCGGTGACCGGGTTATGTCAATAACAGGCACCACGAGGGCGATATGACAATATAAAGGTCTAATCCATCTCTCTATTATAATATATAATGCAAACATAAGGATATTTTGAAGTTTCCTGAAAGTAAAATAATAATGATTAATTATCCTTAAAATAAAGTTTTGAGGGACTTCTTTTTTCAATGAAAATTGAAAATTAATTGGAAATGGAATGAGCGGCGACGATTTGCCTGTCATTCATATCTGTCAGTTCATCTGGCGGTCTGTGTGTCTGTAGATTTATTTGACCGTCTGTTTGTCTGTCTGTTGGCGTGTTTGTGCAGCATTCGCCAGAGATTGTGTCATCTATGTCGCAAAAATTACCATACACGTTCCATCGCGCCAAAAGAGGCACATGTAAGGATCTATATTAACATCATAGTATACTCCTAAGAACGGTAGCTTCTTTCGTTTATTTCATTTTAACATGTGGTTAATATATATTATTTATGATCTTTTTCAATGGATCTGATTGATGAAAGTATGGCGAAATCTAAGAATTTTATTTGTCTGTTTTTTAATTGAAGCAAAATTTCAATTTCCATCTTTAAATGTTTTTTTTTCTGATTATCTCAAGCTATAATGAATTTATTTGGGTAGTAAGCTTTATTCAGTATCACTTATTTCATACATTGGTGTATCCTGAGTTCCAGAGCATTTCTGTGTCCCATGAAACACAGCTATTAAATCTTCTCTATTATTACATACCTTGATTAATTTGAAACTCAATTGGAACATAATCTTGAAAAAGACCTAATTTCATTTTTCTATTTTTCTCGAGTAAACCGACATTTACTGACTGAGCTGAATCAGTGACTTCCAACTCGACTTAAGTGACAAGAAAGATGATGAAATCTTTTAGACATTATCTACCAGCATATCGAAAGCATGCGATAAAACGCATTAAATTAGTAGAACCATTATAACTTATAAAACAGATTCTTGGCACATTCTAGATATTTTATATATCATGCGCGTGCAGAACATGTGCAAGGACGGATTCAAATTAAAAAGACATCAATCATAATTATATGAATCAAATAGAGATTTTGGTTATGGAACAGAATGAAAAAAAATACACTAAAAATTCAAAGATTTATCGGATATACTAGCTTAACAAAAACTTCAGTCGATTTCTGGAGCTCATTTTACATCTGCATGCGGCAAAGCATGTTTATGCGACTGGGACGTGGTTTTATCTCAATCAAGATTTTGGCGCAGCTCGGGAAGATTTTTAGATGAGTAATGGATTTTTCGTGAAGTTTTACTAGAGCGGAATCGTCGAGTGTCGATTAGATAACAAGTTTGAAAAGCGCTGACTTGGCTAGATTACGGCGGTTACTTTTCGCAAAATAACCCGAGCATGTGCTTGAAAAGATCACCTGGCAGATTTTGGATATGCTGCAGAAGCAGGCTTCCACCACATTCCCTTAAGGCTGTGAAGAAACATTCTGAGTGAGACACATTTGAAAGCTGATTTTTTTTTCACCAACTACACAAGACAAGCTTTCCAGTTATCGAGTCATAGTACAAATGGTATTGAGGATCCACTTTATGTTATAAAAATTATTCTAATATCCCATGAAAAATCTGATATTATGCTATAAATACAAACATGAACAATTTGATCAACTTCCTGATATATTTCATGATGGATCACTGCAAGCGGAAGAGACAGTGGTGGCTGATGTGAACGACACCGCTAACGTTTAAACCACACTAATTCATTTTCACATTCTAGTTTTTCAATTAGGGTGTACAAAATACTGTTCTTTCACATCATATAGCCGTTCGGGATGGTAGGTATTATTAAATAAATTACTATCATTACCATAGGGAAGCACATATTGAAGTGACAAAAATCCAGACATTTTTTTGGTCGGATGAGATTCAAACATTTCGTGCTGACATCGTAACCGCTAAGGCTACGGCACCGCAATACTCAGACGATCTAAGGTGCCTTGCAATCCATCTACGCTCCCGTTGCTTTGTCTTTAATTCCCTTTCACTCCAGTCGTACACTGATCTGGAGGACATGCAACTCAGACTAGTACTTCTCTTGTCACTGGAAGCAATATACCTCCGCTAAGTATTCCGCGTGATGTTACCACGTTACAATGGTAGGGAAGAGTAGTAAGGTGAATAAGCCTCCGTAAATATAGAAAAGAACGATGTAGATACACAAATTGAAGTGAGAAAGAACCATGTATAACCTGGATCTTTTTTTATTACTGGCAGCTAACTGAAGGAGTAATAAAAATATAAGATGCATCAGAGAGACAACGATATCTCCGCCCCTGCAGCAAGGCAAACATCCAAGTGCACACGGCATGCGGCGGCGGCCATTTTTACCTCGGCCGGCACTTTGTATACAAACTGCAAGTTTTCTTGTACGCCTTATCTCGGCCAACTTCTCCTTGGAGAACTCTCTCTGGGTGCTGCGCTGCACGCTGCTCCTGCCGCATATGCACCAGCACACACACATACACATACACTCGTAATCTTATCTTGAGTGTATACATATATATGTAGCACGGCCAGTATTCTCATTGAGACACTTATCTGCATATCAGGGTGCGCGAAAGGCCCGTTCCACTCCTGAGACCGACCGTCTGAAGACATGCATATCTGGCATCGTTACTATGTTCTCATTTTCCGTCTCTCTTCTTCTTTCTATACGATTTCTGAATCGCCCTCACAGAGGGTCTGACAGAACGGCCTACTTGTTGATATCATGAAGAAACTTAAACAGGGACCTAGTTTAATCGAATGTTCGCAACGTGGAGTAGTAGAATATTACCTGTTTGAGGGATCACAATTACGACAGATATCCCAAAAAAATGTTGCGAATCACTTTTGCTGTAGAAAGAACGATCCTCGCCAGCTTCGGTCAGTGGTTTGGGTTTCCATTACGAATCAAGAAATTGTATCAATGCGCGAGACAAGATATTGGAAATTGTTGACCAAACACTTCATCTGCCAACTTTGAACAATGCAATGAGCTCAATACTAATAATCCGAAAGAATATGAAGTTTTATGGAATAACTATATAAATACCATTTACCGGATGGTGAAAAAGCTTAATTAAATCAAAAACTTTTGTCGATGAGAACGGGAACTTTTCAATTGACCCTCGTATTTCCTTTTCAAGGTTATAAAATAGATGGTTAACATTATGAGATGTTTGAACGACCATTTATGATCTATGGATTTCGCGACAAGACCACCGCCTATTGGTCATTCGAGAATTTCCAGTTAGCAACTATGGTGCATAATAGCTGCAACTGCAAATTCTCGAATGAATAATACAGCCCGGTATTCTTGCATCAATAATTTTGGCAGCAAGTTATATAAAAGTGAATGATACAATTGCAAAATTGAGCCAATTTGATACAAGACTCAACGCTGATTCCAACATCCCCAAAACATTCGACTTTTATATGAAAAACGAGATGATACACTAACAATGCCATTTTCATGTTACACATATCAGGTTTTAATTATTCTATTTGCTAAACGGTGAGCAATGGGAATTCAGCTATATCAGAAATCTATTGTATACTTATATTACTTGAATATCCGCAATCATGGCATTGAATAACATTTATCAATTTGGTCTCATATTTCTGAATCATATCATACGATAAGACGGATCTAAACGAGCTAAATCTGGAGAATATCTTTGCAAATCTGTGCGGCGCACGATAATCCAGCTCCGAATGACGGCATTGACACAAGGTTAGATCGTTAACAAACGCTTGTTCCGTTAATACATTCGTAGATCGTCGAGATACGGTGTGCGAAAACAATCGGATACAATATTTGATAAGGCACTGCAATTCGCATAGTAAATAGGATTCTTTTAAAATAGCGAAAGGTTAGCGGGACAATAACCTGCTAGAAAATGATTAACTTTTAATGAAATCCTTGAGGTACTAGAAAATGTACGAGTATTATTTGTTATACGACGATGTTTGATTGGCCGATTTGCACATAATAATACATTATTTGATGTAGCTAAGACAGTACTAATTAATAATCCCTAATGCCGCTACCAACTTTCTGATCTGCGAGAGAGCGGTGACAACCGTTGAATTTGAAACTTTCAGTGATACATGGTTTGGGGATTCAATTTCTAGACAATCATCGTATAGTTCAACGATATTTTAATGATGACGAATTTGGAAGGGACGGACTAGCCCCAACACATGAAGTCAGTGTCTTTATATGCTGTATAATAAATGCATAAAAATGATGTTTTCAACCTTCAAACTAGAACAAATTATATGTCTATAAAATGAGCTGTTTTTCAAAAACTAAAATTTGTTTGAATACTATTTTGTCACTTATGCTATTGAAGCAGCATAGCCCCTATGAAACAAGTTTTTTTAAGTTACCCCTACGGACATATACTTTCTTAAAGACGGAACCGGATAATGGTGTTCTATGAATAATTTTTGAGCGACAATATTTTTTAAATATAAATTAAAAATCAACACTACCCAGAACTGTGTCCTTAAACATTTTACTGATTTAGTCAATGTGCTAGCTTGAAAAATAATACTCTCAGCTTGACCATTAAGCTCGAAAAACGTACTCGTGTTTCTTAAAAAAAACACAATTATTCTCAACACCGACTACAATTTAGAAGCTTCAGGGTCAAGCTGTCCGAGAATACCTTTTTTGTGCTATTCAAGATAAACCATTTTACACCGGAGGATGTAGGGGAGGACTCTAGAAGCTTTTTTTCGGAGGAGTTCTTTATATCACTTCTGTGTTCTTTATGTATTTTGATTGTTTAGTAGATTAATATGTTCAATTTGATAGGCTCCACCATCAACATCATCATGCATCCATATTCTTACTCACTCTCTAATGTTGGACAAATACAGCAAATTCTTTCAAAATCATCTTTTGACGTTACCCCCGTATAGAAATGTATGCGCTGTGTCGTTGCACGTCTGGTGGATGACTCTACCGCCATCGCCGACGTCGCGCCGCGACGCGTCGTTGCTTATCGTCCCGCCACCAGGCCCCCGTATTACTTTCTTATCAGCCTGTCTCGTTTCCTACTTCCAGCTCGTATCTTTCGCGCTATCGGACGCCAAGCAGGCCGCCCGCCATCCGTGGGGCCTGTGGGGGTGGCAGGAGAACACCCCCAGAACCCCCGGCGTCTTCTGCACGACGTCGCGCTCATGTGAGTTTATCGGAATTGAAAGTCGAAGATTTGGACGCGATATCAGGTTATTTACTACACAGGTGTTCAAAGCTATACTCGCTGGTATTGGCCCTATTCGTATCAGTAGATATTGTTTCCAGAGCAAGCATAAATTCATCATTCATAAATTAATTTTCCAAGATTTGTAATTTCATTTGATTATGAATATAAGCTAACAAATTTAACAGTGTTGATAGTCTTAATCAAGATACAACGTCAGAGATGGGCCAGTCATAATATGCCTACTTTTCACAATTTTTGTATGTGAACGATAAGCGAGCATGATGGATTTATACGTTTTTGAGAAAGGGACTGTGCACGTTATAGGTTAAGCTTCACTAGAAATAACATGAAGGCTATATGTTACGATTTTTTACTGGTATCTCGGAGGTAATATATTTACTCCACATGAAAATTTGGTTGGATACTTTAGCCAATTTCTCGCGCATTCAACAACATACTGGAATTTCAAGAATGTTGGCTTTGCTTGGAGATCCTATAACAACTTTGATTTCACTCTTCTGGATTCATGATTAATGCCAGGATAACCTTAGAACTCACAAAACTAATGATTCAATTTTTTCATATTGTAACGTCAAGAAGTGAAAAACTACCTTGTTTCCAGATTATACTAAATATCCATAATATGGCATCTTATACTTGCAAGAATTTGTTTATATAGACAGGAAGATAGAGAATGCCGAAAGATTGTTCGCCGTAATATCCATAAAGCTAGATTGTTTCCTCATTATAGTTCACACGCCATCAATGATGGAAGCGCAAATCTGTTACTTTTCAGTTCGTAATATGCTGAAAAAAATAAGAATAAAATTATTTTGATGCAAAAAGTTGGTCAGCAAATGCAAAGCTTACACATTCACCGATTATTATATTACTAGACTTATTATGTATAATGCCCCGTTAGTTTCTATTGGATTTAATTTTTCCACCCACCTCTCAGGATGAATGTGCTGTTTAAAAGTTGGGGTTGTGACTGTTGTGAGCATCTCATACATGTGTACATTTGTTGATGTGATATGTGAGTTGTCCATAAGTTCTATTACAAATGGTGACGTTTATCTTTTGGTTTAATTACAGGTACATATTTTTTATATTCTGTTTATCTGTTCAAACCTGAATTAGGAAAAATACTATTTGACGCAGAAGTTAAGAAAGAAGTCACATTGGTACTGTTTTGATACTTTTTTGGTTCTCCTTTTTAAGGTTAAGCATTCAACAGTAGCTTTGAAATTCTGAAAGCTCATCGAAATTACAGTGTGTCTATCAATAATAAATTTTATAATGAAGTGGAACTATTTGCGCTAAGATCATGAAATGATCCAATCAACACGATAGTATTCTTCTACGTTAGATTTTCTCTGTTTTGTGCCACGATTATGATATGTTCAATTTGAGATTGCGGTATTCTCATTTCCATGACTTTCCCAGTTCTCTATATGATCAAAAATACAGTACTCTTACTTTAAGATTATTATATCTTTGCGCATATAGGAGGATATGGTATACTTATATTATCTAAACATATTCTTGGTCTGAGAACCGCTAGAAATCGATCCCATTCGTTAAGTAATTGCTAAAACCAGTGTGGATGCCAATATCTTATAGTATCTAGTCGTTTTTATCACATATAGGATTATCTGAATTTTGCCCGCTACCATCCAGCGACTTGAAATTCAGTAACCAGTTTCAACTGAAAAGTTAAATACCTACATCATCATTTTTAATTTGTATGCAATCATAAAACAATCAAAATGTGTTGTTCAGTTATTTATATGGATATTACGATTATCAACTGGCGATGCCTACTTAGATTTTTCTTATTTAAAGACGTTGAATAGTGAAATTTGAGCAGCATATTAAATTAATTTTTTGATTTGTTACGGTATTAATTCGAAAACTATTTTTTTCTGACAGCAACCGAATTTTATTAATCAGACTGGTTTCCTTTGTCCACGGCCCCACCATTTTGAAGCTTACTCAACCATTTCCTCCAACATCGTAATTTTCTCAACAGATAGCCGCTCAGTCGTCCGGTATCGATAGCCATCTCAATACCCACATATAAATAACAACGCTACATAAACGATTATCCCATCAACAACCAATAGCCGCCGAATGTTTATTTTTTCGCTTCCGTAAACACCAATTATGTCGAAGGGAACACACATGCCCAGCAACTTTATCAGTGGCGTAACCTGAAAAATGAATCGAATCGATTACGTCCTAAAGCCGGAATCCTCACTCAAATAATTAGCCAGATAAACCGGAAGACAATCACACAAAAGAATCATAAGTAACATCACTTAAGAGCTATGTAGGCGAATGTCTAGAAGCCAAACATGCGGCAAGATCGGTGATAACTTAGATTGATAGATAAGGTTCGTGAATATAGCAACTAAAAAAATTATAATATGTATCTTGTAACGTTATCAGTAAGTCAGGTAATAGTTGAAAAAATATCAATCCATGTTTGTACAAAAAATCAACAATCGTAATTCACACAAAAACAACAAAACACGATTCCATAAAATATGATGTCAATCGAGGTCATAACATTAGTTGACGTTGTCATTAAAATCCGAATACAACAAAAATTGCACATATTGTCTGTCCAATTTCAACAGCCACTTTTCTTCGATATCCAGACTGTTGTTGGTAATGTCAGACGTATCTACTAGATGTCTTGTACTTTTCTGGATTGTATCCAGATGCTTCAGGGAGCGATTCTTTGCGAGCCTTGAGCTGCTCTTCCAGCCTGGAATATGACCATGCCCGGACATGTTAGAGTTTGTTTTAATTGCTAGAAGCTTGATGGAAGATGATTCGATTATGCTATGGCTGGCAGGCCAATCCGTGATTTTATTGCGTAGTGTGCATTGAATTTGTACTTTGTAGATTCCCATTCGACAATTCTTTCGGTCGCATTGTTTATCTGAAAATAATATTGCTCGCAAATTTTTGGATGGTAGTGGTTAGTCTAGTTCCACGTAGGAAATGAGCGCGCTGTCATTTGGATTGAATTGGATATTTTTTGCAACAGTTCGTTGATGTGTAGCAAAAACAATTCTGGAGAAAGTTCGTATCCAACCACCATCACAAATAAGAATCGGAGCAAAGACTCAAGTAGTGATCTGTGTGGTGTTTTTATTTTTGAGCCTGACAGGAGTGGCAACTCAGAAATGTGCCCAAATACGGTACGCCCATGTACTCTGACTTGTTAATCTTTCTCCGGTCATAAAGAGTGTGGTCATGCACGAACTGCCCTACCCATTATTACGAAAAAAATCGACGATACAAATTATCAAGATTTTGGTACGCCTTCGGTGGTTAATAGTACGTAAAATGGAAGGGAACACATGTTAGCTTGGTCTAACAGGTGGTATATGTGAGATCGTAAGGGTTGGGATGGGAGTGGGTGTTGAACATCTATAAACTTACCTAAGTTAGCATGCAGATGAAACCTTGAGCTACTACGTACCTGAAACAGAAGCAAATATGAACATCAGAATACTGTTTTTGAGTCACTCTTATTTCGGATATAAATGTATTTTCTAAACCATTCTCCAGGGGCGTTCAGTAATCAGTCGACATACTGTTTTAATGGACTTAAAACAATATCAAATAGTTTCGTAAGTATCTAATATCATTAATATCATCGGAGTTGTGAAATTATGCATACGTTAATACGTTCATACATATTAGTGCTGATAAATAAATGTACAAAATTTAGGTAGTGCATGAGTATTTCATGTTTGCTCACAAATTTAAAAAACCAGTAATTGGTAATCTATTTCTCAGGCTTTATATGGTGTTGCATCCCACAAATGGCAGCACATGGTCTATATCCAATTCAATGGAAAGTGGTTAATATTCTCCTATCCAGAAGTGGCATTTCAAGGCTGATGACATTTCTGAAAGGCATTACCTACTTTCATAAGTAAAGTAAAAGTTTTCAAGTTTAGGTATGAAAGTTTTATCTCAAGTTACGAGAAACTGAAGTAAGTGAGAGACAATAATTGTCATGATATTAATATTTTTGTCAATATATGTTACGTTTTTCGAAGTATTTTCATAAATTCATGATATCCAGGACATAACTTGTGCAATTTGTCACGTTACAAGTTCACGTATATAACTTCCAATACTCCTGGAAGGGCGTTTTTGAGTTGGGTGTGTCTGCATAGCAGCATGATACTGGACGCAGCCTGCAATTTATGAGAAGCACCGATCTCCTCGTCCACTATGCGAACATTTTGGTAAAGCAGCCTTACTTTTTGGGGCATCAAGCGGAGCAGTCGAAGGACTCAGCCTCACAACTGTCCTCAAGCTAGACAATTAACATTCCATTGCAGAGCTGGCTCTAGTCCAACTCAAAACACAGATCAAAACTGCACAATTTCCTTCTAAGAAAGTACCTGATACCACTGTAGATGTATAGAGCATACCAACAAGCAGAGATGCTTCACCTTCTCTTGTCAGAGTGCTATCATTTGAGGTACTCCTACGGTAAAGATAAGACACCTATGCTGCCTTACGCTCCGGAGGATATTGAATCAATTGTGGGGAACGAGAGATGCTGAATTTACTGGAATTACTTGTTCCTCACGGTCGAGCTTGTGGAAGCTAATGAACCTGAGATAGCCTTAATCGATGACCAACGAACGACGATGGCCGTTTTGATTTCTAGCCCCTGCAGAGATGAAGATTTTCTTCAAGGAAGAGGAGGAACAGACCGAGTTTAGTCAGTGTCGGAGACCACACTGCCAGACTACTTAGTCATGGCCTTTGGATTCTAAGATAAAATTAATACAGGAATGCCATGCAAACATCTTAGCCGGATGGATGCAGACAGTTATTTCTCTTCTTCAGTTCTTTAAACCATAATGGCGCACGATTTGTAGAATCATTTGTTGCTTATTACAGGGTGTTATTTGAGCTCCTGTAGGTCTAAATACGTCTGTAAATGATTGGAAACTCGATAAATACAAAAAACGACGTTTATAGAAATATAGATTTTTGTTTGTTTGCTTATTACCTTGTCGCCAATACACCGATTAAAAAAAAAGAAGAATATAGTCATTGCCGCCGTTACAGAAATTACGCGTGGACAAGACTGCCAATAAACAAACTGTCATACAGTGATACAGATTTATGTGATCACATGAACTATTGAAAAAAAATGGCGTCAAGTAGGTTGTTGCTGTACTTTCTATGTAATGAAATTCAGTGGAAATTGTGATTTCAATCAAAAATATTGGAATTATAGTGAGAATTTTCTGTGATTTGAAAAAACCTCCAAAATTTCGTTTTTTTGGAAAGTGCAGTTCTGATATCCGATGAGGATATTTAGTAAGTTGGTACTACTACACGTGGAATACCGTGTCAACCTACTTGCAGCTATTTTTAAATATCAGTTTTGTAATTTTATTTTTCATTTTTATTTAGATAAATTTCAGTAATTTTTAGTAATAGTAGTTGTGACAACTTGACAAGCCAGGAGAATGTATCTACGTATATTCTATTATAAATTCTTACCCCGACCATTCGTCAGTATCGTTTGAACAATTTAAACCAGGTATATCGAACGTTGTTATGCGGATACGTAGCTTCAGTATTACTCTGCTGTCACTGGATTAATATCTCAAAAAGTAAGAAGTAACACCGGGGTCAAAATTCTATAGAAATAGAACGTCTTCTACCAACATCTAACTTTTTGTTCAGCATTTTCCGACTCATATGTAGAGGGCGCCAAGTATTACTCGACAGAGTGCAACGGAAATGAGTGATCATGGTTGTGACGTATATGTGACGATACATCAAGAATCTATCTAGAATTACGAATCTTCCGCGATCGTAATAATTTCGCGATCACCATATGTTTCCTGCTTATGCGTTAGAAGTAAAGCATAAACTCGGTTGAACTTGCTGGTGGCGGAGGTAAGTTATCATCAATTGGTGCTTGACACAAGTATATAGGCATTATGTTGAAAAACTACTAAGCTTTTATTGACTTATACAGATAAAAATCTGTCGATAATTATGTTTTCCTGGTTATCGTCATACTAAAAGTTTTAAGACATATCCTTTAAGAGACGTTGAACTTGAGATAACCTCCTTTTTTATCGGATCTTTGGAATGTTTATGATTTTAGAATCAGTAAAACAGAAATTACAGTTATTACTCACAATCTGGGACGGATGAAATTAAATACAGTATGTAGGGCGGTGGCGACGTAATGATAATTCATTTCATTTCATTTATTATTTCAGGTATAAAGATCAACAAGGTACTGCCGTAGTTGAGAATCTTAGACAGTTCGGTCATATTTCAGGTAAACACTAAATGTGAAAGGTATTATCTCAAAAAGCATTTTGAGTGATAAATAACATAATAGCTATTACCTATCTAAAAAGAGATCAGGATTCAAACTCTAGGTATAATGTTTAATAGAAATGTTCCCTGAATGTGGCTCTTAAGACATTTCATGTTTTCTGGCGCTTAATAAAATCCATTTATAACTATTAGATCACCTTCACCAGCTTTTTGGCTGTTGTGGTTCCTATGGACGACTAGGAGAGGTAACAATTTATTCCATTTTGGCCATCACATCTAGGGGATGCAAGCAAAGAAGTACACAAGCAGGCTTAAAATAACACTTACTTGTGTATCTGGTATAGTTATGAAATAGCCAATATTTCAAAATAAGAGGTCTATGAGTAAATGTATATCATTTTCTGTATGCTCCTTTGCCGTCATTTTAGTGGGTATATTTTCGAAGTGGTGATGTCATGCAGCATGTATTAAAATCTAAGTGGACTGAAATGTTTTTAGATAAAACGATCTCTCCTAACTCATCCAGATACCATCACTTTGTACCAACCTAAATAATAAATATTCAATAGCTTGAAGTTTTTCCTTATCTGCTAAGAGACATTTCCAAGTCACTATCTGCACCAGAATATCGAACGTTTCTGGGGATCTTCAAGATACAGTGGTGCCGATATTTATCATTTCAAGAGTATTTCCGTAAGATATCTAATCAAAGGTCTTCCATCGACAAAAATTTATGGAGTTATGTCAATGTGCATTCCATCGAGAACAACATAGAACTTGAGATAATCATATCATTAATCAAAGCAGTGCACTACCTACAGAATTCAGGCATTAAATTGATAACGTGTCGTGTACCAACAAGGCAAGCAAAACAGAACCTTAAAAATGTATTAACTAAAGGATAACCTGATAAAAATTACAAAAACTTAATGTTAGGTATTTGAAAAAAAATTATGACGCTATAACTATAAGTTTAACAGTTACTCCTGCCCAAGCTAGATAAATTTTTGTAATTGGGTCCATTTGAATATTTTTCGTGGTTTTTTCTCTTATAAAACGTTTGTGATAAAAAAATACAACAAATCGGAAATATTTCTCATATACTGTTATTTATTTAATTAACAATCAAGGTACATTAATTTCAGGTCAATAGGTTATAGTTGACCATAACCTATTCACATTTGTGATGTCTTTTGTTGTTCTGTATTACACTTATAAAGTTACTAAATGTACCAATAGACACTTTTCTGTCTAGCTTATCCACTGATGACTTTGAGTGCACTCCCGAATCCAGAAAAAGATAAGTTTTCGAATTGAAGTCGATGTTGATTACCATTTCGGAAAATGTGATAGATAAAAATTTGAAATTTAATCATCAACAATCGTTACTTGAAGTACCTCGTATTAGAAGTAAGTATATAAATATAAGCATCCGGCTTTTGTCACGTTGACACGTTTTTAAGAATAGTAAATAGTAATAAGTACATTGGCTTTGTATTTCACATGCAGTGATATCAGTGTAACAAGTATTATCGAATTTTAGAAACCATTAAACCAGTCAAAACAAGTTTTAGAAAAAAGTTTGGAATTAAAAAAATGAAATTTCGGGATTTTTTGGAATACCGAAAGATTTAAGGTCTTGCAGTTGTTTCCATATTTTTTACAAAAATTTTAGGTAATTGCATTTATTATGCTATATTTTGGAACTGTAACATGATTATTAGTATTATTTCTATACATGTTGAAAATGGATATGTAGTTAAAAAATGTAACAGTGAAACATTTCTTGCAATTACTGCCCCACGCGTGAATACGAGATAAGATTGAAGTTTTAATGTTTTTTGCTACGCCACTGTGCAGCGTATTTTATAAAACCCAGGGTAATTTTTCTTCCATGTAAATACATTGACTTATCGCCTGTCAGATTTTTTTGGCTTCCAAGAACTGGGTGTTGTTATCTACAAATCGCATTAGCGGAACGGTGGTTGCAGATACGCCGAGTAGGTTAGGGGAGAGCTGCGCAAATTTTGATTTCAAGATACAGAAAAAGCCATCAAGGTGGTTTGTCATAATATAACCGCTTCATTTATTTTCGATAATCAGCATAGCGTGTTATCAAAAATGTATTATTGTGTATTATAATTGTCCGTATACTAAAATTGGGGATGCAAGGAAACGCTCTCCATATTTTTCCGTGTGTACACACAGCAGACAAGTATTTTTTGCAGAATTTATTCTCCCGATTTTTACCTATCTACAGATATTATTTTTGCATATAAATGACACTATAGAAATTATTGCAAATAGTATATCTAATTGAGGTTGTCTCAGAAATGCAGTAGGTATATAATAGAAACATAATAACTCCTTATTATAATTCTCATACATTTTTTAATCAAAAGTCACCAACGTCTATTTGCTGAGGATAGATTGGTTGTGGTTATAAGGTGTATGAAACATAGTTCACATACCTCGTACCTATACGGTTATTATAAGTGAAACTCAAAATTGACATTGCTAGGTATTGTTCCATTAAAAAATATTGGATTTGTCAGTTAAAAAATATTGTTGCAAAAAAATGAGAAATTTCTGGTTTTGTACCTGAGACTTGCAAATGAGTGTTTATTTAAATGAAATGCTATTGGCTTTTATATCTTTATAATACTGACAGCACTAACTATACTTGAGAGTTTTTCGGAATCCTTTGTATGTTTTATACGCTTTATTTATGAAAAATTATACTGGCTTCAAAAATGTAGGTGAGTATACAACTAGTACCAATGAATAACAAGAAAATATATATAAATATAAGCACATATGTGCCCACTAACATTTTTTGAAGTTAGTATACCACCTATTCAATAAACAAAATAAAAATCAAATATGAATAATATTGTTCTTCTATAAATCTAAAATAATGTATCAGTAGGTATGCAGATATTAATATATTTATTCTGTTAATTTTAGTAATAAGCAAGGGTTACTCGCTCTTCGAAGTCAAGTAATTTCATTTAAATTTGTTTCATCCTGATTCCTAGATAATTTCGAATTCAATGAGTCTTCAGAACCTCACAGCAATGCGTGCCGTGAAAGAAGAATACTTTTCTACATACCTATAGTGGTGAGCAGAGACACTAGATATCGTCGCATTCGACAGACCTCGAGAGTAAACCGGTAATAAATTCGACAGCGAAGAGTGACGATGATAACTCTCGTCCGATCGTTTCGACTCAGCTTTCCGATGTAAAACCTGAAAATGCCGAGTCCCCGTGAAGAACGCCGGTAAGTAGCGTTATATTTCACGGCAATTAGTCCAACGGCCCGTGGGATGATAATGAAGGCCTGCGGAGGAACGAAAAAAGAGCGGCAAACAACGAATACGACGACGTCGACGACAGTGTCAACGACAGCGATACTATCGACACGGCCCCGAACGCACTCACACCACTCCTCATTCGTGATGTATGTGTGAGGCAGCAGTTGTCTTGTCCGGCCGTTGCCGGTAAAAAAAGTGTGGGAGACTGCATTGCGACTATGCAAATAGTGCTATCATGTGTGATTTTTAGTGCTACAAGGGAGTAAATGCGCTGGAACGTTAATTAAATTAGCAGCTATAGTACAACAGTTCCGCCAGGGAGCTTCGACTGAAGAGCAACAGATTACTAGTTCTTTTGTAGTTTGTTAATTTTGATGGAAACTGCAGCTCTATGTTGTATCTACCATCCATCACGGCTATTCTGATATTGTTGCCATGAGGTGCCACCGACACCAATTAAATGTTGTTTACGCCTTTAGTAATTTCAAGAATTCTAGCATCATCTTCACTTGAATTAGACGAAATTTAAGAGGTCCATTTTCATTTAAAAGTAAAAGTAATCTTCACTAAATCATGTCAGGATGATAAAACCTGGTAGCACATCTGGAGCATCTGTACATGTTGCCTTCATTTCACCTCGTTGGAAAGGCCCTATATACAATATTCAGACGTGAGTTGCAGTACAAACTATTTATAAATGCAACAGCAAAACTCATTAAACTAACCTTGCACAGTGGTGTATATGTAAAGCAGAAATCTGCCGTATAGTTTTTCCGTAGCCATAAAACAGTCGTCGGCCATAGAGGAAAAAAGCGAGCGCGCATTGCACCACAGAGGTGTTGGTGGTGCGGCGGTGTGGTGGCCGATAAAAAGCACATTTATTAATTCCAGAATCGAAATCGTACGTATGTGGTAACTTTTCGGGAGTTTGGAAACCGCTAATGGTGGATCGTTAGCTAATCTACCAATGGCTTTTTCTCCACCCGCCGATAAAAATAATATATCATTGCGGAGAGAGTGGGCGCTCCTTCATGTTATTCTGATTACCACCACATTGGCGCTATCGGTGTGCCGCGGCGTTATACATATTCGAACAGCCCCCTAGAATGGAAACCCACATCTAAAACCATTTATCATAGGGATCTTATATATTTTTTGCATTTTATACCTGCATAATTGGAGCTAATTTACTTATATAGGAACCCTCTTGTATAAGACGGAAAACCACTGGTATTGACAATGGAAACATTGTGCTGAGTGTGCTTGTGGAAGGGACCAAATTGCGAGTTATAGAAGAAACGGTCAGATGTGCTATATTGTGTGTGGTCGACTCCTCGGAAAAACATGAAAGTGACGTCATACATTCAATGGCATGCCTCCGTCTGAAACTGGAGTAACAAAATGTTTTTGGAACGGATTTAACAATAATATTGCGAAGACATGTAATGGGGAACAATTTCACCCACTGTTCCTGAGACTCAAATACAAAAAAATACATAGCACTCAATTGTTAGAAGAACCGAAACCGAAAAAACGCCACTGAACTTCACTGGTTCTGGCAAGTAGATTTTAGCGTCACTATCATTTTATCCCGGGGAACGAAGCATACATACAACTTGAATAATCATAAGAATCATTCACTTACTAATTTGCAAGGTGGAAACCAAGTTTCTAAATGCAAGTTTCGGTATTGGACAATTATCAGTAGGAGGATACAAATAAACATAAGAATGAATACAGAAAGGTAGAGTAAGTTTCTTCAAATACATTCAGAAAAACCAAAACAAAATAAAAGTATTATCAATTTGGATGACATCAATATGAAAAGTTTTTTATGCACAGTAGAATCTAGAATATGTACTGGATGGCTATAAGGTGCCAGCATTCTTCAATTCCAGTATCATATGGTAAAATAAAGATATTTTGTTATAATTTGTGGCGAAAGTAATGTTGTTACAACATAATACAATACAATTTTGTACTTATTAAGAATTATTTTTATCTCATATTTAGAATACAACTTTGGAGATAATACAGACTTGAAAAACAATACTTGGGCTCATTCATTTTTATTGTTTTCCGTTCATCAAAAATTTTCATCGAGTGCTGATTTTTTAATTTCATGTGTGGTTTGAATTAACGGACAGGGCAAGTAAAATGAATCAAAGAGGATCAGTTCTGGCCGTCTATTCCTCCTGCCTTCTTCAAATAAGATTTTGATTCGTAAGCGTAGGGAATGGTTTGCGAGATATTTTTTATTTTTTGGTTCAGTTTTCGGATGAAGTACCAATCTTTCATTACAAAAATAATGTTTATGAGCCCCTATCATCCAGAATTTTCAACAATTTTTTTCAAAATACATCACAATTCATTATTTTTTGTTCAGCTTTCGGAGTGAATTATAAAAAAATAATATTTTATTACAAATTTTCACAAAATCGGTTCTAACTAGTTTCACTTTACTTCGTACAAAGCCATTATAAAATTATTGCTGGCACGTTTAAAAATATCCAAATGGCAGGATATCTTCATTGTATGTACGTATTACAATGTTTTCTATTAAAAAGGAATTGCGGGCGAAGTCGCAACAGGTAACCAGCTAGTGTCGTATGATTTTTCTATGGTGTTCAACTGCCGTGTACATTAATTCATTTATATGGTACTGGAAAACATATTCATCCACCATAACACAGACTCAGCCTCGGAATGATAAGCCCAACCATCTGATAGTGGCTCCTATATATCACATGACAATGGCAGAGCAAAAATGATTATGTTCCTTCCTATATCGCGCGTTCTCCTACCGCCCGCTCCGTAATGTGAATCACGCTTGCCGGTTCTTACACTCGCGCTTCTTTACCTCCTGATTTATATATTCTGCCGCAAATACCTCATAACTCTATAAATCTTCGCCCCCATATCTTCGGTAATTTATCCCCAGGTTTATTAACAGCGTGCCTCGAGCTTACAAGCCGTGATTGAATGTGTACGGTAAGGCTTTTTGGGGGATGAATGTGTAAGATAGGGGTGAAAAAGGTTGACTAGTTCCTGGTTTCGAGAGCACCAAATTGATATCTGGAGTGAAACAACCATTTGCTTGAGGTGCATTAAGATTATTATCCCTCTATGCAAGATATATGGCTGGTACGATATCTCATAGTTTAGTGGAGTTTCTGAAATTAAACAATAGATTAGCTGCTTCTAGAAAAGTAAATAATTGGTTATGCTAAGAAAACGGCGCAAACGACTTAGTACTTCCAAAGCATTAGTATAAACCTTTTCCAAAATATGCACACATCCTACAAAATCGTCTTGTTTTCAAATAAGAATTTGATTAGGATGGAAAGTTATAATACAGGTATTTATTTGCATTGTGGGATTAATTTTGAACAAAATGTATCGCCTCGTTAGAAAAATGGCGTTAAGTAGATAAATGCATTACTTTTCACGCAATGGATATCATTGCGTGGGAAGTACAACTGATAAGTTTAGAACCTAATATTTGAATCGTAATTAAAAATGTTTGTTCCATTGGAATCAAATTTGAAAAATATTACAAATATTGGAAAACCTTAATCCTTTTTGAATTTTGAGGATTCACTAAACTACGCTTCACTTCACTTATGCTTTTATTGGCAGCAATCCATCTAACCAGCGTCTGCCAAACAAATAGAAGCAACGCCGCGAGCACAGCGGTGACTATTCTGTTTTTCTGTTCTGCGTCGTTATGGCGGGGTGATCTGCGTTATTGTTATTTTATTTACCACTCAAAATATGAGCATTCATCATTGTAAGAATTAGTTGGTTTAAATTTTGGGAAATATCTGTAATGCACCGATTATGTATGTATTATATTTGTGAGACAGATGTATCTATACTATAGACGATGGAACATCTTTTACCAACGCTAGAAAATAATTTTGTGTCCCCCTCCCCCTTAACACCCTACCCCAATTTTTAACATTAAGTTTGTGAATTTTGCAAAGTTTTTTGCCTATAACTCCAACGCCAATAATTTTCTAAAACTACAAGGATTTTTCATCCTCGTCCTTCGTCCTTCTAGTAGAAAGAGTTTCTATGGAAAGCTGACTGGTTATGAGGTCTAGTGAAAAAGACTTTTAATGACAAACTTTCTTTATATTCAGTACATGATTATATTAAATAATTATTTTCTATATACTGATGTTACAAGAGAAATATTATCTCTGTAGGTATGTCTAAAAAGGGAAGAATAGAACTGAGTGATGATACCATTACCAAACAAAGATTGTTTTTCATTAGCGGTCAGTAGAAGATGAATCAAACATACAGCCAGGATAAGAGTAAGAGAATCAAGTTTGAGAAAATCTATTTATTTGTGTCCACAATCCGTCTCTTCCTTATACGCAGGAAGGCAGAAAATATAATCCTTCGCTAGCATGTCCCTAAAACGGTCTTAATATGCTTTGAAATAGAGGAAACTTATACAGAAAACAGTTTGACCTCGTTTAAAATCCAGATTTTCGTGAAGTTTTTTTCTGTTACGTTTATACCTACATGAAAAATCATAAAACATGAATTGCGTCTGGAATGAAAGTTGGAGTGACGTAAAAATACGATTTTATAAAAAAATTACTCGTTTTAATAAAGGTATAATTAAATAGTACCATTTACATTTTTTTAATATGTCTACAATTTCTGGAATAAGATATTCTGCGATTTTTTACCAAGTAGCCATGACAATTATATACGAATGTCAAAAAGGCAAGCACAGACTGACATATTAAAAAAAACAATTGTATTTTACTCATGTTCACCTTATCAACATTCCTTCCTGGTTTAGTGAGAAGTTAACTAAATCTCTATGTCAATCATACAAGAAGCTAAAGCTGTCAAAGTTGTCATTGGGAATAGGGGATTTGTCGATTGTTAAAGGTTTAGTTTATGATATACCTAAATGTTATATATACACAGAATGGATATAGTATAGAATCGGTTGAATCAAGCCCTGACAGATTGCGGATAGTAGTTTAGCGTACATAAATGTTAAAAACAAGGAATGTAGTATGTAAACACTAATTTAGAGGGGTAGATATGAATTATTTGCATTACGCCAGATAAATGAAACTGCAGTGCATGTGTTGACTGGGTGCTTTAATTTCGGATATTGCAGTATAGATATTTTTTTATAGAAACTTGTTTGTGAGGCAAAATGTGCAGTTATATTTGACTGTTAATACGATGTTTTGTTACTGTTTGATCTTGATTTTCCAAGTAACTGCTTCAAAACCATTCAACGCACTTCCCGCGCATAAGTGTGACTGATTTCTGTCGGTCTGTCCTTAGCTTTTTTGCCACAATGTTGTCTCCATAACCGCTGCAATGATTTTGATGATTTGACATTCTCGACCGACGGTTATAAACAAAAAGAATTATAAAATCGCTCTCAAACAGCAGTGCTTACTTTGAAGTTCCGTACTCTGAGTCTGGTGTAGTACTCGACGAAAAATAGGTGTCAAACGGACATTTCACGTAGTTCCAATAAGGAAGTTGAATATTATCGATTTCATTAGATTGTAAAACTTTCACCAAAACACACCTCATCGCATTAGGTAGGTATATTAATTCGTGACCAGATTTTTGTTCAAAACAAGTAAGCACTTAAAATACACAAACCAATAAACGTCTAGCTTCTCTTGGAAACATAAATTTACAATTACACTCCGCTAGTAGCTTCTGGTGTAAGAACGCATTGTATTCAGCACAAGCATTTTGCATCCTTTCTATTATATCCTTAAAAGGAACATCAGGACGGTTATTGTGAGCGTTGATTTACTGTCTAGACATTCTTTTTGCGCATTACAAGTATACAGTGTAAGTTGCTACAGGAGTACCAGTGCCGCTACGCAACTTAGACAAAAGAAATTTTGCAATAATATAGGTTTGTGAAATGAAGTGGTACCATTATGTTATTTTCTCTCATATATATATATGCTCAAGAAACTAAAACCAAAAATTGAAATGAAACTCAAAGGTAAAATATAATTTTCAAGGGGATATTATTATGTGTATATATGAGTAAATATAAATTCTCTGAAACTAAGTTTAGTACATTGTACTGAAAAATGAGCTTGATATTTAAAAAAGTAACACGAGACATATAATTTCCATATCACAACAGCAGCTCTTCGTTTACATTTTTGCCTTTCTATACCTCATATACTCGTATAATATGTAGTACGTCTCGTAATAGGTATAGCGTTTATTTCTAACCCTAACTTGTTAATGAAAATATAATATCCTTCTTCAATATTATCTACTCCATTGCGAGACATATGACAAGTTAGATTTGATATTAACATATAAATAACATACACGAAACTTATGATGAAGGCATCTTCTCCATTGTTGTGACTTAAATATATTAATCCTTCCTTGTAAACATATCCTAGACCTTCTATTAGGTTCATTTACCCTTAATAGAAACATAACCGAACGGCTTAAATTACTTAATGATTTGAAGCACTTCCCTGACCTTCCCCTCAAAAAATATGATTAAATTATAATCAACTTATAAGGAAGATCATGCGCCGTTCGTCCACACTTATAAATACCTACGCACGTCGCTGATGTCGAAGACGTAGAATTATTTATTACCGTGTCGCCTTCATAAATACCCGAACGAAAAAAACTGTTGTTTTATTAGTTTGGTTATTGATAATGCATGTTTAAATATTAACAATTTGATTATTTATCTCCACTTAATCTAACGTTACGGCCTCAAGATATGCGATACATGGTTACTTTTGGCCTTTATCTAGGCGTGTTGCACAGTGACGGCGGATGCAGGTTTTCAACGTTTTCATCAGGTATGAGGTTGTATCAAATCAAATTATCCTTAATCCTTAAGCTACTAGTTTCGATTGAGTTATCGCATATTCCCATAAAACCCGACAAAATATTGTAGCTATTCAAGATCACATAAGTTATAGATGCTCTTTCTTGATGGCAGGGAGGATTGTTGACAGGTATCTGGTTTGTTGAACACCCTATCCACTATAATCAGCATGACAGGCTAGGCAACTCCACTGAAACTGAGTTACAAACTGTGGTGAAGAATATAGAAAGAGCTCTTCAGTAAAAAGGAGCGATTCTGGGAGAATTATTCGCGAAGGCACGTACGTCAATAATTTACAGCATCCTGCAGGATAGGGGGTTCTCCTTTATCGTCTACTGGGTCGGTTTTACTCTCAGGTATTGAGGAGTTAGCCCGTCGCTGAGAGTAGTTCGACTAGACGTTGACGTGAGCGGGGGCTGTCCACAGGGCAGCTGTCTTTTTCCTCACCTCTGGTCTCACCTCTGGTGCCTGGTCATGGACGGTCTCCCTGAGCAGTTTAGTGCGCCAGGATTATATACGCAAGCCTACGTGGACGTAGGGCTGGTGTTGATCTCGGGCAAGTTCCAGGGCGTTGTTTCTTCTGTGAGAGAACGACCCAACCCATCTTAGACTGAGACTATAGAAGATTGGGTTCTCACCCAGACTCTCGTCTGGACAGAGTTTCACATTCTGGCCCAAAGCTTAACCCAATCCGAGACTCTGACTTTTATGTGAGTTCCAGGCGTCAACTTCCCACCACTACTACTACACTGATTGACTGTTTGTTCAGTTATTCATGTATCATTTCAAAGCATTAACAATAATATAATAATAGGAAAACTAATTTTCTGACCTTTTCATATAAAGCGGAAAATGTAGTTGAAGTTAAATTTCATTCGTATTCAGCTGTTTTGTTTAATATTCTTTTCAATGTTTCACTTGTTCAAAATGACAGTTTGTGGAAGTTAATCCATATACACATTTTGATTTATAATTTGACGAAAATCAGCATAATACGCCACAATTTCTGAACGGTAGATGTGCTGTATGGTACGACCATGGAAAGATAAAGGAGCCACCCAAGCAGCGCGTCTCCAATTGACGATCCTATGCGAGATAGAACCCGCTGGTTGTATTTACATACATACACACACAATGTAGTATTGCCGCAAAACTTACATATGCATATATCTGAGATATTTAGAAATTTATGAATGCCCGACCACCATAGATTGCGTTTACTAATCGAAACACAGCATCTATTCTGTCACGTCCTACGCATGTGCGGGAGAAGTACTGGATAGCGCCAATTTCCTAATTTACTTACAATTAAAAAAAATTAATTTAAATAACACGTTTTATGGATGTTCATTAGGTTTCTATACATCACGAAAACTCATTTAGGTATTTTTTTGGTCTAACCGGGTAATATCCGTAACCGCTGCACCTATTTTGATACAATTTTGGAAGGTATAATGTGACTACGCAGTGAGTTCTTATGTAATGTAATATCTGTTAGAACGGATTTTTACATGGTCAATTGAAGGCGTAGACAAAAACTAATTTTAGGGGCCACTAAATTTCTTTTTGTTTTTATGTTGGTGCTCACTTTACACGCTCTTAGATAAATTTCGTGATTTTATTGCTTTTCAAAACCAGGCCTGTTTGGCAGTGTATTTGTCGGTTTCCAGTTTTGTGATAGCGTGATCTCATTGAGCGGTAATCAGATTTTGACATAAGTTGGAGAATGATATTCTAGGATTTCTAAGCGCCAATAATAGTGAATGTATTTTATTTTTAAATTTTTCTATCATTTCCAATCATTTTCGGTTGCAGTGCTTTTTTATGAGGAGTTCAAACATATTGAGTGACCAAATGTCATTACAATATATTTCAGAAGTTTCAAATCAAGTTAGGGAATATCCGAAATCTTTTTTAGGATCCAATTCATTATACATTATATCCAAATTAGTTATATAAATTAGAGCGTGAAACTAACAAACTACTTCGAAGCTCATATTACTATTCCAATCCTACTAGTGTATTACATTTCATTTTGTTTCATGAGTCCTTGTTCCGCCGATGTATAATAATTTGCCCATTTATCATTTATCAGTTTTGTAGTGGTTGTTTTAGGCAATTACTTAGAACTTGATGTACGCGAAGTATACATCTGATATTGTCAAAAACCTATAGTCTCGAAAATGTTTGCAATCTCAGGGCATTTGATTTCATATTTAATAAATCTACTGTCTACTGTCTATGAGTTTCGATGTAAGTTAAATGCATGACATCACATAAACCAATGGTTAGTTTAAAATTAGATAAATAAATCTCGTAGATTAGTTCATGGCTTCTCCTTGAGTGGTGAGTCTATGCTTCCAATGCAATAATAGAAGGAGATGACAAGGTATATTCAAGGCTTCAGACAGTGCGATCTAAACCGTGAACCAGGGCATATTATTGATTTACTGGTATATTTTATCTAAGCGTAACGGGGCTTTATTAGCTTGATTCAATATGCATCTCGCTAATGACAAGATTCAATAAGAATATTTCATTCCCACCTTTACGTTGACTCTCCTGGATCTTAGGTAAGCTACGCAGATACCTACTCTTGAAGATCTTGGTTGGATAGTACCCTGCAGTTCCGTAATCCACTAACATATTCATAAACTCATCCAAGTATACTATCCACTAGCCGCACATCAAAAGCACAGTTTACACACACTCCTCCATTTACCGCTGACATCAAGTCAAGAATCACAGTGCCCGTTTATGCATGAATATCTGAGTTTTACCGGCCAGCTTTACACTAATCTAGATAGGAGCATTCCTCACCTTTATATATCACGTTTTTATCGTATTTTTATCAGGGATATTTACGCCGGTCTGAGATAGAAAGCGAGATACTGCATGATAAGCACTACGGTGGGTAACTGCATATGTGTATGTAAGAAGTATGTGAATGTTTTGAGTTTCTGTAAAGATATAGACATTTCTCATGTGCCAGGAATAAAGTTTTGATCACCTTTGGGTGGCGAATACGTATAACATCATGTTTACATTACTTCTATAATCTAATGCATGAAAAATCATTCGAAAAGAGCACAATTCAAGATAGAACTAAACATTTTGAATTCATTGCTCTTATAATTTTTGAAATACTAGAGAAGACGGTTTCATTGCGTTCCACGTAATGAATGGGCAGCACAACAATCGTTTAACAGAAACTAGAGTTCAACTATTTTTTCAACATTAATATTAGTTTAACTGAGGTGGTGCATATGTTCGCCTAATGGTAGCATAAAGTGGACCGACCAGTTTTCAGCTGCGAATAGGACACATCCTTGCAACGGTGTACGTCATCACTAGCGCAAGCTGGAACTCTCGCAGCAGGCCGCATGGAAGAAGGCAGGTAATCATGTAAATAGGGAGAGAAGGAAGATAGATTTCATTGTGTTAATTGAACACAATACTTAAATCTTGTATTCCATTTACAAAATTTCATCTGAATGATGGCAGAGTGTCACCAAGTAAGAGCATGTACAATCTACATAAGCTGCTATGTCAAATGAAACGATGTGAAATACAAATTTACATAGGATGCATAGACTGCTGCATTTATACACAATATTTATTGCACATCGCCTATGGCGAAACTTATAAATATGATGTACCTTCTTCTGATGGTGGTATTAATCAAATTCTTAGTCTAGCTATTTTGGGGCACAATTCACTTTACTTTATATAGAATGGGAGGCTTGTGTTCGGCATCTGACAGTAGAACTGCTGGGTCTATTAAACTAATAATTATATTTTTTGAGATTATTGGGGACGTTATCATTATAATTCAAATATATTTCAGACCACAAAGGTGTACCAACTTTTACTCAATCTGTGATAGCAAGACATTTTTTTGGTTTGTCTTTCCCAATGTATTTCGTTAATTGTTAACTTGGATGGAATCAGTTGAATTGAACAAAACAATGCTATTGTCATGAACACATATTGGATAGTTATTTATATATCTTTTATAAAAAGCTGTTTTTTTCTGGTTCTTCCATAAAATATAATAATAATATAATAACGCAATATATTTCAGAAGTCTTGGATGAACAAGGACAGTTAGATGTTATATATACTGATTTGTCCAAGGCGTTTGACAGAGTTTCACATAAAATGCTACTGTTGAAACTTTCTCATCACGGTTTCTCTGATAGACTTGTAAATCTTTTTTGATCATATTTGACAGAGAGGGTTCAATTTGTCTCATATCACGGATATAGGTCGAGCTCTATTTCAGTTACGTCCGGTGTCCCACAAGGCTCGAACCTAGGACCTCTATTGTTTCTTTTATATGAATGATTTGCTTGGAGCAGTAGATTGTAATGTTCTATGTTTTGCTGATGATGTCAAAATATTTTCGAGGATTGATGGGATTGATGACTGTGACTTGCTTCAAAAGAACTTGCTAACTATTGAAAACTGGTGCAATAAGAATTACCTTCGCCTCAATGCTCAAAAATGTAAGGTTGTCACATATAGCAGAAGAAAAATAAATGTAGATTATAATTACAAAATTAATAACAATAAACTCCAGAAAGTAATCACTTTTAAAGATTTGGGAGTAATCTTTGATTCAAAGTTGACTTTTTCGAAACATGTAGAGCAGAAAGTGTCAGAGGCATTGAGGTTGTATGGATTCATTGTTAGAAATTGTAGAAGTTTTTCGAACATCGAGTTAATCAAGCAACTGTTCAATTCGTTAGTTCGTCCTAAGATAGAATATGGTTGTGTGATTTGGAAGCCTATATATGGCTGTTATATACAAGCAATGGAAAGAGTTCAGCGTAAAGTTTTGAAATACTTGGCTTTTAAAGTTGACAGTATCTACCCGGAACGAGGCATTAATTACGAATTTTTGATATTTTTATGTGTACTCTGAGGGAGCTAGTGAATCAAGCTGTAATATATCTTTAGGTGTGCTGTATTGAGGTATCCATATGTATTTTGTTGATTTAGGATGTCTATTAAAATTACCCTATAAATGGATTCTGTTGGGTAATAAAGCTATTATTATTATTATTATTATTATTATTATTATTATTATTATAAAAAAGTTGGCAGTAGTAGATGAGAATAAAAAACCCATTGCAGCAACAAAGATCTGAGAAAAACTTTAGAAAACGTATGAAGGTGAAGGAAGTAAAACAAACAGCAACACATACAGAGACTGACAAAAGTGAGTAACGCTATAAACCTTCCCAATTTCTCGAAGTTCAAACTTTCTTATTTGAAATTTGAAATTTTATAACAACCCCATTGTAGAATCTCTTTATACTCCCATAAGTGATGCAGAAAGGTACACACAGAGCCCTTAACACACATTCAGCAAGACAGGAGAGCGAAATAGCCATTGACTCCGGATGCGGGGCAAGCAATCCTTAGATGAAATCTGACATTGTCCGGGTTGTCGCACTAGAGCGTTTGGCACGTGCGATTGCACGGGTGGGCACAGCATTGTCTTGACGGGGCGCCCTTTTTATCTCCGGAAGTCAGAATCAAGAGCGACCGGATGCCGGTGCTGAGAAGGTGGTGAGGGAATTAATGCACGTGGTCCTGCTAACAAATCAGAGCTAATATTGACTACCTATTCAATGATTATAACAATTTATAATGATAGCACTCAACTCATTGTCAAAACTAAATCCTTCACCCGGGGATTTAAAAAACTGGAAATAAAAATGCCTCCATGCACTAATTAAATTGCTAAATTTTCACATAATACCCCTAAAGATAGCTGACTCCTTTTCGTGCCCCCGAAGCGCAGTGAGAGGATAAAAATCCATTTATATTAATCTTGAGACGTTGTAAGCTTTAGCATTCGGGGATTAAACTCACAATGATGGAGGTTTCCAAAAGAATTACATCTGGAAGTGGTTCATTTGAGGCACTGGAACTTCGACCTGGTGAGGGTCAGCTAGTTGTGTTTTTCTAGTGTTCAATGTACTGATTTGAAGAATGTAAACAGATATTGGATACCTTTCTTCGTGATCCAATTCCTACAGCAAACATAAGAGTCATAAACGCTTACCCAACTGACCCAACAAATTGAAACATTAAATTTAGCTACCACACTTGTTTATGGAAGTTTCAGCTTCCAAATGACACTTATAAAACTCATCAATGTTGGTGTCAACTACTTACTTGCATATCGCGAATAGTGGTCCTAGGAATAATAACTATTTACCAACTTTTTTTAAACATAATCACCATCTTTGGAATCACAAAATACATATTTAATTTTTTTTTCAAATTGTACTAATGGGGTTATGTAAACAATGAATTTTTGAAATTGAAAATTTATGAACAACTAACTGCTAACTAAGTTTCTATACTGATCTGAGCTCATAAAAAAAGTGCAAACTAAAAGTGTAAACCTCAAATAAGTGACACAGATATATTATATCTAAAACGTCGCTATCAAAAGTATGAAAAGGCATTCTGCTATAGCTTATTTTGCACACAATACATTGGTTTGTCATCGTACTATCGGCCTCGCTAAAGGTCATTCATAGCAACAGAATTATATATATGAAACATGATTACCAAGAAAATACTGTGCGATTATCTAGTCTTATCTCAGCTAAACAATGCTGACTGTGTAAAATATAGACCTGCGACAACAAAAAGAGGTATGATACTACAAAATTCTTGTTTAACATTAATGTCTGGTCTACGCAAAGCCAACATGTTTTTTAACATTTGCCGATTTGCAATGGTCCAATATGGAGGAAAGACCTTACTGCCCTTCCTTGTATTATTCCATAAAATTATTTTCATTGAGACACTCATATACCCGTACATGGAAAATTCTCAGTCAAAAAACAAATCAAACCAAACCTCTCCTCGGAGATAATTCAATTTCAAACGAATTTTTAATTATATATATATACATATATAATATACTGATGTATACTGATGTAAATTATTGATGGCTAACTCAGCCTTTATTGTACAGGGTGCCAATTTGGATAAATTCCATCCTCAATATCATATATTCTGTGAATGATAACGCAAATCGGGAGGACACGAAAAAATTATGCTAAAGGGACATTTGCAAACAACTTTTCTTTTCGTGGTTCAAACCCTTGGATGGGGTGGAAGTTATCCTTTAAATCTTCAATGGGAAATAGGGTCAAGTGACACACAATTTCAAAACTTGTTTAATAACTTCTAATTTGCAAGAAATAATTTTTCTAAATGAAAGATGTATCATTTGCTTACCCACTATCTTATAATCTGTTCAATATGTTGGTCACTTTGTTGGTACACAAAATAGCTCTCATAAATTTACTAATTTCCTAAAAAATCGCCTTCCTATTCTAAGAAGTTGCAGGGAACAACCAAAAACTCCTACTGCCAGCTAATGACAGCTATAATATTCCTATTAGGGTCTCAAATAATCACCATGGACGATACACCAAGTACAATGAGAAAAGAAAATTAGAAAATCACAATGCCATCTGCTTGAATCTATGGCTTTTCCGACAGAGAAAATTCATATTTTGCCGTAAAAACAAACAACTCAACATTAAACAGCACCTAACACCCTAACACTCAGTTACAGCGGCATCGACCACGTGGGTGCTCCCCGGCTCAAGGATGCAGAGGAATTTTTCAATTTACTTTTATTTTTATAACATGGCGTCAAAAATCATCGGTGGCGCAAAACCTCCGGCAGGCAACATGGCGAGTCCCTACCCAAAATTTGGCGAAGCGCCGCCTTTGCCCGGGACAACTTTTCTGCCGGGCATTTACGTGTATCATCTGTAAATCGCTGTATCTTCTAAATTTTATGGTTGCAATATACAAAACAAAAGAAAAAATCCAAAAAATAACCCAAATTCCCAAACAAAAATAAACTCACACCTATAGGAAACAATGCGTATCCTCAATAAAAGTAAGGATAGCAACAAGTGGTTGCTGAATGTAACGTGAAAGATATATCTTTTTCCTGAGCACGACAAAGTGAAAGCACCAATAGAATTCCTATTAAATACCTTAAATGCTTAGTAAAGATTTTGTATAATTTGAATATGCTACAATCAGCATGGTGATATACGTAAGACATATGAATATGGTATTTTTTATCTCTGCGCATTCTAATGTATCAAGATATATACGTCGCCAGAATCCACACAACCGGATGTAATTCGATTCTGCGAATGAGTGTATGTGAGATAAGCTTCAATCAGGAGTAATAAATAGAAGTTTCTCTAATGAATATTCTTCGACACTTCCACCATACTTGGCGATCCTTATCTGATGGCTTATGAATGACTAGTCCGTTGAGTATGACACACCAACTATTACTTTGAAGATCAAGATAAGCCACTTAGGCAGTAGTCGATGATCGAAAATATTACAAGTTTGTTTATGTGCATATAAACTTTTATTCTTCAATGAAGATTATTTTTCTGAATATCAACATAACCATTCACTGATGGGTTCTGCATTTTGAAATCATGTACTTTTTGTAATCGTTTGGCGGAGCTTATACCTTAACACGGAATATCATTGTGAATAAAGATTATTATTATTATTATTAATTATTTTTTTCTATATCTATATTAGTGTAGACAACTTCAAGTGGCAGATAAGATTTCTTGTTGCATCGAATAATACTGGAAGAGTTAATTTGACTCAGTCAGATTATATTTTCTAATTCTTAAGAGTAATGGACAACACTATTTATCTCATATTAATTTGTGTACTTGTACAATAGATCCTCAATAATTGCATATTACCTGAAACAAGCTTTATTCATGAGATATTGCCCCCCATGCATAAGTCAAGGAAGTATTGCGATTGAAAAAAAATCGAATTAAGTTTTTTGGATGTTTCATTAAGTTCCTTGTCTTGATGTCAGTAACCACTTCACAGATATAATGATACAATTTGGGGAGCGATATGATGTGGGTTCATAATACGTAACGCCGTCATATTTTGTTTATATCAGTTTCTTCGAGTTCTTGATTACTTTGTGGAGGAGCAAAGAAATTTAACCGAGAATTTATAAAAATTCTGAACATGGACTTGTACGTTTAGCAAAATATCATGAAATTTACCTCTATTCTTGCGTGTATCGCTTTTTTATTGACGTTGCATTAAATGAACATTGCATGGAGGTTATAGGTAAAGGTGAGGTTGATTTAGCAATTTGTATCCACCTAACTGGATCACATCTCGTCCTGTACTATAAATTTAATAGATCCGACACAACACATGCCGCTAAAAACCCTATTCCCGATCGACTGTCGACATTTTTATCGCGCTTTCCCCAGCACCCCCTGTCGGTTTCCGATTGATTTGTCCCCCGCGCTCCGGTTGACACGTCAAAGGGCGGAGGGGAGGGGAGGGGGGTGTGGAAGGGTAGAAAGCGCGGATTCGTCACTATCGTTTTTCCACACGAGCGGCCGGCTCGTTTCTGTCGAACGGCGATAGTCGCGCGAGGCGTCCTTGCGGCCCGGCGATAAGCGTCGGACGTGCCCACCTCGCGGTCCCCCGGGCACCCGAGAGGGGGGAGGGGGGATGTTCGGCGTCGCGGCGTCTGCCGATATGTCACTCACCCCGACGCCGCGCCGCTGGCCGTTCCTGATAACGCAGCACCTTCAGTGCAGATCAGATATCGCAGGTGAGCTGGAGATAGTGAACCAGAGTTTGAAAAAAATGTCAAGTACATCGATACACTACTTTCCAAGCACTCAAGTTTTTTTATCGAGACCGTATTAGGCTGTCAAAAATATCACTCTAAAATGGCAAGAAATAAAAATGGACCAAATGAAGGTTTGGTATTTGAACAAAATATAGGCACAAAACAACGCATTTTCAAATTGGGTTTGATGTTGGACTCCTATAATATCTCCTATAATTCTTCTGAAAGTAACTTAAAACCACATATAGTGGAAGAGCTTTACTACGTTTCGGTTACCTCGCCAGCCTTTATCAGTACAAAATGAGATAAATTAAGGTTTTAAATTATAATGACAATTAACTCTCTCCATTGTTGATAAATCGAAATGAGAAATATGGTGCATCCTTACACCAGAAAAACAATGTTGCTTTTTTCATGAGAGAAAGCATAACTACTACTAAGCCAAAGCCATATGTGAAATTTAATCAGCAGCCAGCTAAGAATGATTTACTTATATTCTCTATCTTGCAAAGTCATAAGGGCTTTCAAAAATAGACTCCTGTATTGGAAATATGATTTTGGCAAATGATTAAATACTTGGCTGGTAAAAAATCTAATCATTTGATTTTGAATCAGTTCGAAGGCTGCGATTCATCTCGCTTCTACTTATTATAAATGAATGTGTTAATGTAAAAAAATAGCATCTTGGAGACCCTCAAATCATTTTTTGGGTAGATAATTTGATTAAATCTGCAGGCTGAGAATAGTAATTAAAAAAGAAGATTGGTTAATAGAAAATGCAGAAAAATGTTCAATTTCATTAGATTTTTAATCCCCTGAAATTGAATATCATCATGACTATCCAATATGAATTAAGATTTTTGCTCAGGTCATAAATCACTAGGATAATTATATTTATTCAAAACTTTATTCTATCACAAACAATTAACAAAAGCAAAATTTGGTAATTATTTGTTCTTGCCAATGAATTCGCCGCTGATGCTCCAATTTTTTGAATTGCCTACTTCAGTTCCATAACTTACCCTCACTCAAAATGTCATCAAAATAAGTAGTAGTATGCGGTGACAGAAGAACAAAAGTGGCAGCAGGCATATCGACAGAAACTGATGGCGTCAAAACTGTACATACATATACGTAATATATGAAAATAACAATATTCTATTGTTTGAAACTTGTAGACAAGGCGGATTTATGAAAAGTTTGATTTCGGACTTCCATTGTCTATAAAATTTTGAGTATCACGACGTTTCGATTGATGTGCTATCTTCAATCGTCTTCAGGTGAACTGGCGAACACGTTCCTTTCATGCCTATTTATACCCCGTCCGGTGACGTGTCGTTGTGCGCGGTCTGTTCTGATTGGTTCCCGATGCGCGGTATTCCGGTCTGCTGCCGTGGCTGTTTGTCGATCATTGTTTGTTGTCTGGTCCAGTCGTAGTCTATTGATCTTCTTTATGAGTGGCTGCCAGATTGGTTTAATGTCTACGCTGGGTTTGCTGTACACTTTGCTGTTGTTGGTGATGAATGCCGCCTCCTTGAATTTCCTTTTGAAGTGTACAGCAAACCCAGCGTAGACATTAAACCAATCTGGCAGCCACTCATAAAAAAGATCAATAGACTACGACTGGACCAGACAACAAACAATGATCGACAAACAGCCACGTCAGCAGACCGGAATACCGCGCATCGGGAGCCAATCAGAACAGACCGCGCACAACGACACGTCACCGGACGGGGTATAAATAGGCATGAAAGGAACGTGTTCGCCAGTTCACCTGAAGACGATTGAAGATAGCACATCAATCGAAACGTCGTGATACTCAAATTTTATAGACAATGGAAGTCCGAAATCAAACTTTTCAACAATATTCTAAAAAGACATTTAGGACAGTTAATGTGGATTAAGTAAAACTAAAAGTGTTCTGCGAAAGAGTGGTATGAAAAAAATAATATAAACATTCCATAGCCGCCTTTTTACATAGACATAATTCACGACGTAGGGAGATGTAATAAAGGCTATAGAAAATGGAATGCTGTAAAACATATCAGGTAATGTAAATTGCGCTCACAGCAATTCCAGTAAAAATGGCAAGAACACGTTCTCGCGTCCACGTTAATGTTCCTAATTATGTGTAAACTTGTTAGAATGGTCTGTATAAGCTTCTGACATCGGTAAAGACGTCGTAAACTCGCCGAGAAAATCTCTCCAACAATTAGCTGCAATGTGTAGTGCCGACACCGACGAACACCTGTGTAAAGACGGGGCAGTCTTCTCGGGTTGATTAAGTTGTTAAACATCGTAATGTGGATGAGGTACGGTAGAGCGACCTCATAAGCGATTAATAAAAGACAACTGGCAACTACTTGGTCCGTGAAGTTTGGAACAGCTATGGATTTTTGTTGACTGAATGATTAATTTGATGACAGCATTATGTAATGCAATACATATATGTATATATAAAACATAGACATAATAGATTGCTACCTATTGATAGAAATTTGTAGACATTGTCGATATTTCAGTAATAATAGTTCGGACTTCTATTGTCTTGAGATTTTTTTGCATTTCACAACGTTTCGACTGATGTGGTATCTTCACCTGAAGTCGATTGAAGGATGTTTATGAAACCTGACTATTTTGTATTAAGATTCAATGTTTACAAACACTACACAGTTTTACCGCTCGTCAAACCACTTTTTTAAACTTGACACGTGTTTTTTGTGTTTTACTTCTTGACGTCACAATATTGTAGCCAAATTAACAAAGACAAAAATGTACAACGAAACAGTATTTCTCCAAATCCTACCGGGAAATGTATTTTGTGAAAAACAATCAACTGCCACATTTTGTTCTATTCTTAGAATAGTGTTATTGGAAATCTAATGATTCAGATCGGATAAAGACCATATATAATTTGAGGAAGTTGGATTTAGAGAATGAGATAATATCCTTGTAGGGAAATCATCGAGATAATTTATTGATTTTTTTTGGGTTACTGGTAAAGCGGGCATTCATCACGACAAAAAAAATTCACAATCACTTTTTGCGAAGTTGAGCATGTATCTGCATAATAAATTGACCAGCAACCACCACCGTCAATCGAAGCTGAAAAGTTTCCAGCTATATTTCGGCGGAACTAATTCCGATGTAGATGGCGCGATTATGTAAATTACGTTCCCGGAAAACCCCGCAATCTCAGCTGGAAATTGCAACTAGATCGCCAGGTATACACTTCAAAGCAGTCGACCGGGTCTCTAATCTTGCCCTGAAATCAACCATTTGAATATGCTGTCGACACATTTATTACAGCCACCTAACGTATGCTCAACCGTTTTCCTCCACTCCGGTTTGAATTTAATGAGAGAAATATTTACACATTGCCTTCCACTAAGTATTTTCACTAAATCACTACTGTAATTTTAACTGACACACGTCCCTGAGTACTTTTTTAATTATTTAGGATCATGTAGATTGTAGATCATTTAAAACAAAAGCTTACATAAAGAATAACCGCCTTCTGGAATGGATACTGAGCAGAAGGGACATGGCGTTGTACTACGAAGTGTCACAACAATTAACATACTACCAAATTTCTCAAAGATCTGATAAACTTGTATTTTTCGAAACTTGGTCCACAAAACACAGGTTAATCAAAATACTTTCAAGAAAATTAATTCTGGATACCTCCACAAGTCAAACTGAGTCGATGAAACCAGAAAGGTTCCCACGGATAATCAAGGGGTTCTCTTGATTTTTTTAACTTCAATCGAGATGCAGATTTAAACATCTTCAACATAAGCATATGGTCGTTCTTATTATAAGAATTTTAGATCGAGTGACTTTTATACATATAACTTTGTTGTTTACCTGTAGAGTGTATATGCGAGCGAAAATATGAAGCATATTGATACAATTAGTCAAATTCTAGTGATCAGTTACACATTTAGCTTAGTTTGTTTTTTCAATTCATTTCAACTCTTTTGATTCTATATTTTGTCTACTATAATACTGTCAACCAGGCGACTACGTTCGAAATGGCAATTCGCACGATTCCGTTCTAGGACCTTTGTTGTTCCTTCTATACACATCAGACCCAGCTCCACTTTTTACTCCTATGACACTGAGATATAAAATATATCTTAGGTCTGTGATAATATGTTACAGCCTGACATCGGCAAAATTTAACAATGATATCACATCATGACGTACTAGCTAATATAATCCATATCTCGAAATCTCTTAGGTTTCCAGCAACTACGATTTGAGAGTTATTGCCATTGATCATCTGGTCTGATCAGGTCATGTTTTCAGCGTCCAAAGAAATTCAGATTCCCTGTACTCCATAAAAGGATCATCCAATGGCTGCCACGGTTGTACTGATGCACCATTGTTTATTGAATTCGTTGGACCTGTTTATCTACCATGGAAATCATTATTACGTGTCGAATACTACATAGATTATCTTATCATCACTTTTTCATTTCAAAACACACCTGCGACGTGCTCCACATGATAACACCAAGAGTTGCCAGTACAGCAAACACTAGAGGGGCATAGCAGATGCATCCTCATCAGGTTGAACTTCCAAAACCTCGAGCCTCTTCCAAAACTCGTTGTTTTGGAGAACCTTGGCGTTGTGGAATGAGCTGCCGAGGAGTATTTTCCCGATAGTTACAATCTACTGCGTTTCAAGGTCAATGTAAATAGACATTTATCCTCTCGGAGCGCAAAAGCTCTCTGCTTTGCGATAGGTTATGTTTAAAAAAAAGTTGAGATCGGTGAACTTTCGCAATAAGTCCAGTCAATTATTCTGAAATAGAGTTTTCCATACCATGCTGCATTTGTTAATTCATCTACTATCAATTGATTCAACAATCACTATGGCAGCTCGGTGCGTGACAAACGTTTAATACTTAATATTCAAATTTTACCAGTTTATTTTTCTTTTAGTACATACCATTAAAATAAACTTTCTAAGTATTTATGTATGTTACCTTACTGTATAATCATTTCTATGTACATTACTCAATTAACTGTCACTAATACTATTGAATATTGTTGTTAAGTATCCTCATAATATTACTATTATTCCAAAGATCACGCACCTATATTCCTAGTCAGCGGCACATAACGCTGCGTTGAAGGCAATTTTGGAATATCAGAAGCGAGACTCAGTTTTGCATATCGCGGGAAATCATCTGGTGTGAATTGACATTTCCGAACGTGCGTCAAACGGTAACTCATCCGTATGAACGCCTTATCGGCCATCTGACAGCGGGTGAGAAGGTAGGGGTTGTTTCCACTCCTAGGACGGTATTCTTCGACAGAAGAATCGGATGGAGAATAAATTAAAATGAAAAAGTAACGTGGAGATTGTCATAAGCGTGCAGCTTCTGGATACCTGAAGAAAGACGTAACATCTTCAAATGTACATATTTACTATCAACAAAGTTGCATATGAATTTTTTCTTCCTCCAATGCTTTTCTTGTTTTACATCAACGGATAAGCCAATCTACATCTTTGCAGATGACAGCACCTTTATATCATGTTTGAAACCAGACAAACCACTAATATCCCGAGAAATATCGGCGCCAGCAATATGATATCTAGATCAACGAAGACAACAAACTGAGGTTCTACAAATCCGCTGCAGAAAGAGCAATACAAAATTGGGAACCTCGCTTAGAAGTGGCTGCTCTGAGGGCATTCAGTCTACCATGGTAATCATCCTATAGCTTGGGTAATTATTGGCATAGAATATCAAGTTAGGTATAGATACCTAGAATGTATCCCTGAAATCTGGATCCAATGATTCAAATAGTTTTGATAAGGAGCGATATAAACCAATTGACAGCGTGTTCTTTAAGATTAAGTACCATTGAGTAATTGATAGAAATATCACAAATATTTGAATATATAGCATTACGGACTAACTAATGTAAGCTTAAATCAAACCTTTTCAATATAATTTTATATAAAACAATATTTGCTCACAGAAATACAGGTAATTCTATGATTGTTTCAAACTATTTATAAACCTGATTTATCGGAAATTGCTGCTGTAAAATCATCATCATGTCCAGTAATCCCAGGCATAAAAAGTCAACAACTGTCAGAAGAAGAGCTGTTGATTTTCTTATAAAGATCTAACTACAAAACTATTCAATTGACAGGATCTCAATTTCGCCCACATATTTTAGATATGATGAAGTATACTTAGTTTCAACTTACAACATTGATATACCAATTCAATAATTGTCATACCTATAAGAAACTGATCAATAGAATTTTTGCGGTGCTTATCAAAACCGAAGGTTCTGCCAATGCCCAGCGATATATCCAAAGTTTCTGTTATCAGTCCGGAGCAACATTCCTATTAGCTTATCAGGACCTAACCCTGCAGAGGGACCGTCCACCCCTCTGTTGTTTCTCGCGCACACACAACGCATGCCGAATCAACAGATTGAAAGCCGGTGATAAAATTCATGACAGCCGGATAGTCGCTATGGTTGCATTACTCGTTTCGCTGCCGTTGAAAGAAAGGAATGTTACTGCGGTGAAATTGGATCCTAAATGACCTAAACTAATTCTTTATAAAAAAATAGTTATTTTTTCAATTTTTGCTTGATGTTTTACAACACACGGAAAACTATGTATATCATTTTCATCGGTCTGTCTGTCTTCATTCTGTCCGGTCTGAACCGTCTATAACTCGTGAAGTACTTTTTGGATTTAGATGAAAAATTGACACTAAGCTGCTACTATGGCAAGGACAAATATTCTTTCAAGTTTTCGAAAATTGATTCAATAGCGGCGGAGTTATCGTCTAAAAATAAATAAAGCGCATGATCTTCATTTTTGGGTGCCTCTGTGACCCCGAGGACAAAAATAATCGGGAGGGGTGTGGTTTCAAAAACGACCACTCAAATTGAATTGAATCAGAATCATGAATGACTATGAAATCGCGTTTCAGTCTCTTAAAAATGGAATGATGCCAGTTGACTCATTTTTTTAACCTTTTGGTCGGATTTCACACTGTTGAAACAGGTAAAGCATGTTATTCAATTGTGAAAAATAATTCTTATATCGAAAAATGTTGAAGGTTTCCAATATCTACAATATTTTTGGAATTTGAATCCAAAATGAGAATGCTAAAATCTCAAATTGAGCATATCATAATCTTGGCACAAAATAGAGAAAATCTGACTTATTAATACTATAACGTTGATTGAAGCATTTCATAATCTTGGCGCAAATAGTTCAACTTCATTATATAAATTATTATTAGTATAAACATCCGTTAATTTTTATGAGCTGTCATCAAAGCTATTGTTGGTTCCTTAATCTTAACAGGAAAAACAAAAAAAGTGTCAAAACTGTACCAATGTGACTCTTTTCTTACCTTTATATGCGTCATATAGTATTCTTCGTAATTCAAGTTGGAAAGGTATTGTACAGATTTAAAACAAAATATAAAAAATATGTATTTAGCACTCAAGCTAGTCGATATACGTCCACCATTGGTAATAGAGCTTATTCACAACTTAAATATTACACATACACCCATACACTTGTATGGGATCCTCACAACAGTCACAACCCCAACTTTTTCACAGCTCATTCATCCCTAGAGGACGTTGATAAAAATAAAAAGCAATGGAAAATAACAGGCGCGGAAACAGACACACGCGTCCTGCCGAAATGCCGTTGAAGAAGATGGCGATGCGAAATAAATGAATTACATGGATCGAATCCCGTAATATTCGTATTCTCGACTATAGTATTGAAATCTTGTTGTGAAGAAAATTATATTTTTCTTCAGAGTATATTTCTTTATACAGAGTATTGAATTCGAATATATACTTTCCTTGGTTCCAATTAATAATCATTTTCTTATCAAGTCAATGACTTAGAATGAGATCAGATGTTGTTGTCGTGAGTATATCTTTAGAAGACTATCGCAATTTTTGATTTAAGAATTTCTTTTTATGTGCATACGATGGTAAGAGAGTATATTTTTAAGACATATATTTGTCTCTCCGAGTACTTTATCATGTGCAACCCTGACAATACGCCAACAAACCTTGTAAGAAATTCACGAAAAATTTACAGGCCGTCGTGGTGGGTGAAGAAAGGGGTGTATGGCCAGCCATCTTGAAGGACAATAGCAAATCTGATGTGACGCGCCTTCGGATATTCACGATATCGCGTTTGGGAAAACACTTTAGGTCGTGCCGCCCGGCCGCGCCAGGATATCGGTTCGAATCACCGTCAGTTCGGCCGGACGGAGAGCGGCCTGTTTATTTTAATGTTTACGGGGTAATAATTTGGTGAACCAGTTTACAGATGCTATCGCACCATGTAGGTGGCTTGTATTTCGGACACAACTCGAATTTCGGCGACGTGTTTGGTTATAGTACGGGGATGAGGCAAAAACGCAGCAAATACAGTTTAAACCAAAAGCTCCGGAGAACTCGAACAGTTTTTGAAAAAGTTGTAATATAGGATTGTAATTTAAAGGTGAAGCTACAAAAATTACTTAAATATAAAAATACCCTTCTCCACGCTCCACAAGATCGGATAAAAAGGGAGTCAAAAATTGCATATCTATTTAATGCTGGGTTGAATAGGGGCTCGTTGGGAGGATTTTCTGAGATGAAAACAATGCGAGATCATCTTTACGATTCTGTTCACAGTATCATGATCATTATTAATAGAAATGTTCAGTTTATAATTAGTCTGTGAATAAAAAAATTGTAGACATCGGCGACCTCTTATCTTCGAAGCATTTTGGAAGGAACCCTTATTCGATACACATTCCAAGCATGTTCCACAGGGATGCAGAGAAGAGGATCTTGTGGTTGAATATATAAGTGTATGTTCTCGTACTTTACACCGCTAATTGTCAAACCTAAATGGTCATTGGAACATTCCTACCACTTGATCCCCATTCCTAATTAGTATTTTTTCATCCCCCCTCCCCCCAAGCGCACGCCAGACGTGTAAAGAACGATGCTAAGTTTGTCAACATTTCAGGTCATTTGTATAATTTTCCAAATAGTTTATGAGTCGAAGGTCATAGGTATACAATGGGATCATTGAGTATTTTATTCAACCATAACCCCCCCCCCCCCCCCACGGAAGTGGGAGTGTGGAAAGGATGGGGCTAAGAAGTGTGAAATTATGAATGAAGTAAGATATTCTTGAAAATTATTTTCTCCTATAATATTTTCAATTTCAAAATTTATTGTGGAAATATTAGAAAAAATTAATCTGGTATACATTATTCACACTAATAGATATTCCAGCAATTATTTGCTGCTCTTACATCGATTTTTCAGCTTATTCTATTGGTGCAATAGCCACTATTATACAAAATAGATAGCCGCTTAAACAACTTCCTTTGCCGTTTGGCTTACAGAATCAACCTTTTGGGTGGATTAATCAAAATATGCAGTATAATACAGGATGTTCTGTATCAAGAGAAGTAGTGAAATAAATTGTATATAAGAATATATATATATATATATATATATATAACCGTTGACTGAAAGGAATCTCATAACTTAGATAACAACCACAAAAATATTAGTGTCAATGTAACTAAAAAACGTATGGTTCTTCCATATTTTGTACTTTTTACAAGGCTACAAATTCATCCGAATCGGCAGTAAGGACGAACAAAAAGGTTTCTCACAAGAATGTGTATGATTTCCCTTTTGCAAATCTTTGTGAGAAATAAATTGAGCCGATTCAGTGATTTTTCAGATTAAACTCCCTGACTACTTCATCAGGTTCGTATCAGGTATAACTCATTTAAGAGCGATAAATCGTAAGTGAAAGGAATCCCGCCAATATTCCCGTATTTAAATTAACGTAAAACGAGACTGAATGATAATTACAGGTCACGCCCACTCAAGTAAGTTGGTCCAGTCAGACCATCTACACTGCCGATTAAACCGGAGCCCAACGCGTTTGCACGTCCAATTTTATTGCCTTCCAATAAATCCAATTAAATTCCAATTTGTATGCGATTTATATGTTCCTTGTTGCTGTTAGGTTGAAATGCTTCGAAATCAGGTGTGAGATGGAAATGCGAGAACCATTTGACAAGCTTGCCACACTCATCATATTGATGGAAAATTCTTTCGATTATGAACACGCTGTATATTAACTTCACGTGTATGTATGTATGTATGTGTGTTTGTAACGGAATCTTCGAACGCTATTTTCACCCACAACAACAAACATCAGACAAAACGTCAGAATAATTTTTCACACTGATCAAGGGCCGATGGCAATAAGTTTGTCTCCTTATTCATTTTTATAAAATAATACGTTTAGAAGTGATGATACGAATTAAGATTAGAATTACATTTTGTAACAGTTCTTAACTTAATACCTTGAAAAGTTGATAATCCGGATGACATTTAATATTTCTATTCAACACACTTTGATTAGTTAGACTTGTATCTATAGAGAGAGAATCTTTGAAATACAACGATACGAGACTCAACTGAGGTCCCGTAAACGGAGAGAATGCACTTCAAACCCGTTAATTGAGATACATTGAAGAGCAAGCCTAATTCCAGCAGCCATGTAATTGGGGCTTAAAATGTCAGAGTACATGGATAAATTAATCAATGAATAAATAATGGAACTAAAACGTGAAATTATATTATATTTATTAATATAAGAAAATTAAATAAATAATAAAAGAAAATTAATGCCATTGTGATAAAAGTGTGGGGTGCTCGATAAATTTTTAATAATTTCTCACTAATTTTATTTGTAAAAATGTATCACAAAGAGCCTCACGCTTTTATCACAATGACATTAATTTTCTAGTTAATCATTTTATTTTTATTTTAAGAATTATTTTTTACTTTTGACTTCGATGAACTTAAGAGCGTATTTTTGTTTGTTTTTTAAAGTATTCTAATTTCAAGGCAATTATCCATCATCAGGTTAAAGTATTTAATGCTGGTTATTGTTTTATAGTACAATTAAGGTAGACGAAAAGCAATGAAAATTTTCAAATTAGTTATAATCCTTTTAAGATTAATAGATTCTTGGGTATCATGGGGTGCTTTCTGATTTAAGTATAAACATGTAACAAGGGCTCAAACGTGGTGATTTCTGGAAAAAAGGGGTTCAATGGTGATTTTTGTATTCTATAATTTGAATACACTATGGAAAAAGATGGGCACCAGAATCGAAATGACGATTTTTCCATTATTTGAGATCTTAAACATGAGAACAAAATTCCCAAAGAATTGACGATAAACTCGCACGTGCCATGACATATACTGATGACATAATCTGATTTTTATCTTTTGAAATAACATTTTTCAGTTTCATGTTATACTCACATTGACAGCCAATTAAAACAACATCTATTCGATGTTATAATTATACTAAACATTTGGCTGTTTCGGCCGTCTGTATAACAAAGATAGAGAAATTTTTTTCAATTGTATTTTCATTTTTTCATAGGCACCTAATCCAACTTTTCTGAAAATTGTATCTTGGCAGGTTAAATTAGGACATCCTACAAACAAACTACTTCAAAGTTCCAGTACTACTCTAACCATAATACTAGTACCTGTATCCTAATTCTTAAGTCTATTGAGGATAAAATAAAAATATTTTGAGCTGTTTCGATTCGTTGCAATCACACCAAACTAAATATAAGCCAAGTACTATAAATACGCAAAATCTGGATTTTTCGTCTCGTAACAAATGACAATAGATAAACGCTACTCAAAAAGTATAATAAACAACAGGAGGATCTATATTGTAAAAACTGTGATTTAATTAGATCGAGGAAACATTATTTCCAAGCAAATTACAACATGAGAAGTACTGCGTCAATCTAATTCACTCATTTCTTTGCCTAAAACATGGCTATCGTCTATCTCAGATCATGCGTTGATTTAATTTACTTCTTTGCGTTAAACTAATAAAATCTAAATGCTTACCAGAAACACTATAAATTAAGGTGGATTCAATCCAGCTAGATGTATGTAACGTACCTGAAAAGAAGGAAAGGTTAAAGATATTTACAAAATATTCATCAAATTTCAGATAAATGATTTTTATAGTCTGCAACATTAATATATTGAAGGTTTGACATATTATGGATAGATAAATGATTTAAATATTTGTTATGAAGGTTTCAGAAATGAAAGTAGCTTTGAACGACTTGCAATATTTCAACTTAATGATTTAAGAGTCTCACAAATCTAAATTTTTTATTAACTTTAGTAGTTACAGAATATACAATCAAAATAAATCAATCGATGAACTTAATTTTTGGTTTATCTAGCTTTGCTGTCCTTTTGTTAGTTACTTATCAGTAAGTTGCATAACCAATATTTCTACATAATTCATCTGTTTGGATTATATCCAAAAATGAAAAAACTGCATCAACTCTAAGTCACCATGCACATATGTGGAAAGCCAAAATTCAGCAAGATCATGACCGGAGATCTGGTCAAACGGAACAGTTCCTTTTTCCCAATACCGTCTGCCCTACATACGAAGAAGATGAGATTTTTATCTATGTCTAGGGTTTCCATTAACACTTTTTCTCTTTGTGAGGATATCTTCCCGATCGTTTTAGCACGCATGGGCGTATCTAAGGGGCACTGAAATAGAGATGGATGGATGGATCACAAAATCAAAAGTTCTAGCAATTCAAGAAGATGTGTAGAGATATTCCAAAGGAAGATCGAATCAGGTGGATTGACGTCTGAGACTTGAGATTTAGTATAGATAACAATTCCAAGGAAGGGGAAGAAAATAATCCACCTTTATATAAAGTAAGATCATGACCGATTTTCCCATTTCTCAATAAACTGTAACCCAATTTGGTTTGGTATCATTCAAGTTCAGAATGCAACTTCTAATTTGAATACAAAAAGTTCAATGAATGTCAACGTTGTTGTTATTTTCAAAATTCAACGTTTGTTATTTTGTAATTTTAATAGACAATCGAAGCAGCTGGAACGTTCTTAAAGTTGATTCAACAGTGATATGTGGTGTTAATTTAGGGCAGGGACAAATCAGGGAGAGAATTGTAGGATAAGTTACATTAATCAATGATATTTTGATATTTTTGTTATGATTGAACAAACAATTGAAAGGCTCCCTTTAACTCTAACCAATACCTATATAAAAAAATGAAAAAATCGATTGATCGAAGATGTACCTTTTATATCAGATTCAATCAGCTGCATGGGATTTTAATAAACCCTCGCATAAACGGAATCTTTTAATTGGAATAGATCACTCTCAGTATATATCCGATTTTAATCTCTACCTTCATTTATTAAGATTAATGATTTGCCTCGATTCCATGATGGCATTATTTTCTCTCCTGTTGTTCCAATATATACCATTAAAACTTAAACAAAGCCTTTAAGTAGTGTTGTTTGATTAGTTGAATGGTAAATATGAAACAAACGGACAGCATTTTGCTTTGGAATGCTTTCAGAAGTGACAATAATTAAATAAGCCTGTAAATAAGTGTCATGTGTGCAATCACGCGCAAAGCTAACCGAACAGCAAGACTGGATTAATCTATTAATCTAAAATATATTTAAAGATTGAAACAGAATAAAACATTCACTCACTCACTCATATTTTAACGAAGAACACAGTAAAAACCTAGATCTCACATCGAATGATTTGCAAGGATATATCTATAATTTCTGATAGTGTAGGAGAATCGTTTTGGGTATCACAAGGTAGATAGTATTAGGTTCTTTAATATTGTGATTGGTCGAGGGGCAACTTATAACAATAACGGTATGTAATGTCGAAAAGAAAGAATTAAGTTTCTTCACAAATGAGTAAAGACAACATATCAATGTTTATTGAATCGTGTGGGAGATATGCAATCATAATTATGGTCTATATTTACCACAAAATGTTAAGCATAGACGTTAACGAAAAGCTATGAGCATCTAAGATGGTTTTGAAGAGGTATTCAATGAATAGCGATATTTTATCAACCATTTATTTAATCATTCGGTGTATGCAAGTGACTCAAAATAGCAATGACTTGAATATGGTTGAAAGTCTACGTTAGTAGTGATTGAATATGTTTGAGACATTGCAGACATTGCGAAGAGTAAGTTCCTATAGAATGTCCGAAATATGAAAAATGTCTCATTGTCGGCAAGGCAGACTAATGGCTAGTATGATCTATTTTTCAATAGCCTGAGGTATTAGATAGTCTAGAGGCGAACTTTACTTTTCACAATGCCTGGCCGTCACCTGGTCAATTTATCAATTACTGTCTTTACCGCTTCAGTTTTCATAGATAAGTCCATTTTTATACCATCCTATCGATTTATCCTTATTCTAAATTCTCTAAATATATCGAATAAAATCATGTTCTAGCATCATACTTCCAATAGTTTGAGTTATATGTATAGTGAAGAAATCATATTTAGTTCCAGTAAATTCGGCAGCTCTCGTCTACAACGGATTCTATATTCACTGATGTCTCATATATACCATAGGAGTGTCTTAAATGGTAATATAGCTGCGTTGTGCTGATAGACGTAAGTAGTACCGGCGCACACCCTACACGATGACAAAACACCCTATAGCTGGTATCAGTTACTTCGATACCCACAACCCTACTACGATATACCAAGGTGCTAAGCACACCATCCAGATAAGCCATCTGATTTCTAGCAACTTATAGGAAAGGACAGCTTAGACAAGTTCTTCTTGATATTCCATTCATGACCTATTTATCAAGGCTTATTATTATTATTATTCTTAATTTTATTATCATTATATAATTTTTCATTTACTCTAATTTGAGTAAACTGAGCATGTGTAAGACAAAAATGTCACATTTTTGCCTTACACACGCTCAGTTTTACCTGCGCAGTTTAACTGTGCAGGTATACCCTTCAGTTATACCCTAGCGTGTGTAGCGGCCATAACCTCGCCAGGTAATACATCTACAATATATTAGGCTTTAGATTGCCGAGTTTCAGGTATTTCCTATGCGAATAAATGTAATCGTATTGGCCATTATTTCCTTTACACAATTCAAAAATAATAAATTCGTAGAATGTGTCATTCCCACAGGAATAGCACTATCGCAAAGTGTTATATGGGAATACTTTCGCATAACTTTGGGGATACACTTTCTGGGACAACTAATCACATTAGACTGATATTCCTAAATCATTATATAAAATTTTTCGATACACATTTCCAAGTTATAACGTTCACACTTTTATTATTTAACCGGCCTCACGTTACGTGTTGTTCTTAAGGTTTACCTCTACCAACCAGAGATTCCGAAAGGATGTTTCGTGCAGTACAAAAATTAACGCGCAGTAGATAACATCGTATTGCCAAGCAACGTGTGAGATTTCTGTGAATGATAAGCGCGATTTTACATAACATAAAATATCAACTACAAGGGAAACGGACATATATGCAGTTTATACAAGGCCAACTGCACTGTTTATAATGGAGCATGCTATAAAGGTACTTGGCATTGTGATGATAATTGTTAATGTTTAATTGGTGTATAACTGTATATTGAATGTAATATTAATTTTTGTGTAGGAATACACGTTATTGAAGCCTCTTCACATTGAATTAACACATGTTCAGTAGTAGTTATATATTAGTTATTGTCTATTATGTGAGGTAGCCACAGAGCACCAATCAGATTTGATAAAAAGTCTTCAATTAACATTAATAACGGAATAACAAATATCTGTTGATCTTCACTACTATGCTACAACAGAAAATAATATGGAATTTGAAGACCATACAAAAAAAATTATGGTCAATGGCGCTTCCAAGGTCAAAATATTTCGGGGGTGAAATACTTGGCCATTCTCTCCCAAATCTGCTGCTACTCCACAACAGCTTACAAACAGAAGCCGCCCTCTGCAGAAACTTCGCTCTGAAAATAGGCCCAAGGCGAAAGGATCATGTTAAGGGTCGAATACACGAATGTTCGGGGTCTCGCTTCAAACATAAACTCTGTCCATCAATATCTGCAGGCAACAATTTACAAGCGCTTCAAGGTCAATGTGAATATACATTTATTCTCTTACAGCGCTCCTGGAGCTCAAACCATCGGGTGAATTATTGTTGATGGATATTCACCAAGACCACAAAATACTTCTACTGAAGAAATGTAGCTTAGGGTGGTTAGTAGTCTCATATGCAAGTTTATTTTAGGCGAGTAACTTCTAAGGGCAGATTACAGATTCAGTGGTGATAATCAAGAAGACTATCGAAAACACAAACAAAATGCAAGAGCAGGCGAACTTCCATTGTTGAAGATGAGTACCTTACCAGTTTATCTGCAGGCTAAAAAGAATCCCAGTCGGCGGCGTACGCGCGGGCTTTCTGCCCATCCAAGCTAAAACAGACAGATGAACGACTGCTGATTGCATTATACTCCCGATTTATCATCTATTATATTTCGCAGTACCGGTATAGGATGTTCTCAGAGCCAGAGGTATTGTTAGTGTTTCTCACCCACTATTGTTTCTCGGTAAATCATACTTTAATTTTCTGATAGTGTACTACACCTGTTGCTTCGCTCGGTGTTTCTATTAAGATATTTGCCGAGACATCAGTTTATTCTTTGTTTTGCAAACGGCAGCCGAAGGCAAACTATGTCTGTGGTTTTTTTAGCAGATGAATTTCCAGAGTAATTTCCTCCACTGGATCGTACTTATGAAGTGATAATAAATGAACAAATCAGTTTGAAATTTTTATTTTAAATTCAACAAGAGTTTTTGGTCGCCAGACTGGCAGCACAAGTTCAACCTTACTGTAAGTCATTATCAACCATGCAAGTTGTAATGAGACTCGAATACTGTTATTATTAGTCAGCTTTAGAGATATATTTGCTTTGCAGCTAATAATATGTAAGTACGTAGAATAAAATAATGCATAACTCTTAAATATTTCCTTTGTTGCCTCCTAAATTACATTATGCAAAAATTACGACTTAATACGAAAAACTGCAGTATATGGCCAAAAAATATAGTAATTATCTTATTGCGGAAAATATGTGGTCACTATTTATTTGGGATGTAATTTTCTGGGCTCGGCGGTCGGTAAAATTATTTAAACAAACATCATTGAGTAACAACATGAAACATGATTTCATTGGTACTCGTATCCAAAAAATGCAAACCGCTGAGAAGAATGCATAAAAATGCACACGAAAAATGAATCGTGCTCAAATTACACAAAACTGGATAAGAATTATTGAATTTTTGTTTATGAATATTGTAGATGCTCTTATTTGGTGAAGATAGAAGGATTGTGTATTTAACACACAATTTCACAAATTTCAGTGAAGTGTTTCGATATATATTTAAATCATCGTCGGACTATCAGATTTAGCTACCCAGATTACTTGCCAACTCGCTAACTAGATACTATCATGGATACAAAACTAGAGCTCTCGAATCTAGCATACTATTTATCCTGTCTAGCTATACTTCTATTAAATTATTTATTTTTTCTTTTTTTTGTCTGTCTTAGGAGAATCTTTTTTGGCAACTGCATTTGCATTAGTGTTAAGGGAAACCCCTACAAAACCTTAATTATCGCCGTCAAAATGTCCTCAAGATATTTCATGTGATAAACTATTTTGATTTCTTAAGATATTTCACGTTTTAAGATATTTTATTCCTTAAGCTATTTCATTCATCTTACGGCGATGGTTAAGGTTTTGTAGGGGTTTCCCCTAACACTAGCGCAAATGCAAAAAAAGAAAAAACAAATAATTTAATAGAATTAAATTAAAAGTAAAATCTGACAGTCCAATGATGATTTAAACATAAATCGAAACGCGTCACTGAAAGGAAAATAGTTTAATTTGTGAAACTGAATGTTAAATACATAATCCTTTTATCTTAATTTTTCTTGTAATGCCAACTTAGAAGTCTAGCCTCAAAACGTATTATCTATAGGAAAAAAAGAGATGATGTTAGTGTAGATTATGTTTAGATTGTCGTCGAGGGTAAACGTTTATGAACATCGGAATAAATTATTAGTTGGTCGCGATCTATCATCAATGTTTTACAACAAATGTACAAAACTCAATCAAGGATGTTCGATAACTGATAAATGTATGGTTACGGTACGGTAACATCATATCTATATTTTTTATCGGATGCTATCTAAACGTTCAAAACATATCAATTTTTTTAATATGTACCTTTCTAATATTGAACTCTAGAGATTACATAAGATATGTGTACATAAAAAATCGTTATCACTCTAAAATATTTTCCTTTCGAGAACCGTCAAGTGGAAAACAAAAGTATTTGGAAAAGTACATGTTACATCTTTCATTACACGATAGCTATCTTATTAAAATGTAAAAAAACATCTGATAAGCGAGTAATGCTAATTAAGAAAGAATATAAATGCGATGATTATCAAATTTTATATAATTGCTAGACAAGCGATAATAGTGAGTAATTCGTGCTTGTTATCTGTTTTATGTGTAATGAATGGGTGGAAAGGTATTTGAACTTTGAGCAAGGTAATGCTAAAGTTTGATTGTGTTAGCTTGAACGCAAGCAGGTACTTAAAGTTGGAAATGAACGATCGTTTACTTGTCTTGTCACTAATAATAATAATAGTGTGATGCAAACAAGATTGCAAGTAAATTACGTTATATATGAAATCTTTTGTCTGTCTTAGGGGAAATCTTTTTTCGCGACTGCATTTGCATTAGTGTTGGGAGAAACCCCTACAAAACCTTAACCATCGCCGTAAGAAGAATGAAATAGCTTAAGGAATAAAATATCTAAATATGTGAAATAGCTTAAGGACATTTTGACGGCGATGGTTAAGGTTGTGTAGGGGTTATATCAACCAAATGTTATATCAAGGAAGCAATAAATGTTGAAGAAGTAGAAATGAAACCTTAGAATCAGCACTTGATGAACATGTTCGGAAAACGGGACACAAAGTAAAATGGGAATAGTAGACAAAGAAGATTAACATTTCAAGAAAAGGGTTCTCGCGTGAACCAAAGTCATGATTTTGTTTCCAATTACTAATTGGTCTGTGACATGATTCGGTTGGAATTGCTTCAAGGAAAATCAATGTTCTTCAGTTCAGTTTTCTGGGTTGTTTCTGGACCAGAAATTTAGGCGGTATTGTGTCGTTCCAATGTTATAGTTTTTTCTCATGACAGGCAGCGTTGCGTTTCTGGGATGTCCTCAATTTGGACTTATCAGCAATGCACGTAGTCTGTACTCGAGCATCCCAAATAGTTCATACTGAAGTCTAATTAGGAAACATTGTGTCCCTGGAAAACAGTTACTCGTAATCAAATAACGTTAATGTAGTGTTCAAAACTCAATTTGTACACTTTCAAATAGGTACAGATGCAGCGGAATCGTTATAATTTTTTTTCAGTAATATGCAGTTTTAATTATCGGTCAAAGAAGTATGATGAATGCGACATGATTTGCATCATTTGCGATGAGCGAATATCCGCCTCTCCGAAGGAAAGAAAGCGCTATATAGCTTAAGTCCGTAATAATAATTTATTAGCTAAACTAATAGAATCCCCCTCGTATTGCTTAGAAGTATCCGGCCGGTTCCTTGTGCATCCGGTAGATCTGTTGGCCTGTAGGCTTGGAGGTGGGGGTCTGACCTCGCGCTCTATCCTCTTGCAGATCTGCGTCCGTCGGAATCGTGATAGGGTTCGAGGAGAAGTGAAACTGGGCGCTGTGTAAGCCTTCGCGGCCCATCTGCCCGGGCTAGTTCTGGTGTGGGCGGAGCGGCCGCGGCGTCCGTCGTCGCGTCGTGAGCAGCGGAGAGATATCTATTAACGTTCGCGAACGCTAGTCGAGTTAATTTATCGCAGACGCGCTTTTATCGGACGCTCTCACCATCCCCTATCGGACTCGTTACAGGCACGATTAACCATGCATACTTTGCCGTACAAATACAAAAAATTACGTCAAATTGGTTTGACGCTGTACTTCCGCAATGGCATCGGTTTAAAGGAAAGGTTTTGATCAAATTTTTGAATAATTGATTATTCCCAATGATACTCAAGAAATATATAAGATATTGAAAAACTAGAAAAATTATAAAAAATAAAATTTCCAAAATTTTGCGAATTTTCCAAATTGTCTATAATTTACAATTTCCAAAAGAAAAGTAGTTCCTATTATGCATTTCTTTACTATTATGAAATATAATAAAAGACTAATAAATTATACGCGTGAAAATATCGAGACATATAACTTTTAACAAGTTAAAATTAGTCATATCAAAATATTATCAAATAAAAAACGGTATAATATCTAAAAAGAAAAATGTAGGTAGCAATTTTATGTCCCTGAAAGAAACGTACACTAAAAATAGAAACGTTATAGGGAAAAAATGTATTAAAAGCAAATGTTTCTCGAGAGTTGGCTTGCATCTTACAAAAACTGCTTGTAAGATGCAAGTAGTGATACCATATTGTGATAATCGGATAGCATCTATATAATAATAAATATAATTAGCTGAAAAAGTTTATTATGGAACTCTATATAGAGATGAAAGCATAGATAAGTGCCTAGAGTGTAGTTTATCATTAGAATAATTGTCAAATCTAATTGTTGCTATTAAAACAAAAACTGATGTTCAATATTCCTGCATAACCACAACTAATTATCCAAAGCAAAATCTTACAGCGGAATGATGCGAGAGTTGATTTATCGTCCCAATGAAGAAGGATTTCAAAATAAATGAGGCAAAAGATCGTATATCGCAAAGCATTCCCAAAACTTGATAGATCTAACCCGAACGTAACATTCCTCTTCGGATAGCAGTCATTACTAGTCCAATAAAAACATTCGTTCCTTTCGCAGGAGAGTGCTTAACTCAATATCCCTCCAAGGACCCTGTCCGTCGAAATATCTAATGTCTTTTTTATCATTTTATTTTTGTTCTATCTTGATACTTTGTCGGTGGCTATTCTGCTATCCAGTTGGATTTTAACGTGATTTATATTTAAGGATATAATAAACTCTAGCGCAGCTTTTATGATTTTCTCCTCGAGTTCATTCGTTCATGTAGTATCAGTAATATAAGATTATAATTTTTTACATTATTGGGCATCTATATATACTCTATTAGAGCAGTTGAAAAATGAAGAAGTTTTAGGGATGCTTCCGATTGAAGGAAAAAAGCAGTAGGACTCGAACTAGATACCGATATTAGTGCCCACGTAATTTGTATATTAGACTTTTCTTTTACAGACGTTAGAAAACATGCTGTGCGATAGTGAGTATACCAGATTAAAGATACCTGTTGAAGAATAAAAATCTCGTCTAATACCATAACCGGCAGTTTTGATAGGAAAAGGACAACCGGTGAGCCTGCTACCCTTCAATAAATATCTGTCGCCACATCGCTACCTACATCTTAACGCCTACAATATTCAATCCGTCAACAAGAAAATTGAAAAATAAGATCTTAAATATCGGAAAGGGACTGAAAATGTAATAAGATGCTGTGGTAGTTGATAACATCCTTACACCAATTTATTATCATACAAATAGTTCCAACGGTATTTCTCTGCTCACCCCTTCCACCGACACATGATAATAGTGAAATTATCTTGATAACCATGAGTCCTCTCTCGACAATGCGACCGACCCCACCAAACATCCACACACACACATCCATCGTCCATCTCGTTCCCGCATCGTATTCTCTCCTCTCCCCCTCAAATGCCAACGTTGCCCCACCGTCCCGCATCCAGATAAAACGGCCATCTCCTGACGGTGCGATTAAAATTCAAGTCAAACATCTTACAGGTCATTTGAACGCGTTACCGATGTTCCCAGTTCTCACTTTGTCTCCGACACTTTGGACATGTTTGGAGGGGGATACGGAGGCTATGTTGCCACTTTTTCTTTGTCCGTTATACTTTTCCTCATTGAAAGAGTCGTTCTAGCAGCTCTCTCCAAGAGAGCCAGCTCCAGAGAAGTACGTAAAAGCCCAGCCAGCGAGGGTCGAGCAGTCGCGCTTCAAGAGAGGATGTTTGCTATAACAGAATGAGACGAGAGGTGTTTGCACTTCAGCCGACCCCTCTTCTACTCCCTGCCGATTGGGTATTTATGAAAACATCGGTCTAATATTGGCTGACACTAATGAACAGTAACTTGGATTTTGCAGTTAAAAAAATATATGAGTATTGCTTGATATTTTTAGACAAGGTAAACATGTGATACCAGATCCTTTGGCGCAGCAACCAGAAACACTGCCATGTATTACCAACCGTTACACTTATCTTAGCATCTCCACACATGGTATACAGTCCTGAATCCAGGACCCATAAAAACTTTATCAAGACCTTTGGTATATTTGGGATAAAAAACGTTGATATATTCTTTAGTCTTGATTTTGAAGGCAGTAGAGTTATGAAGTGTTTGTTAAAATCGATGTTTATAAATTAGTTTTTCTACAATGTTTGCACCATACCCATTGGCCTTAGCCACTTGTTTTATCGTCAAGTACTCTTTTAAAAACCTTTCTTGACTCAAATGGTAATTGACTGGTGATGTACTGAAAAATAAAATCTAAGCATTGACTTACCGTCTCTTTTCTTTTCCATCTGGGATAGTTGATGAATTTATTAGTATACTAAATAGTCGATTTGAATCGATTAAATTTAGTTTTGAAATTCAAAACAATGGATTGTTGCCGTTTCTGCATGATCTGGTTATAAGAAGCAGTGGAAATAGTTGAGAATTTGAAGTGTGTGGTGAAGACCAAGTCCGTTACATAACTAAAGACCCTAACCTCTCTTGCCAAAACAAAACGGCTAGTTTCAATTTGTTAACACATTCAGTAATTAATATTCCTTCAAACTAAGCAAAAAATGAATCCATTGATATTGTAGAAATCAATAAATTTTGATTCGAAATATACGAAGCGTCTTGATAAAGTCTAAAACTAGGACTATTAGGAAACTCGAATAATAGGGTTGGCAAACTTGGTGGCATGGAGTATACGAAATGAACAGTAGTGACTGTCATAAATTTTACATGGAACAAACTAGGAAATATATTAGAACTAGATTTAAGAAGTACTTAAAATATTTAAATGCGGTGGAATAGAAAAAAATCTAGCATAAAATTATTTTACGGAACTGAAGTTGAAAACCTTGAGCAGTGCTGATGGTTTCAATATTAGTTTCTGAATGTTTAGTAGAAATAACAGCCTAGAATTGTTAGCAGATAGGTACAGGTGTGTGGCTTCTCTCAAATATATTTCTATTCCGTACTATCTCCTCCTACTCTCAATCATGATAACTGTTACGAAGCCTGCCTGATATCAGGCTGATATCCGCACGTAGTTATTTTTAAGGAAACCGGTTAACGGTTAAGATTGGCAACATCGCACCAAACCCGTAACATCCGTTTCGGTAGGATCTCATTTCCATCCATGTCCCCAAGGAAAATTCCCTACCAACTTCACAAATAACGTCAACTGTGGAAGTGCAGCCAAATGAAAAGATAAGTAGAATCAGGGAGTGTCTATGATTAAATTAGGACGCGATCACGTTACGAGAAAGAGAAGTAGCCTATGTGTATATGTATATGTAATTCAGTCGGACTATTCATGGACTTGTTAATATCAACATTATAGTCCAGGTACCAGTTCAATAAATGAATATATGGACTACTGTTTGAGTCATCATACTTGCGCAGGCTCACAATTAAAACCACAAACGATTATTAAGCGAAATTCACCTACGTTTAGTTTTACATATAGAAAAAACAGAAGCTGATCACGTATCTCTCTAAAATACCCATACGGTGATATCACTTTAAAAAAAAAGGATTGCTCCTAACCCTGGGTTTTACACCTAATTAATTTAAAATAGTTCAGAGAATTCTAAAATGCCCAGATACAGTTTTTATCAATTTTTTATATTTTCGTTTTTTATCATTAATTCTCCTCCACTGGAATTCTCTCATGACTGACTGTCTTAACCTACGGCGATAATTTCATTACCATCAGATTAGTAATTTCCTAGCTATAAGGATTGATAATTAAATAATCCAAGAATACACAAATAAACCTGGAGAAAGACTTATGATCCAGCTGATTTATATACGCAGATGCATTGTCCTTTCTGCCGTAATGCTATCTTATCCAGTAAAGAATGTTTTTTTATTGTTTAGGGGTCTTCTCTTCTCTTTTCATCTGGTTTGGGTATACGATACAAAAAATGGCGTCAGGTAAGTTAACGCTGAACTTCCCTCGCAACTATATTACTTTGAAAATGAAGAGTTAGATTGGAATTTGCGGCTGCTGATTTGCAATTTTCTATTTTTTATGTATTTGTCTTTGAAAGCCTCAAAAATTTTGGAAAGTGGAAAATATTCATATTTAAAATAAAAATGGAAACAAAATGGAAAAAAATGAAATTTGAACGGATCTTTTCAAAAATGGTATCATATCAATACGTTTATAGTACTAAGTCAATCTATGTGCTTGACTTTATTTTTTGTAGTTATTGACTGAACTATGAAGATCTTGATTGATTGCGACTCTATGGCTCAACAAACTTGCGAAATAGATGGAGAGTTATTGATGGCAATGGATTACATTGCGTATATGCAGTCATATATGTTATGTTGGCTATAAGATTGCTATTTGAAAGGAGCATTGTCTTCTGTTTTAAGAAAACTATCTGTATCCTGAAATTTTTACGCCTATTTTATATTATACGTAAATAGTACTTAAGTGTTGGGGCATATTGTTTATAGAAATTATCTATGTAGTTTAATTGATTTGTTCGAGTAAGCTATTTGCGTTAATTAAGAAATGGATTCAAGAATATTGCCCCGAGACTTCCCAAGCTGTGATGAAAAAGCTTTCGGGTTAGAAATATCATTTTAAAAATTTACGTATCTCTACCTAGTGACATCTCTCTCAGTCTTTCTTATATCCAATATTCCAGTGTACATACCCTATTTTTGTTTTTTTATAATTAGTCACTTAAGTTCTTGGTTTCACTTTCAATGCATAAGGGAGGAAACTACTACCATTACAAAAAAAAATGGTTTAGGATTACGGAACAGATAGACGGACAAATCGAGAGACATTACTGACATGGAGAAGAAAACATTCTAAATTAATAGTTGTTATATGTCCCTCGCTCATCGGCGTGGACATAAAAAAGCTACGTTTAACAAAAAAAATCGATAGCTATACATAAAATATATAATTCATTTTTTCCACTCATATGCCATATACGGGATTTAAAACTAGTTATATACAGAAGATATTCGGATTTTTTTGTCTAAAAATCTAGGTTGTAAAATAAGTTGAGTAAGAAATTCCACGCAAAAACTAAAATCATTTTGTAATTTTTAGTCGTTTAAAAATGCATATAAAAGATGGGTTACTACCAAATTTCCATGCGTACATTTTTTGGGTTAATGAAAGATGGAGAAAATAGTCGTATGTGGGTCCGAATAGCGGTCAGGATATGTAAAGACGAATCAAAATCGCATATTTACTATATTTATGGGAAAAACCTAAAAAAATTACTAACGGTTTAGATGCCGCTGCAAACTTAATAGAACTTATAAAAATATGTTTTATATCGCATTGATAAAGGCGTCTGCATCCGAAGCGTTACGTGTAAGAACGTACAGTGTGGATCTCAAAGTTGAAATATAGTCAATAAACTTTAATTCCGGTAAACAACAAAATGCTCGCACAGGTAAATTTCTTTTTTACATGTCTTGCACTGGTGACGTAACTAGCTTTTGAGTTGAGAGATTTTTTTTTAAAATAACAACCTATATTTTCTATCACGCCACATGAAAGAACATCATTTTTCACATAACTAAATAATGGTAAAACTTATAATCAATCAACTGATTAATATATCAGTGAAAAGAATAATAAATATATTAATTAATCGGACACATTCATTTCAAAATAAAAGTTTTCACAGATGTAAAATATTCTCTTTCATTTAACCAATTTTTTGCCTCAACTTTTGCACTAGTGAAAATGATATCCTTTGAGATGTAACGTCATACTTTTTCATAGCAACCACTACATGAAACTTAATTTCTCACAAATATAAAGCTAATTAGTAATTCGTATCAATCAATTAATTATAAATTTACCGCCGTGTTTGTAAAAATATTCTTTCATGGAGAACAATAAAAAAAGGTGTCTGTAGACTAATAACATTTATGACGTCAAATTCCAAACGATGATGAGGACACTATGCAACACTTACACACATAAAAAATTATAAATAATAATATTTTCTTGGTTCAAATCAATAATAATATCATCAAGTAAATTGTCTTAGAGTGAGATTTGATGTCCTTGTCGTGGGTATATCTTTACAACAATATCGCAATTCTTGAATTGAGAATCTCTTTTTATATGTGTATTTAAAAAGAGCAATAAAAATGTACTTTTTATTGAATTCGTTCGTTTTTTCATCCCAGCTACTTTTATTGTTAAATTTATTGATGATGTTTTACTTTTATGTGTGCAATAAAAAAGGGGTCACAATTTAGAACAAGGTCGATAACGTTATGATGCCACCACTACAATGTTTATGTCAAAAATAGCTGAATAAAAATTGATCGACCTGTGCGGGTGTTTCCCTGTTTACCGGACTAAGATTTGAGTATTGACAGGTCGAAAAAAGATGGAAAATGAATGTTTGCCATACAGTAAATGTAGTGGTAATAAGTGTTTGCCACATCGGCCCCATCATCACCTTGCTTATGGGATGTCTCATTCCTAAGGCAACAGGTCCATGGCAGTATTACATAATACCGTCTCTCCCAGTAGCCGGCAACTGTGCACAATAACGAGCAAGCAAAGCAGCGTCGGTAACAGCGTATGAAAACTAGATTCAGGTGACTCTTTACATGAGATATTCCAGCGAAACAGATGTTACGGAAAGTATGTTCTTTTGTATGCAAATTAGGGTTAAGATAGGAGCTGCTATATGCAGTTACGAAAATGGGTAACTAATTTCATACAGGCGGCTGTTTTTGCTTATCTGCGCTAACGTTTGCTCTGCGGAACGCTTTTAGTTTATCGTTTTGCTTATCGCAGATTTTAGTGATCTGTGTAAGTTTGGTTCTCATGGGTGAGGTACTGTAACTATCTTGTAAATGGTTCCTTACGCTACAGAATACAAAGTAGAATAAGCTAACTCTACTTGACAAAAAGGCTTCAAGTAGATTGGCGCCGTATTATCCACGCAATGGTGAAACTTCAGAAATAAGTATTTGGATCGGATTTTGGAACTGTTGATAGTTGAATTTGAAATTTTTAAAATGGTCAAGTCAAATAAACTGATACAACTGGACGTGAAATAGAGAGTAAAGCATACTCGGTGTCATTTTTTAAAAGGATAAATAGAACTTTCGTCATTATTCATGACCCCTGTTCGGTTACAATTTAGTAATCTATAGTAAAAGTTGCTAAAACAGAAACGAATTACGTGCTCGAAAAATTCAAATGGTTTAAATTTGATTGAAGCATTTAAAATAGATCGATTTTCACATTTTGGCCCTTCTTAAAGGTGACCGAGGCGATCTACAGGTTAGTAAATATATTTAATTCAATCATATATGGTTTTAATTCGCGGCACATAGAAAATATAATATGAGAATGATGTTCCTACTTAAAATTGTCATATGTTAGATTTTTGGACTATAACGCTGCACACAATACCTTGCAGGGATGAAATATAGAGGCTCTTGCAAAGAGGAATATATAACGCTAAATATACACAAGTATTATGAGATTTATTAATCTTTCTTAACTTAGAACATCAGTTGTAAAGGGATCAATAAATTTGTAATCACAGTAGGAGCAAAATTATTGCCAGATGTCTACTGCTTCTAAGAGGTAAGAGGGTATCAAATTTTGTTATAAATCTCATATTCCTACTATCTTAATTACACGGAAGCCTCGTGAAAAAGTTGTGTAGGACTACAAATTATCGATGTACATACTTACACCTTTCTCATTATGTATTACATATAACTAGAAAATGGGAACGGGATTTTAGCTGTTTTCGTTAGAGCACTGAATAGACAGATATCCACATCAATAATTTTGCATTCTTCCTCGTTCCTGTCGCTCGAATGACTAGCTTAGCGTAGCTTTGCTAATGTTTCGGCTATCCTTTGACAAACAAGAAACAAAATTAAGAAAAATAATCGCCCAATTCAGGCCATAGTTCAGCTACGATCTCTAGGTGGCGCGGCTTTTGGGACCGATTTATATTTTTCTCTTTTCTTCTGTGTTCTGTACCCGATAAATAGACAGGGAATGATCCAAATAAACTTGGCAACGTGGTGTTGGTATGGACCGGACTGGGAGAGCTAGCGGCAGCGTCATCATCTGATACGATCTCATCCTATTCGGTGCTATCTCGAATCGGCCGCGTCGCTTATCGCACTTCTTCCATCTTATCGGGCTCGATCTTTTGGTGCTGCGTTGCGAGCACTCGATGTACCGATGCCGAATACCGTGTTGCCACATCTGCATTCATCTCTGTATACGCATACGTATGTGGTTCACGTGGAGGATCAAGTTCGACCATCTTCAGATCGTTATCGTTGCCCTACCAACCGACAACCGTTCGTTTCTGTTTTTGCTATATCACGGTATCTGTTCCTATCTCTTTTACTATACACGCCAATAGACGAGGAAAGTAGTGAAATCGCGAACATTTTTGAATTGGAGATATGTTTTCTTGATGATTCATGACATATAAATCCTGCCTATTTTTATGGATGTCAACTATCGGGTAATCCTTGGGTAGCATCTAACTCGTGAAGTACCATTAGTATTTTGATAAAATGTTGACACTGGGTGACGACTACTACGGCAAGGTTTTAAAAATCGCATTAATGATAAACAATTGAAAAAACAAAAAATGCTTGATTTCGTTTTTATACAGCATGTATATACAACCTCATTGCTATCTACCTCTACTGTCAAACCTCAGCTATCCTATATTGGCGAGTCTAGGCTAAAGACGAAACAAGTATTTCGATACCGGGACATATTTATAGTCGAGAGCATACACTTAGTGTCAGTAGTCGCTGTAAATCAGTCCACCTTTGTTGAAAGTGTCGCAGGGGGCATCAAACACAGTTATTAAGCAGAATCTAAGATGTAGGAAGCTTTGACTTCATAAAGATGCCAATGCGCAGAGCCACTTTGCGCGACACTTTGAGATAAATGTTACTATATTTTGAATTGTCAATAAAATATAAATAAAAAGACTAACTATCATACCACCACTAAAGCAAACTGCCCCTCCATGTTAGCGACACCCACTTATGCCAGGTTTACGGCTTTAAAATCAGATGCTGGTTTTAATTTTACCTGAAGTTACAATCTCTTGCTTTTTTCTTACGACTTTAGTCAAATTTCGCTGGCGCCTCCACCGCATCGCCAGTATCGGCTTGGCCAGTGCTTTGGAATGATGCCAGTTCATGAGAGTAATAGTAATGGATTGAAATCATTGAGATCTTGACAAACATTGTATCAATAACAATTTTAGAGGTTGTAGCTCTTGTAGCTTTATTTATCTGCGAAACAAAAACATGTAACTGGAGTATTTCCAAGTAACCATTTGTTTCCATTAATTCAGTTTTAAACAAATCTATGTTCATGTTTCCTGAAAAAATGTCTAGAACTACACCATTTGTTTGCTCCAAGTACCACTCTAGTCTTCTAAATATTCCAAAGTATTAAGTGATGGAGGCCTGTAATATCTTGTTAATCCTATTTTATTATTATTAGTTGAATGGTTAATATTGGAGTTCATTTTGAGAAATTTACTCGTATTTATTGGAATAACATTCAACTATTGGACAGTAATATCTTTTACATAGATAACAGTGTCATCACAAATATTTCTAGCAGATTCATTATAATATCTAGTGTAATTAGGAATGTGAAATTTTATTATATCATCGATATTTCTCACATATAATAATGTCAAGAAATTTCTTACCTTTTCAACATATAGTAATAGTTCATCAAAATGTTTATTTAACCCTTGGATAAATAGAAGAAGAATACCAATCCAGTTTTCAGCTTTGCTTTCTCTGTACTGTGTAAAAACTCGTCCATGTTCAATTCCCTTGTTTCAATTTCTTGATCGCTGTACAGAATCTTAAGAAAATCTAACATAATAACTGCGTTATACAACCTGACTACTACAATGTATAGATACATTCTTGAAATTGATTTCATCAGAAAGTTTGTTCACTGAGTTGATCTTTTCTCTCGTTAGATACTCTTTGATCACTATACCTGAACCCTGAACCTCTAAGCAGCTTCATTTTCGAGTAAATGTCCAGTTTGATTTCCAAGGTCTTTGGTTAATGGTAAATTTTAAATAAGTTGAAAACAATAAGCATCGCTTATTGTCTACATCTAGAGGACTGAATTTGGCAAAAAACATAACAGACATATTATTAAAAACAAAATGTAGAACTCATTGTTTAACATTGGAACATTTCTCTACCAAGGCATATGCAATAGCAATAAGTCTCACGGAACAAAATCGGGGCATTCGAAGTGTTAGGAACTCCGTATGCTGTGGTTATGACGCTAAAGTCTGTGACAGTTGGAATATTTGAATGGCAACAGCGCGGCAAACATAATTGATGAATATCGTTATGTAGATTGTGGTTGGTGAAACTCTTCCATCATGCAGATGAAAAGATTGTGTAATTAACACACAGTTTCACAAATAAAACTCTTTTTCTTTCAGTGACGCGTTTGGATGTATATATAAATCGAAACGCGTGTGTTAATTACACATTCTTTTTATCAGAATATCGTTATGTATGGGTATAGTGGCTGCATGTCCCTGTGGGCAAAGAATAATATTTACAATTTTCCACTGCAACTCATTTCTTAATGTGCTCTTAATAAATATTAATTTGCACGCATTATTTGCAAATTCCGATCATGAGTTGAGATACACTGATCTGCACGAGATAAATAGTACCTAATAAAGAGTAATTGTTTGAGTTATTGTTATCTTAAATATTTCCTTTCTGGAGATATATCAGTATTAACTACATACCACATAATAATTATATCTTCTATTAATTTATGTTTATTGCACACGATATAATATAGCAAACTGAAGGATCCTAGCAAAATGTTGTGTATCATTTGATGTTCTCCCTATACAGGTAGATATAATTTTGGATTATGCTTGCCCTTTAAGCTTCTGACCATATTTCGGATGCGTGATTAAGTCTGATTGGTAAAGCATCAAAAAAATTCTATACAACATTTTTTCGGCCAAGGGTGCTCCGGTCCAGAATATTCAAGTTCAGGGTGATTTTTTTTTGGGATAAATTTCATTGAAAATTTCGAGAATTTTGGTAGTAGAATGGCATTCTCCAAAATCTATTTGGTCGAAGTCTTTGTTAAATTTTGAATATTAATGAAATGGAACCCCAGTCTATCAAAACACGATGATATAAAATTAAAAACAGCAATACTTCAGATAAGATACCTTCCTCAACCCTTTTGTTTATTCATTCCGCTATCACTTGATATGGGATACTTATCACATTACTAACCGGGAAAATATGCATTGGTTAAACATGGGCTGGGCTGATTTGGTGTTATGCAATATTTATGTTTTGATAAATTGTGAAGAAGATACATTCGTTCATATACTTTACAACATGGGTGTCGTTGAGATATGGTATATTGGCTTAGCCATCGTGATACAAGAACATTGGAAGATGATGGCTCTTTCATAATATTTGAATGCTTATTTCAAGCTTTTATCCCGTGAATATTCATATTACATATTACAATATGTTCATATCAAAGAAGACAAGAATGTTTCTAACATTTAGAAAATCAGTCAGATCTGAACTTGGTTACGTCTGGCACTTGTACAAGAATCCTCGGAAGGCGTAGTTCAATACGAATTCTGGTTAATGTTCTTTTTGACGTTTCATAGTGTCTAGATGAAGAAATCCTCGTGCTTAATTCCTGTCGCTATTCGGTGAGCTCCGTAATTTCACGGAATTCCTGGGAAATATTATATAAGTCCATGAAGTGGGTAATGTTGGCAGCAGAGTAACCACATACCTACATAGTATTTTGTTACACGCCGATAGGTGATGAAGTATTCTAATCGTAATTTTAAAATCGATATGTTTCCTTGACATATTATCACATATATTCCGAAAAAACACTCATTTCTGCCGGTCTCTGACTATAACTCAGAAATTACTCTTCGGATTTTGACACTAGGTTACCACGATAGCAATTTCATTAAACTCAGACTCAATCTTAATCAATACTTCCCAAGTTTTTATGGAACATTTACTGTTGAAGTTATAAAAATAATTTCAAAAACTAAATCAAACCAAAGCACTCTAATCTATGTAAAGAACTACTTATGTTGCCAAAACTGGATGCTGAATTCAAAATATAAACATTTCCAGTTAAGTCCGAGCGCTTCGGAAAGTAAAAAGACATGACGCTAATGAATCACACGTGCGTTAAGTACAACACACAACCGGTAAATAATCGAAACATGTCAATATTATTTCTGACACATTAGGTACGAAATTGCGCCATATGTAGGCAAATAAGGTGGTTAGACAGTCGACTTTCTGCTGATAGCTATGATAGCCGTCAACGTGCTGCGTTTATATGGTATATTTATTTAGTTATTCTGATTTCAATACTGATATGTCAAGATAAATGTTTACTCTGAGATAAAACTTGCGAGTGTAAAAGCAAAAGCATATGAATGCACCTAAACAAAAATGTTTTTATCTGTTTTACTCGAGCGATATTTTATTATGAATTGTTCCTCATACCTCTATGCAATGACACTGCTGAATACTTAGAAATATGACCTCTAATGTACATCTCGGATCTACATTCTGCCATACAGTATTGCAAATCTCATTATTATGCCGATGATGGTGAAATTTATTATACATATAGGTACCCCGAGTGATAATGCGAAAGTTCATACTTATATAAAAAGCTTGTTGGAAAAAGTTTCCTAGTTTATAGGCTTTCCAACGATATGCTCCATGTTCCATGTGGTCAGGTGCAGGATTAACAAAAAATTTGTTGATGTATCGGATGCTTTTATTTTACTCAAACTTAAGAGATCTGGAAGCAGTAATCAAATCTGTAAGTGCTAAAAACTGCACTTTTCGATGGAGTGTTTGTTTGAGATAGCAAAAAGATCAACCGTACCATAAATAACTGGTGCAACAACAACTCAATTAGAATTCGTTAAGATAATGTTTTAGTTAAAGTATTCGTTTATTCTGAAGGAACCATTATTATTCATCATTATGACAAAAAATACATGCCGTCAAATTATCTATTCAATATAAGTTTATGGTAAAGTACAAGACGTAAGACGGTAATTGGTTTATTTGTAAAGTTTATAACGATTGCTTGATTGTCAAAACCGACAACAGGCATCCAGACCATTAAGCATATATGATATCGAATTTGAAAATATTTGACATCACAATACTTGTCTATGGTATAAGAAGTAGTAATCAAACGCAACTTCTATTTCAAAGTACTCCTCAACAGTAGTGCATTTATAATTTGAAAATTTAGTACAGATTTATTTTAGGTTTGAACGAAGTAAGCTATGAACTAGATTCATTTTTTCAGAAATGGGCAAACTAGGAGTTATCTCATATGATGGGACGTGGGGAAAGTACATCTATTTGTAAAAAAAAAATCATTCCTAATATTCTCATTCATAACGACACCTAGTAGCCAATTGGTTTGCGTCATATTGGCCACACTTTAGCTTAGCATAAGGCAATCAATTCTCCAGATATTCATTTGTATCAAGCTTCATTTGAACCAAGAATGAAATCCAGCTCTACAACCGTTTGTGAACAGTATTTGGCATCGTATTGAACATTGTTCTAATCAAATTTGGCTATGTTTATGAATCGTTTCAAGATTATTCTGGGACACTGGCGGAAGGTAGATTAGTTTTGTGAAAAACTGATAGCAGCCCTGACAAGAGGAGGAAAATGTTCAAGGGTTCAATCTTTTTCTCTGTTTTCTCTGTCTCATGTTTTAGGGGGTGATATTTTCTTATATATATATATATATATAACTATATCGAATGCATTGTCGTTAATTATCTATACGTTGACATATACTGCTGTCTTGCTTAAATAATCATCAGAGTATTGCAATGTATGGATATGACTCATTGCAACATACTTCTATCAACCGGCACCAGCCTTACATTACGGATGAGTAACTGAACGGTTCCGATAAATAACCAACATACTAGCGATCGCTTAACACGAAAACGCCATTAGACTCTAATTTGATTGATAAATATAAGATGTTCCTTAATCAGAATTTCCTTCCACTAACAACAAGTGTTGGTCTGTTCTTGATATTACGCGCTTCTGTTTTATTTTAAACCCATCGGGCTTATCTTTATTTTCATAAGCGTACGCAAATTGCTTTGCATGAAGGAACATGCCTAGGTGAAATATTTTATATTCAAACCTTGTTAATGATCGGTTGACAATTAGTATTGAGATCAGCCATGCACTTTTGACTCAACCATGGAGCTTTGGTACAGTAATACTGGTATTATATATATATATATATATATATATATATATATAACAATGTATAACAACCCAACTTTTACCTCACTATCATCCGCAACACTGATTTTGAAACAGAAGAGGTCCAGAACCATGGCCTTATCAAAATTGTCATACTCAGATACTTAAAGAACGCAAAATTAACCCTTCCGTTATGTATCGTTTGCAGGTAACGTACGAACGATGTAATCACTGGAAGTATAGATAATTTAAATTTCATTTTAAAATTTACTTTGTACCTTTTTGGAAGGGATAAGACAAGAAAGCGGCTCTAGCCCAATCCTCGCCGTCCTAATATTCGCATTCTGATCACGAACATTTTCTTGTTGTTGTGAATCAATTATTATAATTAAGTGTATTCTCCCTTCTATGCATCAGACCTGATATAGACATGTGAATGAGCCGAGAGAACGATACATTGCAAAAATGTTTAGGAAGAACAAGGGATGTCGCGGTTGTTACATTTCAAGGCTGTCCAGGTCCTTTGACTTCGCAAGTTGCTAATGGGCATAGAGGGCCACACTCGGAGATGAGCTGAATTATAATAATGGCAAATGATTTTCGACATGTCATTTTCAGTGTTTCCTCAAAAAAGTTTGGAATAGTATTTGACTAGAAATATCATTTAGAGGTAATATAACAAAGTTTCACAAGAATCAGACTTTCGACGAGAAATGGCTCAAGTGATACGTTTTACCGATGTCCCTCTTAACCTCACTTTGCACGCATATGCTTATTTTTATATTTTATTTTCGTCATAATGGCCCGCTTGTGTTGATTCATTACAATTCCACTGATAGTATCGGACCGAATGGTAAATGTTGAAAAATATACCAAGAACACTGTGTGTTGTATGTTTTTTTGATGTTTATCTCGCATTGAGAATGGAGCCAATGTTCTCTGGTGGTTTTTTCTGGGGACTCAATTTAACTGGACGCGTAGATATACATCTTTCATAGTTCAGTGCATTTAAAAGCAAATGGTCTCGACAATCTCGATTCAATATTTTTTATGTACGATAAGCAAAACTGGACTCAAGTAGATTGAACTATGTTGTAATTTGCTCCTAGATGCAATGGAATCACAATTTAACGAGGTCCTCTGGTAGATCCGTGAAATGAGCTACATGCTAAAAGTCACTTTTGAAACTTATGCTGTAGTTGTCTCTCTTATTCAGTGAGTGTTTGATAAAATTCCTTTAATGAATTCCTAATAATATTTGGTAGAAGGTCACAAAGAGAAAGAAAGTTCCCCATTTAGACGTGTTCCTATCTCTTATAATTTCGAGACCCATAATGGTTCACATTGTACAGTTGCTCCCGCAATGTTCAGTTACTTTAAGTAACTATTAACTTGAATATTAGATGCAGGAAAAGCTCTAAAATCTCCTTGGACTGTGCGCTCTAAAAAGGCGAAAAATCAGTCTACCAAGCAGACTGCCAGTTTGGCGTGACGTGGCAAAACAAACAAAACGGCAGAGGCGACGTTAAGGCATGGGCTCGTTTCCGCCCATCCAGATCACCAGCAAACATATGCTCCGTCGCTTCGTGGCAAATTCGAGATCCTCTGCGCTGGACCACCGATAACACTGATGCACACTGGGAGGGGTCCATCGAATCTTACGTGGATCATCGCCATTGTTTATGGAAAAAACGGGTAATCTGCTAGGGGTTTCGCCTTATCGTGTGCACAGCGTTCTTTGTTGAATATACCTCTTTTTTAGATATACAGGGATTCCACAACGGAAATCGCAGTGATCTCCTGGGAATCCTAAAATAGGTACCTACACCTGCTCCAATCTTTTGTTTCAATAAAAGGGTAAACGAGGTTCAAGGTTTGTCCAGCGACAGAGAATTGATTCAGGCTGGCTTTGCATTTTTCGCGGAATGGCAACAGCCTGTTCAAAACAGCTGCCTAAATGCATGCAATAACGAGGATTGGTATTTTCATGTTTCGATATCTTTGCTTCAAATTGATATCATTTTGATTTTATTGATTTTTAGCAGCCTAGATTCTCAAAAAAAAGCAGCACCATCTCAATCTCTGATAAAAAAATAAATAATACACTTCGGAATGTTAACACAGTTAACAAAGTTAATTGTTTCAGGTTTGCATAAAAAGGTTAGATGTTTAAGAAGTTTTACATCATAACACGGTGACTAGAATGACTAGCATTAACTATAATACTTTTATACCGAAGTAACTCACAGTATAAATTGAAGCATCACTCTCTGAATTATGGAAAATACGAGCTACAAAATATCACAGATGAAACTGCATATTTTCAAAGTATGGAGAAGAATATGAAAAAAAAAACTGTGTGGACAACAATTCCAATTAATTTTATTCAGAGGGATTTAATTGAGAAAAACAGTTGTATAGCTTGTAGACATTCTTATGGTGCGTCCAGACCAACTTCCAAACCCTATTGAAGGCACATGTTTATAGATAAACCCAGCACAGAGTCAACGATGCATTCGTGGATTTATTCCATCTTTCTGTCAGTTGCTTATCTCTCAACACAACGTCTCAGATATAAAACTCGGAAGAAGTTTGACCTCATATTTTTTACATTATAATAAGATTGACCTGTTACACTCACTACTACGACTTACTACGACTACCCTGCAATCAATATATTCATGTCAAATCAAGTTGGAGTGATTTATTTGTCGAAACTTTTTCAGATTAATAAGATTACAATCAGCTTGAAAGATATATGTCCATTCGATTGGAAAGCATTATATTATGTTCATTGCAAAAACGAAAACTTTTCACCTTGCTCTCCTACTTATCCTGGTATCATTAGCTCATTAGAAAACAAGCTCACGACGCTACCGCTGTGTGAACCTTTAAGATTTTAACAGTTCTGTGTAGCGAGAGCAACTCATCCATTAAGTGGCAGCGAACCAGATGGTTATCGGCGTGCCTTTGCCAGGCCAGAACGGCTGGCCCACTACTCTCCGTTCTCCGACTACCATAATTAATCGAAAATATGGAAAATTAATTGAACACTTGTTAGCAGCGGAAAGAAATTCGGGCAGGAATATAACTTCATTACCGAGCACGCGATAACGATCTGGTGGAAATAATTTTAATGGGGTTCTGAACTGAGAAATGCGATGAGTCGACTGCCGATATGGAAGAAAATAATATTTCCTTGGGGTGTTCTAGTACTGATACCAAAATGTATGACTAGAACTAAGTGAATTCAAGATCAAAATATGATACTGATGATGTATTTGTAACACGCCTCCCATCTGGGTCGCAAGCAAAATACAATAAAATAAGGGTAATAAAAACAAGTACTGTTCATACTTTTTATTATACTCAAATGCACTTCTAAGAAAAATTAATGTGATGGATGAGGTCGGTATATGTGTCCCTCTTTACATGTCCATTCACGATTACAACTTAACCTACAAACCAAAAAAACTACGAGCCACGAAGCACATAACAGTTATTTCATAAAGGACTTCAAATGTGTAAAAACAATTCCGATTTTCTAACTTGTATGCTTTCCTCAGAATGATACAGGTATAACATTGATTAATACTGGTTTATTAGTTGATTAGTTAAGTAAACCAAAACAGCTGAGTATAAAAATCCATAACTATGGGGACCATGTATGACAGGATTCAGCTTTCTAACGTTGATTCCAAGGGCATTAATAGACCGACGAAGGTTTGAAGGTTTTCTTTTAAGTTGCACAAGAGTATAATTTTTTAAATCTAATTTGGAAATATAATAATAGAGTAGTTATATTTTAATTAATTTATTAAAAATTAGGCTCCCTCCCCCGAGGAGCCGTCTTTCAGAAATAGCGATTTTCACCTAATCACATTTAGTAATCAAGCTCAATAGGATGTGATTTTCCGAAGGTGCTTTTTTCATCATTCCAGGATGCATTTCAACAAAATACATTGAAAAAGTAATAAGACACGTGTCGAAAATATCTTTACAGACTTATCGAAACGCCCATTAAATTTCAGAGGCTCCATCGAATGGAATGAAAATCTCAGTTCCTTATATAGACATAGCAATGTGTTCTATTGTGTAATGTGTTCTCGTAGAGAGAATCTACTTGACGCCAATTGTTATCGCAAAAGATAAGGCACCCCAGCTGATATCAGTATTTCTTTTAATTAAACTTCTAGGGCTGGCAAGGCGGTGCAACCTGAAAAGAGTATTGGGGAAGTGAGGGGTAGTCTGGAGTCTTTCTGGATGGCGATGGCTTGCCGGGCGGCGGAGACCGATAAGCGTCGACGGGCGGCGGGTTGCACCCCCTGGCGGCGGAGCAGCGGTAACGTTCGAGCGGAGTTTGTTTATCAGTCGCGAGCGGCCTGATTGATGAGTTGTGATAAGACCCAGCCCGGTCGCCTTATCGTCGGCATGCATCGTAGCCCACCAATACAGTGGCGGTGCATCGAAGGAAATAGGAACCCAAATATCAAGGGTCAGTCACGAATCAATTAAATCTATTAACGTATTATTCAATAATAAAGTTAGAGGCATAAATGAAATATTATTAGGGAAACAGAGAATACATGATATGGGCGTATAATAAAAAAATATTGAAGGTATATCAAAGATGGCTCTGAATTTAAGAATGTATCACATAATGTCTACTAAACTAATGTCAGACCAACTACAGGAAATAAAATCAATTTCTTTAATAAACATTGAGAATCAATAAGTTACCTGAAATTATTTTTTAAAATTCACCCGGAAATAAACAACCCCCCTAAACAGACATAAGGTGTTTGGTAGATTTCTTGTAATTGTGACCACATTATAATATAAAAACAAAAATACTCCGCGTTTCATATTTTTAACAAATATCGAGTAACAATAAACAGCTTATTACTGTCACTGTCACTCATTTTATAAGCCTCGTTTATTGTTTTTCGTTGAGAAAGGAATTTTTCATAACCAAGTTATCCCGCATACGATCTTTTTATGTTTATTCAAAATAACATCGTATTTACATATACGTTTCGGTGGATTTCAACGTCATCTTCTGGTATATTGAGTCTTTTAAATAATTCTAAGAGAATTTTTTATGGAAGAACTATAAAATACATTATACACATAAAAAATTGGTGTAAAATATAACAAAAAAAACATATTATGGAGAGAGATATATACAATTTTGTATCTATAAAATATGCGCCAAGATAATGGGTAGAGGCTTATAGGTGGAAGGACGTCATAGTATACATATATAAGATTAGCGTAGAGCAGATTGACCCAGTCCTACGCATACTGTAATTCGCTAAGGAATATCGTTCCAAGTATATCGAAATCAGAATATTACGAAGCTTCCTCGGGCCCTAAAATGTTTTTGAGTAGATATGCTTTAAATCAATCAGAATCTTTTAGAACATGTAAGAACGAAGTTTGGATACATTTTAGTCATCCAAAAAATCTGTTTATATGCCCAAACATCACTCAGAAGTCTGGGAACATTAAAACGAAGTTTTGATATAATAATGATACGATTTGGTTTTTCCTTATTACTCCACCATCAATGCACCAATTTTACAAAAGAAAGCAGCAGAACCTACTACTGTCAAGATCAAATTCTTCCCCAAATTTTGTTAAACTCTGTGCAGCCCTTGCTTTGATTATGCGAGGACAAAGAAGCCAACAGACAGATGGACACACAAACCACCCCAAATATAGTACTTTTACTGATCTAGTCTGCTTCTCGCGATCTAAATATTTCACTTCTTTGAAAATATGAATCAATGATATGTATTCTCATTACAGACTGATACTAAACTTTCAAATGAGAGAGAAATGTTGAGCTTAGTTCACTTTATCCATTTGTACTTTTTTCAATAGATATTTTGTGTTTCCTTTTCAGACACAATAACTTCTTTTTCAGTCATTCACCAACAATCTACATAAAATTGTGTCTTTTCATAATACACATAATATATTAATAATATCATTTAGTCTACTTTCAATATGTATAAAGTGTCTTATAGTATTCTTCTTAGAATATCATGTTTTAATAATTATTTGCAAAAACAATACACCTGAAGATAGCGTTGAAATACCCCAAAACGTCGAATTAATAAACACTATTCTGTTGACCGAATCGTAAGATATTCTCATTAGAAATCAGGTACCAAGGATGAGAAATAAAAATAACAAAATAAATAAAATAAAATAATAACTAGTGTTATGTTATTACCATCCAAAACTGTCAATGTTGCGTCTTTTATATGACGTTAATGAGGTGGACTGTATGAATAGTGAAATTAAATCTGGCACACTTATTACGGTCGAGGAGGGTCAAGTCACTTCTTTAATTTCATAATAGAATAACCCACCATGCTGGGACAGGGCCACCCCCTACGCCCCTGCTGACGGTTTCCTCCCCCGCCGGCCGGTCTCTTATCAGCTTCGGAATCGGGCTATTCGGCCTCTATGGAAGAGAGATGCTATCGTTCTAACTAGCTCGACCGACCTAAGTAATGATCTTATCAGAATCGAGGGACGAAAGCGGGTGGTAGGGATGAGGGGGTGTGTAGCGAGCTGCCATAATGTGTATATAGGGGTTCGAGAATTTGAAGATAAATCAATCCGGTGCAAATTGGCAAATTTTCTGAATGTTTGCAGGTATATCTAGTTGGGGTGACGTATGTCAGTTTGTTTAGACAGGCTGTGCTTATCTGGTGCTAAGTTGATAAATGACTTATTGGAAATACAGGATCCAGTAGACATGATAATGTTATGATGACCAATGTAAACTTAGAAGTAGTAAGCAAGCGTTCTTCTCCTAATGACTTGAGTCTTAATTTCCTTGTACTTGGTGTTCTTGGCGACAGGTCGCCAAGCTATCAGGCTGACAGTTGTGTCAGTATTGTGGAAGTTTTGAAAATATGTGCGTTAAATTTTGAGAGTTTCCATAGCTTTCAGGAGAATTTTGAACAACGGTGGAGTGTTCGGCGACGAATTCGGTATCGTTTATAAGCAAATAGGTTCGCAAGAGAATGTGGGTTGAAAATATCATCGACATGTCCTCCTGGATATTACAATATGTTGACCATTCTCCGGCGCTATCAGTTTGTGATTGTATTTATAATATTGTATATATAATAATACAGGATCTTTGCAACAAATAATTGAAGTTAAATGGATAAGCACATCACACTGGTTCACTCGACTTGTCTTCGAATAGCACATATAATAATTATATAGAGTATCCCGGTAACCATTCTTATACTCGATCACAATATTCTTTAATTTATGGATTCTATTCTACGTCGAACTCTTACGGCAATAAGTCGTTCAGTAGCAAGTTTATAAAGGAATCAATTTCCTTTTTTATATAAATAGATATTATGACACTGACAAATGGAGGAGTAGTGATTTAATATCTTGTTTGTGTTACTTACACTGGAAAATTTGTCAAAACTTAAGGTCCGCATTCTGTTCAAATTTGCTCGCGATGTTTGAGCGCACATAAGTTTGTTTGTAAAAACTTTTTCAGCTAATGATTACTTATAATAATTTACTTTAATTTAATTTTCATGTTTATATTACAATTTAGGGTATTCTTCAGAATTTGCATGAAATCAATGCAACTTGTGAATCATATCTTGTGATTGCCTCTCCGATTCATTTTATATGTTCTATTAACCGTTAATCAAAACCACATTAGATTGACTACATAGCTTCACTAACATTTCGGTTTCCTTGACAGCTTTCATCAAGGTACATAAAAATGAAATATTGAATTTTATTTTAATTTCATAATTTGATTTTTCTTATTTTCTACTTTGATAAAGCTATTCAGTTAAGTCTGTGGATTACGCAGCGGTCAGTAAAAAATATAAGATGAACCTCCATGATATCACTTTTTTCCAATATTCGTATTAGTAATATGCTTACATATTATTAAGAGCTGCACCATCACAACTTAATAATAGCGTATATGATCGTGGAGATTCAATGCATTCCAATAATTTTCTACTTTAGTAACAATTCTAGATTATAAACCCTGATTACATCAACATGCTTCCAATACCAAGTTAAAACATGTGTATTCATTATTTAAATAATGCTTGAACGAAATAGAATATCATTTTATTCAATTCCGAATCATATTAGAGAAAGCAAAACCGTCAACAATCAGTTACCGTCAATAATAACAGTCTCATTAAAGAATATGTAGTCTAAGCAGTAAGCATGACCTAAGTGCCATACGTAAACTTCATAATGTTGACAGATATAAACTGCTACCTGTCAAAACATTCAATGCTTACAAAAAGGAGAATCCAAACGGAACTCACCCATTTCCGGTCCGTATATCACCATACCCCTCCTCCAATGCAAGAGACACTACAACACCGTCACTATATTTCTCCTGATTTACACTGTTCGTTTATTATGAAGCACAGAAAGTAGAAAGTACGCGGCGTGCTGTGCCGCAGGGCGCTGAAGGTCTGGCGAACGTCAAAAAGGGACCGATGGGTGAAGGGCTTGGCCCCGCGTGAAGGGACCCCATCATGTTAGGCGAGGGAGAGGGGAGAAAACAACGTGCCTTTGACGATGCGGCCCGGCGGCGTGCCGACACTTGTTGCGCCCGGCGCCACGCGGCCAAGGAAGCTGGTGTGGATGGAAAATCTAGAAATTGTGTTATTTCAGATGTCGATTAATTTAACTCAATGTTCATGGAATACACAAATATGGATAATTGATCCAATAATAAACTTAGCCCATTGAACTATTAACAACTTTGATTTTTTCATAGCCTTTGGCAATGGCGGAACGCCTATCGTAACCCTGAAGCATCTCCAGAGGATAAATGTCAATTCAAATTGACGTTGCAACGATGTGAACGTTTCTCCTAAATTATGACTTGAAGAGGGTCATTCAAGGTGTTGGTTGTTTGACCTGGCGCTCTGGCGTTCGTTGTACTGATGACTCTTGGTGCATAATTCGAGACAGCTTAGTATAAGATCTTCTACGGTAGAATCTGTAGAACAAATATAAATCAGCTACTTGATGTTCCAGATTGTGGAGGTGCTTTGTAAGGTCAGGCCTCTATACGTCTTCCTCCTTTCTGGATTGTGTGCTGAAGCTTCAAGCATCGGAGGGTACTCCCACAGATGCGAGCCATATAGCATAGTACTTTTTTATATCCACTATGCTGCGAAAGCACCCAGATTACTACACCCTATAGCTCCTAAAGTTTAGCAAAATCGGTACAGTGGTTACTGAGATTATGAGGTGAGAAAAAAGTCAGAAACATATCTCTCATTTGAACATTTCTGCGAATATAATACTTCATTCACTCATACGTGAGAAGCAAAAGACAAATTCGGCCAAATACATCCTAAATTAACATCTTGAGAGCTCGGAAACAACAATTGAGTGTCAGGGGGATTCGATCTTGGACTCTGTCAACAGCCTGTCTCAGTCTTTACACCTAGTCATAATCATCTGCAAATACGATTTAAGAAAGTTATAATTATTGTATACAATTTACGGAACTACCATTTGTTTGAATAAGCTTTTTCCGCAAGGCGACAACGACCAAATCAATCCAAATTAACAATTTGAGATTTTGAAAAAAAATGGTAGCGGGATTTGAACCCACACCTCAGTCATTCATTAAAAGTGTGTTACCAATAGTTACAGAATGGAATAATATCAATGTTTTGCATACCCACTTTTAGAGGAAAAGATCCGGCCCAGCCGTGTCACCTTTTCAAGTTAGATATCCTTACTCACATCATCTGACTACTTTCAGCAAATAAAATATTGGATGAAAGAACTTTTATTTATACATATTTTACCCATCGTTCTATCCAGCGTCAGACCACAAGTGAATGGGAAATGTCAGAGTGTATCAATATTAGCAGATGGGTGCTAGATATGAAACGGAATAGAAAAAATAGTCCAAGCTTAGTTGACATGAATCCAAATCGTCCAATACAGAGAATTGTCCATTAATTATTAATACAGACTCACACAAAAACTATACGCCAGCTTTGGAGTTTATTTTCAAACCGATGCCATTGCGTGGGAAGAACATGGTCAATCTCCATTTCGATATTTTTCGAAATAGATTCCGCAAACTACCCCGTTAGTGACAGATGCTCGGCGTGTTTGCTAATAAATAGCAATCGGCGGCGGGACGCGGCGGTATGGCCTGCACCTTATCTCTCGGCTCGCATTATACCGTCCGTCAGGTTTATGTTTGAATGCAATCACTAATCTCATCTCATCATGTTCGGGCCAGAAACATACCATTAGAGCGGCCAATAAATGCTATCTGCCCGGAGCATGTATCTCCTATGACACCGGACTGGACACCACGCTTTGGTCTCTCTGTGTGCGCGCGGACGGTGATTGAGCAGCCTGGAGAGGCCGCTGCTGCTTGTCTTCCCTCTGCCAGCTGCAGATAACAGGAGGTGGATGTGTCGACACGTCTGTATGTATGGGTGTACGTTCCCTTCACGGGTCGATAGCTAAGCGGTAACGTGGGTATAATTGATGAGGTCCGTTTCGGCACACGTAAATTCGCATCCTCGGAGCGGTGGAGCTAGTGTGTGCTCCATATTCCTTAACAAATGCATAATTTTCCTTTGAGTAGAGACAAATAGTTCTCTAGAGATCTATTCAGTTGTGTTATGTTGCTACTGCTGCAATTCCCGTGCGAATTAGTCCATGTTAACCAATTTTCAATTTTCACTTTTTCGTATTGCCATAGTATAATCTGCGATTCCGTACTGCCCATAATTGGTAAACGAGACCCCTTTGTGATCATGATATCATCTTGGGAATAAATTAAGGGTACTCGACCAGGATATATTGCGTAACAGATGAAAATGTGAGGAAATATAGGTAGGTATACTTGCAATAACATGTTTGGATTATACAAATCAAACTTCTTTGACGACTTGCACATAACTATTTTTTTGCCAAACCAGGTAAGTAGAAGATAACCATACCTTTGCTATGATACATTTTATATGATAAACGCCTTTAAATAAAGACGATGGCTTCTAGTCCAGGGACCCATCGTAAAAATTTTCATTAATCGCTATAAAGCAATTTTTTTTGTTAATGCCTTTAACGAAATGGCATTGAACAATAATTCACCAGTGGCCCGAACTCAAATCCCTGCGTTATATGTTTTGATAGTTTATTAACAATTAGGATGTGCTAAGAAATTAATCAATCACTATAAAGGACATTTTTTACGGAAATCGATAGATGATAATCTAAGTTAAAAAATGACACACGGTTGCCACTTAGAAACCTCTGCAGTAGTTGTAAAAATTGTTAGCAAAATTACGAAATTGATTAATATTTTTAATCAATCACTATAAAGGATAAATTTGATGGGAATCGAAAGCAGACTAAATTTCTTGATGGAAAATACCCGGTTGCTATTCCACTAACCCTGCAAAATCTGTGAAAATGTATGATAACTGAGCGTCATCTGACCCTGAGCGTGTGAAAAGATTCGATTGAGAACATAAGGTTTCAGTATTTTTGTCGATATGTGTGACAATAAAATGAGGCAAATCTTACATAAATATAAGTTGCTAATGAAGAATGTATTATGGATAACTACTATAATAGGTTGATATATAAGTATTATATGTACCTGCAATAATATTCCAGTACACAAAATCATACATTGCCACTTAATCTTGATATTCCGCATTAAACCTTTTTCTATAACAAAACCTTGAAACAACATCAATATATTATAGAACAAGGCTTCCACAGCAAACGTAACCTCAATTAGATTCATAGTCTGCTTGTTGACAATTATGCAATGCTAAAATTTCTAGCACATACACAAAGATGGCAGCCGCCGCTGATAAGAGGGCGATAGATAACGCTAGGGGATTTTTGTCCCACCAAACGCTTGATTGTAGGAATAAAAATATAAAAGAAACCATACCAAAATCCATTTTATAATGAAAAATCAAATTTGAGAAAGTACTACTTCAAACAAAATGTAAATTTATCTTTTCCACTTTGGGTCGCTGACTGAAAAATCTTTTAGAGTGTAAACCTTTAAACTTGAGGTAGCAGGATCCAATCTAGTTGCTTGTCATTGGTGGCATGAAGGCGGCTGTCTTCTAGTGGATTGAATACTTTTGCAACACGATGTCTACTAATCTCAAACGACTGTTAAAATGAAGGTTCTCATAGACTCATGGAAATTGTTAGAAACTTAAATTCAAGTTTTTATTTTTTGTTCAGTACTACTAAAGGCCTCAGACCATTAGTTCGGCTACAGCAGATGAGGCTTCTCATGTATCTTCATCTATTCTAAAACAATTTTTTTCAGTCAGTTGGTACACTTTTTACAGATTATATACATGGAAATACTAGTCCCCTCTTTTCGATAGTCTTTGCACCATATGATATTTTACGTTTCCCTGTTAATGTCTTTGTATTCAAGGCAACTACCAAACCAAGAAGTTCTAGAACATCGTCATCACAAGAAGCCATGTCTGAAGCTGAGACATTAAATAAATTCACCTGTAGGTTTGAACGGTTGATAGTCCATCCGGCAGCAGGTCTCCATTTGAATTTTTCTATTCACCATTTTCAACAGTTACAATCAAAAACTGACTGTTTCGGTTTATTAGAACAATGAATAAGTAAACTAGACTATGCATTTGCTTGGTATCTTAACTACTACTTCATTTAAGCCTAACTTCAATATTTTTCCTGAAATAATAAGTAGTGTTAACGATTAGAAATATCATTAAAGAAAATTATCATCTACCCTCATTTCAAATGACAGATAATCAAATATTTATGCTTCGTTAATTGAAAATATATCTGCGTGGTAACTAACAGTGTGTCAATTAATGTGTGAAATATGTAACTGAAACGGTGGCGACAATACCGTGTATCAAGGTTTACAAAGATACATCATTTTTAGTTCACGTTGACATTACCAGTGTCTTTCAATTTATCCGAGTATACCAACTGATATAGCAGTAGTTCCATTAAAAACTTTTTCAGCAATAGTCATAAAAAGTGAGATGACAGTGAATCGTTATGCGTGTGACGATAATAGAGTAGAATTTCTAGAACTGGTTACTTCTTTGGAAAACACGACGATGTCAGGAAATTGGATAAAAAAGATTTGATTTCACTGTTTAAATCACATAATGCTCAACTTTTTGCTCTTTTACCTTTGGAATGTTATATGCTGTCTACATAATCCACCTCTCTCATTTTTGTCGGTCGAACGGTTATCACCAATAACTTAGATTTCTACCAAAAAGGAACGCTTCAATGTTAGACGATAACTAATAATAATTAGTGTACAATAAAATGTACTCATGTAGATTGTAGACGCTCTTACTTGGTGAAACTCTTCCATCATGTAGATGAAAAGTTGTGTAGTTTTCACACAGTTTCACAAATAAAACTCTTTCTTTTAGTGACGATGATTTTAATAAGAATTGAAACGCGTCACTAAAAGAAATAGTTTTATTTGTGAAACTGTGTGAAAACTACACACCTGTTTGTCTATAAAATGTACTGTTTTCCGTGTTTCTTTAGTCTCGGTCAAACTTCAGTGAAGACTGAAAATTGTCACGTCTCATTGCTGCAACTTTTTAAATTTCCGATCATATCATGGCACATAAAAACTTCCGCTGTGAAAAGCATCTTTGAATATTGAAACTTGTTGGTTAGTTAGATTGTATATGAGTACCTCTTATTATTTATCAAATGAAGCTTACTTTTAAATTAAAGCGCAATTAAGGAGTATTAATCATTTTCTCAAAATTGATATTAAACCAATCATGTCTGCACTCTGTAGCATTATGTTAGTTTTTTAGCCTATACCTACTCGTAATTTAAACACCTCCAAATGAAGACGAACATAACGAACATACCCGGTAAGTCAAACGTAGCGGATGACAGTCGTTATTATCACCTAATAATAACCTTTTCCAACAATTTCATGGTTTGTAAAACGTCAAATTACCAGAGCCAGGGTTTATCTCAATAGCACCACTTTTTCGAAGATACGATCGACGTGAAATTGCTGTTATTAACTTCAATTTCCTAGAATCAAAGTAATTCCAAATAAAACGTTGCCTTTGTCTGATCACTATCAGAAATTTCTCAGGTACAGTGTTTATGGTGTTTGGTGCAACAAATTAGAGACGAGAGAAGATATCCTGCAGAAATATTGCACAAGAATATAAACATATCCAAAGTTTAGATTCGATTACCTTGCCTAGATTTACTGTTGAAGACTAGTAATACTGCAACCCATATGTAACTATGATAGTTCTCCAAAAACAATTGCACAATACTGTTTTCACTCCAGATTTTTTGATGAAGCTCCACAGTTTCGTTATCTTACAATCTAATATAAGTACCATAAAATAAAGAAATTTTGAAAATTACAATGATTTGATATTAACTCCAGGGTAATAGTATTCAATTTTATAATGAGAATTTGCGCTAGCGTTATCGAAAGATCCAAAATGAGAGACATTTTTATCGGCAGCCTAAAAACACAACGTTGTCTTGTGAAAGGAAAAACAAAATATGAAACATTGTATATTCTCAAGGCGACGACACCAATCCCCAACATTTGGAAGCTCTGCTGCATGAATCGTTCTTTGCCATTTCAGGAAATCAAATTGAAAAAATCGGAATGCTGAAGTTTCAACATTTTTTCATATTTTTTCACTTTCTCTAAGTGGACCGACAGTTCTAAAATCCGCTCAAAATCTTCAATAAACTGCTACCACAGGATGTAAAAAGAGAACTTTGGCATTGTAGAAAGAGCTACTGGGGGTTGTTCCCCGAAGCCATTTATCGCTAGCATGTTTTTCCGGTAATTTTTCAGTGTAGTTAAAACATCTGGGGGCTCAAAAAAAGAAAACAAAACTTAATTTTTGTGCATGCAGTACTAATCACAAATCTAGAAAAATGAACCGTTTACTCCATTTTCCACGGAAAATGAATGTGAATTTGCCTCATTACAGAAAGCGGAGAAACACTGAAGGCATTTTCAAAATTGCCTCTCAATTTGGCAATATATCACGTAAATTGACTCTTGGCGACATGCCATAATAGTCTAACGAGTTCCTATTCCATGAATGTATAATTAATTTGCCACTTATTAACATATTGGCGGAGGTACAAACGTTGCTGGAAGCTGACAAAAACGGTTAACTGTATTTCATTCTTTCATTGTAGAAATGGAAGTCAAGTAGATTGACTAAGTACTTTCCAGGAAGTTCAAATTACGGGCTAAGAATTTTATATATTTCATAATTTTTATTATATCTGCAAGAAATATAGCAGATTCTAGAAACAACAAAAGTGAACTTTGAATCATTTTTTTTTTAGTTTGCCTAAAAATTGTTTTCAATAACCTGAAGTGAACAGGTAACTTCAAAAAAGTTGTTCATATAGATTGTAGATGCCGTAACTTGCTGAAATCCATCATTAAGATAAAATTGATTAATGAGATTTTGTGATACATTATTCTGACATCAGTTTTTATAACCAATTTCTCAATCTATTTTAAAACAACATAAAAAAGAATAACTGCGTAATGCATGAGATCAGGAAGGGCACATCTTGACCAAGTGCTATCAATTCTAAATGCACACGTTGGAGCACACTTTTATTTGTTATTTGCTTAGAAAAATATTTTCTCTTCGCTTCGGTTTGTCTGGTACTTATCATCGCTTCAATTATTGTTATGAAGCAATATTATTCATAAAGTATGAGATGAGCGTGATTTGCATAGCACGTGATTTGCTGTCCGAACAGTAACAATTGTTACTAAATGAACGTTTTGATGCGATTCGTATTCATATCACATTATTATTATATATATTTACGTGCATACATCTCTTTCTGTCTTCCGTAATTGTTATTTTTAAGTAAAAACTGGAATAATTATTTTTGCGATAAATAGTAACAATTTTTTAATAAATATTTAGAGACTCTTTGTTACTTTGCTTAATTGCTCTCTTAAAAACTGCTGACACGATTCTGATGAAATATTTGCTGTTCTTTCATGAAATAAAAAAAGAGTGCTCACAATCCGATTAGTAGCTTCTGATAAATGCTTGAACAAACATAAACACATAAGAACGTAAATACACTTATAAAATTTTGTATATCTGTTTGGAAGCCCTATTAGAGACTATCATAGGTGAATATTTTCCAGTCTCAATAATATTACCTACGAACGTGTCAAATTGATATTCTTCTATATTCAATCGGTTGAAATGACTATTTTTCAGAACTTTTTTAGCAATAGAAAAAAGGTACGTTTTAAACGAATATCCAACTGCTTCTTATCGCCTAAGGAACATAACTACCCCTAGATGTCTCTTTGCTTATTGAAAGATAGAATCTGGCTGGCTGGGTTCGTTGTATTTGGTTCTATTTCTTCACAGTAAGTGAAAGTATTATCAGGGCGGAGTTTTGGGTTCAATCTCCACCAGTACAGAATTTATTTCTTTCTAACGCATATTTCAATTCACCGATTTTCCATCTAGCGGATGACAGAGTAAATAACTTTTTTTATTATTATCTCTCGATTCTACAACTATTTTTGAGAGTAGTAAAAAAATAACTAGAGTGGATTTGATTGCCAGGAAAAGTGCTAAACATCATTTTGTTGTTTATTTTTTAGATACCCGAGCATTTCAGGACAAAGTGTTTCCAGTATCTAGGTAATCTTTATTTATCTATCATGACAAATAAATGCGGTTCATTGTATTTCCTGATGTTTTTGTTCACTATTTTTGGTAAAAGCTGATATAATCTGCTTATCAGGCCCAGTTGAAATAGGCAGGTCGGAAAAAGCCGATGACCGATAAGGCAAATTAAAGATCTATAGATAGCGCTCCAATGTTTCATGCCTACATTTTATATTATAAATCTGTGGAAAGTGGCATTTTTCATTTTCCGACTTTTTGCATTGCACCAGATCACAGATACAGTGAATAAATTAAAAAATGTTTGAAATCGCTTTGTTTTATCATGATTAGGTCTATTTCTACCATTTACAAATGAGCGTACATTCTGCTGGGTTTGAAATAAAAAATCTATCTATCTGTGTCCAATTTGTACGAGGGTCACGCTGAAAGTCTTTAGATATTCCTAATCTATTCAAGTTTAAACAAGTTTGAGCACGCATCTATTTTGTCTAAAGTTGTAAGTGCTTACACGCAATGGCAGCGTTTGAATCGTTCAGTAGTTGCCTTGCCACGGTCTCGAATGCATTTAAGTGTTAGCCGAATTTTAACGTGAAAATGGAACCGGGTAGTCCCGATTTTCGAGCCATGATGTTGTATGACTATAAAAAGGGACTAAAGCAAGCGGAATGTCACGAAAGTTTAGTGAAATGCTTTGGGAACTCTGCCCCTTCTAGGGCTACAGTTTTTAATTGGTTTGCTGAGTTCAAAAAGGGCCGGGTCTCACTCAATGATGAACATCGCACAGGTCGACCGCCCTCTGCTGTTACTCCGGAAACTGTAGAAGCTGTGCAAAATATGGTAAAAAAAAGATCGACATATAACCTACACCGAGATTGAGGCTTCTCTGGGGATTGGATCGGCAGTGGTCCGAATAATCATTCATGATCACCTTCGCCTAAGGAAGCGGTGTTCCAGATGGGTGCCATGTTTGTTGAACAGTGAAAAAAGCACCAAGAGTTGATTGGGCTAAGTTTATGCTTGAAAAATTTGATTTGGGCACAGTAACGACACTTTTAATATCATAACTGGAGACGAAACATTCTATATCATTATGATCCCGAAACTAAACAGCAGTCAACAGTGTTGGAAAGAAAATGGTCGTATCTCTTTTTTCTAAAAGTGGATACATCACAATGACAGCGTTGGAAAATCAAAGGACAGTTCGGAATGGTATATAACCAAATGTTTTCCTGTAATCTTCCAAGAACTATGCAAGAGCCGTCCAAAGACTGGTCTGCGGGGTATTCAATGGCACCATGACAACGCACCCGCCCACAGCGCCGCTAGATTACTCGATTTTTTTGCTGAACAGGGTGTCAAACTGTTGCCTCACTCACCTTATTCTCCGGACCTAGCTCCGTGCGACTTCTTCTTATTACCTAAGATCAAAGAAAAGTTGAGAGGTCGCCATTTTTGCACCGGTGAAGAGGCAGTCGCAGCATTTGAGGAGGAAATTAGAAACCTTTCAAAAGAACGTTGGTCACAAGAATTTAACAAGTGGTTTTACCGAATGCGTAAATGTCTTGAGGTAGGGAGAGAATATGTTGAAAAAACAGTATGAATTTAAAAAAAATCCTTGTAGTTTTTCTGTATCTAAAAACTTTCAGCGTGACCCTCGTATAAGGTATTAGGAAGTCTTTTATGCACACATTAAATATTCTTCCATCCTGCGCATCCAAACATTTTGAATAACGATCAAGGACCTCTGATGAGCGTTTTTTATTTTTTATTTTTTGCCAATTTCTCCACCACTACGGAGTCGATTATCAGATTCGTCCTCGACCAAGTATGGATTTTTATCAAGATTACATTACTGCTTTGCGATGTGTCAAGTATTACGGACAGACAGACCAAGAGATCGATCGACAAGAATACGTGATGATCTTAAAACGACCAATAAAAGTCCTATCTCGATTTTTCTCTCACAAGATTTATTGCTTTTTCACTTCTCTTCTCTTGAACCTTCAGATATGGAAGTGCAAACTAATAAAAAATACTTTATACCAAGTAATCAAATGTTTTTATTTGATTAATTTACCACCCTCCTGAGATATAAACATTTATAGAACACTACATCTATGAGACTCCAGCAATCACCCACCTGGTCCTCCATCTTGATAAAAAAGCTACCGTACTAAATGTGAAGTTTTAAAACACTCTATTCAAGTAGTTTATTGTATCCTCTTATAAAAGGCAATTCCACTTTTTTACGGCGAAACAGGGTGAGACATGTGGTTGATTCGACCGCTTTGCTGTTGACAGCTCACCTGGTAATTCCTGAACTTAGATCACATCTGCGATAAGACAAATACCTGATGCGCATGTAGAATGACAGATAAGAGTTTTTAGATACATCGGATCATTTGAAATATGCGTGACGTTGTAACAAACTGCAGGCATTGAATAGCCTAATGGCATTTGGCTGACTGTTTCCTCAATTTATACGGTCTTTAATCGCCCTACAAAGGGCATACAATGCACCAAATTTTTATGTTAATATTTCCTAGAAATAGAAAGTCGCATAACCGCCACCAAACTTTTGTCTTTATTTTGAATATATTTGGTTAGGATGTTTCCAATCATTTCTCTATTCTGTTAAAGAAATTCAAGTTGTTCAGAAATGTCTCACGCATCATTAGATATTTTCACATTTATATTGTTGTGGTACTACTTGATCAAGTCTAAAAATTTCAGAGGACTCAAAAATATACATAAATTAGGAAACTCTTTGAAAATAATTAAATATCTTATTTTATTTTTGAATGTCGGTCACAGATTCAAAATTTTCTCTTCACGTTCAGATTCATGAATTCCAAACCATCAGCAGTTCTAACCACTGAAATTTTTTTACTGACTGTTTTTACCTGTGCCCATAATAGTTATTGGACAATCTTCAATAATCACATCTAAATATGGCTTCAGATCGATAAATTGTAACAGAAAACTAATTTGTTTAATTCAATGAACGGAAATAAAAGGGGATTCGAAACAAATTTCAATATAATAATCATAATACCCTGAGTTCGGAATATCGAACGATTACAATACTTTCAGGGTCATGATGTGGTGGGAGGGCACGTGACGTAGAAAAAATATTTAAACCATTTCCAAATGCATGGGTAGCCGAAACGTTGGTGGAGTGTCTTATTTTTTTTATATTTTTTAACTATAAATTAAATTTTTCTCCACACTATAGATTCTATTATTCGACTGTAGTTTACCAGCAATTCCAAAAATTGTGCTTTCCGTTAGGAATTTCAAAATAATTCATTATTTAGCCATCTCAGGTCTTTATCTTTGAATCTAGGAACCTCCAATCACTCTCTAAAATGAAATTCCAAACGACATAAAGAAGATCGATAGATCGGAAGGTTTAGATGTTTGAGGTCATTTTCTCACAATTTCTATGGGTAAAAACTCATATCTCTAGTATACCATTGAAATATAAATGCACTGATATCTGCTAACGTCATTAGTATCTACTTTGGTTTGCTTTTACCGTCTATGTAACGTCGTCCCATATAAAAATAACCTTTTTCATTAAAAAGTGATTTGATAATGTGAAATTATCTATAGCTAATGGAACGCAGCTGTTTTGCATTTCGCTATCGCAGCCTCAAGTATAAAAAAGCCTTATTTTATACATGATAAATTTATCATGAAACGCGTATACGAAAAGATAAGTTGTATGTAAAAAATTCATCAGCACTTAACATAACTATTTCTAGATATTTAAAGTAAATATAAAAATGAAACGCTTGTACCTGACTTGCAGGAATGCCGATACCAATCCCGATAAGAAATTCAGGTTATAAGACTTAAAAATCAAGCAGAAATACCGTTCTCGATTACCTTACACTTTTGGACATTTTGCTGCTATTTTGAAAGAGATTTACAAGTTATTAAGCATCCTGTAGTTTCCGAAATTGTTGTAGTGTGAAGTGAAGTGTTTAAACAAATTAGATCGAATCATTTTTTAACTGTAACCGCAACAACACTAGAGGAAAATAAATTAATACAGTAATGAATATATTCGATGAAATTACAACACAATAAGTAACAAGGTTGGAAAAAATATAATGTTTCAGTGAGGAAACATTATTAACATTTATTACTTACATATAACATATTTTTTGTCAATAATCATTATTCCATTGTATAAGGCTTCCCAGGTTTTCCTCGATTACTTTTGCGCATTTACTAAAAAACTGCAAAGTATGCGTATACGTAGTATAAAAATAATAAAATAGGGGTGTTTTTGAAAGCTTTCCAGGGGTCCAATGTAAGTTAAAAAAATGGCATGCTAAAGCAGTTCTATATTGGTCTAACTAAACGGAAATATACAAGAACATTCAAACTAGCATTACCAAATTGCGCAGTATATACAGTAATTTGCTGAATAGCAACATTTCATTTTTTCAAACAGTTTGGAAGGTACTTGAATGATTCGTAAACTTTTTGTTTGGAGTAATTTTGTTAAAGTTATGCTGTATTATTCATCAACTTATGACAGAAATATGAGGAGAAAAATTTTAGCAAGTAAAACATTCACGACATATACAGGAAAGCTAAGGAAATTATTATATTGTGAAAGTCGACAAACCTTCACATCATAACTATGATTAATTGGACGTTGCAAAATTGCAAATAACTGCCGTTTCCACGGTCAACTGGCATCGTGCGAAAAATACATGAAAATGTTACGTTATCTGATACAACGATACTCTCCATTGTTGTAGCTCGGAAAATTCTTGTTTTTCATCATAATTCATATGTTACTTTTTCGTAGGAAACATAATAGAAATGGTTTCCACATTGCTGTTATGGGCGTGGAAAATAGGATAATTGGCATTGATTACACATCTATGAGTTTTCCCTGTCCGCCGTATTGAACACTGGTAGTGCCGTTATACATACTAACGAAAGGAGATCACTTTAGACTCGTTGGATTCAATCCATATCATCTGCCGATTTATATTTTGGAAATATATCGGACTAACACTTTGGCCTACAATAGGCACAGTGCGTTACGTAATGCTTCAATTTGGCAGTTGCAGTGCTCAATGCATTTCATCATGGTGGATAACTACCATTTCATATGTTCGTCAATCCATCTATTAGATTGGAGTAGATGGCTTAAAGTGTACTCTTCGGAAGAATATACGTAAGTGTATGCTCTCCGCTATGCATCAAACCTGTTATAGACATGCGTGTTTCGTCTTTAGCCTAGACTCGGCAGTATAGCCTGGCGGGCTTACTGTAGAGAGCAATTGGGTGGTCTATACGTAACTCAGTTAAGAGTGTGATAGCAACATCAACTTATCTAAGTGTCGCGCTCTATGGGGTCGCACATTGGCAAATACGAAGTCAAAGGTCCTAACAACGACTACCTTGAAGCGGCAACATAGTCCCTAACGCCATCTGTCAACAAGAGTGAACTGATTTACAGCGACATTCCTTGTTTTTCGTAAACACTTTTACGATGTACCGTTATTTCGGCTCATTCACGTCAGAAGTCTAAGCTAAAGACGAAACGCATGTCTATAGCAGGTCTGATGCATAGTACAGAGTATACACTTAATATCATTTGTCTGCTTCTGATGTGAATGAGCCGAGATAATGGTACACCGTAAAACTGTTGACGAAGAACAAGGGATTTCGCACCCTTATTAACAGATTTTGTAAGGGCCGCGTCAAGGCAGTCCAGGTTTTAGGACCTTTGAGTTCGTAAGCTGCCAATGGGCGACACTTGGAGATGAGTTGATACGAGTAGAACATACTTAATTTGCACATTTTCTCTTCCCTATTCGCTTAGGCAGTTACCGCACCAATGTCCTGTAAGGAACTGTGTGGTGTAATGGTCTAGCAGCACAGATCCATTCATAAACCATTCCTTCACTTTTGGAATCAGATTCCGGGTTTACGTCACATGAATCGCTAATTCCCATATCCTCTGCTATCTAATTAACAGATTTTCTCACTCATCAATCACAGACTTTCCATACCCTTCCTGTAAACCTCATCAAAAGTTGATTGGCAACCACCAACAAACCTTTTGTTGAAACCATTTTAAAACCGAAATCACACGCAGAAACGCCCTTCGCTAACTATCTGATTTTTTCGTTTTCAATGCTTTCCCATGACAGGAACTCCATAATGAGTTCATATCCACTGCCACTAATTTTCGCCTGTACCTGCTGGGAACTCCATCAGACAGCATCACTCGAATCAAGGATACAGAAGACTTGAGACTTGTTTTTCCACAACTTTCCATAAACACAGTTTGAGTGTTTGAAAAAAGACATAAGTGGGATTCGAATAATTACAGCTATAACGCCATTCTCTGCAAAAACTCCGGGGTCTTAAGCTACCAAATATCCAATCCAGAGACAATTAGTGACAGTTAGATAAGATAGATCGCTAGCTGCCCTTCGCGTTGTCCCACTTGCAGATGAGAATACATTCAAACAAAATTTTTGTGAATTTCATGATAGAGCTGATTCAACCTAACCATTTAATCACTTTTTTATCTTCACCATCCTAAACGTTTGTCCGTTTCTTTCAAGTTGATATTAATTTTATTGTCTCAGATGATATCTCTGCTTGTTGGGTGGCGTAGAAGTTTGAGCGAAGATATCTATTAGTCTTGGAATCCGAGACAACAAATTTATATGGAGATGCGAGGATAAGAAGATGACGATATTTATTCCTACTTCTTTAATTACTTACAGTTTTACTATCGACGTATCGACGTGCTTTACTGGATTCAGTGAACACTACCATTTGAGATTAGCAGACAAGTAAAATACCACATCTGATAGCCGGAATGGCCACACATTCTTACAGTTTCTGATGGCAGCTTGTAGCTTTCACTAAGTAAATATATTCGTAAACATGGTTTAATGGAAAAGAAATGATAGGAAACATTTAGATATATAGGATAGATTTTTTTTAGTAATATTGCACGATTTTTTCTTAGTAATGAAGTTGTTCTATCACAGTTTTTCAGGAACCTCCTGTCGTTGTTCTTTCTGATTCATCTTACTTCTCCTAGTGCTGTTATGATTATTTGTTAAATTCTAGTAACGTTTCGGATACTTAGTCAATTAATGTGCTATCAGTCTGCACACCGCGAAGTACTGCCGATGCAGACGAAACGTTAGTAAATTTTATTCAATGATCACATGTGATTTTAATTAACGGTCAGGGGGAGTAAGATTTACCCCTATTCACTTTAAAATGGAATAGTTACGGCCTCATATTTGTTTTTAAACATAGCAGTATAGGTTAGGTAGAGCCGCGCCATCCTTTTTGCAATCTTAAATTGACAGAAACAATCTTCTTATATGTGATTTCATTGAGACGAAAACTCTATGATTTAACGACAGAAATATCATTCTCCAGACTTAGCAGCCTTCACAATTTTATATCGTATGTTCAGTGCGGGCTTGTTCAATAGAGCTTCCCGAGACGAGAACAACGCGGAATCGTTGTCACTAAACATTTTTCCCAGTGGTATGATGATTGCCAATTAGAAATATAGAAATGATTATTCCAATAAAAAAATAGTAAGACCTCCCTGCAATGATCAGGAAAATATTTGACTGAAAATTCTCATTCTCTCATACGTTTTATATTTTCTCGGCCTTCTTCCTTGATCCGCCTCACAGAGCGAATAAAGTTTTTCCTGGTCTTGTTCTATATCTATGAATTTTGATTCTGTGAGGCAGACAAAAATTTGTTAGTGGCTCGGGACTTGATTTGTGTGATCATACAACCGATTAGTTATGAATAAGATATATTAAGTATAACAGTATAAAGACGTCACATTTATTCTTTGCTACTACTTACCATACAATGTATCTAAGATCAAGCTCTTAATTGCCGGGCTTACCTAAAAGTTAAAAAAACGTATGTGAAAATAATTAGGCTATGCGTATATATAGGTTGCATATATAAAGAAAATATTAACAATTCATAAATTCTAGTACTACTACAGCTACTAAATCTGTGAAAAATGCAAACTGATACTTTTTAGTTTTGCTACCATAAGTCATTTGACAGCAATATTTTGAATAATCAATTTTCTCAGAAGTAGTTTATTTTGAATAAAAAAGTAAATGACATTGTTGCAACAGTTCATTATTGGCATTGGATCAAGTTTGTTGATGCTAAAATGCCACACAGAGAGAAAAGCCTTTATCTTACTTCTCCTGTCAGTAGATTAAAACCACATACGACTGCAAAATTAATTTTACTAACGTTTTGGCTGACGTTTCAAAGTAAAGAAGTAACTAAAGATCAAATCTCCAGGATTACAGTGACCTGTGCATATTTGGCATCAAACTTTTCTTATGACTGCTGAATGATTTATGCAGGCAGTCCATCAGACAATTTTGTTAACACCGATGATGCAATTGTCGATAAATCCAAAGTGATGGACATAATGCATCACCATAATAAAAAAAATGCTGCATCCCTTATAATAACAATCATTCGAATCCATAGGTTTGACAAATTTGTGAAGGCATCCTGAAAATTATTAAAACTTTTTCCTATATTGGTCACGTACGGAAATCGCGGTGAACCAGCGCCAGCGTGACTATCAAATATATTAGATTCAAATTAGTCTATGATCAATATAACAACAGTATTATTATTTAGAGACTGACTTTTATGTCCTTCGGCTAATTCCCTCACCAATATATAGGAATTATTATCATAGTAGCAAAAAACCAAGCAAATTCCAGATATTTACGTTTATTTTTTTTAATGTCATTGCAAAAATGAAAAATCAATATATTTTTTGACCATACATGTATTGGCGGCGATTTATCGTCAATAAACAAAAAAAAGCTCAAACTTCGATTCTCCCTACTTATTTGAAATAGATGATTTGTCACACATGTGCTTGCAAAACTAAGAAATCATATATAATTTTCAATACGGGAAATTAGTCTCTTTAGTATATTTTTGAAATGATAAAATATTGTTTTTTAATGTATAATATATTTTTTGTTTGATTCTAAAAGATCAACTGTTCCATAATTTGATAGAAGTATTTATTTCCAAACTGTTCAAAATGATACTAAATGATAAAATCAAAAGTCTGGTTAATAGACCTACTTAATTCACCAGCTCAGTCCCTATGTATCGAATGGATGTTGCAAACATCTCTATAATTACTTTTCTAGCTGTATCCATATCATCATACAAAAATATTTAAATAATCAATGAACGAATAAATCGTAATCCTAATTCATCATATATGCGTCAAATCACTCTACACAAAATCGATGCAGTTGATATTCCATTTCGATATGCACTGTCGAATAGCTTTTGTTATTTTTTGATAACACCAAACGGACATTTATTGTTTTATTTCCCATTAACAATAAAATATATAGATTGAAAGTTGTTATTTTGCGCGTATTTATTATTCATGCCAGGTTCGAAAAGATATTATGTTTTATCATGTTTGCATATTTAGTTTAGTTTGATTAAATTGTGATTAAAATAAAATAATATTGACATTCGCATGATTTATCAATTATTATCGCAGGATATCATATTTGGACCCACATTTTATGCAGATTGTTTGCGAGAGCGATAAAAATAATTGTATATTTATTTATGATTATTAGTTTCGTGTATAATTCGACATGGATATTCGAGTTTGGCTGATATGTCGACGTTTTTAATAGAGGTAAAACCTAGGAAAGCGGGCGTTAAATGTTCAGAACTAATTAACCGAAAAAATGGTGATTGAGGTCATTGGGTAGATAAAAACTAGGATAACTATTTTTGCAAGCACGATTCGTTTAATATTGTTGAGTAATCAGTAATTTACTACTACATATCGTCTTTTGAAAATACACCACGGCTTTGAATGCTGGATACATCATATGCGACGTAATCGGAGAAGCCTAAGGTGGTGCTTTTGAATTCGCATTAATTATAACTCTATGGAAACTAAAAGCTTGACAGCATAGATCCTCCAAATACATGAAGTGCCGTTAAATTTTTGTCGAGTGTCTGCACTGTTGAAGTTGAAAATGGTATGGTTAGAATTATATTAAAAATATGTTTTGCTGCATAATTGCAATCTTCAAACCACAAAGCTTCGTTGTTAAAGTATTCAATGCCTATGATAACCGGAATATACCCATTTGGTCAAAGCCTAGACCTCAGTCTTGGAGGGTAAAAGGGAATAGAATTTGTTTATGCTTTCACAATTAGTTGTAATACCTTCATCGAGGTAGTTAAGGCAACAGAAAAATAGATATGTTAATAGTAATTATAATAAAGAAGGAGAAGCTAACAACAAGTGAAAGAGTTTTTGAGCCCAGCTCTGATCTGCCATAAGGGAGGCAGCATGATGTTCTTCCAAGTGAGATCAAACAGATAAATATTATGTGCTTTACCTCATTTGAAAGGGGGTAGAGCGCTATGGGATTTAGGAAATTGTACAAGAAAATGCAGCTGATTTTGAGTAATCGCAAGGTTTGCGAAATTTAATTTTGATTTCACTGATACCAAACACCTATTGTTAGAGGCTGGAAAATCAGTGACCCTGTATCAGATTTGGATAGGAACGCCGTCCATACGCGGCTGTACTGTGGCTCATACGATGTACACATTGAGAGAAAACAAAGTTTGCTTCCAAATGCCTAAAGTGTGAACATGGCAACGTCGCACTGCCAGCAAGGCAGAGAAATGGTGAGTATGATCTACTATTCCAGGACGACGAGAAGGGCACCCTTTATTCACCTTGCGGTCAGTGCGACGTTGCCATTTCCCATGCTTTAGGTGAACTTTAATTTTCGCAATGTGTACAACCTCCAATGCTGGCCTCGCGTATCAGTGGAATATTTTGTCAACTGCAAAATATTTTTGTCGTCGAAGCCGTGATGGTATTGTTATGGAACGATACGAATCTGAACAAATTAGTTCCCTTTAGAGAACTACCTTACCTTACAAAATGACAAACGTTTTAAATTTGTTTGAAACATTTGAAATTGATCGAAAATCTACAATGCTGATGAGTTGGATATATTAAAAAATTCCAACGGTATTGATGAAATTCTGTTTATTTCTTTTAAAGGCAAATATATGAATAATCATCTATGTATGATAAGCACGAAGAATTAGCGAGGTCTGAAACAGAAGATTGTGGAAAGTATTTTACTAACGCCAAAAAAAAAATCTTTCTCTGCCCATTTCCTACATTGTGACCACAATAAAAAAAATTGAAAAATGGTCTCTGAAATCTTCCAATTATTACTTTGCTGTCACTGAATTGATTCAATGAAAATACAATGTTTGTTCAATGTCCTTCTATACCATTCATCTGATGTGAGAATTACATTTAAATATTTTCTAAGGTATAGACATAGAGGAGCGAAAGATTACCGGATTGACAAACGAACGGATAGACAGACAGACAGATGGACGGAAAGCAGTAAACTGATGTTTCGTAATACACATGAGATAAAAACAGCAAGGAACACAGGAAAAAAATATGAAGAATGCACAAACTTCGTTTTTGGATGTTTCTGATCCGATGTTGTTAGAGGTGATCGGAAATCGAGGCTGAGAAAATATTTGGCGTTAGTAAAAGACGCCAAAGAAGATTGCTCAACAGTAAATGATGGACCATTTAAATTTTTTACAGGTTATACGGTATGTTAAGGCGTTGTTAACCATTTAAAGGGGGCTTATTTATTCCGCCTCTGTTTTAGCTAGTACTACTAAAGATACTGGATAAGTATTATGCAGAATCATGAAAGTACTACGTAGCTTTCTCTTGAAAAGAATGTAGGTAGATTCTGTATACTCCGTACAGGTTTATCATTTTATTGAGGATTGTAATCGGAATTTGGAACTATTAATCCACCTAAAGTAAATTTTAGAAGCTAATTTTGAAAAACTTGAAAATTTTTGGCAGTTTAGATATCATTATGAAGATTTTTCAATCCAATATATTTTTTAATTTAATTCCAAAATTCCATAAGATCATTCTTATGATCCGATCCTTTTTTATTTTTGAGTTGATATCCTGATATCATTGCGCGTGAATGCCTCGACAACCTATGTACTTGGTGTAGATTTTTATTTTATGTAGATTGTAGATACTCTACTTGGTGAAACTCTTCTATCATTCTGATAAGAATTGTGTATTTGGCAATACATTTTTTTAAAATAAAACTTTTTTTGAGTATATATAACGAAACATGTCTTTGAATTTTATTTGTAAAACTTTGTTATGTATTTATACATTCCATTCATAGTCGATATTTGAGCGGGGTTGAGGATCAAAATCTTCAACCGGCTAACGAGTTAAATGAATTTTCAGAAGATTGAAATATTTTCAAAATTGCCATACTACATTTTTCCATATTTTAACCAAGAAAAAAATTGTCTAAATTTTAAAAGATTTATATTTGCGCGAAAAGTAAGAAATCAGTCCATTTTGTTTTGTTTATGGATATTGAAAATTTCTTTGAAACTTTGATTCAATCGATCAGACTAACAAGAGCTCATACGTTCGTGGGAGGCAAAGGGCGATCGAAGGTTGTTCTGGAGTGCATCGGGTGTGATGACTGGCAACTGGCGGTTCACCGGCCATCTAGATTAGAGATTCTCAACCGGCAGCATGGCGCGAATTCGCAAATGTTTGGTGTTGCAGAAAGATAACGGGGTGGCGTCGGCCACCTCACGCTTCATTGGGCCTCCCTGGACGAACGCGGAGCTTCCTCCGTTCCAACACTCCGACACCGACGTCATTTTTCATTTTTTTGTATTGGCGCTTGCTCTTTACATTTTGTGATGTTTACCTTGTTCATTAAAGCTTTCTTGAACCAAAACTCACTGGCACATAAAAGAAAATGATTTTACGTAAAAAATGAGTCAAGCAAATTCAGGTGCTTATGGTGAAATTTTAAGAAAAGGACGAAATTTTTAAAAATCTATTTGTAATGTAATTCGATTTTTGATTACTTTTTGCAAATTCGTCAAGGAAGTCTTCAAAAAACATTCGTAGCTCCGATATGTTTTGAGGAAGTTTATTTTAAAAAGCGTTATTTGAGAGTATATCCTTTCCCCATTGAATTTCACACGAATTATTGTATATTTTCAAGTGTTGAAAAATTGCGTTCCACTGATAAACTTGGCAGTTATTGTCAATACTAATTCACACAATTCCGGTTCTTCGGTGTAGGCATCTTCCAGTTCCACTGTTTTAAATATTGCATTGGACCTTTAGAGTAATTTTTGCATCAGTTATGTAAATCATTTAGCTCAGAAAGTAGTAACGCTCGGGGAAAGAACTGGCCATAATGACGGAGAACAGATGTATAAGCATGTTCTAGAAAAGTGTTTTCCTTCAATGCATCAAAATTACAGACTTTGATTTAAGTCTTTAATCTGTTTGTTGTGCTTTATATTTAACATCGCGTTATCTGAAAACAGGTCCATCTATTTCTTTTTGATCTTGAAATCATCAACTTTTTTGAAAAATATACAATATCACTTGTTTGTAATATATTAACAAATTGCTTGGAAATATTTCTGAAAAACAGTTCAAAAATTACTTGTTGAGGAACAGGAACTAAAACCAACTTACTAGTTCTCGTTTTGTGCTAATTACTCAACGGCCAATGCAGGAACCTCCGAAAATCAAGCAGCATCACTTACTATACACTCACATCGTATCCTTTCCTAATTATATAAAACTAAGTTAATAATAAGTAAATAAGTTGCGATAAAAATTGTGATAGTCAGATTGAGGAAAATTAGGGGAGCATGTAATGAATTCTTGTCAACTTGTTAAAAGTATTTCATTTATATTATATTACCTAATCTTGTAACTCCTAAAACTCCTAAAAGTTAATAAATTAAAACCACATCAGTAAGTATTTGTTGTTTTCATTTATGGCCGAGATAAATTAGATAAACTAGTCACAATGAATTAATACGCATTTGAAAATTGTAAGAGGAAGAAAACTCAGTCCCACGGCATGTTTCGCAACTATCACATATCAACCATTTTCAATAAAGCCTCAGATGCAGACAAAGCAGTACGCGAATTAGCCACGTCATTGACATGAAATTCACGGACAGAGTAGCACCGATCATTTTTTTCTTAACCGCGCATATGTTTGGTTACAAAGCCCCTATCGGGAATGTGTTGTTATATCGCCATGCTGCAACGAGAATGTTTCAAAAACAGAAACGAAATAAAGCAATTAAAGTTTAGTTGAAATGGGTAATTTTTATCGGAGTTTGCGCTATCCTTAGTGATAACGCTCCAGCGTTTTGTCATTCGAGCGGCGATATCAGCCGATAAGGCAGCACACAAACAGCACGAATATTCCATTTTGAAAGTGTTATCGTTGTGTGACGTTTCAGACGTCAGGGACTATGTGGGTACGAGCCAGGCTGCGGATTGCTTCTGGAACGGTTCTCTACAGAAATAACTTAGAATGTTATATATTCTGGTAAATCAATATAAATAGGAAATTAAAATAATAATTACTGGGAATTAAACTAGGAACCTTTAGTACGAGTATCAGTATAATTATCTGGCCATGATAACCTAGCTGTCAGAAGTGGAAAATATGAAAATTCAATCCATAAAAGACGCTTATTTGAGGTGTAAGGACAATCATCCAAACTGCTTTCCAACCAAATTCCATGAATGTTTGTCCATACAATGAAGAGGGTTCATTCGAAGCTGGATTTTAATATAAATTTTTGTATATGGGTTAACTAATTATCGGTCCACTGGTGGCGGGGTAATTAGCATACAGAGTGAAGTAGATTTACTCGGTAGTATCTCCCACTCTATAAATAGATTGAGGGAGATTATTTACCAAGTATCTCCGTATCGGCCATGCATATTTCTGAGAATTTACCTGGTCGCCCAGTTTTCGTTTACTGCATTCATATTTCTCAAAAAAAGGCTCTATATCATCTCGCGTACGTAGAGCATGCCGTAACGATTCTGATTATTGTGTTGGGTAGATCGGGTGAGTGCTGCTTCTCTCTGCCGACGCTAGTTAGTCATTGTAATTTTTATTGTGAATTTTACGTTAACAAAATCGCGAAATTTGTATATTGATTTGTACTTGGTTTGAATTAAGTTTAGTATAGTTGCAACCGGTTTACGCCGCTCAATTTTTTTTTTGATAGCAGGTCAAATAAATAGGGACATAACAAACAATAAATATAGTGCAAGTAGATAAGTAGCAATACTGTAGGATTGAAATTGGTAGCTTCCAGCCCTAATTTATATACTCGTTTGAATATAACGTTTACAAAAATTGAATTTGGTATCAAAAAATGGACCACTTGAGATTTTTTATACTATGGCCTAAACTGATCAAAAACTTGTAGAATATCTAAAAATGAGTTGAGGTTAGGAAGTTTCTACCAATACAATGATCTTAAAAAGGTATGCCGCTTTGCCTACTACGGAGCCATACCTTACACTTTAACAAAATTCATCAAAATCGATGGTTATGACGTGCCAAAGACGGTGACAAGTAGACAGATCGGAAAGACATACTGGATGAGATGAGAAAAAAATTATCTCAAATTTGCGATTAAGTTATTTAATTTACTTGTTTAAATTATCAAGGGCATCGGAACGTTCAAAAGCGACGCGATCGCCGGCCATGAAACGATGAAACTGCAAAGCTTTTTGGGCCCTGTACTACTAGTAACCGAGTGTCATCAACAGATACACTGACAGGCCGGAATGTGTGGCATGGTTTCATCACCTATATATCATAAAACATCTGTTCATATATGGTGTCGGTTAAAGAGGAACAAATTCTTACACCACTTCGAATGGTTTACTACTTTTAAGACATATTTTCACCTTTTTAGAGATATTTGATTTAAATGGCGTACAGCTCTTGGGCCCATGGCGATGGAGCGCCACTGTTATTATCCTTGAAAACCACCCAGTGTGACGCGATGGCGTCACTCCTTATCGCGTCGCGGTCGCTGGCTGTTTATCAGCTAGCGGTAGATTTCTTATCATTCCTAACATAACAATGCCATTTTACAGATACCTATTTCTTCAGCTCCTGATACATCGGTTATTCTTTCACAAATAGTCCATAATCGGTAGTTGGTGCAGAACCCTCAAAAAAACTGAACCTATGTTGCTTTAAGCTCTCTGCTTCAGCTTGTACTAGCACTGGCCATTGATTGAGCCGGATTTGATAATTGAAATAATTTGAACAATGTTTGTTTCTTCATTAAAAATTTTGGAATAAAATTATGCATTTTTCTACTGATGATAATTTATTTTTAAATCCAACATAATGTATCACAAATTCAACACAGCACGTCATACGACCATAAAGAAGGCTTTGGTTTTAGTTGAATTTTTCGCCAGAGCAAATCCAATTGAGCTGGGTTACAGTGTACTGAATATGGGAAAGAAAATCATTGATTCAACTTTATAAAGGCAGATTTTTTGACCTTTCTCTTAAAATTGCTATATTCATGTAATATAGAAACTTGCACCAATTTAAATCTGTGTCCCGTTTTTCAAACGTGTTCTGACTTTGACGATTTAGCCTTAGTTATGAATTATGAAATATGACCTGGCTTGCTGAAGCTTTAAAAACAAAGATCATTAATCATGCAGATTTTGTGATATTAAGTTCGGTTATCAAATTTAGGTTTTGGAAAATCCAAGTCAGACAACACCAGGTGCTTTCTGAAAAACACATATTTTAGCTATGCAGGTCCTGCAAAGCTGAGCTTGATTGCTAATCCATCCTAGAGTCAAAAAGTGAGCTACGGTGTATATCATAGATCATCGTATTGTTGTTATTGTATTGGTAATTAATATTATAAAATTGTAAAAATTCACAAAATAGCTCATATTTTAAAAGCATGGTTGATTTGGATTATCAGTCCTAAAATCCAACCCAAATGTTCCAGTCAATCGACTTGACCCCATTTTTCAAAAGGCAATTTCATAATTATTTATGATTCTTATTCAATTAAAATTCAGTAATCTGCAGTAGTAGCTCCTACATACGCCATTTCGCCGTTTTTTTCTTATCTTTATATTGGTATTGTTTTTTTGATGATATAAATTGGTACAAGAAATGTTTTACAAAAAATTTACGTTCGCGTACGAAACGCAGTACCCGCGATTGTATATGTGACCCCCAAATTCTCATTCTAAGTCTTCTGAATAAGTTAAACTTAATTTTCTTTATTAAGTTCATCAAACGTGCGGCGTCGCTAGAAGGTCGCGGTAAGAGCCGAATATTTCACTTCAGCTATAAACTGACCTTAAATTAGACACGATATATGAATGAAATTGACTTCCATTCTGAGCGGCACGAGTTTTACTTGATGGGAATTAAAGTTTTGTTGAATATATCAAATAATGTGCGTTTCATTCAAGATAAAAATGTAACTATAGTCCTTAACGAAATAACCGCTAGAGCCATCTAGACTATCTTCATTAAAACTTTTATCAGAAATAACCGACATACGCCTTTATATGAAGTTGAACCTCTCCTATCTGGTAAAATCGTACGGGCGGATTATACGTGTTTCTGATGTGTGTGTGTGAGTGTGCGGACTTAGCTGAGCGGAAATAGAAAAGCGACGTACGAAGGCCCGGCTGGCGCGCCGTATCTCCTAGAGAGAGGTCGTGGAGGTACCAGCATCTGATAGGGCGCCAACGTCTTATCAGCTTCATATCGGCCCTAGTTTTGTTGGGGCTCTGCGATTATCTGGCCCGGCAAGATTAGAGGCGCCGAAGGCTACTAGTCTGTTCCGGTATAAAGAATCAGGGGAATTACAGTTTTAGGTGGTGCTTACATTGGATGCGTAGTTCCGCTGATACGATGTCGTAAGGTGAATCAGCACATGGTTATCATGGATCCGATCTATGCATATATTCATAAACATTTGTTAGATCGACTTTGGAACTATTAACTATAGCATCTTTGTAAATTTATATCATTTTTTGGTATTGTATATAAACGAAACAAGGATTTGATGACTAATTGAAAGTATAAGTTAATGGATCAAATTGAAAAAATATTTCAGTAATTTTTAACGTTTAGTAACAAACGAAATCAGTAGATATAAATATGATGTATATTTTCAGAGGTAATTTACCGACGATGATTCGAGGCCATCGAATATTTTCGCTTACATTGACCAATTTATTTCAAACTTACTACAGATTACGTTATCATTCGTCTACATATTATAACTATTTGTCACTATCAAGCAGAGAGGGTCCACTTCGATCTAAGTAATTGCGACAAAGCTAGACTTCCAAAAACAGGTACCAAAAATACTATTATAGTATGAGAGCCAATGACACTCGACCCTACATCATAGCGGATTTGAAATTACACACGCGTTTAGTATACGTATAGGGCATTATGGAAGCCCCAAGTCTGACAGGAAAATCCTGTGCAAAAGTATATTACTTAATTATCAAAAAATCAAAATATCCTAAAATCTACCATAATATTGATAATTGTTAATACTACAGTAGCGGTAGCAGCTAAGAAAAAACACCATGTATGTACATCATTCAGAACATGTGAATAGTTGTCAAAACAGGTATCTCGGATATCAAGATTGTTGGAAATTTGGTTATTGAACACTCGAGCTGGGCATGTTTGGAGATATTGGAGCATCGAGCTGTGACAGCGTCTTTAGACGTCAAACAGTTAAGAACTAGAGATCGTGGATGTGAATTTTTACACATGATTTTCCTGACAGACTTGGGGGTTCCATAATCCCCTATATGCATATCAAACGCGTGTAATTCGTGATGACGTAGGGTCGAGTGTCACTGGTTCTTAGACTATTACATAATAGATATTAGTATATTCGCATTCCTGGTGAAATGTGATCATCGCAAAGGAAGGGCGTAGAGGGAAGCCTTAGAGAAAGGATTCAATATGTAGAAGTATACTTGCTAAGTATTAATTTTTGAGATACTCCACTTGTTCGTCAATTTCTTACATGTAAGCTAATGACAAGAAAACTAAACGATGCGTTGAAAAATATACTCTTTCGGTTTTTACACAACTACCAGCTTCTCCAGGTATACTCTCGACTGTATACATGACATGACGTATGGTGGGGGTGGGGGCGGGGGGAAGAGGTTGTGTATATAAAAAAGTTCAATATTTGCTTGTAATATCTGAAAATATTTTCTTGTGCTTTTTATTGGAAGTTAGTAACGAATATTGTGCCAATTTTAGAAATCTGGGCACATAAAGATTTTTTGTAACAAAACTTTTTAATAAAATATAAGAACAATTATTATGTTGACTATGTCTTAAAAACGGTAAATTAATATTTAGCTTTGAGCGTACAAGGCTAGACATAAAAACGATCCGGTATGATAGAGCAAATTTAAAAACCTTCCTATTTTTACAGTTTATTGCACCGATTCTTGTAACTTGTATATTCTATTTTTACAAATATAGCAACAGCACATATGTATCTTCCGCTTAAATCGTTTAGAAACGAGCGTCCTATAACACATATAACTATTAACGACACTCAAATGTTATATGTCCTAATTAGCAAAATAGTTTTATGATAAGACTGTATTGTCATTGTACCTTTCCAATCTCAAAACATAATTTCAATGTAATTATTCATTATTTTTATCTCTGAAAAAGTGTTGATCGTTTCTCAGGCATAACTATCATCCAAGAATTAAATATATAGTGAGAATAAAAATTGCTGATATTAAAACTCGTAGGAAAAGCCTCGAGCACATTAAACTATATAAAATGTTTTCTATAACTTGACCCTAAAGGTAGATGAAGTACCAACACTGTATATATGCTTTGGAAAATGTAACAGAAAATATCAATTTGGAAATTCGATAAAAGAAATTACTGTATTGGAGCAGGTCCGTCTACGCACATGAATATATGCACATTCAGTTTTATCTCCGATTGGTAATGGACTCTGAAGTCGTATGTAAGGTAAATTTGTCTAAATTGTTGTTTGCCGTTAAAAAACAATCAAACAAAAGCAATTTCTTTAATGAAAACCAATATTTATCGATAAGCTACAACAAACTACACACGTACTTATCTATAAATATACAAAAACCTGTTCAATTATTCCTGAATGTACTGATTCCTGGACAGATAACGGTGGTCACGTTGTGCATGAAAAATGAGACATAAAGAATATGTGTACCTATATGAATATAGAAATATTTTGAAGATCAAATGAGGCAGCTTGACTTTCGACTTACTCTTGCTATAGAGAACATAAATCAAATCAAGATGAAAATATAAATCAAATATACAGATACTGAAATGTTTGCTACACTCTAACGTGATTAGAAAATTTAAGAGTATACAAAAATAAAGTGTGATCAAAATCTTGAAACCACAGAACAAGGAATAGTAATAACCATATTACTAATCGCTAATTAAAACAACATGTGATTGACTAAATCTCATTAGAAAAAGTAAAAAAATGAAAATATCTGATAAAGGATGTCAAGGCAGCCGAAACTTAGTTAAGCTATTTAGCGAATCAAAAATGATTTTATTAAGCGGCTAGTGAAAACATAGGGCAGACCAGAGACAACTACATGAAAAGGTATCGATTTAAGAAAATATTGCATTATTACTTACATCATGCTTAATTACAGCAGAGCAGACTGTTGCAGAGTCGAGGAACGGTCCAGTTACTAAAAATATATATCTACCTACCTAAATTGGGTTCAAAACATTATATCGTATTCAATTTTCATTTAAATCACTGCAGATTTTGCTGAGAATACCCAATGGCAGAAACGGCAATAAGCAGATCGACAGAAATTATTTATTATTGACTTGCTTCCGAGATGTAAAGATTATAAAACGCCAGAAAACACAATATATCCAATTGGAACACTTTCCACGTTTATGCGTGAAAGAAGAATTATTCAAAGAGATTGACTTAATACTTTTCAGAATTAAATATGAAGACATTTTCAAAGCAATTGAACTTAAATATTTTTTGGTATAAATGATAAAATAAATGCAAAGCTTTTCATACGTACCAATATATTTTTGACACTTCCCAATTTCGTTGAGCAGATTAAATCAAATAAGATTTTTTTAGCAATTTTAACCAAACAAATGTTCTGAATACGCTGTGCAATGATCGGAACAATAAGAAAAAAATGCAGAGTGGTTAAATTCTGAAGTGCTTAAAAAAGTGACGTCAAGTAGGTTGACGCTATACTATCAACGCTACGATATTCGTCTAGGACCTGAATCGAATTTCGGCAATGATGATAGTTGGAATTACACATGATAAATATCTCAAAAAATTCTAAATTTCTCAGAACTTATTTGGAGCGGGCTACAGGCTCTAAAATCTCATTAAATTAATTAAAAACAAATTCATAAATACGGAGTCAAACCACTTGACGCTACTTTTCAAGAGGCTAAATAGCACTTTATCCATTATTCATCATAAATATTCCGTAAAAATGCTGTAATATATCGTAAAGGTCGTTGGCCACGCACTCAATTTTTGGAAATTTATCAGGCGCCTAGGAAATTTCCAAAAACGAAGTATGAGAATTTTTTAATGTTTTCATTTTGTGACGACGACTCCGCCGCCACCGAACCGAAACTGTAAAACTTCATTCTTGTCACAATACTAATCTAGTGTCACAAACATACAGACAGACAGGCGGGCGGACGGACGGAAACAGCAACAAAATACAATATCTCCAATTCGAAATTTTTTGCGATGATCGTCCTTGAATTTGAAATAGTATTGTGATCACAATAAATGAGCTCCAACATAAACTCAATTTTTGGATTTCAGCATAATCAATTATTTTTCGATATGGATTGCGAGTAAAACATTGCACACAAATAAACCTTTTTTAGCTAGGACAAATTGGACAACTGAACGAGAAAAACTTTTCCAGTGGGTCCGAATTTGTAGCCGAACTCGATCAAATCTAAATGATTAGCCGATTATACTACAATAATTATGAAAAACCCATTTCATCAGTAATGGTTGCCCAGATGCATGTGGTACATTCATAAACTTGTAAACCAGTAGCTTTAATTATACGATCGTCTAATTAACTGAAATTCCTCTCGGATCATTATCGGCCCCAGACCGAGGAAGTGGAGCTAAATAATATATTCATGTATTAAGTGGATTCGTAATGGCGTTCTGATTCTTCGATAAACGTTTATATATCTGTTGACGGATTTTTTTTAATGCAGCACGTTGCGATTTTATGAATGTTTCCTGTAGATATACGAAGACTCTTCACTTCAGGCCGTTCATAATATTCGCATCTTAGTGTAAGTATAATGACTTTCGCTTTCCACGAATCTGTGTCCGAACTTCCAGAATTTCAGAGTTTAATGCAATACATCTTGTTGGATTGTTTATGAACCTATATGCATGTCTGTCGGTCTGCCGTTTAAGGTCATTATCGCGTGAATTTAGTAACTATTGCTTCGATTTTGTCCAACATACATTTGGGGTGGCTCACGATAGTAATATTGATTCATTTTTAAAATTGTTGCATCGGTGACATGTTACTTATCAAACAATTAAAAACATATTCAAAACTAATCTTGAGCATTTCTAGAATCATTGATCATTTTCGTATTACACAAAGTATTGGGAGAAAATTCAAAATCTTGCAGAGTAATAAATTTAATTTTTGCGAAATTCGAAATAGTTTGATGTTTTTTAATGATTTTCAATTTATTACAGCTGATTGAAATTTGTCTGATTTATACCATCGCCATGAGAACTAATTTTCTCAAAAAAGCATTTTGAATTCAATCTTTCAAAATACATACTTTCAATGTGTTCCAATTTTTTTAGCATCTTCCGGGATCATTCCACCGATTTACATTAGGCAAATGTTAATAATTCAAAAACATATAAAATGCCAAATACAGAAAATTTATTTGCCCAATAAGAATTGCTGATAGGATCCAAGAAGCGTACGATCAAAATGGGCAGGTCAATGAACTATTTTTTTTTTTGAAAAAACAGACTTTACAAAATGTAGATGAGGTTAACTGAAAAACTGATAATCCGAAAGTTTTTCTACTCTCCCTCAAATTCAAAATCTGACACAACAATAGAGAAGACTGGAGAAAAAGTGGCCAAAAAGAGAAAGGAAGCTAGAAAAAGACAAAAGAAGAAGCCAAAGAAAAATAAATAGTTGAATAAGAAGAGAAGACTCTGTAGTTCGTCATCGTCAGAAAGCAATGATAAAAATAGGGATACAACTGAGGAGTCAAAAGAAATATCGGACGATGATGCGAACAAATGTGCTGAATGTACCGAGGACTATTACCAAACACAGTCTACAGAGGATTGGATTCAATGTCCGACTTGCTTAGCATGGCTGTAGGAGTTTTGGACCATGTACTATGTGTAACTGATGTGGATGGAAGGCTAAAAGGGCTTCTATTCAAAAATAGTTTTATTTCGTTTTTTTAAATATTTATAGGTGTTAATATCACTTTTAAGTTATTTTTTGAGACTGTTTATATAGAAGTGCTATGTTATTTATTTACTACGAGTTATCTCTGTATTAAATGTTTATTTAAGTATGTAAAATGTTTACTCTACAGGTCTGAATAAATGAAATTACTGCGTTTAAGCCTCGTTTTTTGCATCTATCTTTGATTGTCTTTTGAATACTACTTTTTATCATAATATGAATATAATTAAGATATTGGGGCATTTTGTAATACATGTGAGGCATATTACCTAAGCACTACATGCCAAAACGCCCCACTGAAGGTTATTTTTCCTTTTTTCTATCATTGAGATAGTTGCAACAGATACCATAACATTCTAAAAGAATTAAGCTGTTTTTCTTAATAAAGAGAAACATAATAACTTGAATAGATTTTTTTCAATAAATTCCTGAAAAACTGTGGGGCATATCACCTAGTTTTACCCTATTAAACGTGTTTAATTTGTGGAACGCACATCCTTTTGACGTAGGTTATGAATATCAGGAGAAGACCCAACGTCGCGTTTGCCTGCTAAGCGCCGCCATCACGTCATACACAATATCCTTGGTATCTCACATTTGCACACCATTACCTGTCCTCCGATATTAGACCAACCAAGTGATAAGGGGTTCATCGCGGGACGCGGGTGCGCGGCAACATGGACCACAGAGTTATCAACAGCTAGAAAAACTGAAATAATAGTAGTTGGTACATACTGTTCGGTGGTGAACTGAGTATATAATTTTATGCCTTATAAATATGATGAAGCTGTTTTCACCAGATCTTAATGTTACAAATTCCCATTACCTTGAATTGATTCTAAAGGAACGTAATTTGTATCCATGTCCACTCTTTGAAGGACGACTTCGTTTTGCTCATTCGCTTTTTAGCACAGGTAGCAACTGATGGGTTGGTGGTTGAAACTATGAAACACATTCTTTTCCACCATTTGCCACAAAGTGTTTGAAAATGACGTATTGACGTAGTTTGTGTTACTGTCAGATATGAACTCTGTCTCACAATATTCAAAAAGATAAGAAGATTTTGATTAACTGTTGACACCTGCATAGAGACTATATTGACAAATTTACCAGAAACTATTTTTTGTATAACAAGAAATAACGAAAGTAAATATATGTGTATGAGCAATATGAAATATAATACAAAAAAAAACAATATGTGCTTCTGGCTCTCAAGGTCCGCTAACAATTACATAAATATAAAATAAATTAAAAGTCAAGAACTTTTTGAAAAACAAGTTTTTACTTAAATGCGTTAAAAATAATAAATAAAAATTTTCCTTTTAAACTTTCACTATCAACTTAAAGCATCATTACACAATTTATATGATAGAAAAGCTTGTTGCAAGACGTAAGTACTCGTTTGACAATTTAAAAATTTAAATCAATCAGATCAAGTTATTTAATTTACTTGTTTATCTACACAGGTAAATCTCGGGACAAGTTTTTATATAATATATTATAAATTGTTCAATGACATGTGCGTTTCATTCTTTTTAGCGTATTCAAATAAAAACTTCTTTTTAAAAAAGTTTTTTTACTTTAAATTTATTTTTTACTTTTTAGTTATCGTTGGACAGGTCTGAAAAAACCCCAGTACACCAAAATTTCAGATGCATTGGAGCAACGGTGTTTATGATAACCATCTTTTTTAACTCTCATTCGTATTCTCAGCCAGTCCTTTCATTTGATAACCATATTGTAGAAAAGCATGAAAGCTTAGTCCGCCAATTAGTTACAAGAATCCACCGATCAGACATAGTTCTATACATACATACATACAGTACAAGTTAAATAAAAGATTGTAATAATTATATAATTGCGAGCCCGAAAAAAATAAACAAATCAAGTTCCTATTTAGTTTTTGAAATCTCATCTAATATAATTTTGCTATATATAAATATATTGAGTGACTGTTGAGGAAGGTTTTGTGAGCAAATATTGTCAGTAATACGTATTCAGTGTCTGTCATTTAGTTCCAAAAATACACGAATATTTTTTAAACCCTTAAATATTTTTTGTAATGTACGAATTTCTCTGTTTTATGTGTTTATTTCGGATTATATACTGTATTGAATTTAAGTTACTTTAGTGGTTTGTGACAGTTTCGTAGGCAATAAATAACTATGAATGAAAGACTGATGAAGCTTTGTTGATTACCGGCCACCAGGTGCACTGGTCTGAATACGCAGAGATTGTATAAAAAATATTGCAGATTTTCACACATTTGACTTTGCGAATTCAAAATGAGGTGTATCTCTAGACATTGATGCCTCGTTGGTGTCGACCGATTTCCATATAGCCTCTTCCCAGAGTGCAGTATTACATCGTTTTACGGAGAACACACTTCAGAGAACGGCCACCGTAAGACGGAAGTGTATCGGGAACGACAGGAAGGATGGGAAAACTGGAGTTACTGGAAATCGTGACAAGCCAGGTGTAAGTGTTGTATATTCGGTTTTATGGGAGCTTCTCGTGCATAGCGCCGATAGTGCTTCTCCAGAGCCTGATAGATACGTGAATATTCGCTTTGGTCAATTTGCAACTACATATAACGGGATACGAAATGGTCGATGGTTACTCGCTAGCGAAGGCTAAAAAGCTTTAACAGCGTATCTTACTTATTGCGTACACTTTCGGGCATGGTTTATATTCTATTTGATTCAGATAAGTCAGATTATATGAAGTGTTCCTCAAAATAAGAGGTTTTAAATAGAAGCTGCTTCAATTGGCAGGCATGATGAAGTGGATTTGATCATTATTGTCGTATGATAAAACGGTAAATCAGAATGTACCTTAACCTTACGTAAAACAAACTGTATGGAACAAGATTAACTTATTTTAAACGTTATTTACATGTTAATTATCGATAACTTACGTTTGTAACGTCTTTAAGATATAAATACTTTAACTAAAAGATAAATTTTTTTTAATTTTCTGGATGTTCAATACACAAAAATGTTTGGGAAAAAGAACTAATATATCAAATAATATTTATAATTATAGCATAGACAAATGGTAGTGCCGGAATCATACATATTTAGCCCGTAACCAAATGTTTGTGCCAGGGTACGAAAATAAATATTGTGACAAGTTGTATCATATCTGATGATATGCTATAATATTTTCATAGAAAACGCAGATTACTTGCATGCAAATTCAATGACTACATGATTTTTAACAAATAAAAAAAACAGCAGGGTGTAATAAATTAACGAAAAAAACTATTCTGAAACTCTGTAAAGATAAACTTATAGATACCGATAATTTAGAACCACACACACACACACAGACGCGCAAAAACAAAAATATAACAAATCCTCTTTAAGATAAAAAAATTGTGTTTGACACACAGTTTTACAAATAAAACTCCTTTTCTTCCAGTGAGGCGATTTATTTTTGAATAATCGTAGGATATAAATCGAAACGCGTCACTGATAGACAGTTTTATTTGTGGAAGTTTGTGTTAAATTTTATCTTAATAACGGAATAGTTTCGCCCAGTAAGAGCATCTACATTCTACAACACCAGTCTGGGTGATGTAAGATGCAACTATGTAATCTCCAAAATAACTGAATAAAACATTTGGTTTGATTTGGTGTATACAAATTCAATCAGACTAGTTCACAGTCTACTCTAAGTAAAAAGAATTGTATTCCATTTTCCACTCATTTTCACTGAGTGTTGCTTAATCATCAATATTATTATATTTCCATGCTCTGTGATTCTACATCTGAAAGATATAGATAATTCCGTAATATAAAATTTACCACAAAGAATCAGTTTCCGAAATAACAAAACTACCAAATTTCAACAATTCGGTGAATCTCTCGACCACAGACTAGCAAAAAATTGTACAACAATACGCAAATTTCATTTTAAAAACTACGAGGAGACTTTGTAGAAGTTATGTTCTAATAGACTGATTTTCAAGCGTAAGCTCAACTTTTCTTACCACTGTACATTGTAATTTCTATGGTCTTCTGGAAAAGTTGGAAAACAGAACTTGCATACACATAAGTGACAAGCCCTCAGTTTGGAACATTCTAACAACTTTTTTATTGCCTCGAATCAATTTTGTTTCCGTTTAAGTGAATCAATCTTGTCATATTTTTGCTATATTGAGAACCACAAAGGATTAATCACAAGAAGGCATTGGCGAATGCTTAATGAAGGTGTCCAAGAGGCAGGACAAGAAGGATACGCGTTACATAATTTTTTCTCAGTAGTTTATCAGACGCATTTGCATTTATAAATATTCCGGCACAGATCGTATCAGCTGGCGGCTGTTTGATTAGCAGATTGTTTTTCTCTTACGCGTTTCGCCTTTTATCTCGTTAATTTATCGCTGCAAGAACGGCAGTTCTGCGAGGTGTTGGATTAACGCTGCTCTCGAGGACACTGAAAGCAGTGTACACAGAGAATAGGGAAACCAAACCTGGATTCATCAATTTTTTTGAAGAACTCATCTTTCGTTTTCGCACTAATAAGGAGAGCAATTATAACACTTTTCTGACAAAAGTTTCATTGTAAGAATATTGAATATATTTAATTGTCTTAACGACTGAAACTTTTGTTTTTTAAATTCTATATCAATTTTCAATAATATCTATATTTATTTACCCCTAAAATAGAACGAGAACAAAATGAAGGGTACCTAAATATAGTAATATCCACAGAAAGACAAAGCCTGTACAATGAATCAATTGACACCTGTTATATTGATGCAACGATTTTTTTGGATAATTTATTATGCAGATAAAATAATTGTGTACTTGATACACAGTTTCACGAATAAGTTAACATGATAATTTACAATCTACATATATTTATTTTTTTCGTAAATAATGGAGGAAGCGTTTTACAAGGTAATAGATTAAGTCTCAATTTTATTGTTTCGCAAATTTGTTCCTATTTATAAAAATAACCTGCATGTGGGATGGATTGAAACATAAAAACTTGATATGATGCAAACCTTATTTATTGAATAGGATTGCTTTGGAACCATGGAAGCTTCTGGAGATACGTAAAGATTCATAAAAATCATATCGAGATCTGCTAAATCTGATCACTTAGAATATTGTAAAGATAGATAAATAATCTCATTAGAAGTCAAATTGGAAGCCTATTTGAAAAGTTTGGTTACTTCAGAATAAAATTTACCCATACTTGAAGGGAAACCATTTATAATAGATTTATAGAAAATCAGTAAAGTTGGAAACTCTTAGATATCAATTTTCATACTCATATGATTACACAACCTACCCATTTTTCATTTCTACAATCAAGTTCATCATATATTTTTGTATGTACTCTTCCATGCGAATCAATGTCCTGTCATATTATTATGTACATCAAATTTTTAAATAATGTAGTGTAATTGTAGACTGAATATGCATGTATATTTAGTTCCACTGACATTATCTTCTTCCATATGCCTACATGTATATCACGAGTATAAAGCATTTTCACATGAGTTTGCCTTCACTTTGATATTTTCATCAATTGTCACTGAGAAACCAAATAATGAATATATGTTACTTGATCAAATTGAATCGAAAAAATATCAATAACATGCAAAAAAATCGTCATATTTTTGGTTATAAAAACTGTACTGAAAACGACTCATGAATTCATCAAGAACTGTGATGGTGAATTGAAATATAGCATAAAAAATTTTTTTTTATCCGTCAAACTTATTAACAAAGGATGCACAAAAGCTTTTACTAGAAAGGGTATACGTTATACCAACAAGCATGAATTTCACGCACGGTGATCTTGTGATATTTATACAGTACACGTCATACAAATTGATACGATATTATAATCACAGTCTCGTGCCCTTAATTGAAACGAATTCCAGCGTTCGAGTGTATTTACGACAAAGAAAAGACCGCCTTAATTTCCACAGAGCCGGAGCCGCAAAAAAGTGAAAAACAAACGAACGGGCGATGTTTATATTACCAAGGCCGCCGTAACGTATACAATCAAACCCTAATAAGTCCGGTAATTGTATGTATAATTTAACAGGAGGTGGCGCGATAAACCGCATCGAATATAATAAATTCAAATATATTCTCAGAGCCGGCGAGAGTTTCCCGCCTCCTTCGATTATGTACTCCTTGCCTGTGCACCTGAGTACTGGTACCTCGTAATATAGCAATTCTCTAATTGATGATTACGAAAAAATAGTAGTTTTTGTCAGAGTTCCCACACAATGGTATAGGTTTGCGGAATGAAAATTCAGACTTAATCTTTTGGAATGGAATACAAAAATACTGGAAGTATTAAAATATTGAATCTTATATCATCAAAAATTCCCAAAATGTCCGAGGTTTGCAAAATTTCTATAATTTCAAAAATGTATCTCAGGTGAACCAACCAATTTAAAATCAGATTAAATTATCAATAAGCATCTACCACTTCACGTGAAATATACAGTCAATTAGCTATATAATAATTTCGTGATCATTTATGATCTTCGGGATGATCTTCATCCAGCTAAAATGCAGTAATCTGTAGTAGTAGTTGCAATAACAGGCGCGTAATGAATGAGCCCTCTTTAGAAAAGTTTTCTGCGTTTTTTAATGCCGTACAACTTACAAAAAATATAATGATTTAAATCGTCTAATCTCATTTTGGTCACTAGAAGGATGTATCATATAAGTTCACAAGAATTGAAAATACATAAATTCTGTATTTTGTTTTGCGTGCGTATAACAACCTGTGTCTAACAAATAGGGATCCACCATCCCATCTTCGCCAACTTTTAACCCTTTCCAAAGAAATATTAAAAACGAATACGGGTCTTGTAAACCATTATTTTATTTCACCGCTATCCGAATGGTACTTCCATAGTTTTACAGGGCAGACGACATACAGGCACAAGAACGACAGACAAGCGACACACAGGCATAGATGGTCCTAACATTGACAAAAATAGAAGCTTCATTAAAAACTATCTTTCACAAAGCGTCATGTCATGTTCAAGAAAAATGACTTCAAAGCAGAAACAAATAACGCATCTTCAAAGCAATGCAAATTAACCATTTATGCCACCCTTGAGGTAACTGAATATAATTCCATCACCCCTATGGAAGCAACATATCCGGCGTGCATTGCCTGCACGTCTTCGCCGCAAATTGACTACTAAATTAACCAGTCCTACTTCCATACGTCCATACGCATGTATATCAGTCGTGGCCGGCGGTGCAGTACCTTTTCGCCGCCCTACCTACACGACTTTTATCTCGGGAATTTATTGTCGGTTATTTACAGGTTGAGCCGTATTGGCGCTGCTGTTCGATATCCTGTGCGGCACTAACGTTTAGCTCAGGAATAGTAGGATTCTTGTCAACAGGGACCTCTGTTTATCACATCAATGTTATTCACATATAGAGTTTTCATTAACTATCAATTTTGATAGTCTGGCGATGCTTTGAAAAATGATGCAAAACGCTTCATAAAACACAAAAGTAAGAATACCAAAGTGTCAAATTCAGCATATGATAATCTTGGCACAAAACAGAGAATATCTAGCCTATAAGAATACTATAATGTAGACTGAAGCATTTTATAATCTTGCCGCAAACAGTTCAACTTCATTATGAAAATTTGTTCTTCTTGGAGGAAGAATATTGGTATAAACATTCGGTAATTTTGATAAGCTGTTACCAAAGACACCGTTGGTTCCTTAACGTTAAAAAAACAAAAAATACCTTACTGTTCTCTGCGTCATATAGTCTTGTTCCTAATTCAAGCTTGAAAGGTAGTGTACAGATAAACAGAATATACAAAATATGTACCTGTGCTCAAGCCAGAAGATATACCTCGACCATTAGTAATGGAGCCTATACACAACTAACATATCACATCAATAACAGTACACTTGTCTAAAGTCCTCACAACAGTCACAAATTCAACTTTTTAACAGCTTATTCATCCTGAGAGGGGCTTGATGCAAATAAAAACCAATGTTAAATAATAGGCGCGGAAACAGACAGACACGTACCTCTGAAATGCTGTTGACCAAGATGGCGATACTAAATAAATGAATTACTTAGAGCGAATCCCAAGATGTTGGTATTCTTGATCGAAGTTAATGGGGCTCCATACTAAAAAAATATGGAATACGTGTTGTATTTTTCTTTGAGATATATTTCTTGTAGTAGTATTGAAATCGAAAATACACCTTTCTTGGTTCAAATAAACCATAATTTTTTCATCAAGTAAATTGTCTTACAGTGAGATCAGATGCTCTTATCGTTAGTGTATCGCAACAAGAATATCGTAATTCTTGAATTGAGATTTTGTTTGTATGTATAGTGAATAGTAAACACTCAATTGCCGACCGCGGGGTCTAGTTACCCTAGCATTTCATCTTACTGTCTGAATTTCTGTCTATCACTAAGTTTGCCACCAACGGTCCAGCAGATCTTAATAATAAAATAATATTCAGGTTGCTCTTGGTTTTATTTCGTCATGAATATTTATAATCTAGTATATTTGAAGTTTTAAAAAGTAAATACACATGATGATATAATTGTGGGGGGGGGGTTCAATGCCTTGAAACCTCACCTGGTGCAAAATAGTATAAACGGGCGCTCGCTTGATCTCTAGGATATATTATCATAGTGTCTAGTTCTCTTCCCGACCCGTGGAACGAAAATCCAGACCTTGGGAGATATTTGAAATTCGGACCCACCTTGAAAAGCCTGAAGGGCAAAAAAAGAAACCCTATTAAAGCCCTGAAAATAACTGGTACATAAAATAGAACCACTGTAAGGTGACAATTTTCATTATTTTCTGGCCTCCTTTTGAGTAAGAGCATCTACAATCTACATTAATACTATTATCATTGCATTTAGCTAATATGTTGTCACCTGCGGTCTAGCATTAGCCTAAGCGTCTCGGACTACCAAAGCCGTTGCGATTTCCTTATGGAAAAATGAATGCCACGTTGCCGATATCAGCGCGGCCAGCGTCGAAGCCGGCCGGCACTCGCGTAAATAACGGGACGATAAGTCGGAATGGGAGGGTGGGCGCCAGATAAACGGTGAAAGTTTGCATCCACATCAGCTTAGTTGCTGGTCGTTGTATGTTGCATGTTTATATCATTGTACACAGAATTATTTATAACTTCTTTTTGTTTTTCGAAATCGTATCACCAATAAAGTTGAAGATGAAGGTGACGCTGGAGGCACTGTTTTTATTCTGACTGTCCAAAAGTTAGGGATATTTACCATTAGCCGCCATAGGTTTGTAGGAGAAAGCTCGTATAGTTTTGATTTCGTTATATCATATTATACTACCCAGGCAAACGGTATCAATACAGCATTAACACAATTAATTATTGGAAAACTATAAATTATCTACACCCTTACCTTTGCTTATCTCTGAGGTGTCTAGGGGTACTGCTTCGTGGGAGTCACCTGGAAAAGGAAGCAAAATTATTAGCTTAAGTAATCAACATTGAGATGAAGATGCAAAGATAATCATAATTAAGTTGTTTATACTACTAATGTATAAATACTTATACATAAATAATCCCATATTATACGTTATAATGTGCAATAATAATAGAGAAATTGATACCAAAATATGCTTATTCGATACTATTTTTTTAAGTTTGTGAATTATAATAGTTTTATAAGCTTGCGATTCAATTTTTGACTTTTGAAACTATCGGAAAACTTGTTGACTGTTAGAATTTTTTTATGACTAACTGATATAATATCAATGATATATAGTATAATATCCAATAGTACTGGACAAATCGATATGGTTATCTATAATTCTACACTTCGAAGAAGGATTTCAGAAATTTTCACCTCATATTGTTCCAATTTTTATTCTTGGAAATATAATGACTAGAAATGGAATCTACGTTAAACAAAAAGTCATTTAACTCTGTTCAACGCGATCCAATCTTCCATCAATAGTCACATATCAACTTGTAATTTTTTTCGTAATAAAAACTTTGTCTTGTATTTTTTCCACATGAAAGTATTAATAGGTTGGTTATATATGAACTTTTTCGAGATATTCACTGGGAATCATTTATTGTTATGTATGATGATTAGTGCTTCAGACCTCTGTCGAATCACATATTTATACACATAGAATTTATACCTGAGGAGTTAACATCTGACTAAGCACAAGTTTGAGAAACGAAACAGAATAAAATGGGGCCAAGCTTCTATACTACACAAAGAAGATAAGTATTTCAGGAATAAGGTCAAAATATCTGCATTCATAAAGTTGCCTACATCATGATGCTCTTTCCAATTTCTCAGCTGACGTGACCCTTTCTAATTGGGTATGGAGTGTATCAAGTAAAAAACTTAATTAATATTCGCCAAAGCTACAGATGGTCTATAAGTTATTCCTCCAGGTTCTCTTATGGCCTATTCTCGGAACCCGAATGAAGGCAACTCTGTGCTGTTCCCCCGGGATCCCTCCCTGTGTGTTGGATTTTTCTCATTTTGCAAATACCAAAAATTAAAATACAACAGTCCACATTTGAGCATCCCATGATAGTCCAGACTATTAGTTCTAATCTTAAAATAAAACTTTTATCCTAGATAGATTTGGAAAATTAATGTTAAGGTCACTATAATTTCAGAATCCAATTTACTCTATGTTATACTTTGTATATGCTGTCAAATCTGCCGTACGCTATTAGATCGCTGTCAGCAGCCGTAGGTAGATTTAATTAACTGCCAGTATCACGAAGTTGAGTTATAGAGAAGACCACAGGTTACGTTTTAGAAATTACATTAGTCAAATACATACAAGGGTCACGCTGAAAGTTTTTAGATACAGAAAAACTACAAGGTTATTTTGAAAAACTTTATTCTGTTTTTTCAACATATTCTACCCCTATCTCAATACATTTACGCATTCGGTAAAACCACTTGTCAGATTCTTGTGACCAACGTTCTTTTGAAAGGTTGCTAATTTCCTCCTCAAATGCAGCGATTACCCCTTCATCGGTGGACAAATGGCGACCTCGTAACTTTTCTTTGATCTTAGGGAATAAGAAGAAGTCCGGATAATAAGGTGGGTGAGGCAACAGTTTGAAACCCTGTTCAGCAAAAAAAATCGAGTGTTCTAGTGGCGCTGTGGGCGGGTGCGTTGTCATGGTGCCATTGAATACACCGCAGACCAGTCTTTGGACGGCTCTTGCATAGTTTGATTATATACTCATATATTCAGAAGTAACTGTCCTTTGATTTTCCAAGGCTACCGTTGTGATGTATGCACTTCCAGAAAAAAAAGAGGCGACCATTTTCTTTCCAACACTGTTGGAACAACGAATTTTTGTTGGAGGCTGCTCACTTTCAAAGCACCAAACTAATGACTTCTGTTTAGTTTCGGGATCATAATCATATAACCATGTTTCGTCTCGGTTACGATATTAAAAGTGTTTTTACTGTGCCGATCATCAAACTTTTCAAGCATAAACTTAGCCCAATCAACTTTTGTTGCGTTTTGCTCACTGGTCAACAAATGTGGCACCCAACTGGAAAATCGCTTCCTTAGGCGAAGGTGATCATAAATGATTAGGACCACTGCCGATCCAATCCCCAGAAAAGCCTCAATCTCGATGTAGGTTATATGTCGATCTTATTTTACCATATTTTGCACAGCTTCTACAGTTGCCGGAGTAACAGCAGTGGGCGAGATTCATCATCGAGTGAGACCCGGGCCCTTTTAAACTCAGCAAACCAATTAAAAACTATAGCCCTAGAATGGGCAGAGTCCCCAAAGCAACTCACTAAGCTTTCGTGACATTCCGCTTGATTTAGTCCCTTTTTATAGTCATACAAAATCATGGCTCGAAAATCGCGACTACCCGGTTCCATTTTCACTTTTAAATTCGGCCAACACTTAGATGCATTCGAGACCGTGGCAAGGGAACTACTGAATGATTCAAACGCTGCCTTTGGGTGTAAGCACTTACAACTTTAGATAAAATAGCTGCGTGCTCAAACTTGTTTAAAATTGTATAGATTAGGAATATCTAAAAATTTTCAGCTTGACCCTCGTATTCTAATGAGACTTAATAGTGCGCTGCAAGCTAAGAATATATTTTATTGTTAGATAATACTAATGGTATCTACAAGCAGTCCGTCTACTGTAAAATAGATGTTAGATTACCGTGATATAAATAATAATGAATTCAGAAAGACAGCGTCACGGTTGCAATTTTTCCACGTGACGCTGCCCATTAATCCCTGTCCTGATAATGCACCTTTTAGCGTAATCCCAGCATTAAAAATCCCGCAGCCGGCGGCCATTTTCAAAAGTTGAAATAATAGTAGAGAGAGAGTCGCTATTATAAACAACAAGTCCCAAGTAGATAAGACGCCGCTTCAGATACCATCGCCGGTTTTTAAAAACTCCCGGCCAACTTTTAAAGTTGGAATCATTAAGATAACGCGACGGATTAATGGAAAACTGTAGCGGAAAATTTTATGTAAAAATTACACTACTTTATATCATTGTGATAAGTGTAAAATATCTTTCGCTTCCAGGTAGATGCCGGTAAAGAAGGCAAAAAATGGCTGAAATAATTAGCTTTCTTGGGGAATAAGGGTTTTTATAGCTGCTAAAATGGTGTCGTCGTCTGTATTCTGCATCATTAGGCGAATAGTTATATGAAAAGGGCTACAACTAATTATATAATGGAATACAAAACTTATTCATGATAAAACAAATAATTAACGAGTTATCAATAGCCTCATAATATATTAAATGATTGATTGGAGAATGAAATGAAAAATAAAAAAATATCTTAGTTCTCTGAGCTCTGACCATTTCACTTTCTAGTTTTTCAATGATGCCGGTCACTTAGAAAATCAAATGAAAGACCGCTTTGCAGATATTTGCATATTAGTCACTATATCACCTTCACTGAAAGAAGCATATATTTCAAAATATACAATTAAATACAAATAAATATACATACTGAATGAGACTACCAACATGGTCCTCGTAAGAATGAGCTCGTAATAATTTAAAGATATTGGATTAAGCTTCTGATTTATTTAATATAAAAAAGAAACACAACGACGCGATATTCAAATAACACCTGTTGTCATGTTTTGGAAAAAGTTTCTCACTTCCACAGCTTTTTGTATTCTAAACCATTATGTTTAGCTCATTCATTGTGTTCATCTGTTATAGTGAATATTGTGTCTGTTTGACTGTAAAAAACATTATCCTGTACGAACCAACTTTTGGATCTAAGCAATTGCTTCTACTTCCCGTGAACTCCGAATATGATACTATATGTGCATTTAATCTTTAAGTGAGAATTATATCTTGAATCATATCTTGTAAGTGTAAGAAAAGCAGCACATAACATGCAGTGTAACCACTGATTAAAGTTCCACCTTACGACATGTCACTGCAACTCAGTAATGAATCTCTTGTGTAGAACAAGGTATTCCGAACACGGACTATTTCAGTCGTTCTTACTGTAACAAGAACTCGTTATTCATTTTCACCTCCCGAATGAGAGAGTTGGAAGACGAGTGTCAGGAAATGAATTTTTGCCGTCGGCGAATACCTGTTTCGCCAGTTATTTTGCACCTTCTCCGCCTGACTAGGTGGCAGCTTATCACGGTGACATGATCATGTTCTGTTTCACGGCATCGGCAGGTTTTTTGCTACCGTGCCGTGCAAAGAATACCAAACGTAAAAGAGGAAACATGTATCCCTACCGATGGGAAAACTTATTAATAATACTTTATACGGTGATAGCTGTGCTTCTAGATAGTAGATATCTTTGTTGAGTGTTATTTGAGTTCACACGTGATTCATAAGATGCTGTTATTTTTTTTGGTATTGAGCTGCTAGAATGCATGATCTGCTATCGACAAAGTTCGTGAATTTAACACTTTTTAGGAGTCGTTATTAGTTTTTTATTAAAAAAAACACTTTCGAATATTACTGATCATCAATTTTTTTCCCAAGAGTAATGAGGCTACCCGAATCGTTCAATTGCACTCCAAACTGATCAACCCGAAAATTTGTGAAATATAAATAATTTTTAAACTTTTGGTTTCACACACACACACTATAACCCTACTTCCCCCAACTTTCCTAAGAAAACTGGGTGAAGAGTGTCAACTAGCTATCAGCAGCTCAGAGAAAGAAATGAGACTTCAGGGTCACTAGGCGTGATGAGGCGGAATGACTGGGGAAGAAAATATACAGAACATAAATGTAAAGAATTTATTTTAAAAAAATAGAACAAGATGTCTCTGACCATATAACGGCATCACAAAATATAACTTATCTTGAGGCTGGGGACATGTTGAGTTCCTCAGATTTCCATGGCGTCAATGGTCATCCCCTGCAGGTGCAAAGCAGGTTAGCGCCGATTAAATCTTCATTAAGGTCCGGTTAAAGAAAAAAGCTGAAGGACAAGGACTCCTCTAAGGATCCTCCAGAAGGGTCCTCCAGAAGAAAAAGGGGTCATCCAGAAGGGAAACGTCCTTTAAAAGAAAAAGGGGTCCTCCCAAAAGGAAAGGGTCCTCAAAAAGTGAAGGTCCTCCCGAAAAGGGGTGTTCTTTGAAGGAATCAGCATATCCCGCACACTAAAAAAAATGCTTTTTATTTGCATTTTGTATTAAGTTATTGCAATGAAGAGAAGAGACGACATTGCGTCACGGATTAATTAGTATGAATGAACGTCTCGGCGGTCAGAATTCGAGTCGGATGATTTTCAGGTGCTGCGTATCCAAATCACACAATGCACGAAATAAGAGCGGAAGCGCAAAGCCACACATGGGATTTAACATCGGAATCACAAAACAAGTTAGGGAAGGAGGGCAAAATAACAGATTGATCGACTTCCTGTTAATAATAGTAATAGAGATGGGGAATGATTAGAAAATCATCACTAAGGATAGATACAGGAGATTTACATATAAATTCAGGATTCTACATAAAATGAAATTTGTAAACGGCTGAACCGTTACAACATACACCAAATAGCCTGTAGTCAGTAAGCTTTAATTTCAAGATAATGCTAAAAACAAAAAAATGGCGTGAAGTATCTTGATGCCGTACTTCCTACTTCGCTTAAAAAACAGTATTTGGATCAGATTTTGAACTCAATGTCAAATCAAATTTCCTTATTTGTAGCTTTTCACAAGTACTGATGCTTAAAACACAGTATTTGGATCAGATTTTGAACTCAATGTCAAATCAAATTTCCTTATTTGTAGCTTTTCACAAGTACTGATGCTTAAAACAGGGTGCAAAATTAATAGATGATAACCCTTACCAAATCGAAAGCATTGAGATTCTTCCCTCTTTCCAAACTCACCACTTCATATTCTACCCCTTCAAAAAATTCTTGGAAAATGATCGGAGGATTCAGAAACGTTCTAAAACCAAGCTTTTACACTGTAAATTATTTTGTTTCCAGTCTTTTAATTGTGCCGCCACTGCACCGAATCCTACGAAACTTTTTGTTCTTGCCTTGCACATACCACTAAGTTTGATATGGACGAAAGATCGCCAGGATAAAATATGTGAAGACAGTATAACGCGTTTTATTAATACTAAAATTTCAAGATCAAGATCATTTCATTTGCGCGAACGGAGTCCGTTTGGACTACACATTTTTTGTATTTGTCTCAATCGACTGTGTATTTCTAAAAAATTCTTATTCATCTGATCAGTCTTCCTTGAAATTATAATTAGTTACAAAGTACTTTCTCATGGAAGATTGCGTTCCATTAGGGTACCACTTTACAGACCAACTCGAAAACTGAAGTTCCTAGACCAGATATCTGCAATATAAGCAGTCGTTCACACAGACCTTCGCTTCCTTAACTGTCTCGTGCAAGCACGAAAAAGGAGCAGCTCTAGCAAATGAAGCAGAACATATACAGGTACATAGGTAGAGCATGAAACGAGTTCCTCGCAAGCCGATACGTCGCGACCGCGCGGATTTTTCGAAATCCCGCTGGCCAATCTGCGTGTAGGATCTCCGCCGCGGACAGCCCGCCTTTCTGCAGGATTTCTCTCGAGGAAAAAACACGCCAAGGATCTTACCAATCAACGAACGCACAGATATCGACACAGCCACGGAAACAGAGAGAAACAGAGAGAGGAGAGCATAACAATGCGGTTACGGTTAATTTAACTCAAAAACAGGATTTCTTGGTGCTCTGCAATCTGCTTGGATACATAGGTTTCTAGACCAACACACTCATTTTTTCAACAAAGCAATTGCCAAAAGTTTGATTTCGGACTTCCATTGTCTATAAAATTTTGAGTATCACGACGTTTCGATTGATGTGCTATCTTCAATCGTCTTCAGGTGAACTGCCTTTGCAATTGCCTTTCCAGATCAAATTTCAAAGCTTTTTTCTTTATTACGAGATCAGCGGTAGCAGCAAAAAAATATCACCCCGTATGCAAATCATCCAGAAGATGTGTGCAGTTGTCAACAGAAATCTCTAGTTTGTTCGAGATTGGTTCTGGAATTTTTTTGTATATATTCAAGCTTCGAGCAGTGACAGCAGGCAGTCAGTGGTCAGACGTCAAATAGTTAAGAACTAGAAATAGTGGATATAAATTAGTGTATAAGTTGTTGTTACCAGTTCAAACTGTTGGGACCATTGGAGATAAATGTTAGCATCACAGCTTCCCCTGGTTTAGGTAAATAACTACTCTCAGAAAGCCGGGATAAACTCATTAGTCTAGGACGGAACATGCATGTCTATAACAGGTAACTACATATATAGTAGAAATAAAAACTATGTAGTTTAATATAACATGATTACACGATTGAATTTATGTAAGTAATAAGGAAATAACGCGATTTTTCCGAGACTCCCAACAACTACCTGACAATGATTCAAACAATAGCAATTAATGAATCACACGTATTCCTGTTTCTACTTACCGCAAATAACGTGCTATCGAATCACACTAATTCAAGTGGATAGTCTAAAGAGTAACTCGTTACATGACAACATCAATTTATGTAATTGCAAGTATAGGTAGATTAACAATAATATATATTTTAGCATCCCGAAAATAAAAATCAATCATCTAGTTGATTTTTCGTATAATTCAGCGTAAAAATTTCGGTGACGTCAGTCTCCTCACTAATAGTCCAGGATTCGATTATTATTACATTTGTCACGGAAATAGATGAAAAGAAGCAATTACTGCTGCTTTTCGGAATGTTTGCATCATATAATTCAGTGGCGACTGCTCTATGATCGATAAAATAAATGTAATCTCGTTATGCATTAATTTCCAGTTACCCAAACAATTACATCAGTAGTAATATAATTTTTTACTACCTGTGAACCGAAATTCAAATTTAATTGGTTCAAAAAGAAGTCGATTCAGCAAATCCCTAAATGCAAGAGTTTATTGTTTGTCCTTTTCACGAAACTTTTCCACACTGTACAGGAAAGACCGTAGTCATTTTACAACTCTACAACTTCCGCTTCATAGACAGAGAATCTGGAAAAAAGCTGACTTCTACAGTTAAGAGCCGCATACCTTGGCGGCCAAGGCAGCCGAAATAGTAGTGAGGTAAAAATTCGTCGATCACATGGTTTTAACCTGGTGATCAGTATAAGATGAATCGGGAAGAAATTAAGTCAGATTAGTATGACTGTTGTTTGAAACTTGTAGACAAGGTGGATTTATCAAAAGTTTGATTTCGGACTTCCATTGTCTATAAAATTTTGAGTATCACGACGTTTCGATTGATGTGCTATCTTCAATCGTATTCAGGTGAACGGGCCAACACGTTCCTTTCATGCCTATTTATACCCCGTCCGGTGACGTGTTGTTGTGCGCGGTCTGTTCTGATTGGTTCCCGATGCGCGGTATTCCGGTCTGCTCCCAAGCTATTTTATGGTGCTCCGTCCATGCGTGGTCAGCTATTCCAGATTTTCCTGTCTCTGCTCGCTGGGTGTTGAGACGATGTTCTTTGATTCTTACTTCCAGTGGCCTTTTTGTTTCTCCAACATAGATTTTAATAATTTTTTCAATGATAACTTTAATAATAATTTTAATAGCTTGGGACGACGCTAAGGTTATTGCCAAGGAACCGCATTGGTATCGAAGGAAATTCAAGGAGGCGGCATTCATCATCAACAACAGCAAAGTGTACAGCAAACCCAGCGTAGACATTAAACCAATCTGGCAGCCACTCATAAAGAAGATCAATAGACTACGACTGGACCAGACAACAAACAATGACCGACAAACAGCCACGTCACCGGACCGGAATACCGCGCATCGGGAACCAATCAGAACAGACCGCGCACAACGACACGTCACCGGACGAGGTATAAATAGGCATGAAAGGAATGTGTTCGCCAGTTCACGTGAAGACGATTGAATATAGCACATCAATCGAAACGTCGTGATACTCAAAATTTTATAGACAATGGAAGTCCGAAATCAAACTTTTGATAGATTAGTATGAGTTTTCTCAAACAAAATATATCAAGTTTACGATCCAGCTATCTAGCTTGCCGAAAATAACAATTCGTCGCGCCGCTGCGTTTACAGAGATAAGCGATTTGTAATAGAGTAGATGATGGTGATTGGATCTCAGCAGTCGTCTCTCTGTCCCGTACCACTCTAAATTGAATTTCGGGTAAAAGTGCCGCCCGACCGCAGCTATCATGCTGCGCCTTAACGCCTCTGCAACGCAACCGCTTACCCCCCGTTTCGAACCTGCTCTATCATCATCCTCAGGCGTGCGTTGCAATGACACCTTAAATTGATTTTCTATGCCGCAATGGATTAATTTCTTTGTGATCAGATACTGTGGGAGGAAATATATTTATTGAAGTTATTTTTGTAAGTTATCTGTAGTTTTTTTAATCCATCGTATTTATCCCAGCCGATTTATCGAACTATACAGGGTGAGATCAAAAATAAGAATATCAAATTTGCATACTGAGATCTTTTTTATGGTAATATTTTTTATGTAAGATTTTTCGGATAACCAAAACTTTTTCCACCAAATACATCAGTATACAAAATGGAGTTTTGTATTCACCTTTTACTGTTGCTGATTCTTGGTGTTGTTATGCGCGACAGTTTGGTCGGACATTTAACATGGTATAATCTATAGAACAGGTATAGAAAAGTTAAACTTTCTCGTCCACTAGAGACTAGACGTATCGTATTCCAGATACTGGACTAATCTAAAATTTGTGGAATAGTAGTAGCTGCTCAAAAGTGACAAAAATTCAACAATTGCGAATTAATCTCGTAAACATCAACTCACCTAAGTGTCGCCCTCTATGGGGACGCTCAATGACATCTTACCAAGTCAACGGTCCTAACACTTGGACTGCCTTAGAGCGGCAACAGATGTCCCTTACGACATCTATCAACAAGGGTGGACTGATATACAGCAAAATCCCTTGTTCTTCGTAAACATTTTTACAAAGTACCGTTATCTCGGCTCATTCATATTAGAAACTGACAACTGAACTAAGTGCATGCTCTCCACAATCCATCAGACCTGCTATAGACATGCATGTTTCATCCTTAGCCTAGAGTCGTCAGTATAGCAGGTCTGATGGATTGTGGATAGTGATAGTGGTAGTTCAGTTGTCAGTTTCTGATATTAATGAGCCGAGATAACGTTACATCGTAAAAGTGTTTACGAAGAACAAGGGATGTCGCTGTAAAAGTCCACACTTGTTGACAGATGTCGTAAGGGACATCTGTTGCCGATTCAAGGCAGTCCAAGTGTTAGGATTGTTGGATTCGTAAGATGTCATTGGGCGTCCCCATAGAGGGCGCCACTTAGGTGAGTTGATGTTGCTATCACACCCCTGACTGGGTTACGTATTTACCACCCGATTGCTCTCTACACTTAGACCGCCAGACTATACTGACTAGTCTAGGCTAAAGACAGAACATGCATGTCTATAGCAGTCTGATGGATTGTGGAGAGCATACACTTGAATATCATTAACTAATACTCAAGAACCACGTCACTGTTTTTCGGCGGAGACCTCTCAGCATCTGGCATCTCTGTTAGTTTCCCTCCCATCAAAACTTATTTATACCAACACAATACTAATTCGATACGATATACAGCGATGCCGAGATGTTATCGGGTTCAGAGCGGTTAATAAGTAATGTTGTGAAAGTTACGACGTATCATGTTCAACGGGGTAATAGGGTTTTCAATTAATATGCGGGCTGGGCTCTCTGGTGTGGCCACTCATTTAGATCGTGGTAGTTATATTCGCATTTATTATTATAATCATTGCTTGTATTAAAAGCTGCCATTCTGCTTCACCTGTTGGCTTGTCTGGGACTGGGTCAAATTTAGTAACATAGTTTATCAGTCTATCCAACTGATTAAGCTGAAATTTTGAACGTGATTTGTTGTAATGAAAATACATGATTACCTATGTGACGTCAATATTAATCCAATACGGCGGATTAGCACATTTATAACATCCTTCAGATTTATATAAAAAAGACCTATAGGATCAATTTACAAGGTAAATACTTATAATGATTTACAATTATTTTGAAAATAGAAAAAGATTCTTTTTAGATCAAAATCCGAGATACATGGTCTGGTTGGAAAAAAACAATACAATTGTATAAAAATTATTTTAAATTTTTTATCTTTCGGAGAGTGATTGACAAAATATTATCTATATCTAGTATCTGGAATATGCACTACTACAATATATAGCGTTAATTTCATTATATAGTTTAGCACCATGTACCTCTCCACAGTACATACTAACTTTGTGGCTATTGCATTTTTTCAGAATTGTGAAATCTAAACCAATTTTTACATTGCATTATTTGATTTTAGGTTAAATTTAAACTGAATCAAAGAATTACCTGTGTAATTTTATTCGACTATTCAAAGTTAATAATATCTTTTTGTTCTGGCGTCTTCTACTTCCGTTTGGATAATCTATACCCATCTATCGTTGAAGCGGTAACCAACAATTCTTGGCTTCAATGTCCCTAATCATGTGTGGACTGTCGTACCAAAATAAACAATTCTTGGCTTCAATGTCCCTAATCATGTATGGACTGTCGTACCAAAATCTTAACTCTGTCTTCTTTCAACTTTTGTTGACAACAATTTAGCTCGATTCCCCCATTTCTAGAACTCAATTTAATTTTCAATGTTCAACTTCATTTTATGAAATGTTGGCACTGAACTGCTTGTCATTCTTCAGTCGTGAAATCATTACGGGTTTCCTTTTTTTACTTGTTCATGTTAGGCTATTCTCCCAATATTTCAATATCTTACCTCACCGGCTAGGGCTAGTGGTAAATTCTCTATTGAATGTATGATTAATGCAAATATGCCTCCAATACCGGCAGTCGCGGATCTACAATTTTAAAAAGGGGTGGGGCATGCCTTCAAGGCAAAAATTGCACAGGTTTTTATAGTGCACTGTACTGAATTATCGACTGGATGATGATTGAGGGATCATTTCGAGAACACGTGTAGGAGGAGCACAACTAATTGAGTTATTAGTAATCGAAGGAATAATACGAATCAACAAGACAAGGTAGTACAAGGGAACGAATCGTGACAATGTATTCATACTATGATTTAATACTAAAAAAAGTTAATCTCAGAAGAATGGCTTTAAGATTTCCTTGGTATTTTATTACTTTTCTTATTCTTATTAAGCGTTTATGAAGTTTTCAACTATAGGCTATAAATTGATGAACTATATTAATTGAGTAGAGGTGTTGATGCCATTAACTCATACCCATAATATTCGGAAGTACCTAGTGTGATCAGAAAATAATTATTTTTCAACATTTTTTTTAATCTATTATCTCAATTTTCCAACATTTTTTACCATGCGATATCTTAATAAACTTTATTCCTTTTTTCCAAATGTATTACTGACACAGAAATCACAAAATATTAAGCTCGATAACATATTTTATTTTCATTTAACATTTCCTACACTACATGTAGATTGTAGGTACTCTTACTTGGTGAGACTCTTCTATCATGCAGATAAGAAGATGGTGGCATTAACACACAGTTTCACAAATGATACTCTTTTTCTTTCAGTGACGCGTTTCGATTTATATCGTAGTGGGCCTGTCAAATTTGACTGCTAAGAAGCCTTGTCTGACACTCCGATGATGACTTAAATATAAATCGAAACGCGTCACTGAAAGAAAGAGTTTTATTTGTGAAATTGTGTGTTAATTACACAATATTTTTATCTGCATGATAAGTATTTTTTACTCATCGTACTATATGTTTATGAATTTATAACTTAAATTCAACTGATAATAATATTTCGTACAGAAGTGACAACGTAATACAAATTCAAATTGAATGAGCAAATAGCCAAGTTTCGTCCTTTATCCTTCTAGCGCACGAAATTTATAGCAGTTTCAGAAAAATATTTTATATCCATTAGTAAAACCGATTTTTCCAAAGATTTACCAGATGATTAGAGCACTCATGAATATTCAGGAAGAGAGAGGATTGCGGCTTGGTATAAATCAAGAGGAATAGACGAGACCGAATTCGTGACAAGCCTTATCGGTGAATTTTGTAATAGTCCTCATCAGACTAACCTTCTCGGCTCTCTCTACATCTAATTTAATAGATTGAACGTTATACAACGTTAATTATTTGTAACAAACGTGGAAGCATCAGCAGCTAAACGGTAATTTGTTTCGAAGAACTATTTCGTGAGCCTTTAATAGGCTAATATTTCAAGTAAATAAGGCGTGAAGTCAACATCGACTTTGTATTAAAAGGGAGGAGCTACACAGATGTAAATTTGAGCCTGAAATAAAAATTAAAATATGTGTTCGAGTGTAATCGGCGACCTCAACAAGCTGAATAATGGAGATGTCTCTGCTTTTGCTGTTATAAGAGCGCAAAAGTGAGATTTTCTTATTGAGGCCGTGATGCGATATGATAAATAAAACATATTGGAGGTAAGTAGATTAATTGTAATGTATTGCCAGACACTGGGATAAAACTATATTTCAGTAAATTTGAGGATCATAATAAACGATTTTTTTTTTGTCTATACAGCAAATATGACACGACCTTAGATTCACATGTCCCATTAAATAATATATCAATATGGCATCCAATCCAATTTACTGTTTCGCGGATGACAGCACCCTTGTTTACTGTATAGAACCAGGCACCACTGGCATCCGTAGAGATCTTACGTCGACAAAAACAACAAGTTTCTCAAATTAAGGAGGACATCGGAAGAATTGTCGAATCAGGATCTACAAATGGGGTCCAGGTTAAAGCACAGAAGACTAAGACAAAAAAAAGTCTCATCCTGGTCTGCCAGCTGTAGAGATCCAGAGACTCCCGGTAGTTGAGTCACCTTCCATCAAAATTATAGCATGCTGTGGCACAAGAATGTTGCCGGATGCGCTACGGAGCACTCCCTGAGGCTTCTGGTTAGAATCCAAAAACGATCAGTGGATGCGCAGAATCTTACGAAGGACCTCCACAGAATGAAACATAAAAATAAATTCTCAGACCAAGAATATGTGCTTTCATTCAAGTATACCATATCTACCTATATGCGCAAACCTATAATAATCTTAAAGTAAGAATACCGTATTTTTAATCATATAGAGTTACGAGTAATTTAAGTAATATGTTCAATTCAAACCAGGAAAAGTCTTGGAAGTGAGAATACCAAAACCGCAGATTGTGGAATGAGCTGCCGAGGAGTTTGTTTCCCGATAGTTACAATCTATTGCGTTTCAATGTAAATAGACATTTATCCTCTTGCAGTTCTTTGGAGTGTGATAGGCTTTCTACCTGCGACAGGTTATTTATAAAAATAATCGCCATATACTATCAAGAAAACTCAAAAGAATGCCCACTGTTTCACTAGGTTTTTCACTATCCAATTACTGTGATGTTATCTATGGACCAGTTCTGACCAGAGTAGAAAGCGATCGTATTCAAAACTGTCAAAAAAACTTGTCTAAGATTTATATTTGACAGAAGAAAATTCCATAGAATATCACATAAGCTTAAGAAATGTAACTGGCTGAATATGCGCTCTAGAAGAAAACTTTACTTCGCTGACTGGTCTCACAAAATCACAGTCTTAATGTTCAGTATCGTACAGAATTGTTCAAAAATCATTTCCGAATTCAATTTTCAAGATTTACAACAGTATGCTCAAGAACCTCAAGAGCTTGCCATACTTATCGTTCAAGCCAAACAGATATTGTTGTTCAATTATCTGATGTTTGGGTTATATGCCCGATATGCGAGTTGTTAATTATGTCAAGCTGAAATCTAAGTTTTTCTGTTATTTGCTTTTTATTGTTGGTTGTTTGAGTTATTTTAAATACTTGTATTGTGAGTAATCATTTAGAGTGAAGTAATGTAATTTTGTTCTATTTTCAATCGCTAAGTGTTAGTTTTAATGTAATATTAGGGCTGGTACTGTAATCAGGTATTCTGTTTGCAGATTTTATAAATAAATCATTTGAGTAATTTGTCTTACTGATGGTGCTGCAAATGAATCTGTCATGTCTTATTTACATGTCAAGTTTATAATATATTTCCATAAGACTATGAGGAAAACTTATTTTTTCTTGTCCACAAAAAGATACTGAAACGTCTATAGGAAGGACTCATTAACAAATTAAAAATACTCCTTCCTAACCAATATATAGAAGTTATATTTCTGATAGAACTTTCAGAGTCAAGCAAGAAAATGAGTATTCTGACCTTATAGATGTCAAAGCTGGAGTACCTCAAGGAAGTGTCCTGGGCCCAATATTATACCTATTGTATATTTGTGATATTCCAACGATGAGGGATGTAACGGTTGCAACCTTTGCAGACGACACAGCTTTGATTGCAACTGACAAAAATCTTGCTTTGTCTACTAACAAAGTTCAGACAGCTGCCAACGAATTAGTGACTTGGTCACAAAAATGGAAAATCAAACTAAATGAATTAGGATCGATCCATGTCTGCTTTTTTAACCGAAGACAGATAAATCCTCCTCGAATAAGCGTTAATGGGACCACTGTACCCTGAGAAGCTAACGCTAAGTACCTAGGTATGACCCTTGACACAAGACTGAAATGGAAACATCACATCAAAAAAAAGCGGGAAGAACTCCATCTTCGCTACAAACAATACTACTGGTTATTGGGAAGATCCTCAAAACTGTCCCTCTATAACAAAATCATGATCTATAATCAGATTCTCAAACCTGTTTGGCTCTACGGTTGTCAACTGTGGGGTTGTTCGGAAGATTCTAACCTCAAGATTATACAAATATTCCAAAATAAAGTTTTAAGAGCTACTGTTAATGTCCCTTGGTACATTCGTAATAAGGATATCCATCGGGATTTGAATATACCTCTGGTAGTCAACGAGATCAAAAGAATGGCGGCCAGGCATGAAGAAAGGCTCCATCACCACCCAAACGCATAAGCTCTTCAGCTACTGGACAACCACAACGCTGTCCGACGATTGAAGAGAACCAAGCCATACGAATTAGTGTAGTGCTTTGGTGCATAGAGCCGAGCATGTGTACGAATTTGTAGTTATAGTGTTAACGTAATCTAAAGGACATCGATGGATTTACTTTAGTGATAAGTATTAGTTTGTAAGGATTCAAAGGAAAATTAATGGTTGATCAGTTTGATCAGTTTTAATATGGAGGCATTATGCCCCCCTAAAACAAAAATACAAAAAATGCCTATAGGAGCAGTAGTTTCAAAGAAAAATCGAAACTTATCAGATTGAGATCGCGCTTTTCTCTAATATGGAGCTTAAAAACGCATCGCGATTCTATCGTATCGCATGGCATTTCATTACGTAGTCCTCTGTCGAACCCGCATGTCTATATGGAGCGCTTCAGACCACCGCCGCCAGATATTTAGTTTAGATTGTGATACGCTTATGGAGTTATCGCGTATCGCTTATCAAATTTATGCTAATACCCGCCGTTGGCACGCAACTTTTCATTTTTTACACCTATTTACAGTGTACAGTTATTCAAATGTACGCGCAGATACCGGCGTTTTTAGTACACATTCGGAGACATATTTCATGCTATGCAAGAAACACACACCTGTATACTGGCGTTGATGGAGATAAGACTGGGAACTCGGAATAATTTCGTCGTATTGGAAAATCCTCACAAAAAGTTGCGGGTAGACCAGTGCGGCTACTGAATCTCCCATATTTATGGATATCTACGACTCCGAGGTCCTGTTAATAAAGACATCCAGCGTATGCACCTTGTGAAATATTATTTCTATCGACGAATTAAGACCAATAAGCCTCTTGCCATTGTTGTCCAAAATTTTAGAGCGTTAAGCATATATGCAGATACTTGATCATCTTAACAAATATAATATAGTTCCATCCCATCAATCAGGATTTCAGAAAAAGCGAAGCACAACTACAGCTCTCACATATCTCACTGATTCTATTATCTCCTCTCTAGATCAAAAAAGTATGAGCTTGCTGGTACTGTTAGACTTCTCTAAAGCCTTCGATACGTTTAATCACAGATTATTGGTTGCCAAATGCCACTACTATGGCATGCAACTTCATTGGGTCATATCTGAGAGGACGCAGGCAAAAGGTTAACATCAAAAACCAAATGTCAACAGCTAATATTCTTGAATCAGGGTTTACCACAGGGCTCAGTATTGGGACCATTACTAATTTTACTTTACGTTGCAGATTTGCATGATAGTTTCATTCACAGTCACGCCCAGTTTTTTGCAGATGATACATAAATAAGGTACGATTTCCATGATGCCAATGTGCAAGACACAGAAAATTTTGTAAATGAAGACCTTCATAATGTTAGGAGATATTGAAGCAATTTAAGACTGAACCCTTCAAAATGTTCTGCTGTACTGTTTGGCAATAAAAACTGCGCGAAAAAGTCAGGCCCGTCATTCACATAAAAGTCAATGGTGAAGGAATTGGTTTTGCTGATAAGGCAAGAAAATTGGGAATGTACTTTGATTCGGATTTGCGTTTTGATTCTCACTTGAATTACGTTTTAAAAAATTGTTATCTATCAGTCAGACTACTATTTGCAAATAGACATATAATAAATAAAAATATTAAAATTGAACTCTGTCAGAGTCTTGTTATTTCAAAAATATTGTATGGAATTTCTAGTTATTATCCTTGTCTCACCGCTGTAAATGCTAAACGTCTGCAAATAATGCAAAACACTTGCGTCAGATTTATTGAGAATCTGAGAAAGTTTGATCATGTATCTCATGCATATAACTGGCTTGCATGGTTAAGTGTTCATAACCTTTTCAGATACTGCCTAATAAACTTTACACACAGGATCATGTTGACCTCATCCTCACCCCAAGTCGTTTCAAGGTCATCTGTGCATAATGTTCAGGTTTGATATCGTTCCTCTCTAACAATGCCAATACATCGCACAACACTGTTTAGAAGATCATATACTTACAACGCTATAACTCTATACAACAGTTTAAGAAAGGAATTGAGAAATGTACAATGTTTGCCAAACTTCAAAAAAAGGTTAAAAATATTTTTATTTGTGAATCAGGAGCGTCGAGTTAATAAATAAAATGAAACATTTTCGATTCATATTTTATATCGTACCACATTATGCCTTATACGTACTATTTTTATCTATTTTTATTGGTTTCTGTTAAACGATTATATCAAAAAAACTTCGCCAAGATTCGGATTTGAATAGTCTTTTTCTTATTCTTTTTCTTGTACGGGGTTAGATGTAAGATTAGCATGTGCTGAATCTCGCCCCACAGAATGTACCTTCATTTGTTTAAGGTCAATAAAGACGTTTATTATTATTATTATTATTTATTAGACTCGCCCAAGAAATTTTAAGCGAATTCTAGCGAACTCTTCGCATCCCATAAGCGTTCCTTAAATTATGGGTGTAAATTGGAATCAATTTTGGAAACAATTCTACTTTTACCGATCCAATCATTAAAAATATTACTCTCAGATAATATTACAATAATATTAATTTTTTTCTGTATTTTTTTTTCGAATTTCAATTTTATGCTATGGAAATTATTACATGGCATAGATCCAGAATGACTTTACTCCAATCCCTCAAATCATCTCTATGGTTTCTTTATTACAAATCTCACCGAAGTAAATCATCCCAATTTAATCCGGGCACTTAAACATTTTAATTATCTTTGTAATTGCCATAATTAAACATTGTTAGGAAGAACGGTCCCGCAGCAATTTATTACAGCGCCTCTTCGCGCATAACTTTTAGCGGTTACGTGAATTACATTGATTAATTTCTAATATCGTGTTGATTAATCTGATTCCCAGCAATTATTATTGTAGTTCCCAACACGATAGCGATACGGCTACCCTTGTTCCATATCATGAATATATGTATAAGCGTTTATTAAAGGTGATGTACTCTGCTCCTACTACAACTTCCCAACATCATTAACACCAAAAGAATTCGCCAGCATATCGTTACTTTTGATGTTGTCAAACTGCTCAAGATCAGCGTCCTATTTGCAAAAAAAATACATTCTCTACTTTGCAAGGAAGAAGAGTAATCAGCCAAGGTTTCAGCAATTACGTCCATCAGTGCCGTTGTACGCCCACCTAAAGTAGTTCTCAAAATCAGATCTTTAACCACCCTAAATTAATAAAAGGAGTTGTGATACAACCCAGTGGAGCCTCCTATTCGAGAGCATAGAAGCCCCAGAATCAATAGATGGAATAGACAAACAATAAAAATGTATTTGCCTGTTTACATTCCCTCAACAACAATATATTGTATTACTATTGTTAGTAACGCAATGTCATTTATTAACAAAGTATTTAGGTTCCCATGGAAACGTCTGTAAGTCTGACGTTCACTCGAAGTGACCTTAATATGTGGCTCAAAGGAATTGTGCATTTTAACGTCCCAAAAATAAATCTGGTAGCAGCGAAAATAGTGTTTCGAATAACATCTAAAGCTTAGGAAAACCTCCTAACAAATGTACATTTACTTTCTCACCTGTTGTCTGGCCATGAACAGATAGCTTTCACTACCTCTTCGCTAGAATAAACTAGAAATTATCCAGCAAACAGTCACGAATAAACAGCCAGGAGTATCTTCTCACATGTTCTCAAAAATATTGTTAGTATGCTCTTTTAACAATATTATCACAGCTGCTATCTGTATGGATTACGTTATGTTTATCTGCCTGTATAATAGCTTTAAGCCATCTATATTGCGGCTACAATTATGCTAGCCCTCTCAAACTGACTTGCTGGTATGTTAAACCATATGCAGCTTTATACGATTCAATCAAGAAGTTCTGGATAATGAATGAATGATGAGGAAAAGGCGTTTCAATAATCGGAATCACTAGAGCCATAATACTAATATATTAGCGGGCCCTTTTGCACCTCTATCCGTAACGTACCCAAAAAAGACACAGAGATCAAATCAGTGACCTTCAAAGTGCGAGAATTTTTCCCAGTATTAGACTTATACGTAGGTCAAGGTTCTATTTGTACCTTGATACCTGCTTTTTTCAAAAACAGCCCCGCTCTCGCGAATATCTCTATACTCTTAGCTAATAGGTATGAGGGCGCTAGGATCTTGGAACATCAGGAAGAAGTTGAAATACATCTTCATAAATCTGTCAATGTCAAACAGCTAGAACCGAACTTTTTTATATATTGATCAGTAGATCGGGTTCGCCCATCAACAGCCATCGTTTCGCAGCTGTTTTCATCTCCCTCCCTCCTTCGCCCTGCTGTAGCAGGAACGGCAAACGGCTCTCGGCAGGAAATGAGACGCTGGACGCGCACCAGCGATCGGTTTTACTTATCTGCATAGAATAAACCGGCCATGCCAGGGCGACGCCGACGCTACGGACGCGACACCATCACGACGCCCAGTGCTTCTGCTTTCAATTTATTTTAATAAATCTCAGGGAATACATCAGCGCATCAGCCAATCCAAGCAAAACTGATAAGCTCTGCCAGGGATGGGGGTGAGGCGAGTATTTGGATACAGGCCTTACCAGTAGGCCAGTCGAGAAGGGAGGGAGCAATCCGAGCCCATGCTTTTGAAAGAGAGCCCGGAAATGGAAGGATATATCAAATTATTCAACGTTCCACACTGTTTTCCTCCATTTCCATTTTCCATGTTTTTATACTCCTCAGTATTCAGTCGTCTATTTCTTCCCCCCGGGCCTGGAGCCTCTCTCGATGGGCCTACTTAGCAGATTATAACCATATGTCTCACATATGTCTGGAATGGTGAAATAGATAGTATTATATAACTATGAACATAGGTCAAAACCCCATGAATAACCTTTAAATACCTCATAAATGAACGGGAAAACATCATTTCCAATTTAAAACCCCTCAGAATAAAAATTGATTACAGCCAAAAATTATCTGAAATTTAAAAACATGAAAATACAAAGTTTGTGGATGTTTGGATTTTTTGATAGTTACTCCGCGTTAAATAAACTAACTTCAATCATGAAGCTATTGTATCTTCTACCAGAAAAAAACATTTTCCTCGCCAAATTTCATCAAAATTGATGCAGTAGTTAGTGAGACAACACAGTGACAAGAATGGCAATAGATACCCAAACCAACAAAGAGGTAGGAATTCAATTAATTCTGGCAGCCTATTTTTTGAGCATATTTGAAATGAGCCGTTCAATAATGCAGTTTCATGTATTTCAGAATTTTTTAGTCCCCTAATTTAAACTAAAATTTATAAGAATTTGAAAAACTTACAAAGGAAAAATTTATACTTTTCCTAAATATTGGGTCGTTGATTTTTTGGATTTTGGATTAGAAACATACAAAAACACGGTTGAGAATGTTAAAATTTTTCAATGATTAGCCCGCCGCCAAAGCATACATTTGAAAAAATATAGCTTATTTGTGGGAAAAACATTTATGAAGATTGATATGATAAATCAAAACCAACCTGAATCTTCTCTTATACGCGGTACGTAGTGAATATTCAAGCATTGAGCAGCTATCTATCATTACCTTTTGGTTATTAAATCGTTGTCTGCCTCCTTATATCAATTATTCCGGTACCAGCATACTACATTTATCATCATATAGACTTCACTGCAAAAAATACGTCCATTTATCGCGGAAAGTGTAAATCTTAACGCCTTCAGGTTGCGAGGATGAAATATGTGAAAATATCGTGAATAGATTAAGTCTTACAGGAAAACAACATACACGGACGATGTATGGCTTTAGAAGTTATGCTAAATATACCACAGTGCAGCTGGTCACTACTACATTTGTAATACATATTTTTCCGTGTAATCGAATGGGTGATACGTGAAACTGTTATAGTTTATTTTGACATCATATTATATCAATAATAGGCTTACTAGTCGCCAATCATATATTGAATATAAAAACCCTACCAAACGAAGTCGAATGAAATATCAATGACAAATAATTTTCTGCTTGCGTACTTTTCTTGAAATTTTCTTGAAAATACTTTTATATGAATATTTTGTTCTAGAAAAAAAACATTTTCAGATTTATTTCTTTGATGTTTCGAAATACCACGCAATGTAATTTATCTGAGGCAAACTTATCACAAGGATGTTGTAATCAATGGAAGCTATCATAAAAATAATCTTTCAGAATATCCGGTCACTGCTATTCGAAACTCATATCACGGTTTGTAGTTTGGGTTATCAAGGGCGGCAAGGCGTACGATTCATAAACAGTGAAAAGATGTAACCGACCAATAATTCCTTAGATATGCCAAATCAGTAGCGTCCTGGTTCCTCTATGTACTTTTGCAGTTATATATTTATTATATCCAAAATGACTGCCAGTCCGAGTTATAGCAAACAAATAATAGTAAAAATATGACAAATATATCTATATAACATATAATCTCAGAGGTTTTTTGCACTGCATGGATTTTGATGAAATTCTGGCAGGAATATGGTGCCTGTATGTTGTAGGTTTTGCTGCTGTTTATTTAAATCTATGCATTGGCATTGGAGATAATAAACCTAATTTTTCATAGGTTTTTTAAAACTTGGGCGAACACAAAATAAATTATTATAGGGTAAGTTTTTTATCACCAATTAAATTTTCACTCGAATTTTTAGCACAAACTCTACTCTTTGTAGTGCACTTGCTTGAATATTTCATGTTTCTTGATACCTTGTTCACATTTCGCGCAATTAAAAATATCTTGAGCGTTTTTGACCGATGTCAATTATGCCAAACGAATTGTAAACCAAGTATCCAAGTTCCACGATTTTGTTAACCTATAACTTAATGAACATCATCATTACAACAACCAAATTTCGAGAAATCAGGATTCTCAAACAATAAAAACGTATTCCGCCTGACAATAGACTCCTAAAAACAGTGAAAAATTTCTAATTTAGTTATACTGTAAATGATATCGCCAAGATAAATAATTACAGCGTGGTAAGTACCGAATCAAACTACAGGGTGCCATTTTTTACACGCTCCCAACTGAGATTGAGTCTCTACTTTCATTCTCATCAATTCACAAGGTAGCTCCATAAAGTTATAGCTCTAGCTTGATTATCCCAGAGAATTATAGTTTAAAACGCTGAGTTGAAGTGCTGGTATTATTTTGTCCGAAAAAATAATCAACTTTGAACCAGCGAATCTTCCACTTTAAGAGAAAGAGTACTGAACTGACAAGAATGGAAGAAAATAGTAAGCAGAATGAATGAATCCTATTAGCAGAAACACGTATCGCTCGGGTTACCATTCCTTCATTTTGCTTCTCTAACATTTCCTTAATTGCACACATGCCAAAGATGTTCCTTTACTGTTTAATTATAAAACCAACAGCTGGAATTGAATCGTTCTTGGTGTACTGGTTCTTGTCTAAACGTAATCAGACCATTAATATTTCCAAACAAACCATTGTGGCCGTATCACATAGCGGTGTTAAATCTGTAGTGCGTTTGTCGGTCGCTTGGTATCAGTTCGGATCAGCGAGGTGGGTGTGGAAGTTACAGGTTTTGCCTTTTGCGATGCGAGGTGTCGAGGCGTAACTCGCTTTCACATGTGCGTAATTTTATGTTTTATGTGCCATCTAATGCATAAAAGTGGCTTGTCGGCAACTGTTCGTACTTTCTCGGACCTTTTATGTAGATGCAACGTCTTTAAAGTTAAGGAACTTGAATGATTCTTGTAGTAAGTGTTGATTGTTGTCATACATTTCTGTTACGACTAGAAACAACAGTATAAATGGTACAGACGTAATGTGATGGCAAATCAGATAAGTGAGACGAAAATGTAGTGAAGTTTTGCAAATAATCTTCAAAACTATATAGCATTAGTGTTATTCTGCAAAATCTGCAAAGATATGTCGTAAAACCTTATTTCCATCAAAAAACTACAAAGGTGAGTCCTGACACTTACCCTGAGGTTTTGTCACTCTGGTTAAAAGTATTTTCTTTACAAAGTATCTCACGGGGTTTCCATATGAAATCTGCACTGATGTCTTTGTTGATATTGGTGCCTTTATTATGTTGCTAGTTATGGGAAAATGTTGGTCCAATTAAATAGGGATTGCAATATTTGATCAGTTCACTACGAAACGACTATCACGCATAGCATTCACCTAGGATGTGTAAAAAGAGGTAATTGTTAACAACCTCTCTATTAAACTTTAATGAATAATTTTAAATCTATAGGGCCTCCTAGATTTTTCCATCCCGCAATTACAATGCAAAAACTGTTTATTGTATATAAATCTCTAATATAAATTATTTAGTTATTCGTTGAAACGATACGAGCACGAGGTTTCACTAAAACTAGTTCCCTCCCATCCCCTGGTTTGTCGACTGTCGTCCGGTTCCCATCGGCATCGCCGGCCAACTCGGCGCTGCCCTTATCTCCTCCAGATGCGATTATGGAATGAGTTTTACCTATTTACTTATCGAAATGAATAATTTATACCATTAAAGCGAAAAGATTAAGCGTCGTCCGGGGCCGGCCTTGGCATTGCCACCACCACTATCAAATCATATCTACAGCAGACGACGGCGGATGGCGCAGACTGCTTTTACGTTTTCGAAAAAATACGATACCCGGCCAGATACACGGATAAAGGGTACTTAGCGCATGCGGCACTCAGGATTTATTCGATACATCCACGCCGGTTAGATATAGGCTCTTACTTATTATGGGGTGTAAGGGAACACTAGATACACATATTCACGAACCACGCTTATCTAATTTATTTATTTGATAGGTGAAACAATCATCAAACGTTAGATTGAACTAGAGGACTAGACAGACTTTAAAGAAAAAAATGGACAATTCGTAGGTATACTCATAATTATTGATATGTTCATCAAATAGACATGGAAACTTTATATGAATATTGTTGTTTGAACAACATCTTGTATTGTGTGCCCCAGGTAATTAAAAGGCTGATTGCTTGGCGAGAATGGAGGCAAGGGGCACATGCATTGGCCCCGAACCCATACTGGGTAGTAGCAAATGCCAGGTTAGTAATAATATATGATTGGGAATACAACGAACTGGAAAAAGCATGGTTAAAGAGATATGACTGCAGGTAAGCCAAGAAGTTCATAGCCGGCCCTGACAAACGTAGGGAGCTATGGCTACTGAGCAGGAAAAGGTAATCACACTACCTGTTGGTAGGGATCCTCACAGGCCACTGCAGATTAAACAGACACTTGTCAAAAATAGGAGTGGAAAAGGATTCTGTCTGTCAGAAGTGAGCCGAATGAGCTGAATGGTCTTACAGCATGTCTTATCGAAAGGTCTGGTAGGTTCAACACTAAACAATCTGTTTAGTTTTATTAGTTTTAGTGTTGGTTCTCGGCGTCGACAAAAAAGACCAAAAGTGGCCTAATTGATTGGCTTCACCTCTCCACTTCTAATACTACTACTATAACTATTACTTGTTATGTGACATAAGAAGCAGTAAGCATCGCCACCGACGAGAATATAAAAAAATAAATATGACTAAAGTAATATTTCGAATGGACATTTTATAAAATTTTAACTACCAGACATATTGAATCGACAAAGACGAATGATAAGTATCGCAAATGTGATGTGATCTTTATTTAAAGAATGAATGTATACTTAATTTTAGCATCCAAACTTCATGCTGATCTAGAGAAGTTCTGAAAACAATGTAACACTCTTCCAGAACATCGTCAAGCCGGCGTTGACATGGACATATAAGATTAATTGTCGCTCTTTATACCTCCATGCACTTTACGGCGATTCCAGCTCTCTGTTAACAGTCGACCTCTAGTTCCACACCTACCCACATACACTGGAGTCTCCGCTGCCATTACCCATTATCACACAAACAAATTCATCTAGTGAGATGCCAGATAAGACCGTCCTACTCATAATAATGAGTACGCGATATGTGATATATGAATTACTATTGTACGACTGTACACTCCGCCACGATGTGTGAAATGCAGTTATGATATCTTGTATATAATCACAGTTTAAACAAAATATTCTACTGGGAGGAGATATAGAGATAATAAACTTTTCAAGGCGAGAAGAATAAAGGCACCTATGTTCTTTTACTGCTTTCATTTGACCATTCATCTTGGTACCGTTAGTCCATAATAATTATATAGTTTGATTTAAAGGGAAGTGCTGGTGTTTTCACCTGAACAGAAAGCTTTCTGGTTGCTAGCTACTCTATACGTTGATAATAAGCTAGTGTTCTGCTCTAGGTACATACACAAATCGCTACAATAAGTAACACTGAAATACAAATTGATAATCGAGAATATATCAGTTTCATGGTAGTAGTAGTAGTAATGGGGAGGCAAATCCTGGCAAGTAGGCCACCTTTGACCTTTTTTGCCGAACCCGAAGACCATCACTAGAACTATGGCAGACATAGTGTCGAACTTTCCTGACCTTTTAATAAAGGTCATGATGTCCGACCATTCCGCTGAGTAGCTCTCTTCCCTTCTAAACTCTGCTGTGCCGAACACCTCAGCCCTAAGGCCGCTGTATACGGCACACTCACCCAGGAAGTGGAACAAGGTCTCGTCCGCCTCCCACCACTTCTGATAGATTGGGTCTTTGACCACTCATATGAGTGTCAGATGCCTGTTCGATCTGCAGTGACCTGTAAGGATCCCTGCTAATCTCTTTTCCGGTTCAATAGCCATAGCTGCCTAAGTTTGTTGGGGCCTGCTATGAACCTCTTGGACTGCCTGCAGTCGTCTCTCTCCAACCATGCTTTCGCAAGTTCGTTATATGCCCAAGCATCTAGGGCATCACTCACCTGGCATTTGCTAATGCCCAGCAAGAGTTCGAGGCCAATGCATGAGCCCCTTGCTCCTATCCTCGCCAGGCAGTCTGCTTTCTCGTTACCTGGCATCCCGCTGTGACCAGGGATCCACATGAAGGTCACGTTCTTGGATTGGGCCAAGCGTTGGAAGGCCGCGCTGCATTCATGGACCAGTGGTGATCTGATTCTAGGAGATGCTACCGCGCTTTGCACTGTTGTACTTCTGCTGAATATGCCACCATTAGGATGGCAAATATCTCCGCCTAAAAAACTGACATGTGGGTTCCCAGCGCTACGCTTTCCTCCACGCCTCTGCCTTCCAGGCATCAGTTTTATGATAAGTATCGAGTAGTCGCACTCAATATATCAGAAACTTTCGAAGCTTGCTGACTATGGGTTGCGAGCGGATCTACTCCAATGGTTGGATATTTTTCTCAGGATGGATTATAATTCGTAGTGGTAGAAGGATATGCTTCTAATGTATCCACCATCAAAACCGGCGTTCTTCAGAGATATGTTCTTTCTTCAAAGCCCTTCTTGCTATACATCAATCCTTTTATAATGCATGGAACCATGCAAGCAACATCGCTCCAAAATACTTTGAATTGATGGCAGCAGCACGCTATCCACGTCAATAAAGACATCGAAAACATTGTTTAATGGGGGTCTGCATATAAATAGACTTTAGCTCGATGCTTCAATAGATGATATCTCACAATAGCAGAAAAGATATACTCCAGAAGTACTGTGGGAAGGGAAATGTATATTCACCTTAAACGATATAAATTTTAACTTCCGGTGAACAGAATACTCAGCAACCAATTCTACAACGGCAAGATTTCTCAAATTACTTTCGGATGAGGCTCATTCGAGGTGTTGGAAGATCAATCTGGTGAGAATGTGTCATTGGGCCTCTCTGGTGTTTGTTCTACCGATGACTCTTGCTATTATCTTACGAGACAGCTCGGTCAAAGATTAATCTTAATAGAATCTAAAGAATCATGTCAGATCAGGCTATTTTCTTCTAGGTTACTGACTGTGAAGGTGCTTTGTACAGTGAGATGTGTCCACTAGATGCAGTGATCCATTCTTGAATGATTCCAAGGAATGCTTCAGAGAGATAGTCTGATCTAAGCCTTGTCTTGTACATTAGCAGTAGCTGTTCAGGTGAACAGAATTCTATGGCGCTGGAATTCCGATGACTCGAGTATTGGGCGTCTCTCCATCTCCACTGAAAGACCGGCATGTGATTTTCTTGTGCAGAAGACTTACACAACTACCCTAACAAGGTGGTCACACGTTTGTCTGCCAACCGTGGATATAGATGTACGCTCAATGCACGAATCAGGCTTTATGCTGCCATAAAAATGAGAAAAAAATATTTTGAAATTATGTTGACAAATTTCAATTAGCGGCCAATACAAGTATATGAGGAATCTGCGAGACGTCTTTCAGCAAGGTACTGGAGCTTCTGGAATAAATCCAACAAAGAGCAATATATCTAGTCCACGTGCGTGACATTAGAAAGGGGCTCCACAGCCTGGAATATCGAATAAATACGGCTGATCTGTCCCTGTTTTTTAAATTGAAACATGGCAAATGTCCCGTACTGCTGAATCAGATAATAGTACCACAAAACATCAGTACAACGAATACTAGAAAAGCCGAACTGCCTCATTATCACCAGATCGAACTTTCAACACCTTAAGCGAGCCCGGTTCGATGTGAGTACATATCTATCTTTTCACAGCGCTTTTGGAATACCATTTTTGTCTCCATGCAAGCTTACCTATAAAAACCCCGACAACGTATGAAAAAACTTGCACGCAAGATTAGCCTCTTCTATTTCTTACACAAGGACTACACTCGGCCAAATATAATATTTTCAGACCCTAACAGAAAAGAACCACCGTATTTGATATCCTGTGAGTGCTCGTGATATGTATCGCACCAGTTCCCATCGAAAGTGCAGAAAAAGAGGTTCAGACATCACCAGACAAACGGCTCTCCAGTTATCTGCCACCGATCTCACATCACCATTAAAGAAAACACATTTTTAGTGATAAACATTGCATCGCTAAACAATGGCCCATAATGACACAGACTGATGCATTCTCAGATAAAAATCGTGAACCTAAAACCTTGGAAATACTATCTGAGTTATTGTCGCTGGGCGAAAAGAGAACGTTCATAAAAAAAGGATTAATGTGAGGAGATGTTCGATAGGGATCAGATATGGGCAATATAGTTGGTAATAACGCAGGTACCGGGCAGACACGCTGAAGATGTTATATTGATATTTTTTGGTGGAGGATATTTCTCGTACAGAACCCGATATGGTTTGATATATTTCATCGAGTCTACCCTACATATAATCCTTTCGCTAATAGTCTTACATCAGCTATTATGCTGATATTGAACCCTGGGGTTGATGAAAATGGTACTAATTTAGAAATATCGATAAAATGCGAATTTGAATAGGAACGAAAAAATCTTAAAAAATTATTTTCACTACACCCGAAAATATCTGGATGCTCAATATACATGAAGAATTACGTTTAGAGATGTTACAATATATCTTGCTAAACATGAAATTCTACCCCAAATTTATGTTCGTGATATGTAGTCATAAAACGCCAGAAAAATATCTTGATTTCAATCACTTTTAAAGACACAATAGTTCCTTCGCCTATGGCTATAGGTGATACGATCAGCCCGTCCATTCACTACAATGAAGTATACATTCCTATTAAGTAATATACTAAGTCTTAAGACATTTTGTCAATTGATGGCGATGTAGGAGGCTTTCTAGAAGCTTCCCTTTACCATGTCAAATATTGAACACATACCATAATAAATAAATATATTTAAGATGCTTGTATAGAAAAACGTGAACTACAATATTTAACTTATTTTTGGGAGACTTTGAAACAAAGTACAACACAGAAATCATCTTTAGATATCGCAAGTTTACTATAATAATCAGATCTCCATAAATAACAAAATATGAGACATCCAGCTTTCAGCCATATTTCAATTGTAAAGGGCTTCTCGTTGTGCAAATACAATATTGATTCCCATACGACACGCCACTTTATTTTGAGCAGATCCGAGCGTTTATCTCAGCAGTATAATTTCAAAATCCATTTTGCTCGCCTAGCTGCCGCGCTTTGAATTCTACATAGGATTCACACATCTCTAAACATGATTCGAATTCATTTTATATTTATGTAACGACGTGGCCATTTTTGCTTGTCTACACCCTGAATTCTAAGCGTTTATAAATAGAGTTTGTCATCAGAATGTGCATTATTCCCTACTGGAGGACACAGTGGCGTGGATGAAGATACATCTCAGGAGAACATAAAATGAAGATATTGAATGAGGATAAACAAATGGACAAAGGTGTCCCTACAGCAGGTGAACAGTATTTAGAGTATTCATACTATACAAGAAATATCGCAGCAATTGACACCATAATGAACCTTCTTCGGTCGAAATTTGTGATAATAGGGAAAGCAAGAATGAGTTGCTCTAGGCTTGTAGTCACTACTGTAGAGCGACAAGGGTCAAAGCTGAGATATTGGTTATTCCGAAATGAAATTCTTATATCATCTCCTGCCTGGTCACCTCACTTCGAGATCTATGATTTTGAGTTGGCAATAAGTAGATTCCTGAGATATTGTATTTATTGCAAAATAAAGGTGTGGATTTAATTTCTAGAATGTTGATCCTTTGGAATTAAATTTTGATGATATTGAATAAAATAAAAGCTAAAAATCATTTACAACTTCAGAAATTCCCAAATATTCATGAATTTTCAATATTTCCAAAATTTAACTCAATTGACTAAACATTCTAAAATCCTAACCAATAAGCACCAAACGTAAAATATAGAGTGAATCTACTTAACGTCATTCTTTAAGAAGCTGAAGAGTATTTACTAAGTTATTTGTGAAACTAAGTCAATTGAAATTCTGTAAAAAAAAGATTAATTATCTGCATCCTAAGATTCCATATGACTTAATTTTAGATGATATAATCTTTTTGAGACATTCTAAAAGCATAGAAAATTTACTCTCATCAATAATATGAAGGCAAACGTGTGAACAATCATCTATGTATAACAAGTAGGGATGATGGCCAGGGTAAAACGTTTGAAAAGGATAGAACGTCTATTACCAATGCCAAAAATACATTACCGACAATTCTCAATCGCAAGTTTTACCTCTCAAAAATCTTTTAGAAAATGGTCAGACTTGAAAATATCCAAGAACGAATTGCCTCGTTTTTTATTATTTCCATTTTTTGGCAATACCTCCGCATTTACTATACCGATTTCCAAAAGCTACTGAGCTATTCGTGCATTCCATAGTATTAATCAGAGTAATCGAAGGAAATCCGGATCCGTTGAAAATCTGAATAGCTCGGAACAGGTGCTGAAATATTTTAGTGCTTCTTGATCTCACATCATTTCACGGTCTAACTATGACATGTACCTTCCAGAAAATGAGTTCCTCATTGTATTGTCTCAGAATTACCACTTTTCGAGCCGGAGTCCTCATGTGATACATCTTCCAACGTAGCGGAAGGAAAATAGTTAACATATTTCCATATCCAGCTACAACTTTGGTTTAATATTTGTGGTGCTATCACTCCTTTTGGGCGTTTGAAGTAGGTGGTGAAAACGTCTAGCCAAAAATCTATACTACACTACAGGATCTTGCCAACAACATGCCGTTCGCATAAGATGGGCTTCAATTCTTCAAACTTATCCTGTCCTCGTCGCACAGCAGCATGCTCCAAATTTTCCCAAATGCTGCTATATTCCACGGACACAATGATAACTCAAAACACCTTTTATAACTCGATTTCGGCATGCTTTAAAAGATTCAAACGACTTGAGTTTTCTTGAGAAGATTTTTGGCACACACTTAGTTCACTTAACTGATTATTTCATTCAGAATGAAGTCAGAACTATTAACTTTCAACTCTTTATTTAAATATTTTTACTTATACGATGTAAAAAATATCAAAATTATACAAAAAATTATGTAAATTTAAACAACGTTCGATACAAAGACCAAACAAGATCCTCAGTAGATTCCGAGGTAGATTCTATAATAGACTTTTCGATTAACCAACTTGCAAGACTTTAAAACAGACGCTTATTTCCATTTCTTTTTCAATTCCGCTTCTAATGTATACCTCATTCCTAACTGCCCTTATTTTGTCCATGATTGAATGGTTCATCCTTGTAATAATAAGCGGTATGGTTTGATTATCTCCACCCTCAACCCTCAATCTTTCTATCTAGGGCGCCTCTGTTCATAAAGAGAGAGATTGAATCCTACAGATATTTAATTTCCTAAACATTGAGCGTATAAGCGCGAGCGTTTACAAATCGCCTGTAATTTATTATCTTCGAATAAGAAGCGTGGCTGGCATTGCAACTCTAATAGTATTTCTGGATGTGCACAGATACCAGCGAGTTGCGAACAAGATAGTGTCTTCAAGTTTGCAGTCCTGCATATAATACTACCATAAATTACGATTCCTTACTCGTTGTACGAGATTCAAAAGATATCTTTTTGCATACACTGCATAGATAAGGGTTCCGCCTCAACTTTGTGGTTGCTGTCTCAAAATGGGTATCTATCAGATATCTGTGTATGTTGCTCTAGTATTCAGCTGCAAGTAAAATTGTTGAATCCGTTCACAATTCACACCTTTATACGTGAAGAGCTACGAAGTCTATGCTGCCTTAATAGCAATGTAGTAATGTACTGTGGCTGTGAGATGGTGAAATTTGAACACATGTAGTTATGGTCTTTAGGTCAAATTAAAACAAATACAAATGCTTCCAACGTTTCGGTTTATTTTTCATAAGTCTGATTCAAGGGATTTGTGGCTCCTGCATTGTAAAAGTACAATAAATAATTTAAAAAAGCAATATAATAATATTGAAACAACTCACTGTAATAAACACAGATTACATTATAAGTTACGAAACACTTCCAGGCAGTCGTCATTTTTTATAACGGCATAAGGGCAAGGGAAAACATTTGGTTTAAAAAATAATACATACCCGGTGCACACAAAAGTCCAATACATATATAACATGGAAAATAGTGATAACAGTAAGTGTTGGAAAAATGCAAAAATAGTTATTCGATCAAATTATCCTAAATGATACCTAAGCCATCAACATCATTCCTGAAATTGAAACCAATATGTATAATTTCTTCAATACATCTCTAGGACTAGTTGAGTCTGTTTTTCAAATATAGTTTGGCTTAGCCGACATATAGCCACTGCAATCAATCCTATATTCGTACACAACTTAAGTCGTTTCACAATCATCTTAGAAACGAGGTAACAGGTATGTCGTAGAGCCTGATGAACAGAAAACCGTTGCGTAAGACAAGTTTGGCTCAGACACCGGTCTATCTGTCTCATGTAAGAATGTGGTAGCAACATACACCAAAATTATCAAATAATGTTGAGTAGGGCTGACCATTTTCGCTGATAATTCAAGGTGTGAGTGCGATTGGTGTCTGAAGACGTAAATAGTCATTGCCACTCAGCGCCTCTTTTGGTATATGCTGAGTTCTAGAGCCGTTCAGTTATTTTGACTCCTACAAACTGGAGTGTAAGATTTCTAAATTCCTAGCTGGTTTGTGGTTAATAAATAGTATAGTGCTGAATCTAAGAAGCATGAACTGAACAATATTATGTTCCCCAATTAGCGATGACCTCCAGATCTTTCGAGTCTAGGGTTAGCTAGTCCTATGTTCTCCAATTTACCTACAGAGGCCGATCACTATATTCTGAATACATGTATGCTTGCCGTCATCCGCAGAACTGTATATTGGATTTATTATGCTAGAGAAAAGCTCAGCTTGGTAAGATTGGAAGAACAGGAAAATCCACCCACAACACCTTTTTGCAAGCAACTTGCCAACTTGAGTCTGGCTATTGCATGATGGAAGAGTTTCACCAAGTAATAGCCTCTACATTCTGAAACATTATTGGAACCAAAAGCCAGATAATAAATCCAAACACCAGTGAGTACTAGTGGATCATTAGCTGTATTTTCCGATTATACACATAACAACTAATGATAAGCATACAGGGTGGTCACTAGGAGCATTGTTGTCGCTATGAACTAGCAAAATTAATAAAGGAGATCTACTCACTCATCCAAATAGCAGTATATTCACTGGACGGGGGCGTGCTACTTACCTGAAAAAAAATTATAGTGTTAAGATAATTGGAAACCACTATATATTGTGATAAATTTTGTAAAATTTATACATTCTACAGTATAATTAAATCAGCATTGTAAATGTATATAGGAATAACTACTGTGATTCAAAAAAATCTAATAAGTGCAAGTTAGCTTATCGCAAAATATATCGTTATCAATATTTCCACTTTTCTATGCTATCGCTTTGTACGTTATAAGAATTAAAAAAGACAGAAAAACATATAAACATATGGGCCCAACACAGACAGATCGCTCTGAACAATTCTAGAATGAACGTTTCTGCAACAATCTGTGTAAAAGTCCTGATGAACGGGGATAGAGAGTTGGAGGCGACATAATATCCCCCTGTCTCCAGCTGATTAATGATGGAGGCGATGACAAGATTTCGCGAAATCAACATGCGACCCGCACAAGCTACACAGGAAATTATCGTCCAATGAGAACGCGAGAATCATTTATAATTTTACTACTGCTACTGCCGCCGCTACCGTTTGTCGCTCACGTTATAGCTCTGCCATATTAGGAATATATTCACAATTAATACAACATAAAAATTTTCGAAAGTAACTTTGGTAGGCAGTAGTGACACTAAAAGGTGAAGTGCATCCATAGCGTTTCGTCAATTCGAATGAACAAAGTTTAGTTGGTCGGTTGATTTTTTTGGCACACTCCATCAGTAAATGAACATGGAGTCTGCTACAAAAAATGGTTACGGAATTTGTGTTTATAAAATATAAAATTCGTCAAGCAAAAAAATATTTCATCTCATGTGTCACAACATATGTTATATCTCAGCTAGTCAGTTATATCTCTAGAGATATTAATCTCATTCAATATAGATACACGGTTTGAGGATCAACCATTTTTAAGAAATTACAAACTCTGAAAATTACTTCGTAGTGGTCAATAAATTTTTTTACTTCACATAGCTTAGATTTTTTGAATACCTACCTAATACAAAGTAAGGAGGTTGCTAAGCCTAAAATTTTTCAAGCTCATGCCAAATCTCAGACCTGCTCCATATTTGTCAATTGATTTCAGTTACATTTAATCATCCGGATGATATTTCGGAAAGATTTGTATGATTCCGGCGTATCTGAAGTGCAACTGATAAATTGATGGACCCGTGAAGGCATCGCAATGTGCACTAAAATATAAATTTACTTCTTACATGTCGTCATGGGAAACATTTATCCTCTGGCAAGATGAAGATTTAAAATGCCTGATCTATAGCTGAAATCCTATGTATAGGATATCTGAGCAAATCTGTTCGGTGTCCCTTTCTCGCAAGGGAATATCGGACGATATCCGCTCGGCGATGGGTTCTCAGAATTTTGATGAATGGTGTACGACAGCTTCGCGCGCAAACGAACGCCTCCATTTACATACAAAGTGATTTTTATATGCAGGTGTTTGTTATCTGACGACTACTACAGAGGATACCGCATTCGCGTCCTCCACTTCTATACCTTCTGCGATGGAAAGCTGAATGTATGCATAATATATAATATGCATTGAGTGACAAGTTCATCGTAATATTGGCCCACACGGTTTACGTTACGTCGCTAGACCGATGATTTTCAATGGCGTTCCCAAGATCAAAAAATTCCAGAGTGGAAACCTGGCCCTTCGGATCTCCGGCAGCTAGATGGTCATCAAGTCCCTTTGTCGCCCTCAGCAGCAACTTCGCTTTGACGACAGGCCCCCAAGGCCAAGAGAACATTTTAGGATCGACGAATGTGCGGAGTACGCTTCAAACTTAAACTGTGTCCACCCAATATCTGCACGCAAAAAAGCCGCACATTCTGGCATTATCGGAGACCCAAGTCGGCCCTCAGCAGTGGACCATTGCTTCAGATACCCTGGATATGACTTATACGCCTGATATAGACAAATATTCGACGTATGCGTATTTGTTGAATCAGGAGTCTCCTGTCATCGACCTGAGGGATTCAACATTATCTTCCTCAAAGTATCATTCAACAATGTGTCCTAATTCAGATGATGCGTTTTTAGAATCGTTCATTTACTGTGGATTCCTTACAAACAGATCATCTCGACAGGTATAATATTTTTGGGAGACAACACGTACTGGGTAAAGCATTCCAACAAAACGAATGAGGAGGGACGCGAGGTTGAAGCTTTAGCTATCAGCTGTGGCTTGCATCAAAAAGTCAATAAACCAAGGATTCCTAACCATCAAGAAGGACTTGGTGAACCTGTGTCGCACAAAACATTCCACCATACTCGGCTGGAAACATCCGAACACAGTATCATTTCAACCCTCTGCAGAATGCCATCTCAAGCACGTACTAGTCTGTCAGCAAAGTGGGACGATCTAAATAAGTATTACCAATTCTTCAAATACAAACACCGAAAATAATCGCAGTTTTATCGGAACCAGAAGCCACAGATTAAGAAGAAACCTAATCCTTACTCGTCCAGATCAGGCTAGTCTGTAGCCAAGGCTGTTAGCCAGAATATCTGCTATTCGTCCATACCACCACTGACGAGAGAAGATGGGTCTATTGCCCCCGACCCCAAAGAAAAGGCAGATACCTATTTCAAGGAGGCACTCCGACTATCATCACCGAAAGCTCAAAAATGCCAGAAGTAATATAAAATGCATTCTTGAAAAGTTGAACATTAGCAGACCTACTGGTCCAGACCAAATAGCAGCAATCGTACTAAAAAATCAGTCGCATACAACCTGGCCCTAAGATGGGCAAAAACGCGCCCAGCAATTATAGACTTGTGACATCATGGAGATAAATTAACGGGGCAGCTTCGGAAGTACATGAACAAAAATACTATCATCATATGCACATGTGGAGCAGAGTGATTAAGCTTCATGGAGAGTCTTGAGTCGTTGCGCTAAATATATCAAAGGTTTTCGAAAGAATGTGACATGAGAGACTTCTGATCAAACTCTCTGCCTATGGGTACACGTTCCACAGGGACGGATCCTTATATGTGGTAGTGGATGGATGAGCTTCTGATCTGTTTACCATCAATTACGTAAGATAAAAGTCTGTCCTTTCCCCAACGCTCTTCTTGCTATAGATTAACACACTGATGGAAATTACCAGTCGAATTTACAGCTTTGCAGATAACAGCGCATGTGTTTCCTTCATGCAACCAGAAGTGGTTTTTCATTTCAAGTGATCTTACATCAACATGTTTCTCAGATTCATAAAGACATAGAAAATATTGTCGAATGGGGATCTCAATAAAATAAAAGTAACATAACTTTTTTTAAAACAAGTTTTTATTTGAATGCGCTAAAACGAATGAAATAAACTTTTCCTTTAAAACTTTTATTAACTTAAAACGTCATTACACAATTTATATAATATGAAAACTTACGGCGAGATTTAGGTACTCGTATTTATTTAGTTTGAAAAGTTCAATCTATTTTTTAATTTTTAGTTATAGCTGGAGAGGTCTGATAAAACCCCAGCAACCTAAAATTTCAGACGGATCGGAACAATACAGTTTATGATCTTCATCTTTTTTTACTCTCGTTCGTATTCTCAGATCTTGGGATTTCCGCCATGTTGGGTTTAGAATTATGCCACACTGCTAACCATGCCTTGTCATCCAAAATAAACGTGTGTACAACATTTCGGCTCAATCGGTTGAAGATATCTGCTTCCAAATCGAGTTGCTAGATTCCACAAACAAACATAATCAGTTACATACATTGAAAGATAAACAGAAGCTTGTAAAATGGAGTTCAACGCACACAAGCTTGAGAAACCATCTCTTTCACTTCAACCGCACACCAATTTGGAGAACACCCACTCAGGCCAGTAGTTCTTTGGTTGTTTTTGGGGCCTAGTACCTCGCTGGTAGTATAGAATGCTTGTCAGATGAGTAAGCATTTGTAACAGTGCAAACACAGGAAATGTGATTGAAGACTCAAATTGTAATGAAGAAAATCCAGAAACATTCATGGTATAGGCGAGACAGACCAGCATATCCCACCGCACCAAATTTGTTTCTATCTCTAATGAGTGTTTTGAATGACCCTTACCTGTGTTAGTCACTAGTTATTCATTCAAGCACAACACTCTTTCAAAATAATACCTATCCTGTTCTTTGTTGTGACTTTCAGTCGCCCTTTCCTGTGTTTCCACAGTTACGGGCATTTTGTTACAAGAAGATGAAAGATTTTATTTTCATGATATTATCCTAAACTGCTGACAGACCAAGGACCTTATGTAACATTGGATTTACCTGCAAGACATACTGCATGAAATGCGGGTAAATGAGTTCTATATTACGGTAAAGTAAGCATAGATAGCATTAGGCGTCTTGAAATCATAAATGCATCATCAAGGTGGAAGTCTAGTTATGGGAAAGCTAGCTTGATGTTACAGTAAGGAACTTAACAAAAACTTACCGCTTCTCACAAACAATGTAAACAATTCTCGATTCTTCATTCAGGCAAATAAAAAATGCCTCTTCAGCAATTTAATAATAGACGATAATCAGATGTGTACAATTAGCCTATCCCTACACGATATCTCTAGCGCTTTGTTTATTATAGTTGCCTTTTTTCGGTCAATCGCCTCGTGCTGGTAATGGAATCTTCTTAGTCTGGCACGCCCGCGTAGGTGGTCTTCCCATGAAACATGAAATGGGCGGAAGATAACCCTTGGGGGCACCAGATACCACTGGGATTCTGCGCGATACAAAGTTGATTGGACCATTCAAAAGTTCAGTCTCAAGAAACTACTTGGGATTACTTACATTATGTCAACTGTCGCCAAATTAATCACCTCTATAAAATTGAATATAAATTGTGTAGATTAGAAATCAGTCAGCTTCTGTAAAACTTGGAAGGTTCTTAGTAGTCATTTCATATTTAATTTAACGGATTTCGATATCCAAATAAGTATTCTCTACCTATATGTTGATTAAAAGGCGGTAGAGTTAATGGCAGGAACGTACAAGAGTAGCTCTTAGCGCCCATCATTCAAGTCGTGCGATACCTCCAATGGCACTAATAGCGTGAACTGCCAACAGTAGTGACAGAAGAGGTTCGGAGAAAATGTGTCGAAATCGGATGTGTATATGGACTGGGACATATTATAATCATTTCAAGCGCACTCATAAAACAATTTTTGGAGACTGGATAATGGTAAGCGTATAATTGGAAATACTTCATTCAATTTGTATTTCATTTACAGAGATCTCTAAAGCACGCAAAGCCGTACAAACTTTTTTTGGCGCCTGACGCAAAAAACATTTTGGTACCCTTACACACAGGCCCGTGCGGTATCCTGAACATTTTCATTTCGACTATCCCGTGAGAGAAACCTAAAGAGCAAAACCAAGTAACTCTCTAAACAGTAAATAACAAGAACGAAGAGATATTTAATCGGAAACTATTGAAACTTGACATTTTAACACAGATACCCAATTCTAACTTTATCATGGCAAAACCTGAAGAGCAAAAAATCCGTGAATGTTTTACAAGAAAAACGAACTATCTATGATGGTTGTTCTTTAGCCTTAATACGAGCTGCAATAAAATCTTTGGTATAGTTATTAAAAATAAATTTTTCTCCCCATTTTGGCACCAGCCTGTATAAATCGTGACAGCGGATTAATACTATAGCTTTCTAAAGTATAAGGGTCGATTCATTTTGTCGATAGGTTGAGTAAATCCATACGCTACAAATTGATATTTTGGTTCCTTTGAAGGAGGGATATTTTAAATAGAAAGATGCTCCCTTTGTAACGTTCTCTCACTATGTTATTTTTTTAATTGATTGTATCCAATACTATACGAAAATTCCATTTGCAAACTGACATCATTGCGCGGGAAGTTCAGATTTATATCTTGTTGATACGAAAACTCCCATAACTCATTACATAATTATCTTTATTGGATTTTTGTGTATTCTCACGTTCCACTATCGATGATGTGTAAGCTATGGCTGGTGGAAAAGGTATGGGCGACGCATTGGATCTTGTCCACGTTCGCGCCCTGCCCGCCCCCGGTGGTTATCTATCTGGCTGGGCTGTTTGTTTGCTGAAATTAATTCTAGCCAGAGCCGGGAGATCGCTCATTAATCAGCCCAGGCAGATGTTGACTGAACAGAAGATGTATGGCTGTTAATGCTCCCTCCCGCTCAACCCGTGCTACCTCCACCGCGGTTCTCGACACTATGTACACTTAGCGCATAAAGCGGTGAACTAGAAATCTATTTGTTACTTCTGGACATGCTCTGGTATTCTTCTAGTGAAAACGTCGTCAATGTGTTTCAAATCTACAGATAAACTAGAAGATTCTTCTTCGGGTTTTCTGGTTCATTGTTGTATCCCAAATGTGGTCTTTACCTTTTGATTGCACTGTTGTTTTTGCGTTTTTATTAAGAGAGGGTGTGCTGTGTTTCTGGTAACACAATATCTCTCATTTTGGACATATCAACAATGTAGTTACATTTTTATGTTTTGTTTCGTTATTTTTGCTAATAACTCTTCCCTTAATCTGCCTTTTTTGATATAGTAGAACTGCACGTCCAAATCATATCGCTCCAATTTCATCAAAACTGGTGCAGAGGTTACTGAGATTGCGCAGTGACAAAAAACTACGGACAGAAGGGCAGACAGATGAAAATGAGTGGCCTGAGATGTCCCTAATGTATGAAGAAGTTCTGAACCGATCAATAAAACTCCATTTTTTCAGATGGTGTATTTCTAGTACCATTGTTGAAAGGTTTGCAAGCCAATCTTACCTATGACAGAAAAACTCCTTCCTGGTATTTGAATGTCCTCCACGCCCACAATCCATAACAGCGCTTCAAGGTAGTACTGCTGCTGTATTGATTACAGCGACTTGGTACGCTTTAATGGTTTAATTTAAAACATAATTGGGTCACCCGTAAACGGACTTAAAACCAAAACGGCTGCTGCTATCTGGAGCAGGGTAATTACCAACCGAGCCGAGCGAAATACGAAACAGGTATCTAATCGGCATCACAATAAAGTAATCAAAAATAGGCGTGGGTGAAAACCGCCCACCCACATAAAAACTGATATGGTCATGATGTATTAAATAGCAGATAGATTCAGATCTAAATGAATGCAACGGGATTGAGATGGGAAAGATATCGAATTTGGGTGCAGCCGATACCTGGAATACTGAGCCTGCACCACATAAAGTATTTCTAAATAAGCCAGATGCAGCAGAAGATATGTTGGAATGAGGATGATTATGTTTACCACCATAGTAGTCTAATTGGCATTTCACGCAAGAAGAGGAATATGACAACAGCCATCGTTTCCTCGATTAAGTGTTAAATAGGAACAAAACTTGAATACCGACCACGGTTTACAAAAAAGCAAGTCATACAATATCTGCTCTATACCTCAGGTCAGCCGGTAATTATGAAAGAAGGAGTTAAAGAAGACTAGTATCTAGAGCGAGGAATATCTCCAAAACAGAATCGGGCCTGGAAGATGGGTCTCGAATATTAAGCAAGACCTGCAGCAAAAGAGCACATCAAGAGGGCTTTTTTTGATTTTTCCATACTTCGAGGGAGTATACAGTGCGATCAGAAGGATAGGACAATGAAAGAGAATCAAAACAAGATATACATGAATCATCATCCTACGTAGTATCCTTACGAGAACCAAGCCCAAGAATGAAGAACAGGAAGGCAAGGACTGCATCTAACAGGTGCCTTATGAACCTGCGGATTCATACATGTACCAAGCACCAAAGCATTGCTCGGGACGACGTTAGTCATACAGAGTGATATTGGTATCGCCAAAAGTTTAAGGAGGTAACTTCCATTTCTAGCAATAACAATGCTCACAGCAGACCTAGCGTAGGAAAACAATATTGTGGACTATAAAAAACATTGATATAATGCATTTAAATAAAGATGATCATGATCTATCGGGTAGCGTGAGTCAGCGCGATCGGGAACACCCGCCGGTTCCATACGTAGACAGATGGGGTGGGGTGAAGACAAATGAGGATACCACATACCAAACGTTCTGAAACACAATCATTCCCAAGACAATGGAAGTCCGTAGCAATGTTACTAAAAAAAATCAGCAGTCAGGAATCATCAGATTCATTATCATGGGTAAATGGTAAGGAAGTGAGTTCCAGAATCAAAGAATTATCATGACTAAAAACTGATAATGACATTTGCTATGGAGCAGGTGTTGTCAGATGTGAATGGATCTCGTTTGTTCGAGGGTAGTGATTGTGAACTTGTGGTTCTCTCTTTGATTCACACGTGTGGCTTCAATAATCAACCCGGAAAAATAAAGTGATCATTTTATGTTTCAATTCGATATATTGCTACTGAGGCTTAGTAAAAAAAATACTATCTGAATAGGTGACATTTAACTAGCAATATTCCAGTCCAAAGTTCTGTGTCGGCATAAATAATCGGTTGACAAATAAATCGAAGAGAGGGCTTACGCGTTGCATGTACTTAATTTGTACGCGTTATCTGGCGATCTGAAGGCGAACCTTAAATAATCCAGATAAGTGATCTGTGTATATAAGTGACGGGCATCCTATATTTGGATGGATCAACGGACGTGGGCGCATTTTATAAGATCCACTGATCTGATGGATGTGGTCTCACCGCCGTTGCCGCGCCGTGCCCTCACGTATGATCGTACACATGCGGTTATTTATGCTTTAATTGTATGATCTTTTCGAGAAGGATTGCGATCCGCAAAGAAGGTTGGTGAGTTATAGCGAGGAGGCACGTGTTTTGTGGTGTAAATGGATAAGTTCCGAAGAGTTCTTGATTTTCTATATTGCAAAAATGAGAATAAAATAATATACAGGTTTCTCTTGGTTTTATTTTTTCATTGATTATATAAAATTGGCCAGTCTCTCCTCTGGAGAGAAAAACGTTGGAAATAATAGGATTTTCATACCTCCAATTGACTTTGGAAGAACTATATTCCCAGCAACCATAACAAAATCATTGTTAGCCTGGTTAAAACTTGTGCAGCTATACAGGATGTGGAGCATTTTTTTGTAAAATTCATACTCCGGTATCTCAAAAACTGCTCGACTGGTTTGATGACATTGGCTGTGAGTCGACAATAAATGTCATGATGCTTAATTTGTGTTATTTATATTGGATCCAGTTATTCAGGAGTGAGCAGCTATTTTGAATTATTACAATAAATTATAAACTATAACATTGACTATACCAAACTAAATTTCGAGTGTCTCTATTTACTGCTATTGTTTTGACACAACCCTATTTATCTGTAACGTTATGTAAAACATTTCACATTTAACTTCCTTAGAGTTTTCAATTTTTATAATAGATTTGCCTCACCATCTTCACCCCCACCCTATAAATAAATAAATCCTGACCAAAAAGATATACCAGCGATATATGGGATGTGGGAGTAGGACAACTATTGGCCGCCAGATGGGACTGATAAAAAATTTGAATACCGACGAAAAAAGAGGATTTTATCATCGGGGTCGGCCTTGGCAGACGCTGCTATGTATCAGCGACGCTCTCTGGCCTTATAAATATAAATTCATATCTCAAACCGCGATGTTAGACTTGTAAGAATCTTCGCTGCCATCTCACCATTTGAATTTGGCTGAAGTCAGAGACGGATCAATGATTTTACTTCCCAGTGGACGGGGAAGTATTGTAATCGAGGATTCTGAATTAGAGATATTATATTTTCTTCATGTTTCATAATACATACATCACGAATAATCATATCACTCATTTTCGTCGCTCTGTCTGTCGGTAGAAGTTCTAAGGTATTTTCTGACATACCTAGTTGAATTTTTTGAAGTAGGCTGATTTGTTTTAGCAACTATTACTAAAGATTACTACATTTCAACGGAATAAGAATCATGATTAATTTCCGAAGCGATATCTAGAAGGCTGACTCTGTATTCTATGTGCAGGGGTATCAGTTTCTTCGAGATTTTGACCAAATTTTAGAACTATTGCCCTGCATTTAGGAAAACTCGCAAATATATTTTTTTTGAGTTATTTTTTAATTTACTCTCAATCCGATCCAAATATTTATTTCTACACTGATACCATGCCGTCGGAGGTACAGCTTCAGCCTACTTGAGCTAATTTAACAGCCCTGATGTCCTATCCAAAAATGAAACCCTAAATCACGCCCCCGTACGAGCAAAAATGTTTCATTACATATTTCAGTTGCAAATTATGTGCCATAGCCGTATTAAACTTCTTGCTGTTTACGCTCTAGATGTATATCGCCCGAATACAGCCTCGCACAAATAATTTAAAAAACCAAGAATGTGAATATACGTTAATGTTTCAATTGGAAATTGGTACACGATTCTGGTAGGTTACTTGTATATATCAAGGATACAAACTAAAAATGACAAAAATCTACTTTATAGTCTTAAGATATGAGTACGCTGTATCCAGCCAGCGATAAGGAGCCGAGAAAGGCAGCGAGCTGAGGGTAGATTCCGCAGACTGTAGATAGAATGAATATGATACATCTCTGGCGGTTACTCCCGGACGATTTATAGTCGGCATCCGAGTGCTCAATAAGCTGGAACTAAATGGATATATGAAAGTTATCAAGTTTTATGTCAAAAGCCTTATCGCGGTGGCGTTCGCCCTACATTTCCACCGAATAACCGCCGCACAGCCCGATATTTTCAAGTCCGCGGTTCAAATGGAAAGATACGCTTCCAAAATGGATACATTTGACTTCCACAGCGAACACTGACGGCTTGTTGGGTTTTACATCGATGGGTTTTGCTGATAGTGGGTGCTCTATGAGAATCGCTTGTCGATAGCCTGCTCTCAAAACACCTACACATTGGATCGGTATTATGTACACCTTAACACTGTCAATATCTTATCACTTTCTCACACAGCAAGTACTGTAGCCATTCATAAGAATATAAATAATCATTACCAACTATTTCTACATTATATGTCTCCATGCAACGTTACAAAAGACGCTGAATCAAATAACATATACGAGGTGTGATAAAAAAAAATAGGGTGAATTTTCAAATGCAGCGGGTTACATCCGCTTGATCTTCGATTTTATATATATGTTCATGTATAAATTTCAGCTATGTAGCATGTTTAGTTTGTTTGTGAGAGGCATAAAGGTTAGAAGTGTTTTGCGTGCTCCACGATTTTCTGCTGTCGAAAAACATGGATCAAAGAGTTTGCATTAAATTTTGTGTGAAAAATGCAATTAAGTGCTTGAAAACACTTCAACTGTTGAAAGTGGAATACTGTGAGTCTACTTTAAGCTAAAAAAGTGTTTACAAGTGGTGTAAGCTATTCCAAGGAGGCCGAGAAGACACCAATGACGAACCTCGCACGTCAACAACTGATGAGAACGTTGAAGAAGTAAAGAAAATAGTGATGAGGAATTACCATTAGAGAAATTGCTGATGATATCGGTATCTTGTTTGGTTCGTGCCAAGCAATTTTAACGGGTGTTTTGGCCAGAAACGTCCGAATTTGTGGAAGAACAAATATTGGCTTTTGCACCATGATAACGCCCCTGCTCACACATCGTTGCTTGTGCGCGAACTTTTGGCTAAAACCTACTAATGATGCCTGGCCCCCTGTGACTTCTTGTTTCCGAAACTGAAGAGGCCCATGTAAGGAAGGCGGTTTGCAATGATTGAGGAGATCGGCATCGCAGGAGGAGCTGAACAAGATAAAAAAAAAATAATATTTTGAAATGGTTTGAAGATTGGAAAAGGCGTTTTCACAAGTGCATTATATCCGAGGGGGATTACTTTGAAGGGGATAAAATAGAAATTGATAAATAAATATTCTTTGAGAAACATGAAAATTCACCCTATTTTTTTATCACACCTCGTATATATATATATATATATATATATATTATATATATATATATATATATATATATATATATATTGTCTACTTATTCATACAATAAAAGCTATTTAATACAAAGAATCAATGCAATCAGACAAAAAAATAAGTTCTAGCAAAGCGAAAAACTAATAAAATCATTTTATTAAGCCGTTCGATCAGCAAGGCTTTCAAATAAGTTTATTCTACATTACTTTTATGTATATGTAAATTTATATCCGATCTCTGCCTGTCCATCGGTTTGGATGATTAACGATATTGATGAAATTTGGAGAGGACTATGCTGTGGGCCAAAAAATTGCTTTATTTTGATCTCATATTACATTCCAAATGCCTAGTTATCAAACACTTTTATATCGAATATTAAAGCCCTACCGCACCCAGCATATAAAACATGGACAGAAAACAATAAAATAGAGTTCCAGTTTTTCACTCGCTTTCTCAAGTGAGTGGAAATGATGCTACGAGGGGATCACATAACATTCTAAGTAACTTCGTTTTAATGGGAAATTAAAAATAAACGTGAATGAGTGGTGAAATCTGAGTTGACCTACTTGACTTCATATTTTTTATTTATAAAAATCCTCAACCAAGAACATATAAATATAGCACCCTACCTGGTTCATTGTTGCACAAAATGCATGCCACAAATAATTAAACATTCCTGAAATAAATATCATTGAATTAAGTGAGATAATTTTGTGTATTAATATAAGACTGAATACTCCTGAAATATTGGTCTTATTCTAGAGAGTTATTTCAGTGAGAGTTTTGACTCATGATACCTGATTCTTATAATTTACTCCCAGTTGTGCAATTTGAAAAATTGATGGAATTTTAGGGATTCTTCAAGGAATCAATCTCTACTGAAATATTTCCATGATGTCTTGCCATCAAATGTCGGCGGTTTCACGTGCGAAGCGAGTTTAACTGGATGCGGTTCCTCCAAGCCGACTCCTGTAATGGTGTTATTCCTTTCCGCCTGAAGGATATCACTGCTTGGTGCGGCAATTTTACCTTCTAGTTCTCTTATCTTCGCTTGGATCTCATCTACAGTGTCTTTTAAGGCACCTTGCTCATTGTTCAATTGGTCTACATTTTTACTCAAAGCATCTGTTATCTCTTCTTCAAAGCGTTCTGTTAGTTGCCCTGTACAAAGTTTCAGATCATCTTTTACCTGGCTCTGTTGTACCTTTAATTTTGTGACTAGTTTGCTTTCCAGTTGATCCTGTTGTACCTTCAATTGTACCTCCAATTGTGTGGCTAGTTTGCTTTCCAGCTGGTCCTGTTGTACCTTTAATTGAACCTCCAATTGTGTGGCTAGTTTGCTCTACAGCTGGTCCTGTTGTACCATTAATTGTGCCTCCAATTGTGTGGCTAGTTTGGCTTCTAGCTGTTCCTGTTGTAGCTTCAAATAGGTTAGTTTGTCGTCCAGCTGTCCAAAGGCGTTTCAAATGTATAGATCTCTGGGTCCTCGCCGTTATCAAGAAGGTACTCACGTTGCCGACTCACTAGTCTTTACACCACTAGTTTCCAAGTCTCGTTCCTCCATTTCACGTTCAACATTACTATTCAATCATGCGCACAGTTTACCTAAGCAAGTTGTCCCGCCATACCGGCAGTAAATCATTTAGACGTCCACGCCGTTCGAGTTGTAGAAGAAATAAATATACAGGCGGCAATAATTTCACCTCCCGACTTATTTATTAAGCATGTCCAAGATACAAGGCGGATATCATTTTCCTTATTAGATTAACGAGAGGAACATGAGTGTAGCTGTCCGCACTCGCCTTGCGAACGTAACAATCGAAAACATCGAGCACACTCGATCTTGGCAGACTTTGTAATACGCCCACGGGGAAACAAATGCCTCGACATAGCTTTAGCAACGATCCAGTGGACGCCGTGGCTGGGTGGCTATGTCGATGGCTAGAAGGCCATCGCACTACCCTCCAATCAAATTGGAATTTCGTCGCGTCATAACAAACACGGGATTGCTAAATACTCGCGATTCTATTCGCCTGTTGGCCTATTAGCTAATGGGAGCATGATTGTTATGACACGGCGTCTATGAAATTTGAATAGGGTGTATGGGTGATTTTTGTATAACTGTGATTTTTACAACTCACAATTTTTTTAAATCCAAAATTCTTTAAAAGTTGTATTCTGGGTGCTATTGCTCTTTGATTATGTTCAAAATTAAGCCTGTAACGTATTTCTACTACAACTTCAATAGAAAAGAAACTAGAACAAAAATTATAAATTTCACTGCCACGACACTGACATCAAAAGGAAATATTTTCCTAAATCTCTTCACATTCCTAAAATAATAAAAAAATAATAAATTACTCGTATAGGACTTGGATAATCATACAGAGGCATTTACGGTATTTTCTTTCTTGGTTTTTACAATCTTCAAAATTTATTAACATTAGAATTAAAATAACAATTTTTATAATAGTCATAGAATAAAACAAAGTTTAACATTAGTTAAATATTTAAATTGATTAATTTGATGGAATATACCATAGATTTCAGTTATAAACGCTAAACTTTAGATTATAATACGACTCTATCAAATTTTATACATTTAGTTTGAAGAACGAAAATCAGACATTTTGGGTATATTTCTGTAAGTTATTCATGATGAAGGGCGAGGTACATCGGACCAAATATTTACGTTTAAAATGATTCAGCACAATAGTCGGGAACAAAATTTGGAGTTATGTATCCTTTTTATAGATTTTCAACAGGCATATGACAGCATTCTAAGACACAAACTTTATGAAGCTATGATTGAGCTAGGAATCCCAAAAAAGTTAATAGAACTTGTGAAACTTACTTTGAATAAGACATACAGCAAAGTATGCGTAGAAGGAAGACTTTCGAAAATGTTCACTACAAAAAAGGGTTTAAAACAAGGAGATCCGTTATCTACTGTTTTATTCAATCTGGTCCTGGAAGTTATCTTAAGGAAAGCTAATATACACAGAAAAGGTATGATATATCATTGCAGGCACCAAGTCATTGCGTACGCCGATGACATAGCGATGTTGACCAGATCCCGAAAGGAACTGCAAACTATCTATAATAGGCTACAGAGTACAGCTAAAGGATATGGTCTCAGTGTAAGAGAGGAGAAAAACAAATGACGAAGTTATGGAAATGTATGGTCAACCATCCATTACAAAATCGATCAAAGCTCAAAGAATTCGGTGGTTGGGGCACGTAAACCGCATGACAGAGCAGAGGTGTGCAAGAAAAGCGTTACTGGAAGGGAGATGTGAAAATAAAAGAAGAGGAAGACCAAAGAAGAAATGGTTGGACAGCGTCACGGAAGATCTAAGGAGACTAGGGGTACAATCATGGAATGATATTTCTGCAGACCGGAATGCTTGGAGAACTTTGGTGTATAGGATGGAACAGGAGAAATAGATTTGTTAATGTGATGTTAAATTCTAGGAAGCCATGGGCCTATAAGGCCTTGTAGAGCTGTAATATATATTCATGATCCATGAATAATTTTGCTTTAATATACAATGTCGACGATAAAATACTATCAAATTTATCATATTTATAATTTTCTGATAAAAAAAAACATCATGTCGAATAATAAATAAAGTACTAGACATAAAAAATCACAGCTATCTGAGAATCGCCCATATACACATTTATGGTTGACTTTGGTTGTGCATTCCGGGTCAGTTGATGGAACGAGGTTGAAGGAGCCATCAAGGTCCTCTCAGAGCCTGTGAGCCTGGGAAAGGTGCCTGAAAGAAGTTGAAGCCCCATATGTGGGCTAGTCCTGTAGGAAGTTCACTGATTTAGCCAGAGCCCCGAGACTCAAGGACTTGGCAAAAGGAGAAGCTTATTTAGATGTGCCTCAATGTTGTTTCTTGAAATTATAATCCTCCAAACTAACTAAACTTGAGTCTTTTTGCAATTTTCAGATTCTTTATGACAGTTCCATCAACTGATGTGGCTAGTGGGGGAATGTTATCTAATTTCAAAATTATAAAATCAAGAGTCCGGAAGCCTTGCTTGATTCACTCATGTTCATCAATCTGGAAAAAATTGCTGCTCTCTCACTCGGTTGAGGACCTTATCAACAGATTTGCTGCATCCCCATTAATTAAAACTAGAAAATTTTGGTATTTTGAAAATTATTAATTCCAACATATCAACAGTTCCAAAATGGGACACAGATCTCAATTTCTAAACCGATCTAATGCATTGGAAGTGTCAATCTATTTGATGTCATTTTTCACAATACACAATATTCACGTCTACAGCACAAGAAGTGAAATGACGGGCGTAAAATTTACTAAAACTCAATGTTTATCTGTTAAGTAGATTAGATAAAATGTTCGTTAAAACTATAACATGTAATTAGATTAAACAAATATGTTTTCATACGCATATTTTCAATGCTATGATTATGTTATCCTGCCAAAGTCATTATATCAAAGAAGCAAAAAATGGAATTATCTAACACATTTTCATTAAATACAATTGATACGTGTAGTATATATTTTGTGGTAACATTGAGTTCATAAATAAAGTCAATTTCCATCTCTCCATTCATTACCAGATACAGATCCCGTTTACCTTCTGTAAGATACACGCAAAAATCCAAGCAAATTATTAGGTAACTCTAAATTATATTCAGATGATCTGTTATCGAGATGATCTACCCGTTGGCAATGCGAAGTATGCCGCAAATAAAGATTTCATGAGATAGATACAATAATATAATTATACTCTCTATAGCATAAATCAAAATTTTATGCGACGGACCCAGATTGCAGATTCTTTGTTTGTACTGTTGTTCCATTTTAGGTGATACTTCAATGGTGCTTGGTGCCAACTTAGGGAAGAGGGTCGATCAATGAAAAAACAAAATTACTAGAGATGACATCACTTTAAACAAGTTGAAATGGTGCGTTTCTTTGTATCGTATGACCCGTTCTCAACGATATGAGATATAGGTGTCGATTTGCAGTCAGCTAAAATCCTTACCAAAGATTGAATGGGAATTGTTTCCTATATACTCATATATCCAGTAACCACTAGTTCAAGATCCATACTGTAGAATCAGCTAAACTTCAGAAAGATCTAAGTAATATTATTGTATGACAGGTATTTTTTCCGCCTGGACAATGATCTATGCATCCTAACACCTTCATGCAGGCGCATAATATGAAACTTTCGTTTCCATTCATTCCTTCAAGATATATTGCCAATCATTGGATACTGAGTTGACAGTGTTATCATCTTCAAATAAGATTAAGCTTTAACAAGGAGCAATAACATTATTCAATTGTAGGAAGAATTAGTGGAAACTTTTTCTTATGGCTTATGAAATATTCTGCATCAACCATGCTGATTTATGATATTGGAAGACTGATCACCACAAGTTCTCTTACTTTGTGGTAGCAAACCTAAAAAGACGCTGAGATTCGTGTGTGGTTTTATCTTTTCGAGCATGGTCTTTCCTACGCGCCACCAATACTTGTCAGCTGGCGAGATAAACGTAGATTAACGATCATGTCTAAATCGTTTGGCTTAGAACTGTCAATCCTTCTCTATATAGTTGATTCATCCTACACCAGAAGGTACAGCAATAAGTCACAAAAACTCCAGTACCGCTAGTGATTGCTGGAATTTTTGCTAACTTTCTAATACATATTTGACTTGGTGTATTTGATGATATGTTAAGCAAAACCCGGCCTAAAGCAAAGCAATTCTTCCGAATTTCGAACTGCGCGCGACGTTCGTATCTTGAGGTGCCGCAGCGCCAGTGTTTGGGTTGGTAAACATCTCCTACCGCGATTACTGAAAGCAAACTTCTTGTGTCGAACAGTCATAGTCTCTCACTATGCAGAGGTAATCGTGATACATAATTACTTCCTTTTCTCCACAAGATGAAATTTTTGATACATAAATTCGCATTTATACATCCGAATGGCTTTACGGAGATTCTGCTTAACATATCATCCGCGCGCTATAACGACTGACCAGCTACCCAGGTGGATCAGTTGGTCAGAGCGTCCGACATGAAATCGGAAGATGCAGGTTGGAATCCCGCACTGGGCCTTCTTTTTGGATTTCTAAATGCAAATTTATGTCAGAAGGAATACACGTATTGTTAAACCATTCATGCTTGCAAGTCCTGAAATATCGATATGTGGGATCATCATATTATTTATTTACTGTAAGTACATCAAACACCATTAGGCAATATAAGAGCCAATTGCAATATTTTGGTGGAATCAACCAAGTCTGCTCCATATAATTCACACATCTTCCTCAAATAAAGCAATCAAGACCTCCACAGAAGATGTAAGTCCGGTATACTTGTAGCGACAATGCGGACATGTTGAATGCATTCGTAGGTTATTATTCACCGGCTAGCTTGCAAGCCGTGTTGTAGGTAAGTGAGATCAAAGGGATAAACGGCCCGGGGCGCGATAATTTCAACAAGTCCGACGCCGCCGACGCCGCAGCAGAGCGTCCTTCCTTGCCCAGCCGGAGAAACAAAGCACGTTGCGCTGCTGAATTTATTAGGGTTGGGTGGGGTAATGAAAGAAAGATGAGGCCGCACACCCAGACCGACGCGACGACGGTTCAGATCGAAACAGCATGATTAGTGAATGTATAACCCACGAGTTAAGTGGGGAGTTGTTAGAGTCATTCACTGTATCGTTATTATTATTATTACAACAAATAGCAGAGTTGAGCTGAGTAGCCAGAAACTCCACACAAGGGTAAAATATGAAATATGTATAGAATGATAGTAGCTATTAGGTAAGAAGAACTGACGAGATTTAGACCACAACTTTTCCTTCTTCAATTTGAAGTGGCTTGCATTGAGATGGAGAAGTGATGACAGAGATCAGTACCGAAGAAACCATGTAATGCTCGGTATGTAATAATCAGATCTTCTCTTAGACGTCTATCAAAGAAATTTGTCGAGCCAAATATTTTCATCCTCACTTCATAGCTAAGACGTTGAATGCCGTAGGGAACGCGTGTCTTCGTATGTTTTCTAATAAATCACGCTGTAGGGTTTTGGTTCCAAACAGATCCAGCAATTTAAATAATTGGTCTCACGTATATCTGATACAGAAGTACAACGTTAGAACTATGCCAGCCCTTGAACGATCTTTCTATAAGGTTTAGGCATTTCTCGAATTTGGACGCTGAATATTGGATACGTTCAGACCAGGATACATTGTCAGTAACAATAACTCCTAAATCGCAGTGGCTGGAGATCATGATCATGGAATTATTTTTGCCAATATGTAGTGTGTGACATTCCTCTGTATTAAGAGGCACTAACCATATCATTGACCATTCGTGAATGTTGTCAAGGTCACTCTGTAGCATATTATCGCTGGCCGAAGGTATATTATATCTTAGTATCGTCAGCGTAGGTGGAGCAGATTGAGCTGACAACGCAATGTAGGTCAGATGTATATAGAACAAACTAGGGTCCTAAAACGGAGCTCTGTGAAACACGGCTAGTTACTGTCCTTTTGGTTGACAATGATTCAACAACCCTCACTGAGAACTCTCTATTACTGACAAAATCCTTGATCCAATTCAACAATCTTCCAGTTATGCCTAAATGTTGTAGCTTGTGGATTAGGTATGCATGGGGAAGTTGGTCAAACGCCCTCGAGAAATCCAAATAGAATACATATACAGGCATATTCACATCTGTCAGAATGGTCCAGTCATTGACAGATTCAAGTAGATTATTTATGATCAAGCGGCCAGGTAAAAATCCATGTTGATTGGATGACAGAATATTATATCTGATGGCGAAGTCCAGTATTCCAGAGAAAATGATCTTTTCAGCTATCTTAGCGATTATAGGAGTGATGGCACGGTAGTTTTTCCTTCATTCCACGACAAAGCATAATTTGCGAAAAGTCGACAAAATTCCATTTTTTCACAATCTCTCTGCCTGTTTATCTGAGTAATTTATATTGATAATTTAGAGAATATGTATGAATATGTATATTTAACATACAGTCTCACAAATAACTCTCTACCAGTAACAACACGTTTTATTTATATTTAAATCATTGTAAGATTTATAGTATCAGTAAGAGAATCTTCAATATATATGCAATAATGCTAAACATAATTTTTGACATTTCTCTGAGTAATACAGAAATTTATACTCCTCAACGAAAACCAACTTATTCGAACTGCAATGGAAATTTAAAACGTCCTATCACTAGACCCCCATATGAATCGTGACGTACAGATTGCGTAGTCATTTGTTTGATTGGGAATTCATTTTTACGATTATCTATGTGAAGCAGGGTCAAGTATATAGAAATATCCAAATTGTAGCTCCACTTTTTTTTATATTTTTTTCCAGTTGTTTGAACTATACTTTTTAACTGCGATGCAACCTTCAAACATAAGGATTTTTGTAATGCTGGATACCTGTGCTGGACACCAAGCAGGCTTTGGATTGCATTTATTTTTGTAGAAACAGTAATAGAAATAATAAGGAAATTTGTGAAATACCTCCTATATATCCTTTTTTTTACTGGACTATCAGGTATTTACATATATTCATACAATATTATGTAGCTTTACAAAAATAACTGCAATACTCTCCATTAGATTATATGCATTTGATAGCGAATCACTTATACGAGTATATGGTGGATTGCTACGCTCAGAAATATGCTGTGAGGTTCAGAAAGTGCCCTTTTTCGTTAATCAAATCTGTTCCCACCATTATGCGTGGATTTTACATTTTTTTGCAAGATAATTATAATACAGTAGGAAAACATCGACATCGCATCATCTATAGCAGTGGCAAACTGTACTGCATTCAAAAAACGTCGATTTCAAATTGTATACTCGTATATACAATGGATGAACACTACAGTGTCGAAAATAGTTTAAAAAGTTTGATCGTCTTTGAACAAAGCATAAATATTCCAGAATTGTGAGTTATCAACACAAATCCACGAAACTGTTTTAATGCATTTCATTCGGCACTCCCGATTACACGTTTTTAACGACGTGGTAGTGTTTTCTCGCTAGGCATTCTACAAGTCTTCAAGTATACAAGCCCTGTAATGTAAAACTAGAGATTTCGGCGGCCAACAAAGAAAGAGTACAGGCCATCGGTGGCTTCGGTGCAGGTTAGGCGGTACACGCAGCAACGCGGCGTGTAAAGCGGCCGGTCGTCGTAGTAGGTCGTGTAAACACGCGCTGTCTGGATACCTGGGACATGTCGCATTCCGTTGGCGCGGCGGCACAACTTGTTGCCTGTTACATGGCATCAAGCTAAACGACTCAGTGTTGCCGACATATTTCCACTTGAGCGAATAGCATAAATTACAGAAGTGTATGCATATGATTCCGCCTTTTATTCAATGAAAAAAACAGTTTATTTAATTGGAAAATGAAAAAACAATTCGTTCAAAGTATTGGCCATCGCTAGCTATAACCTTTTCCCATCTCGCGGGTAAGAGATGAATTCCGCGCCAACAGAATTCCTCGTTTTTGTGTTCTGTTCTGAAGTGAAGCGTATTCCAGTGAGCGGGTTTTGCATCGATCTAAACAAATGGAAACAGACGGGGCCAAGTCTGGGCTATAAGGCGGGTGAGGCTTCCCATCCACTGTTTGCCGAATAGTTTTCAACGGGTACAGCAATATAAGGCCGAGCGTTGTCATGATGGAAAATTATGGCTTCGTGTCTGGTCGCATTTTCTGGCCGTTTTTCGTTAATTTCTCGCTTCAGTTTGATGAGTTGTTGTCGATAGCGTTCTCCTGTGATCGTTTCACCAGATTTTAGCGGCTCATAATACAAGATACCCTTTTGATCCCACCAAATACAAAGTATTACTTATGACTATTTAGCTTTGGTGTTGATTTTGCTGGTTGGCCGGGCTTCACGTACTATTTTTTTCGTTTCGAATTATCATAATGAATCTATTTCTCATCACCAGTCACAATTCGGTGCAAAAAACTCTTCTTTTTATGGCGCTGGAGGAGCATTTCCGACATGCAAAACCGCTGTTGTTTGAAACTTGTAGACGAGGTGGATTTTTCAAAAGTTTGATTTCGGACTTCCATTGTCTATAAAATTTTGAGTATCACGACGTTTCGATTGATATGCTATCTTCAATCGTCTTCAGGTGAACTGGCGAACACGTTTCTTTCATGCCTATTTATACCCCGTCCGGTGACGTGTCGTTGTGTGTGGTCTGTTCTGATTGGTTCCCGATGAGTGGTGTTCCGGTCTGCTGACGTGGCTGTTCGTCGGTCATTGTTTGTTGTCTGGTCCAGTCATAGTCTATTGACTATATGAGGTTTGTGTATGCTTTCACCATTTTTTGTAATACCTTCGTCGAGGTAGTTAAGGCAACCGAACGAAATATGATAATAGTATTATAATTAAGTAGGAGAAGATAGAAAGCAAAAAAAAAACAGTGTGGTCTTTGGCATTTTAGGAAGATGAAATAAAACATCAATTGATGATCTAATCAATTTTCTTCTATGCTATTTCAGAAATCGCACAAGAATTAGGCAATTGATTTTAAGTTATCGCAAGTTTGCGAAATTTTATTTTAATTTCAATGATACCAAACTCAAATCATTTATTTCAAAAATCAGAGTTGCTCAAAAATACGAATAAAACGGCAATTGGTGCACAAAATATGCTAAAATATATATTCATCATGTATTCAACTGCTATTTTTATTTGAAACGCAATGTATACGAATTGATACCATATTAAAAATACGTTTTAATAAAGACTATGTAATTGAAATTTCTATGTCAATCATTCATTGCAATTGAATTAAATTTTTGGTCATAAATATGGGCGGAGTATTTGCCCCTGTTAACCCCCTTGTATCACCTTTGCGTCAGTTTCACATGTGCAAGCGCAATTTTTTCTTATATTGAAATACGATCGAAAGTCACTTTGGCGACATGAATAGTAGACACCCTATTATTTTAACATCGATTTTAAACTTAAACTTCGCCTTGAGCTGAAAACTTGAAACAACCCTGGGTTGAGTGGTTGGTTGGTGATGAACTTTATGCGTTTTGCGAAGCCGTTCTAAACCGTTAATCATCATACCATATAAGTATTTGGTCAAGATAAATTACAACAGCCTCAAATTCGAAGAATTCGTTGAAAAGCAGTGTTTTTTTAGATAGTGAGAATTCCTCAAACCGTCTATCTTCTTCCAAGCGCTATATGATCACCATATGCTGTAATATAGCAGTTTTGAAAGAAGTTATATATCATATCCATTCCAATATTACCTTAAGATTCACAGAAGATAACGGATTACCTTTTTTGGGTCACAATCTGCATGCTGCATGTCAGGCACACAATTACTTAATTAGCAGAAATATACATTAGGATAATAGTTATGTCTGTTCAATGCCATACAACACTGCGTTTGATATTTGGTCCATCCTTACTTCTAACTAGAAAAGCTCACGTAGTGAATCATTCTCGTGCCAACTGGTTGAAATACGTTCTAAATCGCATCTTGTGTCAGTTTAGTAGGGAACGATTAGCGGTTGCTAATGAAACGTCAGCCCAGACCGGCGATCGGCGTTTCTCTCCGTCTCTCGGCTATATTTACAACGATACACTTTCTATAGGCTGTTAATCTCACGCGCCTTGTGCCGACCACAGACGGTCTGCATCTACACATCCAAGGGCGGATACGAAAATATTTCACTGGAGGGCGGTTACACAGCCAACACAAAACTGAACATATGTCCTGAATTCTTTACATGCCATATATTTCTATGTTAATGGGTTCCCTGAGTTGGATCAACAAATCTTTGTAGCCAATTCTACGATATATTTACAATAAAATACCCCAACCACTAGTATGAGCGTGAATAAAAAAATGTCGAGAGAAATAAGGTTGAACCTCGGGATATGAAATGCATCTTTGAAAATCTGAATCTCAGAAAACCTACTGGTCCAGATCAAATAGCAGCTATTTTCTTTCCTGTATATTACGCAAGTTGTCTCCAAGAAGGGCAATAAAAGATGCCCAGCAACTACAAACCGCTGACTCTTCTCTACATCATGTACAACGTTATGAAAGTTATGAAGACTAACGTGCAATTATTGAACTACCTCAATGATCGGCAGTACGGTTCCTGAGTACGTTTCACTAACAGGTCTCCAGTTCAGAGATATTTATTATTCGAAGACACTGACGCTGTCTTCTCATACGAACAGTGCGCGCAATTTGCAATTCGGATTAAGGCTGGTTTAAAGAAAGTCTAACTAACACCTGTGTTCAGACCAAATGCAAAATTTGTCTACGTAGTTCAATTGGTAGAGCGTCTATACGGTAATAGACAGGTGCATGGTGCGAATCTGTCGACCATACCATGAAGGCAAAAAAGACTTGCGATGCCACCTAAATTCTACTTAGTAGGCGAGCTGACAACCTCAATCTCCCACTCTTCTACATCAGTCAGATTAAATATACTTTTTATATCTCATATGATAGTTCATGAAAGTCCAAGTTCCCTGGTTCTATCGTCGATACGAGGTCACGCTGAAAGTCTTTAGATATTCCTAATCTATACAAGTTTGAACATGCAGCTATTTTGTCTGAAGTTGTATGTGCTTACACGCAAAGGCAGCGTTTAAATCGTTCAGTAGTTGTCTTGCCACGGTATCGGTCTTCAAGTGTTGGCCGAATTTTAACGTGAAAATGGAACCGGGTAGTTGCGATTTTCGAGCCATGATTTTGTATGACAATAAAAATGGACTAAAACAGGCGGAATGTCACGAAAGTTTAGTGAGTTGCTTTGGGGACTCTGCCCCTTCTAGGGCTACAGTTTTTAATTGGTTTGCTGAGTTTAAAAGGGGCCGGGTCTCACTCGATGATGAACCTCAAACAGGTCGACCACCCACTGCAGTTGCTCCGAAAACCGTAGAAGCTGTGCAATATATGGTGAAAAAAGATCGACGACATATAACCTACACCGAGATTGAGGCTTCTTTGGGGATTGTATTGGAATTTCATAATGGGCACAGTAAAAACACTTTTAATATCGTAACTGGAGACGAAACATGGTTATATCTTATTATCCCGGAACTAAACAGTTGTCATTAGTTTGATGCTTTGAAAGTGATCAGTCTCCAACGAAAATTCGTCGTTCCAAGAGTATTGGAAAGAAAATGGTCGCATCTTTATTTTCTAAAAGTGGATACATCACAACGGTAGCCATGGAAAATCAAAGGACAGTTACTTCTGAAGTGTATATAACCAAATGTGTTCCTGTACTCTTCCAAGAACTATGCAAGAGCCATCGAAAGGCTGGTCTGCGGGGTATTCAATGGCACCATGACAACACACGCGCCCACAGCGCCGCTAGAACACTAGCTTCCTTATTCTCCGGACCTAGCTCCGTGCGACTTCATCTTATTCCCTGAGATCAAAGAAAAGTTACGAGGTCGCCATTTTTCCACCGATGAAGAGGCAATCGCTGGATTTGAGGAGGAAATTAGCAACCTTCCAAAAGAACGTTGTTCACAAGAATTTGACAAGTGGTTTTACCAAATGCGTAAATGTATTGAGATAGGGGGAGAATATGTTGAAGAAAGAATAAATATTTTTAAAAAAATCTTGTAGTTTTTCTGTATCTAAAAAGTAGGAAAGGAGAGTCCTTCTCTACGTTACCGCCACTGTAGACGTCGCGTCGGTATCCTGATGCTCGTTACTTCTTCTCCAGCTCTGTGAATAAAACCATTCAATTCGAATTAAACCTTTGTTTTCTATCGATCGGCAAACGGTGATAGCATAATAAAATCTGTGAGTAATGGTCGAAGCTTACAAGGGGATAATGGGAGCAGTGGACGGTACCGATGGAAATATCGGATACCAGCAACAAGTTTTCCACGTTTATGGGGTAATATACGATACTTTTGAAACGATTTATACTTTCGGAACGATTCAACTTCAGTGGCCACGTATACAGCGAGTGAAATGTATAACTTGTTGTTTTTTTGTAAATGATTGTTGTTCCTGACGAAGAATTTTCAATAAGTCTCTAACATCGATGTTCTATCCAAATAGACTCGAAGTGATTAATTATATTTTCATACTCCCCATTATTTCCACCTACTAAGTAGCCATATCCTAAGGTATATTAATAGAGAATCCAGCTGCGTTGACCATTTGGGGCATTAAATTGATGAAGATGCTCATAGCGTGATCTAGAATATATTTTCGTAATTGGATGATTCATGATTTCAAAATCTCGAAAATCGGTGTTATTCTTTTCTGTAAATTTGTCTCTTTCCATGTCTATTTGTTGGCGTTTTTATCGTAAGGAGATCAGATTGATCATTCTTATGCGATATAAACGTTTTAGCTCATACTTTCACTGGCCGTTAATTGGAATCGCATACGTTTGAGAAAATAACATTACTAACATTCCGGCTTTAACATTGAGACTGTTTCCGAAGAAAAAAGTGATGTTGTGGATTACCAGTAGAAAAGCTTTCGCGTCTATGTTAATTTGAAGAAAAATTTACAAACCTGAACAGACTGAATTACATTCCGCTGAGGAATTTGGAAGTAGCATCACTGAAATTATGTTTACAAAAGAGCTTGGTAAGCCCCTAATGACAATATCAGTTACAAGTTAAAGATATAGTTGAATACTATAGTTTATATTGCGTTGCTATCATCATAGATTTTATTATTGTATGTAGTCGATTTACGTAGCACTTTCTTTGTTTAGCGCAAAGCTTTCTCAATATATGAGATTACTTAGAGATAATATTTAAATATACCACAAAAGAATTTTCGATTATCAGAAGACCGGCATCATGTTTACGACCATTTTTAAATATAGCACTTTAGTCAGCGTTCCAAGGAATGCCGTAACGATAAAGCATGATAACCAACTCCGATATAATTTTCCATAGGATATGTTATCATGTTAGTGGTTGCATGTTCAAAGCTAAATCAGATTGAAGGCATACATGTATATTCAAAATGAAAGTCAAAAGTAATATTGCATTTAATATACAATTTGTTTGCCAACTTCAACGTATGGAGGAACGTAGTTTTCGGCACATTGACTCAGTTTATTATCATAAAGATTCTATGTATATTAAGGTATTTTATTTCAGACATTGTATAAACAAAAATCGACTGTCATCCAAAAACTTTTTCACTGATGACTATTCATTTGTAGAGCCCAGTTATTACCGATTAACATTGATACTCTGAGAGGTATATATGTTTTCTGCAAGTTTGATTCCTCAAACATTAACGTCTAAAAAAATACAAATTAAACCAAAAATTAATTTGTAAACACCTGATTGGAATCCCTCTATCAGACAATTTTTTATTATATCTTTAACATACGTATTTGATAAGAGTTTGGTATACTACTTAACCGTAGGTTTTGATCAAAGTATGGTCACTCTACTAGAGGATTAAGACTGTTCAAGATCACAATCATCTATTCAATGTTTATATCAGATAAATATATATCAACTATACCAGAAATAGCCACTATCAACAGTACTACAGCCAACGAAATGTCATACCTCCACAAGATACATAAATTTAGAAAAAATCAAAATAATGACTGACTTTAATCTAAGATTAAGGCTTCAGGTTAACAAAAAAACATAGCAGAAAGCTTTTGTCGAAATTTCAGCACCACTATATAAATATGCTCATTCGAGCATCTGCGATGAATAATCGATAATTGATGTGGTGATCAAGCCGCTTTTCAAATTTTTTGTTATCACTTCGAGGAACGTATTGATATCAAAGTTCCTATGAATGTCATTGTTACGTATAAACCACAAAGCATTCACTGTATTTCTTAGAAATTTAGTTCTGAATTCTTGCATGACCTTAAGATTACTCTTACTCGTTCACCCAGAATTGAACACCTTGTAAAATTCCAGCATTCCTTTTGGGGCTGAATTTTCTAATTTAGACATAATTCTAAAATTTGCTTCGCTTATGGTGGAAGTAAGTGAATTTTCAGATTAAAATTAATCAAGTATATCAGAAGAAAATACTCTTATTACTTTTATTATTTCAGTTTTAGATATTGAAAACAAGGATAAATAGTCCATTTTAAAAATAGTCGTGACGTAATATTTTAAACGGAATTAGAAATAGAAATTTTCAGGATGAAATGATTTTACAATCAAAAGTGAAAAGCAAATTTATTCAATAAAAACATAGTAGCTCATCATGTATAAATACACTAATCATTACTTAAATGTTTCCTATGGATTAATTTTAAAAATATAGGGAGTTTCACTATAGCACATCGTCCCACCTCATTATGAAAGGTATGGTGAAATACATTAATACTGTCCAGAATTCGATACGTACATCTCAACTACAAATATTGATCATTTTAAATGCTGAATTTACTGGACTATAACGCGACCCTGCAAAAGGGTAGCATTGCAAGGCATTGGGTGATTTGCGCACTTATTCCAACATTTGTGTTTAATCTTCTGTCTCTGTCTCACACTTTGATTCTCCATACTAAAGGAAATTCTGTCCGTACTGTATAAGGATGATGGAAGAACCTGCACTGGGAGCAATTTTTTTATTCTTTATCTTATTACATATTGCGGAAAATAGACAATAGATAGTGTTTTGATGTGAATTTTATTGTATGATATGTTGTTAGCCCTACATATGTTCTCCCTATGCTGAAATACAAAATAACAGCAAAAACCATCGATTATATTTTTTCTGTACTTTAGCTGCTACCGTGTAGAAAATAGAAATTTAATTATTTAGCGAGACCTAATTGAAACGAAAGATACATTTTACATTATCGCCATATCGTAACGGAATATTTTTGACAAATGTAAACAGCTCTGAATTATACATAATACTCCTTTATTTGATCTCAAAAGTATTTCACTATTTTTTTTATTTATTTTGTTCTCTCTTTAATACGTATTATTATTTATTTCACATGTCCACATCTTTTGGAAAAAGTAAACCTTGGTCTTATATAAGTATGTGTATTGGCAATCTGAGGTGCCAGTGTCTGAGCGCATCTGCTACTAAGCGCTAGCCTAGTGTCTCATGTTGCTATGACCTCCTCACCTCAGATGGATATATTTACAAGCATTTGTTCTCTAAACTCGAGGTGCACTGACGAGCTCTGAGGCTAAGGTTTAATGAAATGGTGAAAGCGTTACCCCCAAAAGCACACAAGTCACAAGTGAATGAGTGATGCAGTACCAGAATACCAGTTGTCATCATGTATATCTGTGGATGCGCTGCTGGTACGTCGACGGTGGGCGGTCGTGTCGAATGGGCGGAGTCCTTCCTCTGGCTCGCTAGCCCCTCTCTCTCCTACACCAGCGCGCTACTCCAGCCCAGCAGGGTCTGCCGTCTGGTTGCCTTTCAGATTTACTACGAGCACAACCGCGGACGCTGAGCTGAATCAATGTTTGTAGTACAGTACCACTAGAATATAAGTTGATTTGCAAAATACTACCTAGTCAGAATAATATTCCTCTGTACTAATCTTGAACAAAAAAACATTTACATCGTAATATAAATGATTATAGATATGATTCAAAGTGTACAAATTGTAGAAACTATAATAGCGTGGACCAAGTGGAACTTCTGAAACTCGCTTTGCGAAATTTTCCAAAATTTCGTCATCTTCGTCTCTGCACAGCTTTATTTTGGCGAGGGAAATATCGACCATGTATATTGGATTCATTTTTCTTCAATAAACAAATAACAATATTTAGGAAAATCATGCTACATCGAAGGGTTTAATTTGAAAATTACTGCCACTTTTCAGTCAACCACTAAACACGTGTTAAACAGTGTTTACCAGACTTGTTTGTAAATATTGAGGTATTTCTGAAAATTGTGTAATTGCTTCACGTTGACCGTGTTATTGCTAAAATTATAAAATATAAATGGGGGGTTCCATTATTATTTCCACATTTTCCAAAAATTGCCTGAATACAACTAGAGAATTATGACGTATTGAGCCGCACTACTTTACTGAGTGAAAGTAGAGGACTTTCCAAATTTTAGCTGTCAAAAAAACATAAGATTGACTTGGTTATTATAAGATGTTGTAAAACTGAGACGTCTTCTTACTGATGCGTAGAGAAAATTTCATATAGGACATCAAGGGAAAAAAGATGGAAACTGAGATCCATTAAACTTAATTTTAGACTGCTTTTCAAGTAGAAGGTTGCCTCATAATTGCTCAAACATTTTGAGTTTCAACTTTATTTTTCGAAGCTCTGCCTGCTTGTTTGCATGTAAGTTGCCCTTTTTAGTATCACGTACTTTGATGGGGAAAATGGGATGGGATCGGAACAACCACTTTTTACATGAATTTCAGTTCGACACAACCTCGCACAATATTTTTACGAAGTTAACATTCTCGCACGAGAATGCCAAATAGCTGATATTTCCATCCCTGGATATATATCTGTAAATTTTCAGATCGTAAGGTCTTTAGGAACTTTAACTGAAATGGTCCGGATGAGATAGTCGAAGCTACTAACCAGGTACGGAAGACGCACTTTAGTAAAAGCGCGGTATTACAACACACGCACACACTCCCGCATGTTGAAGTGCTTAATAGTTTCTCCGTCATCTCCAAGTTACCAGAACCTCAATTATGAGATGCTATCGCAGTTCGTAGCGGCATGTTTATTGGAATTGTTTCGCGGACCTTTGTTGTGTCTTCTTTAATTGTCCGGATTATTATTACGAGGGTTGGTCCGGGTTCGATCTGGTCGAGGTATTTTATTTCATACTTCAAATTCTCGTTATTGCAGATTATAGTCCTCTCACAGCTAATTCTTTAGGGGGTGATATTAATTTGGAACGTCTACAATCGTTTTTATGGCGAATAATTTATTTTGTTATGGATAGACAAATTGCAAGTTGCGAAACCAGCTCATGGTAATTGGCAGGTACAGTTTAAAAACAGCAATCCTAAAAACAATTTTATTATTTTCAAAATTGAACATGGTGTACATTATGGTAAATAAAAACATCGAAAATCCACTAAAAGACGAACTAATTTATATTATATATTAAATTACCAATTAAATACCCAGTTACAAACATCCCATGAACCACCTTAAATAATTTACTTAGCAAGCTACTAGAGAAACTTGAAGGTAGTATCTACCTTAATTTGCTTCTAGGAAATTAATTTTTTAATAAGTTCCATAAATTTTTTCGCAATTTCGCGCGTAAATATGGTAACTTTATTTGTAGGTACCATAACAACAAATGAACATGAAAAAGTTCGTAGTGTGGCTTGGATCTACATTCTGGGTTATTAAGCTCCACAGTTGTTTCAGTAATCGAGTTCGTAACGATTTTTAATACATCACTAAATCCAATAAAATATAAATAATTGCCGTTATAGAAAGAAATCCATATATTTTGGGATGACACGATGTTCAATAGTCAAAATAAGTAACCATTGAATTTATTGATTTTGATGTAATTTGACAAATCGCATCGTCTTAATTTTGTTCTAAACTAATACACCTGGGATAATTTTGAGTGGGATAGCTATCAAAAAAAAAATAAGAAAATCAATCAAGATCACCGTCACAAGGGAGTGCTATAAGGTTCAGTGAGTACTTAGAAGGAAAAATAATAACCTCATGAAACCACATATGTATATGCTTAGCGGAAAGAAATGGCAAATATGTTGAAATCAGTTGAAAAAAGATTACAAACAAAGCCAACTTACCTGACAACATTTTTAATCCACACCCCATACTCTGTTTTAACATACTTATCTACCCAATTCGCATTTTGATGAACGTTAATAATTCATACATGTACAACCATTACTATATTTAGTACAGTTGCTAACAATCTACGGGTAACATTTATATGTTAATGTCTGGCGGTTTTATCGATTAAGGCATTAGCGATAATTTATTGGCAAAATTTTGATTATCAAATTTCTAGCGATTAGATTAATGGACTTTTGTAATAAATGGTAGATAGCGGGATTTTTCTGAAATCTTCCAGATAACATTTTAATGAGCTCAGCGTCTGGTTGGATGTTGTAATAGTCTGTTTGGATCTGTTGTCTTGTTTATTTTCATGTTGTAGTAGCTTTTAGTTTTAAAAATAGCATGTAGGCACTTGAAGGGTATATCAATATCATATTATATATTTTGCAACATTTTCAATTAGGCTCTGTCGGTCATCAAAACTAAATACAAAAATATCAAACAAGCAAACGAAAACCATGCGATCTGCCATTAGTCTTTTTAAAGATATAAAAACTGCCACAATTAATTCCTTTATATCAAGATATTAATATTGCAAAATTCATTAGCAGTATAAAATTTTTGGATAAAAATTAAAAAACTAAGATACACTATGATAACCTAAACCTAAAATTTGAAGTCAAAAATCGAAGTGATTTCAAGCTCAAATTTACTTTCAACTTGTTGAGTGGCAACTATAGTTTTTAACACCATCGATGACGAGATTTAATTTAAAATAGAATTTCAGCCTTAGAAGTCTGAAGATCAAAACTGCAAACATGCCCATTATTTGGTGTATATACTCTTATTTGTCAAACTCTACTATAGTTAAGATGAAATTGTGCAATTTCTACACTACGTTTCACAAACGAATCTGTTTTTCCAGTGACGTGTTTCACTTTTATTTTGAAAGCATAGTGCATAGTCAGACCAGGTTACTCACCAAATAGCTAAGTCCTATCTTGAATTTATACTTAAATTCTCACATAGCATTTTTTTACGCTGTCTAGCTATTCAACCCGTCATTTCATTTTATATACTCTATGTATTAATGAAATATAACTATGTATATTGCGTAGTCCAGCTGCACTACGGTTCAGGGAAACCCCTAGGAAATGCCAATCTTCGCCAAAATTTCAATATATTCCATGTCGTAAGATATTTAATGCTAAATCAATTAAATCGGTCTGTTTCTTTCATTCGAGAGGAAACATGATTTCTAAGATATTTTGAATTTCTAATTTACAATAAAATGTAAATTTTATCAATATTATGGAGTATATCCGATTTATTACGAATTCGACTGATTTGACCTTGAAATGGCCTTGATCTGACTGCAATATCAAAGTTTATACTACATATGATATTGTTCTATTTTATACATTTTTTTTTTAATTGAGACGTCTCCTTGTAGCTGTTGTGGTTTTCAGGCGATTGAAGTGGGCCACTGTGTATTACCGGTTAGTCATTTAACTATTTTTCAATTAATTATTATGGAGTCAAAAAATGAAGACCCTGTAACTAAAAACCATGAATTCTAGTTGCACCATTATCATACGTAAAGAAGTGTGCAGCTGGTTTGATTAGTCCTAGAAATGATAAACCTTCATCCACAACCATGCTCAGTGTTAGACAATAGCTTTGATTCATCACTGATAAAAAGTCATTTGTGAAATATGTGTTCTAATCTTTCAATATGTAAATGTGACTCATAGATATTAAACATACGCTAGGCTAATTATTCATACTATAGAAGATATTGGTTTGAAAACATATGTAGAAATGGCGTGAAGTAGGTTGAAACTGCACTCCCCACGCTATAGTACCAGTGTGCGAATAAATATTTGGATCGTACTTTGAAACTAATAATCTTTTGAATAATGTATAGTACCTAAATTTCCATAAAACATAATTTACGTTAACTTGCTGGCCCATCTTACTTGTAATAGCCGCTAATTAAATCGACATATGACTGATGAGAGGGTTATCCTAACGTTTCGGGTGTCACGAAATTCTTTATCAAAGTACTTAACGAAAGAGAATAGATTTGAAAATTGTAACATCGCCATTAATTTAACTTTTCGTCTGCTATAGCAGTCTTCGCCGAAGTACAAAAAGACAGAAATTTTGAAATAGACATTGAATTTGATCGATCAATAATCCGAGGCAGCTGAAACATCAGTAAAGTTCTTCCATCAGTCATATGTGGTTTTAAGATGAACCGCAATCAGATTTTCCTGAGAAAGCCTTAAATTAGATAAAATTCGGAACATGAAGTAATACATAATTCTAACATTTGGAGTGAAGTATCCTTCTGAATCTGCAATTTAAGGAAAAATATTTTGAAAAATTACTCAAAGATAACAGATAAGCATGGCACCATTTTGATTTTCAAATAAATACACTCCTCAAAAAAATTAACGGAACAATTTTCAAAATATCTGTAAAATGTTAACTTGGTGTTTTATGGAGGTGAAAATTATATTTTCATAATAGTTACAAATTTTATTCTACTAACTTCACAGAAATAATTCATATTTGTGCTCGCTATTTAAGATACGTTTATGATTTCAAACACAGTACAAAAAAATAAAGTGATCATGATAATATCCACATTTAGATTTTATATTGAAGTAGGCTCTGACAGCTCCACCAGGCAACGGCATGACAGTTGAATTCATTGTGTGTCAAAATGAGAAATCTTAGTGAGATAGAAGTATCTCGTAGTGTAGCTCTAATTCAAAATGGTGTTGAAATCCTACAAGTCGCAAGAAATTTCAATCGCAGCCCTTCAGTAATCAAGCGTGTGTATGATCGCTACAGGGTGACTGGAGAATATGAAAGACTAGCCGGACAAGGTCGGAAGAGGAAAACCACACGACGTCAAGACAGGTATTTAGTAGTTTCTTCTTTGCGTAAACGAAAATCTACAGCCAAAGACCTCCAAAATGCTCTTAGGACGGCTCATCAAGTAATGATTTCTGACCAGACAGAAACAGATTACAGGAGGCTGATTTGAGACCAAGACGACCAGTACAAAAACCTGTTTTAACTCATAATACTCGATTGAACTTCGCTCGTGATCATTTGCAATGGCAGCTTAGACATTAGAAACCTGTACTCTTCCCAGACGAATCAAGATTCCGTATAACCCGTTGTGACGGTCGGGTACGTGTGTACAGACGTCCTAATGAGCGTTACTCCGCTACCACTGTACAAGAAGTATCCAGATTTGGAGATGGTTCGGTAATGGTCTGGGGTGGAATAAGTTTGGAGGAAAAAGCGGACCTTGTAGTGATACCGGAAACCCTTACAGCTGCAAGATATGTTGATATGATTCTTTCAGATCATGTTATTCCTGTAGCATATGGTTTTTGTCCTGGATTTTTTTTCATGCAAGATAATGCTAGCCGCATACTGCGATGGATTTTCTTCGTGAGCATGAAATTCGTACAATGAATTGGCCAGCGTTGAGCCCCGACCTCAATCCGATTGAACATCTACAGAACATATTGGACAGGCGTATTCGTCGCCGCCTAAATCCACCTCAAACTGTTCAACAACTAACAGAAGCACTTATCGAAGAATGAGACAGTATACCACAGGAAGACATTCGACGGCTTGTACGAAATATGTCAAGGAGATGCCAAAAAGTAATTCGAGCTGCAGGGACACACACGCGATACTAAACCCCATAACAATCAAATAACCAGACACTAGCTATAGAAAACTATCCGATTTTCACTTTGTCTTTTGTAATGTTTTCAATTTTTAAGTTTTTTCTTAGAAACAAATGAATAATTAAATGTTATATTCTTCAATTTATTCTCATAAAATGTGTTTCTTTTCGAATATGTATACTCCATCTGAATGTAACTAACACTTTGAAAGTTACAAGTGCACAAAGAGCTATTCCGTTAATTTTTTTGAGCAGTGTATATTTGAATCTCACGTTCAAAGTGGTAGCTTGTTCATCTATCAGATTCGTACGTCTAATTCAAATGTATGCACATATCATTCCTTGGATTCTCGATACAATTAATTGGAGCAATGAAGATGTATTTTCGGCTGTAATCTTGATTTTTGGTTTAAGTAATAAATTGTTGTACCGCAACAATTTCCATCTGAATGCTCATGGTCTGAAAATAGGATGGATATAGTGGCGAGATCGCAGCTGCGCGTATGGTTCACAATATCACCGTTACTGCACGTCAGAGTGACACACTGTATTGTGCGATTCCCTTCCATTCACTTACGATACGGTCGCACCTCAGGGCCGTATCTGAAACACGTGTCCTGGAAAAATTAGCTTTAGCGCTCTATGAGACTTATTATGAAACAGCTTTTCTATTGTATTTCCAACACTCAACATTTTTTTCCTCCAGACATTCAATCAAATAATGTTAATGTCATCATTATATTTTGTCTATTTTTCACATGCACCCAGGCAGACGAACATTATTAGCCAATAGAAGTTTGATAAAGTCAACATTGGGGGACGAGAACTATCCTTGTTTTATGCACTAATTCAAGTTCAGGTCGCAGACTATCATCATCGTCATTGTAGACACGGTGGATTTTTCAAAAATGTGATTTCGGACTTCCATTGTCTATAAATTTTTTGAGTATCACAGCGTTTCGATTGATATACTATCTTCAATCGTCTTCAGGTGAACTGGCGAACATCTTCCTTTCATGCCTATTTATACTCCGTTCGGTAACGTGTCGTTGTATGTGGTCTGTTCTGATTGGTTTCCGATGAGTGGTGTTCCGGTCTGCTGACGTGGCTGTTCGTCGGTCATTGTTTGTTGTCTGGTCCAGTCGTAGTCTATTGATCTTCTTTATGGGTGGCTGCCATATTGGTTTAATGTCTACGCTGGGCTTCTTGTACACGTTGCTGTTGTTGGTGATGAATGCCGCCTCTTTAAATTTTCTTCGATACCAGTGCGGTTCTTTGGCAATAACCTTAACGTCATCCCAAGTTATTTTATGGTGCTCCGTTAATGCGAGGTCAGCTATTCCAGATTTTCCTGTCTCGCGGGGTGTTGAGACGCTGTTCCTTGATTCTTACTTCCAGTGGCCTTTTTGTTTCTCCAACATACACACATCGAAACGTTGTGATACTCAAAAATTTTATAGACAATGGAAGTCCGAAATCAAACTTTCATTTGGTCAAATGTGATCGCTAACATAGAGGATAAGCACCAATAGAATAAGAACTCATACACTGCAGTCCAGACTTATAGCCGCGTACGTTTAAGTTACTTAAAAACCTAAGTGAGGTGACAATTTTTTACAGAATACGTGAAGTTGATACTCACTTTTGCACCACTGAAACTTTGTTAGTCTTGCACACCCATGTCTATAATTAAAAGAGAAGGTCTGAATTTATAGATATTTACGCGGAAAATCTGTTGCATCTCCGTAGCTACTTGATCCGTTTCTGTCCGATCGCGCAACCAGCGTCGTCCGTTATCATTCGGGGGAAGTAGATATCAGCGATACGGCCCGCGCACGTAGGCAGAAACCGGGCATTATTCACATCTTTGACTCGCCTGCCCGCGACACAATGATTCTACTCTAAAATGCACAAATAATATACACACATATATGTATACATATATGCATATATACGTGAGTGTATATGTATGTGTGCCTGCACCTATAATAATGGGAGATTCAGCGGATGGAGATAACACTCTCCACCGCCACGGTTGGGGACGTGCATTTGCACCTATTATCCGAGGATCTTGGATGTGTATAGATGTTGCACACGCTGAATTTCCGGCTGTCTTTCTAAAAAATACCTTCAATATGATATTTTTGATGCGGGGATATCAATAGGCGATATTCAGGTATTTGAAAATTAGATTAACTATCCATGTGTGATTACTGGGCAATTACCCAATTGGGACAGAAAAACTGTCCACGCCCTTACCGGGATAGGAATATATTTTATGTATACCCATATTCTGACAAAAAAAGAATCAAGATCATTGCATAAAAACGCAAACGAATAGACGAAGATAGCTGCCGGCACATGTTTCGGACTCATTGGACCTCACCAGGACAGCGTAATCTACCTCAAGGATGGTAGGACTTAGAAGGGATGAAATCGACACCAGTGGGGGTCCAGTAGATGCTTCAATTATGTTATTGGTTCCCTGCTACAACTTCCTAGTAACTTCCTTTACACATCCCCCCTTAAGTCCTCCTTGAATACTTCAGATTTGAGATCGGTGTTTTCGAAACATGTATTTTTTACCGTCCATGTTTGTATTGTGGTACTTCTAACTTCCAAGTGTAATCCATATGACGACAGTTTGAATCTTGGTGGGTTTAAGTTGCAAATGATATGCTTCATACTAATTCGCACGATTTTGTAATCCTTCCGTAAACCAAGACCCGACGAGAGGGGAAGGGCCGCGATGATTCCTCCCAGAAGAGGTCTTTATAGGTGGGATTTGTACGCTTGAGGCAATGGTAGGCTTTATCAAAATTTTCAAATCTTAGCACCGATACATGCCCATTCTTCATTTTCAGGTCTTAGTAGGCTTTCTATTTTTATTTCCTCGTTAATTCTCCAGAGGAGCTCGGTGTCCAGACTTCCCCTCGAACCCGTAAATTCTCTCGACGGATATGACGAAGGGAACAATTTTTTTCATTTCGTTCAGTCAAAATAGTTATGTTGGTCACGTTTCTACTACGTTACAAATCCGCAGAACCTGCCTGGTACAATTATGCACGCTCATGTTTCAAACCATATCTCCAACTTCAAGACCAGCCGAACAACCCGTCCGTAAAAATTTTAATAATTAGATAGTGTCAAAACACGTCCACGATCAGTGACAAGTTACAAAGAAGGAACGACTCGACTTACGCATACCAAATCAATATTTGTCGAAGATATCATCACAGTATAAAACCAAAAAATCCTAATGGAAGATTTAAATCTAAATTATCGGCGTGATGGCAGTTCGAGGCCAAGAAAATATAATGATTATCGTCCGTATCACACCAAGCGACAGTGATCTAACATGTAGTTCGTTGAACTGCACTTAGCGGAATGGAACGCGTTCATGTTGATACCCGTGTTGATAGCGCGACGATTTTTGGCTTTGTCTTGTTAACATTAATTATATTTCCCGTAACATAGTGGACCCAATTGTATCAGTGCTTCAACCCCTTCATAACATGTTCATCATACTTATACTATGTTATTAAATACAAAAAAAAATTATTTTGATTAGTGATACTTGAAAGAGTGCTTCCTAATAGAGCAACAGCCTGGCTTCCACATACTAGATTTTAGGACACTTCATTGTTTATTACCACAGCATACTCGTATATTATAACAATATTTTACTGTATGTATATTTTCAAACGTAAATCACTCACAGCATGTTCACTGAGTTGTGTTCTAGCAACAGTTCTGAAACACACTGGGTAGCTTTAAGCTGTTTGAACAATTGATAAAACCCTGAATACATTAAATATATTTTGTCTTATACTGTACCGATGTGGCTGTGATTTTTTATTAATAATTATTATCACAACAATAGTAATCAATACAACACTGCAATCCAATCCAAAAAAGAATTGATACTTTTCATCATATGATCAAACATATACTTTATGTGAACATTCTACTATACTGAGGTCTGCTAAAATAATGTGAAATTGCGCTTGGAAGCAGTTTCTATTTTATGAATTGAAATATTACGCCATGTCATGTTTTGAAACCCACCCCTATAACATCCTATTGTAACTTGCGTCTGTGGAGATACGGTAAAACTCACGTATGTTCCTCGAAGATACGTTAGAATTAATCGGGTTTGCCATGATGCGAAGGTCCGAGAGATATACGATAGAGCTATCAAAGATTTTTATATATCGTATTCTACTACCATCCGTAAACGGAACTGAACTCATAAATTTCATAGAAAAGATCGAAAAAATCTTTTGTAGCCGCTGGAAATCGAAACCACGTCTCTTGCATTCCATGCAGACAGTTTAATGACAGAGTAATGAAAACTGACAACACGTGCATTTCTGACTTCCAATTTTCTAACTTGTATAGCAGCTGAAGTCCGAGTTTGTTGAGCCAAACGCGGGAACCGCCGATGCCGCCTCCAGAAAATATGTTTTTTATATTGGATTCGACTGCCACACATAGGGGGAACTGAACTCATGATTAAGATACATAAAAAAATGTGTTCTTTTCTAATAACGACTATTTCCTTGACCCATCACTGGTGGGTCGGAAATTCGACCGAAGATAACATCAGTCTCCGATCATACGATGTGTTACCAAAGTTCGAGCTTTCTACAAGTGCGAAAAGAACAAGAAAGAATTATTGTGCGGGCGATGGTGATAGCGTCTGCCTGGAAAGCACTAGATGTGGGTTTGATTCCCACTGGCGACAAGATTTTTATTTCTATGTGGCTTAATTATGAGTTCAGATCCTCTTACGGATGACAGCAGAGTCCGATATAAAATTGATTCATAGCATTTTATCATCTTTCCGCAGTTAGCTCAAATAATATTGGCGTCACGGCTTATTCGACTGAAGTTTTTTTCTTATTTTAAGATCACAGCGCTGCGTATAATAGTGGTGTATTCACTAAATTCCATAATACTTGTTCCATGCTTCCAATAAACATGGGTGGTTCATGCTCATGTTCAAGTTGAGCTAATGAGGGGCTGCATATTGACCTTTAAATGATCCTTTTGAAAGTATACCGGGTGTTCCATTTAACTTGAGACAGCCATATAGCTCGAAAACGGTGAGCTTTTTGTCAAAAACGTTCAGATGAAAGTTCTTGAGTGCAATGGAGGAGAGCTAATGATGATTTTTATTTTCGACATTAACAGCGTTTTCGTGTTTTTTTTTTCAAGTTCAACCATGTTTTTGTTAATGGGAACTTATATTTATCATTACAGAATCTTAATCTACGAGATTTTTTTCAATCCGATTGCAACATAGGTAGATAAAAAATAAAACATTTGTTCATTTTCAAAACGTTTCCATCCCGTAACGGTAGACAACGCCGTTATCATTACTTTGGAACACTATTGACTGTGTCGTATTTTCTCAGTGGCCAAGATATTGAATAGAATTAAATAGATTTTTTCTATTGTTTGTTGTTCTCAGATGAATCTGGTTTTACAAACTATGATGAAGTGAATCGACAAAATAAGCACTACTTGAGTGTGGAAAAGTGGAACATCAGCACCCTTCGTTGGTGAATGTATGGTGCGGTCCATATTTCATTGAAGGAACATTAGATGGGCAAAAATATCGAGACTTTCTACAACGCCATTAACCAGAGCGAATAGACGATAAGTCACTTCAAGGAAGGGTAAATATGTGTTTTCATCCTGATGGCTGTCCTGCCCATTATGCCAGAATTTTCCGGGAAGTATTAGTTTTGGAATACCCTAATCGATGGATCGGATAAGGTGATCCTGTTATGTGGCCTGCTAGGTCACCAGATTTAACCCCACTCGATTTCCATTTATTGGGCCATCTTGAAGAAGTATTTTATTCGAGAAGCTCACACTACATTGGAAAATGTGATATAACGCATAAGATATGCTTGTAGAGCAATCAATAGAGAAACTTTCCTGGGTGTCATGAAAACTTTATAAAATGGACTGATGAGTGTATTGAAATTGGCGTGCATCATTTTAAACATTTGTTATAATAAATTTATAAGTTTCCCATATGATAATCACGTTATTTATCCTTTCGTGAGAAGAAAAGCATTCCTGACAAACCATGCAATTATTGGAAAATTTATAAAAAGAATAAATAGTATCATAAATATTATCATTATCATACAATACTTATTTGTTTTTTCTCGTAGAGTGAGATTCTGCAATAAAAAAATATACGTGGCCATTGAAAAAACATGGTTGACTTTGAAAAAAAAATTGAAAATGCTGTCAATGTCGAAAATAGAAGTCATCATTAACTCCATTGCACTCAAGAACTTTGATCTGAACGTTTTCATCTAAAAACTCGTTTTCACGCTATACGGCTGTCTCAATTCAAATGGTACCCACCCGGTATTTGGTTTATAATATGGAAGAAGGTTGAGATAATTGACTTGTCGAAAATAGCCAGGGTAAAAAATTAACGCCCAAATCATATAAACTAATCAGTCTGACGTCTAGTCTTCTCAAAATTTTTGAAGATGAAGTGCTAGAGGCAGATTCATTATGTAGATAGTCGGTAGATCGTCACATGGTTTATCAGCAAATTGATCGATTTCCAAACAAAATGTCCAAAGTTCACAGCTTGCGAATTTCAAACGCTACTCACAAGATTTTTGCTCAATTTCTAACAACTTATCATCCTCCTGTCGTTTTATTTCAAATGCATTCACTTGATATGGATCGTAACAACATAATATATTTCGTCATTTTCAACAACGGTACTATGCTATGTATAAATGCTGAGCCCGTTCATGAAGTATCATGTTTTTGGTGGTGGCAGGCATAATGGAACCCTTGCACATTCTTTATTCTACTGTTAAGGTTTGCCAAGATTGCTTTTTCAGAGATATGAAATGCGGTCAATTTGAAAACAAATATACAAATGAAACGTTAGAGTGTCAACACTGTTTCTAAGTAATCAAGTAGCCTGCGCTGTATGTTGTGGGCACCATATCTCTTCGAATTAGCCTTATCGGTAACTTTATTATCAACTGGCGAGCGACGATAAGATAACACTGTATTTTTATGGCTAGTCAGTAAATAAGCGAGATATAATTCATATTGTTTTTATTTCTGTCCGTACTTTATTTATAGTGTTTTTGACTTATAGATAACTCTCTGATAATATTTTCCGTCGACGAAGAGTGATCCTCTTAAGGTAGTATTGCCAAGAAACCAAGAAATATTTATATATGGATGATTTCAAGTGATCATTATACACATCTGGGAGAGGCATGATGAGCATAGTAAGTGATAGCCCTTAGCTCATTGAAATCGGTAACACAGAATCAAAACTCTCTTTCCTCGGTTAGACAACTTCTTTGGAAAGCTTATACGTTTTAAAAGGTGTCTACATCTAACAACAAAAAATAACAAAATATCTTTATAGAAAGACCGACTTTATTTTTGGCTTTTTATTTGTTTGTGTCGTAGAAAGTTTCGATTAATACCTGACTATATTATATTTGTTGAAAAGCAGATTCCTAATGGAACTAGGGATTGTATAATTTATATTATAGTTATTATAAATCAACATAAAATATTCATATACTACATGGGTATGCTTGGGATGAGAGGATTTCCATCTCAGACCTATTTTAAATTTATTTATTAATGAATAAAAATATGTATCTGTCAACTGATATCACACAAAGAGAAATAAAACTTCGTTTAGTTATATCCCAATAGGGATTCGATACAAGCTTATTTATGTTGAACATATCGATGGTATCGCTACCTTTGACCTCGTTCACTGACGATGGACAATATAAAGTGAAAGTCTAGCTGTTTATATAATATGTCTGTCTGTGTAAATACGTGTATGCAGATACGCTAAAAATTATTTGGCCATTATCAACGAGAGATAATCAAGACTATTCTGTTTGTATATTGCTGAGATCGTTGTTTAACTAAACATATTGGACAAGGAAACAAATACAGAAATACCAAATAGAAGATTTGTAATTTTTTCGCACTCCACATGATTTTTGGAGGTACAGCGATGGAAAAAAATTGATCACGCAATGTTCCAATCTGGATCTGAACTTTGTAACACCTTCGTTGTTGACACAATTCTGTCATGATCACAGAATTTTCAACAAGTGACATATGTCTGTTTCTAGGTAATCGATAAATCTTAAAATCAATTATTATTAATATTTGAAATAATATCCCACATTACTGGCCGCTAATTAAAACCGCATTGGAACAACAACAAAAATTTACTAATGTTTTGGCTGCCTCGGCGACATCTGATAGATGATATTGATGGATATCGACATAAAACGAGATATATTAGCGTTTATAGAAAAATTATGTCACCAATCATTAAGGATGCGTGTTAATGGTTGCACACCAGAAAACAAACAAATAGATAATGGAACTACGCAATGGTCTACATTGAGTACTACTGAATGCTTAATTGAAATAAACAGCCTCACAACTACATTTAACTTATCTGTAAAATATCTATTCATATGCAGATGATCAAAAATATAACAATATACCCTGGATAAAATGATAAACTGGGCATCCGGGAGAGGATTTAAATTTGCAATTTCCAAAGTCAAAATCGAACCTTACTCCCATTTTAGTAACTATGAATAAATTAACATTTGCAAGAGTTTGAAGTATAAAATTTTGGGAATTATCCTCGACTCTACATTGACATTACAAAGCAAAGAAAATAATCTACTAGATAGAGGCCTTTAGCCGTTAGGATTGAGACAGGGTATTTATCTAGTCCAGCAAATAATTCACTTCTATTAGTAAATGCACCCCCGAATACATTTACGAAGACAATTTATGTCATTTTATATGCAGGGAATATCTGACAAGCTTCAAAAATAATATGGCATACCTACAAGTCAGCCATCTCGAGGACATATCACATTTCTCACGATATAACAAAAACAAATCCTACTTGAAAGGATTAGACGCATTGACTCCAACATTACTCAACTCGTAAACATCAAACCTTCTCCTTCGTGGACTATACCATTTCCCAGCATCAATGGAATTAACAGGAAGAAGTATTTAGATGTTTTGGAAGGGTAGCTACAAACTCATACCACCAAATCTCATCTAGGAGTAGTAAGCAGAAACTACCAAAAGCTGAGAAAACTTCCACATCAGTATAGCATATATACTGTGGAAATGGTAACCTTCAGAGAGGCACTGAGCTTTGCAAAAGAAATAACAGATCAACAAAGTCCAGTTGTTACGACAAATCCACCTATGGAATAAGATCCTGAGAAAAATTAAAAGAGCTGTTTGGACACAGGAAGGCTGCTTCTTCAAAAGGAAATGTTATTAAATTTTTATTTAGGGATGTTACAAGAGTCAAGTGTCAAACTATGCCAACCGCTTCTTTCCGTTACAGCTCTCATAGGTTTCATTGTTTGAACATCTGTAGAACTACCTTGTGGGTCGGAACATGTGCCTAATTATTATTTGTAAACATCTGGGCAAGGAATTGAATGGTAAAACGAGCACGGTCATTATACTTTTACATTTCCGGTAGTGAAGTAGTTTATATGATAGCAATAATTGTACTACCATCTTAAATTTTGGAAATTTTCAGTTGTAGAAGAATACAATAATTTTTAAATTTAGTTCCAAAAGATAACAGTTCGAAACATTTTTCCGTGTCCTTGAACCACCCTATCACATAACTTGGGAAAGAACTGCATGAACCTACTTAACGCTATCATTTTTTAACAATTATCCCAACAAAAACTCCTTCATATTCCCCACTAGTGCTTCCAACGTATAAGAAGAAGTACATATCATAATCACAAAAGTTAACATCTTCCCTTACCCCATCACAATCTTTTAGCATCAAAAATGTATATTGTAGTCGCAAAAAAATCGAGTTCGAGATGTTTTTCATGCCACGATGCAAAATATATGATGTCATGCGTTTATACTACTGAAGTTGATGACTACCATCTCTGTGACTACATTTTTGAGTGTGCGCTTTTCTTGGCGAGGGTCTTTGTGAAAGTGTTTTAGATAGCCACAGCCAAAATTTATTATAGCTTCTATCGGATCTACTTAGTACCTGCCGGCCTGGATAGATAAGCCATTTTCACGTGGAGCCACATATCACCCCCTATATTATCATTATAGAAAAAGGAAGACAAAGGAAATATTACTTTATCTTCGCTCACACAGAAAGTGGAAATTAATCAATTCTGGATAACGGGCAAACGCGGTCATTTGGAAAGAATACATTTATGGATAAGGGAGATATGTGATTGATTTTCTGACAACTCTTGATTCCCACAGTAAACAAGTAAACGTTCATTACTATTTATGTCGCTATATTTTCAAATTAAAATTTTTCCATTTTGTTGTGCTGTTCTGTTGTACTTTGATTCTGGCTGCGGAACTAGCCGAAACGTGAAAAGTAAAGGTATTCATTCATACGAATTAGCGGCCAGCACAGAATATGATGAAACAAAATAAGTTGTTTCATATTATATTATAATATGAAACAACAATAATAAAATATAATTTCACAGTAAAATAAAAAAATATTCGCGAGGCTCTCTTTAAATGATTGTGTTCAATGAGGAATTTAACAGCAGGCCACTTAAAAAACCAGTTCTGGCATTAAGAGCAGATTTGTGGTCAATTGAGATCCTTCGTGAATTTATGTGGAGATATTGGACTAAATTACATGTTACAGCTAAAGTAAATTTAAACATATAATGAGGTTAAAAAATGCATTAATTATTTCCATGTATCAAAAGCGTTAATTTACACGTAATAGCATACTGGGTGTTCTCCAGATCTTATCGGCGTCCTTATCGCTTCTGAATGTATACTTGATCAGTATATTGTATAATATTTTTATAAAGTCGGCATATTGTTTGCGTTTTTATCGTTTGCGTTATTTTCCCTGCAACGTTGCCTTTCCTATTAGCATAGGTCGTGTGCATTCGTTATCAACAACATCTTATACCTATTTGCATAAGATAGATAAACACTATACTGAAAAAATAATAAATAACATAATAAGCATAAAATATTACAATAATGATGATGACCAAGGTTTCAAAATCAAGTCGTTGTGTCACAAAACACTATAGATATTATTACTAACTGCTAAAACACATGTGAAAGAAATTAGCCACTTTTATAAGAAATAATTACAACCTAAAATGCCGTACAACATGAAAAAAGGTAAATGGTTTGAAATATTCGAAATACATCTAAAATGTAACCCGTATGCATCGCAAAAGCTTATGGACATTGGATCGTTTTTCACCAACGCCAAACAAGAATTGATAATTTTCCCTATCCCTGTCCTAACATGAATTTCGAACGTTTTATATATATTTTTTTTCTTGATGATAACTCTACAGCCACAGCATCTATTTTCAAAAACTACAATGCTTAAAAATTGAACGTCTTTGTCAGAAAAATTACCGTTCTTATGTGAAAGGTAACCAGTCAGCACACCCACTTGTATTTATTGAAAAGGTATCTTGATATGACTTAAGAAATAATGCAACAACCTATTGGTATAATTTTTTTACGTTTAGGTCCTTTCCTCAGAGTTTTATCACTGCCATTTTATTCGAACCACTCCTCTCCTCCCGGACTTGGTTCTTCTGATTATATTCTGCGTCGATACTTCCGTTCGATTTTTGATTTATTTATTGAACAAAATTTGCAAGCTTATCAAAAGAAAAAAATTCATTTGAAATTGTTACTGCTAACAATAGTATTTTTGGTAGCGAATGAATTCCAAAGATAATGGCTAATTGGTTGTTTCACGTCTTATCGGACGGAAGTATCCGCGAAAATGGTATAGTTACAAAGACTGACACCTATTTAGGAATTAACGTTATTTTATTATATTGTATAAAACAATTAAATGACAAAAAATGTTCTACATACCACTATATGGCCACAAAAACAAAACAATTTTCATGTGCAACTAAAGTTATGTGAACAATAAACAAATATTTTCCATAAAAACTACTACATGCCGCCATGCCACGAAAGGCAGAAAAGCAGAGCTTTCAACATACATGCAGAAGCACACTCACTTTTCAAAGGTTTGGGGTTGCTCTGTTTTCGTCTGGACATCGTCAACACCTTCCGAAGCTGCCTCGAACTACCAAGACAGTCACATGGTAGGCACGAACATGACGGAAATAGGAAGCACAACAGAAAAATCAACACAAAAGCACACCTCGGTACAAACACAAAACAAAGCAACAAAAACAACAACGGCGGCACGCAAAACAGTTGAAGGCGGCAAGCCCCCGGCGGAGGTTATGTTTTGGTTGAGAGTTAGCTCGCGATCGAGCGTGTTTCAGCGTCGAAGCGGGTCTAGTCTACCTTGCAACGGTATGAGTGAGACTGACAGCCACTGTGACTCATGTGGATTGTTACTTGGTGCTGCGCAACGTTGCCAGCTCAACGAGTAAATCCTCGGAAAATCGAAAATCTATCACAAAATCAAGTTTATGTTTGTGCTTCAGAATAAGCTGGAATTTCTGAAAGGCTTATAACCTGAGAATGGAATGATAAAAAAAATTCCTAGGCTAAAGTTAAAGGCTTCATTGCTTTTAGAATTGGAAAATAGAAGCTCACAACAAATGTGGGATTTCAATGCTCCAGCGGAATAATAGTTATTATATTGTATACCAGGTGTTTCTTATCAGCTAACTTTTTTTGAAAGCGCTGTAATTTTCATTTTCCATGCATAAGCGAAAAAGTATTGATTTGACTATTATTGGGGTGAAATCAAATTTTGTTGCAGAGGCAAAAAATAACTTTAAGATCATAAACATTGTTTTAGTACGTTTCTTAGGCTTATGATCATTTTTTATTAGTATGAAATGTTGGAGGCACAAAACACTTTAAATTGTCATGTATTTTTAATGTTTGTCTCAAAGTGAGAGATTTTACCTGCCTCAAAAAACATATAGATTTTTTAAGGTTGTATCTGTTGTTATTCTTCTTACTGCGTACTCACAATGAGGGATTCATAAATTTTAGTGAATATTCTCTTTGAACATTATTCGGGTTGTCTACATAATCATCTGCTATAATGCAAAACATTTTTGAACAATAAACGGGGTGCTTATAGTTATTTTGTAGATAACCCATCGCAAAACCAGAAAGCCTATTATACCAGGAGCCAGGAGAACTGCAGATGACAAATGACCTTCCACATTGACCTTAAGTCACTGTAAATTTTAACCATCAGGAAAAAGCCTGCCCGGCAGCTCAATCCACAACGCTGAGGAAAGGGCTGATTCAATGCGTTGGAAGCTCGATTTGACCCTCTTTTGTTTGCTGTACACACCACTTTTTACTTTACTTTTTACAGTCGTGGTATTGTCAAACTCCAAATCGAATAAAAGAAATAGTATGTTATCGATGATGGCTAGACAGAAGGTATTTTTAACGCAAAGGGAATTAGTGCCTTTCTGACGAAAGAGTATGTACGTTTTTCAAGATGGCAGTCTCAAAGTAACTGTTATGTACCGGTTCAGCCAAATTCAGCGCGCCACCCCGATATACCGCCGTATCCCAGCATAGGCAAAAGCATACACTCATCAATAAATACTCGTACACGTTGATTTCGCAAATAACAATTTGCAAATATAAGAAGTTTAAGAACTGCAAACTTTCTGACCTAACTAAAAGAGAACTCTTGTTGGCGCTTACGACTTGCCTCAATTATTAAGTAAGATTTTTAGTTCCACTTTTAAGACACTCAGATTTTAATTCCAACAAAAGCTCAAAATGACTCCAAGCATCACTGAGTCTGAGCAAAGCCATTTTAGCGTTCAAACAATTCTAATTCAAAACCATCAATGCGGTGTTCCAAGAATTAATTAACTATATTCCTATGAAAATCTGAACTGTTTTTACAATTACAGGATTTGCTCAGAATTATTGATTCTGCATCAGTTGAGCAATTATTATTATAATTACGAATGAACAATTCCAATTTCAATTGGTTCTATCCATTTCAATATTGACTCTGGTCAATGCTAGATTTTTGTAAGTGTAGTCATTGTGTAAGTCATGATTTAAGGGATAGTTTACGGTCAGACAACTTAGTTCCGATAAGAAAACATTTTAGATGCTTTAATTATTCTACACTATTGTTATCCAGATTATTCAATTGTTGTACCGCCTTTTTTTCTAAAAGGATGTAATATAATATTGGACGCGATCAAAAATAAAAAATTGGATAACATTTAGATTAAAACGCTTGTTTTTGCAGCAGAGGCTGGAAAATTCCTTAATTTCACTTTACAAAAATTTGTTTGAACCTCTGACAAATTATATTTTTCAATAATTTGTTTACTATGAGATACTATCTGTTGCATATCTACAAATATATGTTTGGACATATTCATTAAGTATGTTTTTAAATATTTTTTTTAAGATAAAATAAATTCGATTGTATTATTTTCACTATCCATGTTATCATCTCATCTCCAAGCGTCGCGCACTATGGTGCTGCCCATTGGCAACTTCCGAAGTCAAAGGTTCAGCACCTGGAGTGCCTTGAAGCGGAAGGCTGATACACTTAATATCCATGTTATTATGTTCATCAAAACAAATAGACAATAAAACATTCAAATTACTAATATAGGAATTTAACTCCTTAAGATTTGTTTTCTGATTCATATATCTCTTTGACATTGTGTAATTTGCATCCAGAAAGATTCCTGTGATGACAGAACTATTTATTTAAATTATTAACGAATTTCCGGGTAATATATATACATTTCTTTCATTCTGCACCTTGCAATTACTTCTAACTAAATTCCACCAGTTTCATATAATTTGACAAAATTATGCAATTTCCCCAAAAATACTGAATACATCGGTGCGAGCAGATTCATTAAATACGTTTTCTACTATAATAACATATTATGTTCTCCATTATCTGAATAGAGGGATTTTTATCATTTTTATAATATAATTGATTTCTTATTTACATAATTCCCTGAAATTATAAAATTTGCATTCAATTCAATTGGATGGTTGTTAAAATCTGGTAAAGAACTTTTTCAATGTCTTTTAGGTTCGAAAATAATTTCTAATATGTTTGTAAATGTGGACAAAATCAAAAAGAATTTAAATTTTCTCAACAATTTTTGATGTTAGAGTAAAATTTGGTGTGATTCATATTATGAACCAATCTGCTATTGTCTCTTATCATACATAAAACTTTGGAAGATAGTTTTCTACACAGCTAACAGCAGCAAGTGAATATTTCCTTAAGTCTATACCTGTGATGTAATGAACTGACGCCAGACCGATACTTCCTTAAAATTGCCAAAAGTAGCAAAAATTATTAAAGCGACAACTGTATCTGTTAATTGATTGCTGTTGCTACTTACACAGCCAGTAATATGATTTGATTTGTACTATAAACAAGCTTTGACATATATTTGATAAATCAGGAAACCAACAATTTTTCTTTCATTGAGAAATATAACAAAATTAGGAAATAACCATATTTGAACCATCATCTGGGGATTCATGAAATGATGCCACCATTTGAAGTTTTCTTTGTGTATTAAAATTTAAAAACTTTTTAAATAACAATGTGTTCTAGAAGACTGATTAGACATTTTCAATTAGTAGAAAATACATTATTATTACAAAATATTATCGGATTACACAATTACGCAATTCGTAAGTGGGTAACTAATAATATTTATAAAATTTAGAAAGAATTTTGTTTGTCCCTAATGGCTATAAATTTTTCTTTCTAATTTTTCTAAATATTATTAGAAAATAGTTTCTAAAGAATATATATTTTTCGTTAATTCCAATAGCGGTAACTAATCTTTTATAAAATTTAATATTGTTTTCGTTATATTATCACATGAACTTTGTACGATATTATTATAACATGGGCTTTTGGGACAGAAAAGCCAATTTCATGGATTGGTTGCAAGCTTTACTTATATCTAGATAGCAGATTTTTCAGTTGTGACCACCTACTTAGGTACATCCCAATCATGCGATGAAATCCACTTCAATTCTTGGGGTCAGATTTCGGAGTGTTTACATACACTGACACATTGATTGAAAAATGCAAAATATATATAAAAATAACACAAATTACAAGCATCATGCTTTACAACATTTCATTGGATAAACGATGATGGCCAAAACCGAAAACATTCAACATCGGCAACCAGCAATCCAGGTATACTTGCTGTTCCTGTGATCCTAATGAGGGATAACTGACAATAGAAAGAGATGGGTAGTTCCTGAACGAGCTAGGACCTTGTATTACCTTAGATTGCCCTAAGTGTACTAGTACATGTTTATTCACGGTACTAGTGTACCATAGGACATAGGTATTAGATTTAGATATGCTAATATTAGTTTTCTTTTGACCGTGACATGCGGTTCAACTTCTGTTGGTATACAGAAATAGCTGTACTACTGTACTGTACTAATATAATATATGTCCTATCAGTCCTATCCACGGTCCTATCACACTAGCCATCACAGAATATATAAGGTAACTAGCCATCGGATCGGACCTCGAATGTCTAACCATCTCATGCATGCCGCGAAACTATAGGATAGAGACTTAAGTCGATAGTGGATGTCCGATGTATTGTGTATATGACACTAGGACAATGGTATCGCGTATCGCGCTATCGTGGGAAGATCGACATGTGCAGCGTTTTTTTGTTTACATGTTATTACCATTACAATTTTGACACCACAAAACGTGTATTTCTTTGTTTCTTTTTTGTCATAAAACTATGCAAAAGCAATAAAATCATAAGAACTGCCTAAACCCCAATGAACCGTACAAGCTGTCCTAAAGTACTAGTACACTGTCCTAAGACATTTTGCTGTACTAGTCCTACTGTCCTAGATTTCGGAAATGTCCTAGAAGTCCCATCTCTACAACAGATCCAATAGAATCGGAAAAATGGAATTATCATTAGTACCTATGTCAGAACAACGAGGTGGTATGGGACCGCCATCTGTGAGTTTCTGACATAAAGTAACACGTATGTTGGTGTAACGAATACAGATTTCTAAGACAATCTGAATACTACTTCTTCAGAGAGAAAACAATAGATGTCGCTATGTACCATTTGTTGAATGCATTTTTAAAACTAGCATTTTTATCGTATTCTGTAGTTATATATGTATAACTTTGAAGAACCTATAAGTGGAGTTTACCCCTGTATGCAATTTTCTTGTCAGGAATAGCATATATCGCCGTGATAAGGTTCCAAAAGAAGAAAAGAAAACGATCAAGAGGAGGCCAATGGTCCCTAGAAGCCCTCGACGCCAGAAGTTTTGTTCAAACCCTTCAAAACTTCATCTTAAGGGGGGAAGAGTTATGCGACTGTCAACTCTATATTATTATACTTTTATCTTTGCTTATCTCAGCCTTTTTGCTTTATATGAATGCATTCATTAGTAAGTTTTTACAGTCAGTCAGTCACAGTTTTTTACTAGATGTAATTCGGTTCGGTTCATAAATATATTTTGTTGGCGGGAGATCTTTTTTTTTTAAACAAAGTTTTGTTTCTTGACCACTTAATTCGTGTATTCGTAGTTATCAAGTTCAAGGTTTAAACTGAGTGGATCAATAACGACAATACGCATTGTTCTAACATCAGGTTATTACCAGGATATTAGGATCTATTAGGAATAGGGATGAAAGAGTGGACATAATAAAAACAACTATTTCTACAATAAACAGATTTTAATCTGTTTGATTATCAATAATAGCCATTTCATTTGCATTGGATATAAACTTTGTATTGGATTTCTCGTTAACATATAATATTTTAAGATTTCTGTGAAATACAATTCCTATGTATTATACAAGCATTGTTCTATGGTCCTCTATCACATCCTGTTGGCAAAGCTCCCAAAATTGTCTATACCATGACCTAAATTTGCTAATTAGTTATTGAAAATGCCAACCAGAGCATCGTCCACAGAAATGATAGGAAGACTGGATTTGAATAGGAAGGAAAAGACTGCCTCTACAAATAAAAATTGCTCTTATAACCGCTTTCAATCTATCCTAAGAGCTTGGTTACACGTATCACGGGCACAGCAGTGAGACAACAAAATTTTCCTTGGCCGAGAGCAAGGCCGGATTAACCCTGTCTGTGCCCCTAGGCAACAATCTTGTCAGGGCCCCTAGGCAATGCAATCACGTCTTTTTAAGTTGATGAAGGGATGTAAGTAACTTCTAGATGATCGACTCCAGGTATTCCGTTATTTCAATGTCTTATGTGATATCACAAAAACACGGTTAATTCAGGTCTCGTGATGGGGCAGGAAAGAGAAATGAGACACGACACGGTTATTTTGAATTTAATCTTGATGGTTCTGCATGTATGAAGTATTTCATCAATTGTCATGCATCGCAATAAAATAATATTGTTATTGAACAATTACATAAAATTTTTCAAAAAAAATGTTCTTTGATTAACAACGACGCACCGCATTATATCCACAACCACAGGTTGAGACCACAGCGAAGAGACTATGGGCTGCTACAAATTGTATGTGCAATTTTCCTCCATATAGTTTGGTATCGACCATGATACACATACACCAGTCAGCGCATTCGACTTTATCGATCTCGTTCCTTGTACGATAAAATTATGTATGCCTCCGATGCCGAAATGTACCCATTATTCCTATTAGTGCGCTCAAGTTTGCCTCGACGTCTTCTATCAGACTGTCCCTACTCCTTCCATCGTTACGTAGATGAGAGGCCAGAACAAATTTATGCAGGCAAATCAGCATATCGTGTGTATCGTGGTAGAGACGCATAAAAATGGTTATTGTATATACAAATAGATTTTAACCCACACATGGACGACGATTCATTTGAAACAATTAATACGGCCAGCGATTGAGGAAGAAAGTATTGAAGATGCGATTCGTTTAGTAGAAAGATTACTATTCATTCTTTTCAAAAGCTTCATCGATCTACTGGGTTGTATACTTTTAATTATGTTTAACAAGTCTCATAACAAACCTTGCGTTCATGTTTGTTGGAATACTCATAAGGTGTGACATTTTATAAACAAGAATGCTCTAAATAAATTCCTATAAATTTCGCCCAAAAATGTCTACTTTGTTTCATTATTTTATAGCAAACACTCTGCTGGAATTACATTTTTCAAACATGTCCACAAAACAGCTTCACACGTTCAACTTTGTATGTCAATCCAAGTTGGATGACACATTTTTAGGCATACTAACTTCCGTTCGCTTCAACCGGCTTGAACTCCACACTTTTCAATTATCGGTCAAACGGTAATGTGGGTCAGTACTCGCTACCCGCGTTCACTTGACATTAATCGCAGTCTTGGTCCCACGGCACAAAACTCATCTTTTCCATCATCTTTCAGTAAAATGATATTTAAATATGCAGCGTACTTTTGGTGGTGTGTGGGTGCCCAAGTGGCTGTTCAGATCTGTCGACTGGACTAACATCTAAACTCTTTTAGTAGATATCGGTGCTCGACAGGGCACCTTGAGCAGTCCAATCCACAGAGTACTGCTGTGATTGTTATGTCGTCACTGTATTCACTACGTGTAATCAAGCTATGATCCCGGAAGCGGATCCAAGGGGGAATATGAGGGATATAGCTCTTGCAGCAACCAGAGAACTCAGTTACTAATTAAGGTGAAGAGACGTTACTTTAAGTCAAAAATCCACTGTTTAGGAACCCATATGTCAATCCTGGACCCGCAACAGTGAAATCCGTATTGATTCACGCTTTTACTAAATGAGCAATGCAGTCTGAAGATGTATAGCTTGCAGAAGATCTTGAACAATGAAATATGAGATCAAATGCATGCAGAAACGTCTAGCAAATTAACAATATTGCTCGGCATAACATTCATATGATTACTGATATTATTTTATTTTGCTTAAAATAATTAGATAAAGCTAACGCTTCCTCTGAGTTCATTTTAGGCTCCACCCAATCATTTCTCATAAAAATGGTGATTGATCTGAGAGAATTCGACCGTAACTTTGAATTGGACCCTTGAATGCAGAACTATTATAATTTACAAAATATATGTAGCAACAAGATATGTAGCTGGGATGAACATACGGCTTTTAATCAACATTGAAAAGGTATCAACTTGGCCCATATATTTTTATTTAAGAAAATTCAAGTCATGATCAGGCACGTACCTAAGCCCCCCTCCAAAATATTTGAAAGTTTAGTTTAGATACACAAGCCTGTTGAAATTTTTTTAATTATTTTTGAGATTACCCTCCCAAAGAAACGGGCCTGGTCACAACGAGCATTATTTGTAAAAAATGCCCGTAAACTTGGTCGTTACGTTCTTTTCAAGTTGAATGAGAATTTCTTATTGTAATGATGCCAAATAAAATACTCAATATAATTACAATTTGTCAGATAAACGGAGGAAAATGTTTTTTCTCAAATTTACAATTTTTCTGTATGTAATAAATGTGATTATACGCTACGGTATGTTTAAAACGATAAAATAATAAATCAAATACAATAGTTCTGCATTTAAATGGCAATTTGTATTGCTTTTATTGTCTATATTGGCACAACAACGTTATTGGTAGATTGTTGATGCTATTACTAACGTTATTGGCGTTACACGATTGTGGTATCCAACAATGACCCAAACATTGTACTTAAAAATTCTATGGGTGGAATCCAAAACTAATTATTGCAGAACTCTATATTTTCATCTTTGTGGCCGTAATAATTCATTGAAACTTCTTGACTAGGCACCTTCCTCATTTCAGCTATACAATCAATATTCTGCTACAACAAAATCTCATTTATATACTTCTCACAAATTATGGACACTATAACAAAAAACATCATATATGATATTTTGATTCTCAATAGTTTGAGATAAAAGAGCTTTTATCCAACTAACTATAGACTAGTGTAAAATTCGATGTGATAGACCAAGGTTCTACAACAGTATAAAATACACTTATTTCGTTACCAAGCTTGTTTCGCATAAGGAAACATCAACAATAGAAGCATCAAATTTTGATTTTAGATCTTACATATAATGATATTACAATAAAAGTCATGACAGTCAAACATACCACTCATTTTTCAAATATAGCAAAAATTTTGTGTATCTCTTGGCTATTTCCATAGTTCATATTTTCCGTTCAGTTTATAAACTGCATTCATAATCTTCTTCTTCTTCAAGTGCCATCTCCGAGTCGAAGGTTGGCGACAATCATGGATATTTTTTCTTTGGAAGCGACTGCTTTAAAAGGTTGATTAGAAGCCGAATCGCTCTCTAAGGTTTCGCAATCATGAGAATCTTTTTCTGCCTATGCTTCGTTTTCCCTGGATTTTGCCTTGGACAATCCAGCATCGATATTTCTTTGAAAAAAAAAATGTGTGCAAATTTTTACAAAAGATGATTACTTCGTTTGCATTTGCATATATATATATATATATATATATATATATATATATATATATATATATATATATATATATATTGGCTTGATTAGCGGAACAATGTTTGGCTGATATTTTGGCAGACCAGGTGTATTGTTTTATCCTCTTATAAATAAATCATATATACTATAAATAATATACGCTCTTACTTGTTTAATACTTAATACATATTGACATAGTAATCACTTACGTTCACATAACAATTGTTAAACTAAGATGGTTGCGACTATTAGGTAAAACACAAAAATTATTTTGCAACTTGAACTGAAATGTTTGGCTATCATGACTAGTATAGCGCTCCATGAACTTGGAGATAAAAATAACCCCTAATAATTTAGTGCCTTCTAAATATTGCTCGTGTTGATTCAATCTGACTAGTTCAATGTAATAATTTGTTCATTATACTTAAATTCTAATACGGCAATAAATCATAGGAGTTTTGTAAAAATGATTCACTAGAAATCTTATTGTAAGTATGGTATGGACGCTATGAACAAAAGAATCTGAGCCACCAGAAATGCACTTACACATATCCTTGCGTATTCAGGAAATGGGCTCATTACGCGAGTTATATGACAATTTGTTGGTATCCTAGGAAGAACCCAAGCGTTGATATTACTTCATTCGTTGATTTCAAAATCTCATTGGTCCAATAACCAGTTTACACCTCATTTGATAAAGGAAACATATTTAAATGATTATCAGAGCAATTAATACAAACCGTACATACCTGATACAAAGTTAGTTTCCACAAAATTTTATTTACGTGTTTATTCTGACAAAGTGAATAAATATCATGCAAAGAGCCCATCCCTTTTAAGGATTGTAACTCCGAGAGCTGGAGACCTCTAAAAGTATGTCCTTGCTCGGAGAGCTTATAAACTATTTCTGCCTTCTTGGCTGCAACATTTTTAATAAACTAAATATCACTTTGATTACCTTGAATAAGTAGGCAAATGACTAGAAAACTCCTTATCCAATAGTGTTTAGTTGAAGTTTGCTTTTTTTGATTACTTCTATTGATTCTATATTTAGCATGACCACCTTTCCAGTCCAAAATTATTCCTGGAAAGAGTATAAGGTCACTTTGATAGATATACTATATTGACAAGTCTAATTTCATTTATTAGTACCAGATCCATTCGGCACATACTAGTTTTACCACGTGGGTCAAGAATATTTTAGCTAATTATATAACGAAAATTCAATTAATATTCCCCGAGGAATCAGCTGGACCATAAGCGTGCTCCATCATGCATAAGAATGATGCATTCAATCGTAAAATCTGCAGGTATTTTTCACCTACCACAGTCACAGATATGCCGTCTCTATTAACATCTCCTCAGAAAAGTATAATAAAATATGCTGTGAAGCTGCACAGGAAAATACAATAATTGCAGCAACTAAATTTATAATAATTTGATGAAGTTATATAAGACTTTGAAAAATACCCTCAAATAGGTAAATAGGCCGCATACAAAATCCTTATTGTCACGTTTCTAACTTCCTAACAGATCCAATCTACTGAGAGTATGGAAGGTAAAATCTGACTAAAAAATGTTTTATGGTCATACGGGATCCTTGGAAAATTCTAATGATGAATCTATGGCAGTACGACGTTCGCATCATAGGGCCATTCCTTGAGGGTTCCTCCAGCAAGTTGAGTAATGCAATTAAGATGTTGTGCAAGTAATTTAGTTGCATATGAATTAAGTTGTTGGATTCTATAAAAAGCGGCGGTATTTCAACTGCGCAGTATGTGACTTCACTAGAACTAGCGCTAAAGCACCAGCGTGCTCAACGTCTCAGACAAAAGAATTAATGATGTTACCATATCATACTTTGACATTATTAGTGTTTATTAGAGGTACAGTTATAAATCATTATTACGAGTACATCTGGTTTTACTGCGCTCCTGGTTTCATAAGGTTTAGACCATTTCTACATCTCACGACAATAATGTGTTCGGATGATTTTATTGAATAGATGTTATCAATCATTTGTTGTTGATTTTGAACATTATTGTAACGTGTTTTTTACGCATGTATTTTAGCAAAGCAAAATTTCACTGAATATTCTTGACTAACGTAGACTCATGTATTTTCTACTTGTCAATGCGGTGACAGCTTCATTTATCTTTGGAACTGCCAATGATACTAGCTACTCTATTTTATGTTGAATTTGAATAGATAAATGTTAATTATTAGTAAAAACAGGTCAGTCCATTTTATTATTGTCATGAAACTTTCCTATATACTTTTTTATATTTGACTATGCTTGCGGAACTATAGCTTCTTCCGAGTAAGCTTATATATACATTCTGATCTGCCATTGGTACAGAATATGTATAAATGAATAATGCAAAGCTTGCCAATATTTTGATTTACATTACGTTTGATATTGCAATATATCACTGATCTTACGCCTTCCTCTCATTTAACTTGAAATATTTACAGAAAACATTTTCAAATTTTACTATATATACAATATACATTAAACATATGTAAACAACTACCTATTTACTGTTTGTTTTATATATTTATATTCATACGGATACGATATTATATTAGATATTGAAAGTGAAACTTATTAAAAAGAACTTCTGGTTACTCAAAAACGTCTGCTCACCTATACGCGATATAGGGTTAGAAGTACTATTTGAAAATAATCCTAATTTTAAGAACTTGGTGATAAACAATATGCGAAGAAATGAAAACATTATCATATTGTGAGTTTTAATTTTCGTGATACAGGATATAAATGCTTTTTGATTCGGTACAGACTAAATTATTCATTTAATTACTTTAGCATATTTTCATACTCTTCTCTCTTTAAAAAAGACCAGGCCATAATTACCTCATTTATTGGTCTAATATTTTATGAAGGTTTAAAAACCTGTGTGTTTTGTTGGTAATATATTGGCATATAAAAACATTTGGCTGCTAAATATATTCTTGCATCTATATTGATTTCAGCACTTATGTTTCCAAATTTTTGATATAGTCGAATTTGTTTATTAAGAAGTTTGTAAATTTACGAGGAAATTTTTCATGTATTCTATAACTTGAATATATTGCAATTATTATAACACATACACAAAGTACTCCAATGTCCTCAAAATTTCTCAATGACCTAATTTACTACAAACTGCATACTCTCAAAATCTGATAATTACCCTACAGTACTCCAATCAATAATTTGACATACTCATGTATGTCACATCTTTGGAATCCTATTTAAAATAAAGGCTAAACTAAAACGTTACCGTTTAGATAGACAATATATTGCTTACACAACTTTGTATAAAGACTCATCTATCTATAAACTATTTCTTTACAAAAGCTCATTTTATTGTTTCTGCCACAATATTTATTCACAATAGGCAAGACAATGGAATACATGTCAAGATATGCATATCCACATCTAAGTGGTACATTTAGGACTATCCATAGAAATAAATGAAATATGCAAGTGTTTAATTCAAATCAGTCATAGTTTTTCCTAGATAATATATTTCACACAAGGGTTTTATATATAAAGGCTCCAGCTCTAAGCGTCTAAAGGTAGCAAAAACTCTCAAATAATAAAAAAGTCATTTGTAGTTTTCAAAATAAATTTGCTGAACATCTAAAAAAATTGTAAATTTCAAATAAGAAGATGAGGTGGGGCTAAAAATACGTCAAATACATATCTAACGTATCATTCAATAATGGAAATGTTTGAAGAAAGTATCACAAGTTTTAAAATAACGCCTAAAAGGGGAATCCAATTGAAAGGAAATAACGTTTTGCTATATTCTATTTGAAAGACACTTTCTGTAGGTATCTGATGTGTCTTTCAAGTTTCGCTCGGAAAAATGATCGGTAATTAAAGCTGAAGCAAGAGATACTGCTCGAATAAATTCCAAATCGAACCGATTTTTTTCAATGTATTTCTTGAAGACAGTGTGTAGCGGGTCGAATATGTTTCAACTTGTTATTCCAAATTATATATTTTCTAGCTCTTAAAACTATTCTGCCCATTTCTTTCAGGACTGTATAACAGCCATTCTTCGCGTTTACCGTGGACCATTCTACTTCCGCTCAGTGATGGAATCGGCTGGAGCATAGTGTGTTGACACTTGTACTGCATGTTTCTTTTCTGCATCGGACAGCGTATACTCGCTCCTAGACACGTGGTATTCTCTTATTAGGGCTCATGCATTCGATGCTGCTTGACCATCATCTACGTTCTTTCTCGACATCCGCCCATTTCGCAGACGGCTGCGGCAAACTCGCAACCACGTGGTGTGCTGCCGTCGGCATACGCACAGGCGTCTTCACAATGAGGACAGCAATCTTCTGGACTGCGAACCGGGCGCTCGCAACTATGCAACGGCGGACACCTCGTCTCGAAACAGTCCACCTAAATCAGAGATGACGGACATGAATATGATGAGTGATGAAGAACAGTATTAAAAAACACACCAAACTAATATTTAAATTACGGTAAATCAAGTTTCCCTATTAAATTTAAAAGATGTTATGACGCATTTTGGTGTAGAAATTATGTACTCACGTTGGTACAGAAAATAAAGGTTCAATTACAGGCGTCATTAAATCGGCGTGTGCAATTGTGTATTCGCCCAATAAATAGTATGCTAGTTTGTTTTAATCTCATGTTTCGGCTATGTAAATATCAATATTAATTGAAATATAAGTCGCAATAAGCGATGAACTTGTGGAGCAGTGTATCAATAAATTCAACAGATAATTTGTGTGAGGCATTGAAGGTAATTTTAAACTAAAAAGGAAGAAAAATGGAGAAAGTATTATTATTTAACTGTGAGTGACTTGTTAATAGAATACGATTTGACTAATGTGTATTTTTGCCTTTAAAGTCAACAAAAAGTTAGATTAGTATTAGTTTATTTCACACATGCTTCCATCCTTGACTAGGATTACGCTGTCCTGATGAAGTCTCAAACACGGCAGCTATCGTTGTTTCTTGATTTGTGAATTTATGTCATGTGTGTCAAGTGTGTACAATAAATTTAACAGACGATCCTTCGAGAGGAAATATTTTTATAATCTTGTTTACAAATCTGGCTAATTCAGAATGATGTTTCATTTTTTGGGGAAAATGTAAATATAGCAAAAATATATATTATTACTAGAAGGTACAATATGCTTTAACCGCTGAGCATTGTCTGAATATGCAAATGTATATAATCGGGAGTCTACCATGAAAAACAAAGAGCGAAAATATTTGTGTATCAGCATTCTTTCGTAACGCTTGTAAACATACGACGAAACAGTACACGCAGGTATGACAATCAAACATTTAAAAGTTGAACATTTGGCGCATCCTATGATTCTTCTGACCTAGAACCTGAGCACTACTTAACTTTTGCATAAAATCATATTTCAGTTGCCATAACCAAATATCTATCATATTTGACACTAACCTCACCATAAAGACACTCGCAAGTCTCACATTGGTAGAGCCAGCGCTCTCCGTGTGCAAGTACGACCCCTGCCAGTTCTTGGTGACGACATGCTAATCGAGGGTCACACTGTGGACAGCAGGTCGCAGGTGGACCGATGACCCCATTACCACTGTTGTTTTTTTGTGATGGCGCAGTTGTGGATGTTATGAGGCTGCAGTCGCATCTGTAAACACCATTTTTATTTTTAATTCTAAATGCAACGTGAACCTGGTGATACATGAAGGTGGACCACGCTCATAATTTTTGTTTATCAATGTATTTTGATTAACTGGATTTTTTGACATAAAAATACAAGGACTTCCGATTTTATTGGAGATGTGTTCAAATTTGTATTTGGAAAATGATTTCCGTCTACCTAGAACAGGCAAAATTCCCACCGTGAGTTGGCGTAAACCTAACAGGAACATTATACCTGGTAATACATGAAGGTGGACCACACTTATAATTTTACTTTATCAAGGTATTTTGGTTAACTTCCGATTTTTTAACACAAAGAAACATGCAGATGAGAAGATTGTGTAATTAATACACAGTTTCACAAATGAAACACTTTTTCTTTCAGTGACGCGTTTCGATTTATATTTAAACCGTCGTCGGACTGTCAGATTTGACTGCTAATACGGCTACCCAGATTACTTGCCAACTAACTGACTGACAGTCCGACGATGATTTAAATATAAATCGAAACGCGTCACTGGAAGAAAAGGAGTTTAATTTGTGAAACTGTGTGTTCATCACACAATCTTTTTACCTGCATGATGGAAGAGTTTCACCATGTTGGATTTTTGAAAAGAGGTGAAAATTAGTACAGTTACGTTTCAAAATATTACACTTTCAGAAATTGGCACTGAACATGCACATCACTCCACTGGTATAGTACAGCCCAAAGATGTGAGATTTAAAACACCCTGTATAATATACAGTTGAAATCGAAATAAACAATGATGAAAAGGATATGGGGGAATAGACAAAAGACGTTATTAATGTCATATGAAAAAGTAATACTACACTAAAGTTCACAACGCTCCCAGGTCCCAGCACTTTTAGCGATGTAGTTGAAAAACCACTCACACCGAATCCATCTGCAATTAAATCGGGAACAGCCAAAGACACTCATTGCAAAGATATTATTTTTCATGACATTACTTCATCTATGAATCCAGCAAATCTGAACGTTTGTATAAACTCCACAAAGCACATAAACAATGGTGTAGCTAGCTGACAGATCACAGCTGCGCTGAGAATATAATTTGATGAACCAAACCTGCATCTTGTAAAACACGGAATAGATACATTATTAAATATCAAATAAAAACTTACTTTGGCTCCTCGCATCGCATAATGCCCCTGTCACACGTGCAAGTTTGGCAGGGATCGTTCTTGGGAGATAATGCAGCTCCGTGGGCCACTTCCCTGCCTTCAAACAAACAGCTCAAATTGCAATGTTGGTTACTTGAAGGGCATTCACAACGAAATCCTCCCAGGGTGTTCACGCATTGAGCTGGAGGGTGGCATGTATGGAGGTTCATTTCGCATTCATCTATATCTGGAAAGTGATAATTTTTCAGCAGGTTTATTGGTAATGAATTAAAAAAATAGGGGCGTTATCAGACCATAGTAGTTAGTAGTTTAATACTGAATTGATAGTTTCTATTTCTATTATGATATATATATAATATTATAATACATTTACAATAGAAAAAGTATTTTTAACTAGTAAAACTATATATATGATTCTAGTATGAACAACAATGTTGCAGTAGACATTCAGTCAGCTAAAGATAACAACTTCCTGAGATAGTACAGCGTACAGAGCATCTTTGTTCTCAGCCACGTGTGCCCTTGCACAGATGCTCCGTAAGCTTTAGCCAATAGTATAAATAGGGGCTGCTGCCTAGCTCCGGGTTCAATACCCGGTAAGCACCGTTAAGCTTAGTTCCAATACCCGTTAGACTTTCGTTAATGTCATTAGTTGAGTAAAATTTGTAACAATAAAAGGACTAAAGCATCAGTCCAAATAAATAAAGTTTTTAAAAAATCAAATCTTCGAGTAATGATATAACATATATATAAATGGTTTCAGACAAATTATTCGGAGGAATGTGTATCAATGCTGATATTTAATTTTCTTGGTTCATTTAGGATTTATCTTATTTTTATCTGTCACAAAAGTTTGATCATGGATATGAACTGTTATGAAAAGTAGAATATCAATATTCCCTTAACTTCTCTTGATTGGGCCGAATCAATTTGTTTTTTTCGCCATCCAAATTGTATTAGAAAAGAAATTAGTTAGAAATTGGCTATTGCTAATGCGAAGCCATCACAATATCAATAAAAACTTAGCGATGTTTCAGTTTATTTACTCGAGGATTTATGAGTAAATGTACACCTATTGTTAGGGTTTTATCTTTACAACTGATTTTTGGCAGAATTAAAAGCATTTAAAAGCAATAAATGCAACGATAGGCAATAAGATGCATTGATAAGATAAGCATTGCCTTAGCACAAAAAAATTACACCCAACTGTCTATCTAGAGGCTGGAAGCAGCTCTAGTTAGCAATAAGTTACAGCATCTAATTTTACTGGAATGCTTTAACACGGTCATAGAAAAAATAAATTTTAACACATCCGTTTAATTAAATATACAACAAAGTTTTGGAGCATATGCAATTCGAAATGCGCGAGGCGTATTTCTCATTGCAAACAGCTAACTAGAGAAAAATATATCGGTGTAGTATATTCGGGATCGAAGATCATGATAACATCAAGATTTTTGTAATTTCTTGCTATTTATGCTTTTAATTCAACCATTACAATATTTGCATATGTTCTATAACTTTGCTGTGGCTAGAAGTTGAATATTTATTTTTTCTATTCATTATTATATTATCTACAATACAATAATGGAAAATTTATTTTCAATATCACATAGCTACAAGTAAATTCCTCAAAATTTCCCATTACTGTATATATTATATATACTGTATGTGTATAATAATTATTCAATGCAATGGTAGGTAATGTTCTGCTATTATTTTTCAACTATATTAATATTATTTAATAAGCAGCTCCCTAAATCTGCTCCATATGACGACCCACTGTCAATTGCCATTATTGGATTTCAAATAAATTTATAAATAAACAAACAAAAATAATCAATGGTAATTTTATTCAGTATAACTATTATTGTATATATATATATATATATATATATATCTGGATAAATTCAGTGATATCAATTTAATATAAAAAGGTCTATTTCAAGAGATAAAACTAAGCAATGCAGATAAGGATAAGTTGCCAAGATATCCTTAATGTTGTAGGTTTGGTCACCCTTAAATGAAAGAACGGGTTTTATATGGCATTGCGCGTTTCATTTTCACCGCCAGTTCCTTCAGATCGTGCCCTCGCTCTACTGGACATGCTCTTTCAATGGAAAAGAACTTTAGGTTTTTGTGAAATTTTCAGTTTGAATACTGATTAAAATAAGATTTTTTTTCAAATTTACTTTAATACTGAGACGCCTCAAATATTTGAAGGAATGTAATTTCCACTCCATGGTTTGACTTACCACCTGACGAAACACTAAATGAAGATAGATCACTTATAAACATATTAATTCATACGTAGAACGTAGGAGGAGGAAACAAAAACATAACTATATATACTACACACTACAAAGTCTGAATACTATAAAGAATACTTAATTACTTACAATTTGTTATGATACATGTCTCAATATCTGGAAAACACTCAACTTGATATAAACAGCATAATTATTGTATTTGAGCTGAAACTCACTCTCTGAATGGATAGAGAAAATAAAGACTCTCAGTTGGAACATATGTATACAATATTTATTTAAAATCATCCTACAATCAAATAAAATATAGCTATTACATCCTATTCGGAAGGTTCTATATATAAAATAATAATTCGTTACATTTATAAATGATATATAGATATGCAAACAAATAAACATATTTGTAACATCGACTTTCAAGAAAAAATCAGCTGTTTCCACATGTATACCAATACCATTACCAATCACAGCATATATTTGAATATAAGTAGGGCTGGATAACCTTATTCTGCTTCCTCCTTGTCAACGGTCTACCTTGCATGTCTGTGTATAGCATGGATCTATTTACTATGCATATGGGTTCCAATTCCGGATTCTCCCGTCTAGATCAGACATGTGTTTTTATCAACGGATCAGCATCCCTCAACTGTAGTTCATTTAATGTTTTGGAAATCTGGTGTCGATCAATGTTAACAAATGTTAGGTTTGTTTATGGCAACAAGAAACTTGATCGGAGCCTGCCGGATTAACCTTAACCGCTTTCACGGTTCGATGTCTGAATCCAAACGATTGTTTCGTACTGAGGAGGAGGGTTGAATATGTTGGCAGCGCCTTTTCTCCAAGAAAATGTTCTGTCTGCCATCAGGGAAGGACTATGCAGTTACGAGGTGCTCTTGTTAGTGATAATGAGCTCGTTCCAACAATCCTGATTACCGTACAATGATACATCACGGATGTGCACAGTGCACTTAAAACGTTCCAACATAGGATTGACGGTCATTGGACAATCAATAAAGTGTTCCAACTGAACACGTGATGAATTGTGAATAATTACGTTATCCAATGGAAGCTTTCAATCAAAATCTTCGCCTGTCATGTCCATTGGTGTCTCTTTCCATGTTCACCTGTGTGTACTTTTTTTATTGTGTGCAAAGTTATCATCAATTATTTTGCGCACGTTCATAACGGTACATTCACAGTAATCATGACTGTGGGTACGAGCCTATTATCACCAATAAGAGCAAAGACTTTCCCGGGTTGCTGAGATAAACTAAACATATCGTCGAATGCCCACAACGTAAGCTAACAGGTACTGTCTATCACCACAAGGAAATATAATGTCTATAATAGTGATCGACACCAGATGTGAAAAGAATATAGTAAACCTTAGTTGTGTGATGCTGACAACTGGTATTCATTAATATATGACAGATCTAGTCGGAAGAATTCAGAATCGACACCCATAAGTGCAGAAATCAGATCCATGCTATACACACATTAAAGTCGATCTTGAAAAGGAGGATTCAGGACTGGCACATATAAGACATTATATACATAACACAACTCAATAATATGCACACATTCAGGGTCAATCTTTAATAGGAAATCTAGAAATAGCACCCGCAAGATAGGCATTACATTCGAGATTGACCATGAACAGGTGGTATCAGTACTTGCGTCTTTCCTCCATTCGGATGTTTAAAGATATTTGCTGGTATCATTTAAATCCCATAGATTGTACCCAAGATAAAATTATGTATAATGCAACATTTTGCTATAGTATGCAGGCTCAAAGTTTATTGTACAGCAGAAAAACTGCCAAATAATATAATATACATGTTGTCATCAATATAGCATTAAAGTATTAGAGAACTCAACTAGATACAATAGTTCATTGGATTACTCAATAGTAACTATGTTGTGTAAATCGATAGGGATAGCTTTATATTTGTTCTTTGACACGAATTGCGTGCGAAGTCGTCTTCATAATTGACAAAAGCACCTTTGATTCATTTATTTATACAATTTACTCACTTAGTAAGATTATTCTGATACTTAAATTTGAGATTTCATCCAATGTTGTTTGGCTTGTAAACAACAGATGCCTTAGATTAGTTTATATGATTAGTCAAACCTCATTATATTAAAAATGTTATAGCAGAATTGTATCGAAAAAGTATATTTATTTCTTCATAGATATTTGATCGATCATTGTTTTTTAACCCCTAAATGCGATTGACAACACAAATGAAGGTGTTACGTTATGAATTCTACTTCTGGAAAATGATTTTTTTGAAATATCTTCCAATTACCATAAAATGCTATAAACTACGCATAATTCCGTTTAGTCTTAAACGTGATTATTTGATTCTGAGCATCTCTATTATCTATCACAACAATCGGTTGATGAGCTGATGAGCTTGCCGATTGAGTGCCTGAGAACTGATATCCGAAATGATTTATACTAAGTTTGTGCCCTCCCTTATACTCTTTTTCTAATAGTCGTGTTGTGGGGATTTACAAACACTCACTCCACATTAATTTGGCTATAGACCTCTCAAAAAGTTTGTTGTTAAATCAAATTTGCTACCTTACCATTTGGGTCAAGCAACTAAAAGTTTGAGAAACATTTATTCGAAGCCACAATATTTTTTTGCGGGATAATATTGCGATGTGAAGTAAAGGGTTCTCATTGACTTAGCCAAATGATAAATATATCTTCATTTTCTTTTGAAAACAGTTATAACGGAAAATATGTTCTTTTACGTAATTCAGTCCCTTCAAAAACATTTTTAGACAAATTGAATTGAGCAGGCGGGTGAGCAGTTGTTAAAAAATTGTTATGGAGACTCAATTTCAATTACTTATATTATGATTTTCAGTTAGGTAGTTCAAATTATATAAAATCGTTAGAAAAGAGAGAGTTGAGAGAGATAGTATTTTATCATTGCAGAAAATATGGCCGCTGTTATACTTTTGTACAATCCCCATGAAAATGAATAACTTTCACCTTTGTTTGAGCCAGCAATTCCAAAATAAAATTGCGTAGCAAATTCAGGCAGATAAAATAATTGTGTATTCACAGTTTCATAAATAAAACTCTCTTACGGTGTCGCGTTTCGATTTAAACTTTCGTCGAACTGTTAGACTTGACTGTGTACGAAGGCTACCCAGGAAACTTGTCAACTAGCTAACTAGACCTGATCTTGTATACAAAATGCAAAAAATAGATTCTGAAATCGAGCATACCATTTATCTTGTCTAGCTATTTTTCTCTCGAATTATTTTTTCTTTTGTTTCTTTCAAGGACATATTTTTTGCGGCTACATTTGCACTAGTGTTAAGGGAAACGCCTAGAAAACCTTAACCATCGCCGTCAATATGTCCTTAAGAAATTTAACTATTTTATTTCTCAAGATATGATGATAGTGGTGTATCGATAAAAATTGAGTTCAAAATATCAGTATGTTTACTTACTACAATGAAATTAGTGTTTTGCAGATAATTTTGAATTTCTAATGTTGCCATGTTTAAATCATGTTTTCTGCACGCACTCACTTATATAGTATCTGTATCTTGTTGTAAATTCTCTAGCTGTTTGGTCTTTATAAACAGCATTGCAGAAGGTACATGAAATCTTATGAATATTAAATTATATCTATATTTTTTGCATTGATTAACTATGATCTAAATACTAATGTATAATGTTTTCTAGGGGTTTCTCTTAACACTAGTGCAAATTCAGTCGCCAAAAAATATTTCCCCTGACAGACAAAAGAAAAAATAATTTAATAGAAAATTAGATAGATATATTAAATAATATGCTAGATTTGAGAGCTCTAGTTTTGTACCTAGTTATCTAGGTTGGCGAGTAACACAGATAATCTTTACAAACAGTCAAATCTGATAGTCCGACGATGATTTAAACATAAATCGAAACGCGTCACTGCAAGAAAGTTTTATTTGTGAATTTGTGTGTTGAATACACAATTATTTTATCTGCATGCTAAGGATTTACAATCTGCATGTTTCGCAAATTGTTTTCTTACGATACTTTTCATGAAAAAGAACCATCAAGCTAAACAGAGCATAAATGTAAATTATTGGCTTAAAAATTTGATCATAGCATTTTTTTCAAACAGATCAAATGATTTTTAAAACCTCATTGCTGCAATTTGCAAAAATGCAGCTTGAGAATGCTTTTTTCATGAAATAATCCACAGCATTTCTTGGTTGTTTGGTTATTTATTCAAAAAAAAATCAAGTATCAAAAATTTTGAGGTAACAATTTCAGTGATGAATTAAATTTGGTTTCAAAGGGATTTTAATTACGTGAGGATCATAGATATACATAGTACATGCTACATACGTTTCTATATAACCAACAGTCATTTCATTATCTGAGAATGTATTCTCCGTTCCAACTATTAGAAAAAACAGTAACGCAAATACAACTATGCGACTTATTTTTTATACCCAATAACCACTCCCGAAAAGTATTGCTATTTATATTTTGAAAAACAATTCATATTTTTCATTTGCCTAGCTCAATTATAGATTTATACCCGCATACCATAGCATAACTACCGTGACATAGTCGTACCGCACCCTGTGAGCTTTGCTGGGTGCAAACCAGCCGGCGGCAGGATCTGGGGGTGGGGCGTCGTACTCACCTACACACTTAGCACCAAGGTTATTGTCTAGGGGCGGGCTACCGAAGCCGCGCTTGCAGCTGCAGTAATACCAACCGACCATGTTAACGCAGACGGAGGTGTTGGCGCAGCGGTGAGCGTTGGTCGCACACTCGTCCAGGTCGCGCTCGCAGGAGGCGCCCGTGTATCCGGCTGCGCATGCGCAGATACCTGGTGCACGACACACGCCGCCGTTCAGGCAACCACTAGGACACATAGCTAGAATGAAAAAGTGTCATTAGTACAAGATATCAGTCCAATTATATCAATAAAAAAAGACAAGTCGCAGTCGGTGTGGTTTCGTCCTCTTGAGATAACAGAGCCTACATTGTACTGATGAGTTCCATGAGTACGAAACGGCACCATCCACAATCAATTTCAGATGAACTAATGACATTCAAATTATTTCATCACACTATTTTGTGTTTTAGCATCTACCTACCAGATGGCATAGTGTCTGCGATGGAACTGACATTCTGGAATACCCTTGTTAAGTGAGACGCATCTTGTAAGACTCGAGAACTGAGTTTTGGTTGTTTGATGGTATAACTTCTAATATATTTTTTGTTATATGGCATTCCAGATTGCTCTCAGCTGACTGGACGAACACGTCACCGAACATATAATCTATAACTGAATTAGAGCTTTTACACATCTGAAGTTTTAACCCAACCTATAGGGATTGCCCCATCGAAGTTGCGTATATGTATAAAACGGTTTTGCCGAATAGATATAATCACGTAATTTAATTTAATTTATCCAATGTCTACATCGCTCTGATTTTTCAATACCTTGGTAAAGTGGGAATCACTTGTTAAACTCAAAAACTAACTTCTGATTAATAGATGGTGCAACAATTTTGATACCTCATCAATCATCATTATAGAAGATCCGTAAGAGAAGATATTAGAAGGATGAAAAAAATCCGCATACTATATAAATAAAAAAAAAAGTTGAAAAACAATCAATATGAAGAAATGTCCATGGCTTACAAATCTGAAATATAGGATCAGCTGGTGGCAGCATAATTAATCAAAACGTTCCAGGTTAGTGTCAGTAATATTCTAAAATCAATACAATAATTTCAATTTACATACAACAATCCTCATAAGTAAAAATGATATGTTCTTTCCATTAAAATACCAATATAATTTTATCGGCTGTCTTGAGTTTGCTTCATACTGCTTGGTCATCATTTATTTCTTTAAAATTGGAAAGTGTAGGTATTTTGTATAGATAACCGCTCGCAAAGGCGGAAAGGCAATCGAGCTCCAGAAACGCCGCGAAAGAATAAACATCTATTCATATTCATCTTAAAACTCAGCTCATTCCACAACGCTTATGTTCTCCAAAGGAACGATTTTTGGAAGAAACTCGTTTCTGGACTGAGTCCAGAGGCTTTGGGAGTGCTTGAGATTCCGTCTTCACACATGTGAGCAGTACTCCAGGAATAGTTTAATCTCATTTTCATGGAGCTGCTATTCTTGATGTCGATTCCCAGAAGCTTGACTGAGGTATAGTATTGTAAGTAATAATTATAGTACTCGATCGTTTTTCTTAGTATTTCTATCAATCAAACAATTTTTAATACTGACGTATTCATACTCCGAAAATCTGTGGTGTACTATACAACAACTTTCGCCATTACGAACGTCTTATTCTAATTAGAACCCTCACTCTATGTCAAAGTCAGATAGCACAATAGATAATAGAACATCTCACACATATCTAAATTTTCCATTTGAGTAAGTCATTTCAATAAGTCAGGATATACCTACTGCGAGAACAGCACCGGTTGAAACAATGTAGAATTATTCCTTGCAATTGACTAAAATCTCCTAACTACGAGGTCCACCATAGGTTCTTTCTTTCTAAGAGTGAGAGCGTAACTATTACTTGGTGATTTATCCAGCACTGGTCTGTCTCCTTGGTCGAGGAGGAGATTGGAAGGTGCTGGAATTCCTGTAGAAGAATATCCACATTATAACACTTTCTTGGTATAATTGCGAGGATAATGCCCTACAATTGATTTTTTTTCATCTGGTGTTTACACAACAATAACAAAAGTGAGGAACATATGCTTGTCAGCTGTACAAGATTCATCACGTATTCAACTTTTATCTTGATGAATAGAATATAAATTGACTGAAACCAAGGTGAACACTTGAGACGCATGCCATTTTATATATAGCATGACATTTCAATTTACATAGGACTATCCTCATAAGTAAGAATTATATGTTCTTTTCAGTAGATTTTCCAATTTATGAAAATATCGATGAAAAAATCATATTCTTCATACACAGAAAGTGAGTTTGGTTTATAAGACTTAAGTTTAATTGACTTCTTTTTCTGCTTCTCAGAAAAATGATGATAATCATTCCAGCAACATTATAGAACACTGCTGACGATGTTGTCCTTCTATTAGTTTTATGTTATATAAACAGATATCTGAAACTGAAGTCTTACAACCCAACGTGATATTCTTCAACAGGAATTTGCATTGGGAAACAACAGTTCTTTATAAGACACTAGATACTAAACAATATAATCGAACATCTAAAGCATCTTTTTTGTAAGATAAGCAAAATAAACTGATTGTTAAGATAAATGTTTCATGCTATCATGATATGTTTCAACACTCTTATTTTAATTGACCGTAAAATTGATTTAGTTTTTTAGTTCACCTGAATATCGAATGGCTCCAATTCACATTTGTAACAATGCATGTACTTCTATATATTGTAAGGCCCATTTTTCATCATCGGCTTTTGAAGTATCCAGATGTATTCATTGTGGTGTTGAAACATAAACTATAATAGTGTACTATAATTATTGGTACACTGATTTATTATGATTTATGACAATTAATCTTTCTGAGCGCTTGAAAATATATTAGTAAAGCTGTGGATACTTATTTAATATAAGCAATTATGAAGATAGAAAACGTGAACCTAATTGAAGGACAACAGTCCCAGCATTCCCTTATTTTTATATTTTTCTCTCCTTATAAAAAATCTGATCCATTTCAAGTTAAAGCATAGAAAGTCTTCTAAATTCACTACAAATTAGAATCAAGGGCTAACATACAAATGTTTTCAATTTATGTAGAACTTTAAAAAATGGAGTATAACTTTTGGCTTCAGTACGATTGTTATAGCTTCTGCTCTAGGTGAAACATTTTGACACAAATATTAATAAAAGGTTAATAGTCATTCAAACATAACGGTGTCTGTTCGAAAGCAAAATATACAATATTTTAAAAGATATAAACAAACAGTATAAGAAAGCTGACGCTTGGCATGAAGGATATAACTTCTAATACATATAATTTACTACACATGACTACTGAAAGAGTTTGTATTGATTTTAATAGCCAGGATGAGCAGGATAAATCCCTCCTCCTCCATCTCCATCATGACGTTTTCTCTATACCCCTTCAGCCCTAGTTGATATCGCCATAATTAATATATGTTTAACAACAAATCAGATACAGCACATAGACCGGATGAGTAATGTGTGTGTCCTAATTGTGTTTTACCCCCTGTCTTTGAAGCATACCACCAAAACTAAGGGTAGGATGTGATTTGTTATCGTAGCAAAACAAATTCTGGCAACCCCAGCTGTGCTGATCCGTTGCGAAGGCTAGATAAGTAACAGACGCATCACTGGAATCAATATTTGCAACATTTACGATTTAAAATATATTAGTGAATTTATTCAGCCATTCAATCTATAATCTAGGAAATCAAATTTTTACTGAAAAAGAACGTTTGAACTGGTGACGCCATCATTGTTTGAGATATGACACGGGATATGCCTTCATAGACTTTTTTAAATAGCCAGTTTTATTTTTGATTGCAGTACATGAAACAACGTCATTTTTGCATACTCAATAGTAAAATTTATTATTAATGATATAAGTTGAATAGTAAAACCATTTGAAAAAAAGATAATTAGTTCAAAAAGTAAAAAAATAGGCTCATATAAGCACATACTTTTTGACTATGTATTTTTCGTCATAATATGTATTATTGTCGTTCGAATTTTTAATTATATACATTTTACTGTTTAGTGTTGTGTTTGTAAAAAGTGATGTTTCATATAGTGCAATAGAATATAGGGGTTATTGACTAAAAATGTCTATATGATATGACATCATATCTCAAACACGATGGTGTTAACAGCGTAAAATTTAGGTCAAAAAATATATGATGAAATGCATGTTGAGCATGTAAGAACTTCTATCAATTGAATTTGGCGAAGTAACAATTATTTGTTTTAATTTTTAATCTGTTCATTATTTAATCAATTGCTAATGATTTATAGTCACGTGTATGAACAAATTATGTTCTGTCGTATAGCTGAAATAAAATTTCGATGACGTATCTCAAAGGGTGATTGCATGATCAGTGCAAAAGTTCTGTCAAAAAAACTGCAAAGATAGTTGTGTTCGGCTTTGTTTCCTCTTGTTTGCCGAATTAACATTTTATTGAGGATACTCCAACTTCTACATCCGCACGGTATCTGAATTGATTTTTTTGTGGAATGCTCAAGTTCGTGTAACTAACCTATCCGATTCATATAACTATACAACATGCATAAGCGTATTAATGTTATAGTTCTACTTACGCTGACAGTCATACCCATCGCCGGTGTATCCATGTCTACACCTGCACCGGTACGAGCCGTCTGTGTTGGTACAGTCGGCGTTCTCATGACAGCGATGCCTGCCCGCCGTGCATTCATCCACTTCTGCACACCCAAATTTGTCCACTTGGTCGTACCCTTCGGGACAGTCGCATCGGTACGACCCGACTGTGTTCACACACTCAGTGTTCGAGTGGCAGTGGTGTCCTAGCTCACCTCCTTCCATTGCGCACTCGTCGATGTCTGGAAAATTGTCATATCATGCGTTTATCGTGGAGTCGATGCACAATGGTCTGGGTGCAGTTAGTTGTCAAAGCTTATATGTACGAGGGTCACGCTGAAAGTTTTTAGATACAGGAAACTACAAGGTTTTTTAAAACTTTATTCTGTTTTTTCAACATATTCTCCACCTACCTCAATACATTCACGCATTCGGTAAAACCACTCGTCAAATTCTTGTGACTAACGTTCTTTTAAAAGGTTGCTAATTTCCTCCTCAAATGCAGCGATTGTCTCTTCATCGGTAGAAAAATGGCGACCTCGTAACTTTTCTTCGATCTTAGGGAATAAGAAGAGGTCGCACGGAGCTAGGTCCGGAGAATAAGGTGGTTGAGGCAACAGGTTGACATCTTATTCAGCATAAAAATCTACTGTTCCAGCGGCGCTGTGGGCGGGTGCGTTGTCATGGTGCCATTGACCAGTCAGACCAGTCTTTGGACGGCTCTTGCATAGTTTTTAGAAGACTACAGGGACACGTTTGGTGATATACCATTCATAAGTTTTGTAACTGTCCATTGATTTTCCAAGGCTACCGTTGTGATGTATCCACTTTTAGAAAAAAAAGATGCGACCATTTTCTTTCCGACACTCTTGGAACGACGAATTTTCGTTGGAGGCTGCTCACTTTCAAAGCACCGAACAAATGACGCTGTTTAGTTTCGGGATCATAACGATTTAACCATGTTTCGTCTGCGGTTACGGTATTAAAAGTGTTTTACTGTGCCCATTATCAAATTTTTCAAGCATGAACTTATCCCATTTAACTATTGTTGCTTTTTGCTCACTGGTCAACAAATGTGGCACCCATATGGAACACCGCTTCCTTAGGCTAAGGTGATCATGGATGATTGTTCGGACCACTGCCGATCCAATCCCCAGAGAAGCCTCAATCTCGATGTAGGTTATATGTCGATCTTTTTTTACCATATTTTGCACAGCTTCTACAGTTTCCGGAGTAACAGCAGTGGGCGGTCGACCTGTGCGAGGTTCATCATCGGTCCCTCTTAAACCCGGTCCCTCTTAAACTCAGCAAACCAATTAAAAACTGTAGCCCTAGAAGGGGCAGAGTCCCCAAAGCAACTTACTAAATTTTCGTGAGATTCCGCTTGTTTTAGTCCCTTTTTATAGTCATACAAAATCATGCGTCAAAAATCGCGACTACCCGGTTCCATTTCCACGTTAAAATTCGGCCAACACTTAGATGCATTCGAGACCGTGTCAAGGCAACTACTGAACGATTCAAACTTTACATAAAATTGCTGCGTGCTCAAACTTGTTTAAACGTGTATAGATTAGGAATATATAAAAACTTTCAGCGTGACCCTCGTATTTGTCTGAATCAAATTTCACATTTCAATTTGAATCAGGTCGCTCCAATTCCTTGAGCTGGAAGATTGTTTGGGTATGGTGACAATGCATAGTAGCCGCACATGACTGTTATGTTACGTAAACAAAATCGCGGAATTTGTGTTACGATGCGTACTTTGAATTTAGTTTAATATCATTGCAACCGACCCAAGTTCCTCAAAATGTTTTTTATTTGCCAAACAAATGGTCAAGGATTAAAAAAAGGGCGTAAATTGCTTTGGTAGGATTAGAGCACTACTAAAGCTTAGAAGTACTTAGGTCATAGCAAAGTTCAAACATCGAAATGGTGATTGAAAAATCATTTCCTTACATTTTCTTGACGTTCTTGAGAAAAGCATAAAAAGAGTGTTTATTCGAGTTCTTATATTTTTTTTCAGTCTTTATATACCTTCAACAGCGAATCAAAAAGAAAACAGTACAGACTACTACGTGCTCAATATTAAACCTCCTCAAATTTCATCACAATCACAATAGTATGAGTAATATTTTCAATATTCGTCATTCGACAGTCACTAAAATCGCCACGCATACGCGAAAACCAATCTGTGGGAGATATTTTCAACAGCATAATCTCAAGAATCGCAGCAATGATTGTGAAATTTGAGGTATACATGTTTTGGCGGTTTCAATTACCATCCAGTACAAGTGCTAAAGTTCGACCTCGTGAGGATGCGCTCGTTAAGCCTCTAGACGTATTCCCATTACTTAGATTGTGCCCAGCAGCTTCAGGGAGTGCTTCGGAGCGAATCCCCACACATGCGAGCAGCATACCAGCTATGATCTGATCTGAGCCTTGTAGAGCAATTGAAGCTGTTCCATTTAATACTTTTTAGAGCGGAAGAGGAGCCTAAGCTTCTGGGACACCGACCTTGCTAGACCGGCAACATGATTGTGCCAGGACATGTTATTGTTTATTTCATTCCCTAGAAGCCTAATGGAATTATCCTCTATCTACACGAATGTCTGACCAGCAAGTGATTTGTTGTCAGGGTAGTTGTCTAAATGTCCTGTGCATTAAACTGAACTCTATCTGTAGATCTGTATACCCTTTTTTCCAATGCCTTCTTTGATCTGGATAATCTGTTGCTTCTGCTGATCTGCTGACGTAAGAAGGAAATGCGAGCGTGGTCATCTGTGTTGGAGACATAACACATGTCTGGTTGCCGGTGCTGATGGTTAATAATCAGAAACATTTCCATTTACAGTGGGCGATCGATCTGTGCGAGGTTCATCATCGAGTGAGATCCCGTCCCTTTTAAACTCGGCAAACCAATTAAAAACTCTAGCCCTAGAAGGGGCAGAGTCCCCAGTCCCCAAAGCAACTCCAACCAAAAGCTGTCGCTATATAGATCGCGAGGACTTGAGACTCTTCATGCTCAGCTCAATTGTTCTGTTCCACATGTGGGTGACGTAAGCCAGAAACTCTCCCTTCAATCTAGGCTTGCGACAGCCATCCTGTCGATTCTTGATGATATTGTTTTTGTCCATAATTGCCCAAATGGCACATCTTAGAACAAAATGGAAATTTCAAAAGCATAAAATGATGTCAAAAGTGGTCCATTAATACATAAGGCGCCCTGGAATAGCAAGGTATTTTGTAATAAAACATAATTCATTAAATGAAACATGAAGCATATAGAGTATCTTATGCTTTTGTTGTTTCATGTTCTGAATTTGTTTTAGGAAATAGTTGAGAAAGTTATTGGAAATAAATTCAGTATTACAAACTTGAATCTCTTGGAATTGGCCAGAAAATATTGTAAATCGTTAATATTTGTTCGTGAAAAACCATTATTTATCTGAATAAAAATACAGAAAATTAAATTTTCTGAAAATGTCACATTTTATTGCAAAATAGTGTTGGGACTATCGCGCCGTAAAAACAACCCATCGTAAATGAACCCTTCATATCAATGGGTCATATTGTGTTGGACAACTGTTATACTTGCAAATCTCAAGAGAATCAGATGCTCTACAATAGAATATTACACGTTTATGTACAGAGTATTTATTTACATTGGGTTATATTTTGCGACAGCTCCAACATCAAAACTTATTCTGTAATAAAATATGCCATTTTAGCGAAATTTAACATTAAAATATCCCTGATTTATGACTTCTCATTTATTAGTCTGATTACACAGTGGGTCTTCACAAATAAACAACAACGATTTAAAATATTACCTGGGTGTTTTCCTGAAAAATGATGCCAAAACAGCACATATACGACCAGCGATCATATTTGCATATCTTATAAACAAATGAATCTACAATATAGCTCATTAATACACAAGATGTTTCCGTTTAGAAATGATTTGTTACAAATATCGATTCTGTTGTAAAAAAACGCCCCGTATAAATTTCAGCCAACTTTCTATTACAAACAATCGCTACATGATTCACGAAATTAAAAAAAATCGATTACCTTTGTCAAACCTATATAGCTAATTTTTTTAAACAATATTTGATGAGTTGGTCTTTCCAAATTTCAAGTCAAAATTAAATGGCTTGACAATGCTGCAAGTGTAATCAAATCAAAATATTTATTATAAAATCTAGACTTGTCAATTGATCTCATAATTTTTGATTTCATTCGAAACATTAAAACTAGCATGATCAACTTTGTAGAAATGTTGATGAATGCATAATGAAAGATAGAAAAACATACACAATAATAGCGAAGAAGCACATACCAGTACACATTCTGCCATCTCCCTGAAAGCCTTGTTCACACTGACAAGCGAATGTGGTTTGTAAGTTAAGGCATGTTGCGTTCGCATGACAAGAGTGCCCCTTGGCACAGTAGTCAACACCTGTTAGAAAGCGAGTTAGTAAAGCGTTTCATACACAACAAGGATACTAGCAATGGGTTAGAGTTGTTATGATGGTTAGGCTTGATCGTACAGAGTAAGTCGAAGGAAGCATTAGAAGTTAGATACAAAAACAAATGGTACCCACTGAAAAATCATTAGTTTATAGAATATAGTGCTTGCAGATTCATTGTATTATGTTATTTACCGATTCAGAAAAGGATGAATGCAATTTATATTCAATATTATAAAATGAACTGAAACAAAGCTTTCCTATCATTGAAAATGTAAGCACTATCTTCGCAGAACCCTAATGAGCACTTGAACTAGTATAACGCTTACCAAATATTGCCGTCATATCTTCACCTATATTGTATGTAGAACTAGGCTAACCCATTTTCTGCAAGCAGATGGTCATTCCTTCCTCTTAAACTACCTCAAAAGTACCTATCGCTTTTTGGTACATTAAACGTAATTTATAGTTTCAATGACAATACAATACTTGCTAGTATGTATATATTTACATAATACTTATTCTAAGAACAACAGTTGAACAACGGTTACAATTTCGGCATTTTCTAATAGTGGACAAGAATATATGAAACAGTTTTTACAGTTTCATGTATTCTGTAAATGTCTAATAATCAGTTTATTCCAACTGCCTTTTCTTTGCGTATGAAGCTATCTGTATCTAAATATAGTATGCCTTGGATTTTCGTGGATGATATCACAAATAAGTTATACAAGTAGATGTGAATCAACTGGATATTTTAACGTATATATTATATTATATTATCCTTATTTCAAGGACTTCTAAAATTCTTTATTCAAGACAATACAAATTTAAACAGCATGTAATGGTGAACATTTAGCATCGCTTACTGAAATTAAATGTCCTGCAACAGGCACTGTTTTTTTTGCAATATTTCAAACTTCTTTGACATATAAATCTAGTTTTATCACGGAAATACTAAATTTTGGAAAAAAACTGAAATAAATAAATATATACCGCGAAAGTAGCCTCCGGAATCTATTAAAATACTCATATGCATGATTAAGATATTCATAGTGCATAACTAGATACAAACTATTCCAATATTCAATATTATGTATTTATAAATTTTATAAGAAAAGCTTTTATTCCATGTAGTGTTTCCTTAATTGTTGATAGAATGAATGAAGGCAACTTTAATTGGTAATAAATTTAGGATATTCAAGGTGGCATCTTATGAAGGATCAACATTAACATTCATCTCTTATTATCAGTAAACTTAACGACTGATTTCAAATAGTAACAGCTCTATGAATTTTCTTCCTGACTTCCTCCGACGTACTCTGGGGGTAGAATAGAAAAGAAGAAAATAGTATGCAAAGATTTTAGCCGTGATTTATAAAAAATAATTTAATTTACAACTATGTACATTATCTTTAGTTTTTTAAATAATTCAGTTATCCTTCTTCTTCTCCACTTTGTGATTTTGGAATACTGGTGCTAGCCCAATTTGGGGAAAGGGTGTTGCAGATATGCTATCTGTGAATGGTTCCGGAAACATATTTCGACCTTGAAAAAAATTAGGAATTACTTTCATTTCCACACACTTGATAAAAAAATATGAATAACGTGGGTTTTTTCAATAATATATAATATTTGAAAGAGAGGTCAGAAATTACTAGTGTTTGGTAAAAAGGTATTCGATTATGTGGTTAAGGTGAAGGATCAACGTTAACGTCGATATCTCACCAATATCCCCAACGATAACTTGACTGAAAGTATAAATACATTTTTACATTTTTTTCTCACTTCCTTTGACGTTCTCTGGGATAAAATGGAAAAGATGCATGGATAATAGTGGTGGTAATTTATAAACATAAATATATTGAAACCTAGGAAAGTTATTGAACAAGTTTCATTTCCACAGATTTCATATAAGAGGTATGGACAGCGTACATGTTTCCACAATTTAAACATTTGATGGAGAAATTTGAAATACACAATTCATACATTAACAACGTTCGGTTAGAAATATATCATCTCCTAATGTTTTGTATGCATCGCAAGAATTTAAGTGATTTGGGATTCTACATATCCTCTTAGATTATGCTATACACAGTGAAACGGAAATAAGTACATTAATTCAAACCAGTGACAGATCTCTAGAAAATCATTTCCTTCTCGACAATAATGATTTTACCTTCTGATTGAAATACAATTTACATATATATGAAGCTGCTGAACTGCATGCACAAACGTGCTTACAAACGTGAGCTCCAGCAGAATTTTCACCAGATGAACCAAAACATTGTCATTCTTTCAATGGGGTACGTGTTGTTTTGAGTTGAAGTTGATGAAAATGCTGCTGGAGCTCACGTTTGCACGCATCTTTGTGCTTGCGGTTCAGCACCTTCAAGATCACGACACTTTCAATCGCATGTGAACGTGTTATACAACGCAACGTCCCAACAGGATCTTAAATGATGAATAAGAAATTCTGAAATTCGATCAAAAGTCAACAAGAGAATACGTTACAAATCATAGTGCCTCAATCAGAAATGGGTGAGTTTTCATAAATTTAATATTAACCAAAAAAACAGAGAGAAAACCAATGAGCAGCCGAATTTCGTGTTGCTCCTGATGACAACTGATGAAGCAAGGTTTACTTAATGATTTAAATTTATACAACATGGATATCTAGACGTTGGAACCCCCAAGCGACCAGGACACAGAATCTCAGAGCAAAATGTTATAAGATCCACCATCAGATGAAATTAGTGTACTTATTTCTGAGTCATCCAGTACGTGAGGATTATTTGGAAGACGTTGTTTATACCTAGTGGATATAATATGATGTACATGAACAAAAAAAGTAACAAAATTCTTTAAAAAAGTAGAAGACATCCGGTTTCAGACAAGATACACCAACTATAGAAATAAAAAATAATTAGTAAATGGATATTTTTAATGAAAAGTTAGGGAATATTTGAGACTGAGTGCCACCACAGATTTAGCAAAAAATTAATATAATCCTTTTAGGAAATTTATCAACGAGTCTTCTGTCTGGGTAGAATATAATAATTTCCTTTAATTTCACGCATTCATCCTTATGCAACTTTATCTGCCTGTTAAGTTTAATGCAGATATATTTCCTTACCTTTTTCATGTTGTATTGAGGTTGAGTTTAATGAAAAACCAGGCATTTTTGATAGAAAAGGAATAATTGTATACACCGTTATATATGTTTATTTAATTAGTGACGAAATCTGAAGTTATAGGAAATTAAACTTCAAGTTTTTAAAATTTGGAAACGATTTAATGGCTTTTTTGTAGTATAAACAACTGGTTTGCTTATTTCATTAGTTTATCTGTCAGAGTTATTTGATTTCCAAATAATACTCCACACAAATTTCGTTCCGATTTGATCAGTCCGCCAGTATTGTATACACAGTATACTTTTCCTAACTATACTTTGTTTTACTAGGTTATAAATTCACATATAAATTGGTTTTCTTGTCTTGAATTATTTGATGTCTAAATTTGAAAAGCAAGCTGCTCCGAACTAGGCGTTTTACAAGCATTTTACGAACAATCAACAAAAATCAAAACTGGCCACGCGACGCAAGGCCAGTGATCTGGGCCTCATTTTAGTGGGGGAGGTCCAGAGACAAAAATCAGTTTAACCGGCCGGTTTATTCTGTAAACGTTGCTAATACAAAGTAGTTTTCAATTAATTTAACTTCTAACGGCAGCTATTCTAACCCTGTCTCATTCACGGAAAGAGAGAATTAAAACAGATACAGATACTATATGTAGGCACAATTAACCACATTTCGACCTAGTTACCTGGACAAAACTTGCAACAATGATCCGGGACACTGAATTGCTGTTCGGGTGGGCAGGTCAATCTGGGACAGTTCGTTTCCGGGTCAGTCCTCACGCACTTCATGCTGCCGTCGTCGCACTGACACTCCACACACTTTTTTATAGTCACTTGCTCACCATGTTCATAAAATTCACCGTAAAAATAACAATGTTCTGGATGGAGCATGAAAAACAAAGAAAAAATGTGTTATTATCTTTATACCATGGTTTCACACTATCCAGTTGTAGTGAATCAGTAGAACACATCCATATCATAAATTATTAAGATAGTTTGTACCTACGAATGTATCTTTAGATCGCCCTCTAAATACAAGAGATAATACTCGATATGAACAAAACTGAACTGTTTTGGAGAACTAAAATTTTCGTAGGTACAAAAAATGTACTGCTTTGATGTTATACAGTAGGTAGTTAGGTATTTGAAAATATCTATCCAATATTCTTCTGCAAATTAATGTGCATGAAAGGAATTCAAACGTGCAAAGTATTGTCAAGACTTGACAAGAAGTGAGCCATCCATACCGTTAAGCTGTTTCAGTACAGAAGCAAATATTAACTATATTACTGGTCGTTATAACGATATTGTTATACTTTCATAAGAGGTTGGCAGTCTTGAGACGATAGTAAGAGTTCCGATGTAAGTAATCCATGAAAGTGCCTATTGTAACTACAACTAGATAGATAACTATATATTTTCGTTAGTAACTTGCTACTTAAAATCACAAGGATGACTTTTTGATAGAATTTGTTTATCGATAGCAAGTCTGGAAATTGACACCATAAAGATAAAAAAGTTATTTTGGGGAAAATGTGTAGTAGTAGCACAAAACATGTTGCTTTTATCTATATTTATTTTTATCTGGATTATCGAAGGGATGTGGAGGTAATGCTTTTAGCCTGGGTAAATTATTTGAACAATTTTGAAAACTCTGGAGGTGATTAAGCGTAATATGCTCTCCACTATGCATCAGACCTGCTATAGACATGTATGTTTCGTTTAGCCTAGACTCGTCGGTATAGCCTGGCGGTCTCACTGTACAATCGGGTAGTATATAAGTAACCAAAATTCCAAAGCAGTTCAAGTGTTAGGACCTTGACTCCGTAAGTTGCTGATGGGCAGCGCCACCGTAAGCGACACTTGGATATGATCGACGAATATTGTGTGAATTCCAAACCGGATGTACCATTTTTTTCAGTAATATATTTATCATCATCATCGTCTTAAGTAGTTACTACCAAAATTATTTCATAATCCACCTTAGTTACAAAACAAGAAATAAATAACTATATTACTATAATAATAATTTATAAATCATCATGCGGTGAATGAATGCGGATTTTTCAAATTCGGAGTTCAGCTAACTGTTAACTGGGACTCGCAGACCATAATTTCAGAATTGCGGAATGATGGCAACATAAGTAGATTATAAATCATCGAATATTCATTATTATATAGCAATAAATGAATTAAAATCATATTGGATATTTTTCAAATTATATTATGTTTTTCAATGTCCCTCTGGGCTTGTATTCCCCCATAATGACGGTGTTCGGATGGGACATTATGGGAGAATTATTCAAAGTCACGGAGCAATTTTCATATAATAGGGATAGGTATTGAAGTAGCAAGCAAGTCACCCTTGTGATTCAAAAGTTAAAAGTTTGGGGTGGATTTATTAAATTTTCTCCCCTTAAAATATGTAATTTTTCATTGAGGAATGCCATTATGTTTTGAAAAAATATTCAAACCAGGAAATCGATTGTTAAAGGGTAAGAATTTGCATGCACATTAGTAACAAAGTTGTAAAGATACGCGAAACTTCTGAACTGATCTAACTGCCGCTCTGTTAATTTATTATCGGTGGTGCGGGCGTGGTAGAAGGGGGCGGAGGAGCGAGCTAAAGGTCAAACTGTTTTTTTTAAATACCTCCTAAACTGATACCATCTGCTCAAAAGTATAAAATAAATTGTTCCTCAGATAATTTTCCACAAGACTTGAAGAGTGTGGTTTTCTCTGTGGCGTACCGTTTATTAGATATATAGCTCTAAAAGGAGGCATTTTTTTGGTGAAAAACGTGATTTTTTTTTCGATTTTTCGTCTTTTTGTTGAATCGTAAATTGTAATTAGGTGTTTTTAATTTTTTTCAGTACCTCACTGGTCTTTCATAAGTTCTCTGTCAAAATTTTTAAGGGCTATTCATTTAGCATGTAGTCAAATAAAATCTGATTTTGGTACAGAAAAAATAAAAAACGATAAATGGTTGCAAACATCAGCAAATAAGTTCATAAACCATTTTATATTTTCAGGTTTTACTTACAAAGCGTGCAAAAAAATTGTTCAAATCAATTTAATCCAAGAACCTCATCAACAACATATATCTCGGACATAACGTCTTGAAATTTATATGTATCTCTATATGGCATTTTAACCTATCATAATATTCAACCAAACTGGATGTAATACTTTTCTGTTTATTTTTGCATGTTCTATCATTTGATAACTATTCCTAACTAAAAATACTACCTCTAAATTCTTAAGCAGAAAGTTATTGTTTATAGTTATTTTTTTAACTCAGAAAGAGTACATCTCTTCTTTTTATTATTCGGTTTTGTACTGCTGTGGAGACCAAAACATTCATTCGTACATATGTGGTTCCAATTAGCCGCCAGCGAGAAATATAATGAATATACGTGTTTTAAATTGTTTGATAATAAAGAATTAAAACCCAGGTAAAACCTGGCGCACACTTGGAAAATTTCGGAAAACCTTAAGTACGTGTACATCACAATAACGTTTTTCACAACCTGTATTGCGAAATCGATTACCTAGAATCTTATGTTTACGTGTATTATTCTCCTAATTTTCACAAGTTCACAAGTGAGTACGGATATGACGTTGTCGTTGATGCGTTAGGTTCTGACCCCTCAATGCTATGTGCGAAATATATGCAACATTTGTCAACAATATGTGGAATGTCAAAAAATTTCTATTCGTAAATATGTCTAACTAGTTGTCAAATACATTTGGTCGTATTATTTGTGATTCATTATGTGTCTGTTTTTATTATTTCAGTTTTCGATATTGAAGACAAGTATAAACATATCATTTTAAATATAGTTGTACCATATTTTAAATAGGATGAAAAATACTGTCCACAATTCGTTACTCACATCTTGCGTACAAATGTTGATAATTTGAAATGCTAATTTTACTAGACTATAAAGCGAGCCTGCAAAAAGGCAGCGTTGCTACGCGTTGAGAGATTTGCGTACTCATCGAAAAAAAAGTCTTAGACATTGATTCTATTCACTGTATATAGATAATATCAATATATATTTAATTATATAATAAAAAATACGAATCCCTGGCGAATTATCTCAGCAGCAATTCACTGTTGAATACTTTACAGCTAAAATATAACAGTTTAGGAGATATTTAAACAGATTTCGACACATTCAACCTTCACGTATTAATCGGAAAGCAGTTAGATACCATACGTTTTATAACCTTAACGCTGAAATCGATTGAGAATTTCAGCCTTAAACGAGTTTTTCCATATCTAAATCTGTTCATGTCCTGGTCTAATTTTTGTATATATTTTAAAACAAAATTCATGGCACCAATATTGAAAGTGCTAACATTGATGCAAAAATGATTAAAAAACCAAAAACTTTCAATATGACAGAAGGATGTTTAAAGCCATTATTAGCGTTATATGCACCTTATCATATCGTATCGAACCTATTTCAGTAGTAGACCTGTCATGGCTATATAGGTTATTAATCATTAGATTTATATTAATAACTACTGATTTTCAGGTACACAAATAATCAACACAAATATGAGGAACAACGGCTTAAAACCAGTAGATACTCATGTCATATTAAATGTTTTATTCTGCAAATCATTTTTGCAGCACATTCAGCGTGGTAGACTTTCATTTTCATCACAGGTATATTTGCGATGATTTATCATGTAACATCAATCATGCTTTTAGGTGCTGTTAATCGTTCTTGAAATCTTCAATGTTTTCATGGAGTGCTACTTTTCAAGTATTCATTCACAGTTTTCAATTTTAGACAATTTCTCTTTTGAAATTTTCTATCATCACAACTTTAAATTAATTCTTGAAGTTGATAAAAAAATTAAAAGAACTATTAGTAATAATGCTTAACATACTAGGTTTCGACTAGATTTTATACTCAAAAAGTTATTGAAGCTTTAAGGACGTTAGAGAGTTATGAAACATGCAGTTAATAACGGAACTTGTAGATATGCATAAAGTTTTAAGGAGCTCCAGCTTTTTACTTTAATAAAAAATGTAGTCAATTTGTTCATTTTAGATAATAAAGCTTTCCAAATATGGGACATCCAATTAATAGATCACCTCAAGATATACATAAATACGCTGTACTTTGAGATATATTCATAAAGACAAAATAGCTTAGAGAAGACAATGGCCAATAAACATAGCATTGCCAAGAAATCACCATTGTACGGGGTGTGATTTCAGCGGTTAAATTTGGGGTTTTACTGAAAGTGCTCCTTAGTACCTTATACAATATCCCCAAGTTGTGGAATTTAATCTTGCAAAAACAGGGTTGGTGTTACTCGTGTGTCTCACTTGGTGGAATTGAAACTACATCCATTATCTTAGTTGTCAGTTTCTGAAATTAAAATTCGGATTTTTAGTTGCGAATTACTGTAAAACAGTACTGACAAAACTAAGGGTACACTTCCTGATTTGCGCATAAAACTAAGTGTGTTTCGAAATGAGAATTCGTTATAATACGGACTTTCTAGTGGATGAGTACATCAAAACCGTTTATGGATGTTACCCTCAGATCGAATATGGGATGTGACAGAATATAGATAGAAGATTCCGGTTAACACTACTGTATGTGACTACCGATGCCGTATATTTTAGAGCAAAACAAGTGATTTGAATGTTTAGTACGTTTTGAAAAATGGAATAGCGAAATTTTGAGTATTATGTTTTGTGCCAAGCTGCCAAATCACGAATAAAATACTACAAACGCCGAAATCTGAGGGGTGAATTGAATCGGATTGAGAATGCAGCAGAGGATGGGTTCATCGCCCATCTCTTTACAGAAAAGGACTGTTCTTAAGCTATCCAAGATTAATTGGAAACAGGAGCACGCGAACTACGTATATTGTTAGGACGAGATATTTTTTAGAGTTCTGTGCGGTAGTTTGTTGTTTAATATAACCACCTCATCCCTCCCCAAGAACCTAAGCAAAGAAGCTTTTGGAAACACTTTAAGTAAGAATCTTTAAAAATGCTGAATAACTGGTTTGAAGTTTAATCCATATACTTATATCCGCGAATCAATTTTCATCTGTGCAAGAAATGAGCGAGTAAAATTTAATTTATAATGTTGTTACCCAAGTTTCTGAGCGCCTTTTCAAAATATGAGAATTAGCAGTTGTAATACATAGTGAAGTTAACTAGTTGTACTCATCCTACTCTATACATCCCATGATTTCAAATATTTATTGAGGTCATTCATATGTAATATATGCTTAATTTTAAAGAAAATTTCAAAAGCAGGGCATGAGAAAATGAACTAGCTCAAAATCCGTTTTTTCTCTATCAAATCACAGTAAATTTATGTGATTTGGACGAATAATAAAAATCTATATTTTAGGACATTACACTAACAGGAGCATAAACTAGCAAGATAGCAAGTGTATCAGAATTTTGCATGAAGAAGAGCAGAGTTTTAAGCGAGATATAGATTGCTATAGTTCATTTATTTATATTAATCACTGGCCAAATAATATCACAATAATATTTTATCGTTGCACAATAAATTAACAAAGTAAGATTGCTCAACTACATTTGGACATAATTATTATAGGAATTTAATTTGTGAAAAAACTATTCCGGATTTTTATATCAACTGTGTTGATTGTTTAAACTTTACTATGAGAGAGAAAATATGTTTTCTATTTTATTCTGAAATCACTTGTATCCGAGTGAATATATAATCTGACTTACTATCGATATCAAAAATTTTGCACTCTGTACGTTTTATATTAATACTATCTTCGGATGAATATCTTCTGGCATTTCTGAAACAGTGACATAACGCTTAATTCCTTTTTGATTTACAGAAAAACCATCAGTCATATCATGTGTATGTGGGTTGAAATGATCTATTAACTTTCGCCATCCCATATTTCTTTATAATGGTACTAAAACCGCCAGTGGAATTACAAAATAGAATCGTGAGTTTACCTCTACATGCTAGATGTTTTTAAAAAGATTCATGCGAATATTTGATACCTACTTAAACAACTTTGACAACAGTCGCCACTTTTATTCACTGGATGCTTGCATGACAACTCTGGACACTTCACGGGATGACACTTCACCTCTCCATGCTGAAATCAATAACACATCACGCTACTTTTGAAAACAGAATTTCCTTGGAATAAATGAGGTTATATACAGTAACGGGCAATGAAAAGTTCAATAAAATTACATATGTACTACAATGTTTAATTATCATGTAGTTTCCGAGATATTTATGAAAACGTTAAAATGTGAATTTTTGAAATTTCAATTTTAGACGCAACCTGTATGTGATAATCAGTGACATGTTCATTAATAAGCATGTTGAAACGTTTAAATGTGAATCTTTGGTAATTTTTAGTCTTAGATATTCTGTATATGGTAATCATTTGGACACGTCTTTCATAACCGTGCACAATAACCTTAATAGAACAAATTATATGAAATTTCTGTTTCATCCTGTATATTTCATCAAAATTGACTAATATTAATTGAATAAATAAAACATCGAAAAAGTGGCCAAAAAACCTCACGTGATTCATGGACGTACTCTTATAATTTTCGCTGTTTGTCTGTAGCAAATTTAATTTTCCATCTTGTCTATTTTCAAAAATTGGTTCATTGGCCACCGACTGATCAGAAAGAAACAAAAACCCTCCATAGTCTAGAGATGAAACCAACTCTAACTATATCTGCTCAGTACACATGCGTTTTACTCCGTCAATAGGCGGGGAAGTAGGGTATTCGAGAGAAATTTAGCATTCGAGATATCATGTTTTTTTTATATTTCATGACATTTATGCCTGTCTGTTCGGCTATCGTCTGTACGATAATCTTGGTCCTGGAATTCAATGAAATTGTAACAGTTTTCAATCTGTTAGAGGGAAAACACTGATCAGATATCAATTAAATTTTCATGGTTCGGTTATCACTGGAATAAGCACGAAAAAGCATATGAGTAATACTTACTTAACCCTATATATAGGCATAACAACGGTCAATATGTGTCTCAGTAAAGCTTCAGCAATATCCAATATCATTATCCCGAACCGTCGGAATTGGAGAATCCATAATATTTACCCGTTTCTTTCTTAAAAACTACCTTTTAATTGAATGAGAAAAATAAATAATTTTTATAATCGATCTATTTCTCTATTCACCTCTACTTTACCATTTATTAATGATTATTAAAATTGACTCACCACACACGAACATATATCACAGCCTATTTGCCAGATGATTCCATCTGCGTGCACGGAACCATTGACTTGGCACGACTTCTGGCAGTCGCATTCCTCCACACGACCGATACGCTGCTCAGCAGTCACTAACTGCAATTAATATGCGATTGACTTACATAATCCAATGTAGATGAATTAATACTAGAAATGGATTATTCATCTTAATTCAATTTGTTCAAGTTGCTTATTGATGCTATTTCTCAATCAACCTCTTCATCACCATCATCATCATTCTGATTCTATTATTATACAAAGTGTCAACAATGGTACATTGATTTACTTACATATTTTACTTTATTTCAACCCTTAACTACCGCAGTGCATGAAGCATAATGTCGTTTCATTAACCACACATTACTTATAACCAGGCAAACCACAGCCATCCCGAGAGACCATACTTCGGCGGGGCATGTTATCCAGATCAATGATCACTTTTAAATAATTGTCTATTGGGGATCTACAAATCGAGTTCAGTTTACGTCACATGAGACTCCGACAACAAATCTGATCCAAAAAAATCATATGCTGGTCTGCAAGCCGTGGATATGGAGGGATGTCCAATACTTTAGATGTTCCATCAATTAACATCAACAATAACATGTCGTGACACAATCATGTGGGCGGCCTTGCCTGAATGGCGTCCCAAACCTGGGAGTATCCTTCCGCTCTAGAAGTTTATATTCTCCAGAACAGCTACTACTACTCCAAAAGGCTCGCATGTGTGAAGATGCGCCCCGAAGCACACAATCCAAAAATAAGTAGTGTGTTTGGTGGATACGCCTCACCTCCATCGAACATCGAAGGCGATTGGATGAGAGGCCTTATTCGATATGTTCAACCGAATCGTCAGTACGGCAAATACAAGGAGATCTAAACGGACGCATGCTCAATTCGGAAGGATGGCTTTGTGGGGGATTCTGCTTATAATCCGCGCTCTGTAACGACTGACCAGCTACCCAGTTGGTTCAGTTGGTCAGAGCGCCCGACATGACATCGGGAGATGCGGGTTCGAATCCTGCACTGGGTCTTCTTTTCGGATTTCTAAATGTGAATTTATGTATCAAAAACTCCATCTTGCGGAGAAAAGCAAGTTGTGTATCACGATATACTCAATAAATCACGCTTGTACCCCACTGATAAGCTTTACAAGGAAATTGGTGTTTTTAATGTAAGACAGCTGCATTTTTATAAGTGTTGTGTCTACTTGTATAGAAATAAACAATTACTAAAATCCTCCAGTCACGAATACTGTACTCGAAATGCTCATCTTATGTTTATCACCAATTTCATGTATAGATCTGTAGGTCAAATAAGTTTAACATTCCTAGGAATAAAGCTTTACAGTTTATTGCCAAACAGCTTGAAATATTTGAGCTCATTAGCCCTAATTAAAAAATAATTAAATTTTGATTACAATACCTTAGTTCAAATTACAGAATAATAGCTGTAGGTCTTTTAATTTCAATGCGTTTCAAATGTATTTATATAATTTTTAAGATGTATGAGAGAGTATGTGAAAATGTATGTACGGATGTGTGTGAATGAATTAGTTAAGAGTACTAAGATTTTCGCAAATATTTTTTTCGCAGTTGTTTTCCTCTTTTTACTACATCCACGTACAGTGTCTACTACTACTACTACTAACTCTGTGGTTCTTCTAAAATGTTTATTTTTTTAGCAAAGTACTTTGTATAATCTTAAACGTCAGCTTGTAAAGTGTTTTTTTATATACATCTTTTGCCTAATAAACATTGTTATTATTATGATACTTATCATAATCAACTGGGTTTATTCATCTCTTTTGGAATTGCCAATTATATAAGAGGGTTAGCTAAATGTGATCTGTTTGTTTAGGATAAACCCTGATAGGACTTATATACACCAGTATGTCACACAGCTGAGTCTATGCTTTATCAATATTCAAACTGGGGTGCACTCCGTTGGGTGCTCTTCTGCAGCACATTAAACGCGACCGCAACATTGCCGCATAAATGCTAATGAATAGCACTACATCCCTGGTGCACTTGTCATAATCAAATTTATTGCCAACTAACGCTACGAGAACACCTGGTACACTGATTCATTTTTATTTGGATAAACAAACGGTCAAATGAACTGATTTAAATCTGTACTCTGCGTTAGACACCTGGTTCCTTAACTTTGAAATAAGTTAGGTACAGAAAATTATTTTGGCTCAGTCAGTTTATAAACATTTCATGTATCCAATGTTTATTTGGAGACTCAGTCTTCTAATAATAAGGCTGAGTGATGGTGATGAACTGATGATAACATCAGATATTGGTATAGAATGAAAATTACATTTTTTTATAAAATAACGAGATCTATATTTTATTATAATTGATTTTATGTTTCAGTAAATACCTGATACTGATAAAAAAAATATTTAGGAATAAAACCTGGGCTAATACTCTACTGCTGAGCTGTAGTTTTTAATAAATCTGTAGTATATATATATATATATATATATATATATATATATATATATATAACAAATTGCTATGAAACCTATTACCTTTAACATTGTGGTTTTAATCGGTTGTGTTGGGTAAACTATAATGATGTTAATGTTCCATATGATTGGGATTGAAAATGTTCAATGAAGTATATCATACTTTACCCTATTTGAAAGCTCTTGCAGATGCTGCGTCAACTGCCGCACGGTATCTTGAAGGAGGAAGAACTGTCCACATGTAGGACACGTTGAGTCTAAATGGGGACATGAAGACAAATACCCGTGTGGGCCACTAGTTATCCTCACTTCTTGCATTGCACCCTGGAATGTGACGTCCATGAGAAATATATTTCCACCAATTGTATAAGTATATTATTATGTGCTAAATAGAATATTCTAATATTTCCGTGTACCATACCCGCTTACAGTTGGAAAATATTAATAAAATCGATCAAAAATTGGAATTTGATTTGATATTTTCGTCACCTGTTATTCTGCAGTTTATTAAAACTAATTCAATTCAAAATAATGCAAAAAACGTCCAAATTTATATTTTGAGAATATATTAGCTTTCCATTTTTTGACAAATATTTTAAAGGAAATGGGAAGGAAGACTTTCAAATGTCTTTAATGTATGCCCTCATCATCTGTTCTACTTAAAAATGAAGGTACCTCAGTTTAAAATTGGTTTTAAACTTCCTTAGGTAGCATACTAATCTAGACTGTAGACGATCACGGAATTCATAAGGAATTCCTTTGGCTAGACTGTGGAGGTATGTGTAAAGGAATCTGAAAATATAGCAGATGTTTAGGCGTTCAATCTTGTTTTTTGTAATACACACTTCCTCTCAAAACACGTGTAGACGATCAGGATTCTTCGAATTTGAAATTCGCTATGTGTGGCCAATGTTTTTGTTTGCATGTTTTCAGAAAGTAGTCAATAAATCTGTCCACCGCTGCAAAGCATTCGTGGTCCGCAAATAACTTCGCAATGATTTATTAGGGACCATAATTTGCGGAAATTGGCATATCGGGTATTTATTTCCGGTGCTTCAACGGCTAGGCAGGCACAAGTTATGATTTTTTAAATGTTAAATTCCAAGAACTAGACATCTAAATATGGATGGAAGCATTAATCAGTAGGTATTATTTTTTCTGAAACGTTACCTCACAACGCTTGAAATTTGGAATTAATTTGGAAAATATCCTAATGGCTTGGCTATGAAATGGCAAGGTAGAAGCGAAATATCAACAACAACAAAGAAATTGAACACCGTTGAAAACTTTTCTTAGGTTTATGAAGTAAATCAGCGGTACGTGTACTTTGAACTTTGAAACGCGGTCGATATTTTATGTTTATTTATCCCAGTTTTCCGATTTTGATAGTGGGGGTGTTGATTGAAATGTTTTTTCCATTCATTGATATTTATCTATTTTTTTAAAACACCCACGAATCTAAATCATCAGCACACTCAAATAACCATGTGAATAATTCATACTAATTAATAATTGAATATGTATAATAAGTAGGTACTTACATGAAAAACACAATTTTATCTTTTTCCCTAACTTTTGTTTTCTTGCCTCAGATGATATATTTCGATTTCTCATATTTGAATATGTAGAAAAAATGCTCGTCAGAAAATTATAGAATATGTATGAGAGGTTTTTAGCTTTGCAAATTTCCCAAGGTCCTTTCCCATCAACTGCCTCAATTCATTGTGTTTTTTATTACTACTTTGCCGCCCCTCGAGCAAATTTCGAATAATATGAAGCATTTTCATCATCACTATAGTAGTAAAGACTCTTGTAAACACGAACTCAGAATTGGAAAATTATGGGAAAAATCTGGTAGTAAAGGGATTCGAACCCACATCTCCGGATCTCCTTAACGTTACCTTGCCAGTTAGGACATACTACCTGGATATGAAAGGCTCCCTTTCATCGCGTACCAGCACTAAAACTCTCTTTATTCATTTGTATGGAAAAGATAATAACTATTTATTATTATTTCATTAAAATGTAATACATAATTATATTTTACTAAGTATCTAATATTTCGAGGCCATGCAGAATATTGTTTTCTATTTATTTTCGTCATTTATATGATTCTGCTATTATAAATATAGTAAATGTCTAGCAAAATTTTGAAACTTCCTTTTGTACTGTAATAGTATTAGAACATTATGTGCTCCAGGAGCCTCTGGAGCAGCAACACCATACAGTTTTTTCACACACCAAACCGTTTTTTGCACCCGATACATGTTTCAGTTTCCCCTGCAGTTAACTTATGTATGGGAAAATTAAAACCTAATACTTCCCTTGATGAAACTCTTGTAATCAGCAGAACACGTCTCGTTTGTAAAACATTTTCTTGGAAAAGTCATTGTGAGAGTTGACAGCCAAAGTTGGCGAAAAGCCGTTACCAACTGATATCTGCTCCATCACAATTTTTAAATTCATCCCTGAAATAGGCTTTCGAGAATTTTTCAGCCTTCTCGTGCGCTAGATCATTTCTAATCTCTATAGGTTTTAGATCGAATGGTGTATAGTTTCTTTTGTATTGTATCTAATTGAACGACATCATCTTCATCAGAGTACAAATCAAAAAGCGTTGCTCTAGTACAACAAGGATAATTACTGTATGTTATAGTCAATAAATAAATACAGTACTGTAATATTAGCATTATACACCTCATGGACTAATTTTGTTCTTCATTTATGCATTATATGCAATAACAACAGTTTCTACACTGTTATTTTTTAGCCATACTGAATTACAGTATCTTAACCTACATAGTTCTGTCTGTCGTTGCGATATATGTAGTACAGGCTATGAGAGTATAATATTTATATAAAGGTACTCACTTTAAAATGATAAAAATGGTTGTTTCTCTGACCGATCCACAACTGAATCGGATCCGTGAAATTCCTTTCGGGCACCCCAGGCTTGAGTAGTCGTTTGAATAATGATTCGCAGTCTACCAGGAGCTCGACTTGGCTGCCGCTTATCGAAATGGCCACTGAATGCCACCTCTCATCGGCTAAATGGTATCTAAAAGTTTCTACATATACTTTATTGTCCAGTCTGAAAAAAATAAAGTAAGTAAAATTGTTGAAAAATTGAAAATGTTATAAATGAAACGTTCAATGAAATTTTTTCGAGCATACTTGTTAATATGTTCAAAACACGTAGACAATTTAGATCTTTCAATAACACTGCTTTGCAGTTGCATTGTTCCGAGAATTTATGAGTTTCAAGAAGTTTCGATGGATGTGGTAAGTTCACTCGTCCTCATGTAAATTTCACATCAATCAATACGTTGTGAATTGCAAAAATTTCCAAAACAAGGGATGTCCAAAGTAGTTTTACTGATACTTATTGTTAACTAAATAGTCAAATGGGAAGCAGTTCATCGCTTTTTGTTGCTGATAAATTATCAATTTCTTGAACATCGAAGTAACAAAAAACATTGTAGCTTATTTCGATTTGATGTAAAATTTCCTCCAGATTCTGAATTGTTTGTTGATATGGAATTTAGCTCAACTTTATAGGGAACTATTCACACTTCATGAAGCTAAGTGCCATCTAGATTCTCCCTGCATTTTTCAGTCGGTCTGTCTGTCGGTCTGTCCGTAGCTTATTTCTAATAGATATAATAATAATAATAGAATAGATATGACTAACAAGATTTCTATGAAATTTGGGGAGAGATATGAGGTATTCGTTTTTTTCAAATCTGTACATTGGTGGCGGAGTAATAAACAAAAAAACAAAAAAAAAGCTTAACCTATACACGCCGTTTTGTATGTTCCTCGAGCTTACATTTCCGATAGTAGTTAAATGTTTTTTAAATGGGTTCAAATATTTAGAAGTTGTCCAACCTTATTTATATATGCTTCATAGGTTTCTGATACTTTTGAGCTGTATATTGATAGATAAACTACTAGGCTCAATATTTTAGAAGCTCACCAAACTTTCTCAAGTGACGAGTCGCTACATACTTGTTCAAATATATTTTGACATATTTATTTTTTGAGAAACTGCTGCTCCTGTTTGTCAATCTGCATGTCAGTTGCCGTTTTTATCACCCCTGTTAATGATATACTTTATACTGACATCACATTAAATTTGTAATGGGCTCACTATTATTCAAATAATCTGATTCATATTAAATCCCCAGTGCTCGAATAAATATAATGGTACTTTAGCCACCAGAATACGTTATTGCTACATGCTATGAAGAAACATGAATGCATGGGTACCTATAGAGTGTTTTCACTTGAGCTCATTTTCTCAAAATATATACATACGCTTTATCGTTTTATACTGGGAATGAAGAGTAAAGTAGGTTTTTCACCTAAAGTATTTTTAACTTGAAGTTATGCACTGGACAAATATGATTGATTTTTCTCACGTAATTGTGATTATTGCATGTCACTAGGAGGGATAATAATAATACTTGGATTCGGATAAAAAATTGTGTGTTCAACACAAAGTTTCACAAATAAAACTCTCTTTCTTTCGGAGACGCATTTCAATTTATATGAATGATCGTCGGATTGTGAGAATTGACTATTTACAAAGTCTACCGAGGTTACTTGCCAACTAGCTAACTAGATCCTATTATGAATACAAAACTAGACTCCTCAAATCTAGCTTACTCTTTATTCTGTCTAGTTATTGTTCTATTAAATTACTTTTTTGAGTTGTCTGTCTTAGTGCTCTCAAAAATCTGTAAAATCTCATGTAACTGAAAAAATACCGCTAATCATTTGTTTCTGGCTGATTACTTCAGCTGAAACTACGAAGTGAAAAAAGCTACAGAATGACCAACAGACAGGCAGACTGACGGGAATAAGTGACACAGATATTTGAAATCAACGGAATTATTATAAAAAAATCTGAAATTTTAGATTATTTCAAATGATTTGTCGCATTCTTGAGGCCCCTAATCACGTCCGACAAGATAAAAGAAAATAAGATTATTTACTACTCCTCAGCTTGTAATAGAAAAATTAAAGATTATTTTGAGTGTGCTCAGAATGTATTATATCATGTATTTTGAGAACAAATTTACACCAGTAAATCGGTGATGCTTAGTCAACATAATTGACAGTTTTTCACGTCTATTCAGCATCATAAAGAGTAGCCCGTCTCTAAGCTCGCTTTCGCAATATTTTTTAGTCATACTCATAACTTACCATATACAAACTCACCTAGAGGTGTAGTGAAGGCGTATTTCGTTCTTCCTGCCGCTGGATTGCAGTTCCAGGTACCTGCTGGAACCATGCGCGAAGGACACTATTGACCCCGTATTCCCTGGGTCTTGTTTCAGCCGAGCGGAAATAGTGAATTCGGGACTGCTACGCAGCAGGTCTGTCACACGCTCAAACTCCGAAGGCGGTAGCTTCAAGTCTCTGTAGTCTCCTGTGAATTAAAACATGGTTCAGCATCTTCAAACCGTACTATACAGAAGAAAATTCACTTTTATTATTCCATGAGGTGCCAAATGCTATGCACTCCTCCTTTCCGCTTTGGGTCAAAGTTTTTTTGCCACGTTATCGCTCATTTTCGAGAATTTCTCGTCAATATATCTTATCGTATGTTACACCACCAGAAATATACCAGATGACCCAACACGACCTTCCATAAGCTTTTACTCGAATCTTCGAAAACCACCTAGATCAACTCGAAAGGTGTCTTGGCCAAATCAAAAGATCACTCTTCACAGTCGATATCAGCCCTGGTATCATTCAGGTCATCAGTCAGTATCTCTCACTATAAAAGTCATCATATTATATTCACGTGAACTGCATTTCGTACGGCACTGGTTAGTTTAAAAGCTGATGATCTGTCTGGCAAGCAAACGTTGAAAAAAACCTATATATTTTTTTTTATTTGGCTGGGGATGCGTCAACGTATCGACTTGACCTTGATACTCAAAAATAAAGCTGGAAACGTCTTCAACTCGGATTATTTTAAATTTTCGCTGGCCACACCAGACTAACCTACGCTGAGTGCAGTGGCACATTACTTTTATATAAAAAAACAAGAAACAGTAAGTTACGTTTAAATCCGTCCGAAATAATTCCTGTACCGACAGAAAGAAAAGTTTGAATACATTGTAAAATTTGTCCCACTGATGGTGAGACATTTCCCAATAAAATTACTCGTCTGAATAAATAAAAGATATTCTGAACGCATAGAATGATAGGAATAAATCATAATATGTGTTTCTTTGTGTTATTTGAAGTATGTTTTACTCAAAATCGTCAGTATAAAACCGTCAGGTTGACTCCATGAAAAAACCATGCGTCGAAAGAGCTTTTCAGAAACTCTATCGTACATGAAGATGAGACTTTTGAAACTTATCATGTAGTTGTTTCTCTCTTCATCTTTTATTGGTCGCTAGTCCAAACCACATGTGAATGAAGAAAAAACTGTAGCAAGGTTTCGGCTGTCTCTGTTGTCTTTATATCAAGAGATCAATTGAAAAAAGTAGATCGATACAATACTATTCTACTAAAATTACATTAAAATATAGCTGTTTCCCAAGTTAAAAAGCATGAAGATTCTGAAGTAACTCTAAAGTCATATTCAGATTAAGTAGCTCAAACCGCATAGGCGTGGGTACTGTTGTTTTATCTCAGATTACAAGCAACTTGTTTTTTGTATGCTTGTGCAATTAATTCAAAGATTATATGGAATGGTAATTATTGTTGACGGAAATATTTATTGAAGTACATGTGATTGATATATCTTTCATCAACTATCCAAAATAAATATAGTCTGATATTATCTCGATTATAGATTTATTTGTAAACGCGCGAGAAGATCAAAATTAGGTATACTCGACGCCACTGATAGGAAAGACTGGACTAGACGCTAGAGATTTATTATGTCAGGGCATTTAGCGAAATCTAAAATAAGCTTACCCGACGTGCGATCAAGTAGAAGCTTTGGAAAAACTTTCTATTCTTCTCCAGTGAGATTTCAATTTGGCTCCAACAGTGACGACGAGCACATATGCGAGTTCTAGTAGGGTAGGGGTGAACCTAGTGGGCCGGGAGGGATATGGGAAATCCTCCCTCCGACATATTAGGGTTCTATACAAAAACTTTACAAATAAAACTAAAATAAGTAACTAATACTCATCTCCAAGCGTCGCGCACTATGGCACTGCCCATTGGCAACTTGCTATGTCAAAGGTCCTAACAGTTAGACCGCCAGGCTATACTGACGAGTCTAGGCTAAAGACGCAACATGCATGTCTATAGCAAGTCTGATGCATAGTGGAGAGTATATAGTTAATATGTAACTAAGTTTTGAATAAAAAACGCTGATTACAATAACATAAATAATATCAAATACAAATTAGTATAATATGTGTATAAGGGTTAAACTATACGCTGTTTATAAAATTCAGTTGCAAAGTGGTATCCCCACTGAAAAAAAATTCTTGGGTTTACCCTGTAGCAAGGCTAACAATTTCTTAGCAATATCGGGAAGAAAAGCTCAGCAGAAAAGTCCATCAGCCCTCTCCATTGTTGCCGTTTTGTATATAACCACCAGTGTTCCCAATGTAAATTTGTGGAATTACACGATGGGATGCTCAAATTTTTGGCTCCTACAGACAGGCCTCTGGAGAATCCGGAACATTCTGACTTCTTCATGAAAAAAACTTTTAGAGCAAAAGAAAACAGAAATCCTTTTCCAGAACTCAAGACCTTCTGTTCAAATTGCTCACTTTAAATGCACGTCTATGGGGAACCCTAAACATTCTGACTTCTCCGTGAAAAAACCCTGAAGAGCAAAAAACTGCCCTCTTTTGAAACCGAGTACCTATTTGAATAGTTGGCACTGTGTTGCATTTACAAAACGTACTTTTTTATTTAGATTACCGAAATTGCTCACCAGTTGGAAATGCCACTAACCATGGTGAAACTTGTTTTATTTCGTCTTGGTGGGAAGCGTTATGAATAATTTATTTCTTCAACTAAGTTAATTACAAATACTCAATTTTTGCATCACTTATATAGTGGTAGGTTATGTATAAGTTTCATGGCTGCCACATTGGAAGTGAGGTGCAGACCGGGTTGCCATTTATCAGATTGACAGAAGTATCGAACATTGCCTAGCGTGGCGGTTCGCTGAGTCTGAGCTTTATAAACAGAACACTCGGTAAACATTGGAAAACCTGTCCACTATTGTCGGTTCAGTTTTCAGCAGATTTGTATCTCTAATTTTATCATACATATTTGAGGAATTTCCATCTAAAGGAAAAATAAATATGTACTTTTTAACATGGGTCGCAAAAGTAAGTTCGCTACATTTATACTGACAAAAACTATTCAACTTCAGTTTACTGCACTAGCAAGTGCAGCTGAACAGAAAAACACTTTATGATGTAATAAGTGTATCAACAAAAACAATCATTTCCGCCCTCAATTTTGTTTTTTGTCATCTTGAAGTTAGTACTCTTTAAAAGCTGTGAGCAACTAATCATTGAGCAAGCGCGTATCTGAGGGGGGGTAATGGGGGTAATTACCCCCCATGAACAAAAAATAATTTCCAAAGAAACTGGTGGAATATAAATCAGTGAACATTTGGTTGATTACAGTACTGTCAGAGCCATCGGTAAATAATTGTTCAAATACGCACATAAACATGTAAATTGCAAGTGGCCTCCCAAAAAAAGGATCTTGACATTTTACAAATTTTTAATTTTCACCCGCGGTGATCCTCCCCCCTCCCCCGTTTCAAAGAGAGCATTACCCCTCCCATAGGTTAACCTTACAAGACACACTCATTTCTAAAAAAGTATCATAAACTATGGACACTTCAATCTAACTAACGAAGCACCTCAATGAAGATTGAAATTGCGTCAACATTGGAAACGAGTTTTTATTTTTCTTTGATAATTCTGGCCTGAGGAAGTATTCTCCAATATTTTGGTATAATATGAAGATGACTACGCATATCCATTATTATTATTATTATTATTATTGATGTTATACATTATACACAGAAATATATGTTATTGTCCAGGGACACCGTAAAAACATACTCAATGGAAGAACAGGATTTACGAAATGAAGGAAGATACATATCAACATTCGAAAAAAAAAAGAGAAAGAAATTATTTTTTTCTTATGTCTATTAAAACCATTTCTGTTTGCTAGCCGGAGTTTATTCCCGGATTTTCAGCTTGATGTGCACCAGCATTATTCTCGATGCACGTAAGTTTTCATCTCTTTCTTAAAAACAAAAAATTGAAAAATGTAACAGATTATTGCTGTAGTCGAATAGATTCCAAGATTTCTCTTTACTTTCGAACAAACATGCATCAACGGTATATCAGAATCAGATGGGGTAAGGCTTGCTTTTCATGCTTTCATGATTTAATTAACATAAACATCAAAGGTAGAATTACGTGCTCTGAAAGTAATTGCAGACTCTATTTTTATTGAAAGTTGTAAGCTTTCCAATCGATTAGTTCATAATTGTAAACAATCCTTTAAATAACTTGTTTTTAGGGTTTCGGCGAGTGTGAAACAAATTTTGCCTAGTAAAAATGGCCTCGTTGATTTTAATGCGTATATTTCATTTTAACGCACTTCACGTTCTGGCTATTTGGACGATATATCACATGTTTTTGACAAACTTCAGAATCAGTTCTAGTATATTGGGTGAAAAGCTCTTGACTTCCTGAAAGACTTTGCGAGAGGGTGGTAGTGATATAATATATAAAGATGGAGGACTGATCATATGGACGCCTTTTTGTCTAGCATCTACGATGAGATATCACGGAATTATTTCTATTATGTCGAATCTTCTTGCGAGTCGTCACGATTAGATGCGCCAACCTGAATCAATTATCGTATTTATTTAGCGTGTGTTCCTGAAATTCCGCTTCCACCATTTGTTCAGTAATAATGTTTCTGAAGCTGTTAGAAAAATATAGAAATAAATAGATTGACTCGCTACTTTCCACTTTGTGATCATCCGGTATAATGATATCTGGCGGCTGGTCAGTCTATGCAATATGCTCGTCAGCTACCATGTGATGTAAACACAATTGAGGAATTTGCGTACCTATTGATGGAACTTGGTTTAAATGTAGTTCAGTATAATTACAACTGATACAAACTGCTTCAAAATATATTTCTCTGAAAAAGTATAATCTAAAATTGGGAAATTTCGCGATTACAATATTTACCTCGCTTATACGGAGGAAGTAAGAATTTTTTAAGTGAATCTATGTGTTCTGAGGTAATATTTTTTATGTGTAGATATCGTAGATGTGCTTATTCTTGGCACTAAGATTGAATTGTGCCGATTTCACAAACAAAGTGGCTTCTGACTTGTGGCGCGAAATACGTCAAAGAGAAATTAGTGTAGTCCAAACCTCCAATCTTTTCCTGAAACAAACCCCACTTAGCAACTAGTATATCGCCGTCGTATGGTCTTGTTTATTAACTCCGTAAGAGAATTCTGCCGGTGTCTCGAGCACCCTCACAAAATGAGAAAATCAATTGGAAAAGCAGTGGATGATTCATAGCTCAGGGAAAGGTTATACTGTATCCGTCTGAAGGCATGAATTTGTCTTGGAAAAACTGCTGGAAAAAGTATCCGATAAGTTTTATTCTGCGTTCTTTTTTTTGGTGGAATGGGATACCTTCCACTACACGACCGTCTGTCTGCATGGGGGAAATAAGTAGTCCATGTCAAGTAGTAAATTTTTAATGTACGGGTAGGTGCCTATTTGCCGAACTATATTAAGGCTCTATTAATGGCACGACATTTGGGGGACCATTGTGTTCGTTGTATTTGTTAAACTAGTATGAATCAGTTTTCAGAGGTAAAAGAGGTCTTTATATAACATTCGGATTTTCTTTCGGAAATAACCGTATGTCCAGTGGCGGCCCATTACAGAGAGCATGAGTGTTAAAGTAAAAAGTAAACTCAAGTATTATCACGAATATTTTGTACTTTTACAAACCCTGCCGAACATTTGTTAAGCTATCAAGTCAATCTCATATGGCTTCACTGTACAGTAAAAACTCAAGATGGACCAGAGATACAAACAATGGAGCTTCAGAAGAAATTTATGTTATATGTAAACAAAATCGTGGAATTCATTGACCTTAAAACGCTGTAGATTGTAACCATTGGGGAACAAAGGCCCCGGTAGCTCATTCCACAATGCCAAGGTTCTCCAGAAGAACGGCTTTTGGAATAGGCTTGTTCGAGGCGTTGTAAATTCGACCTGTGTGGGTCATTTGTAAGGTAAGGCGCATCCACTGAACGTATTACTCGCTTTTATGGCCAGAACCACCTAGCGAGGCCAGCAACATGTTATTGTTGATGCTAATTCCCAGAAGCTTGATGGAAGCTGATTCATGTATTGGGTTTCCCTCCATCTCCACGGATGGCAGACCAGCATGCGACTCCTTTGTCAAGGCAGCCGCATGCTGCTTTGAGTCTTCTGCGCGTTAAAACTGAACTCCGTTTTTATATCCCCATTGAACAATTCTTTCAATGTCTCATTGATCTGAACAGTATGCTGCCCTCACCCAAATACGGTGTCTCGGGATGGCAGTGGATTGACGGTTCCACGCAGGAAATAGCTGCGGAGCTGTAGATAGGATTAGATGTCTTTTCTAACAAAAAATGTTGAAGAAGAGCGTTGGAGATCCTTGAGGAACAACCGCATTGATGGTAAGTAGATCAGAAAATTATACAACCAGTGGCACAGACGCGGTGGCAGCCCATGGGGAACAAGGTTGACCAAAAGTCTCTCATGCTAAACCCTATCGAAAGCTCGATATATCGAGCGCGACGAGTCGAGACTCTCCATGAAATTCTATTGCTCAGTTCAACATATGTGTGACGTAGGCCAGAAGATCTCCCATCGTTCTATGCTTGCGGAAACCACATTGAAGGCCGTTGATGGTATTATTTTTGTCTAGATACTTCAGAAGCTGCTCATTAATAACAGTTTCCATAACCTTGAACATGATGCAAAGCAGAGTCATAGGTCTATGGTTGCTGGGTATATTTTCCTGCCCTTCTGAAGTATAGATTGTACTCGACTGATCTTCCACTCTTCGCTGGTAGGAGAGAAGGAGAGTTTAACTAATTTGCAAAGGACATCTGTAAGATCTGCGGCGCAACGTTTTAGGAGACTTGCTGGTATTTGGTCTGGACCACTAGCTTTCGTGGAGTTGAGTTTTTCTAGAATACGTTTTATATCTCGGTGTAAAAATCTAATTTCAGGAATTTTTTAATCAGTGGTAGTTGGTGGAGAGTCTCTTTGGGAGTTTATTGTATTGGCAGCAAAAATCTGCCCCAAAGTGTCTACTTTTTCTTTCGGCGTGGATGCGATGGACCTATCCGTCAGTGGTGATATGGACGCGTAGCAGAAGTTCTGGCTAACAGACTTGAATACAGATCAAAATAATCTGGACGGGTTAAGACATGAAAGTAGTTTGTTCTCAACTTTCGCGTTGTGCTCCATTTTGCTGTTACCGATAACCTGCTTACAGTGGTTTCTGGCATCGATGAAACTGCGATGACTTTCAGTAATAGGATTCATCCTCCATTCCCTGCACCGTTGGTTTTTTGCCGTTAATGCTCTGTAGATCTTGTTAAAGCAAGGGCTGTTCTTGGAAGGGCATTTATCCCGTGAAACAGACGTCATTCCATGAACAGGAAGGAAGGTGATAGTTCCTGAGATCATCCCACTTTGCTGATTTGTAGTGCCAGAATCTACGTGCTTTAGTATGTTGTTGAGCCAGATATTTTATTCTACATTCTACATCGGGAACTGTTGTCGGTTCGCTGATTATCTGCTCCAAGCCAGAGCTGATAGCAAAGGATTCAGCTTCGCGTCCATATTCGTCTGTTTTGTTCGTTGTTGTAGCCAGTACGTATTGTGAACGTTGAAATCACCCAAAAAGATTATTTCTGAGTTGGGGCGATCTGTTTGTAAGGAATCTATGGTGGCTGAGAGATTCTCGATAAGCTCTTTGTAATTCTTGCTAATTGGCTGTCTATAAATCAACAAATGAATTTGGTGTTTGATACTTTGATCTAGATAATGTCGAATCTTTTAGTTTCGAGACCTTCCTATCGCTGACAAGAAAGTTCTAATTTGAATCTTAGTCTGAATCGGGTGTATAGGTCGTGTCTGGGATATCTAAAACAATAGTCCATTACTGACGAGCCGACTTGGGCCTCTGACAATGCCAGAATGTGTAGCCTCTCTGTCTGCAGATATTGGTGGACAGAGTTTATGTTTAGGCAAGACATCGAACATTCGTGAAGTCGACCCTGAATATGTCTTGCGTGCGCAATGTTGTCGATTTTTTCTTCACACTTCAAAGGGTATTGTGGCGTAGCCTGGCCGGTATTTTTCACACAGTCGGCCATTGTTCAATTCGTTACCGACCGAACGTCATGCGTCATTGCGTCACCTTTCAAGCTGATGGGCAATGGGCAAGGATGGCCCACGTGGCGCAATGCCCATCATGGCCCATTGTATACTGGGGCCTTTACGTGTTGACGAACGTCACCGTCGACATTGCTCGAACGACAAAGTGGTGAGACCAATTTTACAAAACAACAGATCTTTTTCGTCCTTGACACATTAGTAATTTAGTTATCAAAATCCAAAAGGTACTTTTTAAGCTGTAGAGGGATCAAGTTAACCGAAGACAGACAGTTGGCATTAGAATTAGCATTATTGAACTTCTTGAATACAACATAATTTTATCTACATTATCTCGAATAAAAAAAATCTGCATATCCAGTAGACTATATGAGTGTCCTCAATTAATAATCACACTGATGTTTTTGAATTATTCACAAAACGTCTAGATCAAACAGAATTAATTTCTTTTGGTATCAACTTGTACATACTTAGCTTAATTATAGCAGCTTGTTCCAGTCCAGGTAATGCCTAGTAATTTTATTTACCAAAAACGCCCAGCCTTATTGCTACTATAAATACTCCGGCTTACCACGAAAACAGAAATATTAACTTCTGCAAAACAAACCCACCTGATCGATTAATTCACGTCCAAAGCAATATGAAATATAATGGAACGCTTTATGGGTTACTCGAATGGACTGGTTTCAGTTTTTTATTTTTTAAAATCGCCGTCCATGAATGGAAATGTATGAGCTTCGCGTTTATAATCCAACACTGCTTAATCACTTATGCATATGAAGGTTGTAGACGTTCCTATTCTTTGGCTTGATTCCAAGTGCGATGTTCAAAAAAGGGAGCAAGGACTTACGCCCTACTTGATTATCAATGTCAGGATGTTCCTACATGAAATTCCATTCTAGTTATCATGAATCAGCAAAAATCATTCTCGTCAAGTGTATCATGCAACTGAATAAAGATTGAATAAATTAAAATAAAATCAAATAAATTGATATTGATGTGTAGTATTTTGCCATTACATGTACCTTTTTGGGTGTTTGTAATGAGTACATTTAATAAATAAATAAATAAATATTGTGAAACAGCTGACATTTTGCAATAAATAATTAGTTAGTTAAATTTTATATATGTGTGTACTACTTATTATTCACTTTCATTTATTTTGTATGCAACTTAATCCTTGGATAATTTTTCAACCCTAATTCTCTCATACTTAGTATGTAGTATGGGTAATTCATATTTTTTTTTTGTTAAACACCGGCCATTATCCAGGCATAAATCCATATTCCGCTAAATCGAAGATCATATCAGCTAATGTATTTTAAAAACCAATTTCAACTATAATGTAAAAATAATACTTTTTATTTAAGAAATGATATTAATTGGTATATTTATTCAAAAATGTCTTTCAGGTTATCTATGAACTAAGACAAATACAGATTCAACTTTTCGGAAGTAATTCATAAACAATTATCACCATGCTACATCAGGCTGTCCGTGATGTGCTTGATAAGGTTAAATACACAGAGCCATTCAATTTTCTCACTTCGGCCATTAGGTAATGAAAATGCCCATTATATCAGCAATAATTTACATAAGGATGGAACGAGAAAATGGAAAAATATTTAGCTGCCAGTATTATACTCACACGACCATTATTATCGATCAGCTTCTCCTTAGAAGGTCTCTTTGAATTTTATATTAACTTGAACATGGTGTGGTTTTGAACATTATCTAATCTCGGGATTGCTTAAAACTATTCAATCTATTTTTCATCAGCAATCCGCATAGTTATAGTCTTCTTAGTTGCTTTATGTTATTTAGTTTCATCTTTTAGTGGACTTTTAATGTGTAACAAATTATAAAAACTTTTTAGCAAATAGATCGTTTGGAGAGTAACAAAACAGTCACATACACAATTAATTCACCATATGTTCATAGTCTTCGGACGAAATAAATAGAGTATGATAAATACTACGGATACTCTAAAGCAAAAAAATCTATTCTAGGATTTCTAGGAAGGATTTTAGTTTATCGTACTATTTTATTACAATCACAGGTTTTAAGTGAATCAAAATATATCTGGGAATATTTTAGCAAAATTTTTATCTACAAAATTGAGGCTTAGCGGTGTTATGTTATATGCAAATAATCTTCTCATGTGGTGTTGCCAGAAAATTTACTCACGCCGTCGGTCAAGCCGGACCTCATTTCTCTGCAGTTATAACATTCTTGGGTAATAGATTATCTCTTAAAGATACGTATTTTTCATTTAGATTGTAGATGCTCCTACTTGCATATGTATTTTTGTTTTACCTAATGTAATAATATCGATTTAAAAAACAATGTTTAGTGTTTAGCCTCAATAACTGAAAACAAAAATTGTAATGTTTCACGGAGGTGTGCAGTGTACAGAATTTTCATTGTGAGTGACACAAAATGACCACGTATATAGTAGCCTGACACGAAGTGATCAACATATCCCTGCGATTGGATGGAAAGTTCTCTTCCTGACAGAACAATTGCACAATACATCATTCTGAAATGCTGTAATCGATACACGGATAACCGAAATGGGACAGTTCTGATTTTTCCAGTACACCCGGAAATAATATTTCCCGAACGGGACACGGTTGTGCGGAAACATTTCATTCAATCTTCAACTACGAGAATAGGCGACCGTTTGCTGTGAAATGTTCAAAATGAAACCTGTTTTTGTTCAGATGATATAACTTGATAATTAAATATTTTGTTCACTGTACATGGTGTTCCATATTAGCTGCAGTGTAGAAGTCTTGTTCATATGTAATCATTTACTGTCTGTCCGTCCGTCAGTCAGTCTGCCTGTTTGTCATATATCCAGTAATCTTCAGTGCCTCGGAAACTCGGAAAGTATGTTTGGGGTTATAATGTTGACCAGAGGTTTGACAAAGTTATGTCTGTTAGTAGTAAAGTTATTTCGTCGATCTCATGCGATTTTCAATAACGGCCAGTCCAAGAATGAGATAAATCGAAAAGACAACTACGGGATAAGTTGCAGAAGTTACATTAATCAGAAGTCCAGTATCTCAAATATCTCAGTTGTTTCCAGACATGCTACTCAATATCGTTCGTTCACATTTCTCAGGGGACCGTCATATAATCGATCCCTAACCCCAAATTACCCTCCTTTATCTACCCTTCATCACCTCTCCACACCATCTGCTTCACTCCATTACATCCTTTTCGCTCACCTCTTTGTTTATTCTCAAAGGACAGGGATTTGCTCTATACACTATCACGAGTCCTGATACTCCTGAGTACCTAGCTGTCGATATTCTACGAATCGATTGGGCTGGTAGTCTTGGATGTACTTCAAACGTAACTTCCCTCTCCGCAATACATGAGCGCCGTATATTTTTCACGGGGTATTTTTAGTTTAAGGCTGAGCGATAAAAAGAATGACTATTTCTGGACGTTTTATGTTTTTGTTGTCTCTTAAGAAGACTCTTTTCAAATGAATGAAAATATGTGTATGATGTATACCAAAAATTATACAGGTATTACATGGAATCTCCGAAGTGGATTGTCTTTTGGTGCAACCTTGCGATTTGCATAAGCTCATCTCTACAAGGGCTGGACTAATTTAAACAGTTTGTCAGAGATGTATTGAGATAAGTTTGAGCTAGCATTTTCATTTTAATCGCTTGTAAGATATGCCAATTCGGACAAAATGAAAATGTTATTTTTCTGTCGCGCTAGCTAAAAAATATTGGAATGGAATGCGGTTACATACAAAAAATTTAATTCCTTTTGATAGCTACCCTTTTTGCTTCGCGACGTTGACGTAACATAAGAACATCTGTGAACTAATGTGCATTAATGCCATTTGGACTTAAGTTATTATATTATATAAGATGGTAATAATAAGACGCCAACCTGCATTTACAATATGCGAGAGAGCAATGACAGATTCGTTCTTCAATTTCGATTAGGAGTCCGTGTTTTTAATTAAGCTGGATATGAATTGTATCATCTGGTTTCACAAAAGACCTCAAAATTGGTACTATTCTCGCTATGCTCCACGTGGAGGAGGATATCATCCTCTACACATGATTATGCAAAAAAAATCAAGGAAAACGAGGCATCAGAAGGAAGATGTCGTAGTTAAGAAACCTTTGAGAGTGGTTTGGTTACACAACACGTTTTTTCGATTATGTTTACTTTTTAATTCGCAAGATGAAGACGATATCAAATTCGCCTTTGAAGTCGGAAAGAAATATCTTGGAAATGTCAGGATTCAAACCAAGCCAGTCAATCGAAATATGGTGAAACGTAAAAATCGTCAAGACAATAGAAGTGCGAATCAGTGTTACTGAGACACCTTACCAATTGAACTACGTAGACACGTCTATGTAGACTGAATATCGTATTTCCTCCGGATATAAAAATACGCGCGCTGTTCGCGTGTGGAGACACAGTACACATGGAACTGTAATAATCTCTTAACACCTGACATATTTACTCGGACTGATTAAGAAACTTGCCAACATAGATTAATTAGTAGAATGTTCGCCATTGGAGCGACTGTTAGTAAAGGTGTGGTCAAATTGTCAACTTTGTACTGTGCCGTATTTTACTGCGATGTGCCCTAGCAAGTTTTACTAACAGTCGCGAAGGCAGTTGACTGTTGTGTGAAACCGCCCGTATTGTGACGATTATTGCCAACCTCATAACGGAGATGGCACTTAAAAAACCAATACAGTGAATGAAATAAAACAATATATTCCTAGTTTGAGCTAATAGCACGTCTTTCTTAAATCTAAGCTGTTTTGAATACAACACACACACACACAAAGTTGATATTGTTACACCCTTCTGAAAGTAGACAATGAACTTTTAGGTAACCAATTTTCTCTACCATACCGAAATAGAAAAACCAATTAACTTCAACCTATAGAACATGCTCAGAAATTGTTTTACAGTGCAAGAGATGGAAATTATGATACAACCGAAGTATCATTTGGCAGAGAATCAAGTAAGAAAGAGCGTTCCTTGAACGTCTCGTTATTTTACAATCAATTCCCGTATTTATTGCATGCGCCATCCAGTGACACCAAAAAATCCCGAAACTCAACTTCCAAGGTGAGGCTGTTTGGGTTACCAGAACGATCGATACATTCGCATGAAAAACGAAAAAAGTACCGGGATTCCGGGGTAGTCGCGATCGTATGTAAGTTTAATGGAATCGGTATTGAGCTCCAGAAGTCGTATTTTTTCCAACCGTCAGGGTTAGAGGCGGTCATACAAATTTTATGTTAGTTTAGTCTGTGTCATAGCCCAGTTCGGTTGGACATTTTGCTGATGCAATACTGCCTGTAAAACGATATTTACAGATTTTTCAACGATGGTTGCTGATGTACCTACAATCGAAATACTAGTGAAGATGACCAATATAGAAAAAATAGGTGATGGTAAATAAAAATTATTGATTGGAGAGCTGAGATACAGCCATTCACAAAACATGGGCCATTGAGGTCTGGATCATGTTTTACTCCTCACAAGGTCATGCAAATTATTTATTTTGTTTTGATGAGGCGGATATTGGAAACGAGATGCGTCGGCAGGGCCGCAGATAGAAAATCTAGGAACGGGTAAGTCTGAATTTTGGGTTCCCTTGAAAACAGTGTGAAAACTTGAAAATTTTGATAGAATCTATAATTTCTATCTCTATACCACCTCCTCCTCATGTCCGTGGATGCATGAACGACATTTGTCTGTGACCGAACTGGTGCTCGATGGCCCACATTTCACAACCATGTAAGGTATACAAATGATGGGAAATGGATTGAAATTCAATTCTAAGGTACATGATGCAAAATAAAATATATGACGACAGAATCTTGAGAGGGGGGGGGGGGTAAAGAAGCACATAGAATTTGATAGCGCATTCCCGCCATGTTTCTGAAAATTTGTTTTTTATCGTTTTACTTTTGTCTTATACAATAACCAAACTAAAAACAAAGAAAAAATCCCAAATTACACTTACTAAAAATATTGAGGTCTCAGAATTACTGAAAATTGCTAGCCCGTAGTGTGATTTTTGGGGAATATACATATAAAAACAAGGTATTTTCAGTATAGCTCAAAAGACGTCAGTCTTCACTTAGATGCAGGTAATAAGTTCATTTCAAACATTTTGAACAAATAAGACTTCTTTTTCATGTAGATTGTAGATGCTCTCACTTGGTGAAACTTTTCAAGAATTCAGATAAAAGGATTGTGTAATTAACACACAGTTTCACAAATAAAACTCTTTTTATTTCAGTGATGTGTTTCGATTTATATTTAAATCATCGTCGGACTGTCAGATTACACTGCTAACAAGGCTACTTGCCAACTAACTAACTAGATCCTATCCTGGAGAGAAAACTAGAGCTCTCAAATCTAGCATACTATTTATTCTGTCTAGATATTTTTCTATTAAATTATTTTTCCCTTCTTGTGCCTGTCTTAGGGGAACTATTTTTTGGCGACTGCATTTACACTAGTGTTAAGAGAAACTCCTACAAAGCGTTAACCATCGCCTTTAAAATTTCCTTCAGATATATCATGTCCCATGTTCCCATAGATCAGCAAAAAAATATTGTCAGAGCCTCAAAACATTTGAAACATCATAACCTAATATTTCAAAGGTTCAAGGACTTCTGATCCTTTCAGAACGTTAATCAAGAAAAATTATGGGAAAATTTTACAATTCTGTCACCCCTTAATGTTACTGACGGTTTTACCGATCTTGATATATTTGGGTATTGTTATGCCGTGGACCAAGAACACTGTTGTTGAGATCACATTATACTCCCAATGGGCCGAATATTCGACAAATGATCTAATATTGAATATTAAAACCTACCTACCACACAAATCAATATAAAGCTTCTACGACAATTCTACAATATTTTACTCGCTCTTTCACATAAAGAGAGAAAATGATATACAATATAAGGAGACCTCACGTCGAACAATGAAGCTTAAGACAGCACAATCTGATTTCATTGTGTTCTATGAAGAAACATAAATACGTGAGAATTACCGAATCGATTCACTTGATTTTTTTTAATGCGTAGTCCAATACACAATTATTCAAACAAATATCTATCTCAAGTTTTTTGATCATCCTTCAAGTCCCTGATCTCTGTTTTTGAGTACTATGTAAGGTTTCCGCTGCATCATCTGCACTGTTCTTTCGTTGTAAAAATTAATGATGCAAAATAACAGAGTGCTTGAAGAATCAGTTGGTTTGATGCTGTATGGGAAATATTGGATTGATGCTCCACTTGTGAGATTGTATGAATTTGACTGATCCAACACACGCTGCTTTACACCACCTCGTTCGCATCACCGCATTACGTAATGTCACCAACAACTCCCAACTTGCCTGTCGCCAGGCAGTCCACGCAACATTATTGATATTCGTCGGCACACCAAACCAAAGGATTTTGACTATTTACTTAAATTGTTGTACATTGGATGAGTGACATGCGATCCAAAATTAGCATTTATTGGCCTATCGAAAGTTCATACCCTTACAGATATGGGAAGAGGAAAAGTAGTCAGAAGGTGTAGACTGACACGGTACTTCTCACGCTATAATAGTATCGTTTCCGCTTCGAAAGATCGTTCTCTGATAGAATGGGATAAGAATTTTACGAGATCTCCTCGCTGATGCTCAAGTCGAACGTAATTGCTTTTCCGTAAATTTTTAGGAGTCTGTGTTCGAGCGAGATTTATTTTATTATTATTTGTTAGTACTTTTATCTCGCTTCTGGACAGTCCATGTAATCTTGATAACTGTGCTGTGATGTAAACAAAATCATCGAATTCGCGTATTAATGCATACTTGTTTTTTTAATAAAGATGTGCTGTGTCGAGGAATTGCAAAAGCCTTATAATGTTTAGTATTAAAACGATCTGAGTGTGAAATTTATTTCGGTATTGGGATAACATCTTATAATAAAATTGATCTGCAATTTATGTAACCGGCTTTTGAACCTTTAATTTTTTTTTGCTATTCATATTCAATTTTAGATTTTAAGTAAAGTGAATTTGGATAAGTTAGGAAGTTTATATCTTTAGAAAAATGTTGAGTATTCAACAAGCAATTAAATTTGCTATTCTGATTTATACAATTCACGCAATTTCTAACATTAGAATCACAATATTTAGTAAGATGTCCTCCATCACGGATGAGATGAAATTTGAGGAGAGAAATGTTGGGCGCCCTTATCAGGTAGTAATGGGAAAAGTGTTCAATTTATGCAGTGGTAGTGAAACAATTGGCATAAACCGAAAATTAACACAGGTTTTCAAATTATGTTTACTTACATAATTTACATGTTTCTTAAGTTTTTGTTGCATGATTCTCATCTTAGAGATCATTGCAAAACGTACAAAAATGAAAGTAAAGTTTTAGATCATCTAAATTTTGGGAGAGCGTAAAAAACTCATGGAGGCAAAATATATCATAAAGTAGTTAAGTAGGCTTTTCGGGAAGGGCAGTAGTTGAAAAAAAATGTTATGGGAATTTTCCAAAAATAAATTTTTAAACCGATTTTTTTGAGTGAAGTCAGAAAATCACTTACAGTCCGACAAGATCAATTGTTTTTTTATGTCTTTAGAATTCATGGTTCAGGCATAGCTAAAACGATTTTGCTATTGAACGATTTTGAAACAGGATATATATCAATGCATCTATTTTCGAATAAATTGAGTTTTGTCACCCACAGCTCAAATTTTCTCAAGTGAGAAAATCAACTATATCTTCAAGTAAGGAGTGTTGTTGAAAATATCTAATAATATTTTTCGCTGCAGTATCAACTGTATTACCAAAAATAAACCACTGTCTATCCATATCATGATAGATACAAAATATGATTATGTCAGGCGAGAGCCGTACTTTATTGCTTGAGTCTATGCCAAACGATGTCATATATCGTCTCACAATGGTTCCTTTCCCATGTTACACGTTTATATGCAATAGTCCAATTTTAGAATCGTCACTTAGGGTTTGTTCAACTTTGGTTTATGCAAACTGTACTTTTATTCTGCTCAAGTTGAGGCTAAATCCACCGACTAACAGTATACAAAAATTGTACATTATAGATGAAACCCTGTAATTACCGTATTTATAAACCTTGTGGCTAAAATTGTGCACTTTAAATTCTGTAGCTGTGTAAGATTATTTGTAGAATAGGTGGGGATTTGTATTTTAATTGTTTCTTGGAAATGGTGAAGTTAATGAAAACACCGGATTTAAACACTTACTGATTTTCAACATGTTTTTTTATGGATATGATTAACAGTAATCAGTTTTTCGTGGGCTTTAAATGATACAAATGATATATCTACCATATGACGCCTCGGTTTTTTTCAGAACCTTCATCAAGGCTAATTTGTTTAACGATTTTAAAGTAAGTGAACATTCAAAGTATGTCCGACTCAACATTTCAGCGCAAACATTAAAACAAAATCTTGGAAAATACCCTGAATCTACCTGTTGCGTTGATTTGAGAAACAACAGTTAGATCATATCTTAAAGCATACCTACGCAAAATCTAAACTGCAAAATCCCACAACTCTAAGATGATGACTTACCTATAAAGTATCAAATACAAGCAACATAACTGTCGAATTGTAATTTCATTGACATGATTGGCGAAAGAACATGTTAAACAAAAAAAACATACTGAAATATGTACAATATTATGAATTATGTAATCAAAGGTGCATATTTGACAGCGGACAAACACCTCATCTGACACCATAGAAATTTCAGACTAAACACGTTCCAGATTTAACACCTTTCCAATAAAATCCAGACGTCTCCATCACAGCCTAGCAACGTGTAATCAGGAAGGCTAAGGCAATAACCTCTGAGCTTATCCAATATCTTAGAATTTTACTTTTATGTACCAGTGAGAAGAGGTATTTCACTGATGAATAATAACGAATCACCTATAAATTTTTGGCTGATTTGTTATCGGATGTTATCACCTTCACCTTATTATTAAACAATTTGACGTTAAAAGTTTATGATATTAAGTTAGACATTGACAGTTTTGCATTACTCCGATATGTTCTGTCGCTGTTTCGATATGGTATAAAAAATATTATAATAGAAGATAAAAAATCAACCTGAAAGGTTAAGATATCACAGATATGGCTCTCAACTCACTTTTAACAGAAAAAAGCAGTGCAATCTTTTAAAAGTAGTAAGAAAGAGCTCATAAATACGTAAAAAATCTATGTCGATATTTAATTCAATTCATTTATTTATTGACACCCAATAGCTCCAGTCAATTACAGGATGGATATATATGTATGAAAATACACAAAGAATATAAGTACAATTTTTAACAAATATACAATTTTACATTTTCTATAATTAAAAAACTTGCTTCATAATTGTTTATTCATTATATTTTCTACTGACCGCTAACTAAAACCTTATGCGATTGGATTGTATAACTTTACTAACGTTTCGGATGCCTCGACAGTCTTGTTTAAAGGACAAAATTGAAGGAACTAAGGAGCTAAATTTTGAAATTAAGAGGTAATTTCCAAACACACCAAACCAAGTCCATCTAAAGTAATACAACTGCCGTTTCAATACCAGGTATAAAATTTGTATAATTTCAAATGAATATAATATTTTCTTTAATATAAAATTAATTCGCAATTTAGAATTACGTCACTTCATTTTTCGAGTTATTCTTAGCAAGGCCTTCCATTTGATAACCATATTGTAGGAGCGCATTAAAAATAATTAGTCCGCCATATTGGGTGTTCCGCCATTTTGTATTTACGATGACGTCATACAGCTAACCATGCATTGTCATCCAAACTAAACGTGAATAAGAAATTTCAGCTCAATCGGTTGAAGATATCTGCCTCAAAATTGAGATTCCTCCGAACATAGTTACATACATAATTACAGAGATAGCTACATTACAAGTTAAATAAAAGCTTGTTAAAAGGATATGGAATCAGTTCAATATCTCTATTACAAATTCTATATGAGAATATAAACTTTTTACATAATATTATGCACTTCAAGTTAAGTAGATCTTGTTAATAAAATAACCCATTTTTCGATGTTATGGCAGCGTTAGAGATGAAGAGGTAAGTCAATTTTATAAAAGTCTACAGGGAGTAAAATGTATCAAGCTTTTGACTGCTCATTTTGAAATTAAGTAATTCTGTTTGGATTTGGTTCCATCGTGAGTCATTAACAAAAAGATGCATTTATAATATACTTTGGATTGTACAAACATTTGCCACTACTAACACCTCATGACAATTCATAAATAGAATGAAATGATGCGTATTAAAGCTGCGCCACCGATTTGTGGATTAGATTGTATCCACTCAAACTGTTGGACTGTATTCAAAAAACATATATCGCAACTTATAATCGGTTCGTTGCATCATAAATAGATTGAGTTTATCGGCATAGCGGACACAAAAATAAGTTTGTCTGGTATTATAAATATAAAATCATTTGTTGTGCAAAATGTAAAAGCACCTATTTTCGTTAATCAAAATCGTCTCCATTTTATATCTGACCTAATCCATAAATAAAGAATTAGTTGTATAAGTTGTTTTTAATGATAATTCTATCAAAATAATGTGATTCTGCTTGCATGTGTGGGGTTGCGCCCCAAATCACTCCCTGAAGCTTTTAGAAGCAATCCAGAAGCAAGCAATACGTTTGTGGACGCGCCTGACCTCACAAACGACCTCCCTAGTATAGAACATCAAAGAAGAGTCGCTGATCTGTCCGTATTCTATAGATATTATAATGGAAAATGTTATGTCTCGCATAATAACACGACTCTTGGTCGCCAGTACAGCAGAAACTTGAGGACCTCACCAGGTAGAGTGTACAACGGATCGAACAAGCCTGTTCCAAAAGTCATTCTTTTGGAGAACATCGGCGTTGTGGAGTGAGCTACCGGGGACTTTGTTCCCCGATGATTACAATCTACAGCGTTTTAAGGTCAATGTGAATAGACATTTATCCTTGCGCAGTGCATATGAAGCGATAGAGAATATCTGTCTTTGCGTGAGGTTATCTATAAAAAATAGTTATCTCTGGTTATCATATGAAATTAACTAGTTTGGTTCCTACTTTGCACTATGCATTTCTGGCAACCTAAACATTGCAACCGAAATCTAGCATTATTGAAACATATTCTGAAAAATTATTTGAAGACAAGAGCTAAATTTTATAAAATTGGAATACATTTAAACCTACAAATTACCTTACATTTCCTACAAAATGAATTTCTGAATTTATCTGTTTTCCATGTGAGTTGCTTCTACACCAAGCAAAGATGAAAAATCGAAAAACCATCCTGATAATAAATGTCAAAATTAGAAGACAATTGCGCGGTATTAATACTAGTAGTATTTCATAATATTGATTATTCCTAACAACGAATTTGTAACAAATAATGCAAAGTTGAGCGCTGGTCCCATAAAATTGTTTTATAACCCCACAAATTATATCTTTGTCCGGGAGTGTTTTATGGATTTTCGCTTGCATAGGAATCTACTTTATGAACGTATAAAACATTGTATTATTATTTTGTTCCATGCAGACACCAGAAACATCAACAGATAAGGTAATTTCAAAAATGATATGCTGCCCCCACGTCAAAAAAATATTTAGGAGATTACAAGTGCACGAAAATTGAAGAAATCGCACATTTTATACTTTTATACCATTTCCCGACTATACGATACTCTTTCAATTACCTTTCAATCACTCTTTGTAATATTGTAAATCGTCCATAATACGTATTGAAGATTCAGAGCTATTCTTGCGACACAATCTAGAAGGTATTTAGAGATAAACAATGACCTATATATGAGTTAGTCAGGTAATGGTGTAAAAATTCTAGTTCATGTATTCAAATAATCCATTTGGGGAGGAACAAAGCATTTGTACTCGTATAACCAAAGTGATGGTTCGTAATAAATTATAGCTAAATTCGTGTACCGAGTGGCATGCAAACTGTTATACAAAGGTACAAGTGAAAAATTGAAGTAATGAATATAAATACGGTCGAGACGTTACCTTGTAATAAGTAGGCCGGGCGAATTTGTGAAGGACCTTCTGTCAGCGTCACCCCCACCCAAGAGGAATTGTACAAGCCTAAGGAACTTAGAAGGTCTATCGATTGCCCTGGGAATGATAGCAGGTCTGACGGATTCAATCCAGTCGCTGAAACAAAAATGGTATATTAGAAGCAGCGTAGTCCTGTAAAATAATGGCATTGAAAACACATACACTCTAAATTGATTATTGTGAAAGGAGTCGAAGAAGTATATCTTTCAGTTTCAAAAGGAATTTCAAATTATATTGATCTGACAGCCGTCTTAAATTATTTACCAATAAGGTAATTAAGAGTAGTAAGAATTTTTGTCAACGATTTTCAAAGTTGAAAATAAATATGAAGTATCGAGTTGTAATTATGGAACTACAGTTTACTACAGCGGGAATTTTCCATGGTGTTTCTGTTCTATCACTGTAATATGTGATGCTTCTTGAAGTTATGCACCTCTTTGAATGGCTAGTCAAATGGATTTAGGGGTGTGTAGAGATTATAATGATATATAACTTCCTGATATGTGTATGAATGTCGTACCGTCACGCAACATTCCAAATACAGGCACTTGGTGTATAAAAAGCACAAATAAATACAGTTAGCTTAAGTTTTGTTCATCAATGAAACAGCAGGGCTTATGAAAATAAGAAAAATCGATTATACCTGATTTGCGATTTAAATGTTTTTGATTTGAATTATGTTGTTAACAGAACTGGTTAATTAAATTTATATTCATGTAACAATATTATTTTTCTGAAAATGATCTCATCAATCATTTTTATATGATTAATCGAGGTTGCTAGTCATTTCATTAAATCTTTAATTGTTTCTCTCCAATAATACAGAAATACTGTCTCATACTGTACTATATCTGAACCAGTAATGTCTTGCTGAGTCAGGAAAAGTTATTTATTTACGAATGTCCCTAAATAATCGAATTTCTTCACGATGCATTTTTTATGTTGAATCATGCAGCTATTTAACTAGTTTGATTTGACAATTTTCCTATCAATATCTAGATTGTGTTAAACAGCAATCATGATTTTGTTTTAGAAATAGTCTATTTACACTTACAGTCGTTACTTTGTGCAGCAGTTTTCACATGAAAATAACCTCATTTCATTTAGTAGCATAAGAAGGAAAAAGTTCTTAATTAGTAGCAGTTGTAAATGGTGTTTATCTTTCCTTAAGGGAGTTCTTGGGGCATTCGCAGAAAACAGCGTTTACATTTAATGCATCTACCTGTATGTCTTATATACAAAGACCAACCATAACCAACATAACATGGTGTACTCTACGTAGATTCTCGACTTTTCTTTAGTTATACTTCAGGGGAATGCTTTTATAGTTTTTTTTTAGGCGAACAAGTTCCCGAAGATGCAATATTCCTTGATCGATCGGTCCTTGCCTCTGAAAAGTGTCGTTCGCTATGTATCCTATCATGATAGTACTTGACGCATTCCGTCATGCTGGGAAGCGTAGCATTGCAGTTCATGGCTATTGTACATGTATTCCCACATGTTATGTATAGTTAAGAGAAAATAAATCAATAAGAAATCTTGTGTTTGGAGTTCACAATTTTATCTTAATGATGAAAGAGTTCCACCAAGTCAGAGCATCTACAATAATGTTTTTCCTTATTTTATCGAGGTGTTGAGGCCACCTTCATTTAATTCGAAATTCTAGTAAATATTATAATGATTTTGTTTAAATTTAAATAAAGACTTCTATTCCTTAAAAATCTTAATACATGTAAATCAATAACTAGCTTCATTGTGTGTTTCTGTCATGTACCTTGTCTTGTATCGTTTATCTCATCAAAGTTTGAATTCCAACACATTTGCCTTCGTTTATATATTTGGAAAAATTACTACCGATAAAACTATCGTTGAATATCAAGGCCAGGTGTTTTTGGTCATCTATCCATATGTCAACTTTTAGTTAACTTAGTTATTCGTTTCCATGTTACTAAGTAATCATCAAGTATCGTGGAAGCTCAGCTATCGTCGTTCAGTTTCTAAATGTGGTAACTATAATACTGAAAGACTTCTACCGTTTGATTGAAGGTGGCCCAATTCTCCATCAACATACTGCCAAGCGTTAAACCTATCGAAACAAGTATGATGCATACGCTACTCTAATCGGAATAGTCTAGTAAAACATATCAGAATACACTTGATGGAAACCTGATAGCAAGTACAACAGACGCTGCGGTGTATTTTCCGTCGAGCAGCAGTCTTCTGAAAGAACATATGGCAGTAAGAAGTCGTTCGACCGTGATGGGCGCAATATCACATTCCATAAAATATCGGTAATCAACAGTGAAGGAAACACCTTTCCATCACCCCCTTGTCATAGAACAGTCACGAGCGTATCAATAGGATAGTAGAGAAGCGAAATGCTCGCTTTGTATTCATAAAGCACTTCGCATGCTTTGATGTACCAGCAATGCGTCCAATAAACCTGGGAGCTTCAAATTATTGTATATTATTTATTTATTAAAACTGATAAAAGTCCAAAAGAGAATCAGTTTGTTTTGTAACTAACTTTCAACTTCCATAGCGGTTGCGGAAAAATATCTTCCTTTGATTCGCTGAAAACAATTTTGTCTCCGGCCAAGGTTTATGAACACAATTCCATTTCTGGATACTTTGGATATATCTCCATGACGTATCAATGTCCATGAACACCGCACGTCCAATACCTAATCGCTAGAATATCCAGCAACAGATGCAAATCAACGTCAATAATCGCCAATCTTAAAAGTCAATGATGGTGATTAATAATTATCCAAGGTGATGTTATCAACGGAATCAATGATGGCGTCTTATAGATCAGTCCCCTAGGCCACCTACTTGAACATCCAATTACGGCGAATTTTTCCGAATAAACGAACGAAGAAATGTACTTTGAGGACTATCTTGTTATTCCTTGTCGGTTAGATCTTGTATATAATATTATTAAAATCAATAGAATGTTCCCAGTACAGCAGCTTAGCCTATCCTATTTCATAATGTCACCCTCATTTTGATTTCTCCATCGGTGTGCCCACTTCGTGTTCCCCTGCAATATGCCTAAGGTGATTGTTGACAATGTTATTAATTCCTGTGATATCTGATACAATGTGTCACAGCTTCAGAAGCAAGATAGACATACGTTTAGCTACCCTCCAGTATTTCCAGTTGTACGCCTATGAGTCCTATACCGCACCCCATTTTAGCGGAGTGAAACACAATCTGCCTCGGCACAGGTGAAGGGATACAGTACAGAAAAGGGTGGCATTCCTAAAAACCAACATTTGTACATTTCCTTGGGGTTAAAGGGGTAAAATAATTGTGTGAACTTTTAGAAATTTCATTATATATGTATATAGAAGGTATTTGTGATGTAGTAATATTCTTCTGTCACTACTTTCATACCCAAATAATAACTAAATCCACAATAATAAAACTTGCTAAATTAATGCATTGTGCAAATATGTGATAATTCAATATAACAATCATCTAATAATTTCAGCTAAAATAAATGATCTCTAATATAATTTTCAAGGTCATTAAAAAATTTCACAAAGTTAATTCTTCCGCCAATAGAAATAAAAGAGATATGAGCACAACGTCGATTGATTTGTGAGGTCAATTTGGATATAATCAATCTATACATTTTTTTCATTAGTAACTTGGTAATACTTTCCCCGGTATGATAGGCTAAAAGTATCCTCAAAATGTAAACTATGTTCTCCTTCATAGTTACTAGAAAAGTTGGTAAAAATACGTAATGCGAAAAACTCATTAATCGAGCTTTTTCAATATTGATTCAAATATAATATGTTAATGGATTGTCCTATTTCCACTGTCCTTATCTAATTTCGTTCGCGTAAAATTGGATGAACATTCATGTATAGCGTTTGAACTCGTTTGATTCAAATATTGATGATTGTGGATTTCAATAAATGCAACAGCAATTTCACATAATATTTGTAATACTTTAGTTTCGCGTTTTCAGAATTGATGGTAATGCACCTTGGTTAATTAACGTCAGCACACGTGAAAATGATTAATAAATTGTAACAGATATCGTATATCAACTTTTGTTGAGCTTGAACATTTTTGTTTGACGAAATCCGCACATTCGGCAATTGTGTGTTGTCCAGAAGTCGAGACTCTCTTGACTGCAAATATGGGTAAAATGAATATGTAATGGGGCCAAGTAGAGTCTCTCAAAATGACCATGTATTAACGTAGTGATTTTCCACATATTTATTTTAAGTAATGAAAAAATAGGGTCAGGTAGAACGTCTCCGTTCAAAAATATGATATTCTTTTGTATAATTCAGAATTTCATGAGACTCCTTGTAAATGGACATAAGCTACAAAATTTTTTCAATGATGCGGTCGCTGTAGTTTCGCGATTCAGAATTTCATTGTCAATTTTTATTATAGATAACATCACGCAAAGGTTATCACACTCCAGAAGCGTTGTGAGAGGATAATTTTCTATTCATATTGACCTTGAAAAGCTCCTTTTCATTCTTGTTCTTCTCTAAAGCTTCAAGGATTAGGCTTGCAGCTTGTTCAGTCTTAATATGAGCCACCGTCTCTTGTACCAACCCATGTCTCTTCTTTCTCGTGAACTGTAGCGTACTACTTGTTTAACTACTCTAACATCGTTCATTCATACAGTATGTTGAATCCAGTTGAACCTGTTGTGAGAATATGTTCAGTTCGGCCGATGTTTCTTCATTCCTTATGTTGCCTATATTGTTTCCGTAGTGCCCAGGTTTCACTTCCGTATGATAATACTGGTGCTGCCATCACTCTTTTTTGTTGCTTTCCTTGTTTTGTAGTGTTCTTTGTATAGTGCCACACGTCATTTGCTACTATGTGGTTTATTTATTATATCCTTTTCATATTCGTAATTTATATCACACCCTAAAAAATTAAAATGGGTAGGTACTTCGCTTTCTATCTTGAAAAGTATAGTTTGTTTTCCTATACGACTTCGTCTTTTTGTCTGAGCACATAAAACGAACTATGGATAGGGTAATAAAGATTATCGCATAATAAAGACAATCAGGTGATGCCATGTGACGGAGGTGCGAGCAGTGAAAAATACGGTATACTAGCGGAGGTTGCGAATTTAATAATGCAAACTGGACCAAAATTTCCCTTCTCTTCTCTTCCTTTTCTCCCCTTCCTAAAGCAGGCCAACTTTGCATTCATTTTACTATAGTATTTGAAGAAGATTGTGTAATTAACACACAGTTTCACAAATAAAACTCTTTTTCTTCTAGTGACATACTGTAACGAAAACGAGTTTTATTTGTAAAACTGTGTGTTAATTACCCAATTCTTTTACCTGTATAGTTTTTGTATTAGGGGGATGGGATCTAATACATACATTTTGGGCAAAGAAAAGATCTGTCTTATACTTCGATGCAAACATCGAAGGGAAAAATATATTTTAATGTAAACGTGGCATAAGCTCAATGTGTACCCCGTATGCAAGATGACATAGTAACTACTATCACTCTCACGGTCGTCTAAATAGAATGTATCTCGTATTTCCAATCCAAACTTATTTTTCATAACATCTTCTTTTTATATACGATACCAGTTTATACCAGTTAGTCAGCACAACGAAATTTCATACGTCTAAACAGTCAGAATCATATTTTTATGAGGGAAATATCATGCACTAAGATTGATGTATATATTTATATACAGCTTCTCCAAATAAGTGGGAATCTGTGCTGGTGGGACCAATCGATCGCACATCTTTTATTCGGAACACGCTATTCCCGGTCAACGTACCCGGTAACCCCGTTGAAACGCAGCTGAATTTCATTTTGTCGTAATCAGACAGACTAAATCCACTTATCCGGTGAAGTTCCGTTTAGAAGTGACATGTGCAATAAACCGATTCACTCAACCTACTTTATCACCCAACCGATCGCTGCCAAAAAGTCTAGACTAAACATAAGACTGCGAAAATCCTTGACTGATCCTTGTTTCTTTCTGTGCCAGAAGCGCTCGCTTTTTTCTTGCCGGTGTCGGTGGATAGATCACCAACGAGATGTCAAAAGCGCCGAGTTTTTTGTTTTCGTCTATTCAAAATCGGTATTTAGTTCCCTGATAGGTGTCACGCAAAATGAATAATCTGACCAATCTATAAGGCAATGGTGTGGAAATCTGTAAACGCAAATAAGATCCACACAGGGAAAAAATAGCAAGTGACGAATATATATCATAAAGAGGAGTGTGCCTATTTTACTCGTTATATCCTAGAAGTAGTATATAAATATGGAGGTAAGTAAATTTATCCACCTAATGTCTTTTGATATTATGGACAGAAGATTATTATATCAAAAACTACCAAATTCAATATTTTCTCAGCAATTTGTTGCACAATATATTGTAACATACGAATATGTACCTAATAGTAGTAGTTTGTAAAGTTAATTCATGCAACTGCCTTATTTCCTTATTGGTTTGTCCACCTGCCTTTCGTCTGTCTGTCGTCTGTCTGTCGTCTGTCTGTCGTCTGTCTGTCGTCTGTCTGTCGTCTGTCTGTCGTCTGTCTGTCGTCTGTCTGTCGTCTGTCTGTCGTCTGTCTGTCGTCTGTCTGTCGTCTGTCTGTCGTCTGTCTGTCGTCTGTCTGTCGTCTGTCTGTCGTCTGTCTGTCGTCTGTCTGTCGTCTGTCTGTCGTCTGTCTGTCGTCTGTCTGTCGTCTGTCTGTCGTCTGTCTGTCGTCTGTCTGTCGTCTGTCTGTCGTCTGTCTGTCGTCTGTCTGTCGTCTGTCTGTCGTCTGTCTGTCGTCTGTCTGTCGTCTGTCTGTCGTCTGTCTGTCGTCTGTCTGTCGTCTGTCTGTCGTCTGTCTGTCGTCTGTCTGTCGTCTGTCTGTCGTCTGTCTGTCGTCTGTCTGTCGTCTGTCTGTCGTCTGTCTGTCGTCTGTCTGTCGTCTGTCTGTCGTCTGTCTGTCGTCTGTCTGTCGTCTGTCTGTCGTCTGTCTGTCGTCTGTCTGTCGTCTGTCTGTCGTCTGTCTGTCGTCTGTCTGTCGTCTGTCTGTCGTCTGTCTGTCGTCTGTCTGTCGTCTGTCTGTCGTCTGTCTGTCGTCTGTCTGTCGTCTGTCTGTCGTCTGTCTGTCGTCTGTCTGTCGTCTGTCTGTCGTCTGTCTGTCGTCTGTCTGTCGTCTGTCTGTCGTCTGTCTGTCGTCTGTCTGTCGTCTGTCTGTCGTCTGTCTGTCGTCTGTCTGTCGTCTGTCTGTCGTCTGTCTGTCGTCTGTCTGTCGTCTGTCTGTCGTCTGTCTGTCGTCTGTCTGTCGTCTGTCTGTCGTCTGTCTGTCGTCTGTCTGTCGTCTGTCTGTCGTCTGTCTGTCGTCTGTCTGTCGTCTGTCTGTCGTCTGTCTGTCGTCTGTCTGTCGTCTGTCTGTCGTCTGTCTGTCGTCTGTCTGTCGTCTGTCTGTCGTCTGTCTGTCGTCTGTCTGTCGTCTGTCTGTCGTCTGTCTGTCGTCTGTCTGTCGTCTGTCTGTCGTCTGTCTGTCGTCTGTCTGTCGTCTGTCTGTCGTCTGTCTGTCGTCTGTCTGTCGTCTGTCTGTCGTCTGTCTGTCGTCTGTCTGTCGTCTGTCTGTCGTCTGTCTGTCGTCTGTCTGTCGTCTGTCTGTCGTCTGTCTGTCGTCTGTCTGTACTTAATGAATTGTGTCAACTAGGTTAGAATTTTGAACTGTTGATTCATTTGATATAATTTCAATTATGTACGATCATTTCATAAAAACATTACGAAAACTGCTCAGTTTATATAAATATTGCAATCTAGAATTATGTATGAGCGGTATCACAACACCTTTACTTCATATATTCATAAGTATTGAGACCTGAGACCAGGGTATACGAAGCACAAGATGGGCTCCCGTCTCGCAAAGACTACACCTTCACACGCAACCCAACTATGAATTTATATTAATTCAGGTAACGTGGCATCGCCTCCACTCACCCGGCTCTTGGGTCGATGATCTCTATGATATATTGGTGTCACATGAAAAAATGGCGTCAAGTAGGTTGTCACTGTACTTCTCACGTAGTTGTATTAATCGATAACTAAAGATGTGTGTAGAATTTTGGAATTAGTGCTCTTTTAGAATCAAATTGACTGTATTCGAAAACTTTGTCTAATATTATACCAAATATTTAGAAAATTATCGATTTGTCCATAATTTTTAAAATGTCCTATGTTCCAATGATTTTTTAGAGTGATGTTGTGAGAACTACCTTCTCACTTGAGACCAGTTTATAAATTAAATTAAGAACTCCAAGAACCTCAAAAAATTATAAGACTGTGCTCAAAATATGTAAATAACTAAAATGTTTTATGTTTCATTCTTAGATCATTATTACGCGATGACAACAATAGCGACAGCCCAAAAAATGTCATTGAGTCAGGTAAATTCGAAATCCAAAAGGACGTATCATCTTAAATTAGGAGATTGAAATCGTAATACTTCTGTTGTTTATAGGAAAAGATGATTTCCAAGAAAAATGGGCTTGTTACAATTAAGCTTACATCAGAAAGAGCATAAATAGATATAATAGTACTTGGTTTGCTTAATTCAAGCACTACTATGTCATTATACAAGATATTGGGAGGGTCAGTACAAACCTGCTAGATTCGGATAGAACACTTCATTTGGAGTATATTAATATACTCATTACAAGGTCATATAGATTTTGAGTTATGCAAGAACAACAAAAGGAAATTTCTCCATTCTGCTATATTATTATTCTGTTCATTATATTGAATAGCTTATCTGTACAGGTATATTGATTACCAAAATATTTTTCGTATATTTGATACCAGGGTATGTTCTGCGTTTCAAAAAAGTGTATGGAAAGATATGACAACTGTGCCAATTCAGATTACTAGATGTACTTCCTCGGTTTTTGCTCTTTCAGATAGCATTCAATAAACACATGGAGGTGAGACAAGCATTTTTGGGCTAATAGCAAAACCATTAAATACATATTTAGTTTTGTCCTCCTAGTAAAATTAGTCAAGAAACACCAACAGGTGTTGCCCTTCAAGCTGATTATTTCTATGAATGTATGCAGTTTTCCTATATTCAGAGCTACAAAGCAAAAAAAATATCTAAGAGAGACCAATCAGTGCAAAAAGTTTCGTCACAATATTTCTTGTTAACACATTGGAGTCGATTAGAAAATAGAACATCTAATACAAGTCAATTATTTTTTATTTGTTGTCATAATCATTATATTATTATTGCAGATATTAATTTCAACTTGTTGCCATAACCACATGATTAGCTAATCCTCTCATCGAGCTGGTATGGAATATTATAGAAGGAACAGCGAAAAAGGTTGTCAGCTCATTTGAACTGAAAATTGTTCTAGGTATGATATAATATATGTGAATCAGAATAAATACCCTATTGACTACACTGACTCCTTAAAGAGCCCCCTAGTTGGAACAATCAGATAAGGTCCATGTTTCACTGAACATAGTTTCCAGATACGCGAAATTAGGCAATTTACCCGGTGTGTAACCACAATGTGTGTAGAACGTTAGATAATCCAAAGCATGTGCCAAGATCGTTGTATTAACAAAGACATGTGATTTACAGGAGTTTCACCGTATAATCTCGAAAGCGGTATCAGGGATGCTGGGAAAATTATTCGAAATCGATATTCGCGGGAATGTGGAGCGGTCCTTCACTGCAATTTTCATGGTGTTATTCTGAGTGATTATATTGCGATAGAGATAAATGAGAATTTTATGTGCTCCGAGGGGTGCCTATTTTAGGGTAGATCTCTCTTGTGAAAGTCATAAGTCACTCACTAGAGGATATTACGAATTCTGCGAACATCGTTGCTTTGTACCCAGTGTTTCATTCGGTGTCTGTTTTCTCTATTCAACATGATGGAAAGACTTTTGTTGACTCATTTTTTTTACTTTCCATACAAAGGTTTCGAACTTGAATTATCCACATTATGAAAATTCATGTTGCTAATTTATATAGGGCTATCTGTTGGTGTGATGCAATTGCAGTCTCTACATAACGAAGAGCATTATCTTAGGGCAGAACACTGGGGCGCAAGCTGGGGGCGCAGGTGGAATTGGGTGTTAAATCGTGAGCTGAAACGATGAAATTAATAGTACCAGTTTAGCTGGTTTTCCATTACAATGGTAAGAAATCAACTATACACTTATTAGGTATTTGTTATTCTGTGTGCATTTTCAGAAGATTAAAGGAACATTTCAGCCCGCTTTCAAATTGCTAACAAAAGATCAAGCTCTTGCTGAATTGAGCTCATAAATTGCTGGATCCTTACGGAAATACAAGATTCATGTCTAAGTATTATTAACGTTAATTTAAAATAACGTTTATGTATATTATGGTGTATCAATTTGTATTCAAACATTTCTTAGCACTCTATAACAGCGAACATTTCCTTTCAAACATAACATGTTATGCTAGAGACAGTTAACCAGATAATGTCATTGTTGATTTAGTACCAAAATGTCTACAATATTTCCGTATGTTTCCGTCTTACCCTGACAGCGTACTATAGTAGTATTTTCATGCAATGTAATATTCATGTTTGCTTAGACCTTTAATTACAGTACCTCACGAAGACTATTTACATCGGTTCGTCTGTCACTGCGTGATATATGAACAGCTACTGGTCCTTTCTAATGAAATCTGTAATGGAAAGATGCTGCTACTCACTATATGCTTGTTTGTCATTTCCCCTTCTGTATTATATTGTTACTTTACTACATCCAGCCTGTTCAAAAATACTCAGAAATGCAGTTACGAGTCCCTTGGCTGTCTACTTCCATTTACATATAGCATTTCATTCTAAATTTAAACGTAAAGCATCCACTAAAGCTGAAATTGCATTTTTACATGCTGGACTAGTGTATTTTTTTCTCGCATCGCGTGACTTGCTTCACATGTCCATATGGCCGGAAGTTATGTATCGTTTTAATCTACTCAACTCAAAAAATCTGAGGTACACTGAATTATTTTTTTAAATAAAATTTATGCAGCAAGATTGAGATTTTAGAAGTAACCAAGAGCTGCAAGTTGAGTCTAAAAAATGGTGGAAGCTTCGCAAAATCTAAATATACATATAGAGGAGGATAACATTTTTCCGGATTTCTCTCATCAACAATTATGTTTTTTAAGCAATGGGTTTAATATTAGAGCTCCAAAAATCGCTCGCGTTAATTGGTGTAGGTACAAGAATACTCAAAAAAATCGTGGGATGAACTGAAATTTATACATATACACTCGCAACTGACGACGAATCTTCGCACCGGATATCCTACAACAATCTGGTGTTTAGTTGTCCAAAGATGAACGGAACCCACAAAACTATTCGTTTACGAAATAATTGTAATAAAATAACTCCATGTTTCTTCGTTTATACTGGATATGTCGAATTGCAACTTGTTTTATAAAATTTTCATTGACATTATGCAAAGGAATAGCTTTAAGTTGTTTGACTTCTCACGCAATGGTATTAGTATCGAAATAAAGATTTGGATATAACTTTGGAACTACTGATGTTCTAGAATTGAATGAAAAATATTGGAGATATCGGATAAGAAATTTATGCATGTGTCATTCACGTCATTATACGATTATTCTACTAGTGAATAGTGACAACGAAATAAACATTTATTAATTATTGAAAGCTACTTCTCTGCTATTATGCAGTGATACGAACTCGCAAAAATAATCATTATAATTGGATCGTAATATATTTCTTAAAAATATCAATAGCATTTTGAACAGAGAAAGCCCTAGATATACTACATTGATCTATTGATATGAGCCTAACAATACAATATTCTTGGAGATGCCAACGTTTTTGGATATAAAGATTTCAAAGTTTAAGTTTTTTGTATGACAATGATTTCAAATTCCCTAATAATTTGAGATGCCACTTTTCCTCTAGTCATCAAAAATTTCATAAGTTTTGATTGATGAAAGAACTTTACTAATGGTTCGATTGATTTAAGCATGACATCTTTCCTTCGCATCTTTCATCATCCACGTCACTCTTTTCAATCGCATCGCCATTTCAGCAACCATTTCTGTGGAATTTTTGAAGCGATACGGTGTAGGTTTGTTGTCGATAATACTGCTTGATTAGTTGAATCGTTGCAATGACGACAGAGTAATCATCTACAAAAAATACAGCAGAGATCTTCAGGCTTTAAGTTTTACGATCATTTTTTGATATACCTACTAAATCCAAAAAGGGACCAAAATTAATTAAATGTTAAAGGTCATTTTCTTGTTTCGTAATAGTTTTGATGAATACTGCCTATATACTGGAGAAACAAGTGCTTCTGAATGTTTTGTAATAATTAATTTAGATATGTACGTTTTTACTTACTCTACAAGTTCTAAGCTTATTGTATGTTTCTCATGATTTTTAGAACTATAGGGTATAGTCAAAACAGTTTCTATGGGAACATTTTCTATAAATACATTTTATCATGTTTGACTCAACTGCAGTCTATTTTATACTATTCCAAATTATGAATTTTTAAATGTTTTACCTTCACATATTTTTTTGAAAAACTACATAAAAGCAATATTCAGACAATGGAAAAAAATAGTTGTTTTAACTGATGGCGCCTATAATAATAATATTTGTGTTGCATCCGCCGTCATATTAGGGAAACCTGCATTTTTAAGCAACTGTCCAGTCGGCTTTTTTATCGATTAAATGGAAACAATCAGCAGCTGTGCCGAAACCCACCAAACCGTAAACATTACCAACCACCCTTCCTAATATAAGCGTGTATTATTATTCAGACGTTTGTAAGGTTTCTGTTTAAAGGAAAATAAGACTAATTCGCGAATGGTTTAGTTCTTGTGTGAGTATCTTGGATAAATGGTATGCAGCTATCTAAAACATTAAGTCATTCATCCTTATACCAGTTTACTGGTGAGGCTTATGAAACTGACCGCACTCTGACCTAGTCCCAAAAGGAAACAAATACTGTGATTGGTGTAGGGCAAGGTGGAAAACATCAAGACATTCAGCGCTTGATAAAGCCTCTTTCTTGGTGTCTTATTGACATATTCTCTGATCCCGTGAACAGCGTCAAACGCTAACACAATAATGACAAAATTTGAGTTGAATGGTATTAAATAATTCGAAATGTTGATGAGGTGAATACAAACAATTTCTTCAAACATGATTCTATTATGGGAATGTTGAAAAAACTGATTATCAATTCAAAAAGTTGATTTTCATATCAGATGGTATACTTATGGAAACGAGGAAGGGAATGTTGTTCCAAAAAGATATTTTTACCAGAAAACGCTTGCTTTAACTTACTAGTATCAAAGTATAAGTCAAAGATAAAACAATATTGTGACGGACTTTGTTTGCGTTTGAAGACTGAAATAGATTCACTGCCTTCTATGAATAAGGGTAGGTGAATTAATAATCTGACAGGCGCGACAGAAGCTCTTTTGAAAATAAAAGCCAGTTTGTAAATATTGAAATTGGTGTGGAAATTATATCCAGAGTTGATTATGACATCATTTCTGGTATACGTGGCATTTGTAATTTTCCGTGCGATAGATAGAACTTTTATAAAAATATGACGTGAACAGTTTTATTATTTTTAATTCTGTCAAGAGTTATTTGCAAGGATATCTGGAATTGTTAAGTAGCATGGACCTATTTCATTTTTAATGATCAATAATTTGTACCTTCAACTGATACTTTTAAGTTCCCTCGTCTTTGAGCACTATGAATTATCAATATCATTCTGCAGCATGCTATGAAACAGTTTTAAAAGATCATTTTAATAATTTCTTATTGCTGAATAAACTAAAAATAGCTATTTTTTTCCCGTAAAAATGGTGAATGTTGCCACTCCTTAACTGAAAATACAATTATTAATATTTATTGTAAAAATAATCTGCACTCGCTTGAATGCAGGCATTTTTTAGTGGTTGTTCTTCATGTCTGCTGGATCATTGTCATGTAGGTAGTTTATGCTCTTTTAATGATTCTGTTTTCTCAATAGAATTCCACTGCATTCAAGTTATGTACAGTAAAATTTAAAATATAAGGCTTGAAACATTCCATGACTTGAAGTATTTAATAAATAAGTCTAAAATTTTAACCTCAAGTCTTACGTAAATTAAGATGTCATATAATATGTCAACAGAGTGAAGTTTATTTGATAACCCAGAAATCACCACGTGTCATGTTAAAGCTAAAAACATCAGGTCGAGCCAGGACATGTTATTGCTGATGTTAATCCAAAAAAAAAAAGATTACTCGAATTTTGCGAGTCCTTCCATTTCCGTGGCCGCTGTGCTGTAGTTTCCTGTCAAGGTATTTGTCAGATTTTTTTGTGCGATGATCTGAACTCTAATTTTAAATACCCATTTAACATTTTTTTTAAATGTTCTTGTTGATTGGGACAGCATGTTGCTGCCTCCGAAGCAAGGTCACTTTGGATAGTGGTGGTTTTCCTGATTGCATACAGAATATAAGGATGCTGTCATCTGTGAAGCTGTGTATTGAATTAGATGTCATTTTCAAAAGTTTGTTGATGTCGAGAAAAGCAACGGAGAAAATACAGATCCCTGTTGAACTCCAGCTTTGATGGTCAATAACCTTGCACCACCACGAATAAGGATCGGTCCTCAGAAAATCATTAGCGTAGACCCGCTGCGTTGGTAGCCCATAGGCAGCAAGCTTGTCCAGAAGTCCCTCATGCCACACCCTATCAAATGCTATAACCAAAAAGATGGAAGCCAAAACCTTGCCGATTGTACAACAAATACATCTCGGCTATCTCAGCGAATAGGGTGGTATAAACTAATAAGTAACTAATTGCTATGCAATTATCCATCTTATAATAAAAGAATATAGGTTCATATTTCAATCAATAATTATAGGAGGGAACTATATTTCAAATAAAGCTCTTACGTCATCGTCAAGATTTTCGTCGCTCTAAGATAGTTTCTTATAAACATTACCGTGGTATACTTGATTCATGCCAGAAAGGTATTTTAACTTTCCCTTGTACATATTTTTTGTTTATTTGCATATCTCAATCAACTTTGAAGTCTATTTTTGGCTTCCTTGTTCATTTTTATTGTCGCAGGGCCTGCTTACTGTCAGAATTCTCAGTATGGGTTGAATCCCAACACATTTTCTTTCACTTATATGCTTTGCAATGTTGTCAACAGTAAGCCTTTCAAGAAACAACTACATTCGAATAGATTATTGAAAATGTGCTTCTCGTCTGTGCAATATACACAGTTTGTGAATTTTTTCTTTATCTCCTTAGGTAGCAATCGATTCGCACTAGGACTCTCATCAATATATTTTCTAAAATCTGAAATCCCATCCATGTTCTAAAATTAGCTGCCTTACACATTCTGCGCCATCTCCTAAGTAGCTCATCTCTTTGAATGCTCCTTTACTATGGATTTCACCTCTCTTCCACCATCAAATCAATTGTTGGGATGACAGCCAACATAGCAGAGCTTTTGTCGATACCATTATACACATATAGGCACAAATTACTCGCAGCATTACTTTCCCCTAGTTTCTGAGCATGAGTTATCAATACTTCCTTTTTTTTTTTAGAACCTTTTCATAAATTGGGTGCCCTATGGAACACGATTGAGTCTCCCACACTTGACAGAATCCTACTCTTTTCACTACGTAGATATCCGGCAGATGACATCTAGCGTGGTCTTATTTCCGTAGTGCACTCTATGTGTTAAGTCACTCTCAAGTTCAGCCATACTCCCAAATAGTAAATGATATGTTCGCTCTAAATCTCAGCGTTCCCAACCTGTCAAGACAGGCCAGCTTTATCCATCGATCTATATAGTAATGCTAGTAACTCCGCACATAACAACTCTCTTTGCTTGCAGCGTTTACAATCACAGTACTCCACATCAAAACAGATCCCATACTTAATGGTCCCAGGATGTATCCCTATGAGAGCCATAGGTTCTAGTTAGCACATCTAGTAAAATATTGCACTTTTTGTGGCAAAAATAATTGCTTTATTCAAATTAAGTGAGTCTGATGGCACTGGAATATCACTCTATCAGACAAGATATGAAAATAACATTAAAACAACAATAGATGCCTACATATTTGGACTCAATTTCAAGACCTGGACATTGGATACTGTTGTTAATCTATTGGGGCGTGTAATATGTGATCATAAGCCTTTGCCGCAGCAACGAGAAGCACTACTTAGTTTAACCACTTCGTTATTCAATTTTTTTAACACCTGATACGTCTGATACGTGTGGTGATTCAAACTAATTTTTGAGTGGTAGAGTAGTGTCTGTGTTATTGGGATCACGAAAACCACAAAAGTTAGGAAAGGAACGATTGAATGAGAAATGTTTGAGATAATGATAATACTATATTAGACCTGTTTGTAGAAATATTATGCTTCCGTTATTTCATTTATTTTGGAAAAACTAAAAGTTAGATTTTTAAAACACGCTTTTCCTTTTTTTCAAAATTTCCAAGAAATATATGAGAGCGACTCTTTCAGCAAGGTGAACTGATTCCGATATCTTTTTTCGGTTGTGTGGGAAGAACATAAACTTTGTTTCTTCTTATGGGTGCAGAGCTTCAGTTTTTTATACCCTATATTTTATAATAAAGAAACTGAAACAAAATCCTCAGACAGCTTGTCATTCAAGCTGCAAAAACGACTGCTCTTCAGTACCGATAATATAAGCTGTGTTTGAGAAAAATAATTTTTGTCCAAGAAAAGGTGCTCCAATAATGTCATTACAGGATTGAAAAATTTAGAAAAATAAGAAAATAACAGCACCAGCGATTAAATAAATTGGAGGGTATTGTGTAAAGGATTTTCCTAAAGACTAAAATTCTCAATCGTTATGGTTCAAAATTTGAAATAGATGTGGTATGTTGGAAATCTAATTTTTTTATGTGTATTAGTGATACACTATGATCTAGACTTAGTAGTCAAGATTCATTAGATACAAACATTAGAACAAATTATAATATCTGTTTGTCACAAACTAGAGTACAGGTTAATTTTTGATAAACTTATAATACATCATGTTTGTTCATTTCAAATATAATTTACACTAGCACATTCTTGGATAGGTACTAAAACATATCATGAGAGAGTTCTGAATGTTAAAACGCTGTAAGTCCAGATCGACAGGGCAAGTGGTATTCGGCATGACCTTATGTTAGTTGAGATATTACAGACGTAGGTACTAAAATAAAATAGTGTGGATGCTGCAATTAATAAAATAAGCAATATATTAGAGCATGCATAGTTTTGGGTCAAATTGTAGGATCGAACTTCACATCATATCATTCAGGCGTGGTTTGTTGTCTTGGATACAGTCATAGCCAGCCAAAAGGCTATAGTATTTATACAGCAGGCATATCAGACAGTATTCTGTAATATATGTCCACATGGGTTGTAGTAGTATCAACATCTTACCTGAGGTGATCCACAGCAGGGCAGTGGTCCAGAGCAAAGTGGCTGTGTTGATCAGATAGTAGGCCATGGCCTGCAGTGTTTGTGGCTGGCTGGGCTAGCCTGTAGGAGGATCGCGGGGGCCGGTGTTATCGCCGGCCATGCCTGGGCATATCCTGGTGCCCCGGCTACATGCGCCTTGGGGGGCCGCCGGGGGCCCACAAGGTTCGGCGTGTAGGCGCCACCGCGCGCCGCAGTTGCCGTCGTACCCGTGAAATCGCACCGCACTGTAAGTAGCGGAGAATCGGGTGCAGGTGAGGAGTTGGAGGAGGAGGAAGAGGAGTGGACGTCTCGACGACCGCCACGGCACTGTGAGTGGTGACGCGCCAGCCAGCGGTGGTGGTGCTCGTGGGTTCGCGCGGCGCTCGTTTGACAGGCGCCGCCGCGTTGCGGCGCCGACGTCAACCGATAACGGCACCGAACTACGACGTTGTCATACTTCAGCGCATCATTCAACGGGGTGTTCACCAGGTGTAGGGTATATGAATGACATACTTTGAGCTCTTGTGTGAATGGAGTCACAAAAATAACTAGACATACGTATATCAATCAAATAAAAAAGCTAATATGATTTTATACTTCCCACGCATTCATTTGAACCAATTTCAAAATATAGTCGATACAATTTTGAGCGTGCTAAATGCTGCATTTTTACAAAGCTCTACTTTCTGTGTTATCATACCAAAGATTTTAAGGATAAAGACAATTACGTAAGTAGGTCTCTTACTTGGTGAAACTCCATCATTAAGATAAAATTGTGCAAGGTTCCTCAAATAAAAGTCGGTTATTTGTAATGCAGGAAATGACTGTTCACGAAGGCTCCCCCAGGTTACTCGGCAACTGGGATTATCATTGATAGAAAAATGAAGGTTCTCTAATCAAGTATTTTATTTATCCTGTCACATCCTCCGTGACACATGTAAAATATTGAAATTCTTGAAAAACTTCAAATCTTAGGTATATAATCTTAAAATGTGAAAACGGGGTTTTATAAGATTTCGATAGTATCCAATATTTCGAGAAAACTTACAAGTCGACCAACAGTCCTCAAATCTGATCATAATCTTAAAATACACTACGTGAGATACAGAGTCAACCTACTTGACTCATTGACATTTTTGAAAGGCTAGATAGCACTTTCGTAACCATTTATGATCATTATTGCAATTGAAAAGTACAGCTATTCGTGGTAATACTTCCTAAAACACAAGCGAAACAAATTAATACTTTCGAAAAATTTATCATTTCTGTATTTTGTAGTCAAATGCGTGAACAGTCATCTTTATATGTCTAACAAAACAAGATGAAAATATTTATAGCGATTTTCGATCCAAAATCGTTGTACAAGTCATAAAAAACAAAAAGTGTGGAGCGACGAAGGCCCGGCAACCAGCGCTGTCGTAAGCAAACTTTGAATAGCTCTTCTTGTGAAAAATGCAGTAGTCATCAAATCCGTACTTCAAAGACAAGTGGTATAATTGAAATTTAGCTACACTGGTCCTGGATTAACGGAATCAAATTGATGAACACAAATGATGCGATCTTGTAATTAATGCCCATTTACAAAGTTCCATCTAAATCGATCAAGTAACTTTTCAGGAATTCATCTTGATGAATAACACCCTGTATATTGGAAAAAAATTGAAATGGATATGTATATATAAACTTCTGCTCATATACCTACCTCTTTCTTCACCAGTTCGTCTCGCCATTCAGATATTCCTTAGAACTAACCCAGTGTGGCAACAGTGCGTGTGATCGAGCCAGGGCCTGCGCTGGTACGCGTCGCCTCCGGCCATCGCGTCGCGACGCTGGGTACGAGGGTCGTGCAATTATTACCTGGCGCAATGCGGAGACACCGCTCCGCTGCTCTACACTAAAATCTATAGTATACCGTGACAACCGCCAACAAAATTGTCAATGTGGAAGCTGCCAAGAATGTTTAATTCGAATAGCACTGACTTTTATTTCTTGTGTATTCAGTAACTGTACAACAGCAATTTCTAGAGGCAAGTTATCTTTTTAACGGATACTACCATAGGTTCCAGCGCCAGTAGTAAGCAGGATGCTACCAGTCTTGTTTAGCGATACCATCACGTTCCTTCTTCGAGAAACCTATTGTTAACAACAAAGTTTCCGTGAAGCTTTCAGAAAATATACCTAATATATGCTTTATTTACGTGCATTCGAGAATTTATTGTATCTGAATATATTAGAAGTCCTTCATCAGATCTACATAGATGAAGGGAAGGAAAATTTGATTCCTTTGATTATAAATTTGGAATTATCTAATGGACTATGTTTGGCATATTTTAGTGGACGAATGGTGATCGACAAAGTTTACCTAGATTGGTGGAGTCATAGCCGCGCGCGGGAAAAATTTGAGGTTTGCACACCACTCAACGCTGTTTCTCCGTATATGGGTGAGGTTAAATGACGAATGATAGTTCAGTAATCAGTTTACATATAGTTTGGTGAGGAAGCATCTAGCACAGTCGAGTAAGTTGCATGGTCCGCCCTGAATGAGTAGGTGGTAGCAGTTTACATCTCAATGATCAAGTAATGAACAAAGTCAGAGTAACTCATAACATTTTCTGTTAAGAATACTTAGCATTGAGGTCATTATTGCACTAAGCGAATCAACACTGCAACGTTTATTGCACGGCAGCCCACCCCTAGTGTTATATTAAATGCTTCACGAATGTGAGTTGTTGTAAACTTCAAATTTCTCATGGGTTAAGCAAATGTTAGATTATTTGTTTATCTGTAATGGAATGTCTTTGCTTTTATTTCAGCTGTGCATAATAGATCCAGGATAACAAAAAAGAACTAGGATAGCATGATCAGATTCAAACTTGATGAAATCTTTGTCCCAATTTCTTGAGAAAATGCCCACAAGGAATGAAACCACCTGCATAAATCCCATAACTCGGAACTAAAAAATGTTGTAGTCATATGTTTTTGCAGAACTAGAATCTTAAATGCCAGCATGCTGAAGAGGGTCGTTCGTCTTGTGAACCATAGATCCCATATGGCTCATGTGTTGTTAACACGTGTTGGTGACAAAAGTTTCCGAAATTTTTTCATGTTTTCAACAAAAATTGGAAACAAATGTCGAGAACCGTGTTTCCGTGTTTGGCGGTAAATGTCAAAGCGATGCGGGTGTTGCCGACATTTGATAGCTTTGTGTGGACGATCGCTTAGTTGGAAACATTAGTCAGCAACGGAAGACACATGTCTGTGACGTGGATAAATGAACTCATTAAAAGCCTAATTGTAATTGGTTTATATCAGGGTCAAAGTATTTTGTGAGACTAAAGAGATCCAAATTATAAGATTGAAAATATGAAAAAGGATGCAAAAGAAAATGAAAAAAATTGACGTAACAGATTTTCGGAGATAAAACGAAAATTATAGATGAGACTAAATCTAGAGCTGCCAATTCCGACACCACAAGATGGTTTGCATACCAACGACTTTCATTTTTATCAGACAAAAATGAACCTAGATCATGCTTTCTTCTTGCTCAAAATAATAAATGCTGCAGATGTTAGCATACGTATTATCGTCATCAATCGACGACATTTCGTCAACAAAATACCATTGGCGGAGACATCTAGTTGTCAAAAAATTGATCTATAAATTGTTGACGACTTTATTTTAATCGGTGTGGACAACCATAAAAAGAAAAGTTGGTGTCTTTCAAGCATCGAGGTTTCCTAAACCAACGTCTGTCAAATAATACTTTGGCCAGACATAACAAATATTTAAAGCAAATTAGTAGGTATCAGTTTTGTCATTAATCAAGCTTCTAGAGGTTAAAAAGGAGCTACCAGATGGTCCGAGTGATAAAAGCGAACCCACTGCAAGTACTTCTGCACACCTAAAAAAAGCTGGTATAGAACAACAGTTTATAAAATTCAAACCAGAATGAAAGCGGACAATTAACCATTAAAAGACCGGACAAGCAAACAGCGAGCAGAAACGCGGACGTGTCCGCTGATAAACGGGCGTTAAGTAACCTTATAGGCACTAGGATATCAATAAAAACAAGTTTCGACGCACGGTTAGGTCGGTGTCTAAGAAGTGGAAGTTTTTCTTCATTCATATTCACCAGAACAACTACACAGGTATCAGGTACTAGTTTACCAGGCTCAAAACAGTCCACCATTGGATTACTGCTCGCATATGTGCGGATGCGCTCAAAATCTTTGAAGCTTTGGAACTTAGGAAAGAAAAGATCAATACCATTTGTAAATGCACCTGTTATTGCGAGCTTCCAAGATTCAACGAAAGTGGTTAAACTGTCCCTAATCCATGGTGCATGTTCGAATGAGCTCTCACGAAACATAGTTTCAAGAACCATCAGTACAATGAATTTCATTTCATCCTGTATATTTTTGTTGGAAGAACGGGGAATCCGCATTACATAACCTCTTTCTTCTGTGACAACTGGCAAACTTAGGTTAGTTTTTAGGTTGTTCCATGTCAAAGCTGTCACGTGCGATAAAAAACATCAATATCTACATTATTATTTAAATAATGTTAAACTCAAATACCAAAATTTAAGCAATATAGTGTCCGAAAAATGCAATCGTAAACGAAAACAATGCCGAGTTCATTTCTTTTCGGAATTAATAGTGAAGGAAGAGTACATACATTATCCACAACAGGAACGGGGTGGCGAGAATTGCCGTACGGTGGTCAAGAATTCAAGAAGCTAACAGCTGTACCTCATTTTCTTTGGGCTCTTGGGGGAGATTATCAGATCTACGTCTACGTTCATGGCCTGGACATTCCTATAAGGGTCAGAGAAGAGGCATATGAAAATGAAGTATGTTCATTCATAAGATTTTATTATACAAGAATCATTCCGGTCAAGTTGTTGGTTAAGAATGGGATAGATTCCAATTTTTTACTTTCTGGTTGGAAGTTGTCATAGTACCAAGATCCGAATTTGACAGTTTTTGAGAGAAGATAGTCAATTATAGTGGCCCTCATAAATATATATTGATTAGGGCTTTCTGGTGATTTTCAACACCTTTGAACATTCAGGCAGGGTTATTCATGCACAATGTACCCAAATATCATCCAGGCATATACTATTATTACACATATATGTATATGTAAATAACCATATTTATATACATGAGTATTGATGTTCATTATTGTTTTATCTATTATATCAATCACTTGTCTTGAATGATAGGTATATGCTTTTGTTCTGATTGTAGTGATCTTGACTGATCAAATCACTTTTCTGCTGTGTTCTTTCATGACTTACCAGGTTCTGAAAGTTTTTGATATTATTTCCACCTGTACCCTCCAAGCACAAGCAACATAGGTAGATCACTTCAACCAGCTTAGTTAATATGGGACAGTTAACCATTAACATACCATATCAGACTTTTTGGTGCATAGCTCCATGTGGAGTCTGAGCGACTACTAACTATAAATATAGCAAAACAATGTGTTTTCTAACAAATGTCTATTAAAAGTGTATATACATGAAAAGTGAACATACTTTTTACACATCAAACACTTTTTGATATACTAAAATTGGTCACATAAGTCCCCATGTGACGTCTAGTGGACTATGGTGAACAGAATAGTGCTTCTGTTCCATCTACAAGTAAAGCGCATTGTATGAAGTTTGGACAACACATACAGCACCAATAGGGGAAAGATTAGGTGGCTTGATTGTTCATTGAATGTTACCACTCATTCTAAAGAATAAGCTAATGCCAGTCAACCAAAGGTGTTGTTGTCAGTCACAGGAATATTACAACAAATATAAAAATTATCTAACTGTTCAAAAAAGATATAATGCAAACTTGAGTCTTTGATTTTATAAAGTATGGCTTTAATACAACATGGATTTCTGACCTGTTAGGCTAAGAGCCGTTTGGCTTTCTGTCTTCACATAGATAATATTTTCATTGTATACATTCTGTGTCACACTTGATAAATGCAGCTTATGGATTTTGCCACTTGGTAAATGGTAGTCAGCTTATCTAAGCAAATACTGACACCAATGATGACTTTTGACCTTGGCAATTATCTGTTCTTGCTAGACGTTGACAATTGGTCATACATTTTCATTCATAATTGAGAAAAGATTTATTTTCAATAGATATAGACCTACAAATTCACAATACATCTACATATAAATATAGTAAATTTTAGATGCATGTCGAAACAAACTATAATCACATTTCATGAAGTATTTTTCGGTGTAGTTAACTTTGTTTTCCAAAAAACGCTAATTTGTTTCAGCAACAGCTACTACTACTACTACAGATCACTGTATTCTAAATAATTATTGAGTCTCAATTAGCATTTGCAAATGTCGTCAAGTAGGTGAACTCCTGTGCAGTATGAATAGATTTTTATTAGATCTTAGAACTATTGAATCAGGTGACATAAATTTTGGAAATATTGGTAAACTCGAAAATCTAGAGAAATTTTCACTTTTGTAATAATTATAAATGAATTAAAGCTTAACACTAATCCCCAAGCAGCAAGAGATGTCCCTCACGACATCTGTCAACAAAGCTGAACTGATTTACAGCAAAATCCCTTGTTCTTCATCTATAGCATGTCTGATGCATAGTGGTGTGCTTGCACTGAATTAAAGCTATTAATACATTGATACCGTTCCATGGGAAGTAAAGTGTAAACCATTTTTTGAGAATGCGTGATATAAAACTTTGAAACAAATGGAGGTTAAATATCAATTACTTATACGTGTGCAATACTATTGCGCTCCTCCCGACTGATCCGACTCACTCCTTTTGATTTCTTATAGAGAACACTGTAATTAATTTTGGAGTGCGATATTTAAACTCCCAAATATTGTCTTCCATAAAAACTTATTATGTTTTTATTGTTCATACAGAGGTGGCTGCCAATCGAGGGTTTTTCATCAAGACTACTCCCCACTGACCGTTTCAACTTCTCAAACATTGATGGAACCATTGACAGATCCATCGACAAAATTCGTCTTCCATCTATGGCGTGGCAGTGGGAAGGAGACTGGAGAAAGGAACTTACACTTGATGGCCAGCCTTTGGACCATGATGGTTGGACATATGCTGTGGATTTTCCTAGCACCTTCTACCCCAAAAAACAGTGGTCTAGCTGTGTACGAAGGAGGTTATGGGTGAGGTTTAGGAAATACAGTGCTATGAATTCCTGGTGTGCCATTGCTCCATTACATAAAGATGCCACAAATGTAAGTACTCCTGACTTAAAAAATTGAACAATTAATGATGACAGTTGCTTTATTAAACAAAAGTTTTTAATGGAAGAATATACAAATGAGAGAGTGGAATAATTCGCTTTTAGTGGTAATACAATGTTCTTTCATTATATTTTTCGCTGGCTACTTATTAGGACCACATACATAAGAATGATTGATGAATTGCACAATCTTTTTATCTGCATGATAGAAGAGTTTCACCAAGTAAGAGCATCTACAATCTACGTGATCTAATTTCAATTTATACTATTTTCATCTTTCTATCTCTGAAGTCGTATGGCATGTTTAGTGCAGTGGTTCTCAACGTGGGCGATAACGCCCCCTTGTGGGCATTTGAGACTTTCTGGAGATCGGTAGAAGATTGAGAAAATTGCGGGGTGTTAATACCTTATTAGGGGGCGTAAAAGCCTGAAGTCCGAGATTTTCTGTCCAATTAATATTTACATCAATTAATAGTTCTGCTGTCTTTCTATTGTGTTTCAACACTGATAGTTTCAAGAGGTAATTTGCATTAAATGTCATGTATTTTATGGATGAACAGTGGGTTTGTTCAGGCGCGGTAAGAATGTAATGAAATTTTATTTGGATACCCCAAGATTAAACACTTTGAAGCACATATTTATCCAAACCAATACATTTCGTAAAATATATTGCCCAAGACGATGGATCTGAAGATTTCGCTAAATTGTTGAGTATTGTCGTTCCCATGACACTTGAAATCGAGAGTTGGTAGGGGGTATATGCGTCTGAATGTACATATATATAAAAGATATAATACTAAAGAGCATGAATACATATATTGGAACAATATCAACGAGCTGGTTGACCGACTGGAATTGTTGTGTAGCTCAAAATTAGCGGAGTACAGTAACCACGATAATGAAATCCTATCAATAATAGAACAATTGTGTGAAAAAGGGGTTATACACTTATTCGGTACATATATATTGCAGAATTTGTCTTGAACAAAATTTAAGCATTTTCCCAGCATTTTGACAAAATATATATTTTAGTAATAGCAATTTATACTTTTTGACAAACTGTATTCCTATCATCACCATCCACAAATTCAGCAGTATTATCTGAAATACAGAAAATATCTATATTACTAAAAGCTAAGGAAAATCAAGTTAATACATTGAACAAATGAAAGCTCCTCGCCCATCAAAAGTAATTTTCCACATTTCTAATTCTGAAACAAAGGAATCTGTCGATCAATATTTCTTGTTGTCTCTCGAATATGCACTCAAATTTCAAATTGATTGTTGAATTTATAATTTTGTTTTTATATTGAGAAATATTGAGACTTCGTATGTTGGTTTATTTATCTACTTTAAGTCTTCTATAATTTATTGAGAAATAATAGTAGCGATAATAAGTATATTAATTAAAACTGAAAGTAAAATCCGATTATTTCCACACAACCATTTTTATGGATTAGAGGCGTAATAGTATACGTATTTTCTGGATACATTTACATACAGGACAGCAATCCATATCAATTATTTCCAAATAAAGTCAACAATTTAAAACAATTTTTTCTTTTATCATCTTGCGACTCTTGCCATACTGCTTATCTAATTTATTCTTATCCTTATTTCAGGAGCCTTTTATTGATGTTTCTATTGGGGGACAAAATATTCCAGGTGCAGTTCCAGGAACATTGATGGTTTGGGGAGTTACATCCCATAATAGAGTAAGCTAAAACATATATATTTTGCTATTTAGTTTTTTTCTCAAGCTCAGAAATTGGAGTTGTGATAAAGCGAGATTGAATACTTCATACTTTTGAATCTAATGTTGCATTACTGAATAGCTTAATGTGCGTCTGAAAAATATTATGTAAATATATTTGACAGCAGGTGTTTTTCTTACTTCAGGTCATGATTCGTAGTGGAGTATGTACCTCATTCCCTGAAGGGTCCAGATGGTCAGCAATTCCGACTCCTGAAGGATGTGAGGTGGCACAATTGAACGTAGGACCTACAGGACTCGTTTGGGCAGCCTTATTAGATGGACGTGCCTTAGTGAGAGTGGGTGTGAGTAGGGAATGCCTGCAGGGAACTGCTTGGGTAGATGTCAAGTCTCCTTGTGATGGCCTTAAGGTTTGTGCATATAATTATGATAAGAGTATTTGACACAAAGGTATCGTTAATGGGTACGATAATTAGATCAGATTAGAGATGGACAGTGACGGCATACATTTGATGACGTACCTGTGCAACAAACAGCATCTTAGAAGAGATTTTCATGGTCCGTGGGTTAAACAAATATTTTTTGAAACAGCCACAATAGGTTGTTCATAATTTCATAATATAATATAATGACAATAATAATAAATTTATTTTTCCTAAAGTGTCGATGTCAATATTTGAATAGTTTATTTAATTTATTTTATGTTATTTGTGGTGGTAGATAGATATATGCTTCCGTTATATTTGCCATCAACGTAGTCGTCATTCAGTGGTTTGTCCTTTCTCCACCTCTCTGCTTGCTGTACATAAATGAACTGTTTAAAATAGCATTTAGTTCTATCTACAGCTTCACAGATAAAATATTTCTACTATACGAAATCTACCTAGTTTGTCTACGTCATGCTGCTAGTCAAGGCAAAGCAATACATGGCAATACATTTTTCGTGACCATACATTTGTTCCTGATAGAAACTATAGACGAAGTAAATTGCTGTTTTCCCAAAACAAAGAAAATTATTGGTGAAAGGTGGCCAAAATGACGTCATTGAGCTACAGAGCATTTACTTGTAGTGCTACCATCTGCAAGAACGAGCAGATGCGATTAATATGATAACTTCAGGAATTCCTTCACATCCCTACAAATGGAGTCTACCCTTTCATACAATTTTACTGTTAGAAATTGCATAGACTTCATTGAAGAAATACTGCCAGATCAAGACCTGAACAAAGGGATTGAGAAGAAATCTGCAGCAGTTGAAAGATTAGGTTCAACCCACGAGACTAGAAGTTGTATTTACACCTTCCAAAACTTTATTTTAAGCAGTGAGGAGTAATGTGAGATTATTGTTTTTATGTTCAATCTGTCATTAACTCTCAGTTGGTTTGATTCGGTACATTTTGTATTTTTTGTCGATAAATAATTTGCGAAAAAAGCTATAAAGTTTCTGTATGGTAGTACAGAGAGATCGACTTATGAAGTGCGACAACTCTTCTTTGGGCTTGGACTACTCGATGTTTGAGCCGCGAAGCTGTGAGTAGGAATCGTGTCCATGGTAGACCCAGCTTCATTGAATAAACTGTTTGTTATGTTTGCCGGTAATGGACATTTGAGATGCGTTATAGTGGTCATAAATACAAAATGGCCGTTTTGTCGAAGTCTGGTTTTTTAGCCCACTTACGATATGCATTAAAAAAACATATGCTCAAGACGAAGTATCGAAAGGCGTCCCAGAGCAAAGAGGAACAAGCACCTGATAATTAAGCAAACTCATCTAACGGACCCTCTGAGTAACATAGTCATCCAAAAATTGAGTTCATTTTTTGCGACAATTTTGGCAAAATTTCTCATATGGGTCAAGCGAAGCCACAGACACAAAAACATTAGCAATTTTTTTTATGAATGTAAACTTGATCAGTATAACTTTAACTAAGCGTTGAATGGGACTAGGTATATCTGAATGTTTCTGTGTTTATATTTTGGTTAATAATCTATGAAATAGTTTATTTGGACTTTATTCTTCTTATGAAGATTATTTTATGAGTTATTCCAAAAAACAATTTTTCTTGGCAGATTATTCAATTATCAGTTGGTACAAATGCTGTTTGGGCAATAACTCAAGACAAGCACGTCTGGTTCAGGAAAGAGGTAAATGGAACGGCCACTATGTGCGAGAGTCTTTGTACAGGAAGTGGTTGGGTTGAAATGATTGGGCGAATGGCACAGATTTCAGTTGCAGCAAATAACCAGGTAATTTTTGTTTGTTTGGTTATACCATATCTACTTTGTATTATAGCTTCAGTTCTGTGATACTTTGATATTATCAGTGAGATTATTCTGACTTTTGTGCAGGTATTTGCTGTAGGAGCAGATGACAGGCTGGGATATTATCGATTTGGTGTGACTGAAGAGGATAAAACAGGTAAGAAGTGGAGGGCCTTGAGAGCTCCCATGCAAGTCAGCAGGGCTAGCAGTACTGCTAGTTTCGGATCGGACAGACTGCGTAGGAGTTTCAATAACTTAGTAAGTAAATGAACATAATAATTTACTAATATTATGAGAATTCAGTCATCCCATATCGCCTCCATTCAATTCGAAAAATCATGTTTCACTAATAAAAACACTAGCCCAATGTTTTTGTTTATCGCCTCAAGTCAAAAGAAGTCCTTCCTGGTTCATTTCGTGTGGACTGGTGTAATTGCCGCATCAACTATTTCTTATTGTTGATGGAAATATATGAATGCGATAGTATAAAAAAATATGTCTTCCTGTTTTGCTTTTTCAGCAAAGCCGACCCAGTAGCATGATCGAACAACATGTGACGATAGATGGCGAACATTCTCATTCTGCCCCAACAGCAGTAACTGCATCTCTTCCTGCAGGTATGCTCCGAATTTTAATTAATTATACAATGCCATCTTTCTCAATACCCATAATCCGAGAATGCGTTGATTTCATGAAATATTCAAAATATGTTTTACACCTTTCGAAAAAAATTCCTTTGTGAAGCAGTTTGAAATGTAGTGATGCAGTGCTTTTATCATGGAAAATTTAAAAAAGTACATTTTCCAGTGTTTTTCTTTATTTTGATTGGAAACTTATTCGTTAACTCATATCCAAGTGTCGTCCTTTAATTCGTTATTTCCACATATTGTATGATGCCTAATCGGAACATTCAAGCAACAACTGCATTGGAATATATATGCTATGAGAGATAATGTAGATATCATAAGATATCAAAGAGACTTCAATTGCAGCTTGAACTGTTTAATGTACCGAACCATGTTCGTTTCTTGGAATGCTTGTTATTTGACCAAAAAGCATTTATAAAAGTCAACAATGATTGATATTTTTTTAGTGTTGAACCTCTGTATTCCACAGGACCAAACGTAATTGAAATTCTCATAAATTATATCCTCATGCTTTTGAGGAGAGCTGCTAAATACGCTCGTTAGTGTTCTGATAATGCATATACTTTACAATAGCAATTTCTGCAACCACTTATAAACTCATTATCAATATGAATATAAATAATAAATGAAATTATATTAATGCATGGGAAGTACTGAACAAATTTAAATTTTCTGTTTACTGTGGTGGATATCATCTATGACAATAACAATTACAGCGGTGTCACATGTGTCGTTTGTGAATATTACAACAAATACCTGCAAATTGCATCACGTTAGAATGTAGTAGCAATCACGGAGCATGGATACCATTATTTGGGTATACATATACATATGATCAGGCTTTGGATGTTGCTACCACTGGTAGGTTCAGTACATTGTAGGTTATTGCTAGTGGATAATTATTTATTGTTATTATTAAATACAAGGTGACTTAGAGGCACGTTATGAAACCCAACCAAGGCATCCCCGTGCCTGGAGTCCAGTGCATTCTGCTGGTTCTGTAGTGGCGACTGAGGCGCGTCCTGACACTGATGGCAGCGTGTGGAGTGTCGGAGATTCTTCATCCTGTATCTTCGCAGAGGATGAGGAACTAGGATGGGCCGAGTTCGAAGCGTCTTGGTCATGGGTAAGTGAACATACCAATTTTGATTACTAGAAAAAATATAAGATTAATTCGTGTGGAATTGCACTTTGCAGGTTTTTGGTTGCTTTGAGATTTGGAAATATCGGATAGGTGACGTTTGGTGATGTGTATATCACGGGAAATCATTTTACAAATTTCCGTTTAAGTGCTGCTTTTTTGCCTTTACGTAATATCATCAAATACTTAAACGACTAGCAGCTGATATAAAATAATAAATTTTCCCAATATCATTATAAAGACCAGGTCAATCTGTTCGACTCCACTTTTTATGATTCATACCCTGTCCATAAATAAACCAGTTCACTAGCATTCAACAAATTAAACCCATATGGTGGAGAAGTTGTAGTTTCTCTTGTATCATAGATCTACAGTTTTGAGCTGTGAATTCACATTCCCCGTAAAATTTTTTTATTTATCATTCTCAAGCAAGGCATATAATACGTTTATTTGCAGGTTTTATGATTCCTACATCATGGAATTATATGAAGTTTATTCATTCGGTACGTTGAGTTACCAGTTCATACGTTGTGGTTAAATGTTTTCATTTTGGAGGGGTAGATGCTAAATAATTTTAAACTTTATTTACTCATATTTTATCAAGTTTTAGATGTTTTTGGTGCTCAAAAAAATGTTAAAGCCCACATTTTTCTCAAAATGGGGGGAGGGGGGGGTAAATGTAAGAGTAGCTGTTCTAAGCTAAATTTCGCCCCAATAAAGACATTATCATTATTATTATTGAAATATTTTTAGGTGCTCAAACATTTCAATAGTGCCAAAACCAATTATACATAATCGTCCAAATTTAAAAATTCCTGACTATTCATGTTCTTATTTTCTGCTCATCAAATCAGCTGTAACTTCTTCCAGATAGAAGCAGGCGCCTGCACAGTCGACCCCTCTCTCTCACTTCCGAACTGGTTCGGAGACTCCTCTGGTTGCGGTTCGTGTGCCTCTTTAGACCTGGACGCTCCCTGGCGACAGAATATTTTGCGCGAGTTGCGCCGTCGTACCCCACCCCGTGACCGATTTGCACGCTACGAGCAACCGGGCGAGGCAGCCACTTCCTGGGTGCACAAAGGCGAGGCCAGGGTGCAGCGAGGTGAAGCGGGAAGTTGGACCGATTGTCTGCTGGAGCTGGAGTGGGTACAGGAAGGCGGCTTGGGGAATGCGGGAAGTTTTATGGGCGCGGGGAGTCTAACCGTGCTCAACGCTGATGGAGTCAGTACGTTGGTGAGTGGTTATGATACAGCAGTGTTTCACATAGATAGAATACCTTTAACACGAAATGGAAGTCTCCATGAAGAATCAGGTCGGATATTAGATCCGGAACCCCCCTTTTCGAACACTTGTTGTTTTTGAATGTTGAAATATAAACAAAATTATGAGTTACCAAAATGGACGAAATTTCCTTAATATTTATATAAATAGCCTAATCTTAATACGTTCTACCATACTTATTACGTCGTTTCCAGATATCGGATCCGGAACCCCTCTTGGGAAGTGTGGGATATATGTGACCAATCTTGATTCATGTCAAAGATTTCAAGTAATTTTCAAGCGGTATTTCATTTATATTGGTGAAAATTTCGCTTATTCGAAAATATATACATATCTTATTTGGTCCGGAAAATAAAATCGATTACAAATTCTTACTTGCAACAAATTTCATATACTTGCTTATATTGTTGTGCTCTACAAATGTCGACTCTGTTACTGGTTTAGTAATTCCTCACAGTGTGCGTTCGCTCTTGAAAGTCCAGTCCCGGATAATCATATTTATTAGTTTCAGAAGGACTGGAATGTAAGTAAGATGCTGTACCTATTGATCTTTCAATTTAAAAATTATTTTCTAAATTTAATACACAGTAGGTGTTTTGTTACTGATAAATCGTCGAGCTTTCGAGTTTCTCTAATACCGCATCCTGCTTTTATCTGTTATTATTGAAGTCCTGAGAATTTTAATCCGTGGCATATTGTTGGTTTTTAGATCATAAATACGCATTAATCTTTATTAACAATTGAAGGATACCTCTTGCTTTATATGTTTCAGCACATTATTAGCCTAAATGATATAACCTGCGTGCAGATGTGCAGTGAACCGGGTACTCCTCGTCTAGCTATACATGTCCCTAGATACCACAAACCCGTGATTCGGTTGGCTTTCAGCAGTGATGCGTTGCTTGAAGAGTGGCAGGCCCATTTTGCAACAACCTGCGGTAAGTCATCATTGAATCATAACGTTGTGATTGTTGCTTATTACTCGTTCACTGAAAACGGTGCTGCCTTCAGCACTGAAGTACAACTCTATGACGTATACTGCGCTAACTAATTTTACTTTATAGTATAGTGTACCATTTATATGAGAGCTGTGACGTATATACTTATTATGTATATAAGCAGATGCCTATAATCAGTAGCACATTGTGTGTGGTCGTCACTTCATATCCTGGATCTACGTGTAGCATGGTTAATATATATTCGGCTTCGTAACTTCTAAAGCTTATATTGTGGTTGTCTCTGAACTTACCTGCACTAATTAAAACCACCATGAAAAATGACCAAATAACTTTATTACCATTTTGGCTAGCACGAAGGTGTATGACAAAGTACAAAAACTAAAAAATTAAATTTTCTGTCATTAACAGGAACATATTATTGTCATTATAATTGAAAAATGTTCCATTTGTTTTGCTTTGATAAAGGGTGCATAAGGATCAGAAAGTTATTCAGTCAGATATTATTTTTATTAGATCTCAGTACAATTCCTGTACCTTCATGATTCATCACTATTTATCTGGACAATAATTCCAGACTAAAAAACATCTTTAAGATATGTAGATTGTAGATGCTCTTACTTGGTGAAAATCTGACAGTCCGACGATGATTTTAATAAAAATCGAAATGCGTCGCTAAATGAAACAGTTTTATTTGTGAAACTGTGTGATAATTACACAATTTTTTTTTAGATAGTCTATTGATCTCGGTGCCAATTTGATTTCAAAATTGTTTCTTCTTTGTACGAGTATTTTGTACTGTGATAAAAGCTACACATCAAGCAAAGCAACACAGGAACCAAGGGTTACTCTCAGCGAATGTGTATTTTGAGTTGATCAGATTAAACTGCGTTGAATCATTTATTCTTCCACTGTATAAATCAATCGATCCAAATGCAGACCCATTTATCATTGATTCTTAATTAGAGGAATAATCTAGTTTCAAGAAGAATTAATAAATTATCGAAGCAGAGTACTGTTGATTTAAATAAGCACAACTAAAACAGCATCTTTCTTCAAGAGAATACTTCTTATTTCATACAGGTTATGTGCGATTATAAATTCAGAGGTTTAGGTCAAAAGGAAAGAAGAATATTTATTTAATTGCCCCATAAAAAGCACTCTAAACCTGTAGGTCACATCATAACTTTGCCATCTATTAAGATTGAACCTGGTGATCATATTGTCATTAACAATTTATCATGATAGTGTTAGAAATGAGAAGAATAACCACATTGACTGGATATTTCAGGTAAACTTCGTGGTACGACAGAAAAATCTAGCGATGAAAGCGTTTGGGCAGTCACCACTTACGGCGACATATTCGTCTGGGATCCCACGCGAATAGAAGCGAATCAACTACGTGAAGATGAAAGTTACGTTCAAAAGTTCGACCTGACTGGTAAGGAATCACCCTTCAAGGTGGCACTTCACGTCGGTTGCTGCCCTGGTACAGTCATCACGTTCACTGGATGTATAGGTAAATCTTTGAACATAGATTGCAGGGAAATGAAGATCTAGAGGATATTCTGGTTTTGCTGATGTCAGGCTTACGTAAAAACATCTATACGGGAGTATTGGAGATTGATTAATCAAAGAAAAATCATTAATGCATTTATAGATTTCGGTCGTACATTTCATTTCTCTAAACTGTCAGTCATTGTCATGTCTATGATACTAAATAAAATCACTTTTATGTTCACTTTGTTGGCAGAAAAACTTTCACACAAACAGCCGTCAGTTTGTACGTCAATATGTTACAAGTTCAAAAAGTTTTACAGATGTCACCTGTTACGTCATAAAGAAGTATCTACTAGGCTCTGTATATTTGACTGTGTATGTGACTATACAGAGTGATTCGGGAGAAACAAACCAAACTTCAGGAGTCTATTGTAAACGTGAAAATAATTTAAAATAAAACAAGCATTATCCAATTTTAATTTGTTTTTCAAGTTATAGCATAAATAAAAATATTTAGCTATCTAGTATGCCATGTTCAATGCTCAGTAACATTAGGAAATTCTGATACAGCGCATTAGGAACACCGCCGTTCATCTTCTAAAAAGACATGAATCCATTACGAAAGGAACTGGCCATTTTTAGACGAAGCAGAAAATGTTTAGAGATGCGTGGATGTATTTTTGAGCATTTATTATAAGAGCAATATAGTTATCGACTCATTGACTTTCCCAAAGGAGTTTCGAACATATTAGGCTGTTAAGTACTTTCCATGTGGAGCCACTGCACCTCAGACCAGCATTTCGAATGTTGTACAAAATACTGAGTAACCAGATTTACTGCCCTTTTATATTGACTAAAAATAATATTTATGTGTAGATTAGGGGGCCGTCATCAATATCTGTTCTATACCGATAATTGTAACACATATAAACACTATGTGTACATATACAAGGGCTGGTATCATAGTCAGTGAGACTTAAGACTGATTATTCCAATTTTTTATATATTTTTTTGGTATTGCATTATACGTTTGTTTTTTTTTGTTATGCATTATGAATATTTCGTCCGTTGTCAGTTTATAATTCATGGTTATTTTTATATATTTCCTATGATTAGGTCTTAGAAATCAATAAAAAACTTTTTTTGCCGCAAGCAATGTCTTATTATTCCAATCATATTTTAAACAAAAATTATTTTTATACAGGCGATGAAGCGGAGAGGATAGGCATAAATCTAGAAGCTCCATCCACGTACAAACCGAAACACAAAACCTTCACGGAGCTCGAGAGCACCTGCCTACACCTGAACCCACGTTTCAAGGACGACTGCGTTGTGCGTAATTCAATGATTGAGGGCGAGTGGATGACTGAGGAGACGGAGGGAGGGAACCCTTTCGTGAGGGGTCAGGAGTTCAATCTGAGGATAGAAACCACTGAGGACGCGTTTCTCATATTTGTCAACGAGGATAAGTTCTGCCTCTACAGGCACAGGATGCCACCGCAGTCGGCTTGTATGCTCAGTTTCTGGGGCAAGTTGAAACCCTTTAAGGTAAATCATATTAGGGAAACGTATTGAATTTTATCCGTGTGCATTGGTCCGCGGAAGATAGCATCGTATAGTGTAAAGTACTTTTTTGATAATATTCATCCTTCATCCGCTTTAATCATTAGTTCCGCCATCTCAATCATGGATAGCTAACATATGAAACTACCTCCTGCTGGAAGTTTGCGCCTTTCACATGCGTCACAAGCGTTAGGTGTTTCACGTTTAAAAAGTTTAATACACCTGTCGGTAATATTATCATCCGAATATTCAAAGTGTAACTGTGGATGGTATTTTTTCTTTGAGATTTGTGTGTTATTTTGAAGGACCACTCATTTTTAAGTTGAACATCTGTAACTAAAGTTCTGAACACAAAAACGTAATTTGTAAGACAAAATACGGTTCATATATATGTTCAAAGAAAACAAATTTATTGCTACGAATGAGGGAGCTTTCGGTACTGATTGGATGCATTTGATTTATTTACTTGAAGATGGTTTAGTTCTATCTCTACTAATTTATTCAAAATGATGCTCTCTCCAAAATGTCAAGTAACTTACATGGTATTTTATTATGATTATTTTTGCTGTTATTCAAACTCTTCTCACAAAATTGGGGTATGATCGGTTACCATAGACTTTTGGAATGTCTAGTGTATGTGTCATCCGAAATATGATATTGATTAGAAACTTATATATTTGGATTCATTCCAGTATAATTCTGCTCCTTGTGTTGGTGGATATGAAATACATGATTTTGTTCCTGAGACTGTGTCCATTCTAGGTGGTAATCAAGAGTCCTAGGATAATCCTAGATATGCTGAACCCGTACTGGCGCCCACTGGGCGGCCATCTGCGTCGGGTTGAGAGCTGCAAGGTGGGCGTGACTTGGGGCATTGGATACGATCACACGCCATGGGTGTACACCGGAGGTTGGGGAGGCGGGTTCCTGGGCACGTTGGACAGCCAGAATGTCCATCCGATGACTGATTCGCAAGATTTCAGGGTATATGAGAATCAACGGTGGAATCCGGTGACTGGATACACATCTGCAGGTACTTACCGTGTCGATAGGTTTATTATAACAGACAAGCAGTACGAGTTTCAATATGGGGAGCGATGTTTATCTACTGGCTGTTTATAAATGAATTTTGTTGAAATGACAACGTTTATATTGAATTTTCGAATTTTTTAAGACAAAGAACTAATATGGCGGACCTCTGGTTTCCCCAAAAATATCCTCAAGATTCGAAATTTATCATGTATATTTTCTTCGATTTTTTCAACTTTGCTTGATTTCCCCTAAATTAACCAATTAAATATGCTATCTAATGACATGGATGGACCTCAATTTCTCCATTTAAGTAGAAGAAACTGACTGAAATACTAACTTACTGATTTTTAATCGATGATTGCGTTCCGTTTGTAATATTAGTAGAATTAAATTATTTCCGAGATATCAGAAATACTATTCGAAATTTAACACCATGTTCGCTTTTTTAAGAAAAAATCTTATCAAATCTATAATTGCATATTAAGTATATATTTGTTCCAAATTCAACTGTATATATTTAAATGATTAATTTTTTTGTTTTAATAATTAATTATATATAATTTTTTCCCCACCAAAATTACATCTGAGTCATTGGACCACACTTTATGACTATCTCGATGATGATGACTGATATACATTGGCATTCAAGAACCTATAGTTGTTGGTTTTCAGTTACTTTACGTGAGATATTTTATAAACAAGGTTTAAACTAATTTTATCACATTATGTATGCTAGAAAATACTTACATTTGGAATATTTTTGTATCAATCAGAAAACTATTTTTTCATCCAAATATGACATCTGATCTATTAAATTATTTTTATCTTTGTGTGTATTAGGGAAAATATTTCACAACAATAACTAGACAGGATGAATAGTATGCTAGATTTGAGAACTGTCGTTTAGAATTCATGACAGGACCTAGTTAGCTAGCAGACAGATAACTTTGAATCAGAAGGGAACTTAAAACATCCACACCTTGGTTTATACATTTTGAATAATATTAAGCACGATTTCAAAATTACAAAAATTATTAACATTATGCTCTGGTGACCATGAAAGACGTCTAATTATCGCCTACTATTAACCGATTTTGAGACCGTAATCCAAAATGAGAACACGCACACGATTATGGTCAACCACAGATATTCAGTCGAGTCTTTTGCTATGCTGTGCTCTTTAATATGTGTTTACATAGCGATGCTGACTCACCCGATATGTCATCCATATTAGGGCACATATTCAAACCCTAATTTGCTAAGCAATGTAATATTTTATTTCATATTTAATTCATCATGAGATAAAAGTAAGTAGTATTCTGTACATATTCACAATTTCCGTTTCGAAGTCTGACTCGCGTAATCACGAAACATTCTTACTTCTTAATATCGGTATTCTTATTCGGAATATAAGAATACATTTTTATTTCCCGTGAATAACAAGCATCAGTCGATTTATCAAGATAGAATTTTGAGGATACTTCAAAAATTCGTAGTATATATAATCTGACTTTGCAAACTCTAACAACGCCTGATTTATCTCAAATAGTTGAATACTATAAAATTGGGCGCCAGTCCTGAGGAATTTGAAGACCTCTAAGTGAGTAAGTATACTGGGTCCACGAATTTGACTCAGTCGTTTCAAATCGTAGGCTTGCCAACGGATAGGTACATGTGGAGTGATGCCACTGGTAAGCTGAAGCGCACTAGGGATCAAGTGAAACTCTTCTCGTCACGATGGCAATGGGTCTCGGATTGGATGGTTGACTTTCACGTGCCAGGTGGCGTGGATAAAGAGGGTTGGCAGTACGCTGTCGACTTTCCCGCTTCTTTTCACGCCAACAAACAATTCACCGATTATGTTAGAAGAAGACGTTGGTACAGGTAATGCCCATTTAAAAGAATGTGATTTCGTGTTATTTTTTAAATTTTTTTGCCACCCAAACGTATTTTTTGTCATTATGAATTATTTTATATTCCTACACTCCAATCGATAGATTTTTCTACACATCATAAGCTAAATTTACCATAGGACTGAGTAAAAAGACCTTCGTAATCCAAACAACCCATTGAGAGAAGTATTCGTTGGACAAACATTTTTTTAAAAGACTTAAGTAACTTTAAATGAAAAATCTCTCGCTAAGCGACCTAATACATTATTTTGTTTTGGTTTTCCAATCGAGTTCTGTTTTCGTATTACATTGATTATCCCGCGTTCTATTGCCCAACAAGCTCACGGTCTCACCCAAGTCTCACGAATTCCACCATAAGACTCATCCCAAATCCTTATATTGCCTATGTTTAGACGAATCTAGATTTTAATTTGACAGCATCTGTTATAGTTGCTGTTGTTTTATATACTTATTTTTCTTGCTGTATTATTAATTAGCACACTATTTAATGTTGAAGATAATTTCAAAAGCGACAATTTTTATTTTCATCATTAACGATCTAATTCCAACTGTCATTTTCATTCTAAATAAAAATATGGATATCTATAGTTTGATAAAGTACATTTATTTGGGATTGTGACGAAATGGAAAAAATACAGCAAGGGAATGACTTTTGAGGTTTATCTGTGATGTAAATAATTTTCCTCAAATCTGGAATTAATGCTTTATCTATTATGGATTTCAGACGGTGTGCCATAGCAACAACTGGACCTTGGCAGGAACTAGGTCATACAAAACTGCTGGAAGTAACTTTGGAACCTGTTGAAGATTATGACGACACTGTGATATCTGTTTGGGCGATTGCCTCAGGGGGACATGCCATGGTTAGGGTAGGAGTTTCGAAATGTAATCCTATGGTAAATATTATAAATATTTATAATGTTAACTTTTTTGATTCATGCTGTTTATTAAGAAACTATATCATAGAATGATTCTTTGGAAGTTAAGCCTCCACGATATACATTCATTGATAGGATTTCTAATTTTTCATTGTGGGGTCTCGCTAATACGATTATTATCCAAAATTGGAGCAGGGAAATATATATACATCGCGTCTAGCGTCGCTTAGTTGTTTGGTTTACACCATGAAGAGCATTTTCTTTTATGCAAATTCACAAGTGAGCGTAATAATGATGTAACTGTGTACGTAGCAGTAGTGATACTCAAACTATCGTACCATTTTCATTATCAATGTTGCTTATACTAGCTGATCTTCTGGGATATGGTTTTCGAGTTAACATTCATTTGTATGCACTGTAGTGGGACAAAACACTTCATTTGTCTGTTGTATTTGCCTATTTGTATGTTTGACAAAAAATCACTGATAGTGATCTTGATTATGTTTGTCTATTTGGCAAATATGGCAACTATCATACACGCGTTGCTGTCGGTGTATGGTGTATGGGGACACATCAAAAAGCCTAATACACAAAATAAACAACTGCATATTATGGTGGCACCTCACATGGCTATGGTATATGTGGATGCGCCAAGGTCAGGCCCCGAACGCAAATATGATTTTCGGCCGTTTGACGTTTGTTGTGGACGATCACCGCACGTTGGATTCACAATTAATCTTCTGAAAAGATCAAAAAAATAAAACGATAAGATTGATATATGACTTAAAAATAATGTTTTTCATAGATTTTAAAAAAATATTTATATTATGATTTTTTTACAATTTGTGTGGGAACTTCGATATATGGTTGTTATATAAAATGGTTTTTCACCACGCTTTTCTCTCTCTTAAATATGTCAACCATATTCGTAGTAGTTAGCGGAACGTACTCTTGTGTATAAGACCAAGTGTAGTTCCAATACCTGCGTATTTGTTTATTTGGCTCCTTTGATGTGCTCTGATCAACCGACAGCGACGCGGTAATTCATTACCTATTTGCCAAATATACAAATAATACAAACTTTTTGTCAATATAGCATCCACACATGGCGACTATATGACACATACACATACAAACACAAATGGACAAATAGCCAAGTGATGTGCTACCATTAATAGCAAACAAATGGTTACGTTAGTATTTGGTAGTGGATGGCCTTAATAAATACTGTCAATTTGCATGTTCGTCAAATATTTCGCCAAATACAAATACCCAAACACGAGTAGCCAAGTAAAGTGTCAGTAATATGTGTAAATTTCAGGTAAAACAAGTTGACATATGTTAAATATGTTTATGGATTATGTAATTTATTCGTAATTATTATTTAAACTGTCAATATTGACTGGCCATTCTTCATTTCGTTTTTATTCCAATTTTAGGGCCACGTTTGGGAGCACGTGAACACAGATCAACCCCTAAATAGTATTAGTTGTAGCCCATACACGCAAGTGTGGGCGATAGGTAAAAAAGGCTGTGCTTACTTTAGGATAGGTATAACAAAAGATAAACTGGAAGGCGAGAAATGGGTGACCGTGGAGCCTCCGAACGGCGGTCAGCTGAAGCAGGTGTCTGTGAACAAAGTGGGCATTTGGGCGGTGGATCGACTTGGCCGCCTTCACGTTCGGAAGGGAGTTTGTGCAAAGTTTCCAGAGGGGACGCACTGGCAGACCATCTTGCCTGATCCTATTATTTTGAGTGAGTATTGTAAAAAATATCTGACTACTATAATCCCAATAGCAGACTGTACACTGTGAGAGAGAAAGTCTAATGTAATCATTACTTACTTTTGATCTTAAGGGTTAGTTTGCCATAAACTCGTCATGAACACCGCTCAATACTGTCTCGTTGCGTACTACACTATTTTACAGGTAACATCGACCTTTTTTTTATCAATTTAATAACAATATTATAGTTTATGAGATTTAACAAACACCTGTAGAATGCAACATTGAGAACAAACGTAACTTGAGTTGGAACATATACGAACGCAAGCAAGTTCCATGACTTCTGTTCTGTTATACGAAATGTAGGCACATTGAAACAGCTACCTCTCATTCAGATAGAGCTACATTCTACACGTTGTTCTAAAGTAGGCAATACTAACGCTAGTGGACATTTCTCTCCAGAAAATTTTGTTTTACTGGATTATCAGTGGTTTTCTAGATATCGTAATTATTTATCTGTAATAGAGTGTTATTTTTTAGACTCCACCCCAAACACTAGTGGTTTTAAACATGTTAGCGTGGGAGAAAACCAAGTATGGATAGTAACAGATGGAGGCGTACTAGCTCGAAGAGAAGGCATCTGCGAGGCTAATCCAGCTGGAGCGGGTTGGGACATCGGCATTCCAGTAAGTTCTTTGTCTCATATTCATGTATTTGTCAAATAGATGCGTATTACTTACTTATGGCTTAGCAATTTAGGCTATCGACGTATCTATTAAGGCTACACCACATGATAGTAGTCCGAGTAATCTACATTTCCGTCATATAATTTATTCTAATTTCCTGTACAGAAGTACAAAAGAAATAGGTTTCATCCACTGATTGGCTCCCAAAATTGAAATATTTCAAATCTGAGACCAAGCAAACAAAGCAGGTTATCGCCGACGACTACTTTATCAGATTTTAGATGCAGATCATCTGAAAGCATGTAACTCATAATTTGGGTCTAAAAACAAAAAATTGAGTGAAGTACGTTGACTCAATGATGTCGTATGCCGTTTTGAAATATCATTCTTCGGTATAATGACGTTACTCAATGAGCTCTCCGCATAACTTTATATAAATAAAAGTACGAAATACCACGATTTTTCAACATTCTGACAAGGTTATTTTCGAGACACAAGCGTAGAATTAAACAAAGTAGTATAAATACCTTTGATTGATTTAATTATCAGCTGATATCTACAATAAACATTTTTTGCATGGTTTTTCAGCTCAGCCATAGTAATGTTCGTCAAAACGGTTATGTGCGAAATTGCGGATAATAATGTACCAATGTAATGTATCAAAAATAAACAGAGGGGAGTCTATATATTATGAAATGAAATTCGCTTATTTTCGACCTTTCCGAAAAGAATCATACCATAACAATGTCGAAATATTGAAAGACTTACGGACATTTGTGATCTTTCTGTACTTTTTGCTAATTATTCCACCGCTGATTTACACAAATAAAGTAGCATCATGACATTATATCCTCCCAGCATTTTCCAGACTGAAAACTGACGACAATACGCAAACAGGTAGGGTTAGAGGGAACTGGTTTTTTCTATGTCCGAGGTGACCCGCTACTTGAGAAATATCAAAAAATGAAGTTGGTAGATTTACAAAAATGTTAGCCCCCTGAAAAGTTCAAACCAACTTTGGAAAAACATTTTCTTTGAAGTTTTGACCGGTTTGACTTACAGTCGCTTCGCTAACGCGAGCAATTTTTTTCTGTGATAACAGACATGGTTAACATTCAGGGGCTGTGAATGTTGTAACGTCATGGTGTAACGCGCGCAAAACTAATTCGAGGTACTTTAATAGCCTACTCTAATATACTTATTATTTTCCAGGGATATTTCCAGTATGCAAGCATAAAGGCGTTTAGTTAGGATATCTAATACCAAAGTGAAGTACTTATATGTGATCTATATTTATTATATATAATTTTTTGTAATTGGTAAGTTTAAAGAAGGCAGCTTGATTGGCTTTATTGTCTTGAAAATAAATGCATTCGAATTATTAACAATTTCATTCCTAAACCTATATCATTATTAAATTCCCAAGTTGCCTTTGCACTCAGTATGACCAAAATTATATTAGTATTTTTGACAATCCGTTAAAGAGAGAAAAATGAATCATTTTCAGTATCAGTATTCTGTAATTATCATTACTTTGATGATGAGGACAAACATAATCGACATAATAGTCTGTTATGTGGGAAAAGAGTCTCAAAAGACCAGAGTCGCATTATAGAACCCACTCACAATAAACATATGGGAATGTATGGCTTCCTAGATGAAACGGCAAATTTTATATCAACTATGTAAAATATAAATGAAAAATAAGTGAAACACATAAATTCGTTTAATTATAAACATTCCATATAAACCCAACACAAACAATAAACAGTTAACTGTTACAAAAAAAACTAATATTATTTGTACAAAGGATTATTGGATACAGTAATTGAGGTAAATAAATAAAGTAATATTTCAGGCCACAAACAATCATTATACATTAAATCTGTGGAAAAAGAAGTGCGGCTGTCTGTACACAACGGTGATAATATTGTACTTAAAAAGAATTTATACACTGGTATGAGGCTTGTTAGGACTAGTAAATTTTCTGGCTTTGTAACAGATACACACCTTCAGTTCTGCAAAAAATAGTAATAGTACAATGATCAAAAATTATCATCAAAGTAATAAGATTTCAACAAAACACAAAAATGGGTCTATACATTAATAGAATTTAGTGAACTAATTATACGATATTCTGAGAAATTGATACTACAATTTTTATAATGTTTTTAGAACTTATATGTGATGCAAAAAGATAATATTAACTAAGCTTATTTATCCTTATGAAAGCTATCTTCAACGAATAAAACAATAGTTTCAGTATTACCTACATTTACAAAAGCTATTTTAAGAAACGGTCCAACCATTGAATAATTTGGTTACTGTAAATAAATATGTATTTTAAAAAAAGTCATACAACATAATGCCATGAGAATCATGTTTAAATGCTGATAAATGCACGTAAATCCATCATGCTCTATAAGAACTGCAGTGGTTGGATAGAAGAAAAAAAATATCCTATTTAGTATTTAGACAACTTCACGGAATTAAAGTCAATACCATGAATATTCGACTAGAGGAATTAAAGATTTCCAATTGCAAAGCTGTAGTAATATAACTGGAAAATCGGTATTTCAAAAGGGATTATATGAATTTAATAAGTTGAAAAGCAATATCAAAGATAGTAGTTATAGTAATAATAATTTGAAACATTCAAAATTTACTGTAATTCAATTTTGTCTAAGCAACATGTACCCCTACAAATGGTTAGAAGATTGTATGATATACTATGTAAAATTGATATTATACATTAATGATAAATAAATATACAACTAACTAATTAATACCAAAAAAAGGTACAGAAAGTTGACAATTACATAACAATTAGACTATTACCTTCACTGATGAGAGCTGGGGGTTCCGTTCAAGCTTCAAAATATGTTGTTGGGCATGAGCTAGCTGTCTGGTAGCGCTGCCTAATTGTTCTTCAAGAGCTGCAGCTTCCAACGACTTCACAGATAGTTTCTCTGATAGCTCAAAAATGTCGTCTCTTTGTTGTCTTGCATACTCTTGCTTAAACTTTGCAACCTGCAAATGATTAAACTATGAATTGTTTTGACACATCCGAATGAACTGATTAAAAATTTATTGCAAAACTGGAAAATAATCCTCCATTAAAATCATTTTCTGAATGTATTTGAGCGCCTAAAGTAATGGCGCATTTATCTTGAGCGCATCAGCCGAGATGTCACTGGCTCTTCTTTAAGGTATCTGTCAGAATTTGCTCCTCCGTCGCAATTTACCGACCGAATAAACCGTTTCTCTTTTGGGAATGGAATTCGGTGACTTTACATTCAAACGGGAACGGGAACGATTTTTTGTGGGTGCTTCAAACGGTAAATTTACAGATTGCTGCAAGTACTTGCATTCCATATAGAAAAAATTTATAGTCCTAGGAAAATAGCAAGCAAGCAATTGGAGTAGATCAGAGAGGTGAGCAGTATTGTTTCTATAGTTAGCAGAGCAAGAGAAGCAAGTGTAAAAATGAATCCAGCAAGAAGAAAAAAAGTAGATATAACATAATTTGTGTGAATAAACGCCCCTATTATAAATCGGAAAACTACGTGTTAACCCAAAGTCGTCCTATAGATGAGATATAGATCATGTGTACTATGCTTGCGGTATTTTTTATGATTTTGCGCTCTGCAAATATAGGCATGAGGCTCCGCAGTATCATCTATTAATCATTTAACAATAATAAATGAATGCCACCAAAGTCTGATTACATCTCTAAAATGAATGGTCTGAAATTTATTAATGTTTTTTTTATTAAGGGGGTCCTAGAAATTGGGCTGCGGAAAAAGATTAAGAAACGCTGCTTTAGATAGATAGAACTACCGCAATTTCCGGAGACCACCATAATAGCCCCTTCTAGGAGTCTATTATTTTTTCAGTCATTCTCGCTATATCCACTCGACTCTGTTCTATGCCACAATATGACAGTTAATTCAGATTAAAAGTGGAATTTATATTTAAAAGCTTTTGTATCCGGTTTCTATACTCACCTCCCGCTGCACCTCAGCGACATGCGCCTTGCGCATGGCGTCCAACGCGGCGAGCGTAGCGTGCGTCTCCTCTGCCAACGCCTGTTCCTTCTCTTGTTTTAGCACGTCCACCTGCCGCTGGTGTGCGCGCCTGGCCGCTTGCAACGCCCCTCGGTGCCACCGCTCCGTGGCCGCCAGGGCGCGCTCGCACAGCTGCCGTAGGTGTTCCGCTTCCGACTCTCGCAAACCTCCATCCGGCGAGGCGGCGAGAGCGCGGCGCCAAGCTCCGCGCAACTGTTCCACCTCCGACAGATACTCGGCGGTACTCTGGTGGAATTGTAAGTCGTCATCCAACGGGTCTATGTCCAGGGGTATCGGGGAATATCTGTAAATAGATACGCTTAGTCCATTTTTCGCATTTTATCGAAATGGTGCAAGATGAGCAATTTTTTTCACTAAAGACCATCACAAATATGTCCCTGTTTCTAATGTAGGCTACTGATGCTTTGATTAGGTCTATTGGTATTAGCCTAGGCTCCCCACAGAACTATTGCTTCTCACCAGCACTTCTCTGTCCCTTTACCGCATAGTCTAATTCCTGTTCAATGAATCATTCCTTCAGCCATTTTTGAGCATGACCGTTTAACAAACTGACAGACCTTGCAAGTTAATACCAAGTTTCTAGATTTATTATGCTATAATCACAGCAATCCATTGAATTGGTTTCCAGCTATGTTTTTAAAACCTCAAGAGTTTTGGGCCAAAATATAAGGTAGATGATATCTTTGAGCTATTACTGAGAAATGGAGTAGTGGTTTATTAAGAGAAAAGTCTTCAAGCTGTCCTAATACGAAAGAAATAACCTACAACTTTTTAAGTTGAATAAAGATCAACTTCTCTGCAACTAGTTTTACTCTGCTACAAAAAAGATTTAAGCTTGAAGACTACGATCTGTAGATGGCTAATCCATAAAAAAATATTTACATATTATTTTAGATTATAATTATATAATAATATTTCTACGAGTTTAGCGCATTATTCTGGATAATCCAATAAGACTTGACGCACATATATCTTTTGTTTCGAGTTATTTTTGTTAATCGTTCACGAGCAAAGATTGAACAAAAACCTTTTTAAACTTATTTCAATAAAAAAAAATTATTTTTGATTATAGATTCAGTATGTTGATATGTCTTCATAAACATTTGTTGATAGAAAATGTCTGATATAACCTACGTCTAGACTAGTCTCAATAAAGAATATATCTTGAAATCGGAAAGTAGAGATCAGCGATCAGTGATAAACAAAAGAGTATTCAACTCAAAATATTAAAATTATTCTATTTACCTCCTAAGCTGCTGCTGCGTATTGTTCTGCTGTTGCTGCATAGCAATTCTTACTTCCTCCAACCTATCCCTCAGTGAAGTACACGCCTGGCATATATCTTTCCAGTTCTCGCTGATCTTTCGAATTGGTAAGTCGGCGCACCTCTGCAACTCTTCCACCTTCTCCGACAACTCGCGCAAACACCCTGCGACCAGTTCTCTAGGCTCTAACAGCGCATGGCACTCGTTCTTATATTTATCCACCTATCACAAAGGTTTTGTATTACATTTCTTGTATTCGTTTTATTGGCGATGGCTTATTATTGTTATATCATTTATTGATATTCATGATAATGTTACCTAAAAGTTAAAACGTTGCGTCGTACTGAACGTGTATTTGCAGAGCGTGTAAAATAAATGCGTAAAACAATTACAATCCGTTCGGTTTCTGAATAACATTTGAAGCGTAATTTTAGCTTATACTAATGCAAGTTGAGTACCTGAACAACATTATGAAAGGTTTGTGATGTCACCAACTATGAAATTAACAAAAACATTAACGTAGCTCTCTTTCAATATCAACAGTTCTGTCTAACAACAGCGACAAAGCAACAATTCTGGTAGAATAGAGTAGTAGACGTGTCTGACATTACAAAGGACCTCCAGAAATCGGAGAAATGCGCTTAACCTCTCTCTATCCCATATATTCTACCATGGTGAATGTTCGGTCGAGCTGTTACAGATAATCACACCAAGATCCATCAGTACAACGAATACTAGAAGGGCTCAGCGGGCTCATCCTTGCCAGGTTGAAGCTCCAATACCTCGAACAAGCCATACTTTTGTAGAACCTCAGCGTTGTAGAATGAGCTGCCGGGGAATTTATTCCACGATAGTTTAGAGCGTATCAAGGTCAATGTGAATAGACATTTATACTATCAAAGAGCTTTTGGCAATAAGCTTTCTGCCGTTTTGTGAGATTATATATAAAGAAGAGTAATTGAGACTAACTCAACTGCATACTGTATATGAAATCAATCATTACAGAGCAAATATCACTACACACACTGCAATTATTACGTAACAGCCGCAAAATGCAATTACTTCGTCAGTTTAGCCTTAAGTTCACAATGGAGAACACAGTATTTCAAAAGTTCAACTGATTACCAGATACTATCAAATGCTTGTTATGAGTATGCCCTGATCAGATTTTGATCTTCGGTGTAAATATCACTCACCATGCAGGTAAACTCCACTTCAAGATCTCGATTCGTCTGCAGTAATGACTGGGTCTCCATACAGGACCACTGTTTCTCGTTCTCCAACCAGGTGCTAAGCGTCTCAAGAGATCCTCCGTACATCTCCTGGGGGTTGTAGTTGCCACTAAGCACGGCGATCCTCGCATCTATAAGCGCTTTGTGAGCTACCACGTCGGCGAACTCGTAAAGCAATGTCGTCGGAGCTCTGTAAATTACAAATATCTAGTTTACTAAGTTGTACAGGTCATGTCATCCTCTAAAAAACTTATGACTGGATTCTGTTCTATGTTCTGAATAAAATCGTTTATTTGAAATGATCTTTGAAACATAATTATGATTTGAATCTCGTCCACGATTACTTAGCCTGTAACAGACAAATAATAATAATCTGTACGACACATTTCTTATAAATTTCAGATACAGTAAATATTTTAAAAATTTTACGAACCCTCACGTTACATGTGATGCGCATTGTACATATAGAGCGTGCTCTTACATGACAAATTGAACTTGTTCACTATAGTTAGACAAATAAAACTGTAGACAACATACTAGAGTTACATTTATTTAGTTCTTATAAAGTCCCATTGCCAAGCATTTGGTTGTGTTCAATGTTATGTGTTGGCTGTGAACGCTCTTAATTTAAACATTTACTTGACAGAAACAATGCAAATATTCTGGCAATGGGATATAAAACCAATTTATCAAGAGTGGTGAGTATAGGAATAGCTATATGTGCTAAACTTCGCAGTGTGTGATCAAAACTTTAACTAAGCGCAGAAAATCAATATTTTTCATACTTAGTTCATAGTAAAATTTAATTAATGAATAACTGTTAAATTTACACATTTTATCAAGTTCATTTGGGTTTAGTACCTGCTGTTCCTCTCCAGCTCTACCCTGCGCCTCCAGTTCTGCTTCTGCAGCTTATTCAGGCAGTTCTGGTATAGCTCGGTTAGTTCCAGGATTGACCTACTGATCTCGTCATACAGACAGTCACCCACGGCATCGGACCAAAGCTCCAGAGCGGCGCGTTCTGATGCGAAGAAGCTGAAGAAAAAATTGTGGTCGGCGTCGATGTTAGACTGGTACACCTGGGCGGCCCTCAACAATATGTGATTAATTTCCGACTGGATCAGCTCGGAGTTCACGATCTCCCGCGCGTTCTTCTTGAACTCGTTCACCAAGTCTTCTTTCAGAGCTCTCAGTCTGAAACATGATATAGAATATTCATGTATTAGGCGGAAGATTTATGAGAACTAGTTAGAGTATTTTTGAGATAAAGAAGTGTATTAGGTCTAATAAATATTGGGTATCCATAGCCATTTAACTATTTTAACATTCTTGTTATTATAAAATTATACTTTTAGGAAAGCAAAATGGAGCCTAAATATAGGAAACTTTTCAGAACTGGAATTATAGCGATATCATAGTGGCTATGACAAATTCACATCAATTTTCTTCAACTTAAATCTACCAAAAAGGCCTTAATATCCTACCGTAGTATCCAATTAGTAGTGATGCCAATTCTATTTAAACTCAAGCAAATCGATTTTTTCAATCACAAGATGAAATTCATAATTAGTATTGGGAAGATTATAACCCATATCCTTTCAGCTTTTAATAATTTAGTGATTGTATAAGATGAATTGCTTTCATGCCAATAAATTCAAGGACCCCAAATTATATTATATCTAACCATCGTAGCTATTAACATGTGAATTATTCTTGTCACCTTTTTTTTCGTACGTCAAAAAACTTAATTCAAGGAGACTAAATCTAAGAGGTATACATATTTTTCGTTACTGTTCAACAGTTGAATTAATGATATAAAAAGACCCACAAACTAAAAACTAAATTTATGGCTGTGGATTTTTGTACTTCACATGATGATTCACAACACAATTAAACAAAGAGACTAGAGATACTCTAATAACTACAGAGGAATGATATTATCTACGGTACTCAAAATCTAATAATACATTGTGGAAGAGAAACCTAGAATTTTGATAAACCATCATTGACATAAACACAAAGTGGCTTCAGAAACGGAACTGTTACTATTGATCAATCATAAGATACCTGCAGGTTTTATCAGATGCAAGGTTCATGGTTTCAGCCGCGAGTGCTTCTGCGATTTGTGGTAACTTAGCCGATTTGTACGCGCCCAGCAGTGCGTCCAATTTTTGCTTCTCATCACAGAGTAGATCAATGGATGGACCTTTGGTAGCGACGAAGTTCTTGAAGGACTTGAATCCCTGACTTGCTGACAACAAACACTTCGCCAGGGTCTTCGTCAGATGGTCCACGCTAGTCCTGTTCGGTGGTTGCTGCTTGTTGCTGGTACCGTTGATTTTGTTCTGCAGCGCTATGATCAGATACGCTGTTTCTCGTGTTTCCTTGTTGATCAGTCTCTCACAGACAGCCTCCCCGGTTACGGGGCAGGTTAAAGCTTCTTGGATCCTATTCACTAACACGTTTTCGTAGGCGACTTTTTCAGCTAGCATCTAATAACATTAATGTAGAGAAAATAGAGAAATAATTATTAGAAACAAATATTATCAAGTGAATTAAATAAAACGAATAATTCCAAAAACATATTATTTTTTAATTTTTTTATAACCAATACGTTGAGATTCTAAATTCCAAAATTCATGAATATATTGTATATTGATTCTCTGTTACTTACGTGCGCATAAACTCTATTATTGAACAATCAATATTTTTTCATTCAATTTTGACAAATTTTGTTAATTACCTCTCAAAAGATCAAAAGATCGATATAAAACTAATTTTCAATAATGGCATTATTGTAAAGCGCCGTTGAATGGAAAGAACTATGACCGTTGAATGGGAAGAACCAGAGGTTCCTTGCAAATCTACTGATTTGTTATGGGTGAGATTGTAAGATTACTGTAACTTGACTTAACCACATAATGTCCGATGTAAATCCAATTGAACTCTAAACGCCAGGGATTAGTACCTGAGCTATTGCAAACAGTTGGCTATAAACAATATGGCCAAGAAAAAGTTAATAAATATTTATGGCGAAAACGTCCACTGCAATGTTGTAAAAAATAGAATGTTAACTGTAACGTGAGATGCTAATTAAAAAATGATTCAATACCTCACAATACTTTAAAAATACTGTATTAAACCGCATCGACATAACAAAAAACTGTCAGTTGAAATTTGGTCGAATATGAACGATATATTATTATGAAAACTGTTTAGACTATCCGAGTATATAGAATGTGGTGACAACATTTTTGTATCAAATTTTATACAATATTTTCTGTGTATCACTGTATCTTAAGTTGCTCATAAAAATAACTGTAGCAGTTTCAGTATTACCTGCAGTCTCGCAGTATTATCCCACTTGTTGTTCTCTTGCAGCAGTCTTTTCTTCTCCGCCAAACTTTTAAGTTTTTCCAGTAGTAGATTCTGTAATTGTTTCACTACACTACCAGCAGACGTGTTGATCACTTCGACTTCAGCTATGCTAATGACACAGTCTTTTCTATTTAAAATATCCTGCAGTTCATTCAAAGAGTTTTCCAACGCTACTAACTTATCCACGTTTGGTGAAGAGTTACGCTTCCTATTGTTCTTCAGCATGCTTACGCTGCAAAGACATTCGTTGACTTTTATTTTAGCAGTAGATAGCAAGTATTCTAGATCCACAGAGCTCTTCTCATCTCTCAGCTTGGTGATATCTGAAGTGCTCCCGTTTAAAATGTTCAGAGACTCATTGGAAGTGTTTACGTTTGTCACTTTGGTTTCCAAAGAGCTCAAACGCATTAACAGCTTCATGGGTTCTGATGACGTAGCACTATCCAGACTTTTTCTCCTAGCGCGTCGAAGAGCTTTATCGTCTATTGGTGAACATCTTTCGTTGCTCCTATCTCGTTTGTACCTTCTCCTATTCTTGCCTCTTTCCAACGCTAATATCTTTGCTTCTAATTCGGTTACCTCGAAATAAAAATAATTTAGTTTTTCTACTGTCGAATTGTTGTATTAGAATGGTCTACTTGGATTTATGTAAACCGTATTGTTTTCTATCAATATAAAATTAGCCTTTTTTAATGCAATAATAAAATAATTGAATATGGATATCACATACAGATACATCAATTTCTATAGTATACTAATAATCTGAATTAAGATTATTCTACGGGTGTTTCAATTTTTTTCGACCCCGCAATCGTTTCATAAATCGGTTATTTCGGATACTATTTTATAATTTAGGTGAATGAAATAAGGTAACATTTTGTTTGAAATGTTTAACCCTTGAGAACATTACAAATATGGAATGATCAAACAGACAATCTCTCACCTTATCCTCCACCTCCTTGTTGATGGAGAAGCTCTCCCTACCTCGTAACGACAGAGACCGTCTCTTGTCTTTGGCATCGCCTTTGCCTTTGGTCCTCAGCTGGCGTTCGGCTGCCGCTAACTTAGCAGTAAGGTTGTCCAATCGCTGCACGAGCAGCCGCACCTCTGCATGGTGCTCCTCGTTCAGTGTTTCTATATGGTGCGTGAGACCGTAGTTGGCGATCTCCATCTTATCACAGCTCTCTTCCGACTCGCGCAGCGCCCGCTTTACCGCCTGAATCTCTACGATGGCTCGCTCGAAACGATGCTTCAGGTCCAGGCAGTACTCTTTCAGCTCGTTGGTATTCAATTCATCGATATCTAGATCAGTGATATTATTGGTATATTACCTAGAACCTATACTCAGGGGAAATACACAATTTTTTTTTTTGGTGAGGTCAACATCTTATCACTTCATCATTTATATTTAAAATCTCATATTTTGTCTTTGCGACCTTCAGTCAGGTTTGACTTGACTAACGTTGAAAAATTTATATACACATAATATTTAATAAATAAATAACAAATAAACAGTAATGTGCCATTGGGAGATACAATAGAGCAAGAAAATGTTGGTTCTATTTAATCTCAATATCTTTGATGTTTGGTTTGAGGAGACTTTTTTAGTAAACGATAGATAATATATATCAATTTTTGGAATATTCAATAGTGCACCCCTACTGTCAATGAACAACAAATTGGACATTTCATTCAGACCGGATCTGTTCGCTATGATGTTATGACAATTTCAATTCACTAGCAAAAAAAGTGGGAAACTTTGGTAGGCTTTTAACTCTTGATGCATGTTAGTGAATGACTTTAAAGTCAGTAAGATAAATTCATCATATTATCGACAGTGTGAAGTGGTGTGCAAATGAAAAATAAATCAGCTAATCTGACATTCTGCATAATTGTTAAATAAAAATGGCACAATGTTGTTGTTTTTAGCAACAGTATATCAATCAACACATGTATGAACCAACATTTGAAAGATTTGAACAGTTATTTTACCTAAATCTAAGTTAATATTGGTCAACTCCGTAATGGAGTCGGCTTTGAAGTATTTGTTCTTGAAGCAATATCTTCCTTCGAGTTCTTGTACTTTCTTATACAGCCTATTGTTCTCTTCGGTGACTCGGGACAAGCGCTCATTGGACATGGACAGCTCTTCTTGCAAGTTCACCAGGATGCGTTGTTTGGTCTGTAGTTCCCTGGTGAGTATCGTGCATTTCTCTTCGTTCGTTCTCGCCGCCTCTTCCGCCTCTGATAGTCTTCTTTGTAGCGCTCTTTGTTCTTTCAAAAAGTTTAGTTCGATTTGTGAGTTTCTTTGGTTCAATTCCTTTTCGGTTTTTTCTAAGTTCGACAGCATCTCCTTAGCCTTATTCTCTCGAATCGCTGCGTCAGATTGAAATTTCTTCAACCTAAAAATGAAATGTATCGTTAAACATTTTTTAATCAATTGTTTTTGGATTAACAAAAACTGGAAATCTTTTTAGCTAAATCGCAGTAGACTTCATTGTTATATTATTAATTTGGAATATAGAAACTGGAGTTATCTACTTTTTTCCCTTTTGGATTTTGAACAAGGCTGCCGAAGAAGCGGAAACAGCTTTGCCATGATAAGTATTATTCAGAGGAAAAAACGTATTCACACTTTGAGGTTCAGGTCTTTTAGTTGCAAGTCATATATTCGACAATTACACTGCTCAAGATTTGAATCAGTTGACACCAGTTTCGGTAGACACGAGGTGTATAATATCTAGTATCAGACCAGAGGATTTCCGAAAGGATCTGAATCTAGCGGCGTCTGACACCTCACCTGGCAATCTCTTCTTCCAATGCTTGTATCTCCTTCTCAGCCCCGGCGAGTTTTTCCCTGAGCTGATGCACGTCTTGCTGCGGCGGCTGCGGCTTCATCACGCAGTCCAACTCGTCGGTCGAAGTGCTGTCAGCGGTGGAATGACGACTCCCTGTGGCAGCGATAAAACGTTTTAAATTTATTCTATAATCGGAACCATATTAATGAAACCGTATAAATGTACGGTAACGTCAAATACGTTACCCACCATACTACTACTACTAATATTTAGTAGTGAATGATGCCCGATACATATGCCAATGTGTGTATGTGAGATTCTTACAAACAATAGTAAACACTACATCTACTAACCTGGTGCACCGCTGCGAGGTAATCTCGGCCTCGCACGTGCCCTTTCCTTCAGCCGACCCAGAGAGTTAGGTCCACCTCGATGAGAGGGCGGCGGCGATGGCGGCAAGTCTGTAGAACAGGGCGTTGACGGCCATTCTTCACTGCCTCGACGACCTACAACGAATATGGACATATAGATTTTCAGATGTAGATTCGTAAGAACCTCTTATCCAGGTAATTGATTGCATTATACAACATACATTCTTTTATTCGCTATGTTTTTCTTATGGAGCACTTGAAATGCAAATAAATGTTCATTAAAATTGCGTTGAATCTGAACGTCCCGCACAAAGTTATTAATTTAAAAATTATTATTGTGATCGAAATAGAGCTGTTAAAGTTCTTGAATCTTGAAAAATTTAGAAATATTGAAAAATTTTCCACGATATCCTATTTTTTCAAACTTTACTTTAGGAGGACCCTAACTTCTAAAATTCAATTCAATCCATCTCTTTTAACTGATACAATTGCGCGACGAGTCAAATTACTTGTCGCCATTTTTTTAATTTATTGAAAACCGTTTATCTGATTTGAATTCATACGAGTAATTCCTTTTACACTGATGAAATATTGGATTTTTTGAACAGTAAAATACTAAATTCGAATCGAGATTGGGTACCATGATCGTGAACGAGTTAGACATTACCTGTCTCTATACATCATGTAACAGTGAATATTGGAAGTCTTGCGATAATTACATTAATTATAACGGATACATAAAAGTATATACCGGAATCTCGTGATCAATGTATCTTGATATCTGAATGTGAACAGTAAAATATGCTTAAACGTAATATTTGAGTACATACATAGATCTGATTTTCTCGAATAGACTAGATCTCAATGCAATCGTTCGCGATGAACGTGACCATGTTGCCATAGTAACTGAATACCTCTTACTAATCCCATTTCATAGTATTGAGCATAGTGACAGTGATTACCTGATGAACCACTGTAGGTTGTAATAATTATTTTTAATAAACTTTAAATAACTTCCAAGTATTTATTTGCAGTATATTTTGTAGGTTTTCACTGAGATGTTTGGTCATTTTATTGTTTTAGAAAAGGATACAAATCAGATTTGACTTACCACTCAGGCACGTTATGACTTAATCAAGTAGAAAAAACAAGAAAAAAAGCAGACCGACGTCCAGGAAAATAATCGTATGAAAACATTGGATCAACTGATGACTCCAAAAATTAGATAGATAATAGCAACAGATTTTTTTTGCATTGAAATTTATGAAGCTTGATTTTTTGATGATTGATTTTACATTTTTAATGATATAAGAGTAGGTTTACTAAGTACAATTCAACTACCTCAAATTAATGAGCGTCTTGGATTAATATTAGCAAACACTCACTGGTGCAGTCGTACGAGTTAAAAACTCTCATGCAGACCCACATCCGATTCCATAGCATTTTTTTCTACTTTCGTAGACACACTTGAATCCTAATTTATTTATTTATTTTGATTGCAATATAATGTTTGAACATACAAATACACAAAGCTACTTACCACCCTCAGATGCTGTTTTGTACTCCTCATCGCTACTGGCCATGATTGAACGTGGCGTTGACGGCGACACGGGACTCTCGACGGGCGGGGGTGGAGTCGCACCGTTAACAGCCCCACCCATTGTTGCCATTGGTGCCGCCTTCTTCAGCGCTAGCAGCCAATTAGAGCGTATGCCCTGGGTAACGGCCGCCAGTGTGAGGGGCGGTCCCCCGGCCCGCCGGACCTCGAAGCCGTACTTGGAATCCGTTACAGTTTCCGCATAACTCACCACAGATGACAGTTCGACACGTAACTCGGGTGGGGATCGTTCGTCCTGGTCGGCGTACACTTGGAGGGCGGGGCCGCACAACACCACCCATCGACGCGACCAATCCACGCCCGCTTCGGGCGATTTCATCCATAGCCAACCCTGGAACAATCCATAACTGAATGCGGGCTCGAATATACCCCTGAATATTGCACTAGCAGCTTCCACGTATATATCTGGGGAGAATTTGCTTTTGACCTACTATAATTACAGAATTATTTTTTTCATTATTTTATGGACGTGAAAAGATATCAGAAACATTATGAATACAATGATGAATGTTTGATAACATAAAATGCAGATACCTCCTTCTACAAATGAAACTTAAAATTGACATGTTCTTTTAGTATTATCGTGAATGTTTTGTATAAGTTTGTGAGGGGTTCTAATATTCCATACACCACATAGCTACAACGTTTCTATTTTTTTATTACCAAAATACAAAAACAAGATTATATATGTATTTTGTTAAAATGGCCCCTCATAAATAAGAAACATACTAACTCAATCTACTTGACTGAAAGATGTATCACTTGAAAAACCTAACAAATATCACATTACTTTTCAAAAATTACCTCTACCACCACAGTCATTTTCTAGTTTAATTCACCTCGTTTCAAGAGTCTTCTAAATAATCGTGTTCTTCTTTTTAAACATTTCAGATTTATGTAGGTATAACATTTATATTGCCATTATAAAGTTAATCTAAAAATACGCGATAAGATTTACGCTGCTAGTTTATTACCGGGTAAGTAAATGCTTAAAGTTTACGTTTCGAATGACACTGAGATGGTATTGTCTCTAATTATGTATATTAATTCTAGTACAGTCTTAGTGAAGTGGTTATTGAAGTCTGGTGCTATCCAAGTACAGAAAAATATAATCTATGGTGTTATTTGACATTGTATCAAAAGCGTGTATGCTGTTCAGGATCCGAGATATGATGTGGGCCCTGGGACCGTAGTAGGTTATGCTGCTTAGTTTTTCAAACGGTGTGTCGGCATGTTGTGCAGTCGCTACTATTCTCTTAGCCGAATGATCTCAACTACCACAGCTTTGCAGATGATCGAGTTTTATATAGAATATCATATGGCGTCGGAATTCTTAGCAAAAAAACATAATTATATATATATATATAATATATATATGTTTGTTTATATAAATATATATATATATATATATATATATATATATATATATAATGGAAATTTCGGACGCACCAAAAAGTTAAAAATATAATAAAAAAAATTAATGAATATGACAAATTTTTACAGTGAAAGTGTTTACCACATCATAACTTAGTTTTTTTATTTTACACGCTTTCATTCAACTCGCAATGTATGTATTATCTATGTAACTATGTTTTTTTACTTTTAACGTATTTATTTCGAGGTTTTAGATAATTTTTTGGTGTAGCCGTTAAATGTTTGACTCCTTTTGTACCCACATCTACAGTGTCACTTACCTTTTTGAGATGGAGTAGAAGCTGTTCGGCAGGTAACGCGGGCAAGCTCTGTTCCTGCGTCTCCCTGCCTCCTCCATCCAGCTTGCCGCCTCCCCCGCCATCCTGAGCCCCTGCTCCCGTTGTCAGTGCAGCCGCGATGTCACGCAGCCGCTCGTGGCGCCAATCTCTACGCGCTCGCGTACTCGCCTTGTCCTCGTTTCCCATCATGGCCGTCTGCACGCCACTGCTCGATATAGAGTCACGCTTGTCACGCGTCGGGGGTGAACCTGAGCTCACCATGTATTCTAGAACAATAATTAAAATCGTGGATTAGTTGACAATAATAGTATGGGATGAACAAAGTTAAAAATAGTGACGGTGCTCTTGATTGATAAAATCTTAGATACCTTATCATTTTAGCGACACGGGTAAAATAAAAAATATGAAATATATTTCTATGATGACCGAAACGTCCATATCACAGCAAATCACAGAAGGAATAAAGCAAATGAAGTGTAATTGCCATTAATATTAGGTAATATCATTATTAGTGTATTACAGGTTTATCCGAAATATTTCAGTATAAATAGGAAATTAATTAATGTAATCGCATAAATTGATAACATAATTTGTGCTCTTTGTCAGGTTACAACAAGAAGCTTCCCAACCATTGCAGACCACTGGGTCATAGTTAAATATAATATAAAACTCGAAGCCATATTCTCTTTGCAATTATGTAATTCGTGGAAGTTAGAAAACATATTGTTTGAAATACTTCATCACATATTTCATTACAGTACTAACGCTCGTCCACAAAGTCATATTCGTTGAACAAAATGGTTAATTCCTAAATACTTAATTATCATGTATTTCAAACTGCTAAATTCAAATATAATGTCAGATTGGTGAAAAAGAATCATACGAAACTGTAAAATTGGCAGAACAAATTTTATTGCATGGATTTGTGATTGACCATCATATTTCATTTTGATCCATGGTATTTCAAAAGCTGCGGGACGCCATGATAATAACTTGACAAAAAGGAGCTGCAAAGAATGTAATGCGTAATTTGCGCTCATACCTTGGCTGCGTAATTCTTTCAATGAGGATCTGTGCGGGTAAAGTAACAGGAGAGATGTATCTGTAAGTATACGGTACGACCTGCGATCTGCGATTCGCATGCAGATATATGAGAGTACGCAGTACTGTGTATAGAGATGAGAAGAAGTGCGTTGTGAATCAATTATAGTGATTGATACTGACAGATACACAAAGTATCATTGAACCATAAATATACCGTTTTCTCTGAAGAACAGGCGGCGGATGGAGACGAAACATCTTATTGAAATTGGGCCCAAGGGCTCTTCGAGACAAGAACAACGCGACATCACCGAACTCTATAAGATTTTTCTGAAAAGTTGTGATCATTATCAATATAGGTTGAAATGATCATATTTCTATGTATTCATGATTATACAATTAATTATAAAAATACAGTAAAGTACTTAAAACGACGATTTATTTCAACTCGTAACACAACAACTTATACACTAATTTATATCCACGATTTTTCGTAGACCCGTCTTTATTATTCACCAGTACCACTGGTGACGCCCATGGACTACACGATGGCTATATTACTCCATCCTGTTCCAACTTTTGAACCATATCTTTTGTCAGCGGTAGCCTCCGTGGTGGCTGTCGGATCGGCTTGACATTTCCAGTGTCGATCTTATGCCTGACGACACTTATTCTTCCAGTCTTCCCACCTTTGGGCATGAATATGGAGCTATATCGTTGGATCAAATCTTTAGCCTTCTTGTTCTGTGACGTGATGAGCGATTGGCATGTCGAAGAAAGCATCTGCTCCAGCTTGTCTTTTTTTCTTTTTCAGACACCTGACGAACTATCGATACAGCAGAACAACACTTTCCTATCATTTTGCCCTTGCTGATAGTGACAGGGTTCATTCATGTTGAGCAGACGAACAAGTACCTCTTGTTTAGAAGACACCAGAACCTTTCCAACCAGGATGCCACGGGCGACCTCTTCATCGTGATTCCAGGGCTCAACGATCACGGGAGCCCCCTTTCCGATGTCATCTTGCAGCCGAGCCTTCACGATGACCTCTCTCCTCGCTGGCAAAACAGTTTCTTCTACCAACAGCACTTGGGCAGCTTTTTCTTCCTGAGAATGCAGAAATATTTCTTCATGTCCAACCTTGAGAGTACGGTGCTTGAAGTTAATCTGGACACCATGTCTGTTCATGATATCCACCCAGTATAACCTTTGTTTCTATATCTGCTACAATGGCCACATGCTGAAATTCCACGCTGCAAATCGTGATTTTTACTACTGAGGCCACACCATGGATTGCAGCAGCCTCTCCAGTAGCAGTGCGCGACGCCATCTTGAGTTCAGTTCCTACTATCTTTAGATGTAGGATGGTTCTCGAGGCACCGGTATCAACAAAAAATGGATGCATCTCACCATTCACCATTCCATCCAGATAAACGCTTCCACTGAAATGTCTAATGGCGGTTATGATGACCAAGGGGGTCCGGTAACAGCCACGGCTCGATAATCTCTCCTCCTTATCGATGCGTTAGAGTTTTCTTGTTTCTCGAATTGCGATTGATATACCTGTTCTGAATGTGCTTGGCCATGCCTCATATTTAGTCGCCTGACCAGCTGCTCATATCGTTTGGAATCCTCTGCGGGTAGGGTATCGAGAATTACATCGCGTCTCCACGGAAAGCAACTGTCAATGCCAAAGCTTTCTCTTTTAAAGACCAGGCATTCGATTCAGCAGCTGCCTCAAATTGCTCCAGATAATTGGTCCATGATGTCTTGCCATCAAATAATGGCGGTTTTGCGTGCGAGGCGGGCTGAGCTGGATGCAGTTCCTCCAAGCTGACTCCCGTAATGGTGTTATCCCCTTCCACTCTGCTTGGTGCGACAACTTCACCTTCTAGTTCTCTTATCTTCGCTTGGATATCATCTATAGTCTTTCCAGGCACCTTGCTCATTGTACAATTGGTCTACATTTTTACTCAAAGCATCTATTATTTCTTCATGACATTCTGTTAGTTGCCCTGTACATACCTTTAGTTCATCTTTCAGCTGATCCTGTTGTACTTTCAGTTCGGATCTTAGTTGTTCCTGTTATACTTTTAAATCGATTAGTTTGTCTTCCAACTTATCCTGTTTTACCGTCAATTCAGTTCTTAGTTGGTCTTTCAAATCGGTTCTTAGCTGATCCAAAGGTTTTTCAAATGTATAGGTACCTCTCTTGGACCTGAGACCACATGTAACGTACTTGAAACTAACTCATAACCCAACAACTTATACACTAATTTATATCCACGATTTCTAGTTCTCAACTTTTTAACGTCTGAAGACTGAATGACTGCTGTCACTGCTCGAGGCTCCAATATATACAAAAAATGCCCATTTTGATTGTTCCATAACCAATGTCGAACAATCTGACATAATCCAGATGTCTGTTAAAAACTGCTCACATGTTCTGGATGATTTACATACAGAGTGATATTTTCGTAGCTGCTACCGATGATCTCGTTGCAATACATATATTATTTATAAAAGTAAATACAGTTTTTATTTATCTGCCCTCTTCTCATCTCATCGAAAACTATGTTTTCCCAAAATATGCCAAAACTCAAAATCAGAGGTACTGCGAATTGTGCTCCTAACTCTACCAGTGTGTTGAAAATACGAAGCTAATTATACTAGAGGAATGGAGTTGCAATGAAATAATTTGATCACGGATAAATTCCATCAACTTTCTTGTTTAATGAAAAGTGGTCCTATATACTAAGAGCATAGAAACATTTAAAATGTTCAAAAAAAGGGCAATTCTTACTGAATTTTTAGACTTTGATGACTGAAGACTTGTATGCAGAGTAATTCATAAAATTTACGTTTAAAAAAATGCAGGAAGCTAACTACAATTCATTTAAAATAAAAATAAAATACTGTGAAAATGAAAACACTGTATACTTTTTATGATTTCGGAAATGCATTTTTTGAAATTTCCAAACCATCCATGATATTAAAAACAATGAATACTTCAAATGTATTTAAAAAACATCAAATAACTGTTCATAAGTCGGATGTATCGTCCACGGCTATTAAAAATGCATGTATTATTTCGGAGTTTTATAAGTACATTCGTGAACAAACATCTATGTCTAACATGTACAAAAGATCACCTCGGCTAAAAGTTTCAGATATTAACGCCTTTACCAACGCGAAAAAAATGAGATTTTATTCTTCCCACAACACCTATTTTTTACCAATCCAACAATATTTTGAAAAATGATCATAAACGAAAGTTGACGCTTTTTTATTTTTCTTTCGTTCATATTTGTGATATCCGCTGCTACTGCACCGATTTTTGAAAAGTACAAAGCAAAATCCAAATGATAGATTCCGATTTATAAAGGCCAAGATTAATAGATATTAGACAGATAACAAACCGATCGACGTCATTTATGTCATCTAACACCTATTCCTACAACTGATGTTTGGAGTAAAATAGAACAAATTTTCCAATCGGATTAGCCAGACTACTGTTACTTTTTGATTACATGTCATAGTGTAATGAACACCGAGTAGCACATCTCTAACCAGCATCCAGCGAGGAGTTCCTTTTACTTGCTAGCTGGTCGTAAACATGACAAATTCAGCCAGGCCACCACCGCATGCTGCATACCATAGAGAGAATATACAACTGGCGCGAAATGCCCTGCAACTGTAATTTGCAAAAGGGTGGAACAGCCAGTGCGCGGTGCGGAGCTTCTTGTTCTTTTTGGCAGAAAGGTGATCGTTAACTGCATGCAGCCAAGCAAACCACTTCTGAAAATACTGCACGTTCCCTTCAGCTGAATTGTAGAATCTCGCTGAAAACAATTATCGTCACTCAAGGCTATATTTCAGATTTTTAGATAACCCTTAAATGATTTCACATTTCAAGACTTTAGAAACGTAGGCAGACACGTGCAACACTACGTATCCACCTAGAACTCATAGTATGATTACATGCGGTTGTTAATGTTAGTTGCAATACTTACTTGTCAAGGACGTACGGTTTGAATCATCTTTTTTTATCAATTTGAATGAATCGTGAACCGTTAAATTTGCATTTGTACATTGAAATATTAGGTACCGCAATAATTATGTTGCACCACGCTGGAAACTGCTGGAATATATTCCGGGCGGCAAAGAGAAACGATTATCGCTGGGTGAAAGAGCAATGTATTAAAATAAGAAAAAAAATTAATATTATTAGACAGTGATTACAATTTTATTTGAAAAAAAAATCATTTCATAGGCAGCTTTTTATGTTGGAGCGTTTTCCTATAACAGTAGTTCCCAAACATTTTGTATGGCGTATGTAAGTGATGTTTCAACGTAATGTGAGATATGAATACCAGGATCTAAATACTCTAGTTTTCAGAAGTAAGCTTCGACATTAGTATAGATTTTGCCATGTTAGTACGAATCTGGCGGGCATTGCAAATATATCTATGAACATGTTATAACTAATTTCGGAATTTCCTACGTACTTCAGATGACTATATAGGAACTACTAGCAAATTGTTTAGTGTAATTACTATTCATCACACCAACTCCTTATTAAAACATTTGGAAAGTAATACTAATCATTTACGGTAACCCGTGTACGCAAAAAACAACAGAGGTTCTCGTATACTTCGTGAGAGTTTTTGTTTTCACTTGGTAAACACAGAAAGAGAAACACTTCCTTATATACGGACATACAAACTGCTTTTATGGACTCATTAGAACTGTCCGGTATAATTAGGTACATATATTAATGGACAAAGGTAAGCAGATGATCATCAGACCCACTTTTTGACATCCGAACTATGCGTATTTACTATCTAGTTACATGGAATAAAAAAACTGACTGTGCCCTGAAAAAATTGAATATGTTATGAAAATATATACGTTACCTAAAAGGAATTTGAAATATTTTTCAATGAGCATTCACTTTTTTATGGTGTGCAGTTTATAAGATATTGCTTGTACTGTAGTTATAGAAATGAAATTAATCAATTTTTTTAGAATTACCAAAAAAAATAAATACTGATGATACTTGATGGGTGGAATTAATTCTAAATGAAAATGACCTCATAGTATATATATATATATATATATATATATCAAATTTCCTCGCGTGGGAAGTAAGTAGACAAAATATCGTACTGTCAAAAATTAAATATCATGTGTAGTATTTGCAATAGAGTAACCAAACTTCATATTATTAAGGTTAGTTAATTCAAGAATTTCGATATTCTTGTAAAGATATTCTCACGTCAAGAACTTCTATTCCTACTCATAATTTACTTGATAAAAAAATTATTATTAATCTGAACCAAGAAAAGTATATTTTCGAATTCAATAGTAATTCTAAAGAAATATACTCTATAGAAAGATATAATTTTGAGCAGGACTAAGATTTCAATGCTTTTCTAAGAAGCATTCCAGAATTTTTTTGTCAGGTTATCATATTTTACAACGGAGCTCCGTTTACTTAAATCAAGAATACGAACATCTTGCGATTCCCTCCAAGTAATTCGTTTGGCTTTGCCATATTTGTCACCGGCAAATCAGCGGTACGCGTGTATCTGTTTCCACGCCCGATAGTTTCTATTGGATTTAATTTTTATCAACCACCTCTCAGTATGAATGTGCTGTAAAAAAGTTGAGACTGTTGTGAGGATCTCATACAAGTGTACGAGTGTATGAGTGATATGAGTAATATATGAGTAGTGAATAAGTTCTATTACAAATGGTGGTAGTATATCTTTTGGCTTAATTACAGGAACATATTTTTTATATTCTGTTTATCTGTACAAAACCTTTTAAATCTGAATTAGGAAAAATACTATATGACGCAGATAAATATAAGAAAAAAGTCACATTGGTACAGTTTTGATACTTTTTTGGTTCTTCTTTTTAAGTGTAAGGAACCAACAGTAGCATTGATAATAAATCACCAAAATTGCAGAATGTTTATACTAAAAACAAATGATATAATGAACTTGAACTATTTCAACCAAGATCATGAAATGCTTCAGTCAACACTATAGTATTCTTCTAGCTTAGATTTTCTCTGTTTTGTGCCAAGATTATGATATGCTCAATTTGAGATTTTGGTATTCTCACTTCCAAGACTTTCCCAGGTTGGAAATGATCCAAAATACAGTATTCTTACTTTAAGATTATTATAGCTTTGTGCATATAGGAAGATATGGTATACTTGAATAAAAGCACATATTCTTGGCCTGAGAATTTAAACTCAAAATCAAAATACTACGAGTATGGTGCGTTACTGCTATTCGATGACTATTCAAAATTATTAATATATTCCCTCATGTTTGACAACGTTCCAGACTGATTTTTTCAACTCGGCACATTACGCTCTACGCACATGGCGTGTTACTGATACTATTTTTTTTAGTAACTGTGTATCTTATTAGTTGATTTAATAGGAAAACAAAACTCCTCAGTGATAGCATCTACGCATCTCCATTTACTCCAATTGTTTATCATACAGCGTACGCGTACCTTCACCTTGTCACTACGAACCAGCTGTGGAGCTACTATGAGCAGCCAGAAGCTCAATTTAACTGAAGGAACTGCTTATTGCGGAGCTTGTTGGTGCAGCAGAGATCTTATCTGCGAACAGGGTAGCGTAAGTGCACGAGCGAGAGTTGTTCGCACTCTTTTGTCATCCTTACCCGCTTTTGTAACCAACTGTCGTCATCAACAGATGCAGAGATAATAGATGGACGACTAACAAAAGGATATTAGTTTTTACGCACGTAATAACAGTTGATAGATTAATAAGATGGGCCTTCGAACCGGATATTATGAAATAGGTTTGTTTTTGAAGATTGTTATGAGAAAATTGTCAATATATATCCGTTAAATATGAATTTCAATGCTACTAGCTCGGCTGTCGCCACAAAATTCAAGGTACAAGTACAAAAACATAAATATTTGTTTTTAGTGAACCGTTTTGTATTTGCTACGAAGCATGCTTACTAAATTTTGATCTCTTCAAGGCATTAAAAAATTATGAGGTGCTGACGTTTTATTCAACTTTATTCCAATAAAACTACAAAACATAGAGAGAAATTGGTTTAATCCCGCTCACATATTTTCTACGGATTTGTAATACGGAAGTATTGTAATTTGCGGAGATATTATGTTTTCTGGATATTGACGACAGAACCAACGTCATTTATTTCCGTCGGTCTGCCTTTCTATCTGTCTATACTGTTTGGTAATCATTGATCCCTCTATATCTCGGAAAGTAATATTACATTGGGATTTTGATGGAATTTTTATACTAACGCAATAGTTTTTTAGCTTTTGAAAATCGGTGTGGTGTGAGCGAAGCAGTAAATAATAAATCTCTAACCTAATTTTTTGACGTTTTCGAAACCCCTGCTCATTTTCCCAAAAATCTTTTGGAGAAGTCCAAAATTAGAGATGGGAAATTGAAGGATAGAGGGGAAAAAGACGTTCGATATGTGTATGTTAAACAATACATTTTCGATTCCAGTAATCCTCTATACTTGTAGTCATAGACGATTCTTCCAGATAAATGATAGAATTATTGCAATAGCTATGAACCCACAATTTCACAGTACATACAAATTATGGAAATAGTAGATTTTGGGAGCATTTAGAAAGAATCCGACACACACAAACCATTTGAAATTTTTCGTGTTATACAGTAACAAAAGGGAATAATTTGTCCCATTTCTGCTTTAGCGACCTTCACTATATCGAACTGCATTTTAACTTTAATCATGAATAATCATGTTCAAGTTCTATTTAGCTTCTAGAAATATGCCATCACGTAGATTGACTTTGTATGTTATCCACCTTGAAGTTGTCTTAGTTTATTAAAGATTTTAATCGGATTTTGGATTTGCTGATCCACTATTGGCATAGGTGTCCGCGATTTTGAAAATTTTCGAAACTGATACAATTGGTGGAAAGTTCAGCGTCAATTACAATGACGTCACCTGTTTGGTTGAGGGCCATAAGAAAAAATAGACTTATCATTCACTAATCATTACTTTTCTATTAATATATTCATGGAGTGGTAATCACACGTTCATCTCATATTATCCCAGATGGGTAGAAAATATAAAAATATATTCTCGTATCATGGTACTAAAGCTTTCAAGTGTAGATAAGAGAGTATATTCCATGAGATCATTTAGATGGAAATCAATTAACAGATGCCGATACCTACAGACCGATCTCCATTCAGTAGATCGAAAACAAAGTAAAAACAGTCAAGTCAGGTTTGGAGCAAAGCCTTATCGAGCTTTAATCCAATATAAACTAATGATTATCGCGTTAATTTACTTAGAAATGAGAACGGATATATACGTTTCAACATTTTTACTGTGAGCGATATCCTCTATTATACCAGTGGCGGGTCAAGTTTTTGCCAGGGACATAAGCTTAACATATTTTTCACCAATATACTATGCACTTTTGCTTGTAGAAGCTAACATGAAATCGTGGACTAACTATATAGCAATATTATGTATGTAAGAGAACATAATACTCCAGAAATAAGGAGTCAGTAGATAAAATCTTGTCGTATAGTGGTTAAACGAACGTCAGATACTGTAATTGCATTTTTGATGCAACATCATTTGCTTACAATTTCTTGTTCCGTCGATTCGTGAGGTAATCCTGTTTTGTTAGATCACGTCCACGAAAGGTATACAAATGCCTGCCCAACAAATCATGTGACCCAACTAAATGCACACGACAAACAGCAAATTAAATTAATTAATTGATAGAATTGGTAGTCAAATCTGCAGCGTGAACAAATGTAGATTTACGAAATTGCTCTAAACCATCGAGCAAGGATTGGCAATATTCGTATCATTATAACAGAGTGAGTCGCTTTTATTATTTTTATAATGCAAATATTGACATTTTATTTAGACATTCAACAAAAATAAGACTAAAAATACTGGAACAATACAGAAATCGGGTGCATAATTATCGCACAATTTCAGAGATTGTGTCATCTTTAGCAGAGGCATTACTTCTACAAATCACCGTTAGGTCGCAGGAGACCAGGAAGTCCCTCGAAAACGATGGAGTGACAACTTGTCGATGTAATAGGCCGAATGACGACGAAAAGAAATAGGCGATTCGCCTATACTAAAAGAAGGAAGAAGGAACATTACTTCTTGTCCATTTCAAATAGTGAAACGGCACTGCTTTCTCTCGAGACAACATAATGGATGCAAAATGCGTACGAGAAGTTCGCCTAATGGACTGAGAAAAATTATTGTGAATTTTTCTAATGTATCAGAGGAATTATTATTCCGGTGACCTGCATTGCTGGAATATAGATTATTATAACAAACTTTTGTCTTAACAGTAATACTCATGATGCATAGTTAGATCACATAGGATTATATGGCAGTGGGAAAGGTTTAAATCTGAATAGTAGAAACAGAGATTAGAGCTTTAAACAGCTAACGTGACGCATAAAGAAACACTTTTCCTCTGACCAATCACTATAACAGTTTATTAATTTCACCTAACGCCAGCTCTGTAAATTTAAATACGTCCTTCAATCTTTTATATCTAGATAATACCTAGAATCACATTAAGGGCTGATTGGCTTTCCTGACTTGAAAAATTCCACTAGACAACAGGCTGACGTGAATATGTTTCTTTGTGTGATGTATGCCTAAGTAAATGTCATCATCACCTATGCGTGTTTAATAAAAAGTTGTAAAATTTATATCTTAATATAGGTATTCCATGTCTATATAATACTGCGCTAGAAATATTCATGCTCAAAATCCATCAATCCTAGAAATTATCCAATTATTATGCACCTTCTATGTTTTTCACCTAAAATCCTCATTGTTCTTCAAATAGAATACCCACGTATAAAGGTTTATGTAGGTCAATCTGAAAGGCTTCTATATATACCTACGTTATTTGAAATTTAATTTTCCCTTTTATTCCAAACTATAATTATAAATACATGACGTGGAAGCCTTAGGTATTATTATGTTTCCTATCTATTCATGAGATAAAGTATTTGGGATAAAGCTACAGGTTAACATTCAAAAAAATCAAATTTCAAAGTTGCCTCACATATAACCCTAATGTTGACGATGTTCTCTAGTAGAGCCCCTTTAGTTGAAATAAAATTAAAATTTTTGCAGATCAATTAATTTTATTACTAATATCCTACAGCAAACAGAAAATTCCAAGGGGTCATAAAGAAGCTTATCATATTTACAAGCAAATAAAATGTTTCGCACATCACGTCAGACACGTTCAAACATTTACATTCTCTCTGACGCAGTATGAAATTACACTTTAGCCGAGACAAGTCCAAGTAAAATATTGTTTCGCACACATCCATTAAATCGTAAATAACAAGGGATATAATAACCACCATATTAATAACAATCATTGGAAACAATTTCGTTTTGCCAACGACATGAGTGCAAAATACAATAGGGTGTAATTAAGTGTTTAACGTTTTGATTTTCAGATCACGACCGAACGATAATTATTGTAATTTTTTTTGACTTGGACAAATATTGTCGATATTATAGTTACGAGGAGTACTCTGAAAAATTCTGTAGTGCAGGGCTATATCGAGAATTACGCTTACTGCTACTTCTTAAAAATGCTTCTGTATTTGTATGAAAATGGAGAGGAAGGTTGTAATAGAAATAGGTATTAACCCCCGTCCAGGAAACTTAGCTAGAAAGGCGCTATATATGATTAATTTGTTGTTATTTTTGATTTAATGTGTTTAGAAATGAAATCCTTTCCAGATTTTTGTATTATTTGGTAACTTTGTGCAGCAATAATTTTACCAGGATGTCGAACAATGTTAACATGACATGACATGAGACTATAACAGGAGTTGATAAAATACTGATAATAAAAATCGATCAGAATAATTGCATGAAAGCTCACTTTTCAGGGACCTCACTTTTATAGGATTAGATACTTTCAATTTCTTTGAAATGCATACCAACTAGTTGTCTCTATACCCCATCACCCTTTGAAGGACCTCTGCTCCAGAACCTTTTCCACATATTCCGCACGAATTATACTATTTGCAGATTTGTATCTATAAAAATATTTTCTTGTATATAGGATGATCAACAAAAGCGTATCAACGGCATATTCTCAGATACAGAATCGTAATCAGCATACAATTTTGCTGTTTCATTTTGATCGCCGTTCTGGTGCCATGCTCCTTTAATTTTATTTGAAAATTCATCATCATTCAAATGTTTCAAAATTTTGTTAGGAGGAGAACCTGACCGACATCAAGAAAGAATAGATAGTTGGCCACAATTTTTCACGGCGCGATATTCACAAATTTGTCACTTGTTTTGTGATACCAATTAAAAAGGAATATTCTGTATATTAATAGGCCACAACAAACAGCGTTTTTATTTCTTGAAATTTACAACCATGACCGTTGTGCCTTTGGCAGTTTTCAGTTTTTTATATCTTTTAGGAATAAAGATGGATTCTCCTCGAAAAAAAGTTGACAAGTATTTGGTTCAGCATAATCTACAGCCAAATATGGGAAACGCTCATTATTCGGTTTGAACTTGATCTTATACAAGATGTAAAACGCTATTTTATTATTAAGCTAATTTGTTATGACTTACGGGTCTCACTTTTCTTAAAAAATTGGAGTGCACATTTAGTCGAAAGAAAAAATATGTATCAAGCTAGATGGATTCATCTCAGTTACTTAATTTCCATCTATTACGCTGAGGTCTCTTTAATGCGTTTATAATTTGTGGAATTAAAGATGTAGGCGGCAATAAAATTCTGTACACGAATTCAACTTTCAAATTTGTCGACCTCCCAACAAGAAAACAGATCAATAAAAACGTCGTTCATTATATTTTTTATATGGTCACAAGAAATGGCATTCGTTAATTATAAATCTGTAAATATTTTCTTTGTATTTACTGACGTGTGACATGTAGATAAAATTGATTTCAGGTAAATATTATTTTGTTATTTATTACGTATTTGAATTATCCTGCCGAATTCGTCCAAATAGCTCAACCATTGAAATCTAACCTTATACGAGTATTTAATTCAAATGAGATAAAATCCAAGAAAAATGTCAACATACAAGTTCAATTATTGGCAAGCCCAATAACATAAATAATAAATTCATTTTACATATGAATAAATTAAAATCCTCAAAAAATGGCATCCCTGTTTTTCGTTATTCTCAGGAGTTCAGTAGTTCAATGATTCTTCATGGATATAATAGTTCAGATGTAAGACCATTAGAAGATTTCAAATTTATACTATAATATCTATGCTCATAACATCCGAGGATTCAGCTTTCCCACAGGTCAGCCTATTAATGATTATGAAAATTTTCAGATTAGATTCACAGGTGGCCAACATCTAATCCTTCCTAAACTTAACCAGATCGCCTCAAGCAATTCAGGGTCTCCTCCGTATCGCATAATGTGAATCCAATCTAAAATCCCTGTTTTTAAGGACACACCGTCCTAAATACAGACATGCTGAGGATCATTATAGTTGATCACTTTATATACTGAGAGAAAATAAAAATATAATATAAATTAAGTCATAAATTAAGAATATATTTATACAAACATGTGAAGGAGGAAACGCAAAGGCCATGCTTTTTATATCCCATTTCCATTTTTATTCTCTCAGTGGCCTGTCCCTTTTCTTCGGTCCGGATGATTCCTTGACGAGCATGCTTACAGTGCCCACTACAGATTTAATCATTTCAGATTCCAAAATTCTAATGACAAAATATGTATCCATTGCTAGATACATCTTAGAAGAAAAACCCGAGCGCTCGATTTATATTTGAATCAGTATTTAGAAGCATGTTTGATTTGGCTACCAACAAACATTTGACAATGGCCCTGACAACAAAGGCGCTAGATGGCTCTTACGATATCTATTACAAAGGGAAAACTTACATGCCCTTTATCTTTGTTAACACTTACGCCAGTCAGCCCATTGGTGTATGTTACATATGAAGGTTTTCAAAATAAAAAACTCTCCTATAATTAGTTTTTAGATGTACGTTTTTCAAAAATGGGCTAAAATAATTACGTTGAAAGTAGCACTATTTTATTTATATTTCATTGTGTGTTAATCCAGGCGGCCAAATCGTATGGATGAGGGAAAGCTTCATATGTGAGTGAATCTGCTTGCCAGTATTTGCTCTGCGCCCCGTTTTTCATAAGTCATCCCCCGGTAGAATAAGTCTTACTTACAAGAATAAAAAGTATTTAAATATAGCTTTGGCATTGATAGCACGTACAGCTCAAGGTTGCATGCATGATTTTTGTTCGTTTTGTGTCAATGTAACGACGATATCGTCTACATCACACACGGCACATATCTGGGAACAGTCAAGGTAGATGAGAAAATGAGTTATGGAGAAAATATTGGACATGAACGTTGCAATGCGGCGGCTACATTAATGCAGGCGAAATGAAGAATAGCTCCGGTCCCAATATATATTATGATGGTCAGATAGCTGAGAACCCACTACAATGCAAAAGAGACGGATAGTATGAATAAAAATATGACTTACTGCATAGAATATAATCAAAATCAATACTCAATCAAGCACTCCACAATATTTCAAAACAATAATGCTTTTGTGGACTAATATATTGAACATAAAACGTTCATTAAAAAAGACTGACCAAGTTATGTTGATAAGTTCTCAGCGGTCCAACGTCAGTCTGTGGAAACACATATTTTGTCATACTTCTCATACTGATAAATAAAATAGACAAAGTAAGTTATTTTTATGTGAATCATATGCAATCTTTGAATAAATTATATTTTCATCCCACCTCAACATCATTTCTACCAGTCATGTACAGATTCACGTTTACTTATTGTACCTAATAAAATCATAATCCACACTTCTGAATATCGAGTTTCATACTACTCCTCAATCTCAGGATTCATTTTTAGATCTGGTTTAATTCAGTTAGAATCTTATAGAATATATACACCTAAAATATATTTTAAAACTCTTTTAAAAAAACCGCAAAAGTTTCAGAAGCTGAATCAAGTCTAATCAATGTTGTATCCTATCAAGGATTCTATGAGTCTGAGAATATAGAACCAAATAATCAAAAACTGAACTTCGACCACTATTGTCAAATTCGATTCCATGATTTTTCTTCTTTGATGCTTTCGCATTATCTAGTTTCTAGAATATATGGAGCTCAACTCTGGAATTATTGATTCTTTCACCAAGAAGTTGGATTGAGGTGTGAAATCATGTAAATTTGTTATACTTGTATTCAGCAAATTCAGTCTTCCATAAATGACTTGATGATTAATTATAATGACCCAGTATACCAAACCGAGCAATTTTGCTCCTGTATATTTGTATGGCTATAGGCTGAAAAAACATTTAATTACAGCAAGAAAATAATTCGAAATTAGCAGACACTGGCCGGCTGACCGCAGCTGTTGTGGCAAAATATACGCTTCAAGGAAAATGACCACATAATTGCCTTGTAGGGACGAAGGCAAATTGACCCTCGTCACCCTTGAGTTTCATTGCGGTTTCTTCTTTAATTTGGCTCCAATTATCTGAATCTGAGGTAGTAGTGGCTGCCAAGGTTGTTAAGCTTAGAGTATTAGAAGATTAGAAGAAGCATAGGGACTCCACCCATCTTCCATATACGAGTCTAAGTTCTATTCGTTCTTAAATGCCATCACATCTACTGAAACAGTTTTCAGTAATAATGAAAAACATATTATGCCAGAATAGCATACATGAACAAATGAAAAACTGATATACCATTCCAAAAATTAGCATAACAATTTTTTTTAAATTTATTTTTGGGGTTTTTTGGAGAGCAATCCTCATTAGTTTAAAAATTCAACCGAAGCTCCTACAGACTCTTCAATGTTTTTTTTCTAGGAATCTTCTGCCTTTCAAACATTTTAATACAAAAAAACTAGAAAAACTTCATTGTTTTTCTTCAAATCATAATTATTTACGAAATTTAATGTCATTTTCTCAGACTTTTTCAAGTTTAATGTACCATCAATAGCTCTATAAATTTTGAAATCCACCCATAGAACCATTTTGCAATAACTAGACAATCATTTTTTGTATGTAGGAGAAGTAAAAGCATGAAAACAAAAATTTTAATAATTCAGTAATTGTAATGGTTTCACCACCCGGAAAAAAATTCTAAAATAATTAGGGCCAATTTATTATAATTGCCAAAAGCATTTTTTTATCTCTGTTTTCTTGACTTCTCCCATCGCCATTGCAATTATTTACAAAAACGCGAAAGCTATTATGGTGCCCGCCATTGTAATAATTAAACTTTAGTCAAACCTCCGTTACATTTAGGTTATTACAACTACAGATAGCCCGGTGAAGGAACAGGGTCGGATATTCAAAATCTACCACATATCACGAACAGAAACATCTTTAGGGCTGAAAATGTACAATTTGTGTATGCTTCAAGACCACTGGAATGGAGGGATTCAGTACAACGAGATATATATACTATTACTTGAGAACTTCTATTTGGAACATGATAATTTTCACCATGTTATACATGTATATGTATGTCTTGACTGTGTTGAAGGCAACGACCATTCGGTAGCCGTTGCCATGCGCTATTTTCGGTACGAATATTCCCCTTTATATGGTTTATTTATAAACTAGTCGCCGACGAAGAGGTTCAAAGCTCCCAACTAGATTCAAAAAGACACTAAAGACCTTTCAAAGAATTAATAATATACCAGAATATTTTACATATAAAGCATAAAAAAAATTCTTGAACTTTTTAAATCAAATGTACTCCTCACATATCACTACTGCGAAAATTTCAAAACTGCCTCTTCGCGAAAAATGAGTTTAATAAGTTTTTTCTGTGTTGCGATTTCAGGCTTGTAAAATGTGAAAAGGTCTAGAATTTGAAATTCAGTTACTTTGTAACAGAAAAGTGCGTATCTACTGTTCCTAGTTTGATAGGTAGGGGAAGCAGAAATTTTTGCCAAGTTACCAAATATTACAAACCATAAGCCAGCAACCACACAAATAGTTAATGATGTTCCCAAATGCAAATAAAACAAATGCCATGACAGTCACGTGGAGAGTCCAAAGTACTCAGCATAATTAATAAAACATTTTCTGGCAGTTAAATTTATTTTATGGAATTTTGTACAAAACGGAACTGATGCCGAATTATCATCTTAATGATCAATATGAAAATACGTTAGAAGCTACAAGTCAATCTACTTACTACTAAACTACAAAAGAAAATACATATTTAATCTGGAAATGTTATGAACCTCTGCTTAGTGAGGGGAATGTCGGGATGAATAACCTCCTAAATTAAAGTTGGCCGTCAATGAAAACAAAAACATCACGACGAAGACGTCGGCTATTCCGACGACAAAGTCTGCCGCTCGCGCCTTGGAAGCTTGCCATACACTAACAGACTATTTGGCAAATTCCTAGAAAACATGCATTTTTGAAGCATGGAAACGACTGTTGGTTATTATAAAGGAACAGAGCGATGACGTAATGTAATACACTTTTATTGAAACATAAAAACACGCTAAAAACTGCTACAATAAAATCCTCTAAAACATTTCTTTTCTCATCGAGACCCTATGTAAAATCGTAAATCATATTACTGTTACTTTATAAATTACAATGTGATGCAACACTATCGTCGATTGACGGCTTTCTGTCATTGGTTAACAAAAAGTTATACCAAGAGCCGGGAAGTTAAAATAGTTACTTAAACATGTAGATTGTAGATGCTCTTACTTGGTGAAACTCTTCCATCATGTAGATAAAAAATTGTGTAATTAATCACACAGTCTCACAAATTAAACTCTTTCTTGCAGTAACGCGTTTCGATTTTTATTAAAATCATCGTCGAACTGTCAGATTTGACTGCTACCCAGATTACTTGCCAACCAACTAACTAGTCCTATCATGGATACAAAACTAGAGCTCTCAAATATAGCTATTTTTCTATTAAATTATTTTTTCATTTGTGTCTGTCTTAGGGGAAATATTTTTTTGGCAACTGCTGTTTGATTGTATATAAACAGCATTACAGAATGCACATGAAATCCTATAAACACCTGATTTACACATATTTGGTTCTTTCTCCTTTGAATTTATTAAATATGATCGTACGTTAGATGCTGACCTATTAGCTACACTTATTTGATTATCATACACCGTTTTTATTGTTCTCCATATCTTATTGCTATTCTTTCCAAAATGAGTAATTAAGTATGCGGATATATGCTCCTAATAGCCTTATTGTATTCTTTTTTATTTATTGAATGATCTACTATTTTTGGATTATAACCATTATTATAAGCTATTTGTTTAATAGTATGCTAGATTTGAGAGCTCTAGTTTTGTATCCATGATAGGATTAGTTAGTTAGTTGGCAAGTAATCTGGGTAGCCTTGTTAGCAGTCAAATCTGATAGTTCGACGAGGATTTTAATAAAAATCGAAACGCGTCACTGAAAGAAAGAGTTTAATTTGTGAGACTGTGTGATTAATTACACAACTTTTTATCTATAAGTTATTTAAATTGTTTATTCATTCATTGATTTGAGTTCGGTGTATGGTCGCCAGTTTTGCGGAATATGGGTCGAGTTCTGAGAATCCAACTCTGCACTGTCTACCAAATGACGTTAAGCCACAATGATTAGTCCCAATTCGATAGGAAATGTACGGAACATATTTATTATTATTAATAATAATAAATGTTTTTATTGTACATAGTACAAACGGCGAAGTTTAGCCTCAATAAAATAATGAAAATATCTGTGTCCTTTATAGGCCTAGTATGCACGTTCAACCCAAATAGAAACTTTCCTCTCAAATATGGTGATGAAGACATGATAAGAATTAAAATTCAATGTTTTCGTCTCTTAATTAAGAGGATTATTTGGCCTTCTTATTATTGTTTAGTCATCGCTTATGAAATGACTTTTCTCAATCTCACTTGAATTATAATGTTTTATGACATCTATATGCAGCTAACAATAAAAATTATATCATTTTATAATGCTACTTCCAACCCTCATGCACATCTTCACAAACATCTGATATTCATTGCAATCGGCTATGTGGTTTTTGTCATTGAAAAATAACGAGTATATGGAATAATTATCTGTAAAACCAATTATTGCAAAGACAAGCTCATCTTTTTATGAGCGTTATCTTTACAAAACATTCTTGATGAGAAACACCCTATAAATTATTAGCTATAATTCAGGTTCAGACACCTATTATGATTTGGATAGACTTTTTGCCACTTTCTAATCATACTCGCGAATGAACTACAATATTCTAATCACACGTCTAGACGTTACGTAAAAACGAAGCGTTCATAAAAGTTGTTTGTTTATTGCACGTGATACTACCTTTTTATGCATTTTACATGGTTATCGTATCAGTCGACGTACTAATCACGTCTACATAATAAAAAGCTGATAATTAAGTGGAAAAAGTCTCAGCTACCGTGTAACATTCAATAATGAAGCGTTAAGGCAAACATATTCAGTAACAATGGTGCATTCTATGAAAATGATAATGTATTTATAGAGCGAGACGCCTTGGGTGGTATAATGAGTACAATTATTTTTTACCTTTATCTGGATGAGTTTGGGAATCTGTACACTAGTAGGCAGTGATCATGAATCATTTCACGATTTTAGATCGATTCTACTTTGCAGGCATAAGCGAGAACGTAATATTATTGCGATAATGTCACAATATAATAAAGTATTTAAATTGGTTGAAAAGTATTGTGTAAAATTAAAAAATAATAAAAACCTAAAAAACGTAATTGAACTAGATAAGGTTCAAAGAGAAGAAAGATTCGAAATAAGTTTCAAAATTAGAGGTTTTACAAAAGTATTGATTCTATTATTTTTTTACCCAAAATAAAATGGCTCATGATACTTAATTCATCAAAAAGCAACTGAATTTTTCAGGATTTATCCTCCATGTCAATCTGGATAAGAGAATCTCGCTACTGAAATAAATAATTTAAAAATCAAACTTTGTTTTCTATTTACCACTCATGTTTCAGTATTTTTTCAGATGGTTTTTTGTGAGTTAGTTCCTTTTAGAGCAGGCAGCGACATGAATAATTATGATTTGCGAAACATCTAAAAATTCTACCAAAGCAACCTATGCGATCCAATAATAACCCTGAACTTTTTGACGCAAAAGAACCCAATGTAGAATATGGTGAGATTTGGGTACCATAATAAATTCACTTCCAACGCCAATGAACGGGAAAGTACTGTAATCGCGACAAATTTTGAATTCGAAATATTGTGTTTCCTTGATGGTTCATCACATATGGATTATGAGAAACCATGTCACTAGTTTCTGTCTGTCTGTCTGTCTGTATTTTGTCCATCTATAACACAGAAAGTAAATTTTGGGCGTTGCAGTTTTTTTCAAAGTTACTTTTCGGATTTTGATAAAACTTTGACAGACTAGGTTACTAGTCAAAAAGGATTAATAACATTTATAATTCTCAAATCGGTTCAAACGATAAAATTTTCCGATCCCCCGATGAATTTCCAATATTTATTTGAGGTCAACAAAATTTGTGTTGGTAAAATACACTCTATTATTATTTACAGAATTTTGGAATCGCTAATACTTTGTATTTGTTAAGACACATTATTGTTCACACATTTGCATTCAAATCACAAAATGATAACATTCTTCTCAATAGCTGTGACTTTTACGACGATATAACTTATGAACGTAATATATTTTCGATGGATTTAAAATTTTGAACAAATGTAACTCATATCAAATATCGTTATAAAGTTATAAGGCATTTTAGATTTAGCGACATTTACTAATTAATGATGGGCTTTTTAACTGAAATCATAAATAATGGGAAAAGTGCTATTAAGTATCTTGGAAAATTTGGGAAAGTCGGCTGATTTTGTATTTCTCCTGCAGCTGTATTAGTTCATAAAAAAATGTATTAGTTTCTATAGCAGCTGATCTACTTGAAATAAGTTTTGTCACTATTGGAATTAAAATTTTTTTTTGAATACATCACAATTCTGAGAATTTTTAAAATTGTAAAAGATTCCAAGCTTTTCAATAATGCTTAGATTTAACCACAACTATCAACAGTTTCAAAATCGGATCTAAATAGTTATTTCTAAACTGATACCATTGCGTGGAAAATACAGTGCCAATTATCTTGACGGTATTTTTTCTGAAGGGGGCTAATGAGCGGGAAGCAAAATTGTATGGAATTAATACAGCTCATTTTTCACTGGCCGGTAACGGCGACGGAGCGGCAAGGGCGATAAATACGACCAGCAGTTGACAAAGCCATTTTCACGTGTTATCAAACTACCGTTCCTGTCAGTACTGCTCAAAGATTGGCGTAAACCAACACCGATGCCGGGCTCAGTGGAAAAACGCCCAATTTGTTCCGTTTCGGTTTTAGCGACTTTTCCGGCAGAAAAGTGCATTTTAACTGAACATAGGGATCACGACTAATGCAGTTGTGTCAATTTATTGAAGATTTTGAAAGACTTTTAGAGCTGCTGATTGAAATCCTTATTTATAAACTGATACATGCATTCATATATACATTAATAGGAGCGCCTAAGTATTAATTAAAATGCAATATTCGACGTGCTTGAAAAATACATTTCCTTTTTTAGATAATTGATTTTATATGCGGGACTGTCGGTGCAAAAAATGCATGCTCATAATAAATCTTTTACACATTTCTTTTCAAGGTACGTCAAGAGTTTATTTGGTATGCTGAAAGAATAAATTACTTTCTGGTATTCCTTGTTTCACTTCTTTTGTCTATTCCATATCAACCATATGCTAGAAGTAGATTCCATTAGAAGCAGCTTCATCGATTGTTTTTAGTCACTGGGTGTTATTTAAAGATTGGAGTATTGATGTCTTATGCAAATGTATCCGTTCTAAGTCACATTTGAAAGAAAATACTATCAACTCCTAGAACTTAGAGGTCACCCCGCAGAACCTCGTAACAAGAGGTAACAGGCGTGAGCCAGAGCTGGTACACCCAAGATATGAGGTTAGGCACAGAATGGAGATGGTATATTTAGAAATGTTAGTCCTAATTTCTTTGACACACTGAATTTCAGCCCTTCTCCGTGAGTAATTTATGAGGCGAAATGTAAATTAGTGGGAAGGAAATCCTATCCCCATCCCTGGCGGAAGTATGGCGCCCATGCGCAGCACCTGTTTTGTTACTCTGCGATGACGAATTTCTTCTTCAGTCCATTGGGGGATGATAGATTCAATCTTCCCGATAATTTCAGGTCATAGTCAAAAACATATTGAAATTTACCAAGCATCATTTTGTCGCATGAATTACCTTATCTTGCACAAATGCAAGAATCTCGGCAATTTGTCGCTATAATGGTTAAATAGTCTCAGAAAAACGTTAACTTAATATTAAAACCGTACGATGCGAATTTATGTGGAAGTTGTGAATTTTATTCCATATATTATTTGGAAATGACACGATAAAAATTACAGCAGTTCAGGTTCCTTCCTGGGATTTGTGTATTATTCAAATAAATATGTTTTTTCTTGATGGAACCTATGGCTACACAAATTAAAAGAATTTGTCAATTCAAGAATTGCGATATTCTTGTAAAAACATACTCACGAAAAGAACATCTACCTCACTCTAAAACAATTGACTTGATGAGAAAATTATTATTAATTCGAACCAAAAGAGTATATTTTCGAAAACAATGATCATTCTTAAGAAATATAGATACTCTAAAAAATATAATTTTCTTCAAAACTAAAATTTCAATGCTCTTCTCGCTAGTATTCCAATTTTGTTTATAGCATACTTCGAACAAGAATACGAACATCTTGGGATTCGCTCCGAGTAATTCATTTATTTCGTATCGCCATCTTAGTCAACTGTACTTCAGTGGTACACACGTGTGTAACCCTAGTATAGTTTTGAAACTTTTTTGGTTAAGGTTAAGGAACCAATAATAGCTCTGACAACACATCATCAAAATTACCGAATATTCACACTACTAGAACAAAGTTCTATAATGACATTGTACTGTTTGTGTCAAGATTATGAAATGCTTCTGACAATATTATATCATTCTTATAGGTTAGATTTTTTCTGTTTTGTGCCAAGATTATGATATGCTCAATTTGAGATTTTGGTATTCTTACTTCCAAGACTTTCCCAGGTATGATCTGAATATATTCACATAAATTAACTCTATATGATCAAAAATACAGTATTCTTACTTTGAGATTATTATAGTTTTGCGCAAATAGGAAGATATGGTATATTAAAATGAAAACACATAATTATTCTTCAACTGAGAATTTAATTTTACATGAGTAAGTTCAGTAAAGTGGACAATAATATTTATTTCAACCTTCAATGAAAATATTGCCACAGTCTAAAAAACGACAAATGCCTGTGAAGTGTTAAGTCAATCAACTTGACTTCATATCTTTCAATATCACCCATTAGCTAAGTCCCAATCTTGATGTGTAGTGTTGCCTGGCGACTGTCAAGCCGTTTTGCATTCTGCCATTCCTGCCTCGTCATTCCGCGGTGATGAAGGCAAAGAAAGCATTTCTTCAGTCAAGCCCGTCGGCAAAGGGTCCCATTTGGCAGTGTCGCATCGATGAAGCATGAAGAATACGACGTTGATTGCAACGATTGATCCGACAACGAACCTTCATCTTCGACCGGCTTCAATGCTTGTGCGAAACGAAACTAGAGAGATATAATGAGGATGCGTAACGGTACTCGGTCAGGATTTTCTCGGAAAAAGAGAATTTGTACAAAGGTCAGTAGTGAAGGCCGTCGTGATCCGTCCACAGATAGCGTTATTGATGAAGTGATGACCAACTATCAGTCGCTGTAGAGAGTTTAAGGGGTCACGAACCGTAGGAATATAGCTTACACACGGTCATCCGGAGCCATACAATTTTGAGCCGTTGGAAGAAGCAATTGATAATCTTGGCGCACATAGCTCAACTTCATGATAAAATTTTGGAGGAATAATTTAAGAGTATTAGTATAAACATTCGATAATTTTAATGAGATGGTAGTTAAGCTACTGTTGGTTCCATAACCTCAAAAAGAAGAACCAAATAAGTGTCAAAACTCTAGCAATGGGACTTATTTCTTACCTTTCTCTGCGTCATATCGTTATGTTTCCTAGTTCAATTTTGATAGATATTGTACTGATAAATAGAATATAAAAATAATGTACCTGTACTTGAAATAGAAGATTACATCCATCATTCGTAATAGCTTATTCACAACTTAGATATAACATCAACATAATTATGTACACATGTATGAGATCCTCACAACAGTCGCAACCTCAACTTTTTAATAGCTCATTCATTCTTAGAGGGGGTTGATAAAAATAAAAATGGAAAATAATAGGCGTGGAAATAGACAGATGCGCTCTGTTGAAATGCCGTTGATGAAAATGGCGATGCCACATAAATGAGTTACTTGGAGCGAATTCCATAATATTCCTATTCTTGATCGAAGTGAACGAAGCTCTGATCGAAAATAGTATAACGTTACTAAAAGAATATAGAATACTTGTTAGAAAAGCATTGTCATCTTAGCTGTGAAGAAGATTATATTTTTCTTTAGAGTATAATTCTTTAGAATGAGTATTGAATACAAAAATAAACTTTTCTTGGTTCAAATAATAATAATGATTTTCTCCTCAAGTAAATCGTCTTAGAGTGAGACCAGATGTCCTTGTCGTGATTATATCTTTTACAAGAATATCGCAATTCTTGAAATGAGAATTTCTTTACATGGGGGTGTATTTAATATCGAATTAATAAATAATAAGTATAATGCCTTTCATTTGTTATTTTTTCACTAGGGTGACTGCATAGCTTCATATTGTATTGAAAATCATTACGTGTCCAGTATCTATCACATCAACAATTATTAATGTGGCGTCAATAACGCAAAAGCTTTTTTGAAGGTCTGTGTTATCATTCTGACATCATAGAATTATTCAACATAATTTTTCTGTCTTTTTCATATTCAGCCTCTCTGGAAATTTACTGGAGAAAAAACCACTAGAAAGAAGGTGATTCATGGAACATAAATGTTTGGAGAGTCTGTAAATACTGGTCTTCAGAACATTGTTAGTGAAATACAATCCTAGGTCTAGAGTTAATTTCAAAACTCCAACACAGCTCAGTAGCAGTAAATTCTTTTATAGAATTGAAAACACTTACTACAGATTAGTATAGGTATACAGTACACAGTATTTAACTTTCATTTATTGATCAACTTGTAATCCTACTCATGATATTATAGAACTTCATAACGTATACTTAAAAAGTCAGATTTTTACACTCAATTGATACTTAGTTAGTAATCCACTTTTTGTGGAATTATCGCTAGGAGCAATACATTAACCGAATGTAGATCTACAGAATAAATAAATAATACTATTATGAAACGCAATGTTTTTTTTTATAAGAATGCCTGTTTTAATAACAATTGTACCGGACGACAAACATGATAAATCATTCCTTTGCAATCAAATATGTGGTTTTCCCATTCTTATGTTGGGCGACTTACAGTGAAGATTAATATTAGTTTCTGAAAACAACTTACCGCTTCTCAAAGATCCTCCCCCCACAGCCATCGTTGCAGTAGCAGCACCGCCTCCTGTGCTAAGTCCTGTTGTTCCTATAGCAACAGCTCTACTAGGAGGTGGTCGCGTAGACATCTCCGCCTCCTCTTTTAGAGGAGGCGTGTCGAAAGTGGGCCGACCCGCCGCGCTCAAATGGCGCGGACGGGGTGGCTGCGGACTCGCGCTTCGTCCCAGTTGGGGAAGTGAGGGGGAGGCGCGACCACCCGGAAACGTTGCGTTACGTTTGTGACGGCGCGGGAACACCTGCATCAGGAGGATGAAGTTCTTATATAGCTCAAATGACATAAATATAATTAATTTGTTAACAGGATATGGTGGAAAACATAACAGTTTCGAGTAAAATATTAGGTAACTAGAATCTTATTAAATTCAGAGAATATAGCGAAACATTTTCAAACAAACCTGACATGTATACATAAGCTGTCATCCCATGGATTGATAGTGATTATCTGCCTAGGATTAAAAATATGTAGTATGATTGTACCTACCGCTAACAGCTCCGCCCACCACCTGGCGTCCTCTCGACTGGCCGCCTTGACGAACGTGACCCTGTCCGGCCCTGTGAGCGCCAGAGAGTGGGGGTGGCCGGTAATTTGCTCCGCCCCCGTTACTTCCAACACCTTGCACATATCCACGCTACCCTGCGGCACTGTGTCCGGCTGAAATAAAATGATAAATAAAGATAAACCAGTCGTAGATCGGGGGGTAGATCATTTAATGCACAACACATCAATGACAACATCTGATTAGCAAAAATTATTTTTCATCACCCTACCATAGAAATTAGGAATCATGTTGTATTTCCTTTGAAATGACAGCATTATTTCAAACATTCTTGGAATTTTTATAGCGTTTCTTATTATTTGTCATTTAATCCAACATTTTAGGGACGTATCGAGAAATTGGGAAGAGTTCAAAGCTAAAATTACAGGTCTCATAAAACCTGACGAATTAATTGTGTGTGGAATCTAGAATGAGAGATTCGAATAAGGTTAGAGTGTGGCTGGTACATTCATAGAACATGTTTGAAGCTTTTCAAGAACTAGAAATCATCGGGGGTGGACTCTCAGGACCCTCTGGAACATTGCGCGGCTCCTATCAAAAATACCCTTTTTCCGTGTTGCTGCAATATCTAACATTCAGATGTCTATAATAAAAAATAATTCAACCAGATTTAATTCCACCATTTTCGGATTGAAGGAGGTGCTCAAATCAAATTTAATATTGTTCCAAAACTTTTTTGGAGAACATATGCCCGAGTGAGATTCAACATGGCTGTTATGTGAGTTGAACAAAATTGCTTATTTTGTGTGAATTTGAATTTTGGTGTATGTTTGATTTATATTTAGTTTGATGTAAATGCAACCACTGCAGTTTCCCTCAAAATGCTTTTAGCTATCTGAATGAAGAAAGACTCGAGAAACATGAAAATGTAATGAAATAACAATAGAAAAATTAGAGAAACTTCGAAAAAAATTGGTCGTAGCAGGCCGTAATTTAGATATACGTTACTCTTTACGAACATTTGATTATGTATTTAAGAAACTGATGAAACACATAAAACTTAAGTTTCTGTATGTTGCAGCACTTTTGAGCTCCTCAAAGGTGTTTTACTACCAATATAAAGGCGAGTACTTTTCACGATTTTTTTCTGATCTGAGATGATAGTTTTTTCGTGTTTTACTATGCCTATATCACAGAACTCCGCGAACCACATTTTTCCAGTCTGTTTATCTGTCGATCTGCCCATCATGATTTTTATAGCGGGAAGCGATACCGTATTCTGCTGGCTATAATTATAATCAAGTTACTAATGTTTTATGAAGTTTTCATACATTATTTTTATCGTATCATTTTTAATTCGGCTGCACTATTATAAAATTATCTGAAAAATCGCGGACGGATAGATATGTTCCGGACGCTCTTGCTATTGATGCTGGCGTGCCACAGGGATCAATACTGGGCACCTTGTATATCATCTTCACATCGCAGTTGTCTGAAGCTGTAGCATGTACGCTAATGTAAGTTCTGATATTCATCATGTGGTTGTCTCTTTGATCAATGTTATACTTATACAAGAAAAACTTTCATAGAAGCTGCTGAGGGATAGAAACGTTAGTAAATCTATTTTGCAATCACATTAGGTGTCAATTAGCGGCTGGTACAGGTATAAGATATCTTGTAGTCATTCCGATGAAAATATTACAAACCTTCTCATACACCTTGATTTCTGCCAGATTGAAAATGAAACGTATTTCGATTTTCAAGTACAAAAACTTGTTGTTGACGAGGACAAAGTGACTCAACTTGAGACATCGAAATCGATCGAATGAAAACCGAGCATGTCGATTTGATGTGCGAAACTTTATCCTGTGGTGTCGTCCGACGACGAACGGATAGACGGTGTTGGGTGACAGTCTCGATGACCCCTACTTGTGTTCCACCTGCTCTGACCAGGCTGTTCCTAATTTGCATGGAAGGAATGCGAATTTCGTATTATCTCGACAAGGTCATCCATCCATTCGATCGGCCGTGATAATGAATCTTAACGCCTTGTATAATAGCCGCGCAGCGGCGTATCAGCTGTATAGCTTGTGGGTTGACAAAACTGAATCTACAATCCCTGGAATCAATAATCTATTAACCAACAGAGAATGTTGGCCATACGAAATTGACTGGAACCTAGGATTATTTGCGAAGCCCGTACTCTCGGGTTCAAGTCCCGTCCACACCAAAACAAATGTCTTCTCAATCCAATTTGTGTCTTTAATCTTCCTTTTATGTATGAATAGTTACGATTGTTAACTCATCCGACTGGTTTTTTATGCTGCAAAACAACAACAACAAACAGTTTTTCATCTACGTATGCACGGGAATTATTGTATTATTGTCTCAAAAGGGAGACAAGATTCTTCTTCTCCACTCTGGCCACGCCTTCGCCCATATTTGGCATCGACCAAATCATGTGCAAAATGTTTTATTTACGTCCGATTACATATTCTTCCTAATCGATCAGCGGCGAACGACTAGCGAACATAGACGCACAATCGAAGTGATTTGTTATTTTTTGCAAGCCAACCGTGAATCTTTTTCCCATTATCTGCTCGTTAATTTTTATTGGCCGACAAACGGTGCGTGTATTCAATCGTAAACTCAGAACGCGAATTTTCGTCGTCACTACAATATAAGTAGTTTGTATGCTTTATTCTTTCCTATTTGTCTTAGGTAGGTTTCAATCTCGCTTTCAATGCATTGATGTCCTGCAAATAACTATGCGGCTCAGCAATCACCAGCAATACTACTTTCGGCTGGAGAGACAGGTAGTTATCTTCTGTTTCCCACACAAAAACGACGATTTTGTAATCCGCTTTAAAAGATCCTTCATCAGTATAATTTTCCTCGTGGGTCCTCAAACTGAATTTAATTTTTCATGCATATTTTTGTTAGCCTGTCGTCGAGTTCAGTTATAATATTGATAGTAATAATGATGTATTGTAACCTTGAAGATTCCTGTTATTTTATGTTCATATTTCCTTCAGTGTTATTGCGCCCTATCACCATGTTACCCAGACTGATGTGAGGATTTTTTATTTTATACTTGAAGAAGTCACTGAAAAAAGGAACCCGATCGTTTTTAAGATAATGCCGAGCTTGTATTGCGGCTGAAGACAATTTGAACAACTGTAATAAACGCTAAAATCTTACATCTACATAACTATGGTAAGTTAAGTACATATTTTTAAATTAGAAATTTTCACGGAGAGAACCAAATTTGAAAGCAAAAAAGATGATTCATTATTACTATGGCTCATGGTCATTAGATTTTCTGAAAATATGATGCCTGTCTTTCTCACACTTCAAGAATCCTAGAGTTATGACCTTAAGAAAAGCCTTGGGTACACGAGAATAATTTAAAGTAAGTAAACCAAAAATTGATCAAAACTGGGTTTCTAACGTTTTTTTGCAGAATAGAAGGGATAATCAAACAAGTACCATACAATTTTGGAATCCTTATTAAATGCTCCAGCTCTTAGGACTGGGAGGGTCACGCTGAAAGTTTTTAGATACAGAAAACCTACAAGGTTTTTTTAAAAAACTTTATTCTGTTTTTTCGACATATTCTCCACCTACCTCAATACATTTACGCATTGGGTAAAATCACTTGTCAAATTCTTGTGACCAACGTTCTTTTGAAAGGTTGCTAATTTCCTCCTCAAATGCAGCGATTGCCTCTTTATCGGTGGAAAAACGGGGACCTCGTCTACAGGAACACATTTGGTTATATACCAGTCGGAAGTATCTGTGCTTTGATTTTCCAAGGCTACCATTGTGATGTATACACTTTTAGAGAAAAAAAGATGCGACTATTTCCTTTCCAACACTCTTGGAACGACGAATTTTCGAATTTTCGTTGGAGGTTGCTTACTTTCAAAGCAGCAAACTAATGACTGCTGTTTAGTTCCGGGATCATAATGATATAACCATGTTTCGTCTCCGGTTACGATAGGTATTAAAAGTGTTTTTACTTTGCCCATTATCAAATTTTTCATGCATAAACTTAGCCCAATCAACTCTTGTTGCATTTTGCTCACTGGTTAACGATTGTGGCGCCCATCTGGAACACCGCTTCCTTAGGCGAAGGTGATCATGAATGATTGTTCGGACCGCTGCCGATGCAATCCCCAGAGAAGCCTCAATCTTGGTGTAGGCTACATGTCGATCTTTTTTTACCATATTTGCACAGCTTGTACACTTTCCGGAGTAACAGCGTGGGCGGACGATCTGTGCGAGGTTCATCGTCGAGTGAGACCCGGCCCCTTTTAAACTCAGCAAACCAATTAAGAACTGTAGCCCTAGAAGGGACAGAGTCCCCAGAGAAACTCAGTAAATTTCGTGACATTCCGCTTGTTTTAGTCCCGTTTTATAGTCATAGAAAATCATGGTTCGAAAATCTCGACTACCCGGTTCCATTTGCACATTAAAATTCGGCCAACACTTAGATGCATTCAAGACCGTGGCAAGGCAACTACTGAACGATTCAAACGCTGCCTTTGCGTGTAAGCACCTACAACTTTAGACAAAATAGCTGCGTGGTCAAACCTCTTTAAACTTGTATAGATTAGGAATATCGAAAGACTTTCAGCGTGACCTGCGTACTTGCTAAATTAGCGTAGTACAATTTTTTTAAGAACAGTCAGTTGAAGTTGGACGAAGTATTAATTTTAAATCTTGATTTGGCTTTCAATTTTAGGCAACAGTTTACATAAGCACTATTCGGGATTATATAATGATAAGAAAATAGACAAAAAGTAACTATTTGTAGCAGCAACAGTTAAGAGACCATCACAAAGTGCAGATTTTGAAAATGCCTAAAATTTTAGATTCACATGTTTTGGATTTTTTTAAATATTTTTCTGATAACTATTAGACATGGCCAATCGCCCGATCTTGGCTTGACGTTGACTATGATATCCACGAACTTTTGCTGTGTAGGTACGTATTTTAAGTTTTTTCAGAGTAAAAATGAACCTCGTCACTCGACAAAACTATAGCTAGTAGTGATTGAACTACATGATCAAAATGATAAACTAACATTTTTTTATAATTTGAATTTTTGAGATTAATTTATTTATTTAACAGTACTTTGGCCTGCAACAGGTTCGAATATCCACTACAACTCATCATTCTTTCCCATTTTTGTGTTTTGTTCGTATAGTTTATTACCAATATGCAAATAGCTTGAGAAACAAGGCAAAAAACAAGCGTTGTACGACTACTTATAGGTATGTCACAGCATTTTATCAGCATATCTAGTAATGCCCACCACAACGTGTTCTTATGAATAACAGTATGGTAAACGGCCTTCAATCGGCATTTGTAAATACACACCGACCTTGCAGATCAACAAACAACAAATCAGCGGACTGACGAAGAGTGATTTATCCGCTGTTAGGATATCGTGCGCTAAGTGTCAAAAAAATTGCAACATACAGAGATAGTATATAACACCACGGCGCGCCAAGGTAAGCGATACATTATTTTGTAATTCAACTAGTTAGAAATGTGTGGTACACTTGAGGTACAGTGCGGATAATACAGAAATGTAATATCGTCAGCTTAATCTCCAGAAGCAGTAAGTCCGAAAATAAAAAGTTTACAGGGGAGACTAAAAACGCTTAATAATTTACCCATCAGATTAGAGAAATCGAGATACAGGTTTGTCAAGGTACTCGAAGGCTGAGATTTTTGAGTACTTTTTAAGGGATTAAGAAATAATAATTCAGTAATAATGTGGTTTTTCCTATTTTTTTTCTAGATATTTCTATGACTTCACTGCCAAGTCAAATGTGTGAAAAATAACCATAAAGATTATACTTTTATTAATTTTTTGCATCAAGGAACAAAATAATATACAAATCTAAGGTTGTCATGAAAAGAGTGATAATCGGCTACGATAAATTTTTTTCAGGGCTAGTAAATGAAATAATTTTTCCTCTTTGATGGGTCAAGGATTATTATATAATGTTGGAAGCTGACAACATAAATTTTGTCTTGTATTTTTTGGAACTCGGCTAGAGGGAGATCGAGGTAATCTTCGGAATGCCTACATTTGCAATCTATTGATCCATCTGATGAATACTTCAAGGCACGTATGTCAGTGACATGTGGATCACCGACCCCTTCACCTGGATGCAAAGATTTTACAAACGGAAGTCTGCTGAAGTCCTTGAAGAATCCATGATCTAGGTAACAAACTGTATAGGGCTTTGGATATTTACGTGCATTCCTACAAATCGCAACATAGTCGGCAGGGACATTTATATCTGTATGACGAAGTTTCAATGATCGAATGCATTGAGTCCGCCTCCATCTGGGTGTACCGTTTCTCCAGAAATTTCATAGATTAAGAAAGCCATTTTTTCTGTTTCGCTTCAATATCTTTATCTGTTTCGCTTCAATATCTTTATCCACATCATCTTTTAAGAAACTGCAAATAATTGAGGGATAGTTATTTGCACTAGCATTACCAAAGCGTCCATGCCATAAATAACAATAATATGATAGCAAAACTGACTGGAGACTCATACAAAACAATCTATTTTCGGACTCTTTATCTCGATTTTTTCCTTTCTGGTTTCTCTTTTTTCTCTTGATGTTCATTGAGGACCATGTCAGGTAAGTTTCTAACATTCATTTCCTCGAAAACGTGACAGAATGAAGCGATTGATAATGATGCTGCTTCATTTCCTAGGCATCAGCGCTTATAGAATTGAAATAATGAGGCTTTCGACTTCCATTTAAGCTCTGAATATAATTTTTTTTGATGAAGATCGGCAATATTGAGATTCCATTTTTGAGAGCTGAGAAAAAACATTGTTAAATTTGCTTTCATACCTTTGTAACGTTGGGTGTGAACAGTATGATCGTCTGAATAATTTTCTGCTGATTTTTTTTTAACAGACCAGATTCTTTTTAACCAACAAAGCTGGATGCTTAGGAAAGCCTAGATATAACTGCCTCCTGAAAGGTCAATCTTACTGTTGACAGCACAGGACACGTATTTAAAACTACTAGCTGTAATATTTTAGTTTTAATCTTTCTCTGAAGATGCTAACATAGTTAGCGAAACACGTGCCGGGTTTAAAAAAGTCTTTTGGCACGTGGTAAAGCTGCGCAGAGTTTGTAATTTAAAGGGAGCCATACATTCTTAATACTAATACTTTCCGCAGCTGGCATGTAATTTTTTTCATTAATCAGCGCAAGAAAGTACAAAGTTTATTTGGTTGATTATTTTCATTCAATCGAATATTGTATAATGAAAGATCACTTCCTATCATAGAATGTGAAAAACTAGAAAAATAACGCTGTATAAAAATGTTTAATATTGAGATGGCAGCTACAACATTAATTCTCATTCAAGATTGTAAGATTATTTTCAACATTGGACATATTTTAATTGCATTTGAAAATATGGTTATTCCCTCCGCCAAAGCTTGCAAAATAATTCCTCAAAAGTACGTAGATCAATAGATAGCCATAGTCAGTGAGGCGTGAACTTTGAACAAGAGTGTGCATCGTACAGTACGATAGTGCATGAAAAAACCGCAGTGGAGGTATCGGTGTTTTCACATATTTATGCCAAGGATCGGTCTAATTGGTTATGTTAGACTCGTGCTGGGCTTTACGGCACTTTCACTATTCCTTAACAGCGGTCACCAACACCAGCAGGCTTACTCTCTTACTATAAAGCTTGCGTATTATTGCCAAAGTCGCCCGCCAGATTATACTCACCGCGATATAGCATAGTCAGAATAGTGGTTGAACCAAAGTAAAAATATATATTGAACTATTTGATTAAATATTAGTATAAAGTTATATAGTATCTATATTACGAAAAACTAAACCACCCAAGTAAAAAACAGAACAGCTTCCAGGCTCACTCAAACATATTTTATAAAAACAAGAAACTAGAAGCTTAATCATAACAGAACGGGAGCTCTATCGACATTGACATTGCACACAAATTCAAGCACCTTGACTCAATTTAACTTCTGAAATCCTGCAGTTGCTTTATGATTTATGTCATACTTTCACTGGCCTCTAATTTCTGACTTAGATGCATGTAGTTTCAATTAGCAGTCAGTCCAAGTGAAGGGGGAATTAGGTTAAATTAAGACCGGCCATGCATCACTCTAAATATGTATAGCTCACAAATCTGTGTACCCTACACATTTTTGTTCCACCTAGAAATGCTAGGGGATTCGGAAACCAAAAATATAAAATTGGGAAGTTTAAAATGAGTTATAAACATATAAAACCAGGTTTGACTTCTGCAGTAGAAGAGGTTTTCAGCTTTTCTGGTGGCCCAGGTCTCCCAAGAATTATTAAAGAAAAAGAATTTAATGAAAACTGAAACTATAGTTGTAGAGATTCCGTGGCTAAAAAAATTCTGATAAGCAGACCACTGCAAATGAGCGTCGGGGCTTTTCATGATGAACACACCATGAAAATAGTTCAAAAATTTGTTTGGTATCACAAACTGTTCGAACAATGCAAAAGAGGTAAATTAATCGCTGCCAATTATGTGCCTCATCTAACTACAGATACGTCCTTGAATGCCCTCATAGTTACACTCATTGAATTTTGTATGTCTAATTTTGGATTGTATACTGTGGTCGCAGTTTAGGCGAATCGCGGTTGTCACATTTGACTGGACTATTGTTTTGGAAACCTTGTCGATCGTCGGCAACAGGTGTTACGCTGTCTGCCGGTGGCACTGCACTAGATTATTTTGTTGTTTTATAACTTATAACTACGCACTGTGCGAGTATCGGTTGCATTCGAAAGTTTTTCATACACCATTTATAATAGTTCATTGAAAGTTCAAGTGCATATTGATTTGGTCAAGAGTTCTTTCATATTCGAATTATAATTAAGGATGCCGAAACTGATAAATGTTCCGACTGTTTGACCATAATTATCATATCACCGTCGCACAAGGCAATATAAATGTTGGGATTGCCTTGTTTACAAAAAATATAAAAATATCTACCTGACATATTCCAATAAATTCTCCAACATTACACATTTCTTTCAATCACACAGTATATTTGGTTGGTTAGCATTTTTTTCAAATTTAAAGTGAGAAAAACAAACATATATTTCCCACTTGAAATTCAAAAACAAACCATAAGAAAACTCATCGTCCGCCTGTAGGTTCGAATTGATACTTCCTAGAGGTATGCTCAGCCATACAGGGTCACTATCTACTGAGTAATTCAAAAAACAATCATAATTGATTTTGTGTGTTACATACTCGTACATACAGAACCGGTTGTTGTAGTTGTTGTAATGACCCATCTTTTTAGGCATTTTGAAATATTATCTTTGCATAAATGTAATATTCTCTCTAAAAATGGGAAAAAGGTAAATATCGCTTTGGAAAATATTGGGTATCGTAAATTTGAATCTGTCTATCGTTTTGCAGATAGTGGTTTTGTTTTGTATCTGGTTTATTCTGCATTCTATTTTGAGACCTATGAGGGTTATGCCTCCAATGTTCAAATTGTAAATATAATATAATTTTCAAATGTTCCAATATTTTTACAAACATTCCCTCCATTCATATATTCTTTTTGATCATATTTAATGTTATCATTAAATATTCAAAATTCATGTCAACTGTTTTAATCTGTCTACACCCTACCTTCATGTAGTGTACAGTAGTGTACTGTTAGACTTATTGGTCAGCCGTTAAAAGTCCTTATATAATACTGATTTGTTTCTTTATTAATGTGCTTTTCCTTGCCATAGTAGTAATTTAAGTCCACATTTCATCAAAACCCAAAAAGTACTTTCCGAGTTATAGGGGGGCCAAGAATTACTGGACAGAGTATAGAGAGGCGGACTGACTGAAATACGTGACATCGTTTTTCGTGATGCCTATGTCAGGAAACATCAAGAAAGCCTAATATCTAGAAATCCATTTTGATAATACTTTTTCAACAATTGACGTAGTCAAGTAAAGTAAAATTAATTCCAAGCTCCAATGGTCCAATCCTGTCGGCAAAAAGTCAAGTGTCACTGAAATTGCTTGCAAACTTTCGCCTACATTAAATCCAGGAAGAGAAATAATGAAAATCGAAACGCGTCACTAAAAGGAAGAGTTTTATTTGTGAAACTGTGTGATAACTATACAACTTTTCATCTACATGATAAAAGAGTTTCACAAAGTAAAAGCATCTACAATCTACATGAATAATGAGGCTGTTCGAAATATCAAAAGTTGCAAAAATCAAATCATCATGGCGTAACCCAGTACCCGACCCTTCTGGACTTCTATCAATATGTGCTTTTATCAACTATCTAGGTAGATAATTCACCAGATAGTTGGTTGGAGATGGATAAATGCTTTTCTAGATTGATTGTCTTCTAGTGAAACAATAGCTTAAATCAATATAGATTGTGTTTAGTTGAAACTAAGAAGTCCTGTTTCAAAGCTGTGACCTCGGAAAACAAGAGTTTGATATCATCCTTCAACTGAGTGTTCAAGAATGCTTGAATAGGTATTGCAATCACAAAGTCAGTGGAAAAAGCAAAAAAAAAACAACAGTACTGGTGGCTTCTGATGTTTATACATTAGGCTTTCAGTATACAACTTCTCTCATATTCTTCAACAATATAGGTCTTATACGCTTGACATAAGGTGCGATAACTATACCCTCACACATAAACTCAGTTTGGTTTCATTTATAGCGGGATGAACCGACCTCCAAGGATATTTCCCTGTGGCAACAACGCTCGCTGAAGGTTGGCTTCCTTCTGCAGAGTATTCCATCGCCCCGCATGGCTTGTTGAACCTAATCGCGCAATGAGTACACAGTATAATTTCCTATGCAGAAGATGTCTTGGTACGGGCGACGATGACTGGTTGTTGACTCTTGACGCTGGTCGGTTGGTCATTCGGAAGGTTTTTTCGCGGAGGTAGGTTTGAGCGCGTGTAGGTTCCTGCGTGCATGTTCATTTTTACCTATTCGTGCAAGCTGACCAAGATATCCTATTTCCTTTCTCACACGTATCATTACCACCGCTGTGCCGAGCGGTGAGAACAAGTTGAGCCATTAGGCAAAGAGATAGTTATTGTAAGAAATAATAGATTCATATCTACCTGTCCTGGCCACATATGACTGAAAGAACTTCCTCGGCAGCCTTTGAAGAAGTACAAGATGGAAGAAATTAAATTTTGATGCATTTGCTTTATTATCAAATCCAAAATAAAAATAATGCTGGTTAGATCAGAAACACAACGCTGATTGTCTTTCTGTTTCTGTTAGCAATCAGGGTTTCTAGCAGGGCATTGTCCAAGTATTCATATCAATTTTTCTTTCAAGACACTCAACTAAAATCTATCATCTGAATGTTATTGCATCTAATAATGATTATTAAACAATGGTGTTAATTCTAGCCTTTTCAATAGATATTCAAAGAAGAACAAAAATATTTTTCCTGTATAATCGAAAGTAATATTGAAAAAGATTAAATGCGGTTTATTTACCTAAATGAAAAATTGAGTTTTCGTGTGATTGACTTTTTATTTTGCATTCATTTTAGTACCAAAACCCTGAATATCCGCATATAGCTGGAAAAAATGTACTATTACCTATTATGAGTGACAGAAGTACTACAGAAAATAGCAACTACATGAATGATTAAATAGGCTTAGTATTTATTATCACGTACTGTATTTTTGCATGAAAGTGTTTTATAAACATTATTACCTTAATTTAAATCTACTATATAGATATAGATTTTTAAAATTCATAAATACATGGTAATACCTCTCTATTCACTTGACACCTAGACCAAAGAATTCAAACATTACCCCAAATACTTGCATGAATAGACGAATCGGAACCTACTCAAACACATTCCTTGATTTAGTGTAACAACATTTAGGCACAATGCACCTTCCAAACGAAATATTTTAGCCTCTAGTGTTTTCACCATCCTTAAAAAACGTTGCTGCTCGACTAAGAAAAATGGGATTTGTGAAACTTATGATATTATTTTATTATTAAATTCGAAGTCGTAATAAACACGGAAAATTGTTTTTTCATTAAATTTTACTGTACGTAACTTCTCAGACTATAAGACAAAGTATGACTAACTTTTCTATAGAGAAGCGCGCCAATACAGATGACCATAATGATGATTATAATGACGATAGTCTCATTATTAATGCTAAGAGCATCTAGAGAAGACTGAGAAAAGGATGTTGCGCCAATCGGAATGGTTTTATTAGTTACCCGCACCTATGCATACATATAGTGATAATTTGTGGAATTGAAACCACTGGCATAAAATATCAATGCATGCACAATAGGCTGCAAAATTAGATGAGATAAAATACTTATTATGTTTTTGTGTACATCCCGATATTGGAGGGAATCTACATTATGAAAAAAATTAGTGCGGGAACTGAGTCTTCAAGATAGTGGTATAAAGATTTACCAAAATATCGTTTTTCTATTCAGATGTGAGTAAAATATTAGGCTTATTGAGTCAATTTATTACGTGATGCCAGTATCTTACGTATTGAGGTCAAGGATTACCAGACAGATGACAGAATGACCAACAGTGGCACTACAAGAGAGGGGCGAGACGAAGCTCCCCCGGCTCGGGATCTAGAGCAGGCTAGTTCGTCTAAAGAAGGACTTGTATCAACAATTTTCTCAACTTTCCATACTGTGACGTACCAGTTCTTTTAAGGGTTCGTTTTTGTACCACTTCTTTTAAGACCTCCAGTAGGGTTCGTTTTGCTCTCAAAGTTTTTCATACCAGTTCCTTTGAGTCTTCATTATGCTTAGTTTTTTGGCCTACCAGGTTTTTCCAGTGGCGCCTGAATGTTAGATCACCCCCTGAACTCAAATTTTGTCTCGATGGGCCTGGACCGACAGACAGACGACCGCCTATTGGCGTGGAAAATAGAAAGACCACACGTTACTTTTTACAGTTAATAATTAGTCTGTTTCACCGAAGAACAACTGAACAATATAACTTATGCACGACACAGTAAGAACATTAAGAAATCGATTTAAAATTACAAGGACTATAAAATCTACACTCGTATAACCGCTATAGTGAGAATTTGTGCAATTGGAACTATTGACATTGGAATAAAATAGCAATATATGTGCGAAGAAGAAACTGCAAAATCAGATAATAATGACAAGCGATCTAATTACTGGCCGTTTTGAAATTGCGAGTCTATGGTACTTGCGTAATTTCAGCGAGCAGGTGCGCGATTTAAGATGGTGTAACGTAGGCCGTGATTAAACCCGATAAACTTAGATACCTAATGGCCACATTCCTTTCTGAAATTGTATTCAGGTAATGGCTCAGTACAGTTACTTTTACCAGTTGTGAACTTGGGCAGGATACCCGTATAGTCAAAATAGACCAATAATTTGAAATTTGGTTAGAACAGACAAACAAATAATCTCGTTATCTAGGTTGCCGCTGTATTCGCCACATAATGATATCAGTAAAAAAAAGCATTTTTAATGAATTTGATGACCGTTGATCGTTCAAACTTGAATTTAAAATATAGTGAAAAACTTCATATCCTCTACAATTTAAAAAAAGTGAATTTTTCGATTTTTAAAAAATGTCCATTAATTTAATATTATAAAAATGACTACAAGTTGATTAACATTTCTAAATGCGATACAAATTTTCAATAAAATGATATTAGTAAGATATATAAGTAATTTCGTAATTATGTATGATCCTTATTCAATAAAAGCGAAACAAATTGCCTCCTTAAGAAAAAGTATACCTCATAGAATGCTGTACAGAAATGTTATGTTACAGATGAACAATGGTGTATTACAAAAAAGTTTCATAAATAACTAGAGGACTAAAAGTGCTTCATAATTGCAATAAAATAAAAAATTATGTGTAATACGTTCAATAAGAGTACGCAGGTCAATAGATACGCAGTTTTGGTATACAGAATCGGTCAAATAATACTTACATGTTCGTCCACAGAGTAGTTGAGTTCTCCATCATCGTACAAGACAAACCATCTGCGTTGCCACCTCTGAAACAATGAAAAACTAGTTATAGCTACGGAATAGACAACGCTTGCATGACATACTATTCACAACTAATCTAAAGTGATTTTACTATACACATCCATAGACATGCAACATACAAGCAGGAGCAGTATTATAATTGCATTTTTTTCGAATTCAAGATAATACGTTATTTGGAAGCTGATATCAGTAAAACCTTTTCCATTTTCCTACATTTTTGGACAACATAAAAATCAGGAACAACGTGTTTAAATCTTGGCTTAGCCGAAACCGAGTGTATCTTGTTTGGATATTATAAATCAAACCGCCGTCAAGTCAGGGTTTCTGAAATATAATAGTGTTATTACAAACTCTTTATCAAACCTCAAAATACAGTTACTTCAACGACATAACGTGGTGACAAATACACCAACAAACAGACAGGCAGGCGGGTCGATAAAAATTAGTGATACTTTTTTCATGATGCATATTGCTCAAACATTTTCAGTTTCTGCGAGTTTTGGGAAGTATGCCTACAAGGCAAAAGATGACCCGCTGCTTGAAAAGATACTTTATTAAACCTTCAATTTTATTATCAGCTCAAGCTCTTGCTTTGGCTGAATAGCAATGCGAATGTAATTGAAGGAATGGACAAGTAATGTGTTCATAATATCAGAATACATTCTTGGTACTCGCGATGAAAAGTCTGAAGAACCGGAGTGTAGAGGAAGGAGTGTTAAGCGAGGTCGTTGACTACTACACTACTATTACACTACTACGACACATCTGAAGCCCGCGCACTGCTCTGTTAAACCGGTGACTTTTGTCTCAAGTTCTTGATCATGTATATGATGATTTTGAAATCAAATACAGACGGTCAACGTAATTTGGAAACTCTCACAGCTATTGTCATTAGAAAATTATTTAGTTCCGTATTACATTAGGCGCCGACGATTCGTTCATCACTGAGATTCAGAAAAAATGAACACAGTTTCACAGGAGGATATTACATGAGGGCAAATATTATCACAAACGCTAACATAAGATAGGCAACGTTGCTAAAGGAACATAGAGATTTATCTAACATACAAAACGGGTCAAGACCTCAATGTGAATCGGTCATTGCGTCAAATAATTGAAAACTCATAAAGATGAACAGAAAGCTATTGTGAAAGGCACTTCGTAATACCCATTGAAAATGATTCAGTCTTGTACAGGTGTGATAATTAAACACTGTTAGTTGAAATAGTTATTTAATTATCACCTGGGAATTGGGAAATAAGGTTTGAAGACAGTGGTGTAACCGTAAATTATTAGTAAATGATAAAGATACTGCAGATAGTATCACTCAATGTTATGCATCATTTCAATTTATGTGTTTGAGATAAAAATATTTTATGTTTCAGGGTGCCTTGACATTCTGAATTGATTTTGAGGGGTAATAATCTTGTATAGAGGCCAGAAAAAGCTATTGGTGGTTATAAAATACAGCCTATATCGTTTATACAGTTTAAACCCTGGTGATCATCTCGATTTGTACTTAGTCGGCTACTCGCTCATTTTCCTCTAAAAAAATTGACATGTATGTAAGTATTAGGATCTGACGTTGCAATTATTGATAGTGGAAACTAAATTAGAAAAATATTGAAAAAAACTTTAAATCTTAATAATATAATAATAATTTCAAAAATACCAGTTTTAAAAAAATACATTACCAAAATTCGCATGACGGAATTTTCACGGGGATAAATAACAGTTCAGTTCAGCTACTGAACCGTTTGGAGAAAAAATATTTTTCATCCTTGTCACAGTAATAATCTAGTGTAAAATTTTCGACAAAATTCGACATGTACTTCCTGTGTTATAGAGGGATCGAGGATAATCGAACAGAGTACAGAAAGGCAGACAAACCAGCTGACGGAAATGAGTTACATAATTTTTCGTGATTCATATGTCATGAAACATCAAAAAACAATATCTCGAAAGGAAGCAATTATGACATTCTTTGCCATGTACATTGTAGATACCTTATTCTGTGAGGTTTTTTATCATCAAGATAAGATTGTGCATTTAACATTCCATATGAGTAATCGATTAACCTTTGTATTAAGTGTGATTTATAAGCTGCGTTAAATGTCAGTAAACATCACCGATATTAAAATGGATCGATATTTTGATGGTTCGTGGTATTTGAACACTTCTTAATCACAAAGTTAATTGAGGACGCAAATTCGACTGTGAGGTAAACCTAATTTGTCTTTTAGAATATAATTTCTTCAATGATCTCTATTTTTATAACTACTTTGCGTATATATTTGGTATATTGCTTACTCGCAGTAAGGAAGTTGTAGTGAAACAATATTGGCTAGTCACTTTACTATATTTTTTGCTGGCCACTACTTGAAACCACATACGTGCGAATGTATCCTTATTGACGTTTCGACTGCCTCGATAGCCTTTATCAAAGTACAAAACAAAATCAAAAACAATTATTTTGAAAATATAATGAAGAAATCACGCTCTCTTGCCTGCAATGTATATACTAGTACTTTAGTCCTCCTTCTGTTCCTGCATCTGCTACTACTACAGCTTGTTACGTTTAGGGAATAATGGAAATTTAGAAAAACTCACTAAGAAGATGTAGATATTCAGTATTTTCAATATTTATTTGAACGTATTTCGTATCGTTACCTTTCCTATTGTCTGTCATTTAATTCATAGACTTTCCTATTGGTGTGATTTGTTATGGTTATAACTTTGGTCTTTTTAACATTCAATGTGAGAGCCACTTTCTTCAATACATTTCCACCACCAGATCCAGTATTTTCCGAAGATCTGCTGATTATTTTGAGGTTAAAAAGGAATCATGTGCATATCTGATAATATCAATTGGTGGTATCAAAGTTCTCAGAGTACAAATCAAACAGTAGTGGCGACACGCAAAATTGTATTACACCACGTTTAAGCTATTATACGGACATCCTTACTACGTATATTTTTGACCTCCAGAAGCTGCATCAGATTGTTATGATAGACTATGTCGAAAGCTTTGTTGTATTCAAGAAAGTAAGCATATAGTGGTTGGTTGACATCCATAGATCTTTGAGCCAACACATTCAAACAAAGCACTGCTTCTCGTGTTACTCAATTTCTGGAGAGTGGATTCGCAAGCTCAAGAAATCTGTGTTGTCAAAAAAAACTGAAATAATATATCTTTTGGTATATTCCGAAAAATAATAAACTGATCTCCCAGATCGACATAGTTTAGAGTTGCACTTAGCTATTTTATTTAACGCAGTTGCTTTCCACTGTAAATATAGTTCAAAAGTGTTACAGATAAGGTTAAATACTGAAAGTAAAGCTGTCACAAATCGTTTAATTTTTTAGCGCCTCAGCGATGCCTACAAAGATTAGAGCCTCTATATAACCCCAAGTAAATTTTCGGCTCAACTTGAATCTCACTTACATTGCGTTAATCTTTCATTAGATGTCGCCGTTAACATACATTTGTAACAAAAGGTCATGGGCCTAAGGTGGCTTATCTCAAGCATCAGTCGAAAGAGGCGGCATATTCAGGCCTCTACTGACTACGACTCTGATGAAGCTGGATCAAAATACGCATACTTGTAACAGACTTGAGCGATTGAAGAGTTCCACCAAACAGAAGTATCTATGATCTAAACGATTTGTATCTGGTTTAGATATAACATTCGGCATTGAATAGTAATGAATGCCAATTTGATATCTAAATTTAATTTGTGGATAGAGAAGACTTTGCAATTCACTTTTCGTTATCTTCTACCGAACAGCTGCCATCATATCTTCATCAGTCGACGTATATTTACCCAATGTCCACCTATTACAAGCGTACTGAATAGTAGTTGATCGCTCAGTTTGAATCGCATTCTAAGATCTCTCTCCCTCTTTCTCTGATTTGATTTGCCGGCGGGCGTTCGCGTTAAAGCATTGATCATCCGTGGCTGAATAAAATATGGGTCAAGAATTTATAATAGAGAGATGACAATAAAATCGTTTGGATAACTTATTTTCTCGTTCGTATAACTATTTTACAATCATTCAGCTTTCACTTAAAATGGTCCGTAAGAAGAATAAAAAAATTATGCTTATGATCGCAATGTATTGTTACATATATCAAAACAAATAGTGCATGGTATCTGATTTCATCTGAGGAGAAAGCTCCTCCTAAACTTAATAGATAGATGAATATAAATGTCTAACAATACATATCTTCAAAATATTGGTTAATAATTTATAATAGAGAGGCTACACTGAACTTTTACTACAAATTTACCTTCACTTACACTCATACTTACTCTGATAATCATATTGATTTTGTGTATAAAGGTACAGGATCTCCCCATCCTGACCCTGATGACGAAACAGGGATCGACATGAACATAAATGAATTGAGGATTTGCTCACTGGCGAGAAACGACAAAAGATGGTCCTCAAATCTGAAGAAGTATGGTGCATATAATGGCCGTAAAGATGAGAATCGTCTTACCACAATTGTCAGAATACATACAAGTTGGAGCACTCGGCGGTCGAACCGTCTTTTTTTTCTTCCATCTTCTCCCGTTCAAGTGTCAAAATCGGATATGCAATTGGGTAAGCTTGTAGGGCATGTCAATGCATACCGAGTATTTTAAGGATACTTTATGAGTAAAAAAGGAGTGGGTCAGCTGAGGCAAAGACCATATCCCGGTAACATCATAAGAATACTCGTCTCATATCTGACATTATGTACGAAAAAATGACAAAGTACGATTATAATACATGAGCTGATCAACGCACACCCTATTGTCATCATATAACAGTCAGACGATGACTTAAATATGAATCCAAACGCGTCACACTAAAAGAAAGTTTTATTTGTGAAACTGTGTTCCAATTACACATTTTTTTTATCTACAGGATGAAGAATTTCAGCAAGTTAGAGCATCTACAGTCTACATGATCATATATGGGCATTAATTATCCTAACCTACCTTGAATTTGTCGCACAACACTTAAACCGTTGTCCTACAAAATTATAATGCTCAAAAAAGCCATACTTCATGGACAGGCTGAACACGGGCCAATTTCCAAAAATTCATTATTTACACTTAGCAAGGATTTCTGAGTACAAGATGATGGAAAATAACAAATCGCGTGTCTGCTAGCTCGTCCCAATTCGTTTAATAATTACACAAAATGGTATGTGAAAAATCAGGAAAAAATGTTGGTACAGGGATCTCGAACTTGTGTCTCCAGCATTCCGTGCCGACGCGGTCTGTGCCATCTAAGGTTTTTCTCAATTTTTTCCGCTCCAATTTCTGGGTTCAACCCCCCATTCCTGTGTTTACACAGTTACGATGCTGATCCATCCGATTACTCTTGTCCTTGATAACTTCTACTGTTAATACCTCAGGCAACATTCTTTAAGATATTATGTATTCTTAAGCTCCAGCATGAATTTCAACTATTCCGGAACTCTGGATGTGAATTGAATTTGTAACCTTTTCTAATAAACTTCAGCGTCTCAATAATATCTACCAATTACAACAATATATAACTGAATGTAATGTTTATGACTCGTTGAGGGTCGTTTCATTTGAATGCGGTAAGCATTTCCTCGAAGATTATTCCTAGAAAGTTGGCTGCACAGAATTATAATTTAAAATGAGCGCCATTTGCAGCGAATATTGATGGTTGTTAATTCGAAGCAGATCATTAGTCACAGAATATGTCAACAGGAAAAATAGTTATTGTCTGAAGTTGGCGAAGGCGACGATTGGGCTTGTCTGAGCCCCATCCGCATCTGGTTCCCACATCCTGCATAATTTTCTAATCTTAAAAGACTATCACACGTATCAGGAAGAGATCATTTAATTCATGAATTCAGCGTTTCCGACCAATCCTTAGAAAGTTTTATATAATAGAACAATTCTTGCACAGTTATTTGACGGGAGATGTTGAATAGAAATCCAAAAAATGATTGTTGACTTTTTTACAATTGGTAAAAAGTATGTTTGCACTGTTTGTGTATAACAAAAAAAAATGACAAATGCTATCGAAAAATATTGGTAGCAAGAGTTCTGAGAGTGCAAAACAGAACTGCTCATGGACTATCCTATATTTTAAGAAATAAGGAGCAAAATTCCAGATTTTCCATATCTGAAATATTGCTAATACAAAAAATTGATATTTTGTAACTTTTAATAGATTTTTCATTTTCAAAAATATTCGTCATATTTGGTTATGGATGAAAAAAGTTGTTAAAATTCATTCAATCATTAATAACAATTTGACATCAGATCAGTTATAGGATGTGTGTTTATTAAATCCACTACGGATCTATAGTAACAATTTTAAGCGAAAAACTTTTCACGTCGATTCCAAAACAGATTATTCCGGAATTTTCAAATTCATAGACTACAATATGTATTAGCGACTTCCATAGAATGCAAAATGCCAGCGGGATTATAATCATCACGTTCAAAGGAGGTCTTACTTTTCATCTCACCCACAATACCTATAATAATGTATTACAAAAAAATATTTTGTGAAAATGGTTGACGATGCATCACTAACGTTCTACAAAAAGCCATATCTGCGCACCTAAGCTTACAAATTGGATTAATTTCACCAAAATTTGAGCAACGGCAGTGACCAGAATATCTAGAAATAACGAGTTCACAGAATTAAAACATTTGCTGCAAATACATTAAAACTAATCCGAATCTATATACCAAATTGTCCTAGTAATTGTTCTAGTCCAGTTATCAGCAAACAGTTAAACGATCTGAAACTTGCACTAATTTGTAGAAAAATCAAGTGTGTTTATAACTGATCGGCAACACAGCATACATACACAGTCAGCAAGTTCACTCCGCTTTATTTCTTTGGGGTAAATGCGCATTGTTATTAGCACCCCGACATCAGCGTTCTCCCATTAACTCTAATGGCCACTACACACGCTAGGGTATATCTGAAGGGTATACCTGCACAGTTAAACTGCGCAGGTAAAACTGAGCGTGTGTATGACAAAAATGTGCAGTTTTGGACGCACTTCCGATATCAGTTGATCTGCAGGTAAACCTGTGCAGGTATACCCTTCAGTTATACCCTAACGTGTGTAGCAGCTATAAAGCGCATGTACAGTGCAGATCCGGAATAACACATCGCCGACTATCGTGTGAATATCAGTTTTCCGCTGGAAGCTGTTGGAAAATAACATAATTTACCCATTGTCACCCGGAAGTAAAAATACGCATGATCTACAGTATTTATGATCAAATAGTATTGGAAACAAATGAATATCTATGTTTAGCATTAAGTGAGAATACGTAATTTAAAAAAAAATGTACAAATCTGAAGGAGTAATCACTTATACCACAGCAGGGAGTGAAAGCCATCATGGTGACCCCAAACCCTCATTTCGATGAGTAAACTGAATTTCTGATAACGACTAGAAACCACAATTCACTTATTGGTCACAGTCAAGTTTTTTTTTTTGAAAAATTACTTAAAAAAAATTCGACGTTCTATATAACGAGCGTTTTTCCTTCAGTAACATGACTCCAATATATTCTCTATATCGTGCGATGTAGTTAAAAATGGAGGGATCAGCCAGCACAATCTGCCTCTCCTACGGCTCACAAAGGATTTAATATTGTGAAAAACCATAACTAAAACCGTTTTCACTTTTCCTATGGAAAAGTGCAGTGATCTAATTCCTTCATTAAGGGAACACAAACAATTTAAATTTTTCCATTAGTCTGGCAGCTTCTCAGATATTTTTAGCCACGTGACCAAAACCTCGTCCCCCCACAGAGAAATATCACTATCAAAAAGTCTCCAATAAACTGGAGGATCTTTTGTTATTTTCGAAAATTAGGGAAGAAATATGAATTCATGAAATCAAACCATGTAGATTGTAGATGCTCTTACTTGTTGAAACTCTTCCACTATGCAGATAAAAAGTTGTGTAAATTACACACAAGGGATAAAATAATTTAATAGAAAAATAGCTAGACAGGATAGATAGTATGCTAGATTCGAGAGCTCTAGTTTTGTATCCATGATAGGACTAGTTGGTTAGTTGGCAAGTAATCTGGGTAGGCTTGTTAACAGACAGATCTGACAGTCCGACGATGATTTAAATATAGATCGAAACGCGTCACTGAAAGAAAAAGAGTTTTATTTGTGAAACTGTGTGTTAATTATACAACTTTTTATCTGCATAATGAAATTAAACGTTGGCCAAATGATGACACATGCACGAAAAGGCTATATCTATAAGACCTGCAAGAATTCATTGCAACAAAAATAAATAAGAAAGCAACTTGAAAAGAAACCAAATGATAATATATTCACATTCTTCCATTGGTTGAGTTATTATAACTCGCTAGAAGCATTCCTTGTTTCGAAAAATATGCTTCTTGATATCTTGACTATTCAAAAATTCATTCAAAAGAAGTGGATGATAACAGAAATGGTAGATCAGCGTCACCTAGTTTCAGTGCAGTTTTCATTTCATTGTCGTATTATGCAACAAAAAATCATGCCAAAAAAGAAATATTTGTGATGAATACGGTGAGTGATCGATAAGCGATGTTAATTTTAACAGTAAGTACAATATATCATATTATAAAGCTTTATATTTCCAGCCAATAAAAGCATTGGCCGCGACCAATCATCGAATAGGATTTTGACCACGTTCAAGCTTAGGAATATTACTGATGCCGTTGCCATATTTGATGAAGAGGAATGCTGTTATATTCCAGTGTTTGTGTAATAGGAAATTTTATAGGTGCATCTAACAATCTGCTGTTAAAATGTCTGTTGTCAGTTTTGGTCCATAACCATATCTCTTATACCTTCCCTGAATGCTAATTCAATCCTCTTTGTTCGAGTACCGTAACTGCGAAGGATCTTACAGAGTGGTCGCTCGTAGTAATACCAACTAAACATTAAAAACGTCACCAACAATTTACTCGTCAAAGTGAAAACGACTATTTGTCCTCTCCACCTCTCCTCTACCTTTCTGGTAAAAATATCAGTATAGTGTTTCTCCTCTCTCCTATCCGCTCATATGAAAAATATACAGTACCGCTACGCTTACCACACCGCTAAACTCTTTCCTCTACTATAATCGCATCCTCACGCAGAACTTGATTATGTTGCTGGCCTCGCTAGATCGGCGTCCCAGAAACTGGGGGTTTTTTTCCGCTACAGGAAGTTATATTCTCCGGAACCCCAGGCCCAGATCGAACCATCGCTGGAGTACAGCCCACATCTGTGGAGATTCCCTCTAAAGCACCTCAAAGCTTCTAGATACAATCCAGAAACGGGCAATGAGTCCAGTGGATGCGCATAGAACATCGAAGAAGGGTGGCTGATCTGTCCCTATTATATGAATATTATCATGGCAGATGTTTGACTCAGTTGTCTCGTACAATAACTCCAAGAGTCGGCAGTAAAGCAAAGACTAGATCAGCTCAATGAGGGCATCCTCACCAAGTCAAACTTAAAACACCTCAAAAGAGCCTGTTCCAAAAGTCATTCGTTTGGAGAACCTCGGCGTTGTGGTATGAGCTACCAGAAACTTTGTTGTGTGTTTTAGGGTCAATGTGAATAGGCATTCATCCTCTCGCAGCGCTTCGGAAGTGCAGATTGGCTATCTGCCTTTACGTAAAAAGCTACGTCTACAAATTATATCAGGCAATTGAGTAGTGGACTTGCTGATCGTTGTATGTATGTTGTATCCGGCACTAGTGTGCTTGTGCGGCGTTTCTGACTTTTAACGAGACAAATTAAGCGTACACGTCCGAAACAACACGATTTAGGTCAGTTGTGTATCGATGTAGGCCCAAATTAACCACGGTTGCTCAACTGGGTAACAAGAAACTATAATAATTATTATCGCCCTTATTGCTTCACGGTCATTATTTCGTTTTGAAATGAAATGACAGTAAGGATTTTTATCTTGATGTTCATGATCTCGGGCATGTTAAATAACTACTTCGTCAGATTCAGTGCCATTGATATGTATCAACTTCAAGAACATAAAGCTGAATAAACTCGGCGATCAACGATATTTTGTCGACAAAACGCTCGTACTGAAATACAACACGAATTCAATCAATTGTTATTTTAAAACGTATTAAATATTTTTTCCCACAACCACCCATTGGACTATAATGATTTGACAGCTTGATACCAACTGTATTTACAATATGTATAAGTATTTTTCTGTTTATTCCACACATTTCGTCCAAAATATTTGGACTGTTCGTTTTATACTTAGAGATTTTATAACGTTATTATAAGGTAATTCTAGTTTATTAGACTATGTGTTTGAAACTTGTACAATTAAATTTTTGATAACTAGTTATGAAATATTTATTTATTTAACCAGTTCTGAAACGCGTTCCATACAATATTTCTTCTAGCTATATTTTGCAGGAATAAAACAAAAACAATTCTGTGGCGAACAGAGAGCAAATTGGGACTTGAATATCATGATGGATCGATTGTGTTCGAACACAACAATATGCTTGTACAGTCCTGTACTATTATCCTGTTAATAAAAACAAACAGTTTATAATCAACGAAGTAACCTTAACAACGTGCATTTTAATTATTTTTTTATCCTAATCTCCTGTTTTTTGTTTATTTGCATCAGACGGCTGTTTCATTATTTATAATTTTCGTAAAGGGCGTGATAGATTATGTATCATTTTTGACAGCAGGAAATGATGTAGATTATTCAGTGTATAAAAAATTATTTGGGCGGCACTCAATACATGCATGGATTGGGTTTTACAGTCTAACGGAATACTATGCTCGACTCAATATTCTAAGTTGAAATGTATACTATTTTCAGTTTCGCTGGACAAGGTCGAACGTGTGCAGAAGCACTTCCGTTCAAGCGAAATCATTAGTTTTGTTACTAATATTTTTGACTGGTGCCGAAGCAAATTGCCAGTGGAAGTTCATATATAGCAAAAGTGTTTCATATCATTCAGTATAAATCATACTACGACAAGATCTATGGGCAAAAAGAGTCAATAAATGGATGTATTTGATGTAATTCCCATAGACAGAAATTGTCTGTCAAAAAATATCGTTCTCCTATATACTGGAAACACTTAGAATTTTAAGATGTTACCTTGTACACTAAGAAATTGGTCATTTTTAAATGGGTAGTAGACACCATTTTTTGTTAGACGTATGCATCCTAGGTAGACAGAGCAACCCGAGGATATCAGCTTCCTGAATTCTTCCTGACGATGCCGATGTCCAATGACCATATCTAGCAGACTAACAGTGTGGCTTGGCCAAAGCTTGCGATGCTGAATGAGGAGCTCTTGACACCTGGTCCGTTTCTTCTCCTCCTTCATCAGGAGCCAATAACTGTATGACGAATATTTCCTTTGATGGTGGACGAGGAGGACTACATCGGGCTTTGTAGCTTGAAAAACGAGAATTGTTCCAGTAGATCCGGCATATCTCACTCTCCTGGATAAAAAAGCAGCACAGGTGTCTCATTCAAAGTTCCTCAAATGATAATATAGCACTCGCAGAGCTGCGTGTGACGATAGTCGGCTGGCGTACACCCTACACACTCACAAGAGATGCAAGCGCCTCTCCGGCACCTGTCGTTATGCTCTACAGAAGTTTCATACCCATAATCCTACTACGATATACCAAGGTGTTAAAGGCACCATCGTGGCAAGTCATTACGAAGCCCTCAGTCTCTGACTTCAATCCAGTAGTCCTTAGGAATGAAAAATCAACTGCTTAGACAAACCATGCTCTTCTGTATGTTTGTAATGGACTTGTATATATGAAACCTTAGAAGGAAATTGGCTCTAGCGGTTTTGATGTGTATTTTCAGTTGGGCTGGAGCCAGCTTTGTGATGCTCAGTTGATTGTCTTGCTTTAAATCTAGTGTGAGTTATAATCTATGTACAACAGGTGTAAAGGTTCGTGTGTTCTTTTTCTGTATCTTCAATGGTCATGCTATCAATTATCAGCTGTTTATTGAAGTCTTGGCCTTCTTTCATACTTTTTTCTTGTTCTCCCATAAGTATGTGTGAGATGTACTATATTTTGCATTTTTTTGCGATTATGGTCTTGTACAAAGTTGGGAGGCAGGTGATAGGGCGATAACTTTGTATGAGAAATTTGGGGAGGCTATTGGGTTGGAGTATGGCTTTGCTGCTTTGGTTGGTGAGTGTTTCATAGATGTTGAGGCAAATTTATTATACCAGAAATTTCGTATGTTGTCCGCGCCTGGGCACGTCCAACTGCGGGTGTTTGACAGTGCTTGCTATTTCTTGTTGTTTAAGTATGATTTTTTCCTGTTCTATGATATATTGATATTTTTATTCTTCTTTGATCGATTGCTCGCTTTTTTGTACATTTCTGGTTCAGATGAGAATGTTTTTTTATGAATCCTTTGTATCCACGAAGTATCGCTGTTTCTGTTTCAGTGAATCGTATATGGTGGTGATTTGGATTTGAGTCTATTTACTGTTGTTGCACCGTGTTTTCAGGTGTTATCGTTGTTAGTATAGTGCATTACATCTTTCCTGATGGTGCTGAACTTATTCTTAATTCTAATGTGCCATCCAGGTTTTGGTATTTCTTCTCTGTTACCGCCGTTGGTTATGAATCGTGGTATAACATTTGTGTCTCATATATGTTGTTGTGTTATACTTGAAAATTAATATGGGTCTCTGCCCCGCTGGGTTAGTGTCCAACCAATTAATACCTTGTACATTCATTATTCCTTCGATTCTATGTGTAAAGGAAGGAAGTAGGTTGAATATTGTTCTGCTCATGTGTGGTTGAGTAATGTAGGTCGTTGAGCGCTCTGTCCAGTTTGTCTTTGTGTGTGTGTCTTTATGGTGTACGTTGCCTTGATGAGTGTTGATGTTAAGTGTTATCGTTATGTCTGAAGATGAGGTGCTTTGCATATCAGTTGTTTGTGTGGTTATGATTAGTTAATTGGCTGATAAATTACTGTGTTGAACTTTATTACTTCGGTAGCTACTAGCTTTTTATGGTTTGTAATTCCAGAGGTGTACTACGATTTCTATTTTCAATGATTTTTTTTTAGTCCATTAACCTTTATTCTGTTACGAGTGGTGAGAGGTGAAGGTGTCGGTATATGAACTATGAACAGCCTGTAAAGTTCATGACTACAGCCTATAGAGATGGCTTTCGGTTTTGTAGAGGTGGTGTAGTAATAGCGGATTACAGATTTGTTCATCTTGTCTATTAATTGTAAGCGCTGTCTTTTTAATCTACCAGTTTTCGTGGTCGTCGGTTGTGTCGGCGGAACATCCGTCGCCAGTCTCTGTGAAGCTGGCTGCGTTCAACAGCTTTGGGGGTCGTTTGATGTACCTACCGGCGAATCATCCGTGGATGGGTTGTGTGCAGCGAGTTGTGATGACGCTCCTTTCATTTTTAGTAGAGGGTTGGTAGAGTTTAAGCGAAGCGACGTATCGTAACAATGGTTAAGGCTACAATTGTACAGGATGTCACCCGGTGCCCTGAATTCTACAGTTGAGACATTTTGCTCCTGTCATTCATCCCCTCAGCCTGTGTGTCACACTTTGAGATTGGAAGTAGTTGTTTAGAGGACCTACTGCACGGCTTTATTACATTATTATTACTATTATCATCAACATCTTGTAATTCAAATGTATTAATGGCTCTAGATATTACAGAGCAACATAAACACATATATCTTATATCCTTTGTATATGACCACAAACTACCGCTTGAAATCATATACTTCATAGAAAGGGTCCCATTCAAACGAGAACGGCGGATAGGGTGTAATTTGAGCATCTGTAATTGCGGTTTCAATTATACCTTCTCAAAGTAAGTCTCATCATTATTGCGGGGTTAAAAAATAACATCTTTGAAGAGCTCTCATCAGAGGATGCTACGTTCGTCTAAAAAAACGGATGGATTGCCAGGGGCGTAGTTGTGGGTTTAAAGTACAATTTTCAATTTAAAATGTTAGCTCTTATACGAAAATTCCTCACTCACTTCCATATCTCTAATTGATAATCAAAATGACTCAACCTGTGACTGTAATCAGATTTTGATATTATTATATAATAAGGACTTAAAGCCACCAAATGTTGAACATTCGGTCGAAACGAAAAGAAGGCATGTATATTGGAATATCCTACAAGGTAAACTATACAAAGTCTGTGTTACTTTTGCATAACTGTTCTTATTCTCATCATATACATGGCTTAACCTCAAACGCCAGTGCATGTTTTTCAAAGACCTGATTCGTACAAGGATTAAAAATTGATTGGTGGGTTGGGCGTAAGGACTTAAGCGACTTTTGTTACCCTGTGATGAACTGAGTATTGATGCCAAATCCATACAAAAAAATTCTCAAAGTATTAAAAGTTTGTAAGAGACACTAATTACTTTGCGGCAAAATATCAGCGGCTTACATTGCAGCTGTGGATCCAGCTCTTTACGTTAGATGCGAAACTAGGAAGTTTTACGCGATTTTGAAAAAGGTATTCCAACTGCTCTGGCAATGAATCTTCAAAAAAATCCAAGCTTACACTCGAACTAATTCTTTTACAAATTTCAGTTCAATCACCGTTTTCTTTATCCGCCACTGCTACATTGAATGAAACGGAAGTACGATACACTCAAATATCAAGAGGTTTTGCAGTTTGGGGTGAAAAATTTGACAATATTTTTACATTGAGCATTTTTCCATGAATATTCTTGAACACGTCCAATTTTATTGTAAACGCGAGTACATTATCATCTATTATACGAATTTCCACACATCAAGGTTAAAATAAATCACATGAATCCTCTCATTTGGTTGGTGTTCAAGACGGAAGAAACTAAGGATTCGCTAAAAAAATACTCCAATATTTTATACCGATTTTATCTCGATCTCAAACAGCCTCCGTGTATCGACACTGCTTCTCTGAAATGAACACAAACTGCCTATCAGCCGGAATAACAAATTATGTAATTTGGCATTTTTCAAAGACTCAGTAAAACCTGTTGAGAACTGGAACTAGCGACTATCAGGTGGGGAAAACAGGAAATGGCCGTTTAATAAACGTCGCTGGATGATTAAAATATTGCAACTAATTAATTTGACATTGGGTATCGCCTTGGTGTGGTTTAAAAGAAAACTAGACGCTGAAATCTCCAATAAAAAGAGATATCTTCACAGTCCACTTCAATCGATTTCTCCACGGAGCTACTTTTTTGCTAGATTAACCTTATACACACGTTTGGCAACTTCTGGTCATAACTTTGACCTGAATGTCGTTTAGGAAGCACGATTACAATTTTAAAGGGTTCTTAGTGATACATGACCTATTGAGGGTACAATTTATACTCTTTCTATCGGCCGATTGAACAAATTGCAAGTAGTTCTGACACATAGATCAGAAAAAATTCTGGAACCTACTAGGCATATATCTATGGAAACTATATGTATAAACAATTCAAATTCTTGCACGGTGGTGTAAAAAACATAATATACTGGTAAAATGTGTTCTCCTGCGGCAATAAATTCAAAGATTTTATTTAAGCAGCTGATTATCAGCGTCCTAAAAAAGTTATTTACAAAATATGGCAGTCAGTGGAATTGGATTATTCTAGGTAGCACACCAAAATATAATATACAGCAAAAATATGATTGTTGTTGATGACTAAAAAAAATGTAAGTCGAGGTTCCACCATTATTTAGTGAAATTTTCCAATTTCGCAAGCAAACTTTTAAGTTAAAGTTAAGTTAAAACTCAAATGATTCCAAAGTAATGAATTATGTATTTAATTCTCACCTCCACTCCTGCATACATTAGACTCGTCTTACCTGTAAAAAATATTAGAATATTATAAATAAGAAATTGTACATATCAATCAGTGCACAAAAATGTTTGTCAACTTGTTTGACTAAGGATGCATAAATATATCAGCTAGTTTAATTTTTTGCATTTGACCAATAATGAGGATAAACTTACTATTTATCTTTAAATCATCGTCGGACTGTCAGTTTGAAATCGGTGAATGGTGGAAGAGTTTCATCAAGTAAGAGCATCTACAATCTACATAAAATATAATGTTTGTGATACTATTTAGACACTAAATTTAGTGTGCAATATTATTTCCAGCATTTTTTTCATATATAACAACTAACAAAGCCAGAAATCTGATCGCGCACCAGAAACACTGTCAGAGGACAAATGTGTATTCGTATGTATGCTTAAAACGAGGCAATCTGTATTTATGGGGAAATGAAAATTTTCCAGCTACTGAAATTTTCTTGTGTTCATTAATACTGATGGCTCTATACATTATCAACCGAGACAGCTCCGTCGAACAATCTCAGGGTAGAATCTTTATAATAACGTCAGACCAGCCACTTTTTTCAATATTTCTGACAGTATTTGAAAAATCTCATTCAAAGGTGCATTCATAATTATTATTTTTGTATGATCTGTATTACAAATAGTATATATTTAAATATTGTCTAATTATGGCGATCTTAATACGCATGTCGATGACACTATGGATGGTTAATAAATGAATCGCGAGGCCGTAAATATGAGACAGAAACAGGAATTTTCCCTTGTCGAGCAACATATTCAATCTTTTCATCGAGAGCTTTCCTTTCTCTCAGTTTGCACTGCGATCAAACCAGTTGCTTCATCGTTTGCACCATTTTTTATTATTTGGGATATTAATAGTATAATCAATATTATATAATTTCACTGTGGTTGCGTCTTGGACAACAAAATACGGGTTTCGTCAATATTCACTGACAATGGCATACCATTTTGTTTTTCAGTTCTCAATTACAGCACTTGACAGTACGAACAAATAGGTGTTCGTATGGGTTCCAAAATTGAATTTCATGGCTCGTTAGGTTTATTTGAATGAAATCCAATCATGAATTAAGTGTAAGAAGTACATTCATCTATTAATAAAAGTTGTACTAACTAGTAGTTTTTTGTTAGTTGGTAATTTCAGTGCATTTGACCATCGACAATTCATTTTTTGTAAAAAGACTAAACAGTTCACGAACTTGCTTTTATATAACGACTACTGTGGAACTACTTCGTAAAAGAAGTAGTAGTAGTTTCGAATGTTCTATATATTTTGTCTTTTGTTCTATACATTAGCTCTAAACCTGTCGTCACCAACTGCTGAGGAAGTATTGCGACTGCAATATTTTTTACGTTATGTATCTATGTCACGAAAATTCAAGTAACTCATCTCCGTTAGTCTATCACTATTTTTTATGCATCAGCAGTACTAGTCGAATTAATTTTATAAACAGATTTACTGTAAGCATATAATATTGAAACATAAAAAAATCAAAATAAACTGCCGCTTTTCAAGTATTCAAGTAACTCATTTTTTAGGCAGAGTTGAGAACTTACCAAATACAGAACATTCTTTTTGTTCATTTACAATATCCTCTCAATCATATTGACAGACTAAAAAGGTTATGGAAACATCAAGCATTTTTAAAGAGCAAAACTTATTTCAGTCGAATTCAAAGGTCATATTTCCTGTTTCCAGAATCCCCTCTCATTTTTTGAGGGTATAAAAAAATGCTCCCAATATTACTACATATGATGTACTTGGAATCATATGTTAGCCAAAGCGTATGGTACTGAGTCAATCTACTTGATTTTTTCATGATGAAAACTGCATAAAATGCTTATATGAATATAAGACATTTTATATCCTTCATTATCCATACTCCACGAGGAACTATAAACTGAAAAGTATTATTTACTTTGCTTATTTTGGCGAATTATTATAAATCTTAATTATTTTTTTAGTCTTTCACTAAACTTATTTTTGAATCAACTGGTCAAAATGTAAAAATAAAGTAGTGGAATAAAATTTACTATAACCGATAAATTGCTGTAGCTCGAGTCAAGAATCAGAAGAATGCATTTTAAAATTAGGAGATTTGATTAAACTTTGGAAATTGACACTAGTCAAAATGTAATTGAAATGACCTCTCTCAATGTCAGATTGCACAGCTAACGAAAAGCTTTCAAACTTTTTTTATAATTCTCTAAGCTCAACATTCTGAAGGGCTACAAATTATTATTATAAAATTGAATGTACAATACATTAATGGAAATTGGTTGGAAAGTACTCTATTCTGTCAAAAGTTTGATTTCGGACTTCCATTGTCTATAAAATTTTGAGTATCACGACGTTTCGATTGATGTGCTATCTTCAATCGTCTTCAGGTGAACTGTTCACCTGAAGACGATTGAAGATAGCACATCAATCGAAACGTCGTGATACTCAAAATTTTATAGACAATGGAAGTCCGAAATCAAACTTTTGATAAATCCACCTTGTCTACAAGTTTCAAACTACTCTATTCTGGACAACTTTTACATTACACAGATTTTTTATTTTTTGTTTGAATAGAATTTGTTCACTTGAAGACATAAAAAAATAACAAGTACTGGGCACTATACAACAAAAAATCATGATTTCTATTACAGGTACGAATTTTGAACTAATTGGAAACCAAAAAACCCTATTCGTGACCCCAAGATCTGTGCCCATGTCTTATGTGAACCGCAATTTGAACCTGTTGCATGCTCACGTCGCAAGATGAAAATGAACCTGTTGTTCTTCGAGCAAAACGTAACACCGCACGGCATAAACACAACTAAGCTTCATAGATAAAGATCAGCGTTTCTATTATAATTTAGAAGCGGACGACTGTCTTTTGAATTATGCCCCGAAAAAAGTACGGGTACAGTTATCCAATGATAAATGCTGTAAGTATACGTCCTTACAAAAATAATATCATGGCAGATGCGCAGGTGATTGGAGTTTAAAAGCAAGTTTACGCAACGAGAGTTTGCCAAGAGAAATAAACAACAATGAAAACAATAATTTTGGTGCATCAAGGAAGTTGGTCAAATAAGCTCCTTTCATCCAATTGTAACGGGGCGGTTTCACTGATATTGTTTATAATGTACGAGTATATTTTTGATTTCGGACTTCCATTGTCTATAAAATTTTGAGTATCACGACGTTTCGATTGATATGCTATCTTCAATCGTCTTCAGGTGAACTGGCGAACACGTTCCTTTCATGCCTATTTATACCCCGTCCGGTGACGTGTCGTTGTGCACTATAACATTGGTGGGTAAAAACTGAAGGTGGTCAGAATTATATCGATTCTTTTTAGTTATTTAGCAAATTAGTAAGAAGATAGTTTTAGACCAACTTCGACGAAATATTAGTTCTTTTACGGAACTTGCCTTGTAAGGCAGATATATGATGATGATGATGATGATGATGATGATGATGAATATTTCGAATTGAATAAAAATTATGCATATTTAGTTTGGCTCAGCATAACTATTTTTCAATTTTGAAATATTTTTCTATATTCCATTCCAAAGCATTCAGTGTAAATCTAGTTATCTGTATCTATTTCCCAGTTATACTTACATGTAACTTAACCCCACATACTTTTGTAACCTGAGAAGTGACTGTTGAATGACCATGTACATGAGCAAGATTTTTAGTCAATATAACTACATACGACTGATCAAAGCAGCCTTTTATAAAAGTAACATTTCTTTAATATTGTTGAATGATCTGAGAAGAAAAATTTGTTTTGTTCACTTTGTAATTTGATTATAAAGACTGGTGAGAGAGCCGAAACTTGAAGTTCCTTTAGTAGTTATGTGAGATTTCAATTAACGACCACCACAAATAAAGGCGAATCCCGATTTATTATTTCAATTAAAACCTCAGCTGCAAAAAATGTCAAATAATATAAACCAGAGCAGTGAATTCCAATCGGCAGCACAACGTAACGTCTACGGTGTTTCTATGACATTCAACGACCCTAGTTACGAATCCGTTTGTTTTCCAGCGCCTGCGCAGCGTGCGAACGGCGGTGCATCTTCGCTGTTATGTAACCCAGCTCTGGTCTTGCCGCCGCAGGCCAGCGATGATGGCAATGCCAATACCCGCCGTCTATTCATAACCAAGGCCTAAGGAGGATGGCTTCATCCAGGATGGCCATACACGCCTTATGTTTCTCAGGATAATAGATAAATAATAATATATAATAAATGAATACAATTATTCCATTAAAATTTAACAATTTGAAAGTCTGGCAAAAAGTAGGCGCCAGTTAAGAAACCCTGTCAAGAAACATCCTTCCGTTTCGTTTATCTTATACTCAGATAAGTGTTTATCTATAAAATCCGCATGTTGAATGATCCCGGCATTCATTCATTCATCTCTTGTCTCATTTGCCTCCTCTACACGTCGACAGATGCATCAACTCTAGGTAAATCAGTCCAAGTCCACTCTCGACAGATGCAACATCGAAAAAATGGATGTTAAGATTGTAGCTGCCGCTGCGGATTCCACAGGCAGTTTTCTGCTTGATACAACTCAAAGAATTTAAATGTTTTCTCATTGGTCATATTAGCCATTTTATCCAACAAGAACAAGACACAATTATTAAATAGCACACGTGCACTCTCAATTGCAACAGCGCCAACACTGATGCGTCAGCCGTCGAGCCAAAAAAAACCTTTGTTGCGTGTCACAAAAACCGACCAAAAACGGATTGATGGCAGACGCATTGGCAGACGTTGAATACCTACCACAGATGACCAAATTAACCCTTCTACACGTCAGCGGACGCATCCGCAATGACGTCCGCTGATGCATCCATCGACGTGTAGAGGAGGCTTTAGGCAATAAAGTTCTTTTCAAAAAGTCTGGTTTTTGTTCGGTTTTATAACTCGCCAGCGTCATAGTTTGCAAGCAAGCTGATTAGAGGGTTTGATTACATCCAGCCGCACAATTTTTCCCGCGATCTCAAACTGCCAAACAAACGATCTACGGATAGTTAATTACTGTCAACCTCTGATCGTACATTCGGCTGCAGGTAGTGGAGCAGCACTAAAAAATTATTCAACACTTGCAGTTTTGGATGCAATTTTGCTAGATGTACGTTCAGAATGATGTAATTCAGAGTTGATAAAAAAACAATGACCAATGCTTACTGGAAAAAAACGGAAACGGAAAACCTTTTGAAGCTTTTACCGTCTCTGAAACACAAATCCTTAACAGTGATATTTTCAGTTACATTTTGATCAAATAATTCTAGAGATGAGTACGCGATTTAAAGAGAAATGAACAATAAGTTTATAAATTTTTGTTTACTATTTGATTGATTTTTAAGTAGCTGTACATTCTTCAAAATTTCAACCTGATATTTGTTAACGACATTTAAAACAACTGGGTCGATCATCTTCCCCTTCCCAGACCAGAAATTTGGCACGCACACCATATTTTACCGACATCAGTCAGCAATTGCCCTCTCCCTCAATGGTCTAAAATGTAAACGAAATCAGATTTCTTTTAGGTTCTTCATGAATATGGAGTAAGGTGTATGGTCGGCCTATGACGCAACGAGGAGCCTCTAGATGCAACGTTAGCACGATTCAACGCTGAATGGGACACGAAATCAAGATATCGACTGCGGCATTGACGGTCATTAGAGACGATTTTACGTAATACGGATCTGGCGTGAGACCCAAAAACGCAAGAGCGCTGACGAAACTATCAGGTTACAGGTTCACTTCACTGAAATTCTTAATGAGTGCACCAAGTTAACCTCACAAATAATGTATGATGAGTATAAACAAGGTATCACAAATAAAAGTAGTTTTTTTTAACCAGTATCGCTAAAGGACATTTTGACGGCGATAGTTCAGATTATCTAGTTAGACAGGATACATGAAACGCTATACTAAAGAAGTTTAGCTCCGAAAGGGTACCGAAAAGTATTATATTAAATTCGAACAATTTTTTATGTTTAATAAATGATGTAACTAACCACTCTCGTTATCAACATCTCTTGCCATCTGGTGTGCAAATTTTATATCGGTTTTTTTCAAAATATCTGAAGATGGCACTTTGGACATGATCCAAAATCATTAATTTCAAATATTCCAAATGCGGATTTTTTTTTTTGAAGCAAATGTTTGAACTGTCATTACTTTCTGACAAATAGGGAGAGCTACTGAAATCTACGGTTTATAAATGAAATCATTTTTTACCCACGCAACGCCAAAAAATGTGTAGTGTCCTCTTCCCCAAACACTGCACCAAAAATTTTTACTCCTCAAAAAAATTAGAAAAATGATAAGCGGCGTCAGAAAAAAGGAGTATTGGATTTTTTAATTTCACGTTTCTACCGATTTTTCAAAACCACAAAAGTTTTTTGTCCTGTTTGATTTAGTTTAATCAATCATCATGTATAGGTTGTTGCCGTAATATGATAAAAATGAGAATTTCTTATTGATAATTAGGTTCTAAGCCGTTATGATTTAAGTAGCGTATTTTTCTGTGTATGATTAGTGTTTAATGAGGATTCATCTAGAATGGTTTTTTTATCTTCATCACAAAATTGTCCGATTTTTCTCAGGTATTCTTTTCCCTTACAATCTCGCTATGCTTCTCAACATATTTGGTTATTAAACTTTTTATATTGAGAAAATAGGAAACGTTGCACCTATCTGTAGCTAAATTCCACATTTATCCAGCCCACTTTGGCCTATCAGACGCTATTGTTATCCATAAAAAGCATCCTGTGTAGAAAAGCAAATATCTTGAACAAACTGACAATGCCAACATCGATCTCATTAAAGAACTGAAAATAAATCTGACATATTCCATATTTAAGATAATTATTGAGTTAATAAATCATAGTTCAATCTTCCGGGTAGGCACCATTTATGTCTCTGTACTGCGAGTCGCTACCGCTTGATCTCGGATTGCGTGTTGTTTTAAGCTCTAATTGTCTTTGTTGACCTTATATAATCACTGATCCTATTATCAATGGAATCCTTGATAGAGTAGAAACCATGAGAATATATCTGTTTCTGAAAGCCAACGTGTAATCCCCTTTAGACTCAATTACAGTGCGTAACAGAAGTACTCCCACTTTGATTTTTTTTAACTTGGTGCACGCCCACAATGGCGCACGTCCCCTCGCAATACCTTTTGCACTGACCCGTGCACATTTATATAAAATCAGATTCTATTCAACAGTTCTATTTTACAAGGGAGTTGCAGCACTGGAGATACTCGGTCAATCTGTCTTACTACCTTTATTCAAAAGGAGCAATCAACGCTGTCTTACAACGAGAGCCCTTCGAAAATGCTGCATTTGTAATATAAATTTTCCTTAAGCTAGTGGAACATTTTGGAGTGTGAACAATTCTAAGGGAGCCGTGAAATTCGACGTTTCAATGTGATGATAATATGTCCAAAATTGAATGATACAACAGGCAACCGAATCGATAGACTGACGGGATTTAATCACATACTATTTGCTTGATGTATACGTCAAAAATCGTACAAAAAGTGTTATTATCTCAAGTTTCATTTTAAGTTATCACAATACTTGTCTTGTTGATATGTGGGAAGTAGAGTATCCTGGGAACTATTCGTAATCAGACATGCAAAGTCTAATGAATGGTTTAGAATAAATCACAGCTGTATTTTGTAAAAACCGTAACTATTGTTTTCTACGGGTTGGAAGTACGCCTCTGGATGGTCTTATAAAGTATAATTAATAATTATTAATGACGGGGATGGGATGTCGCGTTCACATACCTGCAATTAGTTACGACTCATGTGCAACTATAGCTTTGTTCATGTGATATCAACCATAGGTGTTTCTTTTGGGGCTGGCAACAACAGCCACACGATGTTTTAATGGCGGATTTACGCAAATTTTTTTGTGAGGCCTTTTATCGCTTTAATAAAAGAAAATCTATTACAAAATGCTGAAACCAAAAATCATAAAATTATCCCGTCAAGATTCAAAATGAAATCCTGGAATTATGAAAATCCTACTCCGCTAGTTGAAAATTAGAACAAGTCAAAGTATTACTTGAAATCACTTGGATATCACTTGGAATCAGTTCGATATCGCGAAATTGGCAGGCTGACAAAACATTTTGAACAAACAACAAGTTCCAGCTAGCGAAAGAACACCGTAAATACCATCAATAGAAGTACTGCCAATTGTTGAAACTTGATTTCTTTGTATTTGTGCTTACTGATTCAATATGAACTTCTGTAGTTCTGTCAGCTAAAAATCAATTTTGTAACACTATGGACTGGATGCTGTGCTCCTATTTTTGTTAAATAATTAACCTAACACTCACTAACTCCTCTTCTCAACTTCGGTTAACCATTTTGTTTATTAGATCTCATATTCCATATAATTGTGTGATTTTACTTTGTAGTACAAAGTAATATTGTTCTAACTTTGCATACATGGAGTTCTCTCCCCTCATTTCACATGCTATTACAACTTGTTTATGGATGTTTAACCCAAAAAAAAATTACATAGAATATTATTTTATTAAGGGAATTCGTATTTTCTCACAATGAGATTTCATTACCATATAATTATCAGTGAAGATAAATGACCTCTAAATGCAGGATGTAAATAATACATTCACATATTTTGCATTTATGCATTTTTGAAAAAATATTTTTGAACCTAAAAGGTCACGCTGAGAAAAAGCCGATTCTGAGTTTAGATCGAAAATCAAGTTTTACAGATTTACAGCAAAATATTTGCTTATATGGTACGCCACTGTACACCTACCTGCAGCGATAATTACGCTACACGTAATTTATCGGTTCTGTCCGGAGATAATTAAAAAAATCTACCTCTGAGATGTGTTGTGTGCGTGTAGATCACTAATTATTATTTTCGACCCATTTGCGCTGGCTTCTGCAGTTGGATATAGAGGAGGAGTGGATTTACTGAAAGAGTGGAAAAGAATTGTGTGATAAAATTGATTTTTTTTAATATCTCAGCCCTTTAATCAATGGAATGTGGCATTCTTTAATGTGAATTCTGAAACTCTTCCAGTGCATCCATTGGTAATGGAATGATTCACAAAAAACTATTACATATTTTCTGGACTTCGATCTTGAAGTTTATTCAAACACGTTTCTTAAAAGTGCTATACTCAGTGACGGACCCCCGACTATGCGCCCTGATGAATTCCCCCAGAAGAGGAAGGTTTAGATTTTACACTGTCACATTAAAGGGCCTTGAGTATGGTTATTTTATTGGTTTTTTTTTGCTCTGAAGGTGTGTGAATGTTAGATTTGAGCTTGGATATTCTTAAGAAGAGCCTGACGATATGATTGGTTCCGTCGCGTCTCCCAAGATGTCAAACCGACCTATATAGTTATCATATAACAGTCCACCACTCGCCATATCCATCAATAGATATTACCAACACAACAATAAAAATATTTAAACCGTTTATGCTTTGGAGTAAAATTCAAGAATTTTCAGAAATCATATCCATTAATCATATTTTTCGGGTAATTATCATCAATCAGTGAGACTTTGAATCCGTGAAATTTCAAGAGAACTATACGACATTGTATTTAGGTGGCACCTTGTATATCCGCAATCCGCATATCTCATGAAAGACGATGCGAGAAGCTGTTACGTATCTACGCATTCGTGGAAACACATCTGATTCTCATAATTGAATAAATTACTCTTAAATGCCTTCTAAGCAAATAGTTAATTATACAATATACGTCATAATTATACATTTGTGGTACGTGTGCGAATCGAGGTCTGTATTTCATTTTGTCCCATTTCAGGACAAAAGTTTTTTCCAGACACCTAAATTTACATCTAGTACGTAATAATCACTACCTACCACCTCAGCAACAAAAGCAGTACAAGCAGTTTCGCAAACACTCATCAATTTTATCTTCCGATCTACTTATTACGCGTATCGCAACGTGAACAATAAGGCTAGAAAATCACACTAGTTTTGCAATTTCGCTTATATTTCTATTGTATTATGCCAGATATAATAATAGGAAATATTCTCCGTGAGATATTTGCCTGCTTTCTTCATCCTCAGCTCAATATACTCAGAGAAAAATATTGCATTCCTCATTTTGTACGTTGTATATTTTTCTCGAGAACAGAATGTCTTTAATTCATTTCTGATGTTTTTGAAGAAATTGAATAAGTAATAATCTTCGAAATAATTGCACGAAGAAAATTCACAACCAGCACGGTTGAAATTTGGAATATAAGTAGTCTTGGACTCAAAAATGTAGATTGAATATAATTTGATATAAAAATATAAATCATCAATAGATGTTTCTTATCTAGACCAGTCTTACAGCTTAAGCTTATCACGAACATTTGGACTAGGGTGAAAAAACCTACGGAAACTACACCGGTGTGTGCTGTTACATTCTTGAAGCTTATCAACTCCTCGAGTATGCTATCTGAGCATATCTATATATCCTTTTCCATGCAGTGCAGCACCTCCGTTGAATATGCCATCAGTAAGAAGACAAATATTCCTGCCTGGAACAATATTATGTGTAGGTTTCCAAGGCTACGCTTCCTCTACTACACAGGTCCTTCAGTAAAGCACGCCATACTCGCCTCTGACCCAGACTCAATAACAAGAGAGAATCATATTTTCACGCTTTTCCACCCCCAGTGAGGACATTGGGGGACTGCTCTTCGAAAACTCTATAATTCCGGTATGGCCCACCGTCGTGTCTGTCATAAACCTCATGTGTTTGTCTGACATTCTCAGATTGACCGACTTGGCTTTTTGTTATATCCAGTGGTTCAAGGGCAGAAGACTCGGGATAACGTCGAGGCCCACAGACAGTATTTTTTTCATAGCCTCGGCAATCTCTAATGCACTCTTAATCTTGGACAGCTTTTGACCGACAGTCACACTTAGCTCTGACCGCTCATCCGTACTGTATTCCCGTTCTGAACACCTCCCTGTGGAGACAATACAATGAAAAACCTGTGGTTTGAACCCACATGTCTACGTCTAGCCTTCAAGTAAAACAACTAACTCCGATAATCGGTTCAATTTATGTATTTCATTTAGAAATCTTGCTATTTATGAACGGAAATCAATATCGCTCAAATATCCACCGCCACCGGACTTACAGACGTTGATATGTCAGCACTTATGTTGGTTTTTCGGCTCTCAAATGTTGCTAATCTAGACCAAACTTACAGCTTAATCTTATCACGAATTTTCAGTGATATTTCAATATTCTAACATCGCCCTTCGATCCAAAACGCCCCATGTATTTGTTACATATATGTGAAAGTTTATAATTACAAATTCAAATGAAGAAGCTGTGTAGACAGACCAAGTTGAAGATGAGTAGCGCAACAGGCAAAAGCCGAATACCTGCAGTGAAGAAGAAGTTGTACTTCATATTATAAGCGCACATAAAGATGTAAAAGGTTGAAGATTTTTATAGATTCTTAATACGCTAACATGATGCAAGTGAACCTTCCACGTTCAACTACGAGCTCATTTTTAGACGTTTGGCGCGCCACTGTACTTACACTTAAAAAACGCATTTGCCAATGAATCCTCATAATAAACATTCAGACACGGTTGATATACCGCGAAGTGCTGCAAGTAACAATTTTCACGAGGAGTGATAGTTACCTAAGGCGGTGTTTAGCTGCATTAGGAACAAGCCTTCGTTAATAATTAATAAAAACAAGTACATTAATAAATTATGTAATAGAGACACCAGGATTTGTTTATAGGCCTCATTAGTCGTTCGCCAAGTTCCTGCTGCTACAATTATCTTTAATAGCCTTAACTGAATTTTCAAATAGAATAATTATCATTGTATAGGTGGGGATGTTCTCTATTGAGATCAAGAAAATGCTTCTCACCATATAACTTTCTTAGATTGTATAAACTTTAGTTAATGTAGTTCTAACTTTTCCCCATGCCTCCGCTGGGGGGGGGGGGGGCAAAGTGATCGATTGATTAACCGATTGGTTATTGATCGATCATTCAAAAAAAACAATGTGAGTATCACAGTGGACTCAGAGACTGTTCACAATCAATACGTATATACTAACAGGACTCAACTAAATATGTCATTCCATAATAATAAGTAATAGGTAATAATAACGTTTATTTTCCATCAGACATGGAAGTACATGTACTGTATTATTATTATAAGAGGAAAGAAAAAATATATACAGAACTTACACATAAGTAGATCAACGACACAGACTAAAAGTAACACAAGTAATATCAAGTACACAACAAAAGCTATAGCAGCTATCCAACAAATTGAAGTATGTCCCTCAATGTGCCTGACCCAGCAGCTGAACTTTGACTTTCTTTTTAACGCTGTATTGCCTTAAACTCTTGTAACTTGATGGTAGCGAATTATAGAGATCAACGGCGTTATATGTAAAACTTCTTTCAAAAACTGTAGTGTGATGGACTGGTATTGAAAATAAGTCATTGTATCTGAGGCTTCGGAAAATTTGGTTTCTACGAGGTATCAACTTGTCCAGCAAATACATTGGTTTACCAGTTTTAGCAACTCTGTGCAGAAGTGTGACCATGGAGTAAGTGAATATATCGTTAATCCTAAGCCATTGTGATTCTCTGATCTTCAATAAGACGCTACTAAACTTTCTGAGACCAAATATAAATCTGCAGCAATTACGAAAGCTTCTGCAACATTGATTTATAACCCGAGTCTAGACATGGATAAAAAAGAACTAAAGAGTAGGATAAAATTGATAATATCAAGCTTTCGCACAGCTTTTCACGACTTTTATAATTTAGGATATGTCGGTTAGAATATAAGAGCTTCATTTTCATATAAGTGAATTTAATAATACTATTTATATGTAAATTGAATCTAAGATCACAATCAATTGTGACGCCCAAATTCTTAGCACTATCACTGAAGGGGATGTAAATATTATTGATAATAAGGGAAATTTGATCAGTAACATTATAGTTTGCATATTTGGGACAGAACGGTATTGCAGTGCATTTGGAGAGACAGTGCCTCTTGCAGTAATCCAATACATTAGCAAGATCCAAGATCCAGGTTTATTTTGAAGGATGCTCCGTGTAAATTCGATTCGTTGAAATTAAATGATAATTGTGTGTCGTCGGCATACATTTGAATGGCACAATGTTCTACGCAATCATGGAGATCAGAAGGATGATAAGATAGTCCCCGATGTTAATGCTACATAACTACACTTGCACTTTGCATCGAACAAAAAGCCCTAGATGCTTATTATCCGGACTCACAAATGCGTTTCTATCGATAGATGTGGCCGGGAACATATGCGAAATAAATCGAAACGTACATTTTTATGATATTCTATTATAATCTACCACTTCACAATTCGCACGTACCTTAGAATAAACAAAGCGTTATTCAGCACAGATAAAAGAAACAGCGCAACGTCATCTGGAATTACGATCCGTAAGAATTGTAATGGATAAAATAAAAATATAAACATAGATCGTTTATTGTTTTTCTATCTGAGAGTAGTATCGTTGTTATGGAGTATGACGCGGCACATATCAAGAATCAAGAAGTAAGAAATTGCTATGTTCGTTTTTTAGTCTCTACGATAAGGACTCATACATTATTACCAGGCGTTTTCATATCAACTGCAACTGTTATGCAACTTTAAATAACAGTGGAACCTGAAACACATATGTAAAACATTTATAATTTAAAATACGTCTTTCATATGTTCTACTATTAATATCTATGTCTGAAACACGGAAGCTAATAATTTTCAAATGCATCAAAGAATCCTCAGATTTATTTAAATGTGGCTATTTATATGAAACGAAGAGAGAGAGTTTTCGCTTCAGTAAGGTTTTAGAAATAATCCAGATAACATTTTATGTAGATTGTAGATGCTCCGACTTGGTGGAACTCTTCCATCATTCAGATAAACAATTGTGTGTTCAAGAAATTGCCACCAAACAGGAACTTTAACCTTTACTTTCACTCAATTTATTTTATGGAGAACAATAGTATATGGACTGTGGATAATTATAGTGCAACAGCTCAAAATTCATCATGTATCTCAACACTTGGATTTTTTCGAAGTATGAAAAAATCTTGGAGATTGCAAATTCGTAAGCCATCTTAATATTAATATGTTCGCATTGTAGAAATCTGTCGACAGCGGTACTTGAGCAATGCCAAGTCAACCTTCTTAACTCTTTCTTCTCAAAAAACGTCAGCAGCCCTCTTACAAATTGTTTTTGGTGTCACTGTAGGCATCGAGGTACTGCGTGCCCTGTTCTAACGGTTTGTGTTATTTTCTTATTGTCCTGTAACTTAATCGGATGCAGCTCAATACAATGGCTTGGGAACCGATCCCAGGGCTCTCACTTGCTTATTAAAGATGATAAAAAATCAGTTCAAATTGTGTGATATACAGTAGGCATGTATACACACCCGGTATTATCTCAGAGACTTAACGGTATTTGAGAAGCGTCTTAAAATATTGACCTACATGAAAATCATGGTAATTTATTATGTAAGGCCAGATATCGCAGTCATATAGTATACTGCAATGTGATACAGTCATATTTTCACTTCACGCGCAATCAGCAGAGGAAACAGCAATACTCGTAGCGATAAATTTGGAATTTGAAGTATTGCGATGTTTGATATTTTGTGAATGAACAACACTTACTTATTTCAGTGGAATTGTCATTTGGGGTGTCGGGTAATAATTGGCCATTCTGTTAAGTCAAAAACCAATAATTCGACTCTCCGACGGTGAACAAATGCTCTGCCATAGTTGATGCAAGGATAAACTATTTTCTGAGGTCAATCTTGCTTGACTCGTCTTTAAATCCACGCAAACATAACATTTAAACATATAGGTTTGAAAAAAGTTGTATGGCAACTGGTAAAACTGAAACTTAGTGTGTAGTGTTTACGGTTTCACTTCAAGTGAATTAACAGTTCGAAAATTCAATCAAAATCTTCTATAAACTGGAATAACTGCACGTATAAAGTCCAACCACTAAAGATATTTATTAGGCTGAATAGTACTTTTGTAATTAATCATGATCTGACCGTTCACCGATATTGCGCGAATTTTGGATTGATAGACGACGAAAGACTTTTTCAAAAACGATCTTTATCATAAAAACGACGGTTTAGCATTTTATAATTTGTGGATGCACCGAGATAGAGTGCCGTAATTCAGGCATACATGGCCTTATACAAGAATGTGCTAGACAACTATATTATCTGTGAATGCACCGAGATATACAGTGCCGTAATTCGAGTGGTAATACCGATATTAGTGTAGCTATGCCGCCACTAAACAAACTAAAACTAAAGCATCTTCTTCTTTGTCTCGACAAACAACCTAAAATTTTAATATCAGATCTGTAGTATCACAGGAAAGCGATGGATCAGCAGTGTTTCAACGATTACTCCGCCACCACTTGATCAGTTTCTAAAACCTTTTCCGCCCTTATGACAGTAATAACCTAGTGTAAAAATCTCATCAAAATCTGAATGTTATTTACATATCTATAGAGAACCCAAGGATTACCGGATACACGAGCAACAGGCAGACTTATGGAAATGAATGTGTTTTCTCATGATTGATATCATATATCATCCGAACTCAAGAAAACATAGTATTACGAATTCGATTTTTTGCGATGACAATACATTCTTATGACTTATCCATTGGAAATACCACTATAGTAACCGATAAAGACCACCTAAACGTGAGTAAGGTTTTTCAAAATAACACAATATGTGGATTGATTATTTTTCAGGGTCAGAGCAAAATGTTCGTGACGTATTTATTCAGTACGCACTTCACTGTTGTAGGTTATTTGTAATGTTTGATAGATTCAGAAAATAATTCTGAATGTATACACTAATTTGCTACTATTTCGGTGCCAATGCCTTACCTATTATTTTTCAATACATTTTCCACGTATGAAAAAAAATAACTTCAATATGTTTCTGTTTAGACTACGCCGCAGGCAAAATCCAGCAAGTGAGTTAAAGTTGTCAAGAACACAAGTAACAGAACATTTTTCGAGGGGAGGCAATACAGAGCCGTACGTATTTTAGCTAGAATATAAAAAAATGTTGAAAATGTATGCATGTCCGAGAGAATTGGGGCTCTGGAAGTATATATGGGTAGTATTGATCACTCCCCAAAATTCGTGAATTTGTGAAAATTAATATGTGTATCATGAGTTTAATTAATTTGCCAATGAAATTTTTTTTTCAAAACACCCTGTATATAAAAATAGAGAATCAGATTGCGACACAATAAACACTATAGTAATGTGATAATCTACAGAAAATTCTGCTGTGTAGGATAATCAAAGACTTCCTATATAGCGGAACTTAAAAATAGCATCTCAATAAGTCATGTGGCAATTTAATTATACCTTTCATTGAAACATGTAATTTTGTAATTATAATGGGTAATTTGAAGAACAGAGCTCATTGTCCCATTAGGGACAAGTGATTAAGATACAAGAATTAAACAATACGGCTTATTAGAGAGACTTGGAGAAACTACATGATGCACAGCTTTTATATTTACCAAGAGGTAAAGTAATTTCAGTCAATTCCATTTCATTCAAGGCCATTTGTTTTGAAGGAAGAACTCAATAACCCTTACAGAGTGTCCAACCTAACGATTCGCAAACCTGCTTCCAACCAGTCTAGGCGGTGAGTGTAACATGTTCGAGCGGTTCGTCAACCACTTGTGGTGATTCACAACCATTCAGTGATGCTGGAGATCACAACATCCTCACTACCAGTTCACACGGTGAATCGGACAGGTTTCCAGCGGTTCTCCAGCCACTCAAGGTAATTCACGGCAACTGCAGCAATATCACAGCTTTTTTTGTCTATCACATAAGAGGCACGCGAAAATTTTTTAGAATCGCTGGTATGTAGTATATATCAATTTTAATCGAGGAGAAATCAAGGTAATCATATTGAGCAACTTTTGCATCAATAGGTGGATATCAACGTATTTGATGTAATTTTTATAAAATGTACTGAAACGATTCCTAACACATCTAATTACAAATAAGATCCTTCCTATTTAACCATTTCTGGCATCTCTTCTAAGAATTATCAAATTATCTATTTATATAAATGGAGTGTATAAGCCCAACTGGGCTGACACTGGATAGTCGAAGAAGTGTGCACCACCTGATTTATGTAGTATAACTACAGGATGAAGAATGCTGTAAGCAAGCTACAGTCGCACTAGTTGTGTTGAACTTTTATTGAAGTTTTTATTCAAACAACTCTTACATTCGAGTGTCTATTTGTATAATAGTGCCAATCGGAAGGGTTATTAGAAGCATTTCCACGGAAATCTAAAAGTATCTGAAGCCACCAATGGAGAGATTTATTATTAATATTCTAACTACATAGAATCATTTAACATGTTCGCTGATAGAAAATTCTTCATATTCAAAGTTCAAAAATGTTTTTGAGGATATGCGATCGGCGTCCCTGATAGACACTTCCAATAATCTAATCATGTTGGTAAATGGATGCCTCTAGAATCAGATAAGTGTGGATTCTTCTAAAAGGACGCCATCGCTATTAATTAGTATACATCTCGTTACCTACTGTTGTACCGCAGTTTGAGACAGTGCCGTACTGTTGCATATTTAGTCCTCAACAGTAAAATTGAAGTTTCAATAGTATAAGGTGGAAAAGCTTTGCAACGCCAACAGATAAAAATCACACATATACTGAAATTGTTTATGAGCACGCATAAAGTGACTAGCTGCAAGAAAATATTCAAACAGTGAATTTGCAGGATATCAGGATATTTAGCCCTTTGAAAAGTGTTTCAACTATGCCCTTAAATGGTCAGAAAACTGTGAAAAAAGTAAACATAATGTTTGGACACTAGTGGATTTTAAAACATCCAACAAATTCTGTCAACTAAGACTGAAAATGATTTGGAAACTCTCCGAAACATATAAAAACGAAGAATGGAAAAGATCTGGTAATTATTTGTTGATGGCTTATTACTCCACCGCCAATGCAGAAATTTAAACAAAACAAGCATCGAAAGACAAAAGTTTTTGTAATTCATATTCGAGCATCTCACGATACTTCATACTGAATTCTAATTTGTGAACGAAACTACCAGAGACAGTTAATCAATTAATGTCATAGTCATCGTAACTTTCAAATTTTGTCATTTTGTACTTGAACAGCATCTGTTCATGGATCTCATTCCGCAATCTTCCTTTCCCGATAGCGACCCTTGTCCCGCACAATCTCCGAAATTGTGTAATATTCTTTACGAAAAACAACAGAAACTGTCAAAGCCAGATGGACAATATGTTGGTCTTAACCAGGAGTGAGTGAGACACCAATGAGGATAGAAAGAGAAAGGGAACGCATTGTGACAAATTGTTGCTGCTCCTTGGGACGTTGTGTTGGTATAAAATACTAACGTAGCCAGTGGAAAAACTACATTTACCATCGAAAACGTTTTTCTTCATTAAAACCTATATATTTTGTCGCGTATCATCTTCAATTAAAATCAATCAAGTAATTGAAATTATATATAGCAGTAACATTGAAGCAAATCAAATTAAAATTAAGTTACACTGAATACTATTATTAATTAGATATATGGAACAACTAAAACTAATTACTAACATAATGACACGTACAGATAGAAAAATCCCTAACCTCAAAATGAAGCGTAATTTCTGATCATTTATTCAAGAGCGTTGGTCAAACAGAGACAAATTATTCAGCGCAATACTACCACTTGAACATTTTTGACTGACTGGAACGGTTCACTTTTTTATTCTTTGCATATTGTTTATTGTATATTAAGTTTCAAATTGAAAAAATATTTGTTAAATTGGTACATACTCTCTTCACTAAACATGTCGACGGTAGAGAGCAAATACTTTGTTTAAATATTTATCTAAGAAAAAATGTAACATACACCAAGGGTATGGTAGAGTGTAGGTGGTCACTTCCGTCTTACGACGGTAATGGTACTGACGCCGACATCCTGAAGTTGATTACTAATTATCTTGCACTATATACGAAGCCTGCTGCAGACGGACGAATGCTGTTGTAACCTAGACGGCCGTCAGTGCAGGCAAGTCACCTGTATAGAAAATAGTATGCACGGTCGTCAACTGCTGACGTGAAAGACGCCTATAACGGTGTTGACAAAAGACAACGGATGTCGATATAGTTTCGCCACTGGCGCCGAACCAAGGTGTTAGTGTCATTAATACCTAGTTGACAGGGGAAAGAGTGCCACCGGCAAAGCCCGGATAGATGCACGTACATATGTATGGTACGTACGTATAATTGGTGGGGTTGAACTTTCCAGGATTTTGATGAATATCAATGATCTGTGAAATGCTCTTTAGAGACGTATAGGAAGAAGCCCATCTAATTTCTAAGTTTTGAGCGAAGCAGAGTTACCTGACTCAACAATGTGTAATTTTTCGCAATCATAATTTGAATTGTCTAGTATAACAACAGTTGGATAAATGTGAACGAAATAATGCTCTCCCTATTGGACCAAAATCACGTTAATGATGAAAAGGTCCAGGAATCCAACTTCCATATTAATTGCATGGTCCATGTCTGGGTGCATGATTTTGGAAAATCTTTGGGACCTTCTTGATTACGCTACGCCACTGGTAGTAGGAACACTCCTCGGTACTTGTATCTCATGGCTTAAGGATATACTCGAAACGCGCCGAATTCCGCAGATTGTTTGGATTACTTCATCTGTGTGCGTGTATGCGCTCTACCTACGTACATATAATAGTTAATAGTGTTTTCAGTTTCGCTGCCTGTTCCTCAAGATGCAGTCAACGTTTTGCGTTAGTTTATATAGTAGAAGGCACTTGGACTTTTTCTATTGGCTAGGCAAATGCGTACCCATATGAGAACATGAATATAAATGTCGTTGCAGAGATGAGTGAGAGTTAACAACATTGTTCATACCTTAATTGCAGCGTTCAATTGAATCACCCAATTTTACTTTCCACGTGAATTGGCAGAAGGAATTTGGCGTAGGCAAAAGACATTCGTTTTTTCAATTTTGTTACAATATAATTGTTGCACTAAAAGATATATTTGAGATGACCCGTGGATGCATTCGCTTCGTGACGTTAATTACGTTAGTTAATAATAAGTGCAGTGGCATAATAGATTAGAATTTTTAACGCATTTTAGAACTGTTGATCCACTTGAAGCAAGTTGTGGAAATATTAGAAATTTTATTTTATTTCAAAAATCTTCATTTTTTAACAGCTGACATTGCGTAGGAAGTACAGAGTTAACCTTAATGACGCCACTTTTTTTTGTGAAGCTACCAGCTTTGCAGCACATCAACCGTTATCTTGAAAAATTAGCATTGGAAACTAAATATTGGGCACCCATGCAAAACACTTTTTATTCTAGGTAGAGTTCGCTCTCAAGTGGAAATGGAACGATTTTTTTTACAAATGATAGAGGAAGATTAGTTCTATGCTTGTGCGAGGTCCTTTTTATACAAAATTGTTATTGTCACATGAATATTAACATCTTTTTAATCATTTCGGATGTCTTTTCAAACTTCTGGTACCAGGAATACCAAGAAAATGCCCTCGCATGGGCATAGAACCAACTTTTCTTTATCATTTGCAAAAAAATCCTCCCATTATCTTGGAAAATGAGCGGTGCAAAAGAAATATTGGAAAGCTATGCTAGTGCCCGTCTAAGTGAGTGATGCGTCTTCGATGTACTTGTGGTTAATGAACGTGATTCTAAATATTGAACCATATTCACAACAATGCCAATCCACGAATGATTCGGAACAGATCAATTGTAACAGCGGCAAGGTGAAGCTTGCTGCTCCTGCAACACAATTCAACATTATTCTCAATTCTGCGATACGATCCGAACGTTCCTCTAATTACAATGATTGTTTGATCGTGTGAGATGGGAATTTATTGCACGGCGCGGCACGGCGATCTGGTCTCAGTCCATTGCAATACCGTACCCACGATTAGGAAACGACCTGTTCGAGAATTCTAACATTACGGTACTATACATGGTGATATCAACATAATAATGATAGAAGCTTATTTTCGTAAACAAGAGAAAATAAGCTCCGAAACATGAATCTATAAAGAGGCTAAGATATTTTTAGCAAGATATTTTGTTTCCCAACGGTTACAATTATAAGCGTTTGAAGGTCGTTGTAAAAAGAATTTTTTTCTCTCGCAGCGCTTATGGAGGTGAAAGCGTCTTTCCAAGAGGTAATCTATAAAAAAACAATGATGATTTATGGTTTTTAACTTTATTATTATTATTATCATTTAACACTGCTGTGTTACTCCTGAATTACATAATGGTATCACCTTCCAGTATCACATAGCTAAAAAATTTAATCAAAATCGATGCTGTAGTTACTGAGATTACGCGCCTATCGACAAACAAACATACCTTCAGGAAACAATATTATAGTATTATCTCAAATTCGAACATTTTTGCGAACGCAATACTTCCCTACAGTACATAAAATATGTGACCGAAATAGCCTGTAGTGGAAAATGGTGATACAGTGTCACTGCACCGTCATCTAACCACCTATCAGTTAAAGCTTGTTTCTCAAGAACATCTCAATGTTTATTTGTAACGTATAACCAGAACTTGCAGTTGTGCTTCTCATGTACTTTTATTAGCTCATTTAATATCTGCATTACAACGATGCAACTTATCTGACATGAATTGAACTAAACAAATGAACAAAAAACTATGATGAAAACGGAAGTCATTAGGATTGTTATAATACCTGTGCAATTGCTATTCCTAAAAAATCATAATGAACACGGCGCCGTCATACTGCATAACCAAAAAGAATAAAACAGTTATAAACAATCAATTTCTCGTTGATATTCATCGTCCATGGTGCAGAGAGATATACTAATACTCCTTCCTCCATGCTTAGAACAAATATCTAGGTACACAATTTATTTGTGAGTCATATCACTCATATCATAGCTAATGATCGTATTTCCTGAAGGCCGTGCTGACAGACATAGGAAAAACTTAAAATTAATAATTATAGGTCAAAGTCACTTGTAATATTATGGTATCTGTTTCGAACAACCTTTGAAATATTAATAGCTCGACGGTGCTAATGGCGGAGGGAAGTAATCAGTTATACATTCAACATTGGTTCATAGCTGTCTACTTTGCTACTTGCTTGTATGTCAGCGCGACGTGTCTCATTGGTTTTGATCCAATGCAGAACTTTTGTATAATAGGTACTCCCAAAATATACTAAATTCGTTTTACCTATAGGCAGTTTGGTATATGTCTATTTTAAGGTCATATTAACATCCTTTATTCATCTATTTTTTATTATTAGACCTTTTCATTCCGTTCTAGAGGCAATGTCAGCTGACAAACGCTGATGCGTCAATCTAAGCGTCTTCTTGGTGCCCTCTCACAAAGAGGCCAATTTCGAAACCGATAAATTCAAATTTATCGGTCCAATCCTCCCTCAAATGAAGCAACCTACTTATCATCAAGAAAATAAAAACATGGAAATATTTTTATGCTCAGTACTTTGTATTCGTATTTCAGAAACTAGAAAAATACTGACGGATAACATTACTATTTCTGATAAATTTGTAGTTGGATCTTAAAAAACCCATAAACTACTATATGACTTACGATTTTTTAATATTATTTAAGTAAAAATAGTGAAGTACTAGTGAGTATGATTATACTGATAAGGCTGTCCACAAAGTATATCCGAATCCTCTTAATTTTACATACCAGCTCAGAATAAAAAAGTACAGAATGTTATATTTGTTATATATATTTTTTATATTGTGATCGAAACAATACTTTTCTAAATAACCATTGGAAGTTGTAACTTGACAATTGCCATTCAAAGTACGATCCGTGGGACCTTCTTGGGTCTTGGCACCAGTTCATAAGTGTGTCAACTGAGGCAATCCAAAAATCAGACAACGTTAAGGAAACAAGATAAGAGAAAGAAAGGAAGACCAATGAAGAGCAAAGATCTTGGATAGAAGAAAGCTAGACATTGTTAAAGTGGTTCGCCTAATCCTGTTGTGGTCTGATTCAGGTTTTGTTAAATTTGGGTTCTGAATTCAAGATCTAATTTTGCTAATAACGAGTCGTGGACATGATCAATTCTCTACTTATTTGGTGCGCGATTCCGCTTAACTATAGCATAGCGGCAACGCTAAAATTCTGCATAATTATTCCTAATTCGTTAGTGCAATGGGAATAGAAAACGAATTTGATGGTTCTTTAAATATAGATCAATTTTTCAAGTGTTCCAGAAAAAATCGCATACAGAAATTGTCTGCTGCTCTTGAATCGTTGCTGGATCAGCACCGGAGGATTTTTATACTTGGTTCACATATAGTTATTAAATATCTGATAATTACACCAAACTGGAAACTCATTCGTTTATCAATGTTAATGTCTGGAATTTTAGGCTATGTTACAGGGTTACCACTGACTTGCTTATGAGTTTTGTTGTTATGCTTTTGAAGCAGAGTATATGCAAACTACTTATTCAGATCAGAAATCAGACGACGTAAAAAAATTGGTTTTATAATGTTAGAAAAAACAATAAAGGAGCTTTAAGAGTCGCCCCCGCCGTTAAGAACCGTCCATACGTTTTCTACAGCGTTTTGTCTGCACAGTTCAACACGTTGCAAACAAAACGTTGCGTGTGATGAAAACTGCATTTTTGGGAACTGCCCGGAGACGGCACAGTTGCAGTGAAAACTGAGGTAGCAAGCCATAATTAGATAATTAGCCATGCTCCGTTTGTCAATGCATTTTATTCGATAATTTAATGAGGATGGCAGACCTTCGGTAACGTTCTCGGGAGTTTCTAGTCTAGTTTATCGCGTTATATGAAAGTTTCCCGTGTATTTGCCGCATCAAATCCAAGGAATATAGTGACAGAGACAGAAAGAAGCAGGCATATGAAATTTTAGTAGCATTAAAAGAAATTGATAGCTTCTATCAGTTGCTAAGAATCTTAATGTTGCTGTCAGCTTTTCATGTGGTGATATTGGTGTTCTCATAAAAGTATTTACATTTATAATACGCCGTTTCACCAATTCCAATAAGTGGGTGCATGTGTCTATGTCTATTCTCAAATAGTTTCGCCAATCATTAGGTTCATCACGTAATTCGCGCAGTAATCTAATGTGGATAAATTCTTGTCTTCTCAGGAGCTATTTCCTCGACCACTTTGAATGCCGGATACCTTTTAAGCGTTCCATTTGTTTCTTTCTCTTAAGACAACATTCAAAAATTGGCCAGAGTAGTACTTCCTCCATGATCGATGTTACCAAAACTGCGTAAAAATAAATACATAAAGGCGCCATGTGGACGGTATAATTTAGCAACGTTTTCATTCAGTTTTATAACTGCAGACAAAACTTTGTGAGAAACGTATCGTCTGGACCGTCCTTTAGTGTTACGCAAGGATGAACACTTTTATAATGCACCGTTTTACGATTTTCAGTTTCGCTACAAACTTAACAGTTGTCTACGTGCAGTTTTTAGTTTTTGCATAGGAAATGGATTTTGATTGCGGTGACTCGAACGGACTGAGACGCATTGCAAGAAATTATAGAGATGTACAGCATCGGACAAAACTATACAATAAGAACAATTGTGAAACGCTATGCTCTTTTGAGTAGTTGATACGTTAAATTAGCTTTCGAACGATATCGATTTAGTATGTCATGTAATTTTTATGATATCTATTAAAACGTTTAAATGTGAATGTTCATTTAAATTTTGTTTTACACACCATATATATGCGAATCATTTTAACACGTCTTTCATGATCATGTACAATAACATTTATAGAAAATATGAACAGAATGTTCTGATGCACTCTATATATTTTTACAAAGTTAACGTGTATCTTTATTTCTGCTCTCCAAAAAAGGACATCATATAACATTTTAAATCAATGAGCTTCAAATACTTTTACCTTGCTTGCTGTTCCGCTACCCTCTGAACCGGATGGTATGCTTACCTATAAATAGAGGAAAAACATTATTTACTAGAGTACTTTCATGAAAAAAATTAAATTAATAAACTGTTCAGTTCAGCAAAAAAATATTGTGAGCGCAGAATCATTCAAGGTCTATTAAGTATATCAATTATATTTGATCAAAATAGATTGATATTTATATAAAAACAAAAAGGCGCTTTTTCATCTAATTTACATAATGCCAGAAATGATTTTGGCATAACGTATAATGAATACTGAGCGAGGATGATAATATACATATGTATCCCCTCTGCTTAGAAAAATAATAGTAACTCCTCATTTATCCATGATTCGGAGACAAATCCGATTTAGTGTTTGATTCAATGCCAATCAACGAACCATTATTTTTAGTGATTATCCTTTCCACGACTGGATTATTTTGGAATAAATATAGAATTCATTTTACTCTAACATTCCTGATATATTTGAATACTTGCAATTTTTATCGTCTGCTATAAAATCTTTTGATCTCCAAAAATATTTACTGCAGATGTTATAACATGAAAGAATAATAATTACTATATATGTAAATATTACTTTCTAGTTTACTCAACTGCATATGGGCTTACGATTCGATATCTGGATTCAATAACTTCAATTTTATATCTAAAATATACAGACAACGGTTTGGTACTCATACTCATGAAATTATACATACATAAATTTAAGAGTTAATTTCCAAAACTGAATTACAAAATTTGTGACTTATGCTACCTAAATCACAATGTAGATAATATCTAGCTGAATCTGCACAAGAAAACCCAGGTATCTAATAAAATATCAAAGATACAGTGTTCTGGCTAATTTTTTTGGAATTCGGGCTCATCCTATAAATCGTAATAATGTGACATCAAAATCAGCAATTTGTCAGTTACTGGTTTCTATTTAGGTTACCAGGGCAGATGTGATAAGCTAAATTTACCATACACTATGATCAATCTTACATGTCTCGTTCATTAATCAAAACTAAATATGACTAGAACAGATTTACTAACGTTTCAGCAATGTTGGCGGCCTTTTCTGAAGTACAAAGTGTCGAAAATCGAAATTTTCAAAATTCCGAGCACTATTCAAGATAATTTGACTGACAATAAAATGACAAACGGCGCGGGCAACGGTGTATTTTGATTGAATCCATGTAACTTTTGTTGATACTCACCAAGATTTCATGTGATATGGCGTTACGCAATTTAGTGATAGTTCCAAAAAAATTTAGCCTCAGCTTCAATTTGAAGATTTACTATTGCAATGTCGGATTAACTTTAACACTGCACTCAAAACTCTTATTCATTTTGAAAAATAAAATAAATTTTATTATAAAAACTATAGAAAATGTATGAACGAAAACAAACAGTTCATAATTATTGGTGTACTTTGCGTCCATGACTTTTGACTGATATTGTAACTCGGTGATTATTGATTATTACTGAGACGATGACGGTAGGAGAAAGAAATGATTGGAGTCCGAAACCGCAAAGTAATGTGCTCAAATTATAAGGCTGTATGTACGTTGGAAAAAGAAGCTCAAGGAATGCCATTTGGATAGCAACCTTCCGCGATTATAGTAGGAAAAAAATTATTTCATTTACCAGGATACCACAAATCGGAAAATCGACCGTGTTTTATTTTGTTGCCCCAGGTCAGTGTTGCTAAAGGTTACACGATATCAATGAACATTCCTGAACAGCGCAGAAACGCCAATGAGATAGTAGTGAAACCTTAGTATGATATATGATAATGGGCTCATATAAGCCACAATTTTGGTGCGGACGTACCGGAAAATGTCCTCTGTTTCAGATCATCTCTCGATTCAATTATTTTGTTTACATTTTCGGGCTGGAATTTTTTTCTCATTCTTCGTTCGCCTATTGCTTACAGCAACTTAATATTACTGAAATCCACATAAATCAATGAAACATATTTTGTATAAAATGTTGCTGTTACAATATTGGTTGATGTTGCATGTTATAATCAATTAAATTGATTTTAAAAAAAATAATTAAGTAGCCACTCTATATACTATTTTTTTTCAGACCATCGATCACAATTTTGAAAAAATCAATAATTTTTGTTATAATAATAAATAAAAAATCGCACACAAGCTTACTATAAAATATATGACTTGATAACAGAGAAATAAAAATTCTTTTGAAATATTAACAAATAAATGATAAAACTGGAGTAAATTTGAATAGACTAGACTTTATCTCAAAAAAAGTAAACGGAAAATATGATAAAAAGTTTCACAAATAAACATATAAGGGAAGCATGTGAAGCATTATCTCAAACGTAATATAGGTATAATACGCAGCACATATTTCCCAATTTTTGTTTCTGAATTATTTTGTTGCAATCGGAAAACTTCAATCAAGTAAGGGCATCTATACATGAAAAATAAAAGATAAATACTATAAAACCAACTATTTTTGCGTTTTTTGAAGGGGCACTAATAAAATCTCCACTGAGAGAGGAATTTTATAATTATGTTCAATGTAGGTTCACATGTTGAGAAGAAATTTTGAATTGGAAAACATTTTCATAATACATTGAGGAATTGGTTGCTCCATTTAATTGTGCCACACGTAAAGAAAATGCATTAGAAGTACTGCAAAATACGAGTTCAAACTACTTATTGGACAATAAGGAAGTCAAAAAGTCAACAAATAGAACTGCTGACCTAAGTTCAGAAAATTTGAGGAAACGGAATATATGTAGGATATTGAAGCTTTTTTCTATTCTGATAAGATTTTTCTTATAGCTTAAAAGTCGTTCTGTTTTTTATTAAGGTAGAGTGAAGTTATCGATTGTTATATAGAGCAATAATTTTTCATTCTAATTTTTCTAATTATTATTAATTGTCCACTCACGGATTGCAGTGTAATTCGACAAAATTCTGTAATAATACGTCTTTACTTTTGCCCATACATTCAACTACTATTTAGGGGTCATCTACGAAACATACATTTTCAGTTGTATGTAGATTATCTTCGAAAATTGTGAGGACGCCACTTCATGAAATTTCTTTACCAGCAAATAGTATTTCCTTTATAAAAACTCTATAAAAACTTTATTTTAGCTGACCGAGAATCAGAAAATATTAAAACAATCAGGACTACCATGAAAGCTGTACTCACAATTTGAGCAGATTGTAAATTTTCATTCAGAAAATGTCATAAATTGATGCAAATCGGTTAATTTCGACCTCTGCTGCAGTGGTGTGTTTTCAAAGAACGGTCTGTATAAAAAATAAATACATCATTTATATATAAATAAACAGTGAAAACAACGAACAGTACACTCTAACAAACATCAACTGCACTATCAACAATATCCAATGTCTAATAGACCCAAACATTCACTATCAATTTGATAAACTAATTAATGTAACGTTGAATCTTCATCCTTCGATAACTCTCATTTGTTATTCTGTGAGGAAGAAGTGGTTAGTACCCCACTACATTCCCGAAAATATTACATTGTTGTACAACGCCGACCGACCGTTGAAACACAAGTTTGTTAAAATCCAAGTCATGAATTCCATTGACATTTAACGTTCGTACGAATCTACTGTCGACTAGTACGCTGAGGAATCCGATTATCTGCCGTCCATACAGTGATGGTTACTTTTCATTTCACGCTGCTATTCTAAAACAGTGAAAAATCTCTCATTTAAATTCACAATTTTACCACAAAAGAAAGTACTTTCTCTCTTTGGCGCGAACACTATATGGATTAACATGTCTGGGTACTATAATATGTAAGGAGTAAATAGAATTTCTGCTTGCTGATATTTTACAGAAGTTAAAGTTTTTTATATAACATGTATACATTTGTATACTTAACCATTTCGAATATAACATTTCTTGTTAACTGCTATCGTATATGGTCGTGGTATATGGAATAGAGCAAGTACTCTGACCTTCCCATCGTCCGTCTTTATTTAGTATTCATTTAGCCTTTGAGGATTTCTCTTGATTTGGTAGATAGATTAAATTAGTCGAATCGTAGGATGTGATCCATCTATGTCGCGAAAATTAGCACAAAACTGTTCAATAGAGTCAATACAGCCGCAGATTATAATCTATATTTTAACGACTTTCTTTAAAGACACGTTGATATTTCCGCCAATTTAATGCTTCGCGAGGATGACCAATTTCGTTTAACACATTGCGTGTGTGCTAAATGCTTTGTTAAATTAGGTTTATTGATCGGCAATCTTTTACTTTGAGTTTGTTTAATGCAGTATACTTCACTACGTATCACCATAACGTTTTAACAACTTGAAAGAGCAATATGTCTTGAGTTTTGCAGTATAAAAATCAAGATGATTTTTTTCTGTAGTATTATTTTCTTATATGTATTTGAGCTTTCTACAAAAAATATAACAATTATCTGCCAGTTTTCGAGATAAGAAATTATAAGCTTTCATATTCTTCAACAAATGATAATTTTGTTAAAATGCGTCCAAAGGACGTCAGATTCTGCATCATCTACGTCATGAAAATTAACAAATCGTAAACGTTTGGCAGAGACGCAAGGCGCACAGGTAAATGAGTAAAACACTAAATTTCATGCTAAATGAAAAGATATTTGTTTTGTTTTGCACTGTTGTAAACACTGGGAATTGTTTTGTAAAGTTAAATACAGAATCAAGCGGATGGATTGGACTTTACAATGGAAAAACTTGGTACAAAAATGCTTTAATCACTTTTCAGGGACATGCATTTTTGGTTCGCCCAATGGTGTGGATGGTTGTCGCTAGTTATAAAAACAGAAAGTTCAATAAGTTGTAATACACTTTTTGCTACAAAAATTGATACAACCATAAATAGCCCCAAAGGCTTAAAATTAGATCCACTATCACACCAGTTGAAAGAGAATCACTGGTGGGTCAAGTGAAATATTAGGGAACTACCTGTTATCAAGGTATCTTAGAAAAGCTTTATGCAATTTTACTGCTTACGGAAATTATTCGATTCTTAGAATACGGAACAAACAACAAATTGATAATTTCTTCACATTGAAAGCATTAGTTATATCACATTCTGAGTATTGAAAATTGATGGCTGTATGTTGAATCATGTGGTTGTTGATTCTATTTCGCCGAAGTTGATTACAATGCGGTAAATGTTTGCATTTACGTACGTCAGATTCATTTTCCCAGTGATATAATAGTAATTATAATTTGTATCATCATCGTACATTGTAGGTACGAGAATTATTTTCCAATCGCCATTCAAACACGACGATCTCTCTTTGACTGTTCATGCAATTCAATTACCTCAGAGCTGTCAAAAAGTGCCTAAGACTGGGACTAAACAAGCAGCATTTTCTGGTAGAAAACAATGTGCTAAATAATTGATTCTGCTCTTTCAGGTTTTTTACTCGTATACACCTCTGCCTGCAAACACCTCAACATATTGCCATTCAGACTCGAAACCACACTTGATTGATGAATAAACTTCATTAACGTTTAGGTTGCCTCTGCAGCCTATATATAACTACAGAAGAAATTAATTAAATATTTGAATTATTGTGTTGGTAAAAGATCTTCCACCAACTACAAACTTTTGACTATAACACTTCGTACTTATTAGACATATCATCATTGTTTACAAATTTGTCCTCAAAACTTGATGAACTTATTTCTGATAGCTGTAGTTTCAGAATAATTATATCCGACTTACCAAACATTGTATATTTCCGACGTATCTTGAATGTCTCTAGTATATTCCAAACATTTTATTTCTGATAGGACCACGCCTTTTTGGGATGTAGTTAACCTGTTTCTTTCCGACTACTTGACACAACTTGACTATGACTACTTGATTAGAAAATAAAAATTTACTATCAGACAATGTAACTGAAATATCACATACTGTTATTATGATTTTCTATATATGCTCGTACACCTAAACCTATTTCAATAATATTATTGGCTGAATAGCCTCATCGATGACAAAATATTTGATGTACAATTTCCATTTACCTTGAATTCACTGGTTAGACATCTGTGGGTATCAATTTCATTATGAAACATAAATAGAGCATAAATAGATCATTACTTCCTCGATTGCCTCGATATGCTTTACATAGGATTTCTCTTAGAAAATAAATATATATCATAGATTTCTAGATAAATATCTTTGCCATTATCGGGAAAATTTGCAATCTATGAATAGATGAGATGCCATACGACTCGTCTAGATATTACGACTATGAACCAAATTACCATAAATATGCAGTTTTAGTCGTGTGTACGCACGGTACATCACATTAAACTAATATTGCTCTTATGAGCATAATACTTCAAAAAACTTCACTTTTATAATAATTATGGTTGAATTAAAGTTTAACATTAGTCTCAAAGCGTGGAGCACTGTGGCGCGCCTATTGGCAACTTACGAACTCAAAGGTCCTAACAATTTGTTATTGTTGTTGCAAGAAAATAAAACACTTTTATATTGTAGTTCGTTAATCAGTGTCACTATGGTATCTCCCAAACTTCCATCATTGTTATTTTGTACTTTGAAGGGCTGCCGAAATGCTGGAGATCATTCAATAATTATATGTGCTTTTGATTAACTCCCAGAAGAAGTAAGATGAATTAACATAAAAAATAAAAAATGGAGTTAAGTGAATGACTCTGTTTCTTCTCATACTGTAATGACACGGCTTTAGTTTAGTTTAGCAATCAATATGTCAAGAGCAAAAGAAGAAGTTCATTCCATTTGTCTGTTTCGCGTTCTACTTTCTAGATAAATTCATTGAATATGTCCAGAAAAATAACGCGACTACGTAAAAAAGATCGTCCACTTCTCCCTTTCCAAAAATGTGTCCCTACTCAACTTTTTCATCATTGCCATAGTAACCTAGTATCAAAATTCCATCAAAATTGAAAAGTACCTTTCGAGTTATAGGTATAAGGATCACCGATCTGACGACAGATAGACAAACTGACGGAAGCACGGTTTCGAGCAAAATATTTCTAAATTCATATTTTCAAGACTGCTTCCCACCATTTTGTAAAATAAAGTGATCTCAAAAAGAAGGCAACATAAAAAAGCATTACAGTATAAATATGCTACATCCGAAATTATATATTGTAGAACAGTGAATAGAAATCTGACTAATAAATCCTTTGTTCAATGTCATGGTAGTTTCATTCACCAATTATATCGTTTCCTGCAATCATAGCAGGCTGCGCATTTATTTCACTGCGATTGTGAACGCTTTTGAGCGTAATAACAAAATTAGTTCTGTTGTGTCGGAGAGAAAGTACTTTCTATTTTATCCCAAAATGTGCGACGCTTTTTTGCTAGCTTAAAATCGCTATGCGAAATCAAAAGTAACGCTAATATCTGACTGAAATTGCGTAACAAATCTTGTTGTCCTTCAGATGGATTGATAAAAAAGTTCAATGACCAGATTTTACTACATAATCAACAATGACGTGTACCTTTAGTAAGTGCCTCAAAAATTGTTATGAGTAGATAGGAATCGGGAATCTCAAATACCGAGGAAGGATGACGCATGGTACTTGCAAATCGACGATATTGAATAGATCTATCATAACTACCCTAATGACGATTATGAACGTCTAATCCAGCCTTAAGTCGTGAACCTGACTCCGGAGCTCAAATACATCTATGAGCTAAGCCATATATAATCATATTTGTGACATGATTATTCAAGTTTTATCGAGGGATATTGTGTCAGAATTTTTTTCTGTTGACCTTGTCATGCTTAACTCATGTAAAATATGTCAAAATTGGATATAACATCTATATATCTATCTGCCTATCAAACAAGAGATTATAGCTTTCACTCATCTCCACAACAATGGTGCAATTGCATACAGGTTCTCACCTACGTGCCTACTCGTCAAATAAAAAATGTGTAAATTTCTCTGCGAGAGAAAAAAAAAACGGTGTTCGTGTTAGCGTTATGTTATCATAGATTATGACGATCCACGTCAGTTTTCACCTCACGTAGCTGCCTGCATATTCAATACTCATGCATGTTTCACGCGTCAAGGATTTATAGCTAAGGACAATGATCCCTACGAATCATCAATTGTGAAAAGTTTTTCCTAAATCGCAAAAAAAGGTGGTAGTTTCCGCGCATGCATTCTAAGATTTAGTGGATCTCTGCAATTGAATTGCAAAACAGAAAACTCTCTGTGAAACAATCTTATGATCATCACTGTCTGAGAATACAAGCATATCGTCCAGCGTGTAACATTCTAAGACCTATTATGTTATACCTGTCAAAAGAAAAGAACCGTAATAGTGAATAACTACGCACTACCAAGCACTGATACATACAGGTTTACAACATTTAAAAAATCGATGGAATTCAGGAGGACAAATTGACCTTACGCTGAAAATTCAAAACAACAAACACCATGGTATGCCACATCCTTTTTTGAGATGGAAATGGCCAAATACATCATAAGCCTGAACAAAAGAATTTAGTGACTATACGAACCAGGGGTGAAGAATGAGGTTAGGCCCGGAGTTTTTGGAGGGGAGGAACATATATTCTATCAACATTTACAACTTTTCAAAATGTTACGTACCAGTTTTGCTGAAGTCTCCAGTACAACTCACTTTTTCATCCTGATCAAGTAAGAAAGAGGACCAACAATGTCGTACTCGCTAGGCATTCCCGCCTTGATACTAGTACTCTTTAACGTATTACCTAAAGCCTATCACCGGCCTGTGATTTGATAATTTTCTATCTGAATATCACCGGTATCTTTTAAATAGATCGATTTGAAACTACTGCATTTTGTCACATTGATGGAGTTGCTTGAAAAACATAACCATTGGCGTGGAAAGTAAAAGGTAATTACCTATACTGTGCATATATCGTCAAGTACCAAAACAACGTCACTTTGTTTATTTTGTTAATTGACCAGAGCAGAGAATAGCAAGTTGCTTGTGTATTGTCTGCAAATGTGCTATGTACTGCATTTTTTGTTTAAAATATTTTTCTGTAACTCCTTCCAAGTTTACTAACTACAGGATTATCATACGACGATATATTATATCAGGGAGTGAGGGATGTGTTAAATATCTTATAAATATATTATGTAAGAACAGTTTTCAAAGCAATACATACGAGTATCCATGCTAGACCTTGAAATGCTGTAAATACTAACTGTCGAGGAATAAGCTCACGGCAGCAACAACGCTGAGGTTCTTCACAGCAATGGCCTTTGGGCTTTTCGAGGGTTCCTTGTAATGATTGAAAAACAATTACCATGGTAATGGTAGACAACATATCCATGTACCACCACGAATAAGAATCAGTCCTTGAGAAAAATATCCAACCATTGTAATGGAACCGATGGGAGCCCATAGGTAACAAGCTTGACTAGTAGTATCTCATGCCACACCCCATTGAAAAGTATCAATATATTGAGTGCAACAGCTCGAGACCCTCCGTGAAGTTATATTCTCCTGCATATGTGTGAGTGACGTAGTGAATGAGTGAGATCTCCCTATGCTTCGACAGCTACATGTTCATGACGGTTACATGTTAATACCTTATTTTTTATTTTGTTGTAGCAACCTCCGTATCATGACATGACACTATTAGAACTTGTCTTAGTGTGCCTGCTTGATTTGCTTGAACAAGTAGCTGTAGATAAAAAAAAATTTTTAGATATGATTTATCTATAAATGACGCAACGCACCATGCATGGTGATTCTACCTTATAACTATGAAATCTGGGTTCTAAAACTGCCCTGACAAGACATCTCTTCCAAACTCCAGCAGCTGCATCTTCATCAGCCTTTTGATCAAGAATTTCATTCTAATACATAATAAAATCCTATCGATCAACGGGTCAGAGTGAAAGCAGACGAAATCATAAGTTAAAGCTCCCTGCGAATACGACTTTGTTAATGGCAATCATCTTGTGGTATCGATGATCGTGTATCGCGAGGAAAAACGGTTCGCGCAATAAAATTGCATACACTTTCACTGTCGATAAGAAGCAGGCAGCAGCGGTTTGCTTGCACGCGATTACGCCATTTTTTATCTACTAGGATGATGGAACGAGCGATATGTTTGTGTACTTTCCCTTTAGGGGTAACAAACTGCTAACACTCACACGACTATGATTATTCATTACACGTGATAACAAAACGGCGAAACGGTGAAAATAATAATGTATTGACGCGTGCGTTTTAAAAAACATTCATAGGCGATGAGACACAAGTCCGATATTTGAAAACAATACAAAACTTTCATATGGCGTTATACATTGCATATTAATTTATATTTTATCAGAACATCAAGACTCGTCTGGAATTTGTTGTTTTAATATTATAAAGAAAATTTCAATAACATTTTACAGGTTTTTAATAATAAGTGAAGTCGGTAAAAATTTCAACTACACACATAAAGATAAATTCTCAGACCAAGAATATGTGCTTTCATTCAAGTATATCATATTTTCCTACATGCGAAGAGATATAATAAACTTAAAGTAAGAATACTGTATTTTTGATCATAAAGAGTTAATCTGAGTGAATATTTTCAATTCAAACCTAGGAAAGTCTTCGAACTGAGAATACCAAAATCTTAGATTGAGCATATCATAATCTTGGCGCAAATCGTTCAACTTCTTTATATAATTTATTATTAGTACGAACATCTATTGTTGGTTCCTTAACCTTAAAAACAAGAACCAGAAAAGTGACAAAACTGTACCAATGTGACTTCTTTCTTACCTTTATATGTGTCAAATTAAATCCAATTGAAAATAACGGGCGCAGAAACAGACACACGTGTACCGCTGAAATTCGTCGACTAAGATGGCGATGAGAAATAAGTAAATGAATTAGTTGGAGCGAATCGCATAATGTTCGTATTCTTGACTGAAGTAAATGCAGTTCCGTTGGAAAATATGATAACCTCAGAAACAAAACATGGAATACTTGTTAGAAAAGCATTGAAATCTTAATTGTGAAGAAAATTATATTCTTCTTTAGATTATATTCCTTTAGAATGAGTATTGAATTCGAAAAAATACTTTTCTTAGTTCAAATTAATGATAATTTTCTCATCAAGTTAATTGTCTCAGAGTGACATCAGATGATCTTTACAAGAGTATCGCAATTCTTGAATTGGGAATTTCTTTTTATGTGTGTAGATATGTCGAAAGAAATATTGGTACTATCAGAATAGGTCATAACAATATCAAACAAAATAATAATTCAACATAATTAGATTATACATTTGGCTTACTCTGATACCATACTGTCGCTATTTATATTAAACCTGAAATTTATGGGTCAATATGTGGCGTCACGCCAATCGATCTAGTGGTATTGATTTGAATAATCTCATGTTAAGATAAACCAGTCAAATCTTCTGGAAAAATATGTATCTTCAAACGAATCATACAAATCTCACTTGCAACATATTTGAAAGCCAAAGGTGCATACTCAATTATTATATTGACTGATTGAAGAAGAAGAATTGATTTTTGGAAGAGGCTCTTTCGAGTTGTTGGAAGCTCGACCTGGTGATGAAGCCCCTCTAGAGTTTATTCTACCTGCAATGATGACTCTTGGTGCTATTATGCGGACAGCTCGGTCAACCATTTACCATGGTGAATTCTAATCCAGTACCAGGACACATCAGCCACTTTGTTTCGATCTTTGTCAGGACAGGTGCGTCCACCAGATGTGATATTTTATAAAATAAATATGACACAAATGAATATAATATGTATGAATTCGAATTATTTGGAAAAAGTCAATTTGTCGTATGTAGAACCTACAAAAACTAATTTCATATAAAATGCAGACCAAAATGAGGGCCACAACTATCCCTTATCACCCCAACATCTAATGCTTCTTATTGACAAATATTTCTTTCCTGTTATTGAACAAACACAGAAGTCTGAGGTTTACTATTACAAAGTAGTGTCTATAATTGAAATGATGACAGACAGACCGACAAACAGACTAACAGATAAGCATACAGATGGACAGACAAGCAGACAGCTAGACAGATAGGTAGGTGTATTTGTTAATTTCTTGGCATTTTTTGCCGATTTACTTGAAATTAATGTAATAATTCTCCCTGTATCTATGAATGAGACTAAGATACAGATCACTTCACTTACCAGCTACCAGCTGGACCACTACTTTTTTCATATAGCTATCAATGTAATTTTCTCTGGGTGTGTTTACCCATAACCTAAATGCAAAATGTTCCACGTTCCGGCAGGCACAAGCGAGATAATTCAGTGTGCAAATATGTGTGTACAACCAGGCGTTGTTGTATATGTTCCGTGCTCACCGACCATATACCAGACTGGCCGCGTCCAATTTTTCTAACCTCCAACCCAAATATTCCGCCAATCGTAACGTCCGCAAAGGTGTGGTCGCTAGACTGCGGCTTGATGGAAGACAATGTTTTGAATACTCAATACATCCGTTTCTATACAGGGTATCTCAGCTGTATTTATTGGTGATGTTCAAAGAAAGTTTTAGGTTTATGAGATGTATGTTGTATTTTATTTAGATTACGTCAATTGATATAATTGAAAAAAGTAATTACGAAAAAACTTAATTGGCGTTTTGATTATGTATAACTTTTAGTTGAATTTTGTAATGTTGAGATAGTATTTTTGGAACAATTCATATGGGGTGTTTCTTCTGATCGATGTATAAAGCCTGATAAATACTCCAACCAAGTTGCAGTTCACAGTAGGAGAAAACCATGGGACTTGGACAAAAATAAAAAGTCTACTCCTTTTGCAGGCAGAATCAATTATGCTGGTGTTTTTAAGGTAGCTTATGTGGAATCTTTTTTCAAGTTGTCCATAAACGAAATAGTCGACAAATTGGCAAATTGGAAATATGGATTTAATTTTGGTTTTTTAGGTTTCAAATTGCGGTAATGTCATGTCTCCAATGGTAAAGTAGTATCATTATAATCTTGCAAATTTTGAAAGATCACTATCCAAGTCAAAAATATTGTTAAAGTTATTTTGATATAACAGTACAATAAATATACCGCTACAACATGAGCAGATAAAATGCAGTCATAAAGATTGGTTTTAGTATTTTCCCTACATTGAATTAAATTTTGAGCTCCATACATTTTAGCTGAATCCAAAAACAAGCACAAGTAATTTCTGATTATATAACTACATATCTCTAAACAAAAATTATCAGCAAATCGAAAAACATAAATAAACAATAAAACTATATCATCAATTACTATTGCTCTCCCCTTCGAATGGAATCAACTGAGATCAGACTTATTTAAAATAGTGACAAATCGATAGTTCGGAAAAAGAAATAAACGCATTACTCGTATCCAAAGAAGGTAACAAAAAAAATAGAATACCGAATAATGATCGCGAACGAGCAGAAATATAATACAAAAAATGAATCAGAAACCAACCAAGACAGCTGAGGAAAAGTAGCAGCATTTTATTCACGCACACTCACAGCCCAGTGGTCACAAAAAAGAAATATTGATTGATAGATAAGATAAAATAATCATGTAGATTGTAGATGCTCTTAGTTGCTGAAGCTCTCCCATCAAGTAGATAAAAAGTTGTTTAATTATCACACAGTTTCACAAACAAAACTCTGTTCGTGAATGACCCTGTCTGCAGATGTACCTGGAGGGTAAATCTCCTTGTATGTGGACCGCTCTGGCCGCAATAATCAGCGACCTTATAAACCAAGAAATAATATCCTCATTATATGTATAAACAAAGTACAATTATCCTGGCCGTTAATTAAAACCACACGTGGCGATTAAACAAACTATTATTGGAAAAAAAATAAGAAAAAGATGTGCAAGCCCTGGCTCCGATACACGGGGCCGCTGTTCCATTTCCCGGCAGCTGCTCCCCACACCGTGAGGTAAGCAATCACTGGATGGAGAGAACCGATGATGACTGCTTTCAGCATCCTTCCGGCCAAGATGTTTGCCGATGCACGGCATGCCGGTATAGATTTTAAAGCGGGGAGCAGCGTATTTCTCATCCAACCAACGACCATTCTAGCAGAATAACAGTGTGGTCTGACCAAAGTCTGCGAAGCTGGATGAGGAACTCCTAACTTCAACCCATTAGACCTTAGGAAAGAAAAGGTCATTGCTTTGACAAGCCATGCTGCTCATCTAGATGCTTGTAGAAGATTTCATACACGGGCTTGTATCTGTGAAGCCTTAGCAACAACATTGGCTTTTGCAGCTTTGATGTGGGTCTTGAGTTGGGCGAGAGCCAGCTCTGCGATGGACTGCTGATTATCCCGCTTGAAGTCTAATGTGATCCTGAGGTCTAAGGCTGCTCTGCTTACTGCACTAAGAAGAAAGGCTCCTCTGCCCGCGTTTTCGTGCTCAGGCAAGAAACGGATGAGAGGGTGCACCTTATCACTTCGCAGGCTGTGCCCAGTAGCAATTTGCTTTGCAGACGCTAAAACGCAATAGTCCACGCCCTCCCAGATGTCTATACGCAGCTAATACACAGTCTAGTCGATGGCACCAAAACTGTATAACAACAGTGGAATCCGCAAGCAAATTTGTGGCCCCACGGTTAGGCCAGCCCCACGCTAGCGTGACTTTTTCACGATAAGGAAATAATTACCTTACAGACGCGTGCCGACGCAGAAACTAAAATACGTTCATTCAAATTAAAACTAATTGAAAATTACCTACGCTCGACTATATCGCAACAGAGACTACTTGCGCTATCGTTAATTTCAATTGAAAAAAGCATTTATAATGGGATAGATTTTTCCCAATTTATAGACAATCTTGCTGCGAAAAAAGCACGCTACATGAAATCATATTAAAATATGAAGGTTGTTTTTTTTTTGTTTCTCTTAACATAGTTTCTTTAATTTTGAATTTTCTGTGATGTTTTTTTTATAGTTATTTTTCTTGACCCCGCATTTATTTCTGCAGACAGCCCCGCAAAACCCTAAGACCGGGTCTGTGTTTATACATGTAGATGGAATTCTATCTCTTAGACTATGAAGGAGTATGGTACTCTTAGACTATGAAGGAGTATGGCAATGCGACGTGTATGCATTCAAGAAAGATCTGCGGTGAAGCTGGAAAATCGAGGCACGCTTCCGCTGTGCACCGAAATCTAGATTGGTCAGGTTTAGTGATCATAAACTGTTTAACACGATAGCTGACATACACTGCGTGCTTTAGCCCCGAGGATTTGAGATTTTTATAGTTTATACATTCACCTAAAACCGGCTGTTTTTTTGTTAGGATATGAGATTGTTTTAAATAATTCGAAATATACCCCATATATTTTCAAATCAACTTTCGGGAATAAAATAAATGTCTCGACGGTCCTGCATGAATCAATCAAATATGAACGTTGGAAAAACGCTGCATATGAATAAGTGAAAATACAAAAAATGTGATTAAAGCATAGTTTTAACACGTGCATAGTTCTATATTCTTCAAAACTCAGTTTTGCATATGAATACATCCATATATCATTAACTCACTTTTATGGTTCGCTGTAATCAGTACTGTTTTCTTGAAAGGTCATATACTTGGAACAACCCACGTACATGTATTGCACTCCAGTCACAAAGGTAAATACCTACACGTTGTTATTAGAAATTAGTTAGTACGAAATCTCATTGTTAAATGATTAGCTTCAATAGAAAAGAAACAAATATAAAAGTGGTGGTCAAAATTATCACGTCCCACTCAAAGCAACCGGGAAAGTAAAATATAGCGTATATTTTTTCGCGTCCAAGGTAAGTGTAAGTCATGTTGTCACTGCTGAATAAACTTTCATTACTGGAGGCATGTTTGTTTTAAAATGTGTCAGATTTATTACAATCTAAACAGAAATTATCAAAATTATGAATTTAAGTTCTTTTAAACTGAAATAACCTACTACCTAAAATAGAGAGATGGTTGAGGTTGCATAATCAACAAAGAGAAGATCCACAACGCTACCAGATGAGACAATTTTTCAAACTGCAGACTTAATTGTTATGGATTGTTCAGTTCACATAGAACAATATTGACAACATCTAAAAAAATGACAATATCAAACAAATCCAATTTCCCAATGAAATCTAAGATGTAATAAGTTCGGTTGACACAGATTAAAGCTCTGTCAATTCAGGCAAATTTGGAGTCGAGGTAGATGATCCCACATTCGAATGCCAGACTGGCTGAAAATTACATCTTTTTTTTCCAATTTATATAACTTATTTAAATATAATGTTTTGATATGCCTATCTAGTGTGAAAACCAGTTGATAGTTTCAGCGCAAGGGCTCGGTAAACCAACTTATGCAGCAAAAAGAGAGTGCACGGAGGTACTCTCAAAGTTTGATTGTTCCTGTAAGCTCAGTTTGATAGAACTGACTGAGCTGGATCATAATAAAATCATAAGGTACATTGAAAGCTAGGGTGACTGAAGTAATAGGGCACAAGTTGAACGTAATACTCGCACATTCACAGACAGCGCATCGCCATACGATCTAGGTTATGAGGAAGTACAGTAACCTCTGCGGGCCCAGACGCGGTGACGGTCGGTCGGTCGTGTGGTTGTATGGTGTACAAGTTTACGTTTACATGGCCACGTATGACCCACGACCGTTTTAACTGTGGTGTATACCCGCAGGAACAAATATGCTACACGACAAAGAGAATGAATACTGGCTGGAGCCAGCCAAGTAGACTTTTGACTTCCTGATTTATATATATAATATACACATATATATGAATATGAGCACTTATGGGCCACAGCCACTAGCAGTTACGTTTGAAGGGGACCAGAATATGGGGAGCGGTATCTAAATTTTCAACTTTGCAAACTGTTACGTCTTTTCTAATCTATTTTGATTATCGTTTTAATCTGATATGGATATCAAACTTTGCTTATACAACAAACATTGTACGTTCCTCAAGTCAATTTTGACTAGTCAATGACATGCTATAGTCCTACAGGTACTTAAAAATATTTTATTACCACACATCAGCACTATAAAAATAAGGCTTGTAGATGATTCAAATCTCAACTATTGTTGCCTCCTAAGTTATCTTCATGCACTTACAACAATTTTTAAGTTATGTCGGCAACTATAGTGATATTTAAGTCTATCCATTGATTTCTCAATATATTCGTTCGTCCTTAATTAAATTATACGGTTCAATCGAATCAGTTTGATAGTTATGTAAACGAAAGTTCACTCATTTGGCTTACAAAGTTCATTCAACGACTAGTTATGAAGCAAATTAAAAGATATTACATTTAATAGCTTGCCCAAAAATGTTCCAAATCCAAATCATTGGTTTTCCGGGACCTAATTCATTCAGCCGCCAATGAAAAGTTCTCTGTATTCTCTCGTTGAATATCGATATACAAATCAGAGCTCTTCGATGCTCTGTGCATTTATATGGTGCAGAAAGTTGGAGCCTTACTGAAAATGCCTGTAAACCATTGGAAGCCTTCGAAATGTGGTGCTACTGGCGAATGCTGCAAATGTCATACGTGCACCACTTCACCAATGACGCTATACTAGGATGATTAAGCAAAAACAGAGACATCTTCAACAAGATCAAATGCAGAAAGCGGTATACTTTGAACATCTCATGCGCAACACGAAGTACCTATTGCTGCAGTAGATCGTACAAGGAACAATCAACAGCCCCGAAGACAGACGCATTTTCTGGCTGTCAAATCTCAGAACTAGGGCAGAACTATTCAGAACGGCAGTGACAAAGTACGATGGGCTTATGTGATCGCCAACATCAATACACAATAGGCACCAAAAGAAGAAAAAGAATGATTGAAAGTCGACGCTTCGAATACAAATTTCCAGGAAATTATACTTAGGAAAAGCTTGTTCGATATGTTTGCAAAAATAATACCATTTATCCCAAGGAAATGCGAGCAATATGCGAGATGCAATAAGAGGGTTTTCTTTCTAACACACATCAATAAGTGACATCTGTGATCTTGAATACGTCACATGATAGCCCTGATGAACATTATAACGGCTGGTCAGTCTCTGATACAACAATCTCACCAAATATAATAAAAGCTATTGAATCACAACCACAACAAAAATAAACAATAAGCAAAAAAATCTCTCCCGTGTTTTTTGTTTCCACATCTTTGTATTCAAAGCAACATTGAAATAAACATAAGAGCTCTCATTATTGAAGCACGAGAGAAAAATATATTTCGTCCGAAAGCACGAGACCAGGCATCACTGTAGGTCATCATACCAGCAACCTCCTTTGTTTCTTGTAATCCTACCCAGAACCACTAACAAAAGTATATAGGTATATAGTATATAGGGGTCAATGATTATTGGACAGACAGACACAGAAATTAGCGACATAGTTTTTCGTGATATACATGTCATGAAACATCAAGAAAACTTAATATCTAGAATTATAATTTTTCCATACTTACAATACTTCCCACGCATATTGGCGTGAGAAGTCGCAGTTAATGAAATGCCGAATACATAATCTATAGAGCTAGACAGGCTGGCGAGTACAGGGTACACCTACATAGTAATACCATTTGAAACAATCAACAGTGACTGCAATATCTACATTTGATGAAATCCCGGAAAATGCATAGTAATTACATGACGATTAAGAGTGACGTGCTTCTTTATCAATTCCATTTTCAATCAAAACACACAAAAAATGTTTCAAACAATTATCATTTCCATTACATACTCAATACCATAACTGATTTTGACATAGAGATGACAGCTAATGATTGGTATTGTTGAAAAACAAAAATCGACGTCCATCCGCATGCTGCTAACAGGAAGTGAACTACCCATAACACTAATCGAAGTAGACATTTCCGTGAAATCAATGCATATTACAATGTCAGAAATCAATTGGATTAGATTTGAGTTTAAAAAGAGTTGATCCCTAGTTGAACGGAAAATGTTCCGCAATTTTCTATTACTAAGTAAAATGTGCATTTTGCGACGTATCAATATTCATGGTAATGTTTACGTACAATTAATTTATTGGATCTAAAAATAATCATAAGACGTCAAGAAGCATACATTCACAAAAGTTTCAGAAAGAAACAGGTAACCCGTTTTATGTTCCATCAAATTATTTTATGCCCAAATAGTAGTCTTTTAGTAAATTGGGCCAATTAAAAAATCAAAGTACAGTATTGGGAGAATAATACGGAAATATCCAACATTCATGTTGTAATAAGCTGATAGTAACAGGAATATAGTGAAAACCTGAGTTAGTACAACTAGTCCAATACCAAAATAAACATATATAATAAACATGCAGGCAATGCAAGATAATAATTATATTTTGAAAAACGTACCTATCCTGCAATAGAGACTGCTAGTGTGTCAAGACAAGTATCACTATAAGCCACACTATAACTTGTTTTCATCTCTCTTATCCAGATGAACTTATTCTTACCTGTAACAAAAAAAAGGAATAAATTCACCCCTATTAGAAACTTATTTTTTTAATTTTCCAGTTCATCAACAGTTTTCGTGTGATCAAAAAATTTTGAAAGCTGAAAACTGAAAGAAAATGTCAAACTTGTCCTGTAGGTTCTTTTTTTCGAAATTGTAGTTTCTATGTGTACGTATTTGTAAATAGATTGGCATCAGCGAGAGAGAAGCTAAAAGTAATAAACAAATATAGAAGGAACTCAATCCTCAAGTCAAATGTATGGTAAAATCAATAGATGTTGGACAAAATACCAATGATTTCTTTATTTTAAAGTTAAATGTTTGAACAATCTTTGACTAATACATACAGAAGAGTTTTATACATGATAGGATTACATTATTGAAGCAAAAGAAAATTGAGGAGTTAACTTGCTCAACCCATTTTCGACACCTAGTGTTAAAAAATGAACAGGAGGCGATGTTTGCGTTTTATTTCATCCTTCCAGCCAAAAAAACGACTTCCCACAAGAAATGTTTTTCAGATATTGTGCTAGCAGATTTCTATGATAGATATTATTTCATAATTAAAGATGTGCTGAGAATCTCAGTCGGCGTCAATAGTCGACATGAAAGAGGTTAATGAAATGCACATAACCGTTAACCATCGATAGAATATTCAACACTGGAAAATATGGAAAGATATCTCCGGTTTGCATCTAACGCGCTATGCAAAAAGAGGCCATTAATATATAAACGAGATACAAACTGTTTGTTTATTTTATAATTTTTTCAAGAGAAACATAGAAATGCGCGGGACATTTTATGTTAGACTGAGACTTTGTACATTATTGAAAATGACCTCCGACGGTATTTTCAAAGTCGAATGCGGAAAATTGAAAGCATGATAATGGAGAACAACGAATCCAAAAAATCTAACTATGATGGGAATATGAGCCCGGTTTTACAGAACGTTTTTTCGATTTATGTCATTATTGTATTCTACTTTGAGATTACCTTCAGAAGGATTTAATAGCGTATACAGGTAAGACGACATCGACCGCCAAATTTTTCTCTCTTTCAGGATTTCTCATCAATAGCAGAAATGGTGACAGAGAGACCGAAAGTAATTATCTTGATGGTTTTTCGTGGAGCAGACATCATTAAAAATTACTTTGGGGTTGAAAATGTCTGTGATAACAATACATCCTTCACTTATGCACAGTAGGTGAAATAAAAATAAAACTGTTATTATTGCTCAGTGTAATCAGGATGAACTATTCTCAAGATCGGAAGCAATATACTTATCAACATACTCTCGTAAGCACTACTCCTCATATTTTACAGCCATCGACGGTCAGTGCATTCAACATTCCCAGGTAGGGACAACTCTGAAAATGGGAACAGATGCTTTATGAAAAGCAAAAACGTCTTGACTTTACAAATGTATTTGTGATGTGAAGATATTGGCCCATAAATAGCAGATTAATATTGGCATATATTAAGGAGCGAGCGTTTGGGGCCGTCTTGTATCGATAGAAATGACTTCTATTATTTAGTGGACGATCGTGGTACCGGAGTGTCTCGGGTTTAGTGAAGGTAGTTCTCAACGGGGTGCCGTCTGAAAGGTAAAGTACTGGTAGAAATAGAGCTTGAAATCACAGGATATTTGGAGTTTAACTCTTCAACGTGCTATAAAGTACATTGTAAAAAATACTACTACTTAATTGTAGTGTTCATGGAAAGTAATATTCTCAGTATCGTATAATTCATTCCTATTGCCAATATGTATTTTTTTTGTAAAAAAAATCCGTTTTGTGGCTGTTTTACGCAAAAAGTTTAGAGTTTTTTAGGCAGCGGAATATGTTACCGGTTAAGAAAGAGAGACCGTACAGTTTTTTCTCTCTGAATTACTCGCAAATATATTTTTTATCATCGCGTGCTATTAGCTATTAGCAGTGGTAACCTCGCCAAGTTCTATAAAATAAGGCAATATAAACTGTAATAGATCTACCAACAAACATATAAAAATGCTATCACTTCAGTATGTCATATGTTATAATGGAGAGAACAACAGCTAGATAGAAGTCAGAAGTCAGTTTGATTGACTACGGTGTTTAGGGTTTTTCCAATCTTGGAATTCGACTCATCTGATTAAGATAGCCGATAAAAAATCAGCTTTTGTCAATACGAACGACTTGTACAATCTGAATGGAAAAGCGGCGTCTAGGGCAGTCGCTAACTTTTTTGAGATAAATGAAAATGCCAGAGAGCTTCTTTTTATGAACCTTTTTTGTTTTTGGGAAAATTGCAAGAAAGTGATTAAACGTGTGCTTGCAAAATACTGATTATCTATATAAATAGCCTTTTCCACTTTCCTTTGACCTTCCGTCTAGGTATTGTTATCCATTGGGCATAAATAGATTCCACAAGATTTTGTATTTCTTTTAAAATAACATGAACATATATCTGCAAATGCGGAAAGTGATAGTTCACTGTTGGTGTTTCTTTTTCGTATACGTGATTATAAATATTTTTTCACAGACGATACATGAATATCTCAATGTTCAAGAGTAACCATGGGCATTGTGTGACAATGCCACATCAACGCGACACAGCCTGTCATTCACTTTATGAGAGGAGTCATAAAATATGTTAAAATAAGCCGTAAATCTTGAGAGGAACGAACCTGCCTTTACGCGACAACAATGGTGTGTGACTGCTACGATCTCACGTTGCTCCCCTCCAAATTGATTATACCTAAAGTCCGTCATACACAGATTTATGATCCGAATGCCTCCAACCATTAAAAAGGCATTAACTGTCTATCTGTCTGTTCGCCAGTTAATATGCTTTAGGCTTTGAATACCTTAGTCCTATATTATTATACATATATATTCATCTTTTTATGGATTTTATTGTAATGGATTTGAAATTTTATTTCTTCATCTGAAATTATATATGGGATAAATATAAATGTTCATATTGTCAACAGATTGCCGTACTAGCGCTTATCATATGACTCCATACTTTATGGAGACTTTAGAACCACAAGAAATTGTTCAAGAATCAAGACAAAGTTTTTAAAGGGTTGAAAATGTTCCAGCTGTCATTTCTCAAATGAATAAATTTTCACGTTCTCCAGTTTTTCATTATTTTAGAGAATATTTCTCCTCTAGAATATGTAATTCAAGTGAAGATCCATACTGTTTTAAGCGTAAATATTTAATAATGTATTGACATTAGTATGTAGGCCAAGCCATTTCCATATATATCACGTTATACCATGCCACCCATTTCCGTTGGTTTGTCTGTCCAGTCGTTGAAATTGTCGTCAAAAAAATCCTTAAACCTCGATTCGACCGTTTTCCGAAAAAAATTAGAGTCAAATAGTAGGAGGAACATAGGGAAAATCACATTTTTTTAGGTTTTATAGGACGTCTATAACCATTTGAGGCCGGTAGATATATATGTTTGTCCTGCCTGCAAAACACAGTATTTCCAATAGCTGTAGTCTTAGAATTTTATGATACGCCATTTAGAATGGTATCACACAAATTTTATTACAAGCCTTTACAGCAACTCAGCTAGTCTGACAATTCCTAGGAGTAACACTTATTTTGGGAAATATTAATTTTCTCCCTGGCTTTTTGAATGACCAGCCCTTTTTCCCTTCCATTACCTTATTATCCGGCCCTCCAGACTTTTCTGATATTTCCCCGATTTTTCAGAAAGTGGGCGCTGTATATTATTAGTACTGTGTCATATACTTGACCCCATTTTTTTTTAGTCAGTAAAAACATTTTCGATTTTAGACATAAAATTGTCGCATAGTTACGTATATCTATATAGTCCAGGATCTTACACTTTGTTCATTTGTGTGTGCAAGTATTTCTGGCTCAAATGCTGCAACTAAACTTTAAGTTGAAATACAGAGCTGGTACATTTCAACACGACAACTAATTTGTCTGGATTAATTATTATATTTTGCACATACATCATTTCGAAATAATATGTCGAATCCATATACCTTTTATCTATTCTCATGATATACTATTTAATAGTATGACCATATGAATCAAGTGGAAATTTGATATACTCCTAAATTTTGCGTCGAATCCCCTTTCCTTAAAATAATCAACTTCATCTTCTTACTATCGCAGTAAAATGAAAAATTTGGATTAAGTTGTGACAAGAAATACATGACACAACAATAAAAACTTTTTATAAACTCGCCAATGCTCTGAATACTATGTTATGATAATTTGTTCGTAACGTTATAAATAAAATGATTGAATGTGTATGGCAATCTTCAAAACCATAAGGCATCTTGTATTTTTTATTTATTTGATTATCATTTTAGAGTTACGGTCAGTGTACCGACAGATGGCGTACGTGAATAGAAAACAATATGTCTATTCAAACAAACGGATCTGAATGTCATCTATATTGTTTCATGTAACTACGTAAGCGGATGGAATCAAAGTTAATGCCCTATTGAAAGCTTTCGACATATAACACGAGATTCTCGTCTACATCCAATGTGGGGACTAGAAGATTTCCCAGAGATCTATTCTGGAAGCCATACTGGCGATCATTGATGCTGTTTTATCCAGTTACTTCTCCAGTTAACTCTCCATAACCTTGGACATGATGCAGAGCAACGTTATAGGTTATGTTTACTGGGCACGTTTTACCCTTCTCATGAAAGGGTTACACGCGACTCATTTTCCATTCAGTGGGGAACACGCCTCTGCGGAGCAATATTTCAGAACGATTGATGATACAACACAACAGTAAGTAACAGTCTCACAGTTAAAAGACTATATCTGACAATTTGATCACGCTTTTACTAATAGTCCTGTTATCACTGTTGACCGCTGTAAATCTTAAGTTCAGTACTGTACTCTGTCAAATAAGAGGGACCCAAGCGTCCAAGCGAACATCCAGTTCTAAGCAATTAATAAGCCCAGACATGAAGTCTTGTTTTTAGAAGTCAGACGCACTGAAAACAGGATCTGGTAGGAAAAACCTAGGATATCTGTCCAGAGGTAGCTGCGGTTAGTCCTTTGTGTTCCTATGGTATCGAGAATGTGGAACTATCTACTAGGAGACACCACTCCCGATTCCGCGAACGTTTCCAAATCTATATAGTCCAGGATCTTACACTTTGTTCATTTGTGTGTGCAAGTATTTTTGGCTCAAATGCTGCAACTAAACTTTAAGTTGAAATACATTTCAACACGACAACAAATTTGTCTGGATTAATTATTATATTTTGCACATACATCATTGCGAAATAATATGTCGAATCCATATACCTGAAAAATTTTCACCTTTTATTTATTCTCATAATATACTATTTAATAGTATGACCACATGAATCAGGTGAAAATTTGAAACACTCCTAAATTTGCGTCAAACCCCCTTTCCTCAAAATAATGAACTTCATCTTCTTACTAACGCAGTAAAATGAAAAATTTGGATAAAGTTGTGACAAGAAATACATGACACAACAATAAAAAGTTTTTATAAACTCGCCAATGCTCTGAATACTATGTTATGATAATTTGTTCGTAACGTTATGAATGAAATGATTGAATGTGTATGGCAATCTTTAAAACCATAAGGCATCTTGCATTTTTTATTTATTTGATTATCATTTTAGAGTTACGGTCAGTGTACCGACAGATGGCGTACGTGAATAGAAAACAATATGTCTATTCAAACAAACGGATCTGAATGTCATCTATATTGTTTCATGTAACTACGTAAGCGGATGGAATCAAAGTTAATGCCCTATTGAAAGCTTTCGACATATAACACGAGATTCTCGTCTACTTCAAATGTGGGAGCTAGAAGATTTTACAGAGATCTATTCTGGAAGCCATACTGGCGATCATTGATGTTGTTTTATCCAGTTACTTCTCCAGTTAACTCTCCATAACCTTGGACATGATGCAGAGCAACGTTATAGGTTATGTTTACTGGGCACGTTTTACCCTTCTCATGGAAGGGTTACACGCGACTCATTTTCCATTCAGTGGGGAACACGCCTCTGCGGAGCAATATTCCAGAACGATTGATGATACTACACAACAGTAAGTAACAGTCTCACAGTTAAAAGACTATATCTGACAATTTGATCACGCCTTTACTAATAGTCCTGTTATCACTGTTGACCGCTGTGAATCTTAACTTCAGTACTGTACTCTGTCAAATAAGAGGGACCCAAGCGACCAAGCGAACATCCAGTTCTAAGCAATTAATAAGCCTAGACATGAAGTCTTGTTTTTAGAAGTCAGAAGCACTGAAAACAGGATCTGGTGGGAAAAACCTAGGATATCTGTCCAGAGGTAGCTGCGGTTAGTCCTTTGTGTTCCTATGGTATCGAGAATGTGGAACTATCTACTAGGAGACACCTCTCCCGAATCCGCGAACGTTAGTTAGTTATTTCCAAACTCTCCTTAACTGCCTTATAGCATTCACGATAATCTAACAATTTTACTTTAAATTCGTGGCTACTAAATTACAAAACTTATATTCCTAGTTTCTAGTTTTTACCATATATCCACGAAAAAGCAACAAGCATGAAAATCAGAAAATCAAGACTATTCTTGTCTGGAGGTATTTATGTATATGTATGATATCAATAAAAAATAACAGTCAACAAGAAAGCAAATGAACACAAAGACTGCAAAAGTTTATAATCATCACGAGCAACCACAGAGGTAGTTGATTTTTCTTTGTAGCTGTAGGTATTCATGATAAGTTTCTCCGCTGACGATATGATAGAACGTGCGAACATAATCTGCCATCTCACGAGCATGAAGAAATAAGCCGTAGTCACAGTAGTTATGCATAGTGCTAATATTACAGGGCAGCAACATCCAAGGTTATGAAATATTCGATAAATATTATTATATTTTATTAATTTCATCTTCTTTGAAATATTTGAAAGCGTTACGGGAGCTACAAGATCAATATTAATGTAATTACTCTATCAGAATATTATTAGTAATATCAATGCAAGGTGGGCCATTTAATTGTGCATGGTTTAATTAACGAAAAAGGAGTAACTTATGTGACGTAAAATTAGAATCACGTGAGAGGTAGATCCAGCAATACCGCTGAGATTATAATTTATAATACAGAACATAAATGATATGAAAATTCCCAGTAATTTACTGAATGTTCACTCGAAAACATTTTTTGAATATTTTTTGTAATTGTTTGCGATCAAATGATCTCTTTCAAAAGGGTATAATACATATAATGAGAATGCTTCTCTCTTTTTTGTAGAGAGGACCTTATCCATCGTTGTTCCTCCACATTTTGCTTTGAACTCAATGAGATATTGAGGAACACGTTTTTTGCGATTATACATTGATGAATTGTTTGGATCTCGATCGCTGTGTGGTTGTAAGCATAATGATTTAATGACATTTTAGAATTATCATGTAAAGTTGAAAAGTGAAGGAGTAATGATTAACAATTTTTAAAGGAGATAATGTCTACTGATCGTATAGGGTCACTTTTATGTATAAAGTAGATGTTGATATTTGGATAACAGAACATGCAGAACTGGTCAAGCTTCTAATATATGCAACAGAAAAACAATAAATTGCTGATTATGAACTGAATAAAAAAAATCAGATCACTAAATAGATCCAAACTCAAAATTCACATAAAATAATATTGAAGAAGTCGTGGTGTACCAGATTTGATTTCTAAGTAGCATACAGACACGTGCAAGCCCAACGGTGCTGGTTTGATATTCTAGAACTAATTTCAAATTTCAAAAATGAAAAAACTGCTAATATTTTTCCCTCGTATGCACCACCATACAAATATGAAGATCAAATCTCTATTACGTGCATTGATCTAATGAATAGTCATGTCTCACGTGAGAAATCATCTTGCTTAATGCCACGTCCCCATGCCATATGTAATAATTCAACAGAATAGATCATGTTGGCCATCTCAAGAACATTTGAATGGCTGATACTGCTGATAGTTCGAACTCCAAATGGGTTGTACCATATTTGATATAAACGGTACCAGACTGAAAAACCTAGCGATTTGCGGCAATATATCATCGGATAAATGAAAGCTATTAATCACTGGATGAGCTGGTAATTTTGGGCAGTGCTATAAAAGGAGATGCTATTATTATGTTGAACGATTTCAGCGGTGCCAAAGCTACTCATTTTTCGGTAGACATATATTTACTGCCAAATATGTGTAATTACTTATATTTAACTGGGAAGTAATGCAGTAATATATTCAAATACTAAGACTGAAGAGTACATAGATTAATGATAAAAAGCGGTATAATGCCGTCTATCTATATGGTGTTACATTTTTAAACCGATACAGAGAACTTTTCCACACATAAAAAATTCGAAGAACTTTTTTGGAATTTAGATTTGGGAAATGGTGTGAAAATAAGGAAAACATCAAAAATGAGCTGATATTCATTCTTATATCCGTTTCAATATGACCAGGATTCGCTATCTTCAATTCAGCGCATCGACAGTGTGCAGCTAAAATTTGGCGGAAACACTTCATCGGTTTGCAGTAAATTACGAAGCGGTCACAGTGACCGAGCTCCGGTGCGTATGGTTAATTGATTCTTTTGATTCATTCATAGCCAGTGCATTGCTTGCGAACTTTGTGGATTGTGATGTTTTAGAATGAATCGGAATGTTATTTCATCCAAAAGCTACAATCCATAGAATCCTATAACTCCCTGACCATGATGAAGAATAGATTTTAGGAAAAAGATAAAATACACGTTATATTTGTTCATCGGAAAAGAAAAACTTTACTTATGTAGAATGTAGCACAAGTGTGCGTCAAAAATTTTTAAAAATTGTTAACCCGATCTTTGAATTGATTCTCTACCCCTTGTATTTATTTTGTTGACTTTTAAGGTATAACTCAATCTATTTCACATTTTACTGGCAAGTTTGATCATCTTCGAGAACTTGTTAGTAATTTCCCATAGAATGTTGTTTTGTCTTTCTCGCGTTTGTCTAAAAAATGTGGTGTGGTTTGGAGTATGTGTGTCATGCTTTTAATTTCTTTTTCATATAATTATGGTGAACATTATATTATATCCTATTACAGGTCCTACTCTATTCTGGAAAATGTTTCCCACACCCAGAAGATTTGACTTTTGGTAATTGAAGTTATTAGTAATGAGCGGTCACTGAAATCGTCGCACTACGGAAATGAAGTTATACTTTCTGCACCACGGTGGTTAAGGGTTAATATGAAAAAGGTCATAGGCCGAATCTACGATGTCCTTGAGTTCAGAATTCAATAATGATAATCAGCTGAAAAGTGCATAAATTGAAAAATTGAAGCACTCTATACTGACAAGTGCGTTTAGTAGGTACCATTTAGAAAAAATGGCGTTAAGGTAGGTTGGCGCTGTATATCGCATAAAATGTTATCAGTTTAGAATAAAGACTTGGAACCCTTTTTATAACAGTTGAATTGAAACTGCACATGAAATACAGATTGAACCTTATTCAATTAAAATGCATTATCTGCAGTAGTTCCTAAAATATGTGGAGTAAATAGATCTCATAAGGAAAAAAGTTAGTTCCAAAATATCGTACAACTTATGAATAACAATTTAAATGCTGTGAACCTATTTTAAATATTCAAATTCATTGAAAAGTTGCTGTGTTTATAAAACGGACGTATCATCAAATTCCGCAGCTACCGTAAATAATTATATCTGTTTTGAAGTGAAATGTGAGACGAACAAGAACAGATTATCACCAACATCATAAAACATTTAATTTCGTGTTTTGATAATATCTCTTTCACTATCAAACCAAGCATTTTTCAAAAACTACAAAGCTTTTACGTTCGTGTCTGAAAATATCATCAAAATCTTAATGGCATTTTCCGTGTTATACAGGGGCCAATGACTACCGAATAGACATACCGACAGAAACTAGTTTTTTCGTAATTTATATTCTATGAATCGTCCAGAAAACATAATATCTCTAATTAGAATTTTGTTGCGATTTTTTTACTTTCCCCTACTGATTAGAGTTGGGAGAAATAATTAACTCAATCCAACTAATTTGTTTCCAAATGTAAAATACAATTTGAAATTCGTGTTCACACCTATTATGGTACACAGCGAACGCATCACAATACAGTAGTTTTGAGGATGAGCTAGGCTACAATCAGGATTATTAAAAGCCACTAATAGAGGTGGTTTTTCCGCAAAACAGTCCACTGATCAATCTCCTTCCCGATTTGAAACCTCAAACGGCCTACTATTGAACTCAAAACGATTCCTAATTGTCCAGATGGACCGCTCACCAATCGGCTGCCACAAGCAAGCCGTAACCGTATCGAATGGAAACGACCAACCAATTGAAATATAATTGGCTTATCGACACGTATATGGTGTGAGAGTCGTACTCTGACCTAAAATGCGAAAAATTATATGGTTTCGAATACGTGACGGCACGCCGTCTCTTATTGTTTTAACCAGCGTATATGTATATACATATTATACTGATGTTGGCTCCAAATTGTTTATTTTATAGCCTTCGTACATTCTTGCAGAGTTGAGTGGATCGTAACATTGGGATCAGCGAATCAAAACACATTTGGAAAATTATTTTTCAATGCGTGAAACAATAAGATACACACATATATCCAAACTGGCATTCTTCTCCAAATAAAAAGAAAAGAATAGATATCCCAACACTTCTAGACATGTTTTTGAATTTCCTATATTTCCAAAAATCTATCTTTTCATGCTTTTGTAGTTCTCAAGAATTTTAGAGTGTGGTCAAAGAGCTTATATAGTCTAAAAAAATATTGAGGGGGTTCAAATCATTCATTCTTATTCTAAGAAATAGTTGAGATACGAGAATACCACAAAGATTCTAATACTTGGACTGTCTTGAAGCGGCAACAGATGTCCCTTACGACATCTGTCAACAAGGGTGAACTGATTTACGGCGACATCCCTTGTTTTGCGTAATCACTACTTACGATGTACCGCCACTTAATGTCAGTTGTCAGCTTCTGACGTGAATGAGCCGAGATAACGGTACATCGTAAAAGTGTTTACGAAGAACTTTCTGTTTCAAGGAAGCCCAAATGCTAGAACGTTTGACTTCGTAAGTCGCCAATGGTCAGCGCCATAGTGCGCGAAGCTTGGAGATGAGTGTTGAAGTTATTAATCACTACAAGGCGTAATTTATTTTTATAGATATTACAACATTTCTGGATTTTTCCTATTCCTATACAGATTATGTATTTGTATTGTTGATAAATCCAAAAAAGGACATAATGCACCGCCACACATGAACCACATGGATCCCAAATAAAATGAAACATACAACTGTGCATACAAGGTAGCAACGCAATATTCAGGATCCAAGAAAACAAAATTGGTGGTAGTACACCACTTTATTGTAGCAAGTTTTTCGGATTTATCATCACTTTTGAGCGTAGATAGATAAATATCTCACGGGATAATATTTTCATTAAATATCAGACAAAACGGTTTTTGTACGTTTCTCAACTTCCTGATACATTTTTCAGCATGCAGGGCTTCCCTGTTTAGTTCCGTCAAACAGGTATTCAATTTTTATGATTTTTCCAAAAAGCAGAATACATTATCTTCGCTACACGCCCTAAAAAACAGAGATCCGTAGAAAGGACTAAGCTAATCTACTTATGTCCATTTTTTTCACTGATGTGATTGTCTGAGTACGTGCAAGAGATTAGTGGTATTTCTGGGTTTGATCAAGCCGGCCATTGCGGTAAGCCGTGTGTGTGTGGTTGCTGTATCATGTTCTCTTATTTTCGATCACTCAGTTTGAAAAAGAGATGGGAAACACAGGTATATCGCAAATTGTTGAATTGAAGAATATTTACATTATTTAAGCTTTGCCGATACTTTATGGATATAATCTAATCAATAGCTGGTGATCTCACGTGACAGTGTCATTTGTGCGGTTAGTGAGTAGCACAAATATTTCATATCGTCGTACTATCGAAATCCCATTACCTTTTGTGCTTAATCAAGCAATCTTGTATCAGTAGTTTCCGCAGGTTCAAACATCAGCAGGTTTGCAGAATGGTTAATTCATTATCAATGTGCTTTCGCACAAGCAAAATTGTGCGGAAGTCATCGGATGAATAGACTTTGCGTTTTACAGCAGTACTCATTATGGTGCAATGCATCATGTAAAAGAACAGCTAACAGCGGTTAACGTTTTGAATCAGGCACGCAAAAAAGATTCATATAGCATCCTAGGAGGTGTAACATCCTTCATTATTTTATTTACGTTTATAGTGAATGAATAAAAACAAACAATTATTTCAAATCCAAAACATACATATTTAGATTAAAGACACATTACACAGTGCTGACGTTGTATCCATATTGTAAGATCCGTTCTGGCTTGCACCATTCATCTCTCAAAGTTCCTCTCTAACCACGCACGATCTAAAGAACACGTCATCCCGGCCAGTAATCTTTTGGTCATTGAAGAGAGCATTTATGTATCTCCGCTGTGCGATGTCGCGTGGTTTGACCGCGTGAGAAGGAGTATGTAACAACAACAATACAAAATTACTTTGAATTAATCAACGAATTTAAATACGGCACTGCATGTCTGTAAACTTCGCTTTAGCACGGCATACTCGCCTCTTACGATCGGCCATGCCATCACGGATGATTAGACACCGGCCACGAAACCAGATTTTCAATGTACACATACTACATACCAGGAAGTGTCAGGGTGCAGTCCGAGAAATTGTTCATAACTACATGGTGGTTGCTTTATATCTTTCACAAAAAGAACGGTTACGTATTATAAGGAATTAATTTTCCAGTACATTTTTCGTTGGAGAACAAACGTATTTCACAATTTTTACTCAAATGCTGCTGATTATGAGCTTGAAAATGGAATGGAGTAGTATTTCCCAAGTATGCATATTTTACTTTACACACCAATAGCCCTATGTGTGTATTGGTCCGTAGCTTAAACATCCCTAAATATCATCAAAATCGGTAAATCGATCACTGAGGTTATGCTGCAACAAATACGTCAAGTGGCATGCACACCAATAACACAGACAATAAACAGGTAAAATATTGAAAAAATGTTAACCCTTAATCTGTAAGATGATATTTTTTGAGCTCCCGAAAAAATAGCTATGTTCAAAAATAATTGGAAACGTCAGAAACATAAAAAAGGGGTGCTATGCTATTTTTTTGTTTTTGTGGCATATTAGTCCGCCGTTCACACGGTGTATACACTTCTTATTCTATCAAAATCAGTGCAGTGATTTTTGAGATTACGCGCTTACAAAAAGAGACACGTTTACAGACAGACAGAGAGACCGACCGAAATAAGTGACATGTTAATGCTCAAAACTGTGTTATCTCGAATACCAAAATTTTTGCAATCATAATTTCTTATGCGCGGGAAGATAAAAGTATAATAGCAACTTTTTGTGAAGAAAATTATGGCAATCACTAAGCATTTAGTAAATTAAAGCTTTGATTTTAATGTCAATTTGTTAAGTAACTTTTGCGCCACCCTGTGTATGGATAAAGAAGTATATTAGCATGAAGATGTAATAATAGTATACTTAATAATATTTTCTTATTTTTTAGGGCAGTGTGCTACATTTTAACGTTTCACGATCGTGAAGAAGGAAACGCCTAATTCTAATGTCAGATCGCATAACAAGACCTGTGATTATTCAAATTATGTCTTGGCAAAGAATCAGGAGCCAATAGAGAATAAACTACATCACTACCGCGTCCATCGGACTAACTGTTCATTCCCTGAGTGTAGATGATTAATGGCCATTTTCGAACGAGAATATACATTTTTCAATTCTAATAAATAATAACTAGCCCGCACTTTAAATTATCAGCGGCTAGTATTCGTGTAAACAGCCAGTGTCGTACGAGGGTTGGTTTGCTTACCACGCATCTGCTTCGGACTACTTAGTCATAAAATAATGTGCGATGTCCGCAAAAAAAAGAAATCGAGACAATTTTACCTTATTATTAAAAAAATCTAATCGATGAATTAAAAATTATAAGTGGATTAAATGATGGTTTTTGATACCGTCGGAATGCCGTAGCTGGGCTGAGACCGGAAGCCAAAGTTTATAGAATAATATATTATTCTATAAACTTTCACCTCTAAGGTGTCTTGTACTGAACTGTAGAGCTCTCCGCTTAGACTAACAATCCTCTAGTCTTAAACGCGAGTGTCACCAAGTGTTAAAAAAGGACTAAGCAAGACTGGTCGGATGAGTTAACATCCGTAACGGTGTAAACAAAGTGAAGGTGGTTTCATTATACCCAAATTGTAGTAAAAAAAAATCCAGAATACATTGGCATCAACAAGGAAGGCTGGCTGCTACTCGGTTTTTGGTGGTGCAGCTCTAATCGCATCTTCGTGTGTTCATACTCAAACTACTCTCTCATTCTAGTCTTCCATAATGGTACTTGGTTGTGCTAAAATTTATTTATCGAATTTATCTGTGATTCAAGTTATGACATGTGATGCAAAATATGACTCGCACGATATTATCCCTGCCAGTAACAATAGTGTACGAACATTTGTAAATACACTGCTCAAAAAATTAACGGAACGCTCGTGATGATTTGCAATGGTAGCTTAGACATTGGAAACCTATACTCTTCACAGACGAATCAAGATTCCGTCTAATCCGCTGTGATGGTCGGGTACGTGTGTACAGACGTCCTAATGAACGTTACTCCGCTACCACTGTACAAGAAGTATCCAGATTTGGAGATGGTTCGGTAATGGTCTGGGGTGGAATAAGTTTGGAAGAAAAAACGGCCCTTGTAGTGATACCGGAAACCCTTACAGCTGCAAGACATGTTGATATGATTCTTTCAGATCATATTATTCCTGCAGCATATGGTATTGGTCCAGAATTTCTTTTCATGCAAGATAATGCTAGGCCGCATATTGCTGCCATAACCATGGATTTTCTTCGTGAGCATGAAATTCGTACAGTGAATTGGCCAGCGTTGAGCCCCGACCTCAATCCGATTGAACATCTATGGGATATATTTGACAGGCGTATTCGTCGCCTCAAACTCTTCAATAACTAACAGAAGCACTGATCGAAGAATGGGACAGGATACCACAGGAAGACATTCGACGACTTGTACGAAGTAGCCAAGGAGATGCTAAGAAGTAATTCGAGTTGCAGGAGGACACACGCGATACTAAACCCCATAACAATCAAATAACCAGACACTAGCTATAGAAAACTATCCGATTTTCACTTTGTGTTTTGTCATTTTTTCAATTTGTAAGTTTTTTCTTAGAAACAAATGAATAATTAAATGTTATATTGTTCAATTTATTCTGAGAAAATGTGTTTCTTTTCGAATATGTATGCTCCATCTGAATGTAACTAACACTTTGAAAGTTACAAGTGCAAAAAGAGGTGTTCCGTTAATTTTTTGAGCAGTGTAGATACAACCACATCAGAAGCAAAATAAGATTTTTGTACTGTTTACGGTTTTTACGGTGCTTCCTTTTTAGCCTTCAGATACGCCACTGCGAATATCTACGATGGGTAATAAAGATATGCAATTATTATAATGATCAGTGCGCGGCATCGGCAGCAAACTGCGAGAGCAGTAGAAGAAATTGAACCGGCAACCAGCGCACTTTTTATCGCTCCGGGATAAGTCCGCCGAGAATACCGAGTCTGCATCAATTAATGTGGGATCGGACCGTTATAGTATCCTTCGGTTAGGGTCGATTATCCACTGGAATCACTGGAGAAATTGATGGAACCTCGTGATTTGATAACTCCATGCTATCTTGTTTCCGCTATAAATCATTATCATATCATCTCTACTGTAAATAGTATTGATTTTTTGGTAAGTATATTATCTTCTATAACGAGCAATGGCCAAAAAAATAGGCTCCAGCGCTTAGCATACATAAACCACTTTAAAGATATTTGAGATGTTCGTTAAATTTCACCTCTACACTTTCAACTTTTTTGAATTTAATAAGGTTGTTCATCCAATAAAGCAGTCATATACCAACCAAAAAAGGAAACGAATAATATTCATCTGATCGGAATCCTCAAAGTATTTCCGGGCATGATTCAAAAAACATAAACAAATAAACTGCCAAGTACTATTCGTTTATTACAATTACAAAAAAAATTGTGAAATAAAGAGAAGTACTCCAATTTATCTGTGTTTTCACAGTTACTCAGGTTATTCCGCAACTCTACCTTGGTTCATATTTCGTATCTTTTTTGAGATCACCGTATGATGAATCAAATTTGTAACGTCATACATTTATTATGTGTAATTTTTAAGTTGAAAATGCTATCATCCTTTATGTACTTATAAATCAATTCTTGTCATTTTCCCCTTCGTGTTTTTCAATAAACATACATATACGAATTGTGAAACAATAAAATAGTTGTAGGTATTCATCCGACAACAAGTACGGGATAAAAAGCATTAATACATACGACTTACGAATATAATAAATATAACCAAGTTAAGTAACTTACACACGAGCCCTAACAGAATCACATTTGGCGTAAATAGTATAAGAACTATGGAACCAGAATAAGGTGATTGTATTAGTAAAAAAAGTTTTTTTATCAAATTTAACAACAACTACCATAACTTCAAGGGTAGACTGTTTGTTGAGAATTGAAAAACTCAGATAATGGCATTTCTCTGAAATCAAGTGCAATCCCTTTATAAAATAGTGGTTCAATATTTGAACATTTTTCATTGCGGTAAATATGTAATACTGCATCCGAAGTCAAACAAGGCCCAACGAATCCGAGTGGACCATGGAAAAAGGGGTGATAAGCAAAAGAGAGATGTGTATCGGACATTAGTTCAGACGAATCGGGCTATACTAAACAAATAGTTAAACATATTTCAACAAATCTCCATGGAAATTTGCAAAGTGCAGTTTGTAGTTTATAATCTCTACTTTCAGAATCGGTTTTGATTCAAATCGAGCTTACTTAAATTAATATGACGTTTTTCATAAAATGCTCAAAATTGTTTATACATCAACTATTTTTGCGACAAATTCAAAATTGGAAAACCATGCGCCTAAAATCTAGGCGATAAAGTGCAATTAAAGGATCAGAGCTGGATACAGATATTCAACAATGCTTATGGCATGAATTCTGGATGTCAACCCATTATTATAATTTAGTTAAGTCATTAAAACCAATTACTTGGCACCAAGTTTCTATTTGACGAACTGCGCCTATTCCGGCCCTGGTCTTTGCTTGAATGTCTCCAGTGTCATGGAGGATGTTTATATCGCTGTCAGCTCGGCTCTACTAGGCGGTGTTCGTAATTAGTCACCGACCAATTAGCGTCTATTTATTGATTATGGAATTGGACGAGATACATACTATACATATTTTTTGTATGATGGCGCCAAATTGCTTCACTCGCCAATTCCCACGGACTAGCTATACATTCACAGGAGAGCAGACCTGTCAGTCAGCTGTTCTCCATGTAATGGTTCAGAGATTTTTGCACTCAACTGTGACATTTCCGAAACTATATTGAGTAACTAATTAGAAACGGGTAGAAATATATTTCACTACGCATTGATAGTAGGAATCGGACACAACTGATTGATATCGGTGGTCCAATCCAGTCCACCAGGGTTAAACCCCTACTAAGGTGAAACATCTCCAAATTTCAGGCCTCGATGGTTTTCATCAAATGTAACAAAACATATCCATGGATTAGATTATTTTAAGAGTACGAACAAGTTATTATCATTTGGAGGAGTGACATAACCTTTACTCAAGGGGGCAATTGATGTTTAGGCTATTAATTGAAGATAAAATCAATAAGCACACATTATACAATGGCTGATTATCCTTATCTGGCTGATACAAACAATATTTTGGAAATATTAGCCAATAGGTTTGAAATTCTTTTTCTACCAAATATACTATTGACAACGGCAACGAATCCAAATGAAAGGTTATACAATAAAAGTGTCTAACTAATCAGCTGTTCCAGGTCAAATGTGGTGGAAGTATCCGAGAAGATAGTACATGACTCAGATACCAAGAAAAAAAGGTTAAGTAGGTGAAATATAGATAGGATTCAAATATATTATGTAGATATTGACTAAAAGGTCCTTTGGATGGTATTCGCTTCTTTAGATGTGCATAATATGCATTCCATGTTTCGAGAGATGAACAGTTCTGGTCATAAAATTTGAGAGATGTCATTTTCGTCACCTCAATAAAGAGAATTTTCAAACAGCTAAATATTCAAAATGTAACAAATTCACGATAATATATTTTCATGCATTCTGTAGGTATACAATTCATATTACTACCAATAATGCCATAACATGCTTAGTCTGTTGACTTACTCGAAAGTCTTAAAAACTTTTAAATTCAGCAAACAAATTAAAAACTGCAGCCCTAGGAGGGGCAGAGTCTCCAAAGTAACTCACTAAACTTTCGTGACATTCCGCTTGTTTTAGTCCTTTTTTATAGTCATACAAAATCATGGCTAGAAAATCGCGACTACCCGGTTTCATTTTCACGTTAAAATTCGGCCAACACTCAGATGCATTCGAGACCGTGGCAAGGCAACTACTGAATGATTCAAACGCTGCCTTTGCGTGTAAGCACTTACACTTTAGACGAAATAGCTGCGAGCTCAAACTTGTTTAAACTTGTATAGATTAGGAATATCTAAATACTTTCAGCGTGACCCGCGTATATGATATATAACTATATAGTAAACCAATCAAAGTCTACCGAAATAGAAATATTATAATTGACTGAATACCCAATAAACTCTTGGGTAATGTCCAACAAAGCGGCAACATTGGGCGAATCTCTTTATGAATCATAAACGGCTATCGTTAGGCCACCGCGTTCTGCGTATGCGCCTTATTTGGTTATTAAAAGTCAAGAAGAGAGGCAGCAAAATTGTTGCTCAACGGGCGAGCCGTCGCAGACTGCAAATTTCAAGGAGAAATTAACAACACCGTAATTCACACGTGGGTTGCCGAATCGAGGACTACACAACGCTCCCACGAGGTATTAACATAGTTGTTATAGGGTATGATCAGTTGTACCTACTTATCAATCTCTATGGTAGAAAATCTAAGATGTTGCGAAACTTGATCTTCAAGAACAAAAATCAAGGCAGCAAAATAATACCAGTTGTTTGAAACTTGTAGACAAGGTGGATTTATGAAAAGTTTGATTTCGGACTTCCATTGTCTATAAAATTTTGAGTATCACGACGTTTCGATTGATGTGCTATCTTCAATCGTCTTCAGGTGAACTGGCGAACACTAAGCCCAGGAATGAATCTCAAGAGACAAAGGACTGCATCTACCAGATACCATGTCAATGTGGTAAAATCTATGTCGGAGAAACAAAAAGGCCACTGGAAGTAAGAATCAAAGAACATCGTCTCAACACCCATCGAGCAGAGACAGGAAAATCTGGAATAGCTGACCACGCATGGACGGAGCACCATAAAATAGCTTGGGACGACGCTAAGGTTATTGCCAAGGAACCGCATTGGTATCGAAGGAAATTCAAGGAGGCGGCATTCATCACCAACAACAGCAAAGTGTACAGCAAACCCAGCGTAGACATTAAACCAATCTGGCAGCCACTCATAAAAAAGATGAATAGACTACAACTGTACCAGACAACAAACAATGACCGACAAACAGCCACGTCAGCAGACCGGAATACCGCGCATCGGGAGCCAATCAGAACAGACCGCGCACAACGACACGTCACCGGACGGTATAAATAGGCATGAAAGGAATGTGTTCACCAGTTCACCTGAAGACGATTGAAGATAGCACATCAATCGAAACGTCGTGATACTCAAAATTTTATAGACAATGGAAGTCCGAAATCAAACTTTTCAAAAATAATACCACTTTAGCTGATGAAAATATCGGCCACGTCCCTATCAGAAAATACTGGCCCATGGCGGGGTTCGACTCACGAACCACCGCTTGGTAGACAAATACTACCAATTGACTTACGCAGGCACGTTTTCCAGACAATGTGAGTGGAGATGTTGGAGCTCCAAAAACTAACGTCCGTGTCTTGGAACAGTCAGACGCTGGAACGTGTCTGTCCGACAAGCAGAATGCCCTCTCCATCACTTTGCAGATTACAGTTAGCGGAACTATGTAGTTGTTCGGATCGGTTTTTGATCAGATCGCCATCATGATCGTATGAAACTTGATGAAATGCTTGTGAAGCAGCAGTTCGCTTCTATGGTACTCTATTGGAAACGTCATTAGAATTTCTTTTGATCCCGTGGTGTGTGAACGATGACCTTGTTTATCATGAATGAAGACCTAGATAACCTGCGAATAATAGTGGTTCGAGACTGAAATGCGCAGTTCTTTCCATTCCACAGTGCTGAAAATAATAAAAAGTGATCATACAAAGCCCTAGGTTAATGGTATTACCGTTGTTGCTTGGTATCGATCGTCCTTGAATCCAATAGCATCAATGAATGAAATTGCGTGGCACCGATATTCGTAAGTGAAGGTAGGAGTGTAACGTAAATTCGCGCGATCGAGAGCAATCGGTAAGCATTCAGCTGTTGTGAATTTTATGGGGCGACACTGAAAAAACTCGTTCTCGACAGGTGAATAATACTGTGGGAAATCTCGTAATACTCGCCATTTTTCGGTCATATGCACGATATGAAAAGCAGAACTGGGTGTGCTCCATATACATCGCTCGGAGATACAGAATTGTTCGATTCTGGATGGATGACACTAAACGGAGAGCTTTTGTCCATGATTGCACCCCACATTCTCAAATCACTAGAACGACTGACACTTTTTTAATTACCTAACTACCTAATTGCACGGGAGATAATGCTAATCAAATCATGGTATTTATCTGTCATTGGTGAGCTATAGAGACAAAGGGGCAGATTATCGCTAATATCAAATGGAAACTTACAGGTTTCGGAGATAAGCTCTACAATCTTTGCGAAGTGGTTAAGGTTTTTCATTTTCCGTTACTGCAGCTTCAATTTTGATGAAAATTTAGAATACAATGTAATTGGCAAATAGCAAAACGGCTCAAAACTACTTCTTTATTTTTCTAATAATTTGTGTTGGCCATGATTCTTTTTGAATTTCACCTTTCCAAAGTTAACTGTCATTTTCTTCTAGACTTCCTCATCATAAGAGAACTTTTTCTGATGGGTTTAAAGCCTAATCGGAAAAAAATATGGCCCTTAGCCACCACTAAGAGGGTTTCAGAATATAGATGTCTATTTGGGGAGTGTATACGTTGGAAGTAACGACTACCGAGACTATCTACTGGACTCAGCAGGAAGACCAAACATTATTTTCGAACTTCAGAAAGAAAATTTTAAAATAAAGTGCAAGGCATGATAATTATCGAACCATTTTCCCAATGCCTCATTTTCCATCACAAGATCAACTGCTACTACTACTATTACTACTATTGATATTACTAAATGATTACATAACCGCACGATTACTGCTAGTCAACCAGACTGTGATGGGTACGCCCACGACAATCCTTATGTGGATCTAATTTCCCTATATGACGGTTGTGTCGCCGTTTACTCCCAAAATAGGTTAAATTACCAATTCCGACGCAATCTCCAGCTTCAGGTCAATGTACAGCAATTAAGACCCACGCACTGGAAATTAAATGATGTTTCTATTACTGAGAAACGTATCTTTTAGCAACAGCTCGTACCGCTGTAATTTAATGTTCGCAAGCAACTCCATAGTTATAGGGGTCCTAAGTAATTATGAGCCTAGGGCCCGTCGTATCACTAATCGGGCCCTGATACTGCAGATTCGTACTAGGTTATTCTATGTTTATGTCACAATAAATCGTACTAAAACTACTACCTTGTCTTCTGTACAACCCTATGATCACAACACTATCAACCTACCATGTCAAATGACGACTAATCTTAAATCCATACGCTTGTCAGTGCAGTTGGACGTACTAGCTTATTTTTATTTGTTTAGTAAAGTATTTCTATGAATCCGATCGGATACTCACCACCGATAATAAAATAAAATAAATTTTCTTTTCATCCGTGATTCGGATCAAGTACATGGATTTAAAATCAAAAGAGATTGTTTGAATTAATAATATTAGTTGATTAGGACCACAGAATTTTTCTCTTAGGTCAATTCATAGGTCCTGGATCAGATATATCAATCACTTGAAATAAGAACTGCATTTCTTTGTGTTCACTAACTTTTTAAAAAAAATCAAGTATACCAACCACGATTTATGTTTTGGGGTGTCCAATAAACCACATGATGTTTCAGCACATACCAGGTACAATGGAATACTGCCCACAGCGACATATCAAATGTCAAGAGAAAAAAATATGCAATTTGGTATGTTGTTAGGGTTGAAAATTGTGAATATTTGTAGCATAAGAACAAGTGAATATCGTTTCCTGTTTAATAAGTTACTTGATATGAGGATTGCAATTCCTTTAAGTAACTTATTAATCAAATATTTTACGTGATATCACTAGTTAACTTTTTTTTCTAACGGATTATAATAGCTTAGATAGGTCAAAAATTATGAATACCTATGCGTATGACCTAACGAACAATATATCCATAAAGGTAGTACTAGAAAATACGCTTCAGGTACAGTGAAACGTTCAATAGAGGTCACTGAATTCATAATGAGATCCAAAGAACATATCATCACGTTACACCTATCCATATATTATTCATAATTAATAACAGTTTCAGTCACTATGTGTATTTATATATACATACATGTGAATCCGGTATTATCATATCATCTTTATTACAATGCGAGGAAAGTATGCTTCGACCTGTATCATAATCCATTAATAGAAACACATGGAAACATATTCAAACACGGAATATAATGATTTATAATAAAAACAGTCCGGAAAAATATCTGAGAGATTGAAGAGCGTTCAAACGGTAATCAGGAGGTCTGTGGTTCGAATCCCGCACTGGGCCATTTTTTCTGGATTTCAAAATGCAATTTGTGTAGTAAATACAATGTTTTATCACCACTGCCAAGACGCTACCGCCACCGTCGCCCGGTATATTCAATCTATTAACTCATATAACATGATAATCCTAGAAAGCTAGACATCCCGGATTAAGCAATATTTCCTGCAGGAGAGACACATCTGTACTTTTGTCCAAAAAAGGTTCATACAATAGCTGATTTTTAAAATTGTAGTAAATTTTTAATAAATGTTGAAGAGTGCTGATAAATGTATGGAAGCATCTATTAGATATATTGTAACCATTTTCATGTAATATGACCTGCAAAGCCTTCGATGCTCTGACTAATGGTATGGTTGGCAGGTCCGTATTCTACACGTTCGTAGAAAAGTTTTCAATGTTTGTTTAAAATCATAATGTTACTTGTAGCAAGTACTGAAAAAGAAGATCAATGTTTTCCATAGCTTGAACTAAGCAAAGAGCATCTCTCTTCGTCGGCCTACATTACATTAATTCAAATGAATTGCCTTCAACCTCAAGATATCAGATTGTTTATATATACTTTCTGTTCCAATTATTCCTTGATCTCTGTTTCTGCAGAGAGAGACGAACAATATTTATGCTTAGACTTAGTGATCATCCAAAATTCCTATCCAGAGAACAACCAAAGTAATATGTAGCTAAGTACCATAGTGAGTTGAAAAAAACGTATGTGATGTACATTGTGAGTTTTCACGATAAACGAGTCAGAAAATCGGCTCTGTTAGTGTTGTTTTACTTCGCCCTTTGCGTGATATTGCCTTGAAAAAACCGTCAGATGGTATTTCGTCATCGGTTAATTTTTCGTCTGAACTATTGGGCGGTCCCTTAGGATTGACAGCTTTATCATTGCTGAGATTTCGAATATTTGAAATTATGGGTTTTTGTTCATTTCTATTGGACGATATGCGGGATTGTAGTTTCATTGAATGATTACGTCATGAACTGTTCGCTACTGGGCATCGTGATTATTTTTTAAATTGTTTCCTCTAATCATCTCGGTTTGATGGCTCCTGTCGTACGCTCCGCAGCTCCGCTCTGACCTTCTCGTACATCATTCCAATACCTATAGCATTTTCAGGATAATATTGGATACAAATATATAAGAATACGTAACGATATGAAATGACAGAACATATTTTGCGGACCAACAGAAATGCCCAACTCAAAAACCACGGAACTAGGCTACGGTTACCTCAAGGCTGGTCTCGACTTTTATCTGCAACGACTCGGCGACGATAATCTGTAAATTGATAGATTCCGAAGAAAAAATATGCACTCGGTGGCGTCTGCTTCTCGATCATTGATTGGTCAAAAAAAAAGTTAATATGGGACGTGGGATGGTAAATGATCGGTTGTAAGGTACGTGGACGACCGATCGGGGAAAGTTCATTATTTAGTGATTGTTGGGTGCGCTGTCTTATGTCGTATGGTAATTACGGCTAAATATCATGTTTGTTGAATGAGCACCGGCCAAGACACTATGTTAATAGCAATGAAATTGGTTTGATACTATACAGAGTGAATAAAATCAAAATAACTCCTCAGTTTGTAGTCGCGACAACTTCTATTTCCGAAACAGATTTAGTTATTTTCAGATTCACCAAGGTACACTAATACTCAGCCGATATTTTGGAACAGAGATTTTATCATACCAATAACTAAACTGTGCTCCTGCTAACATCATGCCACAGCCTAGATTCACCAATAAGGACATATATAGATTTTGTCTGTCACATTTTCCACCCATGTAGCTTGATTATATTTATAAAATTTTACGCAATCATATTTTTTATAGAGGTTGTTTTACCGCCTTTTGTTGGATTTCATTGGTTCTGTCGTAAACGCAGCAAACTAATCGCTACCCGAAGAAACAGTTATATCCAAACCTTATGTGACAGATTCAATGAAGAATTGTATATTTTTTTTAATGGAATACATCCTTCCCGCATAGCTCCGCACCGTAGTATTTCAATATTCAATGTAAGATATTTCGATCATCGCAAATCTAATTTTTTAAATTTCACAAAGGTAACTTGAAACCCATTGCTTCCTATCAATAGCTAAACATAGGGTGACATCAACATCGAATCACGTACCCGAATAGACACTCAGCATCTAAATAAAAAAAACACTACATATTTCAAGAAATAGCAGAATAAACGAGTATCATTATGATACTCCTAATATTTGACCTACTATAACATGTCTTCTGACACTTCGTGAACTGTGTTAAGAGCCATATAAATGTATAAACAACACTTCCCGACGCTATATTCAAACAGATAGTTGTAGAAATGGACACCGTTTCTTGCCATTTTCGGTAGGATATAGAACAATTATGGTGTTGCTGGAACTACTCCTGTCTGAAATTATTCTGCATCGTAAAGATAATATCATATCTAAAGCGTCCCACAGAGTACGGTTCTTACGGTAAAGTGTAGTTAACAATAAATCAACCGCGGTGAAAAATCTTCTCACCGTTACTAAAACATTCATATAAACTATTTAGTATACATATAATAAAATGCAAGAACACTCCATGGTACGTGCCTTGCTGCGCTGACAGCATTACAAGAGATCGCGGCATTTGTCAAATTACTTCGGTTTATGCGCAAGCTCAAGTAAGAGTGGCCTAATTGTGAAATTTTCGAAAATCAGTTTACACAGGAAAAAAGGCACTTTGAACTTCAAGCTATTTTTCATCATCGGCAACTGTTATTCTTTATTTATGTGATTCAATCAATCTGTATTTCTTTTGGCACAATACGCGAAATCAATTTGGATCATTGAAGTGGCTCTGAACTAATCGAAACTTTTAATCGTGGAAGGTAATGTACATAATATAATAGAAATAAATGTTGTTTCACTTTTTAAAAACAGTAAAAAATAACCAGTTAATAAATTGAGCCAAGGACTACAATTCAAATGGTTGGTGTATAATTGAAAAGCTGCCAGAGTCGAAAGCATTTTAAACCATAATTAGCCCTAAATCATGCAAGATGTGATTGATTGAATGACTTTACCAACATTTTGCATGTCTCGGAAATATTCATCAAATTAAGAAAAATAACCAGGGGGTAAGTTTCAGAATATACATTAATCAGTTTTTTTGCCCTCATTTCTTAAACATTGTACATGCTATTACCATTTATCAATCCTTAATTCTATGAATCTCTGGCCACAAAAAAATATTTCTAAAATAAAGACAGCTTTATAACAAAGTCTGAACAATAATCTTTTCCGTATGAATAGTGTACGTAAGAATCCTATTAGAAGCATTCAAGTAATAATCCTAATCACCTCGTAAGAATTGGCAGCTATAACATCGATACCATGAATTTCAAACAATAACAAAGATCTATCACCTATACTGTCAAGTGTAACGGCGTTTCTGGCCAGGCTTTTACTGAACGACACATCCATCCATTCAAGTACAACCAAAAACCGCCAGACAGACGAATCGACCAAGTCACCTAGTTCCCATTAAATATCACATTACTTTTTTTACGTTCTTCATTGAAATTAAAAGTCCTGTAAGGTTGAGCGGTCCGATATACAACATGCTCGCTTTTTCGTACAAAAACCGGCATTCTCATGACAGTTGCTATATTGTTACTTGATACACTAGTACGGTCAAAACAGACATGCGAGGTCAAACGAAAGGTGCTGCGTTTAGTCTATACGTCGATACGAAGCAGTTTTTCATTTTTAATCAAATGTAAAGCAAAAAATAGTACTGTCAGTATCGTTCTCTTATAATTGCATCTGATCATCAATTAGGGGTGGACACGCCAACTCATGATACGATTGTATCTTGAATGATGACTGATAATAAAAGTGAAGGTTATATCTCTACTTATAAGTAAATTACACCCTCCGATCACGAAATGTACCCGCTAAAAAATTAATAATAGTTCAGCATGCTGGCGCCATCTACATTATCTGCCAGCTTCCAAGATTTTACTGTCAATAACCCATGTTAAGAATAATTGACTATTGTCAAATAACTATTATTAATAATAAATAATAAATATTTTCGGTATAACCATTATTTTAGAAGAAAACAAAATGGTGGGAAAGATAAGAAACCAATATCAAAAGCAAATGACAGACGGTAAGTATATAACTTATTCATCTTTTAGGTGCACCACTGGCGGCTGGCGTGTGATTGACAAAATAACTTTAAAGACGCTTCGACTGCCTCGCCAGCCTTTATCAAAATACTAAAAAATAAAGAATTATATTTTTTAATTATAATGAGATTGCCATTCAATCAAGTAGACAACAATAAGTTGTTTCAGAAATTATATTAATCAATAATAGAGCAAAATTCACCATGACGAATACCATGCAAATGGGCATGAATTATCCATAATTAATATAATATATATTCCATAATTGACAATCACGATGATATTCTGGTGTACAAGTACCTGTCATAATATTTTTTCGATAAAAAACTCGAGCCTGAACAACAAGGTGGACGCGCACTAGCCGACCATGACCACGACTTGTCGCATACGACCAGCTTCAAGCCCGCCACTCACGATCCAACACCGCAATACGATTTTATTGGATGCAATTGCAATACAATTTTGTCGACAATCGAATATAAGAACACACACGTAACGATTTTGCAGTACGAGTTTTACGTTCAATTAGTGAAGATGTCGGATGAAAATATACTTCTAGGGACTCTTGCGCTTTGTTTAACCGAGAAGAAGAGTAAAACATCTTGATCGCCCAAAAAAGATAACAACTTGAAATACCATAACTTTGGATTATAAATTCCTTCCGACCCTACTCCTGACCTGATGGAAATTTTTACTAATTTTAGCTCCCCTTTGTAATGTATATTTTAACACTTCTGTAGCACCATCAGCACCAACCGTCAGTATTAAGAAGGTTAATAACTTTATCTTTGTTATGTTATAATCTACGGAAATACACATTCATTTAGTTCGGTGACCTGTCAACAATATATATATTTGTAATGTACCCAACACGGCGTATATTATTTACGCTTCCTATATAATAATACCATCAAAAGTACCAATCGAGCTTGATTCCTCTAGAGTTCTTCCTAGCAATTTCGCTGCCGCCAATTATTCAGATGCAGTTTTTTCCAGAGCTGCTAGGAAAAAAAGTTCACCAGGTATACCCATATAATAATAATGACTTTATCATAACTATAATGCTATTAGTTATGAATGGCGAAGTCTAGCTTCTAGCTACTCATACTTAATTAGATATGTATCTTAAGACCTCAGATATATTTCAGGATTTTGGCGACGGAATGGCTATAGCACGAAGCACCTTTAGTATATCAGCCATGTTGTGTCTGAAGGGCAATAAGATGTAAGCAACAATGCGCTAACAAAAAATATTCCCTACAGAGTTGTATGTTTGTCGTTTGTCGAGTACTCACTCCAAAACGACGCGACGCGACGCTTATAGTAAGCAATACGTGTGATCTACGACATCCATCTTGAGGCCCTGGAGTACACACATGCTAGCTTCACAGCCTGTAGGCTACAGCCTTCCACAAAATATCAACCACTGGCGGCAATTAAACATTTTTCGTAGACTGAAGATTGGGTTTTAATAAGATTTTGGGTATAATACGAATATGGTAAGTACACAACCATCACTACATTCCATATTTCTGAGACCTATGATACATAAGTAATCCTTTATATCAGGTATTCGTGATTATACTAGAAAATTTCAATAATGACAGGACTATAGAAAGATCCACCTCGAGAGCGACGAAAGTTAACGGTTCAAGCATGATAGCGGTGTGCCAGTGGCGTCATGGAAAAAACAAAACGAGATGCATCGGAGAACAGGTATTGTTCGTCGATAATTATTATTGGATGTAGCTTAGCTCATAGCTGTCTATAGATAATTTGACGTTTTTGCAATAACACCGTTCCTCACGTATTTATCTCGCGTAGAAAGGCGGAAGGAAGAAAAATAATGATGGGTACCAGCGAATAGGTATCGTGAGGACAAAGAGGTAAATTCACGAATAAAAATTACAATACAATACAATTCCACAATACACTTTGATCGAGCTGGTTGGTATCCTTCAAAAAATGCATACGTGGTGAAAAATTATCATAATATCGGATTTATATGACGTGCCACCAAATTTTTTTGGTATCGCACGAGGAATCAATTGCAATATTCATGGAGAAATTAGAGGTAACAGGTCTCTTGGCTCTTTACCCTGAACTCCAAATGAAAATGTTTATCATATCCATAATTTTTAGGGGCTTTTAAATACCATATTTTAAAGATACTGACTACGGTGTGGAATAAATACTTGGAGAATTGGTTTTATTTAGATCTAGTAAACATTCTTTAGTTCATTTGAGAACTTGAAAAGTACCTATCGTAATTTTGTGACATCAGTAAAAGGGAAAATAAACAATAAATGTCTCTCACCTTTGTTCTGTTGAGTGGCACCGAGAAGTCCCAGTCAGGAGCGACGAACAGGTAACCACTCCGAGCGATGGAACGACTGGCCTGTAACAAGAAAGTATGATTCATTACCCATTTTCAAAAAATATAGATTAATGTTCTGATGAATATATCAGGATTCTCCACAGGAGTATCAAAAATTCATGGTAACAAGGCAATAATGATGATTACCACCAACTTGGCATTTATTGCACCCGTTTAATTCATTCCATACAAGGTTGTGTTCCATGTCCAATAATGAGTGACATTAATTAATATTTACTATATAATAGTAACAAAGTTTCGAACTATCACACAATGTACTGCTATCGACATCTCTTGGGGTTGATGAATTATCTATTTGGTCTGCAAATTGAGATATGGGTGGATGTTTTTTCTTCACTGATACGCCGAGTCGCGGCGGTGCATTGGAAGATGCGGAATGTTTTGTTACTCAGATATAGCTATGACATATATGTGCAAAACGTCACGCGATTATTAGTTATTAATATGTCCACTTGTTAAATCTAATATTTTGCTTTTTATAACAGTAATACATGACATAATGAGAGATACAGTTTCTGCCCAATCTGGAAGGTTTCTTCACATGTTGCTATTGTGAAAGTTACAAAAACTAATATTTCTCGTAAAAGGTGTACTGATCTTGATTCGGATATATCTTGAGAGACTGTTGATTAACGAAACATTCAACCAACATAAGAACTGAATAATTTTACTAAGTGAAAATAGAGCAAAATATGTTAAGTATCCCCTATAACCAAATCACTAGCTAGGCCGAAATATAGATACATCTGAAGCTAAAACTATATTGTATCGAATTAATTTGTATTTCGTAAAATGATTTCAGTTTTCGTCGAAGTTCAACGAATTCTGACATACAGAAGTGCCGTGAATCTATTTTCGAAAACAAAAATAAAACAAACGTTTTGTGTATTTCCGTAAATTTCAGTTGGCTGGGGTTTCGTCTGGAAACCTTCTTCCAACAGCGCTCATCTGTTAGTGTATTCTCATAGTTCTAACATTCTGAAATTCTTATATACGAGTAGCAGTTATGCTCATTTTATGTGAATCCAGTGAGGGATAGGTGAACAGTTCTTATTAATGTATAATTATGTTTAAACCAGTAAGAAGCCGAACAATAATATCGCACAAAGTAAAATGTATTTTTTGCTCTTTTAAAAACATGGAGAAATATTGACGCCCAAAAAGACCTCATTATCGTTTGAATGTAGAATTGCGAATTTGCTATTGAACTGGTTATTTTATAGATCATTCCAAACCAGTGTAGAGAGTGTGAGGCATCATATAGTTTGTCATTCAATATGAAATTACACTGTTGAATATATATATATATATATATATATATATATATATATATATATATATATAAAGTTTTTGTGTAAAATTTTTCAAAATTGTTCTTAAAATGTACTGTTCTAATTAACTACGCCTAAAATTTACGAAAAGTAAGGTTCGCCAATTAGATTCTACTTTGTACTGTTCGTCACTGATAGACTGTATTAGTAATGCAATCATTGTGTTCATAAGTTAATAGCCAGGATATCTTGAAAAAATATCAAATGATTGGAGTGGGGCCATTCTACATTTCAACTGCATATCTCTAAGATAGACATAAACGATTTATTCGAAGAAATGAAAACCTTCAGACGTCAATTAAATTAATCATACAGATGTACACTATTGTGATCACGAAAAAATAAATTATACGTTTATATCGCCATCAACCCCTTTATGGACCGTGTCTGTTGTTAGGCCGTATTTATGAACGCTTGTCTTTTTTATTGCATAATAAAATGGAGTTGCATCAAAGATAAATCACGAATGGTGGCATGTATACTTTATCAAGACGCGCAATTTTATAAGGTCGATGCAATGCTATTGCAAGTAAATGTGATATTAAATTACTACCTCCCGAGTTATAGAGGCGGGCAAGGGTTATCGTGTTTGATTATTCCACATCATATACTCCCTCTCAAATATCATCAAAATCGGTGCAGCGCTTAGGTACTCTGATGTTACGCGGTGACAAAAACTCCTACAGACAGACTGACGGAAATGATTTGGGAAATATCGCTGGCGGATACACAGAAGAAACACAGGTTGAAAGCACAAGTTAAAAAGTTAAATAGGTCTTAATTTCACTTACCTTCCCTCGGGATATTTTTAAGGCACATACCAAGCCCTCTTGCAATTATGTGATAGTTACGTAATTGTATTGTGGGTCGCAATGTCACAAAAGTTCGTACTACGTCACTTCAGTGGTACCACGAGTTGCTCTCACATTTCCATAACCAATTTAACGAAACACATCTGGGTGTGTTATTAGGGATGGATGCTACGGTTTTGTAACACCCAAAATGCTTAATGTCAGTATGGAGGCTTCACCAGCAAAGTCGATGACCACAATCTACATGATTATACGGGATGAGTCGCGCAAATAGTAGCAAACACGATAAATGTATGGTACATGGGAAATAATTGAAAAACGGTGTGGTCTCCTGCGAAATGCCTTAAAAAATGATTTCAGAAATTGCTATAATTTCCAATATTTACCGAACTTACTTAAGCCGATAAACAATTAAAATATCCAATAAATATACCCCTCTACAGAGAAAACTGGTCAATTAGAGTTTTATCGGATTACACTGCGGTCCCTAAGTGAACAAATAATAATTAGAAAAATAGAAAGAAAAATTTGTCCCCAGTGGGGATCGAACCCACAACCAATCTGCATTCTAGGCAGACGCCTTACCGTTGGGCCATGACGGACTGGTCAGACAGAATGGCAAATACACTATAGAAGGCACACGGGGGGTAACCCTGCTTACCAATTTTCTAAGCGTATAGCGTATTTGTCGTTTTGTCTGACCAGTTCGTCATGGCCCAACGGTAAGGCGTCTGCCTAGAATTCAGATTGGTTGTGGGTTTGATCCCCATTGGCGACAAATTTTTTTAATAATTTTTCTAATTTGTATTATAACCATTATTTAAAAGGTAAATAGCACTTCCATGATTATTCATTATTCTATAGGCTGACGTGTAAAAAAACTGCCAGGCAATCGTAGTAGAAGACCAATGACACAATTGTTGCATCTACTGAACGCCGACTCGGCATAGAGTGAAAATACACTCCAGCATCGCTACAGTCACTATGATCCACCTATATGGAATTCAAATGTCAAGGGTGATGTTCAATGAACTGAACGGAACATTTAATGCCTGAAATTCTAAGCGTAAGAGAAAAACAAGACCTGAGCATAAACACAGAAACAAAAAAATTACTATAGGTGTCGATAAGTGTTTTCTACCAGTTAGTAACATCATCTGGTCAGAGTAATATAGTCGCTGATGGAAGGACTATGCGGAAACGTGTTAAAAGACTATCATGAAGTGGTGCAGGAAAACAGTGATGCAATTGTTGCATCTCCTGGACACCCACTCGTTATTGAGCTTAAGTACATTCCAACATCGCATCGGAGAGTACGAGTAATCCACCTGTACAGAATTCAAATGCCAAGGATGATATCCAATCAAACGGAAACATCATTTAATACATGCGTTTTTGTATATGTAAATATATTTTCTTGTGGTCTAAACCACACACTCCACAGAGTATAAGGAAGATCGCTACCTTAGTTACTTCTCTGAGATGGCGTAAGTGGACCTCAAAATACAATCAATTACCTTATCTATGAATTGCTTAACATTTTCTATCTTTTGTCTGTTTTTCCCACGCTAGATTCTCAAATATCTATTTGTATTTTCATTTTAAGCAACCTTAAGTTCGAATACCAGCAGAGTTCTCTTCTATCTGGAGTTCATTCTCCGGCGTCTATCGTTTACTAGTCTCAACTATAGCCAAGTCATACTAATTCTATCACTCAGATTCACGGTATCTGGTTCATCCATAAAACTACTTCACCAACGCGGTTGTGACCTCAATGCAAATTTTGGTGGAACTCTCATAGTAATTTTTTATGCCTTTGCTTTTCCACCATCATTTTCCTTTAAAATATGTAACTTTCCATCATATGTAGATAGGTCAAAGCGTTTAACTTCGCACTACAGTACCGCGATACTATTTTCATGGCATTAAACTGCACATGTTAATCCAGGCACATACCAATTAGTCATAAGCATAAAGAACTGAGACACGACGCACGTGTCGGCGGTAGCGTAATTTGACATCGACCAGATACTTTTTGCATATTTATAACATATCGCGCGTTAAAAGCGGGTGCCTCCGGAATGCCGACCAAATGATTATTATTTATACCAATGACTTCAAACAATGATAATTATCGTCATCACTCATAACCGTTTCGCAGATGTGGGTATGCGAGTGTGATTCTGCAATTAAACGCCAACCCAGAATATGATGCAAACGTTCGGGACGAAAGCGCAAATGCAAATTGATTTGATAATATGGTCTTTTGTCTTGTTTCACTGAATGTTCGGTACATCATTGGCTTACTGGATATCGTTTAGTATTTGATATTCATTCTAGGAATATTCATATGACAGCGTATAGGATGTTACAACTTCGAATTGGTACTTGGTTTTAGTGGATTAAAGCAAAACTATTTTCATGATGTAAGAAATATTTATACCTGCGTGATATAACAAATTATACTTTAGAAAACGACTTCAAGTAGATTCACATTGTACTTACCTGTCTCTTAAGCTTTTAAATAAGTGTTTGGATCGAATCTTGGAACTGTTGATAGTTATAACTTTATTAAAAAATATTAAAAATCCAAATCATCTGGAAGATTTCCAAAATAGTTTGTTTCAAAAAATTACATGATATCCAATACTTTCAAAATTTAACTCGTGGGTCGGCAACTCTAAAATCCAATCATTTTTTCAATTAACTGATATAACTAGTATAACTACGCGAGAAATACGAAGTAAACTTACTTGGCGCTATTTAGAAAAGCAAAATACCGCTTTCCTCATTATTATCCATGATCATTATTCAGTGAAAATGCAGTAATATGTAGTGAATCGCAAAAACAGAAACAGAATAAATTAGCCTCCATTATAAAAACCTAAATACACCCTAAAAAATACCTTACATAACAAGAGGTGAATTCAAACGACGTAAATTTGTCGAAACGTTCGGAATGTAATGAAAATAAATGTGAGGACGTTTTATAGACAATAGAAGGTCATATACGAACACCTAATTTTTATGAGTTCTCCTCCATCCCCAATTTTTAAACACTCTCCAGATAGTTATCAGTTGCTTTATTAGCATCCAATATATTTTTCATCTTTTTTTTTTGTTTTTTTTTGAACATAGCTCCCTCGCCAATGAACCGATTTTAAAAAACAACAAAGCTTTTTCGTCCTTACTATAGTAATAATAATATAGTGTAAGTATAATTTCCAAGTAAAAGTGTTAAAGGGGGGGTCAAGAAACCACCAGACAGACAGACATCGCACACATTGCTTACAATAATTATTTTTTAATCTTATCGAGTACTTATAAATGTATGAATTTTTCGACAATAATTTATCTTAAAATAAATTTGTTTAATTTACGCACAAGGTAAACTATTATTTAGGAAACCTTATGTCTGAACTACACAATTTTGTCTTGATGATGGACAGAGAACCTAAAGTATCACAAATGTGTGAAATAATAAAAAATAGATAACTACGATCTAAGTTGTGAAAGAGCCAAGGTTCAATCATTCATTCGACAGAAAGGCGACAGACAAACAGGCGGAAATGAGTTTTTCAAGAAGTATATGTATGTGATGAAACATTTCGAGATAAAACATAGTTATTGCTTTTCGATATTTAAATACTAGGACTATACCACTAAACATAAAAAACAAAACACCTATACACGTAGTCACACCAGAGGCCGATGCCTATAATTCATATTGTTAGATAGGAAGTATTTATATTCATTCTCACATTCATAATAACATAATAAAGAATAGAGAGAAAAACAACATATAAATATGAATGTGTGGCTGTAATGGTTTATAACAGCACTCAACCATGTATTGTGTGTTAACGATCACACTTTTTATGCGGCTTTGGATGTGAACGCACTGAGTATACATGGTATATATATACATATGTATATTTCCGGATGGCATTGTGTGTTTTGTGTAGGTTTTTATGCAGGGCGTCAGAAACAAGGCCGCCAGCAAAGGAACCCAATAATGGTGCATTATAGGTGAATGGTATTAATGCCATGAGTATTTCTCATAATTACTGTATTGATAACATTATGATAGATACCGAGACAAAGTCCAGCCAATAGAGCAAAAACAAGGCTGATTTTATTATTAAATTTAACGGCATACTGCCTGCATTATGATTTCAATTTAGGCCCATGCAAAGACAGAAGAAATCCAAAATACCTATAACCAGCAATTATGCTTTTGATTTTTTATGAATGATAAAAATACTAAAAGAAAGGCATGTTTTGTTTTCTATATTACGAAAGGTTTGTAGAGAATTGAAATGGTTAATTTCCGTCAGTCTATGACCTGTTGGTAATTCTTGGCACAAGGATGAAAAAGCTGGAGTACTGGTATAACAAGACGCGATTATTATCCCTTTCAATGGGTACTGAAATAATTTGTATCGCTTCTCTTTTGTTTGCTACTACTAGATATCTCGTCATCTTTCTGACCTTCAAAAAAATAATGATAATAAATAACTGCGAAAGTTCTATTTATCCTTTGAAAAATAGCGTCAAGTTGAATGACTGTAATTTAATTTTATCAAAAGTCTTGATTGGATTTTATCCAACTAATTATTAATATAATTAAATTTTGAAAGATAACAAAAACCAAATCTTATACAATCAAGAATTCTAAAAACTAATTAGGTTTTTGAAAATGTCCGTAATCTCAATTATTTCGTAAATTTAGTTTTAAATCAGCAGCTCTCAAATCACAACCTTCAATAAAGTGATATAACTGCACGAGAAACGCACAGTCAACTTAGTTGACTCCATTATTCAAGAGACTAAATATATTTGCATATTCCTGATTATTTGAGATCCCTATTAAGTTGAAGCTCCCTTTCGAATTATTGTGCATTTAGCTTTTGCGACCTTATAAATACAATACTAAATTACTGCACGTCTGACAGAGCTGGTAGGAAAATTCTCGATACTTTGCCGCAAATAAGCAACGTGGCAACCTTACAAAAGCAGTCGAGATATATAATTCTAATATACATAAGATAAGATTAACATCAAAGTCACGTGTAAGTCTACCAATTATTTCCTGATTCGTGATTCTGCATCAACGTATCGATTCTCGTTGATGGGTGTCTTATATGGCGTATATTTATTGCATTAAATGAAATTAATAATGTTTCAACCATCTTATATTGTCACTCTAATTACTCTAAAATGAAGAATCATGACATCATGTGCATTTTGTTCATGTTTGACACAAAAGTTTGCTTATATGAGAAAATAATTCTCATACCACAGTTGCTACGATGACATGACTATTACTCATAATTGTAATACATCGACTATGAATATAATCACAACTATTGCCTGTATATGTTGCACAACAGATTTTCTGAATAATCGGCGCATTTCAACATTTCACCGTTCAATTTGAATATTTCATTCACACGGCCACTTATAGGTTCGGGTACAATATTCGATCATTGCCTAACTCACGCAATGTGTAACAGCTTTATTGGTGCGCTAAAAATGTTATCAAACACAATAAGAATGATTCAGTCGCCAAAGAAAAATTATACAGTTTGTGTTGATCTCAAATCCTTCTTATTTGTGAATAGGTTTCACCAGATTAAACTCAAATTATCCTACCACTCCGTTCATTAAACTGAATGTAACTGCCATACTGTCAAAATTTCAATCTCCATTTTTAGGCATCGTAAAAAAACAACAAAAAAAGCATTTTCCTTTTACTTCTTACCAAAGATCATCCAACCATCTTCGATTTGGTAAACTAGCATTGTGACCTTGCACCTTGAAGATCTATCTACTTCACAGAATGTTCCGTCAGCTTATCTTGTCTTTGTGAAGCCTTAAAAGAAAATCGGCTTCAGCAGTTTTGATGTGGGTTTTTAGTTCGGCGGGAGCCAGCTCTGGGATGAACTTATTCTCTCGCTTGAAGTCTAGCGTGTGCTCACACACCAAGCGAATGAGAGGATCGGTACCCAGTACCACACTGCCATGCAGACGCTCCAAACTCAATTGTCAATGCCCTCCCAGGTGTCTTGGAAGGTATATACGCGAGAATGAGGATGTAAGCTTTCCATGTTCATCCTTTTCCGGGTCTTAGTGTCAAGTCGTCGCAGGTCATCTACAGTCCAGTGGATGGAACCAAAGGTATATAATGACAGAGTCCCTCTGTGGCAGCGACTTTGTTCTTACCGGACAATTCTGATGACCAGATCTGCTGAAGTCAATGTACATACAAGCGGCGCATAGATTCTTGAACTGTACTCGCCTCCTGGGCATGGGTATGGCGCTGTTTCTCCAGCAAAATGATCCCATTCACGAGCTGTTCCAACACTGGGATGCAGAAGGACAAGGAACTCACGAAATCTCGGAGTCCTGCGTGACTCAATGGCCGATCAACAGGTTATCCTTACAGCCAGCTACCACTTTCTTTTACCCTCACTTTTCATATATGGTGAAAAATACCGGGTTTACCGCGTGTACAAGATTCTGGTGAAGAGCTTGTATCATGCGTTCAGACATAATATTAGCCTGTAGCTTTTTGGATCAGAGAATATCTGGTTTCGGGAAAAGCACAGTTCGGATCTCGAATTGGCCCCTGATTGAGCTTAAGTTAAAAACTCTGACAGTAGGTGTTTATGCCTCTCTAACCAGGAGCTGCGAAATTCTTAGCGCCTTCTAAGGCCAATTCTTAAATTTCTTCCATTTTTATTGCGTAACTCAGTACCTCAGAGTGAGGAGTTTTTCTACAGGTGGATTCAAACTGCGGCAAGGCCGGAGTGTCTGGTAGGAGAGGGTTTCGCTGTTCCTAAATATCTCTTAGGAAAGCCTCTTTACGGTCAGCAGTTGGCAGTTGCTCTATGGTCGGTAATCGTTGCTGAAAAATGCGAGAAGGTCTTTCAGAAAACAACCCGTCCTCCTTCAAACGTCTTGCCCGTGCCACCAAGGATAGTTTAGCAGTAATTAGCTGCTTGACAATAGCAAGTATCAACTCACTAAGTGTGTGATGTTTGCATCTTAATTCAGGAGCTGTACCTACTCCAGACGTTAAAGGCCCGGTCTAGATTCCTTCACACACTTGACACTGGATTTTTCTTTCTGAGCCAACTGGATTTCCGCCTCCATTTGGTGCACCCATCTCTGTGCTGCAGCATGAACGGCATATAATCCCTCAAATTCTGAAAGGTAAGTGTGCTATATATAGTCTGGATGCCGTTCACATCAGTCTCATACATGTGGGACATATATCCCCTACTACTACTTGCTGCTATGAAACATCGAAAACCTGGGCGATGTAGATGAATGGCAGAGTATGTGCGGATCATTGAAGGCTGCTGTATGCAGCCCACCATCATGGTCAGAAAACACTCCATCAGCTATCTCGGTTAGCATTTATACGTTTTGCAATTCCTTGTTTACTATCTGGTTAGTTGTGACTATTAAATTACTACCGTTCTAATTTCGTATTCTGTTTTATTGGAAACCATTGGTAAAAGTCGACAGCCATGACGCCTGCAATGCCGATGGTCACACGGATAACCACGGAGTATTCTACAGGGTCATCCAAAATATTATATTATATTTTTTCTCGACATGATTATACACCTTTATAAAAATGGTTACTAAGAGAATTATTATTCAATAACCAAGGATCTGATTTTTTTATATCAAAAAATGACTGAGGATACAAAACATAAAAACATTTTTCGACACGAAACCTGCGTCTGATGTTCGCTAAATTCCGAACTTTTTGTCCACGATTGGATGCGATATTCTAAGGGCACTAAGACTACTGACACTACATTCATACACTTAACATATATATACAAGATATTTGCAATTAGAGGGACCTGGTTGGTGTGGTAAGGTAAGTTATTGGTAAGGTCCCCAAATCAAGCCCATATAAAAATTTTTAAATATTCTACTCGGCGGATAGATATTCAAAACTTCTGGAATAAGCTTTTATTAAAGCGCATGATTGGCTCCTTCTTACAATAATAGATTCTACTCTATTTCAAATGGACTCCTTACATATTTCTAGCGACTTAATTCAATGAAACTTTATTTTGAAATTTGTAGACAACATGGATGTTTCAAAAGTTTTATTTCGGACTTCCATTGTCTATACAATTTTTGAGATAACAACGTTTCGATTGATCATTTATCTTCAATCGTCTTCAGGTGAATTGAAGACGATTGAAGATAAATGATCAATCGAAACGTTGTGATCTCAAAAATTGTATAGACAATGGAAGTCCGAAATAAAACTTTTGAAATCAATAAAACTTGTTCGATTAGTAGTTCTCATTAATACATAAAATTAGTTCCATCTCCTAATATCTTACAACATAATTTTTTGCTATAGCTACATATAGTTACCTGAATATAACAAAATAACAAAAAAAAAACTGAACACATCCTGTTTAATGCTTTATTTAATTGAAAACAGCACAAACTACACAGAAAGACACTAATGAAACGAAGAATTGTGGTAGAACATGAGTTAATTAAGTGAGCACTTGAAATGAATAGAAAAAATGTTGAAATGGGCTCATGACATTTTGTGGAATATTTTCTGGAAGTTTTATGAAAACGATGACTCTTGTCTCTCCCTGTACAGTTTGGCACAACACAGTCGATGTAATATATCCGGATAAACAGGTGACAGGAGAATATATTTTCCATGTAATACAAAATGTAAACATTCTTATCCTTACGCTTGTATTTGTCATTTCTTTATTACCCGTACGCTCATATAATACAGGTTTTAATGTCCGTCCGTATAAAAGCGTGGTGCGCTAGTGATTTTGTAACAATGCATCGGTGAGAGGTGATTTACCTTCGTTACGTGGGCACCACCTGTAAAGTCTGTGCTTTTTTCCACATTTATTTTTGTCTCCCATTTGTTGACTATCTTGCTTTAACAGAAATCTAAATATTCATCAAATCAACAAGGCGGCGTTTTCAGATAGACTTTTATCAGGAGAGAGTCAGGGTTAACCACAAAAAATCAAAGAGTTGCGCAGTTTAATATTACTTACAACGCATAACTGAATGAGCATTTTTTAATCTGAAACACTACATTTTTTCGAAGTTTTCTTATGTATGAATTATCAAAATCCATAGCACTATGTTCTGTTTACATTTTGAATGCGCTTTACAATGTTTGCTTGCATTTTGATAAAATTGCACAGTAGGTAATTAAGCAAAGAAATCCCTGAAGAAAAATAATACTTGCTACATTATAATGATTCCTTGTTCATCGGAATTTTGATCCATTGTTACGCCCACAGAAAGAGGTTAATAGAAGCAGGCTGAAGCAGCTCACAAACAAGTTGAAAACCTCGCATGCCTAGGCCTACCAACATTCAGAATTCTCCAATACCATCCTATTGACCCTAAACCTGCAACTTGGATGGATAATTTCCATGGTGTACTAGTACTACATCTTACCACGTGTAACAATTTAGAGAAAGAAATGGGAAAACGTTTACCCTGGATTTACCAATCCAATGACTCATACGTAAACCATTTCTATGTATACATAGATACTGGACACTCACTTGTCTGGTATATGCAGTCTCATGCGAAAATACGGGACTCAGATTCCAAAAAGTCATTACAAGTACAATACCAAATAGACCTGACGCTGTCTATGATTCCCTTTAGAATGAAATATTTCCTCATTGGAATAGTTGGACCTCATAGATTTTGACAAACTCATTTCGAAAATTAACACCACCCTCGTACTCTAGTAATTTTTTTTCCTACGTGTGGTAATACGGTTCTATTTTTTTTAAAGGAATAACTTACTCACTATCTTCATTTTTTAGATTTTTTTAAAAACTCGTTATATGTCGTATAGTTATGAAGGAAAATTCTAATTAGGTACAAGTTTGATGAAATTAACGGATAACATTGTAATGCAAACCTAAGTTGACGGTGACACAAAAAAAACCTCAAGTCATGAATTTAAAAGAAAATAATTTCATAATCATCCAAGTTTAATCTTGACAGTAATTTTTTGGAAGTTTTGCTGAATTTTAGTTGAAAAGTTAACTGTCTAGATCTAAAATAATCCTGGATGATTATGAATTTATTGCTGTTGCTTAGTCTCTCAAAAGATGGCATCAAGTATGTAATTCAAGTGCAGTAGTATCACTTTATTGATTTTTATCGGTTTTGAAAACTGTTTATCCGCTTGAAGTAGGTTTAGGAAATTATGGGAATCTTGGAAAAATTCAGTAGTTTGGGAGTTGGTGAAAATGAAAAGAATATAATTTTTCAATATTTTCAACATTTTTTATATATTTAATTCTGAAAGATCAACATATCAATCCGAATATTTATTTTCAAACTAATATTTATTACTGCCTGGCAAGGACAGCGTCAACCTACGTACGGTGATTTTTTTTCGAAATAAGATTTTATTCAGAATTAGCATATCAAAATTTATAGGATACAACTGTTTTTCCGCGTGTTAAACAGAATTACAGCCAGCGCCAGGACTAAAAAGACATCAGGTTTGTAGTGAAACGTGGGTCGTATAATGCAAGCTAATATTATAAAAGATCCGTTAGATTGCTATGGTTCCGGAGGAAAATGGAAACTTTTCTGAAATGAACAGATCGCAACCCAAGGTCGAACCACTAATATACCTCATACTGTAATATACGACCTACGCGCAAAAGCTTTGATGACCCACAATTTGAATTCTGCCGAAAATGGAGTCAACGCTGTACATTTATGGAATGTAACGGTATTTGCATTTAATTGTAGCGCCATATGTGAAACAAAAACAAAACGTTTTATGGACTATGTTTACAGTGCAAAACTATCCTTAAACGAATCACTTGATTCACTTCAATATTTCTCGAGAAGCTGAGCTGACACAGCAAATAGCTTACTCCAGGCTTAGTTGCACAAACACCACAATGACATCGAGTGCAAACAGCAAATTATGAAAGAACAATAGCAATAATTGACAGGCCCTGTTAATCGAAGAAAGTTCATTTCGACACTATGAAGGTCAGGCAACGCTACTACAAAACTCGCATTACGAGTGTGTGTGTCAAATAAAACAATAAACTTCAAGCACTTCAAGATCATCGTAGATCTAGGGCTTCAGGTCCCATGACAGTCACAGCCGCAGGAATAAGGTTTTCTATTTTTCTTGTATTTTAACTATAAAGTTATGAGCAAGTGTCAAAAATATGTTACTACGGCGTACCAAGTGGCCAAGCTTCACTTGCTTTGTTGTTTCCTATAAAAAATTATAGTTTTTTAGCTTAGGTAGTGAGTAGACAAAATATCCTGCAACAAAGGCATAAATAGAGAGTGGTTGGTACAAGCACTTTGTTTGATCCTGCTGATAGAATGTTGAACCTTTTGGCATTGAATAAAGATAAACTACTATATCTCTAATAATTGGGGATTGATTTGATTGATTTTTTGCCATTTTTATCGCACACTCATGGTTTTTATAAACAAGTCTAACAACTGATTAACATTGAATTTCCTGTTATAAGATACGCATTCAAATGTATATCTGCCGTACAAACGTAGTTTTTACGGATCTAATTGAATCACGCTTCATTATACATACATATATACGTATAACATGTATGATAATAATCTTGAAATTTGAATATTAGGAAGCTAATAATACATGTTAATATCGAAACAACAAAAAATGGAAAGGTATCAATTAGCAAGCAATCTAGTTTTGCTTTCATAAATCGCTGTAGTAATTTACCAGACACATAAATAATGACTTTCTAATATTAACGACCTGTCTCAACCATTAGTTATGAACTTTATTGCAAAATATAATGCTTCCAAGAAACATTTTTTTTTGGTTCCAATATTAAGTAGTGAAAACTTCTAGGTAATAGCCCTTAAGATTAATAATACGTTTTCAAGTCGATAATTTTGTTTGAACTTCATAGATACTCTGATATTGTTTGTATTTTGCTCCATAAAGTGTGATCTTTGTCACAAATTTGTTAGCTTATGTTTAAATAATCGAGAGTGCATGATTGTGAAATATTACAAGGAAAATTGGTAGCTATTGAAAACTGCTGACAAATAAACAAAATATTATTTGAATTTGAAATTCCAAGGATTTCAGTGAAACTGTAACGGTACTATTTTTAATTTTTGCTTTTGTTAGGTCCCGCTAGATTACTGCTCTACTATATGAAACCCACACTACGAGGTTCTTTTGGATAAAATGTAACTTCTAATAAAAACTCTCTAATGTAATGAATATTTGAAAAGTTTAAGTGCATCTTCTGTGAAGTAGCTAAATTTAAGTTACATCTCTTTGTGTTTCCAGCTACTATATAAATCATAACACATCGCCAAATTGTGATTTGATTATTTTTTAGAAACTTCTTATTTGCCAAAATGTTCACGATTATAGTACTTTCCTGTCTATGAAAAAATAGAGAAGAAATTTTAACATGGTTTTCCGTGAAGTATACATCATGGAACATCGAAAAACCGTATCTCAAATTCTAAATGTTTCGTGATTACAACACTTCCTCACCAATTGGCATGGGAAGTAAAGTAATTTATGTTGGTTGCTAGGTAATGACAATCTAATGTATCAGAACAGCCGAGGCACTTAATTTAATTGCAAAAAACTCAAGCTGAATCAAATAGAAATTAAACTGAGAGCGTTTTAATTGATAATGACAGCACGGATTTCAATTAAAAGCTAATTTGAGATAAAAAAAAGAAGTATAACAACTGAGTGGCATATATTATTTTTTGCTCAGTGGTGTTCGCCAAAGATTTACGTTGTCTACGTCCCTGTTCCTATTATTACTACTTTATGACCTCCAGAATGTTCATTAAAACTGTTTCCAGTTTTTGCTTACACCAACTATGTTCTGAAAACATGTGTAAGTTATTACAATGAGCGCAAGGCACACAGTTTGACCACTCCTAAAATAATATTGCTACGACTGGATTATATAGACATTACACTAAGATTCACAAATGAAAACAATCAATTTCTGTGACGTGTTTCAACTTTTTCTACAGTATCGTCAGACGCTTCACAGATTTTCAGCTTTTCTATTTGCTTAAAACCTGTTGTAACGTTCAAACAATAAAATAAGACTGAAGGAAGCGTTTTACCAAGTAAGGGCATCTACAACTTATGTACATCACAGTATTGAAATTGACGCAAAATGAGAACCATTTTTTTATATTTTACGCTGACCAATAGAGATCTTGTAATTGCAAAGAATTTTCAAATCGAAATATTACGTTTTATTGATGTTTCATGACATCTAGATAACGAAAAACCATAACACTCATTTCAATTTTGTCTCTCTTTGTGCTCTGTGATTTTGACTAGGAGAAATCTCAATTTTTGAGTGTTTGGTAAAGAAGTTTCTATTAACCTCAACATTTGACTCCAGTAAGCATACATACATAAATAATATAAATAATGATAATAATAATATTATTATTGTTATTATCATTATTATTATTTATTATTATTATCATTATAACCCTCCATAATAGATGACCACTACAGAAATACCACAAAACAGAGGAACCGATACAACATATCAGTGCATGCAAAACTTCCAAAAGTCTGTGATCCTCAACCCTGTACGAAACGTCTACAACGCAGACCAATAACTCGGGAACTGACTTGACACCGCGCGTCATTACTCGTACCTGATTACACCGCGAGAAGAGAGAATATATTTGATTAAGTGATTAGGTGCCTATAAATTGATGAAAAAAGATTTCATTTTTTGTTGGAAAGATGGCAAGGAATATTCTTTTTATATTTTGGGTATTTCATTATATATGGCCGCAGCGTTGCGATATTCTAATAATTTTATTTCGCAGTGATCTTGTATGAATATCCTGATTAAATGAAATTTTTTGCTTAAGTTAGCTGGTTTTGAGATGATTAATCATTTATGTATGAAGATTAAATAGTGATATGACTAGAGAATTGTTAATACATTTGCTTTCAAAACATGGTATACCTAGAAAATGTTATATTTTTTTAATAGCATTAAATTTCATATGACTACGATACATTCAACTTATGAACATAATACGTTTTAGATGCATTTCCAAACAAATTTAAACCGACAGTTGAAGTAGTAAGCGAAGTCATGAACTACTACAGATTACTACATTTCAGTTGAATTAATATAATCTTAAATAACTGTAACTTAAAAGATTTTTAGAGCTGTTGGCCCATTTGGGAGATTTAACAACTTTTGTATTAAATATTTTTTGCATTTAATTTAAAAAGGACAACGTTTCCAAAATTCGAACAAAACTTTTATTGCTGGGGTTTACCGGAACAGCAAATAATAGTTTACAAAGCTTAGATCAGACTGGAGTACTGCTGGCATGAAATATGCTCTGAAGCATTTGCTGAAGCTTCTAGATACAATCCAAAAACGAGCAATATGGCTAATGGATGCGTCTGACCTTAAAAAGGACCTCCATAGTCTTAAACAACTAAAGAAGGTCACACCAAGAATCCTCGATACCGAAAAGACTAGAGGGACTTCCAACGCCTCGAACGAGACCTTACAAAAGTCTGAGGAGCTTGTTCTGCGATGGTTACAATTTGCAGCGTTTTGAAGTCAATATGAAAAGACATTTATTCTTCTCAGAGTTTCTGCAGCGCGATAGACTTTCTACCTATAGATAACTATCTATAAAAAAGTGCAGTGCCAACCTATCGGACGCCATTCTTTATACAAATAATAAATTGTATATAATAACAAACATAGATATTAAAATACACACAATGCAAATATTTTTCTATATTATATAATATATTATCCAATATGAGAATCTTTTGTTTTGTATGTATGTAAATTCTGAAGTATTTTTACTATTTCTAGACGTTAAGCTGTTGTACAATTTTTCTACGATAACAGCAGCACTTTGAGATCAATGCAAACCTTTGAGGAGGTGCCAGTGTATCTCCTGATTGATTGGATTTAAGAGCTCTCATCTTTACACAAACAAACATTTTTCTCAAAATGAAGTAAGCATATCTACTGTATATACGTACAACGAACTAGTATTATGCTTAAATCTGTATATGCAGTAGTAGCGCCGCGTCACAATGATCAGTAGAATAATGTTTACAAAAACCCATCTATTCAATTTTTATCAGATTTTCTGTATGTCGCTATTATTGGTAACACAATTTCAGGAAGTTATTCGATTTCAATCAAATTTGGGGAATTCTTTTTCCTATTTCTCAAGTTCATCATCGTTTTAGGTTCATAGGCAAACAGATCTTTCAATATCTATAACGTAAAATAGTGATTATGTAATGCTTACTCATTATAAAGGCAATAGTGATTTTATTTGGACGCTTCCCTCAGATTAACGCAGTGCTCAACATGAATCGACACTGTTTTATCATTGAAAAACGTTACCTTGCTGGTTGACATATTTCCAATAACAATTAAAGAAGCCCCAGTTGGTTATCAGTGGAAATCGTTAAAAGTGAGTCAGCCGCGTCAGCCTCGGGATGCCCATATACGACATCGTGTCGCATCGCGCTAAGTTGATCTACTCACGTCGAACCATAGCCGTTGTCTGAAAGATTTTCAGTAGGAAACACATCTTTAAATCTAAATATATATTTCACAAATTGGACATAAGTGTTCTCTCGGTACTTATCCTTAGAGTTTGTTGTGAATATGTGTTCGAGCTAGATACGTGTAGAACTAAACAGAAAATATGAGACATTTGAGACGCGTAATTTTCAACTAAATGATCATTTTTCACAGGATTTTACTAACATTTGGTAGTAGTAATGTCTCGGAGACTAGTCAACCCTTGTAATCACTAACAGACAAACCGACAAACCAAAATGATCAATGGTTGAGAGCGAAAGAAATGCACTTCAATTTCCTTATCAAAATTCGAACAGCAAAAGAAATCAACATTTTTGATTTCCCTATCACGTTACGTTACAAAGTTAGCAGTCATTATGCGAAGAGCTAAATAAGTGCATTCAATACAATATAAAGAAAAAACTCTATTTTGGAAATCGGAAACAGTTCCGCACCTTTCACACCGTATTTTGTCGTGGTGGGTAGCGTTTTAATGAAATCCATATCGTACGTCTATTGCTTTAACTCCCTTCCTCGATCGTCCCTTCATATACAATCCTTCCTTTATTGTATATTCATTTCCCAATGCAGCATCCACATTTTCTGGCAAATCAAAAACTTTGTTCTTTAAGCAACATTGAAAAAAATGTGAGATCAAAGCATTGAAACATGAGAGTATCAAAAACATAAGCGTTCATGTAAACGCATGAGACCTGGTATCACCGTCTGTACCAGCTGTGGCTACACCGCGCAGTCAAATGTGCAAAATCCACCCGCTGTCGTTTCCTACAAGTGGTGACAACGTTTGACATATACGATGTGTGGTTCCTACCTGGTTATGTATTTATTTTTTACAATTCCCACACCAAAGTTTGCGTCATTGTGATCATAGTTAAGATAACTGTACCCGTTGGCTTCGGAAGTTATAAAAAAATAAGGTTTTGCTGGAAACAGTGTAGAGGACCGCAAGCCAAAACCTTAAATAAGAGGACGATATAAATGTACTGATTTACACAGAAAAATAGACCGAGACAGACAAACAATATAAAAATCAACTACTTTTTTATTCTATTGTTTAATTCATTATTTCCTCCATTCATATCAACTATCCTTTGTAACTCCAACTTTAACTTGTTAAGTCTGTAAATTGAGTTGGAACCTGATCACAAAATATTGTACAAACTATTACCAAAGACCCCTAGCAATGATGAGTATAACTACGCTTGTGTGTATAACACGTTCAATTTTAAGAGCATTTTAGCTTTTACAGACCTTAAGAGCTCACACAGTGTGCTAAAGACATGTCGCACTTTTTCGTATGCATAGCCTGCAGGTCCTAAAAAATTGGACGTCCTTCGCGAAAAATATACTGGTACATTGAACAAGAATGATGTACATGTAGCAAGTCGCAAATACTTTTGCAGAATCTTTAGTATTGAACACAATCATGTGAAGAGGCAGTCGGTGTTTATAGTAATGCAAACAGGATGACTCCGTTAATTTCAAAATAAAGTCAATATTGTTTCCACAAGGAAGCTTCTATTGAAAATCGATTTGAAATTTAACTTACTTCTAAGGCGATATAAATAAATCCCTGGATATCATCTCGCGAAAAATCGTCCTGCTCGGTTGATGGCAATGGATCGAGTATATTAACACCTCGTATAGTAATTTGAACAGATATTAACAGGATATAAATTCTCCTTGGAAGCCACACGAAACAAACATATAAGCGAAATAGATACCTAAGAGGTTGGAGGTTTGAGCGTGGTCAACGAACTTGCTGATACGGTGTCGGTGGACAGAACCATAGAGCTCCTAAAACTAGACGTTTGTTTATTAGCCTAAACAGTCAAACAACTGATGCCTAAATAACTACTCCTGAACCGTCGATAAGTCAGGGAAAGTTTTGAGCTGATTAATGCTCTCAGAATCGGGCAGATATATTGCTAGAAGGTTCGAATTTTTTGGCAGCCTAGAAACATAGATCGACGAAATTAGAATTAGCACGTATATCCTTAGAAAATTACCAAGTTACCAAATCGCCAATAAGAACGTGGTTTGGGGTAGTGGGTTAGGTAAATGTAACCGATAAGTCGAACAACCGTGTAGATACGAGGGTCACGCTGAAAGTTTTCAGATACAGAAAAACTAAAAGGTTTTTTTAAAATACTTTATTCTGTTTTTTTCAACATATTCTCCCCCTACCTCAATACATTTACGCATTCGGTATAACCACTTGTCAAATTTTTGTGACCAATTTTCTTTTGAAAGGTTGCTAATTTCCTCCTCAAATGTAGCGCTTGTCTCTTGATCGGTGGAAAAATGTTGACCTCGTAACTTTTCTTTGATCTTAGGGAATGAGAAGAAGTCGCACGGACTTAGGTCTGGAGAATAAGGTGGGTGAGGCAACAGTTTGCAACCCGGTTCAGCAAAAAAAAACAAGTGTTCTAGCGTCGCTGTGGGCGGGTGCGTTGTCATGGTGCCATTGAATACCCCACAGACCAGTCTTTGGACGGCTCTTGCATAGTTCTTGGGGGACTACAGGAACACCTTTCGTTATATACCATTCAGAAGTAACTGTTCTTTGATTTTCGAAGGCTACCGTTGTGATGTATACACATTTATAGAAAAAAACAGATGCGACCTTTTGAATACCCCACAGACCAGTCTTTGGACGGCTCTTGCATAGTTCTTGGGGGACTACAGGAACACCTTTGGTTATATACCATTCAGAAGTAACTGTCCTTTGATTTTCCAAGGCTACCGTTGTGATGCATATGTTACCGTGAAAGACCGAAATTAGTGAATGTCGACATACACCGGTTAATGTCGACAGACACCAAATGTGTTGGTGAAAGACCGAACATTTATTAGTTTTATTATAAATTCGGACCTTCACCGGTGTATATCGACAAACGCACAAAGGCTTCGGTCGATGTCGGAAATGACAGGTTAGAACTGGCACGTCTCCATCTGAATTGCTGACTGATGCACAACCCAACACGTCTTCCTCTCAAATACTGGCTGATCTACAACTGAGTACGTCTTCATCTCAAATATTGACTAAACAGCACGAGCTAATTTATTCAAAAAAGGTAGCCGCAAAATAGAATCTTCAACTCCAAGCAACAAAAATGTTGCGAACCTCAAAAAAAAAGTTTCCTGCGGCACAAATTGGTGTCCCTGACGTCGACCGTGGTCGTACAGATCCCCGAAATATGTTATCCACGAAATAGAGGATTCAGACTTTTATAAATTAGCAAATGAAGATGGCACCTGGAAGCAGCTTTTTACCCGGAATCAATTCGCAATTTGTAAAGAAAAGTTACTTTCCATGGATGAGATTGCAACTCAAGAAGTATCGCTAAGAGAAGCAGCTTCTGCTAATTCAAAAAGTGGAGGGCAAGGCAATATACGCTGTAACTGCAAAAAAAAGTGTTCCTGCTAAATGTAGGTACAAAAACAAGAGGGTTTTGTGTGATTCAAAGTGTCACGGTAGTTTAAGTTGTTGCAACAAATAAGGTTACCATACATTTTCTTTCGGTTTTTTTAATTCAGGTTAAAAAATAAAATGAATCATTTGGTATATTAAAAATATTTTTGCTGTTTGTTTTAAGTTCAACACGTTCTTTATGTTTATTGGAAAACTGTTCCCATGTTTTAATCAAAAATAAATAATAACCTATAATGTATCATTTTGTTTTCATTTAAAAAAAAATGCTTCTTTAACACATACACCATGAGTGCATGATGAATGTTGACATTCGCCGGTGTAAGTTAGAAATAATTATATTTGATCAATATATCGGACATACGCCAATTAACTTGGTGAATATTGATATTCACCGGTATATCTCAACATTCACCGGATTTCGGTCTTTCACAGTAACACATACATATTTATAAAAGAAGATGCGACCATTTTCTTTCCAACACTCTTGGAACGACAAATTTTTTTTGGAGGCTGCTCACTTTTAAAGCAACAAACTAATGACTGCTGTTTAGTTTCGGGATGATAATGATATAACCATGTTTCGTCTCCGGTTACGATATTAAAAGTGTTTTTACTGTGCCCATTATCAAATTTTTCAAGCATAAACTTAGCCCAATCAACTCTTGTTGCTTTTTGCTCACTGGTCAACAAATGTGGCACCCATCTGGAACACCGCTTCCTTAGGCGAATGTGATCATGAATGATTGTTCGGACCACTGCCGATCCAATCCAAAGAGAAACCTCAATCTTTTTCTACCATATTTTGCACAGCTTCTACAGTTTCCGAAGTAACAGCAGTGGGCTGTAGACCTGAGCGAGTTTCATCATCGAGTGAGACCCGACCCCTTTTAAACTCAGCAAACCAATTAAAAATTGTAGCCCTAGAAGTGGCGGAGTCCCCAAAACACCTCACTAAACTTTAGGGACATTACGCTTGTTTAAGTCTCTTTTTATAGTCATACAAAATCATGTCTCGAAAATCGCGACTAGCCGGTTCCATTTTTACGTTAAAATTCGGCCAACACTTAGATGCATTCGAGACCGTGGCAAACTACTGCGTGTAAGCGCTTACAACTTTGGACAAAATAGCTGCGTGCTCAACTTGTTTAAACTTTTAAAGATTTGGAATATCTAAAGACTTTCAACGTGACCCTCGTATTTCCACTTTATGCGAAATTTACGGTTCCATACCAGCATGAATGAGTTCTGTGTGTGCAATTTATCGCTTACCTCAATTTGGATCCATCGACAATGCAAACGCATAACTCTGTATTTAATAATATATACAAAACTCTACTGCTAACCAAAGCACTCAATCTGAAAACAGTTGGTCAATAAATGCCAATATCAATTTAACTTGAAAATTTATTTTTGTTTACCATTAAAGATCTGACCCATATGTAAAAAAATAAGTAGAATTATTACTATCTGCACATGACTTTTATGCTTAATAGCATTCAAGAAGACCGTTATGTTTGCTCGTAGCATATATTTAAATAGTGCTGTCCGACCTGTACTCCGACCAACTTTTTATGAGCAATAGTTCTAGACATGCTAGATTATTCTTTATATTTTACTTTGTGGTTGAATGAAGTTTGTATTTTGTTTTGATTTGTATCAAATAAAATTTATTACACTTTTTCGAAACAAATTCTATTTGACTATTAGTTAGAGTTAGTTGTGTTTTGATTAATATCGTTTATTTATACCGATCTGCTACAACGCTGATGTAATGTGGTCTTGTAGTGAATTCTACAAAATAAATAAAAACCTTGTGTAAAAGCAATATTTGGAGTAGTATTGCAGGTGTCCACCAGCAGCGTTGGAATGTCGAATACCAAATTCCTAGATCAGAGTAGATATACCTGCATCTCCAACAACCCATTCTATTATGTCTTTGGAGTAGGCCATGTGCATATAGGAAACGGGAAGCATAAGTTAGCGTCCGCCACACTGGCACTGGTACTGCTACACTGCTACAGACGCTGCAACGTGGGTAGACAAGACCCGGCATGGTGTGAATAGTACTGATATGGGTACCGAAATAGGGGTTTGGTCTCGCTGGTCGATGAATGGCATTCAGCAAGCAAAATGTTTTATCATCCATCTTGCGGTCTCTGTTATTGAAGCTTGAATAGTACAGACATGAATATAAACCACGATAATCTCATTTCACACGTTTCCAGTTGTTTGAGGGCGGAAAACCATTTTTGGAGAGGCAATTTCCTATTTTACATGATTTTTGTACATTCCTTGAATTCCTGATCATTCGTTCTTGCAAACTCAAATAAATATATGGTATTTAAAAATGATAAGTGTATATTTCTGCTGAGTTATATGAAAAGTACATCAGAAATTGGATCGGCCTGGAAGTATAGCAACTATTCCGTACAGCCAAAGATGAGATCGATTCAACGATATTGTTATGGAGATAGCCCTCGCTAGACAACAAGCTCGGCGCTGAGAGGATACCAAAAATCTTTTACAGATATATAAGCACTATAGAAATGCCTTAATGTATTCATGGAAAGTATTGAGTCGATCTGCTTGAAAATATTTTTTATTCTATGGTGGCAGTTTCTTTTTTCCCATGTCGGCACAAGCGTTATTAATTAGTACTTTGAAATAGAAGCTGGCGATGACAAAGTGAGAAGTATCGTTGAATGTCATGAGAAAATGCAATTTCTAAGAAATTCCAAGGTTCTAGCCATAAGAGCTAACACAACAAACTAGAAGCAAAATAACAGATTATTTGGTGAAATTAAAATTATAATTTTGCGATATCCCAGAGTGCGGAAAAGTACCACTCAAAAGAATTCTCGAAAAAGGCAAAAATAATCTTCAAGCACTGGATTCTCTTGTTTCCCTTTTTTATTTTAGGTAACAATGAGTTAATAATTGTGGGGTGTATCGAATCTCATGTGTGTATGTCCCCAACTTCTTAATCTTCTGAAAACATAATTGAAAATAATTTTAGAGGGCTCAATTATTTCGACAAATATGAAATTTCAAACGTTTTCTCAAGTTCCTGATCATCTTGAGGCATGGTCAAAAAACATCTTGAATGAACAATTTCTAAAATAATGTGACCTCTTTTCACACAGATTCACATTTATTTGTTTAATTTAACTACATTTGTGTTGCGTATTAGGAAATTTATACAAATCCTCATCACAAATAAACTGAATAATCCTACATAATATTTTTTTCATGTTTTAGTTCTACAGTTATTAGATACCGATAGATTAGATTTTTTAACTATACCATAAATCAGACACACTGGATATAAATCTGATTTTGATGTAACATCTCCATTAGCAAATAGTGTCAAATGATATATATGAATTAAAATTAATGGAATTACGTATATTATAGTGTGTGATATTTTCGTCAGCCATAGTAAACGATATTGTGTATAAATGTGTTAATTATCACAATCAGCCACTGTATCGGTACTTTGAAAGTATTTAATAATAATAATAATAATAATAAAATCGTCTTTATTGAGGAATGGTGTACAAGAGGGCCCAAGTGGCGAAGTTTAGCAGTTAGCTATTCTTACACTTAACCACTTTGGCTAAATATAAAGATGATATTCACTCAGACTAAAGTAAGACTAGATACAGGTTAAATTAAATTGAATGTAACATGTAGTTTGCATAAAGATGTACATATAAGAGCTCTATCAAAATCTATTTATACAAAACAAAACTCTTACTGCTTTTCTAAAGCGTCCCAAGCTAAGGTTTTTGTACGATGTACTTAGCGAATTATACAATGTAGCAGCAATATATGAAAAGCTACGACGGAACATAGAAGTACTATGTCTAGGTACTGTAAGTGTGTTCCCAAATCTGATGCATCTATCATGTGTATCACTCCTAAATAATAATTTTTCTCTTAAATATTCGGGTTTTGAGGAAAGCAAAATCTTGTGTATGAGAACTAAACAGTGAAGTTCGAAAGTTTTAGGGATTTTTAACCAGCTAAGCCATGAATATTTTTCTGAAACATGGTTAAACTTGTTTAGTCCAAAAATGAATCTCACACAATTGTTTTGTGCAACTTGTAGACGATTTTTAGTTACAGAATTTAAACAAGGATAAAATAAAATAAGACAGTAGTTGAACACTGACATCACCAAGGATTCGCTGAGTTTTTTTCTTAATTTGAAATTTAAAATGAATCTGTTAGCATAAAGTGCACGCAGCCTTAGGTATGACTTCTTCAATAAATTTTTTACATGACTGGTGAATCTAAGCTTATCATCAATGGTGATTCCCAAAATTTTCACCTCATTTACGAAATTCAATTTTTCGGAACCAATTTTTATGACCAACTGAGACTGTATAAAATCCTTACAATTGTCTGAACAAAATAAGATTAAACTGGACTTAGAAGTATTTATAACTAAATTGTGCTTTGTCGAAAATTCAACAATTTTCTGTATATCAAAGTTAATATTAGTTTGAGCCTCATTCAGTTCACTCATATCAAAATAATGCATGAGCTGTGTGTCATCTGCAAAGGACTGCAAATCAGAGGACGTCACTACTCCAGGTAGATCAGCAATATAAAGCAAAAACAGGAGTGGTCCCAAAACGGATCCTTGGGGCACCCCAGAAGAGATGCTTAAAAAGCTTGATCTATTTTTATCAATAGATACACATTGCGACCGGTCAGTAAGGTAATGCCAAAAGAAGTTCAAAGCATCGCGGCCTAAACCAAAATATTTTAATTTTGCCAGCATCAACCTATGATTTATTAAATCAAATGCCTTGGAATAATCAATTGATATCAAAGCTATTCCAAATTTCTTATCTAAACCTCGAATAATATTATCACACATGTTAAGTAACGAAGTAGTTGTGCTATATGCCTTTCGGAAAGCAGATTGACAAGATGGAATGATATTATTATTCTCAATGAATATCATAAGCTGCATGTAAACGGCCTTCTCTAATATTTTTGATAGGACTGGGAGTAAACTTATCGGCCTGAAATCATTCAAGTCCTCAGGATTACTTTTCTTCGGGACTGGAACAACAACCGCATTCCTCCAGGCTGCTGGGAAATACCCCTTTTCCAGACAACAGTTGACAATATGTGTAATGTAAATCAATGTCACCGGCAACGTTAACTTTAACATAGACAAACTCAAACCATCAGTACCTTTCGCTTCAGATTTTAACCCTTTGATTATTTCGTTTATCTCACGAGGCTCAAGCAACCTAAAAGTAAATTTGTTTGCAGTAAAAGCATTTGACTCATAAAATTCTAATGTTTCACGATCAGGATCATCGGTGCTATAAACAGATGCAAAGTATTCATTGAAAATAATAGGATCTTTTAAATTATTCGGCATTTCGGGTTTATTTGAGACATGTACTTTCATATTTTTCAAGGTGGACCACAGTTTTTTGGAGTCATTTTGTTTTTCTAAGTGTGCAAGGTATGCTAGCTTCTCCTGCCTAATACATGTCAACGCAAAATTCCGAATTTCTCGAAAATTTTCTAAATTTTCTGGAGTATTGTTTATTTTATACTTGCTGTATGCAGTCTTCTTTTCTTTCAGAATATGTTTAAGGACCGGCGTGAGCCACGGCGCCTTCGGCTTATTTACACGGACTGTTCGAATTGGAGCGTGAATATTATATAATTCAATTAACATCTCGTTAAATGCTAGCACCTTTTCATCAATATCATGAAAAAGACAAATATCTATAAAACTGACTCTACTCAATTCTGTCAAAAAAGTTTGCTCATGAAAATGCGAGAAATCTCGAAATGTTACGAACGTTTGCTTTGTTTTATTAGAACGTACATTTAGGCAACAACAAACTGCTTTATGGTCGGATATGCCATTTGCATCAATAGTTATACACTCATTTACTGTTAATAGAGTATTGGTGAAAATAGGATCCAATAAGGTAGCAGTATAATCAGTGACTCTAGTGGGAGCATCAACTAATTGCCTAAACCCGTAAGTATCCAAACACTCCGATATCGAATTGTGCGTAAAAAAATTCACATTTAAGTCACCCAAAATGATTATATTCTCATATCTACTCAACAGCATAGGGATAATATCATCAAGAGCAATGATACTATCAGTTAAATTTTGTGAAGGTGGGCGATATAAGATACCAATAACTACAATACTGTGATTAAGATTAATTTCAACCCAGAGGTGCTCCAAATGTGGAAATGTGTTAGGGATTATATCAACAACATGGGAATGAATTTGCGATTTGATATATACTCCACATCCACCACCTCGTGTGGGCCTGTCCTTTCTAAAAAACTTGTAATCTTCTAAACTAATAATGGAAGTGTCTAAATCTTTATTTAACCATGTTTCGGTTACTGCTAACACATCAAAGCTGTCTTCCTCAACCATATTCTTAAATGCATCAAAATTACATAACAACGAACGAACGTTTAAATGACCAATCTTAAATGCTTCGGATTGGATAGTACTAACCATAATTAATACTATTTTTTAGTTTGGAAATATATCTGCTATATACCGGACATATAAAATCATTTGCAGCATGATTCACAGGTACAGAGGATTTAAATTTCGTATTGCTATTACAACAGTTTATACATTTTAAATTTTCTGAGTTACAGTTTTTCATCCTATGCTCTTCTGAACAATTGTTACAACATACCTTATTTGATTTACATTGACTCTCCATGTGACCAAATGCGCAACACCGGAAACACTGAACAACCCTTAAGTAGTCTTCCACAAAACACTTTTTCCAGCCCAAAAGAATGAATTTCTGCAGCAGAAGCAGCTTCCTCAGTTCCGGGGAGACTTCCAAAATCAGCTTGTTTCGCCGTTCAATCCAGGCTATAACTTTTATATCCGACAAATAATTATTCAGTTCATTTAACGACACCAAACTTTCGATTATTTGTTCATGGGTTTTTATATCCTCTGAGAGGCGTACGCCTTTTATTATAACACGAGGATTATGTTTTTTAGCTTCATTTGCAGCAAATCGATCACCCATCTTTTCATTCAACAGGTTTTTCAGTTTACTCCTGCTGGAGTCATCTTTGCAGTATACTGCAACTCCATTTCTGATATTCTTTGTTCCATTTATACATATATTTTGTCGCGCAGGATTGACATTTTTTGATAAGACTTGTAGAATATTATCCTTGTTGTTTTTGTCGACAGATTTCACCAGCAGCACCGACGATTTATCATTGTTATTGTCAACATTTTTTTTCAAGACCGCACTATATGTTTTTGCGTCTACAGAATGTACCTGGTCGGTAGCGTTTTTTAACTCAGACAGTTCTTTTTCCAAGACGTCTATTTTGAATCTTTGCAGTTCCATGGAATTTTCTAGTTCACTGATGAGGCGTTGCTGAAGATTTTTCTCACGTACCACACAGTCAATTTCCTTTTGTAATATAGTAGAATCCATCTTACATTCAGAAGCAGCAACTTGGTGATTAGCAGGATTTAATAATACGTTTTTTTTGCAGTTGTCACAAAACCAGAATAAATTATCCGATTCACTCAAAAACTTGCAAATATTATCCTTTAACCCAACACAAACTGGATGAAACGGTTTTATACATGTTTTACACCGTATAGTTTTACTACTGACAATGAAATTGTCGGAGCACACCGAACACACGTCTACATCGTCTGCCATCACGAGTGAATGGATTACAGACATTATTTAATATTTTATTTCTTATCAAGATTATAAAATAAAATGTTGGTCTTGTAATATCTACTACTTAGTGTAATTATTAGTTGCAGTTTTGAAACTGAAAGGTAGTAGATATTGCCAATCTGATTAAATTGAAATGACTTCTTGTATTTAAACTGTATGTTGCCAGAGTAGAAGTAAGTTAGACTGAGTAGAAATAAGTTAGACTTTTTTAAACTCTGCTTTAACGATACCAATGAGTAACAAGAAATGTGAGAAAGTACGAGGAACTGTCGGGAAATGAGAGGAAGTGTGAGGAATTACGAGGAATACCGAGCAAGTGCAAGGTATTTTGACGAAGTAGCATTTTGCTGTACAATTGTTTTGCCTGCTGTTGTCCACTCGATTCCACCAAACATTCAATTGGGAATACCAGTGAAGGAAACCTACTGCTTCAAGACATCGTACGGGTAGCAAGTTTTGGGGAATTCTTTAGGTAGAGCCATAATTACTATAACAGCGTCTGGTTAGGTCAGAAAGTTTTTGTCTGTGAAGGTGGTACGTAAATTCTACGGTTTACATAAATGTTTAATGGGATATTCCTTGACAAATACGGTGCTGAAAATGAACGCACACTGACTAGCAACTTGAGTAGTTTTGACTATGTTCAGCTCAGGCAAAAATCGGCTGCTCGCACATTTCACTTTACACTTGTTCACTTGTCTGTCGTCCCGACATGCATTATGCATATTTGGCGAATTCGTTACGCATTGATATTTGGAAAACGAAAGCAACCGAATTGAGTGTAACAACTTTTTGCTCGGCTGGAATATATTACGGCTACTTAGCGTTGCGTAAGTATTGCATGCGGGCATGTGTACGAGTATGTCGAGGATTTAATAGTGTGGTTATGTATGCGATATCAAGCTACGACAGTGAATATTAGGAGAATCATGGGATTGACTAAAGTATCAAGACTATCGTTTTTATCACCGTGTAATCCTAAGTAACCACTACACTGCTAAACACAGAAAAGCTCAAAAACTCCAAATCTCGTATTTTATATGTATCGAATTTACAACCATTTTTTTCGAGGAACAAAAATTTTTAAGATAGTCTGAATCACATTTTTTATAAAGTCTCATCACTGATTTGATTTTTGTGCGGCTTATATCGGAAATGCTGTTCGTTTTAATCTATTAGCAATGAACATGGATCTATGTTCATTATTTATTGACATCCCGAACAGAATGAACATTCACCATGAATTATTTTGATGGAGAAGATACATAGTTTTTCAAGTTTTGCGTTTAGTATTTTATGTGGGCTTATTGAATCGGTGAACATAGACATTGAAGTATGAACAGAATTCATTTGAACCATCAGCCATTCATAATATTAATATAAAAAAATACAGCAGAAAGAGAGTTTACCCAGTTATTTTAGCAGTTATTTATTAATCCTAGCAAATGCATCTGTTTTATTATCAAAACTTTGTTCAACATGCCGCTTTCTATCTCATATGAAATTAAGATGTTGACGAATCTATATTAAATATACCAAGTATATGTATGAAAAAACAAAACGGCCCCGTTACTCCCAGGAAATGATTATGTGAACCATTTCGAAAAACGCGAATATTTTGAAATTCTTAGAACAACAATGTTTTGATTGCTCCGTAGACATTGCGTCGGTCTTGGAGAAAATAGAGTTTTATTTGAGGAGCAACATAGGTGGGGTAAATTGATAAATTTTCTGATAAAATAACGATCTATGGTTATAGCCCTAAGCAATGAATACTCAAACAGGCAGTCTTCGCTGTGGTTTTGATCTTCTTTGATTGTACAATCCATCATGTCATCCAGCATCCTCTTCACATGTGCTAATCACGAATACATCAGCTTATATAACAGTTTCTCTCGAATAGCGTGGACAAAAGCATACAAACTAATTTGCAATCTTGTGTACAAGTGGAAGCAAGATGCGGCTCGGCACATTTTCCCCAGGTGTTTTGCCCATAAATCGCGATAAAATGCCAACGCGCGAGATTCGTTTTGTAGAGAGAGGTTGCATCAAATAGGTGTGTCCAACTGCTAAGTACGTCGTGTGGTTGCGTAACAACCTACTGGCAGGGCCGGCTCCTTTTCTATCTTGTTCAATTCTTTACTCATGTGCACTTAGCCTACCCAAAGCATTTACATATAAAGTGGGAACCACATTAGGTCTCATGGATAAAATAAAAATATATATTTGCTCTAAGTAGAAAGTAGAAGGAACATCCAATCTTTTATAGCAAATTTGTATTTACTATATTCCAGATGAAAAACATATTGATTCTAATTTGATTGAAATACTTTAGACTTAAGAGCATATTCCTCCAATAAACACCAATGAGCATGTTGTGACGTATTGAACCGTTATTTATTCAGCCATCCAGTCAACAAATTAGTATAACTTCTGAAATTCATTATTTGGTTGTATCTCAATTTGTCCAAGCTGTCCAATTGCTGAAACTTAATATGCTCATGGAACATACTACACTGACTTTCGGGCTGCCTCGGCAGTAAAAATGATAACAACCTTATCAAAGTTTCCTTGGCTATCTAATACCTTTCAACGACGATGAATAAATTTTCCGTTGATGTGTGTTTTCTAAACCGTGAATATATTCGCTCCACTAGAAGCATACGATCACAATACTACACACTGTAGAATGACATCACCAGCTCAACAACGTACTAATGCACACAGAGTCTGGCACGACAAATCATCAAAATGGGATGATCTCAGGAACTATTACCTGTCATTTCCATCGAACGATGTTTGTTCCACGTCCAGAGATCCGTCAGCTTGTAGCCAAAAAATAACAGGGGTGTTAACATCAGGTATCGAAGCCTACACACCCCACGTTGATAAACGCCCCTCCAAGAATAAACCTTGGAAAAGAGGAACGTATTCAACTTTTTTACTAAAGGTTGATAGGCTATTTTTCTTCTGTCTCAGCAGCTGCTACGACTCAAGAAAGTGGAGAGGAGACTTGATTCACTGTAGTGAGTTTTGTAAAGTCTTATAACTACGAAAGTTTTACTATTTTTTTTATTTTAAAAAGAAGTTTACATCTGCGGCTTCTCTACAGTGGTCTACACCGGTCCTGTTCGGTGATTGTATATATACATATAAAACAGAGAAGAGACTCGCAACCAGCTATTATGGATTCCATGCACTACCATAATCATCGTAATTAAATATTGCCACACGTCATTGTTTCAGTGCGATGGTAAATTGAACGTGGTCATATTGCAGCTATAAAAAATTGATATGGATGTTGCTGGGCCTCAAACATTATTTCATTATATACAATACATACCACAATAATTATGTAAATCCAAGATTATGATTTTAGGTCTAAATTTTGTTTTCTTTGACTACGTCCAGCTCTTGTTGGACGTGATCCTTCAGGTCTAGAAAAAGTAAAGAAGGCTATTAGGGGAACTACTCGTTTTTTCTCCAACACAATGCACTGATTCTCAAAAACAGAAATATACTATGAGCCCACAGCATAAGCCATCTTTAATTTCATCAAAATTGCTTAGATGATGAAATGAATGACAAAAGTTTTCAGTTTCTTGCACACTTATGACTTATGACGACTGCATCATAAGAATCCAAGTAACTAGTTTTGATTCTGATCCAATTTATACATGCACATAATCATTAGTGATGGAGAAGTTGGTAAAAAGAATAAAAATCAAACACACATAAACGTATTTTCAAGAGCCTGAACATATTTGAGCGTAGGCTCTGTCACAAGTTTTTGAGAAGGGAAAAAACCAAATTTTGACTGGTTGCACAGAAACCACAAATGTGAAAGAAAAATAAAGAAAAAATGATGGAAAGGGAGTAGATTGACTCTGTACTTCAAACGTAATGGTATCGGTTCAGAAATTCAGAAGATTTGAATCGTATTTTGGAACTAAAAGACCTTAAATCATTATGATTTAAATTATTAAAATTTTAAATTTTTTGCAACATTTATTCCAACTGGATTAAAACTGCTGAAATCCTATGAATACATTTAGTAATCTGATAACACTGAACATGAAATACAGGGCCAACCTGATTTTTCTCATAGTGCTTGGGGTTTGACGTGTTGCTCGACACGAGAGCACAAAACTCTAAAATATGACGTACAAATGTCATCACCCTGTAACAAGAACACATCTGCTTCAACACGTACGGTATTTATTTACACCAGATTCAGTGGAAAAGAAGGTATAAGCTTTAGGTTGCATAACTATTTCCTAGGCCTCGCACTCTAAAAATAGCCATGGAATTATGTAAAAAATCCACTTTATCCTCACTCACAGACGTAGGTATGATCAGCATAAAATTTACATCTAACGTAATTCAGCATTATAATAGTATACTGGGTTACAACGATATGAATGCTTTGTAATGCCTTTAAGCTATCGTCATCATACAGGATGGTCCTAAACAGTGATATTCAGTAAAATGTTTAGCTAATAGATAAAACATCATGGAGTTACAATAATCATGGATAGGGCTGATGAGCACTTGGTGATTTTTATACAGTGACTCTGATCAAGTCACTGGATGTCAGTAGGAATGGTCACTGCCAATTTGGACCGTCATCTGTTAACAAAATAAAATGACTTCCGAAGGCAAGCAAAAGCATAGAATAGCACCGATGTCAATCATTATCCTTTGCAAAGTAATCCATACAATGGCACAGATATGAAAGATCTTGTCGGTCCCTTCCAATCTCAATCGGTTCCGGATCCAGGCAAGGGTGTGGCTTACCAACTACACTGAGAGAAATGTATAAGTGAGGTCAGCATTTTGAACTTGCACTTCAGCTATACCAAAAAATGGTGGCAGAATCTTGTGAAGTATACTAATTTTGCTTGTCTCTTGATTAACTTAATTTATGTTAATAGATGACGACCCAAAAGCCAACTCCTAAAATTGGTTTTTTTTTCTGAACCGTAAACAACACTTGTTATAACATGATTATCTTCAAGCTCACGTGTGATGAAACTCCCTTGGATAAAAATCACACATGCGGGATGGCCCTAGCTTAACTGATATAATCAGTGCAATTTCTAGTAGTTGGCTTTCTCCATGATTCGTCCCCGTAGCTGATTATTATCACACGATTCACTAAACAGATTATTATAAAACATTAATTCAACAAAATGTATAGCAATTTACTCTTCTCCCTCGATTACTATTCCTCAACTAACAGCATAGATGCGACTTCACATCCTTTTAACATTAATGAAATGTATACAATGCATATTTGATGAAACAATGGTCTTGAATATTATAAAAAGCTGACGAAAACAGGCCCAAAGGAGAACCGAAAAGTTTGACGTTTATTGAGCTCTCATCTGCATGTGCTAAGTATAGAGGTCAGCAATAAACGATATATCATCCTCCTTGTATGTTTACCATTTAGAAAACAACAGAGCAAAAAGTTAAAACACAGCATCCATTCTGTCTACAATACAAATGATGCTAAATAGTCACCAACATCCGTCAGAGTAAATAAATAACTATGTGAAATACGAAACAATAAAATTAACATGCCATGCAATGACACCCATACCGAATGACAATGTGAACAATCACATTTCTATGGCTCGGTACAAGACCACGAAGTATATCGGTGTATAACTTAAGCAAAACAAATAAAATTATTTAATGTTGAATGGAATAAAATGTATGAAATGAAGTTTATGTAATTATATATGAAAGCTTGGTATACTGCTCATTTCTAGATATGCATAAGTTTTATTTAACATTTTGTTATCTATATATAATGCAGTATAATGTTTAATAAAATTGCTTCAATTTTCATTTTACATCCCTAAGTTCCATTTACAACTCATAAAGCTTTATTAGACTAGTTTTGAAGCGTAAATTATAAGAAACTTTAATAACTATATTTCATTCACGTTATCTTTTAGTATTGTTTGTTAAATATCACCCTACCAATTGATAATGTATTATATTAAAATTATTACATAAAGTTTGTTACATATAAGGAAATTTAGTCTAAAAAATACACTTAAAGTGACGTTATTCGACTTTACATCCAGCACTTCCTTTCATTTGATACCTATCTCGAGTTCTCTGTTTCATTATAAAATGTAATATGATCATCAATTGAGTAACTATGGATTAAACAATTGACTAATCAAATCAAATTCATATTTATTTGGGAGACCATCTTATATAGTAGGTTGAATTAAAATACTAGACACAAGAAACCAATGCTTGATCAAATAAAATTCAACTACAGTCCAAAATGTAATTACAATTACAGAACTGTAGCATTTGAGTTTCGTTTTTTACGTTTCGAGTAATGTAAAATACAAATTATACATACACTGGAAATCCTAAGCAGCATTATTGAATTAAAGAGTACTACTGACAAAAGCTATATCACATTCATCAGTTGAAGGTGAAGAACAATAAAAAGAACATCAACAGTCAATAGACGATGAATATGTTGTTTTGATCTCCGCACCTGATACACAAATAGTTTATTATATAACTAGAAAAATTACAAGGTATTCTCGTCCTTGCAGTAGTAATTAATATGCAAAATCTGTTAAGATTGTTCATTGTCTAGGAAGTTACGCACATATAATATACAGAGATACAGACCAACAGATACTAACAGACAGACCGACAAAGATCGACAGACATGATTAAATTTCATGATGTACACCATAAACGTATTACCTCGATAACGAAAATGTTCGCGATCACAATACTTTCCTCTCCTATGGCGTGAGGAGTGAAACTTATCATCCTGATTGGAAAATTGCTACTATAGCGTATTGACGTGGAACAATAATTAATAAAATTCGTAATACTGGTTCAATAAAAGTTCAACAACAATTAATATTTTGAATGATTAGATCGAACCTCAGTTACCGGCTGATTAGACAAAGGTGACGCTAACATTTCAAATACTCCATATACGGGGATACCGTTTTGCAGGTCAATGGGGACAAATTGTTCACTTGATATATCACCATCATCCTATTCACTTCTGCAGACTTTCTTTCCGCACATATAGAATCATGTAACGTTAATTCCAAACACCTAAAAATCTTCCTCAATTACCATAAAGGTGATTAATGGTTATCTCTCGCGCAGCTGGATGTTTTGTCTTTGGGACTGTAAGATCGTACATATAACAGTACACAACGTTTCAGCTAGGTCGTAACTTCTCTTGTTTACACTTCCAACGTACAAGGGAAAATGTTCGTTTCTTCGGTTGAGCGGCCAAGAAAAACTAGGCTCGACGTACACATAGTATCTATCGTTTGCTATCGTAACCTATAAAACGGTTGAAAAAACATTAGAAAGTACACCGCTCGGTAGAGAAAGAAAAAATGCAGTCGGCAATACGAATGTGACACTACACACAACAACGTTATGTGTAGACCGCATATACACTGTCGAAAAAAACTATGGTGTTGTTTTTTATCAACATATTATATTGTTTCAATTTATTGACAAGTTGGAACGCCCTGAACTAAAGATATTACTACCGGATAAGTTTTATATAAGTTACTTTAAAATGTTTTTATTTCGACATGAATTGGAATATGAATTTTGATGGAATGAAAAGGTGATGTGTGATAAGGTCTATGCACGGTGTCGCTGTTTAAACTCCAAGCATTTCACTAGTATCTAACAATGCGGAAAAGATAAAAAGTTAAAACATCTCCAAACTTGTGAAGTTGTCAGTTCCTATACTTGATTATTGTGCCTTTTTTTCAATTTTCAATTATTTTTGGTGGTATGGTGTTAAATGAGATTTGCTATGTTTCAAGTGCCTTCTTTTGATTTTTTTAGAATTCTTTATTTTAAGACATCAAAATAGTTTTTTTTGGGAAAATGTTATCATCAAAAATGAGTCAAAGATTGACCAACAGCTTCTCGCCCAATAATAGAAGAAAAACATAACAATGAGAAATGTGTTCGTTGTCTTACTTCTCTCACCAATAGATGAGTAATCGCGAAAAATTCAAGACGTTTCATTCATGTTTCGTAATTAAAATGTCGTCTGCCCGATAAACCTTGACTCCTCCCATACGTTGGTACTTCGAAATTTTGTTGTTTGAAACTTGTAGACAAGGTGGATTTATCAAAAGTTTGATTTCGGACTTCCATTGTCTATAAAATTTTGAGTATCACGACGTTTCGATTGATGTGCTATCTTCAATCGTCTTCAGTTCACCTGTACGTACATAATAACAAAACCAGCATATATTATGCATAGGATTCCTTGAGTTTTCTATTAACAATCAAAGTCCTAAAATGCTAACAATTCGTATTTTGCTTACCGTTAAAAAACACGTTATTGAACCAAAAACTTCAAATGTCTGTCTTGTAGGAACAGATTATTGTGAGACAGGAATAATAGATTTATTTTCCACAGCTGCGATTCACATAACAAAACGTCCTAACTTGTTATTGGGAAAAATTAAATAAATAGTATCCGTGGATTATGTCACATATATTAAACAGAAATTATAAGGCTGCGCCATCCAAAAAATTTCTGTCCGGGAGTGTATGTTTGATAACATTAATTATCATTGAGCGGTCCAATTTATGGATCTGCGCTAGATACGTCTCGATTGTTTTCTGTTTCCGTTTTAGGCCAATCAACCAGAAAAAATGCAATTTCACATCAGAGATACGCACTCAGACTTGAACGAATTTACACGCTTCGTTCATACGGAAGAAACGCAGGCAGATCGAGATTTTCATACACGAGTTCTAAGAATTATTGAATGCTCAACATGAAGCATACTCGTCAGAGTACTTAATATCCTCTCTCCCCTTTTCACCTCCAACGCGTATGCGAGGGAAGTATTGCGATCGCGAACATCTTCGAAATAAGTTAATAGTTATTTTTTTTGTTTTATGATGATTATAATGAACATTCGTGTCACTACTTTCCGCCCATCTGGATCCGTTTATGACACCGCGGATTTTCAATAACCACTGTTCCGATTTTGATGAAATGTGGTGTTGTCATTGGAGTGCAACGCAGTTCAGCGCACTGACAACCGAATAATTTGCAAAAATAAGAACCATCAAAACATTCCCAAACACCTTTTTCTGTATGTTACTCGAGTTCATGATAATGTTTGCCTTTTGTTTCTAGAGGGATGACAGCGTTTTTATATTTTTTGCAACATGTTTTGATTGCTATTTGCTATGTGAACTATCAAGATGTCTGAAAGAACCTAACACACTTTCAACATTGCTACCTCAAAGTACTGACGTCAAAAAGGCACAAGCAAACGTAACCTAATTAAATAATCATTTAAATAAAGTTTTTAGGTTATTTGGCGGTGAAATATGTATGATTTCGTAATGATAGCTATTTAAAATCTTGATTGGATTGCATTTTTTTAGTTAATACAAATAGTACAGGGTATTAAATAGGTCAACTAGTGTTGACCGTAGATAATTTAAAGGTTAACTAGAAAAATTCTAGGGAAATCTGCTACTTTTAACTACCGAAATGAAAAGAGCAAAAAATCAATCACTCAGCGACTTCAAGTTAGCTTTATTACCGATTGACAGGATAGCATTATTTCAATAAAAGTTGAATACAACAGTTACAGGGTTTTAGAAGGCCATCGGCCAAAAACAAGTTATACCTCAACGAGTTTATTCAGTTATAAAATGTCAAGAGACATTTTTAACTTGTATTTTGAATATCATGTCTTCCAGATCGATAACGAAACTATTCAATACGAAATCTTCAAACACTGCAAGTCGCTTCTGGTATCGAAGCACCTTTTCGTTACCATATATGATGGTGCATTACATAGTTTGAGAGCCACTGTAGCATATTTCGAATCAAATTACATATGTTTCGCACCACATACTGTGAAGAGTAATACATAGCTTATTTAAATACAACCCCGTATAATCCGGAGCAGTCGGCAGCTAGCTAGGCGAGGAAAAAATACAACTCATTACCTATTAATATATCATGGCCAAGATCTAGCCAAGATTTATAATGTAGCCTTAACGGTTCACTAGGTATGTGTAAGATTCTCGTTCGGGATAACCGTCCAAGTGTGGTCAAAGATAAAATAGTACAAATAAAACATTGACACTCTTTACTTTCTCTCGCAATGCAATCTTATGTTTCTATGGATACTACCTGTTATTATAATATGCACGTCCAAACATATGTCATGGAGAGGAAGAGTAGCAGAATACGCCACTTTGACATTGTTTGCTTTCCCTTCACAAACGATTAAATATCAAATCACTCATCGAACAAGCTTTCTTGGAACATTCGCTTTTTTGAAATACAAAAAAATTGAAAGACAGTCAACAGTCAATAATTTTAAATAGGCAAGTTCCACAAATGAATAGTCATCAATAGGTGACGAGTTGCATTTTAATTTATAAGCATCCTCGTTGTCACAGATTGAAGAGGGTTTCCAATTAAAGCGAAACTAGTCACATATTAACGACCTATAATTCGTGAATCTTTATGTAACGAATACAGAACACAATCTTGATGACGAAAGGGTCACCAAGAAAGAGTATCCATAACCCTAATAATAATTAGTGAATATTTTCATGTGTTGTGATGTATATGAAACAACACTCTCCTCAAAAAAGGTTGTTCAAAAAATACATGAATTCTGACCAATGTAGCACAGATTTTCAAGTTGTTCCAAGTTCATGATTCAAGATAAAAGGCTGGCTCGAAAATAATTACACTAATTAGAGTTACTGTATCTACCTGTATATACATATTTCAGTCTGTGGTACGAAATGTATATTTATGGGCTTTGAAATATCGAATGGCGTAGGACTATAAAACTAGCTACATCTGAAGGAAATCAAATTGTTCTTGGAATAATAATTCACAGTTAGGATGAATTGTATTCGACTAAGTCGACACCTACACCATGCCATCAAACTACAACGGGACTAGTCGAAAATCGCTATGTAATATGAACCAGCATTAATGTTAAATGAATGTTTTTGAACAATACAATATATCCGTTAGGTTATTGATGAATTATAAAATTGCTTCAATATGTGATAAAATTTGAACTGTCCTATAAATTTTATATAAAGTTTTACCATTTAATTCAATCGGTATTGTTTGCTTTATTATTGCGCACATTTATTCATAAAAGTTTACCACCAAGAAAGTTCAATCTAAGCACAGCAATACGGTTGATTCATTTCCTTTAAACGAATAAGAATTATAGCAAATGCAAAATGTATTTAGTTTTTTTTCTCGACCTCGTACAGTCTCTTTTGATATGTTTTCTAGGCACATAACAATTATAAAAAAAGTCACATTCCAGATTTTTTGACCTTTCAAGTCTTTGATCGGTTTTGACTCGTGATATTTTTTCATGAGGAAAGTTATTAGGAGTCTCAAAATATGTGTTGATAGAATACTTCCAATAACCAAATCTAGTAATTTCGTCATTATTTATGATACCTATTCAAGTAAAATATAGTAATCTGTTGCAAAGCAAAAAAAAGGTTTCCGACTTGTAGAAGCGCCAAGGATTACCGGACAGACAGACAGACCGACGGACTTAAGTTACTAGTGTGACAAGAACGAAAAAGTTTTGTAGTTTTTGAAAATCGGTTCAAAACTGTATCCGAAGCTTGGAAGGATCAACTAAAACAAACTTGATATTGGTCACTTTTTTGCTCAGAACTTTGCTGTGTACATACATATTTTGGATTTTCGCATCGACTTCCAATTATTTCTTCTATATCGAAAGACATTTCCAGAGCGCCTTAGTTCTGAATTTAGTCTGCTAGTGTTGTTTCTAAAATAATAGAAATAAACTGTATAAGCCTAACATTCAACCAACCAAACAAGCCGTTTCGTGATTTATATCAGACGTCTGGGGTTATAAAATTATATTACTGGAACATCCAAGATTAAGTTTACTTCGCAGGCATAAGTGAGATTACAAATATTTCAAAATTCGCTAGATAAAACCTAGATATTACTCGTTTCCACTCACTTTATTTCTGTTGGTCTGTGTGTCGTTATTTTTGAGATATTAGCAGCTAAAGCGTTAATTTAGGAAGAATTTGGGGAAATATGTATTCATTACAGTGATGATGGAGTAAGTTACAGCAAAAAATAAATATGAGTGTTTTGCCAAATCTGTCAATTTGTTTCTAAAGTACTTGATCTTCATTTGCTGAAGTTGTGTGGAGTCTTTATATAAGGAAGAATATTAAAAAGCTCAAAGCCAAACTTCATTTGCATGTTTTATCCCATTATAACGTTGCTGAACTTTGTGGGTAAAGTTCGAGAGATACAGTGTAGCAGCTAGTCAAGAAACCGCCAGGGGCGCAGGCCACAGGAACGTGGAGAATGGCAGGTTTTTCGGAGGCGAATGTCCAAATAGGCGCAAATTACGGAATTGGACCTCGGCGCCATAGTTTCTTGCTACGACACTGCCGATTTATCATCGAGCTTGTACCCCCATTCAGTTGATCAGTGCATAATCAATTACTCTGATAGAGAAAATTTCTAATAATAGATAATCGAGAACAGATCGGGATGTTGAACTTTGTTGACAACTGGCGACATCAGGGTAACACTCAAACTGAAAAACGTGCGGAATAGTCATAGAATTCGTTCAAAGCAGTATCACGTAAAGACTAGTTCACACCTTAAATTGAAATTTTGATATTTTTTATTCCCGGGTATTTGGGTAAATATGAAATTTCAGAATTAGGAAATTATAAGTGAGTAAATTATTTTAACAATATTTTCTAGGCGCTGCGGGCATCGGATTTTGGCGGGACGCCGCAAGCTTCATCTCTGGAACAACAGCACAGGCGCGAGACGCATTTGTCATCAGTCACTACAAAAAAGTTGGCAGCCTGCATATTCTTATTGATTCATTTCATATTTTCTACGGGCATTCAATTAAAACCACAACAATGAACTTGATAGGTTTAGTAACGTTTTGGCTGCCTCGTCAGCTTTTGACACAAACAATTAAAGATAAAAAAAATAATTTTGAAATTATTATGACTTCATAATGAAAAGAATTGTCATTCACCAAATATTTTCTTTGAATTGGATCATTGAGAATTACTTCAATGAGTATAATTTTGTGTCCCGTTAAGTATATTCTCAATCAATGAAAGAAGCTGTAAGGGATTTATTGAATTATTTGCATTTTAGTAACTGTACATAATAAATTAGTGTTACTTCGATAACAATACATGTACAGAAAACATGGTTGAATCCATTCGAAAGAGTAAATATCTTCAGATTCTCATGAGCATATATTACTTCGAATATTTTATCAAAGCAACTGCTCAAATATAAAAACCTTTTAATTTCGCTATGGATTATTTTTTAAAGAAAAATAAAACATTTAGTATCCAAAATATTTAATCCCCTTAGTTACATTTAAATACATGTTTCTTAAAAAAATGGTCTTAGCTGAGTATAAATATGTTTTTATCTGAACAAATGTCTTTGAAACTGAATGTAACAGCAAACTATAATTCAAAATAATATTTTGTATTCACATAATTGATTCAATTTTGTGAAGTGATCCTTATATCGCAGTCAATTGACGTGATTTTGTTTACTCAATTGAAGCCGCAATAAAAATCAAAAATATTGTTTGGAATAGATACGAACGTTTTCATGTCAAGGATACGTTAATAACACGTTTATTTACCTATATAGTAACTAAACACACAGATAATGTCTAAATATTTGCTGATAACTGCAATAAATATGGCATAAGGCTATTATATTTTTAGATGTTCCTAGCACATTTGCTCATGCATCTTGGATCATTTACTTTATTTCTTAAAATGGAATTGCTCAATTAAACTCGCTTAATCATGCAATGTGTATAAAACTTTTCCTACTGAAGCGGGTAAATGGTTCTCCATATAAATCCTTTACTATATGCATATACTACGTAGTATTTTACATATGAAGATTCCTTGTAAATAAACTTGGTCGATTATACTTTAAGCGTGTATGCTCATTTATATTATAACAATTCAGAAATCAAACCAAAATCTTAAATAAGCAGGAGAACTACAGAATCAACCTACTTTACACTACATTTCAAAAGGTTAAATATCTGTGCCTTAAGTATGGATGATGATTTCTGGTTTCAACATTTTATAGATTATACTTACATCTTCAGTCAACCTCAGATAAGGAATACCTTTACATAATGAAAGTTAATTTCACGAGTAGTTACCAGAATAAAATCCAAATTTCTAGTCGAAAAGACAGTTCTTGCCGGTTGAATAGGTACCCGAAATGTTAGATTTTTGCATCATAAGAATGTACAATTCTTAAAAATTGCGATATACAGAGCTTTATATATTTTCGCAAAAATTTAGACACTTGCTGAAATAAATATGTAGACCTTCCTTGATCTTACATCCAAAAAAAATGACGTCAAGTAGGTTGACACTGTAATACCCACTCAATGGGTATAAGTTCAAAAATAAAGTTATGCTTGGATTTTATGAATGTTATTAGCTGAAATTACTAGAATCCTTTCGTTAGATACGCATTTGCACGAGTATTCTTATTTACAAGGTTTTTATCGCAAAACTGAAAGCAAATCTCATGGGTAATAAAGGTCTGAAAGAATTTCCTTATTATAGGAGGTCTTATTCTTAAGATTGTCAAGAATATGCAAATAAACCTGACATTTCCTCCATATTTGCCATATTGAAAATTCCGACGAGGGTTTCGGCTCCCCAACAATTTCTTAGAATTTAAAACAAATGGCAGTATTACGTGCTATTAACTACACTCCCAAAAATATATAAGGACGGGTACCTATATGAAATACAGCACATACCAGTCGTGGATATATTCAAGACTGAATTAATTATTAATAATTGATAGAACAAATGTCAGATGAACCTCCCTTAGCTTAACACTCGGCCTTGGTCGGTTCACAAAGGTCGGATGAAGACCGATAGATGTGGCAACGCGGTTCGGGTACCATGGCCATGGGAGATGGGTATCTTTTTTCGTGCTGGGCAGGCCAGGCCAGCCCGGTGAAGACGGCCAAAAAAATGTGACCTCTTCGACCGAGAGAGGGACCCTGGCACCGAAGATGGTGTTATTCGGTATGTTATTACCAAATATTTCAACCTGTTAGACAAGTTTAAAAAACCCGGCGGCACCATGTAAATTATATTTTTTGCTTACTGACATAGGCGTACTTTCAACTATGGGTTTTGAGGGTGTTTAGTAAACATGGTATAAATATTCCAATTATATGTTTCGCTGGATACTAATTGAATTAAAAATTGATTTTGAAGATAAAATGACAATGGATGTTTATATTGTTTTAGAGCTGGTATCAACGAAGTGGCTTTTCAATAAAGCCATTTTTTCCTTGTACTGCAAATGGCTATTATTATATCAGCAACTTGTTGTTAATATTCTTACTTAAATTATTCTTCTTTTTCTTCTTCTCCTTCTTTTACAATTGTAAATGCAGAAACTGGGCATATTGCTGAAGATAATTTGAGCCAGATAGTGTGTTTCTGTGACGCGAATCGATTGAATGTCTAAATCATCTTCATACAGTTTTGACAGTCTGATGACGATTTAAATATTATTATTATAACCCTGAAGTTAAGTTGAAGTACTACCTTATTTATCTGGTGATTTAGGCGTGCACCTTTATCTAACATAACACTCCAATTTGATAATTGTGATACTTTATCCTCATCTCAAATCTCCACGAGAAGAAATCAAAATCATATATGTAGATCATTAAAGTGATGTGGCGAAATTGATGAATGTTTGAATTGCTTATCAATAATCTTATCATTCAAGTGGTCAGTTCAAGTTACAATATAAGTATAATGCTTAGTAAGATGTTATTGTACAAGGTATTTTCCAACCTTTCTGATAACATGATAACATAAGGCAGGTGAATGATTCAATTTTTGAACATACACAAATGAAATACCAAAAAAGCGATAGACAGGCCAAGAGACAGAAAAACGGACCGATTATCACAACGTTTCGACTGGAGATACCACATCAATCGAAACGTTGTGAAAGGCAAAAGGGTATGAATACAAACTCAAAGAATATGAATCGATTACAATACGTCTCTGGCCTATGCTTGCAAAGTGAAAATAGAAATCATTTCTCAGTTGTTATTTATTTTACTTCCCACGCCAATGAGGGAGGAAAGATTGCAACCGTGAAAAATTTTGAATTTGAGATATTGAGCTTTCTTGATGTTTATTAGTTTTATTTACCACCGATTTTAGAGAAAATTGATGATTATTCAAAATTGCGAATTTTTCATATTCAAGAATATGGTTTGAAAAAGACCAATCATTATAGTGGTGCTTAGAAACGTACCCTTTTAAAAAAAATTAATATTGATTTTAATTTTCCAAAATTATACGACAGACTAATAATTGGTGATCAGACATGGTCAAAAATTGGTCAAACGATTAAAAAATCGTTAGTAGTTTTTAACAATTTTACGGTACGAACTTTAAGGAACTATTTCCGTCTGTCTGTCTGGTAATCCTTGGCCTCTATAACTTGGAAAGTACTCTTCTGATTTTTGGCAAGATTTTGACACTAGACTGCTACTAGGGCAATGGTTGAAAAGCTTTATTTTTTTTAAATCTATGCAGTGGCGGCCGAGTTATGATTAAAACCAAAAAAATAGAAAACTGAAACCTTGTTTTAGGACGTTCCGTGACCTCTGATCATTTTCTTTTTTTTTAGGGAGGGGGTGGGAGAGGGAGGAGGTTATAAAAAATGGGGAGTGGCAGCAGGTGTTAGAATACGTCCCATCGTGTATAAGCTTTTGACCATATTAATATTGGTCCGTTTCTACACACTTGAATTTTACGACTGTACATACGACTTACAACACTGAACATAATATATTTTCGATACATTTGAAATGTTTCAAAAAAATTTGAACCATATAAATTATTTCTTTCAAAGTTATACCGCATTTTATAGCGTAGTTAGCTTTGTTTTCCTAAGAGGTCTAATTTGTTCCGTTTTTGGTTTTGCAGGTTTTGCTACATACGATTGCATAGTAGAAGAGCCAATGACACTCGACCCTACGTCATGTGCAAAAGTGCATTAATTAATTATTGGAAAACCAAAAAATCATTAAATTTAATATGATATCGGATTGAATAAAACACTGCTTAGGCCTGTAGCAAGCAATGAGCTCTTTAAACAGTGCCTAGGCCTGTACCCAGGATTTCCTATGGGACGAGGCCCGCAGTTTCAAAAGTGTTATTGATAATTGTTAATACTGCAATATCATCGGTAGTAACTAAGAAAAGATCACCCTGAATGTAAATCATCCAGAACATGTGAACAGTTGTCAAAACAGGCATCTCGAATGTCAAGATTGTTCGAAATTTAGTTATGAAACATTCCAGAAGGGCATTTTTATATATATTGAAGCATCGAGCAGTGACAGCAGTCAGGCAGTCCTCAGACGTCAAACAGTTGAGAACTAGATATCGTGGATATAAATTTTTGCACGGGATTTCCCTGGCAGACTTGGGGGTTCCATAAACCCCTATGAGCATATTAAAAGTGTGTGTAATTCTCATTTAAGTCCGCGATGACGTAGGGTCGAGTGTTACTGGTTCTGAGACTATCATTTTAACTGAATAGCTATAATAAATAATGATGAAAGTGCTGTTTAGCCACTTAATTTTTTTTACTCAATTTAGAGCTCGCTAATTAACTATCCGTAAGACTTGTAAATATTGAAAAATATAAAGCCTTTTCAACATTTTTTAACTGTTTTCAAATCCAGCTATTAACAGATCTAAAATTCGCACAAAATCCGATACCAGTCGCGAATAGTCTTTTTTTTTAAGCAAAGAGTGCTTAAGAATAACTGGCTAAAATATTTCATTAGAAGCTATTTGTAAAAGTAGATTTAGTTAAAAAATATAGTAATAAGCACCTCACGCTTTTTATAATAAAATTAACAACAAAATAAAAATAATTAAAAATTATCTATTATTTTTAGTGCGCTTTGCTCTTAACAATCATCTATTTACTGTTTTTTAAATATAACTAATAAAATACAACACTCACTTTTCACAATAATGGTTCATAGCTTAAGTTTCTATCGCTCATAGGCCTAAAGTCATCATTCTATATACAACCTTATATCCCGACGTATAAGCTAAGCAAGGAATGTGCATGGGTGTAGGAAATACATACAATAATTATTTATTCATTAATGCTAGAAAAAACCTCGGTATATCTGTTGTCATTTCTATCACGATTATGAATGAAGCATGAAGCAATCATGCAACAGCATGAATGTTTAATTAATCATAAAAAAATGATACAGCATCGGTGGCATTTTTGTACCGTGACATAAAGAACTGCTAGATTTAAATGTTATAACTCATAATACACGTAAAGGTAAGGTAATTCGAAGATATGGTTAGGTCAGTTTCGTAGCTAGGGCAGGGTCCTGCGTAGGGCGTAAAATCGTGGGCCAAACGGGATGGAAATGCCTTCAGTAGAGAAGTTTTTTGCTCTTCAAGTTTTTCGAAGGAGTGAATGGCCAAATGGCCACAAATAACGGAATTCGCCCTGAAGGTCATAGTTTCTAACTACGCCACTGAGTCAAAGTATTTATTTAAATAGGGCGTAAAGTGCGAGGGATGGTTCGCAAGCTCAGAGAACCTGCTCCCTCTCTTGTGAAATATTCTGTTGCAGGTTTCGGATACTCTTACTTGGTAAAACTCTTCCATCATTCAGATAAAGTTTGGGTAATTTGTACAGCAATTTTGATGAATAAAAGTTTCGGGTTAGGAAGTCAAGAGCAAAGTCAATCCAATTAACTCATTTTTTTATGGATCAAGATTAAATCTGTAGAAAAATGAGACACCAATCTGTTTCACTCCCCATCAAGATTTTTCAACACACCAAGCTGCCAAGAACGCGTATTCTAAATATCAATGAACAGTGACTGTCAAAAGATTTTATAGAGTTTGTTGAGAGGATTATGAATCCGAAAAGACGTCTTTTGGTACATTTTGCGATTTATGATTTCCTCATATAATAAGTTAAGTACTTGTTTGTTGACATTTTTATCACCGCATACTGTCAGAAACTACTGCTTGAATTTTGACAAATATTAGAGGGGAATATCAATCATATCGTAATTACCGGCAGGTCGTTGTTTTTGTTCGTTTTACGGAAAATTGTTTATTATAAATTTCTTCACTCCCCGATCACTTTGGAGTTAGTCAATTTATTTTAGGTCGTTCTTAAGCATGGATAAATAAAAATTTACCAGGCTTTATTAAAAAAATAATATGTTTTCATTAGTGCCGCAAACCACCTGGAAATATTTTTTTCCATGTAATGTAAACAATACTCTAGAATAATTATTCATATATCTATTATTATTAAATAATTTGAGATATGCTATTATACCTTACTAGTATTTATGAATTATATTATTAATTTATATATTTCAAATACTCCTAAGGAAAAATATTATGCCAGATAAGGGACTCACCCGGTTGCATTCCAAGGCTTCGGCAGAATGTTCCTCTTTCTGACGAAAGCAGTTGGAACACTTGGTCTTGTGGAATATGTTAGGTGAAAATTTCTTGCACTGTGACATGTTGCACTTTGTAAATATCTCGTTGGCGACCGTTTAGCCGTCTTCCACGAAAAATATACAGTCCGCGCGTAATCCCATAGCTCTCACAAACACAGTCACTCTGATTACAGGGCACGTTAACGCACGGTAAACAAAAACAACATAGACACGTTCACGCGCACACGGCCAAATCGAACTACACACTCTATACACCTAGACGGACATTCAAACTGATACATGTGCTAATACATAACTGGCTAACTGGCAACTGGCACGACTTGTCATATGGAGCTGCTGATGCGGTGTTGCCAGGCGATGTTGGAGAATTTTCCTGCATGCGGTGACATACAGGGTGTCCAAAAAGTGAACTGATATTTATATGAAATTTTATTATGAAATCGTTGCCTATAAGTCTGAGGCTATCGCAGGTTCAATTCTATCAGGTCTTGTTTCCCAGTAATCGAAAAAATGTCAGAATAAAAATGGAAAAATTGGAAAAAGGAAGAGAGCAAAGAAAATGAGAAGTGAATCACTTGTCTAGGAATGCCTAGGCAAGAACTGATTTCAATATATTAATATTTAGTTAAAATGTAAAATTTCGCGATATAATTTTGCTTACAATGTGAGTAGCGGCTTTGAGAATTTATTAACTCCTGAGACTATGTAATTCACTGTAGTGATGAAATACCAAAGCTGCACATCCGTAGGCGATAGCTGGTGTAATAGTCACTTTATACATCCGAACTTTATCCATCATACTTAATTTCCAAGAACCACAAAAAAGTTGATGAATTCAAATTTGTAATATTGTCTTTCAGGCTTCTCCCAGGTCAAGCCATTATCAAGGGTGATTTCCAGCTACCTGTCAGTATGTTACTCATGGTACACGACCCTGGTCTATCAAGACCTCTAATTATAAATGTATTCATTTTGACGTATTTAAACAAAACACTTTGTAATTAACTTTGATATGTGAGTCTGAGTAAATTTTTACAGGTTTTTTGTATATCGTTCCAAGCCCGGAAAAATCCGGTAACACTACTTTACATTTGTCATTTCAAACACTACATGATCTCTTGGAATAAATTTCAGTAAAGTTGCATTTTGAGACACAGTTGGTGCAATAGGTAGTAAATGCATAAAGATAATCAACACAACTTGAGAAACAAATAACATATATGTCTGTCATTTAGCACAAAGTAACTGATTTTTTTACTTTTGCCCAGCTTTTTGCGGGTCCCGACTACTAAGCGTCGCGATGTCTGTTGGTTGTCTAGTCAAGTTAATGATACTCTTTTATTTTGTGAAAATCTATAAATAAAATTTTAATATGCAAAGAAGTAATTTTGTCTTGTCTTATAAACAATTATATCAAGTAAGTCGAAGTTGTAATTTCCCCCAATGCTATTAGCTTACAAAAAAATATTCCGATCAGATTTTGGAACTGTGAGAAATTAAACGTATTAAAAAATTCAAAAATTCCCAAAATGTTCGATCCTACATTTCTTAAATTCCAATATTTCTACAAGGCCAACAGCAGCTTCAAAACTTCAATAATCTGATAGAATTATTGCATCCCTATGCAGTAACCTGTGTCCATAAAAACGATTGTACGATGTCTAACATTGTAAAATTCTGATCTCATAGCTGTTGAAAAGTCATATATTATCGGGTAAACAATTTGTAGATGATGGAACATCTTTTAATAAAGCTGAAAAAAATGAGATTGGAAAATTTGGAATCAATACACATATGTTTTCTTGATATTTCATTATATATAAACCTTGATCTGTATGCCTATGCATTTATTATCACTCTTCCGTTTAAATTTAAGTCTAGTCTAAACGTTGATATGACAACAGGTTCAGTAGGGGGTGTTCTTCGATTGCCTAGTAAATGTATCTACTGCTCAAGCTTTAAGCATAATAGGGTACGGGCTTCAACCACTGTACCTTATACGAATAGGAATACATCGTTGGTTTTCACAGGGATCACACCTGTCGATCACGCAAGGCTTCGTCATTAGCCTAGACTCGTCAGTATAGGCTGGCGGTCTAACTGTAGATATTGGGTGATATATATGTAACCTAGTCAAGGTTGTGATAGCAACATCAACATAGTGCGTGACGCTTGGAGATGAGTGTTAATGTTGCTATCACACCCTTAACTGGGTTACATCTATACCAACCAATTACTCTCTACAGTTAAACTACCAGGCTATACTGACGAGTTTAGCCCAAAGACAAAACATGCCTGTCTACTCGTATAGCAGGTCTGATGCATAGTGGTGAGCATACACTTGTTAAAAATAGTTTTTAATTTTTCAAATTGAACCCTTTTTTCAACTATAATGGAAAAAAGAAAAACATTCCATTTGACTATTGATAAATGAACCTATGAACTACACAGAAATTGTTACTGAATATATTGAGTATAACTGATGATAAGATTAAAGGTGTATAATCCATGCCCATAGCTACATAGGAAATTTTTGTCTTATTTTTCTTTTCTAAAATTTGCTAGAATTTTTTTGGGTTAGTGTGGCCAACAGTAGTACCAAGCCGAAAGTGTTCTACTTTGAGGAAAGATCTGTATGTCTGACAACATAGCAAAATACCATCACTCGTTTATCACTAGACTATGTGATTTGATTGTCAAGTTTAGTGTCTGGAGAGCAGATGTGGTTATAATATTTGGATTCTTTACTGTTACTAATTTGTCGTTTTTGGTAAGGGAATAGCAAATACGCTTTACATCAACTCACCACATATCGCGGTTATCCTTAATGCAATTTTTGTCGATCAATTTTCATGTGATATTAGCTTGTTTTCATGCTAATGTTGCACATATTAAAACAACGCACCAATACATTGAAATTATACGACAACTATTTTTTTGTCAATATATTTAATATCAATTATTCATAACATTTCTGTTATTCATATTTGTATGTTACGTACACGATCTTTTTATCTGCAAGTCGTTCTTTTAAGTGAATTGAAAATAATATTTGTATAACAGATATCTGGAAGAGCTTTCCCAGAATAGCATGTCATGTATATTATGAACATGCATAATGCTCTCCAGGAACTTGTTTGAAGCTAAGATACCCACATGCCTTGTAGAGTGCCCTCTACATACATAAATAAATAATTAAAATCTTCTGCCTGCAGTTAGAGTCACGTAAATGTCATGACTATTATATAAATCAGTTTTCTTTATTCCGTCACAACATTAGTATATTAATTATATATTTGACTATATGGTAGTGTAGTTGAAAAAGCATTTAAAGAGTAAAAATCGATGTAAGATAAGAAAGAACTGTTTATGTTTATACTCAAAATGACAGCTGACATATAGATCCTACTGTCGTGCAATTAAACATCACTCTGTGTCGTAGGAAAATGAAGATTAATTCAAATTAATATATTCTAAATTTACTTCAAACCATTATATAACTGGATTTGAAGTTCAAATTGCTGTTTATTCTTCATTGTCATTACGGGAACAAATGGTGGAGTAAACATGTAACCTGAAAAATTGAATTGTAATTGTGAGTGCTTACATGCAATTTTCAAACATTTCCATATACCTATTGATAGTTTTTGAACTAAAATGGACGCAGGAGGAGATAGGTAAGAGTCTGAATCAATTTTATCTCAGGTTTCGATTTTAGATGAATTATATTCTTCCAGACTTTTGCACTCGTCAAACGTTGTTGTGATCAGAGAGGTATATGATAGTGAATATTCCCCCCAGTGTTTTTCTATGGAATTAGAAAAGGCCTTAGAAAGTCGTTGTTCAATTATAGTTATTGAACCAAGCCAGCTAGGAGATGAAACAGCACGATGGATAACATTTGGCAACTATTTGCACAAGACTGCAGTTATATCTGGAATAACATCCATTGTATCAGGTATATTATTGTTTCATCAAGTGGCATCAAAATCCATTTAATGAGTGCTGTATGCTAACATCTTTGTAATAGCTTCAACACTAAATTTGATGATTCATCTAATTGATTGGACACCAAGTCCTAACATCTACAAAATTGTTTCTGTCATAATAAATCAAGTAGAAATAGGTCCAAAGATTCTGGGACGTGTTCTATTATAATGTCTCAACCTTTTGGAGCCATTTGAAAGATTAAAATGTAATTTTTCCCATCTTGTTTGGCTTGTTGATTGATCTTATGTTTGTTCTGGCTGCTAGACATCACATATCATTTATTAAATAACTCATCATTTCATGAAAAGTATAAAATTCAATTTTTGTCATCTTTTGTGCTTTGATAAAGGCTGTTAAAGCAACCAAAACCTGAGTGTAGTTATGTATTCAATCACACCAGGTTTCAATTAGTGGTCAGTACAAGTATAGGATCATAATTTCAATATTTTAATGAAAAATGCTCTCTCTAAGAGGAGCCATACACACAAACAGCTTTGCTCATCAGTTTTGGTTGGCAAACAAGTCTGTTCAATCAACAATGATGCAAATCTGAAGTATGTAGTAGGACATATGTTGTTTGTCATCATGACAAACTTCTGTTTTGCATAGATTTTGATTGCACCATCTAGCAAAACTGAAATCTGTGGGGCCTGTAATGCCAGTTGTTTGTCAATGAAGAACCTGAACTTTACTTTCTGATTTTTCAATCATGTGAGTTTTCCATAATATTCAATAGTAAAGTTGCAAGTCCAATCAGGACATAAGCAGCATAGTAGATTCAGAAGAATTGGTTGCATGTGGTAGATTCTAGAAACAATGAAAAATAATATGGAATAATAATTTTCTATGATAAGTATAAATTAGTTAAATTAAATATGGCTTATTTAAATCAAACTACTCCAAGGTTTGAATACTAGATAAATCCATATGGCGATTGGAACCCTATTTTATGTTCTTTGAGTTCTTCATTTGTTGGGCGGTTAAAAACAATTTTTGGAGGTTGTGGATTAGTCGCAAGTTTGTATACTATAATAATCAATTTAGATGGAATGTTTATTAATAAGCAGCAATTCTATGACTTCATTTGACTGCTATGATGAATACCAAGGCTTACTAGCTTCTGAAAAATGTGCTGCACCTGACAGACTCAAAAACACTGCAATAGAAGTGTGTCCATTTGCAGGAGAATAATATTTACACAGTATCTCTACAACATGGGAAGTAGTTAATCTACTTCATACAATTTTCAAATAGAGATAATTGTGAAAGCATATTATGTCCTACTAGTGATTTTTTTCCTTATTATTTTCGTGACCATATGGTATATATTTCAGGGTTTGCCTGGCCAAACAGTTTCACACCTCAAGCACCATTGAGTATTTTTTCCTTGCTTTGCACAGGACTCTATACAGCTTCCTGGCAGTTTGACCACTGTGTGAAATATCAAGTAAGTATCATAGTGATATCCATTCTTTTATGCTATTTTTGCTAGGTTCAGGTTGATTCCTTTCCAAACCTTATCCCATGGTTTGTCTATTTGATTCATTTTACTACCTTTGCCTATTGACTATAATCACATATGACTATTCCAGAAACCTTACTGATATTTTGGCTGTCTCACTAGTTTTCAAAATAAAATAAATTAATGATTTTATTTATACTCATATTTTCATAATTAGATAATTTGAATTGATAATTAATATCATGATTTCTCGAAATTAAAATTGAATAAAATGTATATTCTAAAGTAGGGTTCTCCAATTAGTTGGATTTGGAATACTCTCTAGTTCATCATGTTGGTCCACACTCTTTAGATGGAGAACCTGAAGGGTTAACATCCTTTAGACCTTTCCCAGCTTATCTTATATTTATCCTGTCTAACAGTTGATGAGCAGAACAGTCTTCCATTCCATTTTGTTGCACCAAACACCTGGAAAGGAAAAAAAACTGACACTATACAGAAAACGAGACATCTGTTATAGTTTTTCCTGATGAAATATTGATTTATATACATTCTAAATGCCTTTATTCGACAATTTCTGCTCTTAGTTTGATTGCTAGACCTAGTTCACATGTAAATCGACATAACCAGGAGAATAATCAATCTGACATTTCAATTAGATATGGCTAAATGGGTCAGATATTGCATTTTCATTTGTGAACTTTGTGTTAACATAATGTCATTCAATATGTTATCCATTCATTCGCCAAAATCTTATTGAATAGGTTCTTAGATCCTAAGCATAGGGGTGGGTTCCTCAACACAAATTAGGATGAGGAAAATTATAGATGTGGATGTTTATTGATCTGAATTTATAAAACTGTGTTACAGCTGAAAATACATTGCGGCAGTGTTTATATTCGTAACTGGCTCTCCTTGTTATTCATTCATTTAACGTGTGTTATTGTGCTATAGGTTGAACGAGACCCACGAAAGCTAGCCAGGCTACCCATCCTAGGTGCGCTGACCTCGGCATCACCAGTAGTATTAGTGCGGAAGGACGACCTGCATCGAAAACTGTTACACTGTACAGTCTCATTACTTTCTGCTAGTTTATGTATTTACCGACTATATCGTACGATAAAGTAATCGGTTGTCATTGAAAACGCAACAGTGAATACGCAATAATCATTCGTTGAAATGGCCGCATTTTAGGGGCATTTAATAGCTCAGTAGGACAAGAAACATATATAGCAAAATTTTGATCTGTACTTTGATGGAGTTTGTCTTTCCAATTGGTTTGAACACATGGGTTTAATTGTCATGAGTCAAAATTTGGCACACTTTTTTGTGTACAGTGTGTCAAACATCTTGTTGTTCTGCTACTCGAAAAGAGTAGTATTTATAAGAGATGAAAAATTCCAAAAGTTTTGAAAGCATTCGATGAGACGGAAAAATTTTAATCCTATACTCTAGAAACAAAAAATATCATTATTGTGTTTATTATGTAAAAAAATCAATTTTCCAACTTCTGAGCTATATAGGCATGTATTTAGTTTGGACATACTTTAAGTTTGTTTTAGCATCAAAATTAAAGTACATTAATTTATTATTCTGACAACATACAAGCAAGATTATATTTAATTAAACTTTTAAAACTGTTGTTTCTTGATTGTTATATTTAATTAGGTCATTTCTAGAGATCTGTAGGAGAGTACAAAGCCACATGTATATTGCAGTACAATTATTGATGAATACTTTGCATCATAAGAGTAGATTGTTCTTTCTGTGAAAAAGAATATTTATGTGAACTATTAAATGATTCATATTTGTTAAAATTGTTTTTTCAGCTTCTCTATTCCCCTACATCATCCGAACCGAGTTGTTTAGACACCAATTTCTTGTGGATTTCAATGCAGCTGGTTTTTTCAATAGTAACTCCATCATAATTGTTTAAATCACTTTGAATTATTGTTACATAACATAATACTATTTAGTTTGCATGATTGAATTTTCGCATTACTCTATTCTATAGTCATAGAAAATTAATTTAAACACAAAAATTAAGTCTTTGTGATAGTCAAGCAGAATAGAATTGCAACTCCATTGTGCTAATCAGTGAATTTCACAGTTGAGCAAGTTCACAAACATTCCAGGGTGCGAATCAAACTTTGATCGAAACTGAACCTACAATTCAGATCACCGGAAGTAAAATCTGTATTCAACTAGAATCAAAGTCAATTTTGACATAAAAAAATCCTATATATTGAAATTCTTCGGCATTTTTCTCTCCACTTGATCCTCTTCCTTATCTTTGCAATTTTCACTTTCCACTGACAATGTCTCTGATACCAGGTTTTCACATCTCACATTACACAAACTGACAGACCAACTCAAGGCAAAAGTACCTTGGACCATCCTAACAAGACATAAGGAATAGCTAATTATCTTCATTGGATGCACCAAACCACATTATTGAATTACAATAAGTTTCAGCTGCTCAGCCACTTCATTAAAAATTAATACAAAAAGAATCAATTGAATATACAGTCTAAACTTTTCCAATATTATACTTGCTTAGAAGGTAAATCTATATTATATATAGTATGTGGCCCCTAACCCCAAACTAATGTAATGTGTAGGTTGAGTTGGAACGTAAATATAGGTTTACGTGCCAACTCAAATGAATGAAATGCGCGTTGTTCATAGTTTTGTAGGCGGTGGAGGAGTATCATTTTGATTAGACTGGTTCAAGCTATTCTTATTCTGCTGAAAACTGTCCTTATCCTTACAGACGATCGACATGGATGTTTTTTCTTCACCCTAGACTCGTCACTGTAGCCTAGAGGGGGGGTTATCTATGGTATAGCCTGGTGGTGTAACTGTGAGAGCAATTGTGTGGTATATACTTAACTCAGTCAAAGGTGTGATAGCAACATCAACACTCATCTCTAAGCATCGCGTACTATGGCGCTATCCATTGGCGACTTACGAAGTCAAAAGTCCAGGTTGAACTGCCTTGAAGCGGCAACTGATGTCCCTTACGACATCTGTCAATAAGGGTGAACTGATAGATGTCAGTAAAGAGTAAAAAGTCGATCTTCTCTACAGGATTTTCAAAATAATATATTGCAATAGAACCAGCAATTTCATGTTCACTTTTTAATATATAAAAAGTTGATAAAATAGTGTCATATGTGATAAAATAAATTAAATACAAACAATACAACATACAACTCATTTAAGAACCGTATACAAATTAAAATACATTCTTATTTTAAAGACAATGACTTTTTAGCTCTGTGAGCCATCACAGAAAAGTAAATAGAAGGCAAGTACTTCCTTAAAAGCAATGCAATTTTCGGTGTGATTGTAGAAATTACAATCTCATTCTTCTTTTCAACAACTGCTCTAGCAATCTTCTCTGCCACATACTCTGGCTTGTAGCCTTTTTCAGTAGTTGCATCCATTTGTCCATAAGAAGTACCTGAACCTGTTAAGGCGTTGATGGATAAATTTGTTCTTATATATCCAGGACTGGCTACAGTTACTGAAATATTATCTGAAGAGCATTCTGCTCTCAGGCTGTCTGCAAAAGCTTGCATTGCATGTTTTGAAGCACTGTAAGCTGATCTCTCAGGTATGGCGAAGAGACCTTGTACAGAACTGACAAAAACTATGTGGCCTTCCTTTCTTTTGATCATATTGTGTAGTACAGCTGCAAAAAAAAATATGACAAAAAGAATTGTAAGGAAACAGACAACCAGGAATTCATAATAACACTATTCACAGGTAGGCTTGGTACGACCTTCAATGGATAATTTATGCAAGCTTTATACTATCACACCCTTATTTTCGTCATCTCAACAATTTAATTACTTTTAATTAGTACTTTTGGTTCCATTTTCTTGGTAAAATACCTTCTACTTGCTTATTTCTACAAATCACTGATTCAGTGTAAGACTAGGATCTTTGGAATAATGCTGTAAAAGACAAGGGATTGTGAGGTAATCTCTGTGCCTTATGTTTTAGGAATGTGCATTCTATCTGAGAAAGTTTTTGAAACAGATAATGAGGGCTGGAAGACTACTTGGTGACTACCAATTTATGCAAAAAGTAATGTTATGCAACTGTACATTTTTTTCCACTGTCAATAAATCATTTTCCTGAAGTTTAGCTGATAAATAGTCATACTTCTTCCAAACCATAACCAGAAACAAACCTACAACAAAAGTTCTGCACTTTTTGTAGACACATTCACATTCTTATTACACTGTTTATACAAGTGTAATACAGGACATCACAATAGTGAACTGATATGACTAATGTTTCACATAAGAAGAACAAGGCATGTCACTGTAAATCAGTTCACCTTTGATGACAGATGTCATAAGAGACATCTGTCGCCTCTTCATGGCAGTCTAGGTGTTAGGACCTTTGACTTCGTAAGTTGTCAATGAGCAGCGCCATAGTGCGCGACGCTTGGGGATCAGTGTTAATATTGCTATCAAACCCTTGACTGGTTTACGTATATACCACCCAATTGATCTTTACAGTTTGACTGCCAGGGTATACTGACCAGTCTAGGCTAAAGATGAAATATGTAAATCTATCAAGTCTGAAGCATAGTAGTGCATAGTGGAGAGCATACACATAAGTTTATTTACATTGTGGCTCAAAATGTTGGATGCACTTGACATTTCTGACTATGCTAACAAGAGTGAGTGTAGATTTTTTCCACTAAATGAGAGTTATACTCAACAGTCCCAACAGTTGCGTCTGCTGAATGCGCTGATGGTTTTATAATGAAATATCACTGAATTTTATGATTGAATTACAAACTTGTTGAATTTTATCTATGAGCTAACAAGTTATGTGAATATTACAATATGGTTTTCACGATGCTTCAACACCAGTCAGTAGAATTACCTATAAGCCATTTTATTTTTATATTTTTCAGACAGGGCTTGCCTATCTCAAATGTGAAGTCTGAAAATTTGACATATTGAAACTACTACCTCCATGGTGGTACTTGCAGCAGGTTACGAGTGGTGTTGTGTTGAAATTCATACCTGTAGTATGTCTATTTTCTATATTTATGCTGGTGTATATAATATTTATCTACCAAACTCAGTAAATTATGAAGGCCATTGTTGGCTTTGTATATTTAGTATTGTCATATATATTGCTCCACATCATGAGTCTCAATATAGGTTCAATATAAACCCATTTTCCTGAGCTTTGCAAAATTCACAGTAGTGTGTCTTTCACTTAGCGGTGTCCCAGATGATTCTGGTAATCTTCCTATCTAGTATTTTCTAGAAAGCGATTTAGAGTATTCTCCTCATCAATACAATATAAATACATAGTCTCAATCAGTCTTGGGTAGGCTCAAAATACACATGGGCACATGTGTGTCAAGTAATTAAATAGGGGATGCATAGAACATGATTGGTTTTGCCATCACTGAGAAAACCTTAGGTTTTTCACTACTACTAAGATATAACATTAATGTTTGACATGGCACTTGTGCTGCTCAGAGGCTGTTTCTATTTTAGTTCTAATTATAAAGTGTTCCTAATTCCTAGCATATGATATTTAAGAACTATTAAGTTCTAACTGGAAAATAAAATTTTAATTTTTATGCATTATTGATATCTCACCTTTTGTTAAAGCTGCAGCACCAAAATAGTTGACTAGCATAATTTTCATATCAACATCAGTAGCAGTAGAAAGAACAGAACCTCTATGTGAAATACCTCCATTGTTTACCAAAATATCAATGTGGCCTGTGATAGATAGTATCTTCTTTACTTGTTCTGGCAAACTATTGATATCACTCAAATCAATAGGGATTATGATAGGAGGATATACTTGTACGGTGCAATGAGTGTGCAGTAAATCAGAGCGAACTCTCTCCAATTCTTGTCTCCTACGAGCACAAAGCACCACTTGACATCCATGTTTGTAGAATTCATGGGCCAAGGCTTCTCCTAAACCAGAGCTTGCCCCTGTTATGACAACCACCTGTAACAAAAGGAAATATATTAATGTGATATAAATTATATATTTGTATACTAGACATAACCCTAATCTTATAGCATGAAAACCATTCAGATATAGCAGAATATAGAAAAAATAATTTTAGTAAATCCCACATAAACATACTCTAAGATCTGTAATGAGTTATTTTTGAAATAAAACCTTACCTTTCCTACTAATTCGTTTAAATTCTTTTGAAGACATACAGCTCTGAATATTCTGAATATCATCCAAGGTATGGAAATAGCCAAAGTTAAGGAGCCAACTAGGTTAAGGGAATCGTATAGTTTTTTGGCCTCGTTCATTCTGTTTTCTAATATTATTTCGAATAATATCATCGATTTAATACTTTGAATTATCAACGCCTGTCACGCCAAAATTAAGTATTTTGGTGCGTTGTGAGAGATTAGGAAGTAGCGAGTGATGAAAATCTAATACCATTGTCGGTATTTGATTGCACTTTGATATGCATCAATTCATACGTAACACCGAGCGTAAAACCGAGACTTAAAAAATGTACACGAGGAGTTTGAATGAATCATTTAAAGATAATGGATTCTATCATTATAAACAAAAATTTACAATCAGGTTTTGATTGACAAGTAGGTTGGTCTTGACATTTGTGCTTGACATTCATCGCATGATATACTGAAAATCACAAAACATACTGGAAACTTCAATATATCCAACTTCAAACATCGAGGTTTCGCCATCGATATTAATATGTCGATATATCGATGCCGCGAGATCGACGAAAACATAAATATTGGTTTTTGGAAGTTCAACGTATGGATATAAGAAAGAAGTATAAATTGAACTGGAAAAGTCTAAACATATCAATTATAGGATATAGATGCTCTTACTTGATGAAACTATGGTCAAGGCTGTAAGGAGAACCTGTTGATCGACCGTTGTATCATGGGACTCCGTGCAGTATAAGCGAAACCTTTCCATAGCCTGGATTGACAAGCGTAAAGCATTCGACAGGTCTCATGGCCTCATTGTGTTGGAATGTCGTGCGATAGACGATCGAATAGTAAGGTGCATGAAGCAGCTGATGATACTCAAGAAGACTGTTTTCTCCATTATGTTAGGTGGAACCCATATAATATATAAGAACCCGTGTTCGGACAGAGCTGGTATCTTCCAGAAGAGGAATTTTCCAAGACGATCCCTCGAGTCCCCTGCTCTCCTGCCAATTACTGGGCGCTACGAGGTCACCCATATGTCTTATATAGATGACCTAAAACATTATGCCTCCGGACCACGCGACTTACAGTATACTCATATTATTGGCATGGAGTTCGGGCAATGGTTCGTCTCAATAAAGGACGATTTGGTGATAGAGGAGAGGCTAGTTGTTTGGAGCATTTTTTGTCATCTACATGTCGAAGAGACGTATACCTACCTCGAGGTGGCACTGGAATGTGAACAAGGTGCGACAACTGGATGCTATAAGACCCGAAAAAGTATGATCATGAAGCGAAGCTTGCATCCTAAGTCCGCAGTCCCGCGAATATACCTTCCACATGGACTATTGAATTTGGCACAGCCCTGTGAAGTTATGAGGAACACCGAACAGTTGTGTGCGTGACCACGAGCAGGCGGGAGGAGGAGCCTTTCTTTTTAGGGTAGCACATAGTACATCCGAAGTGCTTGGGCTCATACTAGAGTTCAAGCGGAAGAATCAGCAGTTCATCAGAGAACTGGCTCCCGTCCAACTTAAAACCTACATCAAAATTGCCGAAGCCAATTGTTTTCTGAAGCCTCACAAAAACAAGCTCATGCAATGAAGCTTCTAACAAATCTAGAAGAGCGTAGCTTGTTTAATTAGTTGAGCTATTCTTTCCTAAGGTCTGGTGGGTTGTTCAGATACTGAAAATATACTATTTTATTTTCAATTAAGAATTAAGAGCTAACTAAAAGCTAATATGTGCTAAGAGATACATTTTCTGGCACATCTTTTTTATTAAATAGTTATTGTGGTGCATCAAAATTACATTAGCAGAGTTTAATAGTTACCCCTAAGACTTCAGATTTATTCGTATCAACATCATACATACATACATATTCAATATATTTCCTCTCCTTAGGTTCATTGCGCGACAGGATTAGAAATCTGGGTATTCAGTGGTGAGTTGCGTCACTTGTGACCATGGCTTCCATGAGCAGCATAACTACCACTGCGTACTTGGTCGGTCTTAGGGGAGATCCGCAGTCACTTACATCGTCCGGTGCAATCACCCCGACATCGGAATATTGGTGACGCCAACTGGCTTTATAGTTTATGTTCCGTCGCTAGACCGATGTACCAGGTTTCCCTAAAGTGACGCATAGAACAGAAAGAATACTCAACGGTGCTTCCAAGGTCGTTCTTATTCCTGGGTACCAGGTGGTCCTAGGAGCACTTCGCAAATGTATGAGGTCTCGCCTTAAACATAAATTCTGTTCATCAATATATGCAGACAGAAAAGCCACATGTTCTGACATTATACACCCGATTCAAACTACGATGTGGTGTATGAGTATATATCAAATCAGGACTATCTTGTCAGCGAGAGGAAGATCTCGAACCTGAGGGATTTGACGTTATCTATCTCAGAGTATCTTTTAACCATTTTGTCTAAATTCATTTGCAGCATTTATAGACTACTGAGTAGCAAATATCACACAAAGCTATTCGATAATCTTTTAGCCCCTGTAAATACCTTACAAGCAACACCCCAACTCAGAAATAATCTTTCTGGGCGACTTCAACGTTCACAATACGTACTGGCTAAAACATTTCAACAAAACAGACGAGGAGGGACGCGAATCTGAAGCCTTCGCTATCAGCTGTAGCTTGGAACAGATAATCAGCGAACGAACAAAAGTTCCCGATCGCCATGAAGAGTTTGATAGCCTGCTGGACCAGTATCTTAAAACTCCTTTTATGTCCTAACTTGTCAAGATCATTTTGGTCTGTAGCCAAGACTGGTTAGCCAGAACTTCAGCCATTCGTCCATACCACCAGTAACGAGAGCAATTGGTTCCATCACATCCACCTCGGAATAAAAAGCAGACACCTTGGGGCAGGTTATCTCTGCCAATTTTACAATAAACTACCAAAGCAGCACTCCGCCTACTTTTATCAGCGTGAACTCAAAAATGCCAGAAATTAGATTTGAACACCGATATATAAGACGCATTCTAGAAAAACTGAACTCCAGGAAAACTAGAACGTCTTAATTTATTATTGTGAGCAAACTGAATTCGACGTATTAACAAAATATGCATACCAACGATTCTCTTCAGCTTTGCTATTATAAGACAACGGAAAGTGATGCGTAATAAATCTTAATTTGCATGACCACATACTTGGGGACAACCATAATTGCTCATAAAGTACATTTTTAATAAAAATCATGGTTGTTATGGCTGTCATTGAAAAACCAAATGATTTGATTTTTGAATGAGTAGATAAATGGTTGTCATGAAATCTTGGAAATTACTTTATTGCTTACATATTTGTTAATGGTCAGTTTACATAATTAAAATTTCAATGAAAAATTAACTTTACTGATTATAGCTTAAAATAAATTAACACAGCCTTGTTGATAGAGATGGAAAGTCGAGCATCTATGGGAAACCTAATTTCATGTCGAATCATTGTTTGTCAGTAACTTTTCTGTTATCTTTTTTAGGGTCATCGACCCTTTCTTCCGATACGTTGATGTCATTACGGCCACTTATTTTTTCCTTCTCACTGCAACCGATTTCCAAATTCATATGCTCGTATACTTGTTTCGACTTCTGAACAGCACTGTGATTGTCATGCTTGCATTCGTCGAGATTATTCACGCTTTTGCTGAGCCTTTCCACATTGAGCATCATTTCTTCTTCTTTTTGATCTATTTTTTGGCTCAATGGCCGTTCTGATCTACTCAAGATTCGATCGATTTTTGCATCGATTCTGGCTTCGCTGTTTGCGATGATCTTGTTGTTTATAATATTTCTCTCTTTCGAGATCTCGTTGAAAGATTTGTTTATTTCGTTATGCTTGGCTTCTTCGTATGTCAGGCAGTTATTTAGACTGGAACTTATGCTGTAGGCTTTTGGGCCTTCGTCGTTCATAATCCGGATTGCCCGCAGATCAGGTGTCCAACTTTCGGGCAGGATTTCTTTGGATGTCTTGAACGGTTTCTTATCTTTTTCTTTCTCCTGTAAATACGAATAGTTGAAATGAATCCGTAATATAACAAGTATATAGTAAGTATATTGTCAAGTATTTTGAAACTATTGCTTTTTTGGAAGTACATTTATGTAATATTGAAACAATATATTCTATTTATTAATATTTAGATAAGAGAGAAAGATAAGAATCAGGTCTGATATTATTACCACAATATCAGGACAGCAGTGGTTTTCTTTGCAGAGTTCTCCTTGGCATGCCATCAGACAGTCTGGAATCAGTTTATTGAGACTTTCGGTACTCGGGTGATTTTTGAAAAATTCTGGCTGGATAGTGACTTGCGTAATACCTTTCTCTACGAAAAAGTTTTTCACTTCCTCAATTATTTTGTTGTAAACCTGCAATAAATATTTCATACATCATTGATAGAATGGGGCGAGTATTTTTCCAAACATTTTGAAAAATAATAGTATTTATAGAGAAATAGGGATCTCTTAATCTTATTCAACTGGGGTTCGTTACGTAATAGTAGATCAATTTACTGTTATAGATGACAACCTTACCTATGCATTTTTTTGTATGAATAAGGGAGCGACTGTGGGAAACATTGGTACAATATTTAAATGTGTTACTCTCTAGCATAAGCGAAAATATTCCGGTAACCCTTCCATTCATTTCCTGGACGCTTTTTTATTCGAAAAAAGGATGATAAACCAAATAAGGTCATATCCATAGCAGCCATATGACCCTTGAGAGTCCTAAAATCAAGGAACATTAACCCTTAAGGGTTCTGTTATAAGAATGCATAGTGAAATCTTAAAGCTGACAATAACCAATAACGAAGCTTGATGGCTTACTAAATGGACACTGACTATGAAACGCATTTTCGTTACAAGGGGTTCTTATGAGTCACTACGCCCTCAAGGACTACCATGAATATGACCTTTATTCCTCCCTATAAACCCTAGGTTCCGAGCCTGGGGGTTTTTACCCGTGCAGGGGTAAAACAGTTTTTCTATGAGGGTAACAGTGTTGGTACCTAAAATCGATTATAGTATTGGCTATTATTGTTTGCATGGATTAATGTTAAAATGGGGGTAAAATCAGTTTCCCTGATCGGTCATAGAGGTAGCAATGATAAGGTCAACAACTGATATAAACTTACCTTGGGGTTTTGAAAGATTATATGCACAGTCGAAATGATTTTGTTGGCAGTTAACTGCCATACATGTAAGTCATGTATGTTGACAATATCCGGAAAATGAGTCAAAAGGTCAGCCTTCAAACTATCAATGTCGATGGTATCTGGCATCGTTTGAAGCAGAATCAGACAGCTTTCTTTCACTGAAAATAAAAATACATAACTGCAAACATAGAAAGAAAACTGTTTGAATAGTACATAAATCAATTGATTTATACTTTCTGATACAGTCGGAACACTTTGATTATTTAAGTTGTTCAAATAATCGCCATAAAGTTGATCTCATATGATCCAAAAAAAATTACGTCGTGTATTGATGTATAATAAAGCGAGAGATATATGTAAACTACATCAGAAATCAGTGCTCCTGTTGATGAAAATCCCATTAATCATATTTCAGAGTACTATAGTTGTATATTCTTACGTAAAGTCTCATTTGCAGCCATGAAAATATTTGTTCTGTAAACACATGTGTAGAATTTGATCCATACCTTAAAGACCACACGTTTGCATAGCTGCAATTTTAAAAACTCCATTTTTGAGGATAAATCGTCAACATATTTAGTTTTAAAATGTGGTTTTAATTATTCGTCAACTGAAGCGCGCTGAAGCTGAATGAGATAATATGAGCTCAAAACAAATGGCGTTATTAATACTTACTGTAAGGGTAACTCAACGTCATTATTATACAGACGGAAATCAATGACAGTACAGGATCTATGAATTTGGCGATATCTTTATCGGCAAATGTGACTAGTATAGAACATACTATCACCAGTAGGCTACCTAGAAGAGAAAATAATGATATTTAATTGAATAAGCATATTCAGTTGGAAATGTTGGCTTCAATGTATTCTTCCTAGGTTTGAAGTAAATTGGCAGACATTGCAGAGTATTGTTTGGAGTACACAGGTTTCTAATCAGGAAAGTCTAACGTGTAATACATCTTATGAAAGCAAACAGGGACGTTCATTTCTTACTACTATGCCAAATTTTATTTGGAGGGTACTGTATTTTTCAAAAATCGCTGAGGGTGTAGTTATTTGTAAGAGACGTAAAAATTAAATGCCTATGACATCAACTCAAATTTCTATATACCAACCAATTAATTGAAACAAACTTACAGAATCTAGGTGACCAGCGTATAGTAATGGATAAATATCAAGATGTAAAAAAATAATTTGCATTTAGTAAAAACCATACTCTCCTACACACTACAAATTATCCTATTTTTTGAGGGACTATATAAATGAGCTTACCAGTGATGTCCCTGATTGTCTCAAAAAGGCCCTGCCTGAGCTTCCGATCAGTCTGGATGGGCGGATGTGTGCGCCTGGTCTTGGACAACCTTCTTCCCCCTCCATGGGCTGCCACCACGACCCTGTCTAACACCACGTCACCACCCGCAGTCACTCTCAAGTAGCTTGCGTGGTGGAACGTGTATCCTCCAATCAGGACGTAGCAAATTAGGTTCAAAAGCATGCCAGCCACACCTGGAAGCAATCAGAGCAGTGACACTTACTAAAATAATTCAAAACCATTAAAATATCGTGCAGATGGAAGGATTGTGTAATTTACACACAGTTTGACAAATAAAACTGTTTTTCTTTCAGTGACGCGTTTCGATTTATATTTAAATCATTGTCGGACTATCAGATTTGACTTTTACCAAAGACTACCCAGATTACTTGCCAACTAGATCCTATCATGGTTACAAAACTAGAGCTCTCAAATCTAGCATACTATTTATCCTGTCTAGCTTTTCTTCTATTAAATTATCTATTGTTTCTTTCTTTTTTTCTAAACAGTCAAAATCAGTGTCTTTATAATTTCTAAATGCATTTTTGTATTTTATTGCCGAGGCAGCGGAAATTTTTGTAAAGTTATTTGTTCAATGACATGTGATTTCAATTAGAGACCAGTTACCGAATTATAGAGATGACCAGGATGCCGGACAGACAGAGCAGCGGTAATGAGCGATATGATTACACGATGTTTATAACATAAACATCGTGAAATAGATTTTATTACAGACTACAATACTTTCCCCCCTATCTACGTGGAAAATAAAACAAAAACTGCCTCTTTTAGATTTGAATAACGAATAACTTGGGACTTTGTACCTAAACCTTTCTGCTAAAATGAATCCGATAAAAATATTTTATTAAACCCCACTACCTCACCTATGCACATGACAGAGAATGGATGATGAATGGCATCCTGGTGATCGATGTGTGTCAACGTCTGTAGCGCTTCTACGACGATGGAGAAAGCGAATGAGCTAAGAAAGACGCAGCAGATGAGCATCATTATGATGTCGATACGCGCCCAGCCGAAGGTGTTCTTCAGTTTCTTCTCTCGGTTGGCACGCGTCACCGAGGTCTTCGGTTTCTTCCTCTTGTCCTGACAGGTCGTGGTGGCCGGCATCGCCGTCGGGCTGGTGGTGGTGAGGTCTTCGCTGACCGTACTTTGGACGCTCTGCGCCTTTTTCATATTGCTGGACGAGGGGCAGCCATCTTGGGAATCCGTGCAACCATACTATAATAAAATTTAGATGTCATCAATTACATCTACCCCACCATATTAGCGACCTATAGTCAATCCAATTGATGCCAGATTTTTTAGAACCAATTCTACTAAAGGCAATAATATACTCAAAGGGTTACGACAAGTAGCACTAAAGTTTAACGATGACCCTAATACCTTGGTTTAATGCAACTTCTGGAAGTAATCAAGTAAAAGTATTAGATGAACCTTGTATTGCTCTCTACTGTCGGCGGCCCAGATACTAATGAGTCTAGCTAATACGATAAGATATGCATGCCACATGTAGAGTGGAGTGTATGAATCTAAATATGTAAAGAAATACCCAGATGTTTACCAGTTTTAGACATAAATCTCGTGAGCAAAATCTCATAGATGAAATATAAACGCTTCCTTCTCGTCTTTCTGGAAGGTGAAGTAATAATTACAATCGAAATATATAGTTCCAGTGGAACAATTGTAGCTGAAGTTTATAATGATTGTCACTATTTTCAATGGTATTTTATAGTTGCCATTTAATTTTTAATTTCATACTCTATGAGATTGTAAGGTGAGTAGGCTGAGAAAATTGCATCATCCGAACAACTCCTTTAATATTCAAAGGTTGTAGCCTATTTGGCCAGAATCATTGTTGTACTACTAATGAAAGAAGATATTTCATGCCATAAGGATCATTTTCTGGCAGGACAGCCGTGAATCTAGATTGAGGTTGTTAATTTGCAGTTTTTTGCAAATTATAATATTCCAATTCATCTTACTTGTACTTGACTTTAACTACAACCATATATGACTAAAGAAAGAACTTTGAGAACGCTTCTGATAACTTATCAGTCTTCATAGACGCACAGAAAATTGAAAAAATATTTGAAGAATTTTTAAAACATTGTTGCCATCAAGGAAATGAATATTAATGTCAATATCATTTTTCAAAAATTATTTTTCAATGATGAATGTATGAAACATTTACAGAATGAACCCCAGAAATTACGTTATGATATTACGATTTTATTACAAACAGGACCTCATTCTATGAATAATGTAAAAAATGCGAAATATTTGTTATGAGCTTTTATGGAAATTTTCCGGATTCCGTCCAAAACTTGCTTGAAAAGGACCTTGGCAAAAAAACTAGGCGCCAGTATTGTTTTCTTGGTCGAGCTACATTCCAGAACCATTGGATAATTAATAAATCTACCAATGAACCTATACAGGTTCTTGAACTGTAAGGACGGGCTTTAATATCAACCTCGTAGGTATTACAAGGCTGGCATAGAGAACAGCAGGATACGATTGATGTTGATGCAGCTGGCTCATGCATTGAACGTCAAAGTACATTAATTTATCAAATGGCACTAACTTCTTCTACTAATGTAACTAATAATGCATTTATGTTTTCAAATACATTAATACCTTAATTCACTTTAAACAACTTTTAAAAAATACAATAAATAGGTTACAGTATAACTCCAATTATTGTCTAAACTTCGTTGTGTAAATATCCGGATCGCCAATTATATGAATCCTTGTGAAGAAAATATGTTATTTTGTAATTATTGTTGAAATAGTACGGAAGCGCTGTGGGGCCACACAAGTTTATTTTTTTCTGACTCGAGTCACATAGTAACGGACTCGAGTCAAAGACAGCAGGCAGGCCCAGAGACTCATAGCAGCCTCCGACAAACGTCTGGAGCTGTGGTTGCTGAACAGAAAAAGGAAATCACTCCAGCTGATGGTAGGGATCCTCACAGATCACTGCATTTTGTCATATTGGATTTATAGTGACGTCACTTTATTTTTCCGCCATCTTAGGTGTTTCGTCACGTTGGTGTTAGAATAACCATCCAAACTAAACGTACATACAAAATTTCAACTCAATAGGTTGAAGATACCTGCTTCAAAATTGAAGATTGTACTGTACCAACATAGCTACTTACATACATACATACATACATACATACATACATACATACACACATACATACATGCATACATACATAAATACATACATACATACATACATACATACATACATACATACATACATACATACATACATACATACATACATACATACATACATACATACATACATACATACATACATACATACATACATACATACATACATACATACATACATACATACATACATACATACATACATACATACATACATAAATACATACATACATACATACATACATACATACATACATACATACACACATACATACGTACATACACACAAACATACATACATACTTACATACATACATACAAGTTGAGTAAAAGCTTGCAAAATGTAGTTTAGCGAGTGCATGGTAGTTCCTGAGCTCCTAAAAAAACTGGCCACTGCAGTGCGACAGAGCTACTAAAAGGGAAAGAAGCGCGCGAAAGCTATAGAGAATGCATGTTACTGGTGGTGTATCTGAGACAATCTGTAACAGATCGGTTTCCAAGTAGGTATACAACATAAAGACGCTAAAGTCAACTCAACCTTATATTCTCGAGTTTCCATGCTAGCCTACATTTCTCCTCGGACCACAGAAAGATCATTATCGTACAGCATTTTGTTGACAAATCCAGATGATACTTAAATTTCGAAAACGAAAATATTGCATACTCATATAACTACAGAGCTACCATCCATTTTAATTTTGGATATTTGAATGTCTCTTAAGTCCTACTACAAGTAGGTACTTTTCAAATACAATTCATTTAAAAATGTTTCGCCATTAACCGCTATGTCTTATTTATATGCTTCAATAATTAATTATTGTTAAATAACTCAAATAACTAAGATTAAAATTGAATTCTGAGGACTTTCAAACCAATATTGTTTCATCCTAATGGTAGAGTACATAAGGTTCAAAATAGAAGGAACAAAAAATCTACAATTTCTTTAGGACAGTGCGCGGTGTTGTCATATGTTCTTTGTGACGTTACCACTAAACGGGTTCATCGACGTCGAGCGGGTAGGATATCAGACCATGTACCTGTCACATTTGAGTAATGTCACGTTCATCTTCTCCTATCCACGTTTCTCGGTGAGAGCACAGAAAATAATCGTTCTTTTGGGGAATAATCATCCCATCAGGAAAACTCCATGATATGTCAAAATAAAGCAGTGCCTTTTGTGTTAGCATTTTGTTAAAATCCATAAATTGGTGATTGAGACATGCATCACAAAAATTTTTAAAATATATTTAACAGCAAACGAACGCGTATGAAGGGACCTGTTTCAAAAATTATTATCTCACTAAAAGTGTTTGTTTAGGTATGCCCTACAACCGAAGGTGATTGAGTAGGTACTGAAGAAACAAAGAACAAAGAATGTTTGGCGTAATTTTTATATTTTTTTGTTTTTTGCATATTAGTCCGCTGCAACTGCATTGATTCCAATATCATTAAGCAGCCAAACCTACTACGTGGCCACATCATATTGAATTTGAGACACGTCGGCATGGTGGCCCGTCTAAAAATTTATCCGACATTCTTGTCGGGATAGAAAATATTATTTTCGTTTCAACCTTCAGCTATGCGTGTTTTATTTCCAACACCAATGGACAGGAAATTAATTGCGAAAATTTTAAATTCGAGATAATGTCTTTTCTTAATGTTACATGACATCAACGTCATACAAAACCCACCACCACTCATGTTATGTGATTTTTTTTGGGTTTGCAGTCAGACTTGAACGTAGTTAAACAATGGCTGCCTTGACTTAATAATATTTTGTATTAAACATTAAAACCATACCGCACGAGAGTATAAAAATTTCGAGAAACAACAAAAAGATACCCAATTGTTTTACCCGCTTTTTCACGTACAGAATATAAATTAGAGCTACGACTGAACCTCATATAATTCTAGCAATTTCATTATAAAGGACATTATATTGAATTTCTGCCACCAGAATACGATATCTTGACCTGCTATAAACAAAGCATAGGAAGAGTGCTGAGTCGATCTACTTTGCTGGGCATTAGATAATTAAAAAGATGCGACAAATGCAAAATACTGTTGACTGAGGTACAGTTACTAGTAATAGTATTCAGTATGAACTTGTTTTTTAATCATATTCTAAGTAGCATGGCTACAAAGTTTGAGGCCATACATATTTGGGTTGTAAATTAAGGCGATGCTTTTGGTCATATTATGATTCCTAAAACCAAATAAAGAAATAATCATAACTATTGTGGGGCGGTAGAAGGTCATGAATATGGATCAATTGCTAAGACAAAGTCAATAAAACGACACAAACAAATTTTTTTATCATAAAATAAATAAAAGTCCACCCAGCGATTTTTCGTGTTGATCTTATAAAAATCCTTAGACCTTATAATCATTCTTGACCTACTTATTTCTTCAGCGATAATAAACTTATTCAATCTAAACATATAAAATCTGTATCATCGAACAATTCCAATCAACAATAAAAAACTAATTAATGGAATGGTGTCGATCTCAAATAAAGTATGTACCTATTGAATTATTTGGGTTATCAAATGGAAGCTGAATAATATTCAAGTTATTATTCTTAAGGTCTACTGTTGTAGTTTCTTTTTTACTCCACAGTTTTTCAACGGGAAATCTGAATAATCTGAAAGAATTCGAATAAACGAGAAGAGATACCTATCTTGTAGACCCGGAATAGTTGATCAAATTACACAATTTTTATCTGAACGATTTTTGTATTAATTGATAGGCAAAAATATACTATGGATCCAAAAGCTTCGTTTTTTAATTTACTTACACAAATAAAATGAAATCACTTTATTCTGTATTTTTGGTCATTCTTCTTATTCGATTTCAAATCTTGATACTGGGTTAGTAAAATTTTCTACATAAGTAGGTGTATTGGTCTCTGTTCGTCTATCTGTCTGCCTGTCTATACGTCACAAAAATAGTCACGCTAAACGTTTTCGTCAGTCTGTCTGTGTGTCTGTCTCTCTCTACCTTTCTCTCTGTAGATCGCTCTGTCGGCTGTTCAGCCGTTCGATAACTCAGAAAATACTTCCAATATTGATAATCATATTGATACAGATATTTGTTTGCTTTTAATTTAATGTATAACTGTGAAGAGTGCTACTTCGCGAAATGGTCGGTCATTATGACTTTTATTAAAAGGTCTGGAAGTTTCGACACAAGGGAGTTACCATATCTGCCATAGTTCTGGTGATGGTCTTCGGGGTCGGCGAAAAGGGCCAAAGGTGACCTACTTGCCCGGATTTACCTCCCCATTACTACTTTTGCTAATGTATAACCCGGTAATTTCCTTATTAGACTTGCAACAGTAGTTAACGTTGAAACTTTATGGGATGTTGACAGTTCTTAACAAAAGTTCCAATAAAATGTTTGAAAGATTTAGCATAGATAAATATTTTTAGATGAATTCAATAACTAGGTTTGGTGTATAATTTCTATTATTGTAGTTGTAAGAATTATAATCATATAAGAATCATAAGCATATAAGTAAAGCAATATCCATAAAACAGATTAATGCTATTTTATGCATTTTGAATCGTTTTTGACTGGTATAGATGTTATTGCTAATTGTCACGTGTCCTCATGATGATATCAACATATGTTGTTGTACAAGCTGAATGGCACGTACAATATAAAGACAGCAGTTTTCTCCTGCATATTAAAGAGCTCATGTAGCCTTGGGCCCTGGTAGTTATCGATGAAAAACTTTAAATTGTTCGGTTATCATCGTCATTGTGGAAATGCGCAGAATAAAGAATCATAAACAATGAAAACAAATGACTTTGCGGATACAATGACATTTCTCAATCTATTTAGCATACGATCTTGATAGTCCACGTACACATCAACCAACTTAAGGATATAGATCCTTGATAATGAAATATAATTATTATATATTATTCTTGAGTTTCTAGACGTATAGTATTAGCCCAAAACCTAACATTGATTTAAACGGTGTACGGTCCGAATTTCTCACAGCCGGACTAATCTGTTGTAATTCTTCGTTTTCGACATATGGAGTGCCAAAAATAATCTGAATTTCGGTAGGTACCTACATAAAACTATTTGGATATGTGATGCTGGATCCTTTGGCGCCGAAACTACAAACACTACATAGTTTTATCACTCGCCAAACCACTTCTATCAAGCCCAACACGTGTTTCGCTAACTATGTTAGCATCTTCAGGGGATTAAAACAGTTTTGATCTTAAATACTACCAAAACAAGATACAGTTACATATTTTTAAATTGATGTTAAAGTGTAACACTCTTTACTATAAATTGCTGAATTTTAACTAATAAGTTCATGGAAATGGAACAACATGATGAAAATGTGCAATTGGAACACAAAGTTTCACAATTAAAATTCAGATCACACAAAAAGAGTTTTATTGGTTCAACGATGTGTTCAAATTACACAATTTTTATCTGAACGATTTTTGTATTAATTGGTAGGCAGAAATTTACTATGGATCCAAAAGCTTCGTTTTTTAATTTACTTACACAAATAAAATGAAATCACATTTTTCTATATTTTTGGTCATTCTGTTCATTTTTTTATTCGATTTCAAACGCTGGGTTAGTAAAATTTTTCACATAAGTAGGTGTATTGATCTCTGTTCGTCTATCTCTCTTCCTGTCTATACGTCACAAAAATAGTCACGCCAAACGTTTTCGTTAGTTTGGCTGTGTGTCTGTCTCTCTCTCTCTCTCTCTTTCTCTCTCTCTCTCTCTCTCTTTCTTTCTCTCTCTCTCTCTCTCTCTCTCTATCTTTCTCTCTGTAGATCGCTCTGTCGGCTGTTTAGCCGTTCAATAACTCAGAAAGTGCTGATCTGGTAATAATTGTATTTTCAAAATAGGGATTAAGAAGCTATAGAACTCTTCAAATATAGATCCATTGGTGGCGAAATAATAATCAAAAACGAAAAATATGTTAAAAAGCAAAATCGCACAATAAGATATGCTCAATTTTCTTATGCAGACGTTTTAGAGGTCCATAATCTTTTCTTCAATATTTTGAGGACAAAATTTTTGGAAATGTGATGAGTCGAAGAGAGGAGAAAACTCAAAGTTTCTTTGCATTATATTGCATAAAAGACGTTTCGTTGCCTTTTAAAAATGCGTCTCTGAAAATCTTCTGTACTTTGCAAACCTATTCAAATGGAATTAGTTTGTCTTAAAAGAGAAGAGCAGTGATTATGTAATCTAAACATGCGTACATAGTCAATCTACTTGAGACCTTTTTTCTCAACAAATATTCGTGCACTCAGGATTACACAAATGCGGAAAAATATTCAAAATTTATGTAAGTAGGCAACGATGTCAAGAAAGAACTACATAAATATTCCAAAAGCAAGTAAGGTTTCATATTATATGTATACATATATGTATTAACGTTACATATACTCCACTTACGTCATACGCTTCAGCAAAATATTAGAAGTTCACGGATGTAACATGCGATTGACATGATTAATATCATAATTACGCAATGATATCATGATCATTGATAAAATTTTGGTCCCAACCGTATGCCGATTGAATCAACATCAATTGAATACTAATGATGCAGCATTGGAAGACCAGAACCGTCAAGGAAAGGATTAACGGACTCTAAAAATGCAAATGGCGTGCTGTGATCATTCATAAATGTAGCTCAATTAGTATATTGGTTACTAAATATGAACACCAGAAACATATTAATAAAAACAAGGTAATACGTGAAGCGACAACAAATGCATTAATTCTGCAGTACAAGAATATGATCTGACAGACGCTATTTTTGTGTTGAATTACAACTGAAAAAGTTATCACTATATGATGATTAGGAAGTTTGAATTATGATTTAGTATTTTGTGGTATTATTCTTAAAATTTTATGTCCTTGAATTTACTGATTGTTAACAATTAAAGTATTTTTTAGATTTCTGAACATTAAACATTCCTTTTTCATATTTAATATATTTTATTTGAAATTGCGAAGCGAAAACTTTTTTACAATTTAGCTATTACTATATAATTATGGTCCAGTTAGTCCCACTATGCAATCTTGGTATTGCGTTATAGTCCCATTTCCCTCGGTCATAACTAAGCTGATGCTGCGGGCAATAAATTATGTATTATGTAAAATATTTATTTATTGTTCCTTAAGATTTTTACATATTCATTCAGTAGACAGATGCGAAAAAATTGTCGAATCGACCTGAGTCACTGTTTTTTTCCTAGGCAATTTCACAACTGTTCTCTACCCCAGATGGGCATGGTGGAAAACTACCATAGACGTAAAGTTTTTGTTTTAATGAAGCAAAATAAATTTGAATGTATGATCAATTCGAATTACGTACATTAATGTGCCTCATTAATGGCAGAATTACATAGAACCAGTTTTGATCTTTCTGGGAGATTCCAAACAAAACAATTCTGTCATGCGGTCAAGATATCTCGACCTTCATGCAAAATGCCAAAAGACAGGTATCATGTTTTCCTGTTTGTAAACAAACCCATAACGTATTACTATATGACGTTATGACGCGACGAAGGTGACGTGACGATGCTTTTGCAACTTCTTCGAAAAAACTGGGTGGATTTCAGCTATAAATAATTTGAATCCGCAATGATCTCATTTTTTCTCCTTATTAGCCTTGGTTCCTGTTGTTTATAAATCTTTGAATCATTACAAGTTCAATTTGAACACAAAGTTTCACAATTAAAATTCAGATCACTCAAAAAGAGTTTTATTGGTTAAACGATAATTATGTTCAAATTACACAATTTTTATCTGGACGATTTTTGTATTAATTGATGGGCAAAAATATACTATGGATCCAAAAGCTTCGTTTTTTAATTTACTTACACAAATAAAATAAAATCAAATTTTTCTGTAATTTTGGTCATACTGTTTATTTTTTTATTCGATTTCAAGTCTTGATCCTGGGTTAGTAAAATTTTCCACCTAAGTAGGTGTACTTATTCGCTTAATTAGCCTTGGTCCCTGTTTTTTATAAGTCTTTGAATCATTACAAGTTCGATTTATTAAGTCGATGTGGCTATTTTGAGGCAAATTTTATAAGATAGAGTATCGATCAATTTTTGAAATCTGCTACAATTGATTGGTTGGCAATATATAAGCTAAAATTTAATGAATATCTTCTTATCGAAATAAAATTTCGCCACACTTCGTGTAATCGTACTTTCGGTTGCACATTACTGTAAATCTAATAATATAATCCAATATAATAAGTAATAGTTTCAATGCTAGATACACAACTAAATAATATAACTCAAATAATGCTATCGTAGTAGCTATTAATTCAGAAAATTCAACATATACTCGTATATATTTGCTTAGAAATTGCTATATTCCACACACAAAAGTTATAGGAGATTCTCACATCTGCAGAAAGTTTACTATCATGCTCCAGAAGTGTTGTAAGAGAATTAATATCTATTCACAGTGACCTTAGAACACTGTAATCTTTAATTATCGTAGAATAAATTTAATTCAAAACGCTAAGGTTCTTCAAAAGTTTTTAGTAACAAGTCTATATAATTTTACGTGGGATTCATTGATTCTTGTTAGATATAAACAATTGAAAGGCCAAATATGTTTATTTTTTAATGTTGCTTCTAGATACAAGCGACGTTATTCTAACGAAAACTTCAAATAATCGTGTTTTTTTTTCAAGAAAAATACATGTATCTTTATCATAAGTTTTATTTTATTATTACAAAAATTGTATAGACAATGGAAGTCCGAAATAAAACTTTTGAAACATCCACGTTGTCTACAAATTTCAAAATACAGTACCTTTATCATTGTGTCCAAAATATCTGGGATGAAGAATTTGATTTTTGCATAAACTTCATGCATGGATATACAACTTCTGCCTCATCTAAAATATCATAAATCCTACTTCTCCATGGAATTTTTATAGCAGCGTTTAAAACTTTATCCTCAATTCAATAATGTACAAAAATATCGGTTTTTTGCGGTTGTCTAAACTACAAATATTCTAATCTGGATATATGATTCCAATTTATAGATGCACGTCTTTCTGTACCGATGACACTGCATGGTTAAGTATTTACAAACGAAGAACAAGGGATCTATAAATCAGTCCAGTCTTGAAGTAGGTTTTGTGAATAATGAAAATAATGGGAATTCAAAAATGTCGGAATTTTGGATATTATAGGAAAGATATAATATATAAACGTATTCTGTAGAGTTACCTTTGTAAGTTTTCTTTTGTATGCAATAGATAGATTTAACTCCATATCCGGTCGTAGTTATGAGAGCTGGACTAATCCACTATCAAAATGCCTTCAGCTTATTTTGTTACAAAATTATTTCTTTGATTTCCTCAATCATATTCTTTAATAGGAATTCCATGTTTTTCATGAAAATTATTATCATCATTATTATACTTTATGTTTGAACAACATTCATATAACCAGTTATGAAATGACTCGTTTTGTTCAACGGCCGTGATTTTTGGCGGACGAGAACTAGCGAACCTTGTACTACACAAAGGGTTGAACAGATTGACATTTCACACGTCGTGTTTCATAAAACATGTTTTCCAATTCTATATTGGGCAAGAAAGGACTATGAGTTTTATATATTCAAAAAGATGCAGTAGGATGTACCGATCTGAAGCCTGGTCACTGTCACTTAACAAATTGCACAAATAGTGTCCTAAATAGGGTAAAAATCTACGTAAAATTGACTGTATTTCCATAAAAATGTATGCACCTCTTAGAAAGATATGAAAATGGAATTTATCTCTCATTTCTTTCAGTTTCTGGTACAAGTTGAGAAATATTATAATTATTTGCGAAATATTTTACTTTTCTCACATAGTAAGTAATACCTTCCAAAACTATCATTAGTTTTGACCACTTTTGAATTGGAAGTAAAAGCAAAGATAATATTGAATCATTGTATTCTACCAATATACAGATTATCCTTAATTATCACTATCATGGAATGATTTTGTTTAACTATATTTCATTATTTATTACCTTCATAGTGATGAGACATCCACTGAGTGCAAGTATATTGCACAGCATCTGATATGAGTCCATTTGTAATACCAGCGCATGGGTCAATTGTCCAACTATCAATTCAGTCAAGAAAAATCCCGTGCTGAGTCCGAGGATGATGTACAGCTGTATAGGCTGCATCTGCCTGAACCAGTCCTTCATCGCCATCTCGAGTCAAACCTCTTATCTATAACAAAAATTTGGATGAACTCAGGCCATTCAAATAATGTTCATCAGTTTCACCGAATTGAACTAATCATATCGAGAAAACAGAACAATAGGATGAGAATATCCAACCCACTCCAGCCTAAATGCGACTCTTTCTGAGATAGTTTAATTTTACTCATATTAAACCAATTTCAGTGAAATTTTCAAAATTTCAATGAAGTTTAACAAAAAATTCATTTATATGATGATATTCCTCATTGCTCTAACTTCTTAGAGTAATATCCTGACCCCTTAATGGTTTTTGATATGCTGTACAAAAATACATATCTTGATCAGATTTGTTACTTACATAATATATGAAATAGTTTGGCCGCGTGTCTTGTCTACGTGTTGAGGTCTTGGTCAATGTTTATGCATCGTGAATTTTAATCATTTCTTTATATATTACGGTGGAAAATTCATGTATGTACAAATAAATTCTCATGAAATGTTGTCAATGCCAAAATATATTTTGAATTGTCATAAAACTATTTTTTTGAATTCATAAATATTTTCCATGATGCAGACGATATTTTTTTGCAAAATGGTATCGCGGAGGTTTAAACAATTTTATACTACAAATCCTACATTGAGCTTATAATGACTGAAAGATGTTTTTTTTTGTAATTTAACTGACTAATATTATAAACCAATTTCCGTGGAAGAATAATATTTCGGCTGTCTCTGCAGGATCTGTCAAAGCAGAAAATACAGAAAAAAATGAATTGAAATTGCATTAATCAATCAACTGTTCCCAAGATACCACTTTTTATCTTGAAAATGAATGTGAAGTCATTGCACTATTATCGAATGGACCACCTCATTTTTCAAATGTTTATTTCAGCCTGTACACGAGAAATATTGGTTCTATTAATATCGCTTGTGATTATTCCCACGATTCATGGAATTTGATCTGGATAATAAATTACTGACACCACATTATCTTTAAGAAAACCTTTATAAACGTTGCTGCTACCTTTGCTGTTTTTTTTAAGTAAAAAATACAGAAGCAAATCAAATTTTGAAGTTACATGATTTGATCAAATCTTTTCATGATAATAGTTAGCAGTATTGAGAAGATTTTATACTTTTACTAAATGCATAAATACAGAGTAATGCAGTTGCATGGTCCATGAATCCTAAATGAGAAAACATGAAATCACCACTTGAGAAATCAATACATTTATCTTATGAGAAAATTCAACACACAACACTGTAATTTCAAGGGACGACTTAAAAGACATTCATTCGGGATTCAACGATTACAGAACACACCATAAGGGAACCCATCGAACACTGATGGTCCCATTACAAGTTCGACGAAAATTGATTAGAATCGTTCAGTCACATCTACTGAGGAACTGTAAACACAGCCAGAGCTGGGGAATACTCATTACTCACGTAAATTGTACTGCGTAAAAAAATACTCAGTAGTCAGTACTCGTGAGTAATTTCAACTTGACGGGACTCAGTACTCGAAAATTTTGAGTACCCTAAAGGTACTCCTCTTCCTACACATGACGAGTACGAGTACCACATGAACACAGGCAAATCTCATCTTGTCTTCTACATTGAATATCTAATTGTTTTACTTTATATTTATTTTGTTATATTGATATTAATTATTATTCGGTTAGTACTGATAACTTTGTTTTCAAATGTACTTATCTGGATAGATGGTTTTTCAAATTTGCATTAAAATTAAAAAAAGTCCATCTATGCTCAAAAGTGTAAATGTAATATTTTACCTCTCTCTTGTAATTGTCATCCTCTCTGTATAATATAACATCTGATGCCTTTGATAATTTTTTTAAGTGTGCTTTTATTCAATAAACGATACATCATGAAAATAACCGTAAGATACGCTTCAGAACTTATAGCGATAGGGGGTATGTACTTTACTACAGAAATTGTGATTATGGTTTTTCAATACGTCAGAACTGAAATGAACCATTTTTGCTGCATTTTGTACTGAAACCTGTTCAACTCCTCCAGCTTGTTATAACTACAATTAAATGGCCAAAAGATGTTTTTCAAGTAACACTTTTGATTCTGTATTTGGAATAATCAGATTCATGAATCTTTCTAGCTTCAATCCATCAACACAAACGAATGATTCTGAATTAATTTTATTGTTGTTTTATTATTCATCATACCTGCATTCATCACATATTCATCGAAATGTGAGAGATGATTACTCGATGATGCAATACAAATAGCTGATCAATTGATTTTACAGGGTATTTTCGTTATTGATAAGAAGATGGCAGGAAGACCACCAAAAACACGAACATAATATTTAATTTTTAATAACGTTGACGTGTAAAGTTACACATTTCTAAATAGATGATATTTATGAAAAGTATTAATTATGATGACTCCTTGTGAAAAGTAAGACGTTATGGTACTATTATGGAAAAGTTCATTTCACAGTATGTTAGGAAAAATGTAGCAAGCAATATACAATTGCTGTAAAGGAACGCCATATTTCTAACACGTGTGGTGTAACTGCGTTCACACGTCAAGATGCGACACATCAGCTATGACGAATACATTGTTGTGTGGCGGAATGACGGTTCGATCGTTTGTCATAAAACAGACGGGGAGGGACGCAGGGCTGAAGCCTTTGCTACCAGTTATGACTTGGAACAAATAGTCAATAAACTAACAAGGATCCCTGAGCACCACGAGGAGTTTTAGAGCTTGCTGGACCTGTATCCCACCATCTATTTAGTGAATGTATTCGCTCCGCAACCATTAAACAATATCATTTCAACCCTCTGTAAAAATGCTGTCACTAGACCAACCGCATAATAAAGTACGCAGAGTCTGGCACCACAAATCAGCGAAGTGATCTCAAGAATTATTACCAATCCATTCCATAGAATGATGCTTGTTTTAAGTCCGGAGACCCCTGATCCTGTGGAGAAAAAATATCAGAGGTGCTAACATCAAATATGGAAGCCTAAATTTCTCACGTCGAAAAACGCCCCTCTAAAAACATACCATGGTTTAACCGAAGCTGCAGAGATGCAGTTATATCGAAAAACCAACGATACAGGGAAAGGAGGACAAATCCAAACACCGATCGCAGATTCATTGAGGCAGCAGCCACTGTAAGCGAGTCATTGATAACACCAAATAGGAGCAGAAACATATAACAAACTACTCTCATGTCCTAACTCATCTAGATCATTCTGCTCTGTAGCCAAGCCTGTTAGACAGAACTTCTGTTAGTCGTCCACACCACCACTGACGAGAGAAGATGGGTCCATTGCTTCCACCCCAAAGAAGAAGCGGATATTTTGGGGAAGGTTCATACTGCTAATTCAACAATAAACTTCCAATGCCTCCATCAGCTACCATCAGCGTGGGCACAAAAATGCCAGAAATAAGGATCCAACACAGGGATATAAAATGCATTCTTGAAAAGTTGAACACTAAAAAACTGGTTCAGACCAAATACCAGCAATCGTCCTAAATCGTTGTGCCGCGAAGCTCACACCTCTCCTCTTTCACAGGGGTCTGTCTTTTCTCCAATACTCTTTTTGTTGTACATCAACAAGCTGTTGGAAATAACATCCAATCCAATTCACAGCTTCGCGGATGACGGCACCCTTGTTTCCAATATGGAACCAGAAAAACCACTGCCATCCAGAGAGATCTGACGTCGACGAGAACAACATGTTTCTCGGATTATTGTCGAATGGAGATCTACAAATGCAGTCAATATTAACGCACAGAAGACTCAGACAACAACTCTGACAAAAAAGTCATGCTGGTCATCATAATTCTGCAAATTAATATCAACAATAGCATGTCATGGCAGGAGCATGTTGCCGGCGTCCCAGAAGCTGGGTTTCAGAAGGTTGTATTCACCAGAACAGCTACTGCTACTCTACAAGGCTCAGATCAGACTTGAATGAGGAATTCACATGGGTCGATTTTTGATGTGCGGGTGATCGCTCACCAAATCGTCTCACAAAGGCACATAGCTACTCTATTGAAACAGTTAAATTAAATCGCTAGCTCTTGACAAATTTTGAGCACAGAGATGTTTTACGTGCTGGTGTATAAATAGTTGATGAATAGAATGATAGATTTGAGAGCTGCCAAACGAAGATTCTTCTTGCGGGTTTTACACAGGTTTATTTTTCTCGCACAATCAGGCTTCTTGGCGAAAATTGACCGTGAAAATAGCGAATCAAAATCGCAAACACCCAAGTGGGGTGCGCCTTTTGCCGTCCGATTACAGGTCGCATGCGACGAGTGACCATAGTCGACTTTGAAAATGCTTTGAATGGAGACGATCGGTCACCTTTGACAGATGTTTTGTGCGTAGTTCATTCAACTGTATTACGTAAGTAAATTCAGTATTGTCAGTTAAACGTGAAGAAAAATAAAATCATCGAATTTTCAAATGCTATAAAAAGCTTTTGGAACTTGGTACCCAAGACAGTAAAATTATAGGAATAATAATGTTCGTTTAGTGAATATATTATTCTAATCAACACCCTATATACAAGCACATTGAACATCTCTCATGCTATTTAAGTAAACTGCGTAAATGGGGTAGCGATGCAGCTTTGCGTTCCTTATTTTAGATTCATCAACAATCCAAATGCATTCGATCACCCCGTAATAGTTCCTGGTAAGTCCTAATTTGAAAAGAAAACACTGTTATCCTGGAGACAGTTAATCAATCAATGTCGATGTCAAGTAATTTCTATATTTTTTTTTTCATTTTGTACATTCAATATACATTATAGGCACATCTATATTTCCCAATATCATTAACACAGTACATTTAACACCATACAACATTAATAGATATAAGCTAATAGTGTTTTGCACTATATCTTGCACTACTTTGCACTTCCACGTCACTAGCATGCACCAGCACTACCTCAAGAGTTGTTATCAACATTAACTGTTCTTCGGATCATTGTAACATCACATCCCGCTATCTGAACATGCTAAATTGACCCGTCAAACTGCTTCCCATTGGAGCGCGGCGGTTCATCATACTTGGACTGATCGGCACGACCGCTTTTTTGTTTTTATGGCTGGAACAATCTACCGAGTGACACCATTCCCAGTTCTGTTAACCTATCCATAACCTTTACTATCTTCTCGAAATCGATCAGAATATATCAGTGTATTTATATATACCTCAGGTAAAAGAAGCTGGTTTGGTAATGTGGTAATATTATTACAAACCACGTAGCCACGTCAGCGGTCTCCAAGTTCTAACCCCTTATTCTACATGTACCCCATGACTGTCATGACACGCTAAATATGACGATTGGATTGGACATTTTTTTAACCGTTGTAGTCAGTAACTCATCATGACTAATGAGTTCCAATCTACCGCCATCAGGCAAAAATTTCACAAGTTTTTATAGTGTACTGTACTGATTGGTGACTGGCTGATCACCTTCTAGTCTTCGCCGCCCGGGGCAAGTGCCCCTTCTCGCCATCTCCCCCTCATACATCCGGGCCTTCGTCTAATGATGAATCAGCAACCTGAACTTTATATTATGGCATATATCATATTATATAGCGGTTGAAGCTGTCAGCAAGAAATCACATGCGTTCGGGTCCCATCTGCATCTGAATAATTTCTGGGATATTCTCAATCCAACATTTCCGCTTCAATCTAGCTTGCAGTTACACAGGATGCTGATCAATTCCACTAATCTTCCAACTTAAGGAAATGTTTATCGATCTTCGTGACCACAGATGAAATATATACTATATTGCCAGTAGTTCTTCACTATTTTCTGTCAATAATTGCAGTCTTCAGATACAAGCATCCTCTATTGAGTGATAAATTATTTATTACTAATAAGTCATTCCCATATTTATTCTACTTTCAATGAAGCAATTCAAAGCATTTCAAGTGTCACGGTCGCAAGCAACAACTTGTGTGTAGACATCAACGTACAGCTAGTTTTTCGGAAACAGATATTCAATGTCAGTACACCCAATAATGTAAAATTGGTCATGGTAAATTTGTGAAAACGATTGCCAATATGAGGTAATAAGCGAAGGACTAACGACTGATAATGCGGATGTTCAACTAAATTAAAGTTTTTGAATGGATACCGAACTATATTGTAAAGTGAAAACTTACAAAGCATATTGCAGAGGTGATTGAATCCACCATAGTTATGTAATTTTGATTCTACTTCGGTGCGTTTAATAACAATATATCTGAGTTTTTCCTCATTTTTGTTTGTTTGTCTTTTAAGATTGCCAAAGGAACCAGCACTGCATCAATTGTAATAATATTTGAGAGTGGTATAGTTAACAAAACAAGGAAATCCGATAATTTTTTTGTTTTGAAAAAAATCTTTTATTGGGCTTAATCTATCATTTTAAATGAGGGAAGCAAAATATTCAAGTAATGAACTTGATTTCCTAAGAATTTTAGATTACTTCTAGTAAAACGTGCGCATATATTTTTTTTAAAAACAGATGTCCTTTTTGATGTTTCTCAAAATCGTGATAGTTTTTCGGAAGTGTCAAATAAATTTTAGCTGCTCGATAATCGGTTTACATGTTGGAGGATGCTTGAGCCAGAGTAACTTGAGCGACTACCCGGGGCGCAACGATTAAGTGGCACCAAGTAACTAAATTACGGACCACAAAGCGTTAATTCTCTTTTAAATTCACACAAAATTTGATTTTTTATTCACGGCCCACCTAACCCCTTTGAAATAGAAAAATTTTTGATGGGCGGGCGCTAAATTTCAATTTTGCCGTCCCGAAATCTCTAAGACCGGCCCTGGATCGACTCAACTACATTTTTACTATTATGATAGCAAAATATAAGAGTACTAGATAATACGTTGCCTGTTATAAACATCACTAAAATACTCATTTCAGTTATTATTTCCGTTAATGTATTTGTCTGTTTATCGGTTCTCTGTCCGTTGGCCTTCTTAGTCACCACGGAATCTCAGTAACCATTGCGACAATTTTTAGCTAATTTGGGGAGATATATGATATATTTATGTGTACGTAGAACTAAATGCTACTTCATTTTATGAAATAGTCGAAATGGCCACAGAGTATTAATTATTAAAAAACAAAAACCAGAATTTATCCAAACTTTTTTTTGTTTTTAATACTACTGGTGTTCAGGAAATTACTTTTGAACCAGTTGTAATAGGAGCAAACTTAATTTGAAGCCTGTATAGAATGCATAAAAAATGTAGGGAGAAATAAACCGTCGAGTGTCCAATCATTTTCGGTCGTAGGTGAAAAATATTTTTGACTACGTCAAACAAGCATTTTGGAGTGTCTAAGCGTTATTTTTAAGTTTCACAAGTTTCTGGTCATTCTAGGACGCTTTTTTTAATCGATACATTGACGACACAGTGATAAGCAAACAAATATCAGTATCTATCTGAAATTTATTTTTCATGTTCCACGAGTATCTAATCACCTTTAGCAGCAGTAAAACACTTTGAAAATGATTCAACAAAAAATGTATCTTTTCTAAGTTTCTGATCGGAGGTTTCATTTTCAAATTCAATATTTGTAAATACTGGAATATGATATCTAAACCAGTCTTAAAATTTGGGATTACGCAAATTCATCTTAATGATGGAAGAGTTTCACAAATTAAGAGCAACTATAATTTACATACTTCAGTGCTACTCGATTCGTACTACTGTACTTTGCATTTTTTATATTTCTTGAGTCCTTGATGTTCATTTGTCGGATAAATAAAAGCATTTTCAACAAGTCCAGCTTGAAAATGGACGAGAGGAGCTGGACAAAATTATGATTCCATTATACAGAGAAGTATTCTGAGTGAGAGTAAGTATATTTAGAAAGAAGATATACACGACGTTTTATATTGACTGTATACCTAATTATTCATACATACGGGACGACTGAGACCATTGTATAATCATGTTCATCAAACTACAGACGCTGGACATTTTCAAACAGCATGGCTGCTTTGAACTCAGGCCACGGCTGCTGTAAGTGGCAGCCACTTGCTACCAAACATAATTCACTAACCGCTTTTGTGATGGTCGGACCCAATTATATAATAAAATGCAATCTAATTGTTGTATTTCCTGTATAAACATTCAGATTTTGCAACAGAGGCGGCTTCATGCTACATTTCGTTTTAGAAAAAAATAACGATGGGATAAATTGGTTCAAACGTAGCAGCGTTTTATTGTTTAACGCTGATTTACACTGTACGTACACAGAGGGGTGCCGGAAAGGCCCCCGCTGAAAATTAGGTTATTTGTATCTTTCCACAAGACTGTATTATGTACACAATCTATGTAGTAATATTTAAAAAAAAGTATGTTAGTCGAATATTTTAGTAACAAATGATATATTTCATAATAATAAAAACTGATTTTTGACACAATGTGCAAATAAGGATATTAATTAACCATAAATACGAGATTTTTTTAATAAATATCATTTTTAACTTGCCAGAGACGCAATTTTGAAGCTGTTTCTCAGGCGGTTATATGCTGTCGGGTATGATCGAACTATTGTGGAATATCCTCAGAAAAAATTGATATGTGATACTCATCTTAAGTGAGACTCAATAAATAAATCTAAATATTTTAAATGAAAATTACGATGGTATAGCTACCAGATTTTAAATTTGGATTATTATAATTTGGAAGGTATTTTGGGTATGTTTTGAAAAGCATTAAAACTGATTTGCTGGCATTCACTATTAAAAGACTTATTTTGAAAAAATTTCATCAACTCCAGCGAAATCACTTTAAGCTAAATCTTTAAGACTTCCTCAAGTGTTGCTTTGTGTCATTGTTTTATTGCTTCTCAACAAAAATACCTCTTTAATATATAAAATGAAAGGGCCTAACACTGTTTCTTGTGTAACACCAATGATCAGTCCTGTGTTAGAACCACTTGATGCATTTTTTCACGATAGCCATGCATAACTTACGAATAGAAAAATATCGCAACCTTCTATAAATCATTTATAAACATACTAATTATTTAGATAAAAAGTTGTGTAGTTTTCACACAGTTTCACAAATAAAACCCTTTCTTCTAGTGACGCGAAAAAAAATCGGAACGCGTCACTAAAAGAAAGAGTTTTATTTGTGAAACTGTGTGAAAACTATACAACTTTTTATCTACATGATGGAAAAGTTTCACCAAGTAAGAGCGTCTACAATCTACATTACGAATTATTTTGTATTTATAAATAAATTATAATAATTGTAAATATATTAAGTATTTTTCAAATATTGCAGATACATTTTATAGGAGCGATATAGTTCTATAGTTAATTGTATCACATTTATTACCTTCTGTGCAAAACAAAATTTCATTATTATTATGAACAGTAAAAGATCCTAGTCATGACCGCAATGACAGAAATACGAGAGAGGCGACAGAAAATAATAGGTAACCCGAGCAATCATGTCTCTGCTAATGGGTTTTATCACCTCCAAGTGAATCTGCATATTCACCAAACGGGAGTAAACAAACAACCAATATATTCGAATATGGGTTTTAACCGAGGTAACAATATACACCCAGAGACGAATATATGGGTTGTGCGCTCTCCCGTTGGTGCATATTTTTGAGCATGATGATCATTTGGGGGCATGCCAATCTTTTAAAAAGGTGGAAGCATTTTGAATGTCTATCACGCAGAACAATATTACTGACTTCATGTTACCGATTATATTTGAATGCATCACAAATCTACTACGACTTTTTCCCCAAAACCTAGTTTGAGAATCACACTATATTATAACAGTTATGTCAGAGTTTCACCAATCAAGAACCATCAACAATCTACATATTCATATGTTCGCTAGATAAGTAACGTTTGAGTACAAATCATCATGATAGAAGAGATCCATGGAACCTTATAAATATATAATTTTCTACCTGTTGAGGTTATAAAACAAAAAGAGGAATTATAAAAACAATCCAAATACAAACTCACTTTTCATATAGATCCTTTCTGTAACAGTCCACAATAACAACTGGAACCGCACAAGAACTATTACTGATTAAGAAAAAAAAACAGGAATGATAAGATAATCTGTCAATACATCATGGACCTCTATTTGTTTTGATCTACTTAAAACTTATGTACAGATAGTGAATGTCTGGTGTAGAGCTGTGTGCAATACATAAATAGATTAATATCCTGTTTTTAAGATGAAGTTTCGAACAAATCACATTCTGGATCTGCCATTATGAAATGAACAGTCTTGAGGACACTACTTATTCCAAGATAAGCACCGTTATCTATGGACGATAAGATTGTGCACGTTTAGCAAGTTATATCTTTCGTATTGGAACCAGAAAAATGGAACAGATATTTTTGAACAGTATCAGTTTAACCTTGCGAATCAAAATAGTTGCTATTATTAAACAGTGTGGCTGAACTTGTGTGGGACATTATACTCACATCTCTTCCGCGTTAAAAGCCTTTTATTCCAGTTTTATATACACCGTTCACATTTAATAATGTTTTTAGAAATACTGAAACTCCAAATCGTCCGTCTCAGTTTTTATACGTTTCTCAGGCCTCATTTTTTGACGTGCGCCTGATAAAAAATGTAACCTAAATTTCAGATATTTTTATAATCTAACTACTTTATGATGAAGTCATTCCTCCCAACTAATTCAATAAGAAGTGTAGATTAGTCCATCATTATTGAAAGACATATTATAAACGTTGTACCTAAGAAAAGGGTAGCCATACTAACCGACAAATCAGGTTTCTGATTCAGCCAAGGATGCCCTAGCACTAGGAGCGAGGAAGAACTCGGGATGGGATGGAATTCTTTCAAATGTCATCGGAGAAAGAAATGACGTCAAATAGGAATAAATTTTAAAAATCTTGAATTTAAAATCTTATAATCGTTTATAATTTCTAATATTCCCAAAATTTCAGAATTTTAAAAAATGCCCATAGATATGAGTATTTTAAAAACTTACTTCAATGAACTAGTACCGCTGTACGGGAAAAACAGTGAACGTACTTAATGCCACTTATTAAAAGGATAAATTATTATTATATCTGGATGAAGTCATAATTATGTATGACCCTTATACATATAAATACAGTAATTAGTGCTAGTAGTTGCTACAACAGAAGTCGAACAAATTATAAAAAAGTGAGAAAAACGTTAAAATGAAAAATTCATAACCTTACCCTATTACTATTAATTTGAAGCATGAGATCTGGCATCACTGGGGCGAACTGAATGCCCTGAGTACCATTCTGACATATGGTGGAACTTAAAGTTATATTACCATTTGTGAAAAAAAGTAAATTTCAATTTGTTTTGAGCATTTGTAATATATATAGAAAACATATTATCATCATAGAGGTTGGATTTATTTTAAAATTCCAAGTCTACCCCTGTTGAAAATCGAATATCGTCCCGTGTTATGAATGCAAACGTGTGAACAAACACCTCTGACTCAACAAGTACGGACAGCTAGCGGAATTTAAAGTTCATACAAGATACAACGTACTTTATCAACGCCAAAATGATTAAATTTTTCCTTTTTCCAGCCCCTACCCATAGCTTTTTACTTCCTTCCAAAAAAATTTTTAGGAAAAAAGTCAAGAAAGAAATGTTTGTCTGTCATGAATAACAGTGTAATTTAAACACATTTTTTACAAATAAAGCTCTATTTTTTACACGTTTAGATTTGAATCCAAAATCGAGTCCGGCCAGTAGCGATAATTAAAATATTATCGAAATCCGTCATTAGAGTTTTTCGTGGAACATGATGTTTAAAAAATTACATAATTTAATCTGAAAAACTGAAAAGGTGTTTGTCCCTCGCCATAGTAGTTACCTAGCTTAAACATTTCATCAAAACCTTTGAAATCAGTATCATTCGTTTGAAATCTGAAACTGTCTTGAGAGGATTAGGGTCATATTGCATTTAATTACAACAATCATACTTTGAAGCAGTAGCATTGATGGAAAGCACTATTTATGAAAAAAACATGAACTATTCAAAAATCAAATAGTATTGAACAAAAATATATCACTTTGGTGTAATATCTGTATTAGCCAAACTTTAGTTTCAAGACGTGAGAAACATAATTTCACTTGTGTAGTTTCATTCATTCTCGCATAATTTGTATTGGTTATCACCATCTCAAAGAAACCGAACTGTTGAATTTCTCTCAATTTGGCATCGAAAACATTGTTCGGTATTATTATTATTTATTCACAATCTAGCTCGAAGAAATCACCTTTAACGTATTTTTATTAAAAACATATATACCTTATCGAATAAAATATCAATGTTGGACATATTTCTAGTTATGTGACTGTTTTGGTCACGAATGTTCATGTACGTAATAAAAAAATTCAGGATGCCTGATATATACATATATATTTTGCTATTTTACATGTTTCATGCAATCACCTATGATAATGAAAATCGCTGAATCTTCAGTGGTCCATGAATAATATTTCCGAAACGACAATTTGTGAATCGATTATGCAATAGTTGCTGCTGTCCTTGTGTACTAGGAAATAATTTTGTTTGAGTAAATGATACGCTATATGTATGTTATTGGATTCAAATTATGAAAAAGTTTGTATTATTTTTATGGTTTATCGTTGATAAATTCTCTGTAAGGAGCAACATGCGTTGAATGCGTTAAATATCCTTGAGATTGCAGGACCTTTTAATATTTTGTTATGGTCCATGTACTCGTTTTCTTATATATTACGATTTTTCACATTTCCTTCCCGCACTAGGCAAGTATTTTAATCACGAAAAATTCCGAATTCGAGATAATGTGATTTCTCAACACTCCATGAAATATACATAACAAAAAAACCAATGTCACTGATTTCCGTCTATCTATTTGTCTGCCTGCCTGTGCCTGTATTCTGTCCGGTAATCATCAGCGCATCTTATCGCCAAAAAACGAGTAAAGAAACACGAGCATGACTTTTGGACATTTCCAAGGACCTTGATCATTTTCCAAAAAATGTTTGAAGTCTCGAAAATTGAGAGGGTGGTGGTAGGCGATCTTCTTAAAAAGAGTACGTTCTATAAAATGTTGTGTCCGCTGAATCTCCGTACTTGTTAGACACATTATTGTTCACAGATTTGCAGTCGAATAAAAAAATGAGAACTTTCTTCCAAATAACAGTGGACGACGATACATTCGACTTATGAAAATACATTTTCCATACATTTCGAATGTTTCAAACAAGTTATACGGCATTTTAGGTGGTACTTAACTTCTTTTCCCGTTTATCGACTTTCTACAGATGTCAACTGAATAGGGATCATAACAGAAAGTGCTGTTTACCTTCTTAAAAACCTGCGTCAAATAGGTTTGCTCTGTATCTCTGGTGCAGATTGATGGGTAAATCGATGCTTTTGATAGGATTTTAGAACTACTTAAACACTCTAAGTATTTTTTTTGAAATATCGGAACATATGGATTATTTTTGTCACACTCAATTCCCTTGGGAAGTACAGTGTCAACCTAATTGTAGCCATTTTTGTTAAAAATTCTGAATTTTTACCTATTCAATATTTCTCCTTATTGGTGAATGGGGAGCTCTGCAGGATATTACAGCTCTAGAGCAAGCCAATGAGTCTATGACAACACCGGCAGTAACGTTGTTGCTTATACCAATTAGTGACACTGAATGCAAAAATGGCTTCTCGTCCAAAAATTTATAGTAATAATGATTTTTCCAAAGGTACATCATATATTGCAAAAACTAACTACGTAGCTTACTAAGTAATTACGTCTACTTGCCATGAGACCAAGTGCTGTACTGACAGTGAAATCGCCTGAAAAGCCTATTATCTCAAAATAGAAATTTTGTGCAATCAAAATACTTCCAAGCCAGTGCACAGGACAAACGCCAGACAAAAAATATAGTGTAATTACACTTTTAGATATATTCTATGAAAAACTGTAACTCATAACGACTTATTGTCAAATAATAAACTACAATTAGTTTAATACCACACAAACGTAAGTCACCAAATTATATGGAATTCGTTTTCTATACGTACAACTTTCTCTCAGTACTCGCTGTGTATGAATCTGTTACATTATTCCGCAATGCAAATTCTCTTATAAGATTATTTATGTATGTGTGCGTAGGTTAAATTCAAAAAGGTACACGCATACCTCCATGTATTCAGGTTTTAATTAGCTTCATTTGATCTTTCGAAATTAATTGATTAAAATCATTTAATCTGAAGTTAAGGAAAGTCCACATCAAAAATTGGAGTCCTAGCTAAAAGTTGCGTCAAGTAGGTTGACACCGTACTTCCTACACAATGGTATCAGTTTCATAATAACGATTTGGATCGCAGTTTGTTATTGTAAAGCTGGAATTGAATTTGAAAAAGATTGAAAAATGTAAAATATATGATAAATTTTTTAAAAAGTCATAATTTTTCATTAAAAAAATTCAAAATTTTTCAATATTTAATTCAGCTATAAAATGCACCAAAAACTTCAGTAAACCTACTTGACGTAATCTTTGAAGTGGCTGAATAGCACTTCTATCATTATTTATGATCCCTACTCAGTCAAAATACAGTGATTTGCAGTATTAAAAGTCACTTTACAAACAGTTTTGGATGATTTAATGAAAAGTAATGTCTCATTTTAACTTGTTCATTCAGTATCTAGTTCTTCACACTTTCTTTTATCTTCACAAAGAAAACTAACATCCACTACAACGGGCTCACCACGATGATTGAAAATAATACAAAGTATAATAACTGGCCGATCTAATCAAAACACGCATAATCATCTAGAGCGTATCTTTCGTGTTTTAATCCTATCACGAAAAATCCTTTTGACTTGTATATGCTTTCATGTTGCAATCAATGTGTCAATAAGAAACTCAAGATACGGTCATGATGTTTTGATTGTCTAACCAAGCAATTTTGGTGCAGACGTTTATCTAACGACACGACGATTGGATTTCGCGGGAAATGTTCATTAAATTAAGCGTTATAAACAGAGAATTACAAACCAAACCGAATATAGATTGCGTAACCGCTTTTACATTTTTCACTATGCTGGAATCACTTTCTCAACCAATATGAATTAGAATACTAGTGCAATACTATATGGTTTTGCATAAGCAAATATACTTTCCTGAAAAGTCTTTTGAAATAAAATCTTGCTGGTGGCAGTCAATTTTATGGGAAAACTGCGATACTTCGTTCCTCTATTCAATACGAAGTTAAAATTACTCATACTTATAGGCCTTATATTCCTGAAGATAAAATAGATTGGATTGAAAATTGGTTCAGTAAGTTTTAATTTCGTTTAATTTTTTTCGTATATATTTTATCGTATTTGGGACAAAATTGTAATTCATACATCTTCCAGCCAAGATGACAAGATTTCCTTCCTCACTCTCGCCACTACAAGGACAGTTTACCATTTCTTCCTTTCATCAGACACAAGCAACTTTATGAGAAAGAGTGAGATCAATAGGATACTATTCTAAAAGATTTTATTTTGTCTCCATTCTCAAAAATGCAGCAAAAAGGAATAACAAGGATAAAGTTGAGCAACAAACCCCCATTAATTTATGTGCATAACCAAACATTTTGAGAGGCCCATAATATAGCGATTCATAGCTTTTGGATGACCTTTTATTTGACGTTCAAAGAAAGTTTGCAAGAAAAAAAAGAAATTGTAAACGACACATAAGGAAGTGGTAGAATGTCCATAGTTAAGTCAGTTTTGGGATGTAGTAAGAGGACAGGCTTTTCTTTTGATAGGTAATGTCATTGTTTCGTTGTTATTTCTTCAGGAACATCAGGAAAAAAATAATACTATTGAATGGGGTTAGAACTAGAACTAATGGGTTTCTCAAGTATTCAGATTAGTACGAGGTAATAATACTCTATAGCAATGAACACATCTTTCTCCCGCCCCAAGTAAAATTGCGAAAACGTTAATTGCCTGTTGCCATGTTTGTCAACACAAAATCTCGGTAACTATTACTCCAATTTTGATAGCCTTTTGGCAAAGGCATTGGCATAAAAGGTAATGGTTTCTGATCATTTCGTAACAATTCAAACGGTCCGTTCTCCTAGCAAGAAGAATTTTTTCCTATATTTTCAATAATAATTTAATTTGTGGGTCAATATATTAGTTTCCATTTTTTTTATTTTGACATGTATGGATCACTTATCGACTACTTGGTTGGTGCTGGTAATGAGTCTGCTTTCTTCATGAGTGATGAAAAGCGACGTGGATATAAGTAAGAATTCATAGATCTAAAATCATGTCAAGTGAAAGTTGGCAATTTTCGGAACCTTCTAGAATAAATCATTTGTAATTTTCCCAATATTTGCAGAATAATAATAAAAACAAGTGTAAACGCTTCTTGCTTTATATTTTGTCCATGGTCAATTACCAATTATAAAAAAAAATAATAAACACTGAAACAAAAAGGAAACGCATTTCACGCTGGAAATAGTTATTATAAATAATCTCAGCAATTTCTGGTTCGTGATTTGGATTAAGGAATCTCTGGAATCCTGTCATTTCACATCTATATATATATAAGAAATTATTTTAACTAATTCTAGGCCTAATATCAATGAATGGGAGTTCGATGATTTTTATTCGACAAAACCAAATTTATATTCATTATATCACATAGAAGTACCATAGTATTAGGATAAAAAATTGTGTATTTGAATACAAAGATTCACAAATGAAACTTTTTCTTCTGTGATATCTTTTCACAAGTAAGAGCATTTTTAATCCATACGACTAGTAATATTATCTAATAAGTGACGTTAAAAACGATAATCCAGTTCTCCAAAATATTATGTTAAATGTACACCTACATAAGAAAAAAATTAATGGCATTTTTATGTTCATATCCTAAAACAATAGAATTATGCAAATGTTGGGGATTAGTATATGTATCAATTTAAATTGGATCAATCGGCAATATGATTGACATTGCCACAAACACAAATATTTTACAAGATAAATATGATATTAATTTTATGCTGCATACCGAATAGAAAATGTGGTAGATCACGCTCCAAAAATAGGTCCAACTGGATTTGTTGTTGAAAACAAGGATTTTAGGAACATGCCATTGGGTTGTTTGAAAATCGTACGCAATGTGGACATGTTTGTAACATATTGCTTCGGACATAACGTTCCGATTGATGTGGCATACTCAATCGTCTTCAGATGGCTTGGTCGCAAAAATGCAAGACAAGGAAGTCCGAAGCAGTGTTAATGGAAAAATCCCATTGTAGTTATTCACCGATATAGCAATAATTTTGTCAATATAAATAGTATGTATCATTATTTGTATAAGACATGAATGAAGCTACGATCTTGTATTTCCCACGCCAATAGGCAGGAAAAGTATTGTAACCGGAAACCGGTACCACTATGGCAAAGATGAAAAATCTTTGCACTTTGAGAAAATTTGTATAGTACGGCGAAGTTCAAGTTAAAAATATAGATAAGGAGTGGGAGAGTAGAATTCAATTTGTTGTTGTTGGTAAAATACATTGTTCTATCATCTAGAAACCTATATGGATGCTTGTTGACACATTTGCCTTCAAAACATAAATGAATGATTCATTTTTAGTAGGTATACCGAATGTTTCAAACAAATTTTACCAACTTATTTTTTGTAATTTTTCTCTGATTCTATTAGGAACAATTGTTGCTGCTGCTACTACAGGTTAGTGCATTTTATTGTACCTTATATGGATCACATATCGAAAGTGAGGTTTATCCCTAAAAAATATTTCCTTACCGATGGTGGTATTCAAAAATTGAAATAATAGATTATAAAATAGGAATAATATCCATAAAAAAACAACAATGTACTGTTATCAGTATGCGATTAGTAGGACTATTGTTAGTTTCCTATATTCAGTGCAACTTTTATAAATGCATTGTTCAGGACCAGTAATTAAGATATTGCCTATCGTGAGATTAACTTAGCTGCAGTGCCGGACTTTAGGCCTTGGCCGCCCTAGGCTTCCAGTTTTGTGCGGCCCTCTCCGCATTGTCTAAATGTTTTGTACTTGACGCCCTCCACAACTTTGCACTCATAGGCTACGGCCTATCCTACTTTATCACCCATACATTGTAGAAACAAGTTGCTGCCGGGGCAAAACGATTTCAGAATTTGTTAAATTTTATCAAAATAAGTCAAATAGAACAAAGAACGATTTCAGAGCGCTTTAAATTCACCTAGGTGTGCGACCTACGACGAAGACTAAGAAGAGTTGTCGGAAAACTATTTTGGAGACTTTGAATTTTGAAATCAATGCTCCTCATGAATGGAGCGCTTGCAAATTTGAATACAGGCAGGAAGAAAACTTATTTCCGTAAACAATATATACTGTCATCTTCAATAATTAGTACCGATGTCCTGAATCCAGGGCGATGAAATACGGTGTCTGAGATCGTGAGAGAATAGGAATGCAAACTTTAGCAGTAACTGACTCTCATGTATTTCAAGGTTCACCTCCTCATTTAAGTGTACATGTGTAACATTGGCTTAAAATTGCTCACATTTATCAAAATTCTAAAAAAGTGGAAAACCAGAGTCATGATATCGTAGCTTTTTATTCGAAATGAAAAACTGAAAGCACCAACTCGATAATAGAAAAAATAGTGATACTCGTACATTACTTCATACGAAGACCTTCGACATAATAAATCCCTGAAAGAGGGGTGCTCGAAATAAGTTATTTTGCTTTCTTTATTCCGATCCCAGGCATGCCACGAAATTCCTGATCAATTTATGACGAAACTATACGTGGTAAAGCATAGATTATGACATAATTTGCGTATTCAATTTGCCTTTTGAATAAAATTGGTGGATTGGCGAAAGTTTTTTTAGGTTACGAAAAATCTTGTGATTCGTGTAGCTTCTGCAACTATTATTAAAGGCATTGTTGATAAATGGACATACTGTAGCAGAAACAACAATATAAACCCAAACGAAAGGTTCATGTAGGTAATGTTGCGTTAGTATTACAAACTTTTAACCAGTAATTTTGGTGTCTAACATTTTTCGGTTTTCCGGACAAAAAATAAATATAACATATTTTAAACGAATACTTACAAACTTATTTGCTAACATAAGTGGAAATTGAAAAACGCTGCCCCTATCGGAAATATGCACACGTGGTTCCAATCATGGTGTGTGCCGGCATTGTATAATGTATATGTTATAGATGAAAGTCGTTTGTGAAATCAGCCTCATCGACCGTTACAGTATAGATGGAAATTCATTAATATCTTAATAATTCCGATAGGAAAATTCTTCTAATATTCAAAATGTGTGAATACATATCCATGCATAGCTAGGATAGCAAAACTATGTATACTGTTTCATACTTATGCATCCTATAATTCATAACTGCTTTACCTGCAGCCTGGATACCATTTGTAAACAATTTAATCTGAATAAGGATCTTATTCAATATACGCGTCACAGCTTCAAGAATTCTTGTTTGTGACATCTCTTGTTCAAGTCACACATTATAATATATTTGTATATGTAATTTGGTGATTGAAAATCGTATCATTTCTTCTCAATATACCTCACATTGATCTATTACACAGTGAGTTTATCAATATGATTTTCAAATCAAGATTATTTTTAGCTTTTTTCCTAAATATCCGCCTAAGACGAGTGGTTTGTTATTTCAGCCTAACGACTACGGATTGACCGAGAAAAATATGGACATGATTTTTTGGTGTGCTCAACGTAAGTAAATAGTTTAAATACAGGTGTTATATCGTAGTTCTACCAGGCAGTGGCTATATCAGCACGTCCAAGTATAAAACATACTTAACTCGTGATTATGATGGCTATATGATATAATGGTAATGGATATCCTATACAATAATACACAAGCTTATTTTGGTGCGTCACCATATTCTAGATTGAAAAACAGGTGAACTTGAGGAAATCAATACTTATCATACAGTAAGCAGCAGCAAATCTCGCTTGTATAGATAAATGATATAGATAAATGACATGAAATGATAATTCCACAAGTACATAAGACGTAAGTATATGCTATGACAGAGATCATCAATTAGTTTCATTTGGGGTCCGATTCTTTGAATAATATGACTGTCGCGATACCTATCTACAATTCAAACGTTGTTGTTCAAAATTCAAAAGTATTAAATTTTAGTTCTATGTTTTTCAAGTTGCTTAAGCATTACAATGCATAGTAAACATCCACAGGAGGAGCATATTATAGTTTTTTGTTATTTTATTTATTAATAATTTCCTAACGTTTTTCAAGCCTTTACATCGCTGTAGATGTACTTAAATGATATTTGGGGCATACAAAATTCTCATATATATTTATACTTGTCGGAACTGCAGTAATTTCTCAGAATATCCAGTACACCTCATTAAAAGTGTTTATATTAATGTAGTATCAAGATCATTTATTAGTTCACAAAGCACGTATCACATAAGCTACTGAAAAAATAAAAAATACGCTAGCAAAACTTGGACGAGACATATACACTACAATGAGCCTCACAGACTTTTGCTCGATGCATTTTTTGGGCGAACAAGTTCCTTCAATCAAAAACGATGCAAAACTGGAGTGTGTAATGACGACAAAATGACAGACTTCCTACCTACAACACACTTAGTTTTGCACTGTGTCCAATCGAACGGACTTGATCGTCCAAAAAAAACATTGAGCGAAACCGTATGTATGTGGACCCTGGGAAGATCATCATTAACAGCACCATTATATGATACTACAGTAACATAGTTGCAGGAGCTGCACTTTTATATTCATCCCAGTATTCATCAAGAAATTATCATGGACCTCAGGGTTTGCGAAGGGGCGAAATTATATCGTGCTTAATTTTTATTCCCCGTTTTTCGATAACCATGATTATTATCGTGAGAGTTGTATTTAGACACACCCACTGATGTTGATTCTATTATCGATTTTCTCTTCTGAAGGCAAACGAACGAACAATCGACTAAAGTTAACAAACGGGGATAGTAGTCAGGATTCAGAATGTATATATGACGGAAAGTCTCTCTTCAACCTGAACGTTTTCACAACCTCAACCATTCAAAAGGTAAATTAACTAATTTACACCCGATTTTTATCTCATTCTGTTTTCTTGGTTGCTTGGATCTCAGCATTAATGCATGAATAAACGGAAACAGGTTTTAACTGCAGAAAATGAGTATCTCTACATAGTACGATCATGTACTGCTTAAATGGAAATTATTTTCCTTCATACTCCAAACTAGTTATTGATGTTAATATTAATTTTAAGTTTATGCTCCCGATAAGTCAATACGAAAAAAACAATAATTTTTCACTCCTAATATTGATGGAAAAAACAATAGGCGTCACATGTATGTATATCTGGGAATAGAAATGATAAAATTAGTGCGAAGCGCTCCATATAAGTATCCAAAGAAAAGAGAGTAACTGAAGATTTAAATTCGCTACTGTTTCAGAATAATATACAAGAAAAGGTGAATCTAAAGATCAAATCCAATAATGATATGGGTTAAGAGTTACTGTCGCAAGAAAAGTAAAAAGTTATTACACACAATAATAGACTTTTCCGAAATATTGATAAGGTAGTTGAAGGGAAAGACGTACCAAATAAAGATATCAGAATTTGTATGAACGTAAAAAACAGCAATTATAGCATGAAATAAAAAGCAAATACTTTAAATCAAAAAAATATTGTTTTTACACATAGTTTCACAAATAAAACTCTCTTCCTCAATGGAAAATCGTTACTAGGAGAAGATAGATTTATTTGTGTTTTTTATTTGAATGGTGGAAGAGTTTTACCAAGTGAGATCCTCTACAATCTGCATAAGCAAATTCTTGTTTAGTATACGGTAGTGAAAAAAGATTATCAAGAAAGATTTCAGAGTAAATACCAGAGAAGACGGGAAAACAAGGAAGACCAGCGACCAAATGGCTACAAGGAATGAATAGATCGATATAAGAAACACGTGATGAAAGAACCAGTTCTATCTGATGAAGATATTGTTGTAATAGGCAGGTTTGGCGATCAGAAACCGTAAGATGACTAACGCTATGTAAAATGGGATATTTATGTGAATATATGCACATAATTGGAGTACAAAATTCGATGTTATTCGAATAAGTCGCCATCGCATACAAGAGCTGAGTAACTAATCTAGAAAAACTCACCTACTAAGAAAACAAAATATACAAACAGTTCAAACACACGATACTTCATAAACCATAAAGATTGAACATCTTTGAGCACCGACACCGTTATACAGTCATGCTGTGGCAGCCGCGGCACTCGGTCGCGAGCACATGTCAGCGAGCGAATGAAACGAGTGTAAACAAATCTCTCCAACGATAGACAGTGTGACACTGCTATTGCTTTGGCCAAATCGCCCACATCGAAAGAGAAGTGGTACTCATTGTTCTTCAATCGAACTGCACTGGCGCACAGGTTAAGGTTGTACTTCGGATGTATTCCACGCATCGCATTGTGCGTACGGTGCATACCAAGGTGCTGCGGATAATTTGGTGTTGCCTGTGTGGTGTAGGTCAAATGCTGGTTTCTTATATGGAGTCTCATGATAACAAGACGTCTAGTAACGTAGTAATCAAGATGCTATGTAGATATCTATCTATCTAAGGCCATAAGTGGGGCTAAGTAGATTAACTCCCATATTCCCAAAAGAAGTACACCTGAATATTGTAAGAACACCATGAAAAAGCTATTAACATTGATCAGTTATCGCCGATTTGAGAGGCAACGCAAAAATAGACATCTTAAAGGAATTAAAAGTGAATTTAAAAAAAACAAGCTTTTATTTGAATGCGCTAAAAATAATAGAATAAACCTGTCCTTTAAAACTTTTACTGTCAGCTTATATTGTAATTACACAATTTATATGATAAATATAACAGGTTGTCGCGAAATCTAAGGACTCTTAGTTACTCAGTTTGAAAAAATTAAAATCAATCAGATCGTTATTTAATTTACTTTTACTTCTTAAATTTATAAAACATTTAGTTTATTGTTTTTTATATTAAATTCTAACTACCATAAATTAATTCCAAAATCCAATTCAAATGATACGTACCATTCTGTTAGACGTACAGCGTCAACTTAATTGGTGACATTTTTTTTTCACGTTTCTTGTGTTTGAGGAGCTCAAAAAATATTAATATTATTTTAAACATGTTTTCACCAGTTACACAGATTTCTGATTGAAGTCGCTTTACCGTTTTTGACAAAATTGGTGTACAGATATGCCATGTGTCAAGAAAATTACTTTATTTTGATATCACTAGATTCTTTAACGGAGCAAACACAAACATTACACAGTTTCACCATTCACCAAACCACTCTATTTAAACCCGGCACTTGATTCGCTAACTATGTTAGCATCTTCAGTTTTAATCATCCCTGAAGATGCTACCATAGCTAACGTGTCCTGTTTAAATAAAGTGGTTTGGTGAGTGTTAGGACTGAGTAGTATTTGTTAAAATATTGAATTCCAAAACCTAGCCCACGAATCAATAAAAAACAAGAAAGACTAACAATAAGAACTCGAACATGTTCCACTCGCCCAATTCTATAGCTATAACTGCATTAGGGTGAACCACGAAACAATATCCAGCCGAATACGATATTGCTACCCATAGAGAAACATGAATTCGTGGGAGTCCATCCACAATATTTTTAGGCTGAAGTAAAATTGGAATATAAGGATTAAAGAAACGAATTAGTGTGAGAAACGTCCAGGAAAAAATCCAACATATTCGAGTACTAAAGCCAATAAACAAAAAAGTTAAGTCGCTAGTGCTGTGAAATGCACGAAAAGTAATAATTATGGTATGTTGCACCCAAAATTATCGTAAATAATCGGACGCACAGAACTAACATCAGTCTTGTATTTTCTATAACAGTAGATATACATATATGTTCATGGTATTACTGGATCAACTGGTTGGATATCAGACTATAGTGTATATGGTTACATTCTCCTGGTTGATTGATTGCATATACTTATGCTATGTTATTTGTGTTATCATGCGATAAAACGATAAAACATGGTTTCTTAGAAAATTTAATAATAAATTAATTAAAAAACACTAAATAACACAGGATATTTGATTATATATTCGCAATCTTCAGTAAAATTATTGTATGAGTAGGCATTATCGTTCAGCCTCTATCGTATGAACATCGTACATTAAGTGAAATTATCGTAATTTCACACCTAAAACAAATACACTGCGTTCACGCCGCTGTGTAGCACTAACAGCTTAGATATTGCCTATTACCGCCTATACCTTGATGACTCCACCACGTCCACCAACACGGCATCATTCATGCCAGAAGCTGAATTAAAAAAATTCATCATTCAAACGTATGTATGCGGTTTCAGCTGGCGGCCAGCTGAAAATATCAATCAATTCTTGATTCCTTGAAAGATACAAGGAAGAAGTTTGAGTGAACATCTAGATTGAAAATAAACAAAAAAAATATATAGTTATATGAAAAAACTGATCAGGGGAGATAATTATATTATATTCTAAGCTATGCTTTGATTTCCTCAATCCGCGAAAATGAGAAAAAGGTAACATATATGAGTACCCACAAAATTTCCATATAATTTTATGGATGTATGTGCTCAAACATTTTGGTTTGCCTACCTAATATAATATGGCCAGACATTTTGATTGTGTATATGCATTTGCTAGAATAAAAAAATAGGTCAAGTGGAATTTATTCGTTTATAATGAAAGATCCTAAATATCTATCTATAGATATTTAGGAACTTGGCTATAGATATTTAGGAACTTGGCTAACCGAAACTGCCGACCAATGTCGGTAAATAAGAGCTGGAATAGAGAGTGCAATAACTGCATTTGTAGGATTGAGGAAAGTTCTTTGCAGCAGAGATATAAATTTAAAACTTAGAATACGATTGCTGAGGTGTTCTGTTTTTTCAACGCTGCTATATGGTTTCGATGCTTGGACGCTCAAGAAGGCGGAAATGGATAGACTGGAGGCTTTCGAAAGATGTTATCGAAGAATGTTGAGGATCTCTTGTACTGATAGGGTCTCAAATGTGGAACTACGACAGAGAATACAAAAGCAGGAAGAAATCATGAACACCCCCAAAAGAAAAAAACTAGAGTACCTTGTTATAGGGGGATCCAAATATGTACTGCTACAAAACATTATGAAAGGAAAAATCAAGTGCAAGAGAAGCCAAAGAAGACAAAGAACCTCTTGGCTGAAAAACTTGAGAGATTGGTTTGGAATGACGTCAAATCAATTGTTTAGAACAGCTGCAAACAAAGTCAGGATTGCCATTATAATATCCAACCTCCGCTAGGAGATGGAACTTGAAGAAGAATAATAATGAAAGGTCTTATCGCAGATGAGAAAACTTGTTCTTCTGTTGTCTGTACTATCAACAAGTGCCATTTGTTGTGAAAACACAGGGGCGGGTAATGCTGGTTGCCCATAGCAAGTATTTTAAGAAACCAATTCATGGTAATTTTGAAGATCGTTACGGATATATGATCAATGCGGAAAGTATAATAAATACACCAGGTAGGGATCATGTATATCCGCTATTAAGCAGTCTCCTAACTGTTAGGATCATTTGACTTGAAGATGGCAATGGCCACTTGTCGCGACATTTGGAGAAAAATGTTACTATCACACATTTACCTTGGATAGGTATACCTATTAAATGGATATTTCTACTGTCTACTGTCAGGATGCCGAGCTATACTAATGAGTATATGCGAAGAACGAAACATACATATCTATACTTATGCTAGATTCATCATAAACTAGGCAACGACAATACTAATTAGGTATAATAAAACATAATATTAAATTTTTATGGGATCGTTAGAGACTCAGAAATATCTGGGAAACTCTGACTGCACTATAATAAATTAATAAATAAACTCATCTTTTAGAATCAATTTTTATCGATACATTGGATTTCATATATTTCCCAATATACTTGTATATGTTAACTTACTCCTGAAATATCTTACCATGAAATACATTGAAAACGAATGTAGTAGGTTATGGTAACAAAAAATATTAATTAATAAAATATCGTATCTATATAATGGTTAGAATAATTATTTTATGACATGGAATATCTCTATAAAGAACATTTTGACGACGATGTTTGTTGGGGTTTCCCCTAAGACGCAGAAAATAATTGAATAGACTAGATGACTGAATAGTATAACTAAATAAAAAAAGCAATTCTAAAATAATTTAAGAACTACAGTCATTCGTGTCATGAATTTCCCAGAAAAAACGCTCTGCAGCAATGGAAACACCTGTTGCAGCTGCTCCACTTCGAGAACTGCAAGTTTTATGTTTGAAAAAGTAACACCGTTATCTACTGATTATCTAATATGGAGTCTATTTGCACAAAAATCTGTGTAAAATGTTCTATGTCGATACTTACGTCTTTTAATCACCAATTTAGAATTTAAAATGTATTTCCAGGAGGCTGTTGCTTAGATTTATCGTACTTCCACTCAGCCACTTATGGAAGATCTACAATAATTAATAGTCCAAGAGAAAATAAAATGTTCATTATATGGTATTAGATATTACGCAAAGTGAAAAATGATATCATTTGAAAATTCCTTGTAGTTCGCCAGTGTCATGTGGAAATTTTTTGTAAGGGTTCATAAATGATTTTCACATGTACATTTATGATGACCCATGTTGAGATTCACATTATTAGTAGATAACCTTTAAATTGATTATTCAGATGAAAGTGGTGCTTTAAATAAACAGCAGTACAGTGCAAAGTATTTTTTTGAATACTTACATATATCGAGTTAACTATTTAAACATAGGTTGCTGAATCGGAGAGGGGAATTGATTTCTTCATAGGTAATAAATACATCTTTGTATCAGCAGATAAGTCACTTATCTCACAATCAACAGGTCCAGAAATTGAAATAAAATCGGACTTTCAAGAAACTAGTGTATCCTTTCATCTTATCGGAGCAAGCTTTTATAGCCCTCATCGGGCAGAAGAGCTTGATAGAATTGTTTAAACAATCTTTTCTGCCAGACGTGTCAAACTACAAAAATTCGGCGTAAAACTCTTCGGGGGTCCGCTTTGTATTCTACCACAGTGGTGCTTGCAGCATTTCATTATAAATGGTACCGTCGCGTCATATTCAAATTTAAACAAGCGATATTTGTATTTTTTTCCTTTATTTCCTGTTATACCACAGGCGTTTACATGGGAGTACTGGGGGTAATACCCCCCCCCCCAATGGTTCCGTTCAAAAATTTAATTCAATTTTGTTTTTTTTCCAAGAAACGAATAGTCCATATCTAAATTTGAGTATCGTAATCTTCATAAGAACGGATTGCTAATTCTGTTTCTATTCTGATACAAATAAAAATAACACAGCAACACGTCATGTATTTCTATTTTAGCCTATTTTGTGCAGCCTTGTCCGATTTTCGAAATAATTGATAGGTATCATTGAAATCAAAATAGAATTTCGCAAACCTTGCGATTACTCAAAATCAACTTCATATTTTCTGTACATTTTCTAAACCCCATAGCGCGACCGGAACTAAAATTTGGCAGGATGAGCGCGCATTTGTACATATCAGAGAGAGAGAACAGACGAAAATGTTTCTTTACCCTCTTTCTAATAAGCTAAAGCACATAGTATTTATCTATTTATGATGCCTCTTTGACGAAAGTTATACAAGAATATTGAAAGCATAAGCAAAACTTGTGCCCCTTCACCCTCCCCCCCCCCCAAGACTGAGGTCAAGGTTTATACATATCCTTTTTGTTTATGTATATATCTCAGTCAATTATGATACCTATTAATTAGCTTCTAAAACCTATCCTGTGGTATTTTTCTGATTCATTACTTTTTCAATTTACCACTTATTGAAATCACATACGAGAGACTTTTTGATAAAGATAACCTCTCGCAAAGACAGAAAGCCTATCGCGTCCCAGAAGCGCTGCGAAAGAACAAATGACTATTCACACTGACCTTAAAGCGCTCTGAATTGTAACCATTGGAGAAAAATCTTCCCGGCTGCTAATTTCACTATGCCGAGTTTCTCCACAAGAACGACGTTTGGAAGAGGCTTGTACGAGACGTTGAAAGCTCAACCTGGTGAGGATGCGCCCGTTTAACTTTCCTGGTCTTTTCTATACTAACGACTCTTGGTTTATTAGGCGAGACAGTTTGGTAGAACATTTGCCATCATTGTACTGTGGAATAAAGACAGCTCAGCCAACCTCCTTTGGTTTTCCGGTCGGTGGAGAACCTTATTTCTGGATTGTGTCCAGAAATTTCAGGGAGGGCTTCGGAGCGCATATTCACACTTGCGACCGGTATTTCTGTGTTGATCTAATATGAGCCTTGTAGCAGTCGCTATTCCGCAAATACAACCTTCTGGAGCGGAAGAGAGCCCACAGCTTTTGTAACTCCAGCCTGGCAAGATCCGCACCATAATCGAGGCAGAACATGTCATTGTTGATGTCAATTCGCAGGAACTTAATGGAAGATAATGGATATACTCAAATATTGAGCGTGCTTCCATCTCCACTGCTGGAAGACCAGTATGTGAATTTTTGTCAGGGTTATCTGGGTCTTCAGTGCGTTAAACCATTGAGTAATATGTTACTTAAGAGTCCTTAATCAATGGTTAAACTGAATTTCATTTCTAGATCCCCATTCGACAATACTTTCACATTTCACATAGGATTAGATGTTAATTTGAAAGGTTCGTTAATATATATATCAAAAAGAGCATTTGAAAAATGACAGATCCCTGTGAGACTCTCGCGTTGATGGTAAACATAGCAGATGCATATCCATTAACCCCCGCAGATGAGGAACGCTCCCTAAAAAAACTATTCAACCATTTACAGACACGGTGGCAGTTAATGAGAATCTCCATAACTTTGGACATGATGCAGAGCAAAGTCTATAGTTGGTGTATCTTTTTCTGTTTCGGGTAAATCGCCTATATTTGGTTAGGACTACTACCCTTTCTGTAGTTCTGTTTTTCAAGAATACGTTTCATATCTCGGTGTTGAAATCTTATTTCTGGCATTTTTGAATCCGCGCCGATGGATGGAGCACATCCTTAAAAGCTTATCGCAGCAAAAACCTGCCCAAGGTATCTGCTTGTTCTTAGCGTATGGATGCGATCGACCCATCCTCTCTCATGAGTGGTGGTATGGACGAATAACAGAAGTTATACCAACAGCCTATGCTATAGATCAGAATGATCTGAACGAGTTTGTTCTTAATAACCAGAAGGTTGTGCTCCTCTCTGCTGTTATCGATGACCCGTGCTTTTAGCCATCGATAAACTGCAGTGGCTTCCGGTGGTAGGATGTCTCCTCCATAGCCCGTTCCGATGATTTTTTGCCCTAATTGCATCTCTGCAGCTCCGGTTAAACCAATATTTGTTTTTGAAGGGCCGCGTATTGTAAGAAATTTAGGCTTCTATACCTGATGTCAACACGTCTGTTATTTCTTGACCACAGGCTGACGGGTCCCTGGACTAGAAACAGACATCATTCCAAGGAGGTCTGGTAATCGTTTCGCACAACAAATTTTTGAAAGATACTTTAAGCAAGATAATGACGGATCCTTCAAGTTCAAAGTCTTCCTCTGACATGATAAGAGAGACCTGATCTAACATATACACAGAGCCAAATATCGTCTGAATTGGGTGTATAACTCATATCCGGGATAAATTATCATATCTGATAATGCAAGAATGTTTTTGCTTTTCTGTCTGCTGATATTGATGGACAGAGTTTACGTGTGATGAAAGACCTCAAACATTTCTGGAATCGAACCTCAATATGTTCCCTTAGCCCTGCGGCCTGTTGTCCGAGCGAAGCTGCTGCCGAGGGCGGCTGCTGTTGTTAAACCCTGAAAAGCTGCATTTTGATGAACGAGCTTCGTTCTAAAAGGCTATCAGGACTACCTAACTCATGGAGATCCGAACGGTGAAGTATTTTACCTCCGGTTTTTTTTTATCCTGGAAGCACCAATGAGCATTATTTATATTACATGCCTCACATTGGGGAAATCCAATACATCGGTCTAGCGACGGAACGTAAACCGTGAGGCCACTTGATGCCACCAATATTGTGATGTAGTGAATGCACCAGATGCTGCGCATCTCCCCCTAAGGTTCTCCTGATTTGGAGGCAGAAGGGTTCCATAACCCATTCCCAGAGATAGTTGGGAAACGGCACTGGCTGTGCCCACTACTTCCTTTTAAGTATCTGGGGTACCGCATGTTTTACACACATGTCGAAGACACGGCAGTTCAAACCAGACCGACTGAAATATCTTTACTAACGTTCCGGCTGTCTCAGTAGCCTTTGGACAATTCAAAATATGAAAAAAATGATATTTCTATTATAATGACATTGACATTATGTATTGCTTCCAGAGGAACAGTTTTGTTTCCAAACAAGACATTATGACAGGCTAGAATACAGATGATGCATTTGCATTGTAGATTAATCTGAGACAAGGGACATAATGTACTGCCACACCAGAAACACAGAGCCTTGGAATAACACTACTATACGTTTCGCGTAATCTCATACGAGAGAAAGCGTTGTGCTTCTGGTGTGATACTGCATTTTGGATTTATCAGCAAAGCAAATGCATCATCTATATTGTAGCCATTCATAATAGTTCATACTAAGGTCTTCGTTAAACTGGACACAGTAAACATTTCAATGTGATTTTAATTTAAAAAAGCATTCTGTTTCCAATATTGTACTACAAAAAAGGCTGCTGAGGTAGCCAAAACGTTAGAAAAAATATTCAACTCAGTGGTATGTGGTTTAAATACGCGGTGTCAATGTTTATTGTCATAACTTAACATGTGTGGCGTTGACTTATATATCCTTTACAAAATTGTTGACCAAGTTCCAGTTGTCTCTGACAGTCCACCCATTTACTACAATCGTGTAGATGATTAGGAGTACCCTCCTCGCCAACACAATATATGCAGTATGCGTACTCTTTTTCAATTTATCTTACCATAGAGCATGAATTAATCTGCCACACCTGCAAGAATAAGTAGGCTTTTTTAAAACTACATAGACCTCCAGCAAATTACGACAACCATGTCAACGATGCTTTATCCAGAATATGGAAGACCTTGAATATTAGCATTGCCTTCACCGTCAGATTCTGTCTGTCAGAGAATATCACTACGGCTAGTTTTTGACAGCATATACAAAAAATTCTAACTAAAAACTAAAAAGTTGTATGTATTAAAACTGTATTTTGAAGTCCAACTTGTACCCGAAAATATGTTCCTACTAATCACTAAGCACGTAGTTGCAATGGGAATATAATTGAAGTGGCAGAATTTCGTATGTTTTCTTTAATAGATGTTTCATTCTTCTATCAGTCTATTATTGCACCAACGAATATAAATTTTATCTATAACATTAAAGATAATCCTTACTGCTGAAACGCGATATAATATTCCAGTAGTGTACTTAGAAAAAGTATGTGACGAATGTGGTCATATTTCTACATAATATAGTATACTAATTTGACATTGATTATTTCTATCCAATCCAGGTAGGTATTGGAAAAACTCTCTATCGGCTTACAGATAATGGCAAATTGCTTGTGGGTGCTATATTGTTGTTATCAAGTCGTTTGATGTTGCCTTTTGGTGGAACTACACTGCCTATTTACTGTTGTTGCCAATATTCTTGGCATATGACATGAAATGTACTTGCTCTTTTCTGTTAGTGGATTCTCAATTCTAATTTGCTATCTGGGTTTTGATCCCTTATCCATGCGTTTTCCAGTTCTTTCCGACAAGCTCGGACCATTGGTGTACTTCCGCAGTATATACCTTTATGTTTTGTCGATTCTGTGTGTAATGGAATGCTGTTGAATATTGTTCTGCTCCTTCTCAGTGTGTCCTTTATATTCCGCGTTTAGTCCTTGTTGTGTGTTGATGTTAAGTATTATGGCTGTTTGGAGTTGAGAATGAAAGCTTTAGGTTATTTAATATATTCAATATGATATCAAATTGCAGTTTACTCCGAATATATTTATAACGTTTTATACTTTTTAATTACGTCATATACCCTGGTAGTTGTTCAGTTATTCTAATAGTTGGTGGTTGTAACAGAAAAATCAAACTGTTATACTTGATTTGTAACAGGGACATTCAATTAATACCTACTATTCTACTCATCGAGTCCTCTCATCTGATATCCATGTATTTCATGTGTTACGGTTGCCCCGAAAAAGTTATACCTAAATCTACATCAGACAATTTACAACGGATATATTTGTGTCTATCGTTAGCTTATATGTTGAAGAATTCATTCACTTAGAAAAAAATGTACAACCAGACCAGGAAAGGAGTGACAGTGTAGGATGCTACTTGTTTTCGGCCGACATAATGCACTATTGAAACACAAAATGTGGGTGACCAAATAAGCCTTTTCAAAATACATAACGGTTTAGGAATGAATTGAACTAGATCGAAGTACAAAAGTTTCAAAAGAAATGTATAAGTAACAAACAATTTCCATTAAATCAGCCCTATGGGATGTGGAATATATTTGGTAGGAAGTTCAATAAAGCATCAAAAGTATAACTTAAATTCTTAATATTGTATTTTATAAATGATAAATGGCTTAAACGGTATGATATGTAAAAGCACAGTCAGTACATTTAAAGGTAACGTGTGATCTTATATTAAGAATATTAAAAAATACTAATTATATGATGGTATAAAATTTTCGAGCATAGTACGAACTACTTACTACAGTAAAAATTATATGAATTACTCGAACGACATTATTTCTACACCAAAATTCAAACTGTACCTTTTTTAAGAGGCAATACCATTTTCGGAGTCCAAGAAATTCTTACTATTATACTAATTTTTTGTTAATAACTATAATTTCGCTTAATGTCATATTTCAACCCTCAAAACGCAATATATGTATCCGCATTTCAACACCGGGACTCACCATCGTCGAGTCAATTTTCATTCTTTTCATAATTTTTCCTTTCCTTCCAAAAAATAGTAGTAATGATGAGCAAATATTTGTATGCAAATTACAAGTGGAACCTCGTAACAGCAAAAGAGTATATGGTCAATATTATTGAGTCTCGATCGATCTAAAATATAATGATCATCTGATTTTTACAGTGACAAATGAACGAAAACTTTAAGTACCTAGCGCAAGGATTATTTATAGTCTAGCCGACCATTGAGCCTTGTGTTACGTGGAGGCGGTTGGATATACAGGATTTCATACCAGGGTACTTTCAGCTGAGGATTCGCAGAGCCTTATGGATGCATCAAAAATCCAAATGCATTATCTGTATTCTGGTCTTCATCCTAAGGTCGTGATTGAAAACAAAACTGATCCTCGGAAAGCAGTCAAAAATGTACTTTGTTAAAGCCTGCCGAAGCATCTGAATCGATTGAAAAGCTATTTAGTTAATCGCATGTGGTTTTCAATTAGTGTCCAGTATAAAATATTAGATGAGCCTCAATGAGGCTTTTAGCTGGTTCAACATGAACGGTTGTATCACATTTTGCAATCACATCAAGCCAATTCTGCATTACATCGTAATTAATCGTAATTAATTAAGAGTTTGTTTAAAAAAAGTCAATTGTTAGGTGCAGAAGCTCTTCGTTGGTGAAACTCTCCCATCATTCAGATAAAAATTGTTAGCTTGAAATACTAACAGTCCAGTTTCAACGCACATAAATTTTTGATCCTAACTGTTATTTCGCAAATTGTGTTTCATCAATGAGGCTTCCTCGAGGTTCAAGTAATGTCTATAAATACGACCCTAAGACAACGGCAGATAATGAAATCCTGGTTTACAAGTTTGTTTGTCTGCGCCAAACAACGATCAGTTATTAATTTATTATTAATTAAAGAAGCGTACCATTTTTTTTCTGTTACTAGTAAATTTAGACATTTTTCTCCATATTGATTGTTAAAATAATCTTTACTTCAAAAAATAATTATGTGTTTACATGATCAATTTGGAAATTGTATCCAATTTCATGCGATCCCATTAGGGTAAGTTATACATATTGCGCCGAAACGCGCATTACAATGCGTTAAAAAAAAGAATACTCAATTGCAATATATATTTTGAATCACTGAATTCCAGATTTTCACTGGTCTCAAACCATCTCTCATCATAATTGACTGCGCAGTATTCACTGATTTGGCAATAAAACCTTAAAAATCTAAAGAGTAGCAACTTTATTCTGCCTTAAAATCAAACACATATTTGCTTTTTGTAAATTAAACTAGTAACAAAAAAGCTCAATATACGGTTTTCTTCTAGAAGATCTGGTTATTAAAATGCCCACGAAAATAAAAAATGAAATTTTTCTAATATCCTTGCAACGATCGATCCCATAAGTTTTTCCCAGCTTTTCTTATCATTTTAAACAAGATATTTAGCTATTTCACGCAATAACGATTTCAAATAATCCACTACCATTAGTTCTTTAATTTACTTTGGACTTGCCGTGAGCCACTATCTGATACAGCTGACTTGCTAACTGATTAGTTTTGATGATTTATTCCGATAAACTCAATCTGCTGTCTTTCTGTATAAATTTGGAAATATATTTTTTTCATTTTACGGGCCAAATAACGCATACATCCAGTGCGCAGGAAACCTGTTCAAAACCTTACATATTGGCGAACTTATACACCAAGGATGCATGAAACATATGAAACATGCGCTACGTAGAAAATAGATTTTCAGTATCAAAGACCACTAACCTCTAGCACTAAATGTATCACCATTTAAAACACTTTCGCATTATAATACGATAGTAGAGATTATCATACTCATAAAACGGTATGAAAAAATGTGATTTCACTGGTTTTCCTGCATCCTAGGAATACGTTTCAATGATTTTGTCACGACATGTGACGAAATAAGCAATGGAATGTCACTTCCCCGCACAATTCTTCCTTCTACCTTTCTAACGTGTAAACAGCTCGAATGTTCGTTAGGAATCTAGGGACCATACCTAGTCGAACTCGCCGAAATGCTACCATCATTGAGCCAAATATGGAAATAGTTGACATCAGAAGAAATAAATATTTTATACCTTTTGCCATAAGTGAAACTGGACTCAGAACTGGAATAGAAAGATTTTTTTTCTATTTATTATGAGATCTGCCCGATATAAAATGTTTCATGGAGATTATGAGTTTATTCTATACATTCCAAGCATGTCTTCTTCTAGTATCTGCAATGTACTTGTTTCAAACATCCTTGCGCGAGCGCCCTAAAAGTGGTCATTAACAATTGCCATTGTTATGTAACATGGCGAAGCATGAAAATTAAATGGCGGCTCCCATAAAATATTCCTGATAAAATCTACAAATCTCTCTCAAAGAAACAAACACAAAATCAAAGTATTTACATAACCAGCAATTATTCTCACTCGTAAATCACATTGTTATCTGGTATGAAAATATCCTACAGCTTGCTTCGGAAACCTTTGACAGACCGACACAATAGGAAGTTTTTGACATCTAGATCAAACACTGTGTTGCTCGTCAACTGTCGCTTACATCTTCGGACAGTGAGATTTCTTCTATTAGTTAGTTAAGCCAGTATTTTCATGATTATCATACCTCCAGCAAAAATACAATTTACTGAATCAGCATATAAAGATAACTTGTTAAGGATGGCTGTATTTATTAATTAAAAAAATTATTGTTAAGATATAAACGATATAAGGTTATTTATACACCAGAAGGATGTATAGACAATTGTTATGTCAATGTCTATGCATGCTGCTCATAAAGTAGTAGTAATATAGCCCATATTCAATAACTTCCTTATGAAACCTATGACATTAATAATGAAATCATATTCATCAGGTAAATCCAATTTGCAGTTGTTAATGCTTTCGAATGCATTTAGCTTATATGTATAATATTACTAAATATATAAATATACTGGCATTTCAAACCTCGTCTATCATATATAAAAATATCGATTCTTTTCAAAATATGTATTAACATGCGAGGCTTTTTTCAAAATTATCATTTCGGAAGTGAAAAAATAACTAGATAATTCATAAAAAAGCCCATAAGACAGCATAAGATTCAACGTAAACACGCAAAAAATATATACTACAAAACATATAAAGTATCTAAACTATATTTCTAGGTGAAACTGGATCCTTTGGCCTACTAACTACAAACATTATCCAGATTTACCACTCACCAAACCACTTTTTTAAACTCAACACGGGTGTCGCTATGTTGACATCTTCAAAGGAACCAACAAAAAATTTCAAATTATTTGTGCATACAAAACAAAATTTCCACAGCAATCTATTAACATTGTCGAGAACATTTCTTCAATCTCATTCAACGAAGGTGAGTTAAATCTTCTAAACAAAGCTTTAAACTAATCCACCTGCCTTGAAAGCTAACCTAGAGGAGGTGTGGTGAGTGTTGGATTGGCTAGTCAACACCTCTTGGAATCCTCCACGGAGTTTGCTCACAATAAGGAATAAATAAGAGCATTTCTAACAATAGTTTGAAAGACCAGGATTGTTTTCACCTAAAAGCGGATAAGGGTAACAAGGTTGTGATCCTAGATAAATAGGACTACTCAATCGAGTGGCTCCTCTACAGAAAAAAGTTAGCCAAGTAAAGACAACATTAAATAGCTGTAAAAACATAGTTATTCATCGTCTCAAGGGAAGGCTTCAAATTTCTAACCTAACAATATCAAAATTGTGCTGCCATCCTAATAATCAAAAACCAGGAAAGCTAATGAGACCAATAGTGTCAGCAAAAAGGTCTCCATCATATAATAGTCCCAAGTTTTTAGTAATCAAGTTTGAAAAGTTAAAATTGCCTATCTAAAGCTATTCAGTCATGAATTCTTATGTCTTATCGACAAAATTAAAGATGGCAAATTCGGGGAAAATGATAAAATGTATCTTTTGATGCACCCTCATTATTTGCCGGTATACCAATACCAAGATCTTAAAAATATTCGAGAATTACTCACTTGTAACAACTACGACCATGATATGCATTAGTCACTCTCACAAAGCTTTGCATAAACCAAAATATTTTCCAGTATAAAGGAGGATATTTTGAACGAAAAGAAGGTACAGCTACGGGGAGCTGCTTGTCTCCTTATTTAGCTAAGCTTTTTATGAATCATTTCGAGTAACATACATAAAGAAGTTTTGAGTATTTCAAGTACTAAAACAATGGACAGTTGCCACTACTGGATGTTTTGGTTATAAGACATAGTTAATAATTTGAAGTATAGAAAAGAAAATGCGTTACACAACCGAAGACCATAACCACTCTCACCAATACAAAATTGCAAGTTTAAATTTTTGGTACATGGTTTAGTCAATTTTTCTTCCAGCCACCAAAGTTCCAAAAAAAAAAAGAAACCATAAAACAAGTGGCTGGGATTCATGGGTATGATACAAAAATTGTATAAAAACTAATTTGTAAACCTAGCTTTGATACGACACTTCGTAACTAAATTACCTTTCAGTTAAAAGAACAAGACCAAAGAATATACCTTCTGGGATCAATAACTGTATACCAGTCTGGGGGCAAAGTTGCCAAATTTAGATGTTGTGGATTGTACGAAAGTAAATGTAGTGACTGTAACAAATGTTACTACACTACTAACCGCGAGACATATTACAACTAGATTTTAGGAGCACTCAGCACATCATAGGATACGGCAGAATAGAAAAGTCTAGTGTGGCAGAACACATGCTCAATTGTAAACATATATTAAGCAGGTTAAAACGACTGCGTAGTATTGTAAACTGTGAGAAGTTGGACAGTTAGGAAAGCCTATAGAAGCAAAGAAAATAAATAATGTAATGAATCAGAACAACAGTGCTTTCCTTAACCGCTTGCTGTTTGCGTTAGCATCTTAAAGATGAAGTATCTACCCGATGTGTCATTCTGAAAGCTGAAAGGTAACAAATGTTAAAATGTTACGGTTGACAGCACAGGATAGGCATACAAAACTACTAACCGACATATTCAAGTTTTAATTTTCTCTGGATATGCTAATATAGTTAGCGAGACATGTGTCGGGTTTAAAAAAGTGGTTTTGCGATTGGTAAATCTGTGTAGTGTCTAAACTATGTCATATAATGATCAACATGAAAATTGAAGGTGAAAATCTTATCGTGACTGAAATCCTGTTTAGAAGCTGGCAAGTCGCCATGAAATATCTTCATAGTACAGTTTAAAACATTAAAAAACTAATCCCACATTCCAAATGTTGCGTTACTAACTATGTAATCTCCCAGGATCGTAGATCGTGGATTTCGACCATCATTATTTTAGATCTACATCACCACCGTTACAGGAAAAAAAATAGTGTATCCAAAATATATTGGAAATGCCGTAGGAGGTAAATCTAACGTGTTCCTCCGAATCCTATACTGTCTGTCTGACCCTTGTTTCAGTACTACCTATTTTCCTGATCAACCATAACCTACCGTTCGATTTATATTTACAATGGTTTATGTAAATTGAACCTTATACACCTAGTGGTCATATAAATTCAATATAAAATATGTTAATCACAATTTTTAAATACTTGGTACCAGAACAATATAAATACTCAAAAATCTACAACATAAAAGATCAAAACACACTCTTAAATAATACCAGGTATAAATATAAAAAATAACAAAACAATCATATAAAAACAACAACAAAAGTTAAACTTAAATGACTAGCTATATAACCAAATATTATCTATCTGTTAAAGCTACACCTCGTTTGTAAACTACCAAGTCCTTGTTCTCAAAGTCAAAATACGCCGTTAAGTGGAACGCCATATTGGATAACACTACTATGTACTCGGCGAGGGCGAATAACGTATATACTAAAACAAACAAAAAAGTTAATTGTCAACCTAGTCCATGAGGCAGTCTATTGCCGATTGTGTATTAAATCATGCAAAACATGAGCATCAGCAGTTTTGCGTTTCTATTATAATAAATAACTTTTGCTTTAATTATCACCAAATATGATATAAGAGTTTTATTTTCTTATTATGTTGCATCTCAGATTCAAAAAAACCACTATTTGCAATAGTGTAAATAGTCAAATGGAACATTGGAAAAGTCAAAAGAAGCCTTTTCTCAAGCACTTTATGTTTGAAAATTTTATTACATTACTGGAGAAAACTACGGTTATATAGGATTTTTTAGGAAAATATTTTGATATTTCCTAAAAAAAAATGCTAGTCCGTCAATACATGACAGTGGTTTAGTTAATTATGATAGTTTATGTATGAGAATACTTTATAGTATTTTGAAAAGAATCACTGCATATCCAATCGTCGTATCTTTATTGCAAACAAGATATGAACACTATCAAACTTCAAATTAAAAATGTAATTATGCAAAAACCAATAGACATATCTAACTCAGGTTCATTGCATTTTAAAAATGAATACTCATACATTTAAAAGATCTATCGTTCTTATATCTATTAATATGTTCAAGTTTTATCACGAATATCAATTGCCACTTTTTAGCTTTTTTCCATAAAATTTTACACCCCGACGCATATGGAAAAGAAATTCATGATTTTTTTATCACGGTATTGGAAAAACGACCTACACCTTTATTCCTGTCAATTTTGCCATGTCACTCATTTTATACTATTAAATTATGGAAATTCGTGTAAAAGTCTTTTAATTTTTCCGATATATTGTGCAAAAAGCAATAGAAAAATAATGCATTTGTCATTAACTACATGCTTTCATATGAATTTATGAGGAATTTTTGTAGACTAACCAGAATAAGCTACACAAAAGACACGTTACCACCATCAACTAGCGACGTCAGTGAAAGATGGAACGCCAGATTCAGCAACCAAGGCACCTCAAGATATATCAAAAACAGTATAAATTGTTTGCCCTGGATGATACATCAATCGAAGCATTGAGATCTAAATCTAAATCGGATTTCGATAGCAGTCATTGGAAAATTATGTTTTTCTCCATCCTGTGCTACATTAAAGATTGGCACAGCTAAATGCTGAACATATTTAAAGCATGGATTTACTAACTTACATATTCTGCAACACATTTACCCAGGTCAATAGACTTCCAAAAGTTCCAACAGTTCCAAAAAGAACGACACGAATACCCCCATCTATGAAACGTCTATATGCCATACTATCAATTAATTATCCTTTTAATCAGCAGCCAGTACAAGTATGAGATGAATCGATAAATCAACTTGTGTTATGAGATGGACCAACAGATCAACACAAAAGTCATATATCAAAGTTAAAAAATGACATTATAGATTCATATTTCTCTTGATTTTTTCTTACTGCATTTTAAGCAAGAGGGGTATGGAAGTTTTTTGCCATATTATATCCAACTTACCTACACCTGTTTATTTTATTTTTTTTTAAATTATTTTATATGAGGAAATATTTTATTGGCAGGAACTTACCATAAGGTTCACAGAAGGAATTATGTCTCATGAAGAAATACACTGCAGCTACTATGCAGACAACATTGGAAATTAGAAACCTTTTCTTCCACTTCAGACTGATTCTTGCTTTTTTCTTATACCGACTTTGTAAAATACATGTTAGAATCATATAGATTTCTGAGCCCACTATAAATGTAATGAATGCCTTTTCATGTACAGCTGAAAAATCTTTGATGTTAGTCAAATGTGAAATATATATTTCAAGTCTACTAGCAACTTGCTTAACGATTTTAATATGCAATCATTACATCAGAAAATAAATATGTTATGTTCCTACATAGTATTGTTCATATTACCAGACACAAAACATGCAATTTAATCAACTTTGTGGAATTTCATGGGCCAAAGATTTTAAAAAAATTAATAGTGAATAATTGTGTCCTTTCAATCATTCCCTCATAAATTATATGCAAAGACAGTGTATTTTTTAAACTGTAGTGATAAGTTGATTTAGACATGTTTTAAGGAAAACTGATCGAAGTTTAACTTTCTTCTTCTATCTTCTTTGTTTGGTTAGATAATAATTGTTTAGGTCACTGTTTAGTATAGGCATTGATGAGTTAGTAAGAAGCACTCTTCCAAGTAATCACTACTCGGGTGGCGTTTTTGGAACTACCACTGAATAAATAAATAAATAATATATATTAGTATGTTCCTGAATTAGGAGTTCAAGCAAATGACTACTATCATGAGATGCCGTATTTCGGCGAGGAGCAACATGCTGTTCAGATCATTGAGGACATCGAGATAATTGTGGAATGATGATATGCAAAAGGAGTTCAATTTAACGCGCAGAAGACTCAGACAACGACCCTGATAAAAAAGTCGCATGCTGGTCTGCCATCTATGGAGATGGAGGGACACCCAATACTTGAATCATCTTCCATCAAGCTTCTGGGAATTAACATCAACAATAACATGTCATGGCACGATCGTGTTGCTGGCCTTGGTAGAACGGCATCCCGGAAGCTGGGGGTTATCTTGCGCTCCAGGAAATTGTATTCTCCGGAACAGCTACTGCTACCATACAACGTCAGATCAGACCATCACTGGAGTACTGCTCGCATGTGTGGGGATACGCCCCAAAGCACTTCTCGAAGCTTCTAGACACAATCCAGAAGCGAGCAATACGTCTAGTCTGGAACATAGAAGAAAGATGGCTGATCTGTCCCTATTCGATAGATATTATCATAGCAGATGTTCTAGAGAGCTGTGTCACATACTTCCAAGAGTCGCCAGTACAGCAAATACTAGAGGAGCTCATTGGGCACATCCCCACCAGATCGAGCTTACAACGCATCGAACAAGCCTGTTCCAAAAGTCGTTCTTTTTTAGATCCTCGGCGTTGTGATACCGGGAACTATGTTTCCAGATGGCTCTAAGGTCAATGTGATAGGCTATCTGCATGCGTGAGGTTATCTATTATATATATTTGTCAATTGTGCAGATATCATCTAGTGGGTGAGGTAGTAAACTATTTGAATAATTCTTAAATAACAGTTGAATAATGTCATTTCTTATTTCAATACTGAAGATATTATTTTACGTGCACTGACAAATTGATTCATGCATCTAAACATTCTTATACTCGTGGTGACTCTCTCCAAGGAAATTCACCAAACACAGATCAATATAATGAAATAAAGTTTCCAGGTCACACTATCATCTACCCACTGCCAACAAATAGAAACTTACCATAATATCTGGAAGATGTGAAAAATGATAGCACTATCAATGCAATATTTTCAATAATATTAAGGAAGAATGCTATATGGCCAATCCAAATGTCCTGCGAGTATAGAACGCTGTTATGATGTTGCAGATATTCATAGGCAACATAAAACCGAGGTACTGCATGAAGAGCAATAGCACCTTGCCAGATCTCTCTCTGTGGAGAGAAGTTTCCTATAGCTGCTGATATAGACGGGAGGAGGTTATACACCTAAACAAATGTCTTTATTAATGAGATAATATTAATAAGTTACTTAAAACATGAATTTTTCTATTGTAAATCTAAGCGTATGCTCTCCACTATGTGTTAGGACCTTGACCCTGTAAGTTGCCAATGGGCAGCGCTATAGTGCGCGACGCTTGGAGATGAGTGTTGATGTTGCTATTGTGAATTTAGTTGCAGTGATGGCGGATCTACAATTTTTTCAATGGCAAAATTTCATGTTTTGTAGCCCCCAAAAATTACAAATGCAACAATACAACATTAGTTACTTTGTTCAAGACCACAAAGCATTCGATATCCCCCTACGGCCTGTGATACTACATTTCACTGCATACCAACCCCACCATCTATTTGCCTGCACGGTTTTGCGCCCTTTCCCTAAGTTCGACATGGAGTTGAGGTAGGTTTTAATGTTTTATATACATTCTCATGATACCTTCGAGTAGTAGTTTATTACCAAAGTTTGAATGTTATTACATCGATGTATGTGTATGTATGAAAACGATGGTTGAATTGTAATAACATTAACTCAAAAGTAAAAATCAGATCCACTGTAGAGGCACAACTTTGAAATAAATACACAGTAAAAGAAAACGACATGAAGCAACCAAAAACTGTTATTAGGAGCATTGAGGACCATATATGTTGGAGGAATATTAGGAAATTAATGATGCATTGAAACAACAAAATCGGATAGAATAAAGTGATAGCATAAATTCGCATTTAGAAATCCGAAAAGAAAGACCCAGTGCAGGATTCGAACCCGCATCTCCTGATGTCATGTCAGGCGCTCTGACCAACTGAACCAACTGGGTAGCTGGTCAGTCGTTACAGAGCGCGGATGATATGTTAGGCAGAATCCCCCACAAAGCCATCCTTCCGAATATCAAACTGCGCGCGTCGTTCGTATCTCGAGGTGCCGCAGCGCCAGTGTTTGGGTTGGTAACATCTCCTACCGCGATTACCGACAGCAGACCTCTTGTTTCGAACATCCATAGTTTCTCACTATGCAGAGGTAATCGTGATACATAACTTGCTTTTCTCCGCAAGATGGAGTTTTTGATACATAAATTCGCATTTAGAAATCCGAAAAGAAAGACCCAGTGCAGGACTCGAACCCGCATCTCCTGATGTCATGTCAGGCGCTCTGACCAACTGAACCAACTGGGTAGCTGGTCAGTCGTTACAGAGCGCGGATGATATGTTAGGCAGAATCCCCCACAAAGCCATCCTTCCGAATTTCAAACTGCGCGCGTCGTTCGTATCTCGAGGTGCCGCAGCGCCAGTGTTTGGGTTGGTAACATCTCCTACCGCGATTACCGACAGCAGACCTCTTGTTTCGAACATCCATAGTTTCTCACTATGCAGAGGTAATCGTGATACATAACTTGCTTTTCTCCGCAAGATGGAGTTTTTGATACATAAATTCGCATTTAGAAATCCGAAAAGAAAGACCCAGTGCAGGATTCGCAGATGCGGGTTCGAATCCTGCACTGGGTCTTTCTTTTCGGATTTCTAAATGCGAATTTATGTATCAAAAACTCCATCTTGCGGAGAAAAGCAAGTTATGTATCACAAAGTGATAGCAAATTGCTTACTGTCATAGTTAGGCTAAGGCAACAAAAATAACGAAGAAAAAATAACAGATATATGTTATACTGGTATAGACAGTTAATTGAAATCATATGTGCATGAGGGAATCGCTGCCTCTCATACAGTTGCAGGATGTGCCCACTAGAGTTCTGCGACACAGACACTCCAAGTCCACGCCCTCTGCAGGCATATTTGTGACAGCAACCGGACAGTTCTGATACCAGATCTGCCGAAATGGATGCAAATTATTGAGACGAAGAGACTCTATACTGGCTTGCTGGATATGGCGCTATGCCACGCCACGAGCTGTTCCTCCGCTTCACTATCACCATATCCTCATTAATCGAAAAAAACCATTGCATATTTGTTTAGCCCAAACTCTATACAAATAGCATGATTATACTCTTGTACAACCCTTATAGATTGTTGTAACTCGCGTTATCCTGGGCATGCAGTTTTACATCATCAATATAATAACGTCTTGTGCTTCCAGAAATTGGCCTTGCCACAGTTGTATCATCTCTATTTCTCAGCATTATGGACAACAGAAACAGTAAGATGCAGAAGATCGAATAGCTCAAAGAGTAAAATTCCTCTTCTAAAGTATATCAAATATGGCCAAACCTGCAGCGGCGAACATATCACTGGGCAAATCGGTGCGTCGCCCTGGATCCAGGGTTCAAAATGGTTCCACGAAGATGCCGATAATGACATAATAATCAAATAAAATTCAAAAAGGTCTCAATATAGATATATCCTATCATCAATATAATATCGCATATCGACTATACCGCCCATGCCTACTATTCATTGAGAACATTTGGCAATTTAGAACTTAATGATATGCTTGAAAAATCAGATGAAGATTTGTTGCAACAATGCCTGCTGAAGTCTATACTATATTTCTACAACTTTTTACCTTACCTGTAACTGTTAGGTAATTGGAAAGATCTTTTAGTAACTTGGAAATGTTTGAAAATGTCATTTAGGTCAACAATGAGCAAACAAAGGATGTCTGATTTATACATTTTGAATTTAGAATACAATTTAGCAGTGAAGTTAGAATCAAGAGATCTTATAGATAGTTTTGCCGATAAAGTCGGAAATTGACTATTCTATATTCTAGTTTGTCAATAGTTTCTATATTTTATTCAAAGTGTTTGTCCTTAATAAAAAATATTTCCTTACTTTTCATGTGCTCCGAAAAAAAATCTAGATTTTAGGTCTTTTAGTCTGAATAAAAAATGTTTCATTATCTTACTATTCATGTGATACTCATGTAAGCACGTATGAGAATAACTTAACTTTTGAAATAGACAAGGTATTGAAGTTTAGGGACCATAAATATCTTTTGCCTTGGGGGCCACTCATCCCTAGATCCGCCACTGTGCACCTGATGTAATGAAATATGAAAGAATGCTTGATCAAGGAGTCCTTTTAATCTGAATGTATATCTTATTAGTAACTTTGAGAGCTGTTAGTGTTTTATTTCATACTTAATGTATCATTCAACTGTATGTTTGTGTATTTCAACCATTTTTCATTGACATGTAAAAGCACTGCTGTGGAATATTATAAATAAATAGTTTATCTTAATATATCTTCCAGAATGGCATGAGTTGTTCGATATATCTCACAACTTGACAATTAGTTCATAAGATGTTATGTGAAATGCCTTACAATTGTCAATGCAGGCCATAAGGTAGTGTTGCTTGTAGTGCAGGAATTCCTGTGTGACACAACAGACAAACAACAAGTTTTCTTTAAAACTAGCTACTCCTTACTTTGAACCTCATAGTTAATTATACTGGAATTACAGCTTGGCACTGCAATATTGCTAAAAACCATAACGATTTTTTGATTATTTGACCACTTTTTGCCCAAGTTTGATGACTAATGAGTTTGTTTCCAAATTCCTTAATTTTTTAAAATAAAATTCAAAAATATAATTTACTCTAAAACAGTATGATTATTAGCAAAAGTAATAGGTGGTCAATTGAAGATCTACACATATATATACTTCAAAATTCGCAATTTTGGAAAATTTAAAAAATAAATTGTTCAAAAAAAATGGATGCTCAAATGAAACTAATTAGTGATCACGCATGGCAAGTGGCCATATGATTGAAAAATCAATGTCGGTTCTTAGAAATTTCGCAACATCAACATCATGGAGCTACTTAGTAGATAATAAGCTTCAGCTCTGAAGAGCTTGTAACAAGCATTCAGATGTTATTCTTCTGTTGTTCCTGAAGTCAGATAAATCTGTGCTTTTTGTAAGAAACATTCCTTGGCTATCCACAAACCAAGCCAGAATGAGCTGAACTTAATTTAGCAAAGCAAATAAATGACAACTTATACATCATTATACTCAAAATATCATTCTGAATCAAAATAAGTAAAAAAATACACAAACAGTTGTACCAGTCAAAACAAAAGATTTCTTCCTCATATCTTCATTTCAATCTTACTTTTCTAAACTTATAAAGAGAAAAGTTATTAAAATGGTCACCTTTAAGAATCATGAGGTATATTCCTCAATAAAGTGGTGAAACGATGGCATTTATTAAAAAAATTCAGAAGATCATAGTATTTCAAAAATATGGTATTGAATATGGAAATCATTTCTGCATCATCACAAGTATTAGATTCTTGTATAGAACTAACTCGAGTTAATTGCACTATATAACATTGCAATTGATGTAGTCCATCAATATCATGCTCCTTGCACTATTGCTGTTGAAAAATGAATTCAATTACTTTTTTATATGACATTTCTTCTAAAATATACCCATTTTGTATAGAATGTTTATTATGTTTAAAATATTTTTTCTGTTAGTAAAAATGCAGTAAAATAAGAGCATGAGTTTTATTTTATGACTTTCTCAATGCGACTAATTTGTTTCCAAAGGGCAAAATGATTCTATTGGGTAGTTATGTAGTTGATGTAACTGTGAATACCCTCATATACTTTGTAGATAATGATAAAATGAGTTTACCGCTACAAAATATTTATGTTTGCATCCATCTGAGACTAAAAATTAGAAAAAAGTAGTTGAAAAAAATATTGTATAATTCCCTGACAATGAGCAAAATCGTTCATGCATGTTTCATAAATTCAATAAATTATTTATGAATAGTGTATATCTACTAACAACACAGTATTTGTTAATAATTATACCTGGCAATGAGTGAAGGTTGCGCTTTCAAAATTGTACAGGACGGAATAGGATACACAGAAGATGAACGCTAGCAGGGGAAAGCACACAACCACCAGGGCAAATTTTTCAAATGGAATGCGGAGGTACGTGGAGTATTCATATTCACTGTATAGCAAACCATAACGGGCGTCTTTGGACATCTCCCTGGCAAGGAAATATCGACAAAAATTACGATTTAATGCATGTTATTGTTGATCACTTTTGTTGATTGAACTGATTGAAGGGTTGTTTGGTTATGTTTTATAGTGACAGTGACATTTCTTGTATCAGGAAGACCATAGATAAAATAATAGGTTAGGTTATAGATAGGCAACTCACAGTAGCGCGACGAAAAGTTGCGCGCTATGAGTGAGTGATGTCATCCAAGTCAAACTTGTATAGTGTTAAAACTTTATCAAAGCAACAAAATATATACCTAAATTTCCTCGTATGGATGATGTTGCAATCTTATCGACCACCTGAAAATTACGAATTGTTCACCTTGATTTCTGCAAATATGAACAATACTAAAAAATATCAATTCTGCCAAAATGCCAATCATACTTTACTTCCCTGGGCATCTAAGTAATGATACAAAAATCTATGATCTTTGAAGAAACAGTATTTACCACTAATATATAAATATATATCATATCATCACTGAATACGATACTATTGAAATGTATGCAGATTGATAATTATACTACATATATAATTCACTATAGAGTAAGTCCATATTAGACCTATCAACAATTTTACATGAAAGCTTTGTTTTTTGATGATTTTTGGTACATCGATGCTACTCAACAAAAAGGCGAAAATACAAAAATTCGGGCTACTGTATAGTTGTTCTTTTTTATTCAATTTAAAAGACACTCAAAATCAAGTCTTACGAACTACATGTTACTTAAAATGGATGTAACCTTATTTCTTCAATACCATATGAAAACATTTTAATGTTTTTCATCGATTTAGTAAGACATCTGCGAGTTGAAAATGGAAATCATTGGATATTTTGTAAACAAAAATACTATTCAATGGAGATGAAATTAGAATTTAGAGGCAGTAACAACAAGTTATCATGTGGGATATCATATGAAAGGAATTTGAAAGACTTTCGAAATAAGATATAATACGTATTTGCATAGTAACAGTTGTTTCCGAAAACATCAAGTTCAATGCAGTCATATAAAATGCCCAGGTAGGTATTTGATATGGACTTTACATAATAATTAATATAAAAATCACAATAAGATGTCTCAAAAACCCACAAATACAACGCAAATATACGTTACTACCACAAAAAATAACATGTGAACATTATGCACAACGCACATTAACGGTCAAAACATACCTACAACTTCACACAAATATGATCCATAAGATAAAATGAATGTTGGACACAGTGGAAGAATCACTTAGGAAAACCCAATAGAGGATGAGGTTGTTTCAGATAGAATATTATGAAGCTGGCCTATTCTTTTATCTATGATTATGAGGCACAACTGTCAAGAACTGTCCGAATGAAGTGACAGTCATGTAGATCGCAGATGCTCTTACTTGGTGAAACTCTTACGTTATTCAGATAAAAGGATTTTTCAGTTAACACACACTTTCACAAATGAAACTCTTTTTCTTCAGGCGGCGTGTTTCGAGTTATATTTGAATCATCTTCCGACGATGATTTAAATTTCAATTGAAACGGGTCACTGAAAGAAAAAGACTTTTAGTTGTGAAACTTACACAATCTTTTATCTGCAATTCCTGACAATCTTAACGTCATAAAAGAGAATAGACAATCACCCGAGACAATACAAATATATGGATTTTTCGAAGGGATGTAGTCCGAATCGCTTTGGTTTCGAGGGTGTTGTTTTGAGTCGAATTAGAATTTACTGCGAAATATATTGTAGGTATTTGAATTTTCGATAAAACTAATTCTGAATTCAAACCCTAGGTGATATTAGAGTAACTTGTTAGGGTTGAAGATGTGGTATTGTTTTTTAAAATATTTATTAAAAGATCGTACACAAAGGAACATTGTTAAGGAACATCAACATCAACAAATTTACTGTAATGCCATGACGACAACATTATATTAAAGTAATTAAAATATTCGACCAAAGAAACATCAAAAACAGCTTAACAAAAAACAATAAAATTGAAAAAACTATCTAATTGTCATTACAATGTAAACTATCGCTTCATCAATCAGATGACGTTTGGCGACCAATCAGAACGATGAACTTTAACTTCGGTCGAAACAGTTTTAACTGAACCATTTCGACAAAATGCATTTTGTCTAGTTATGAGTTATGACTAATATTCATTTTTTAGCAACAGTCAACAGTGACAACTAGTTGTAACAAAGCTATTTAGTATAAACTAGTTAGACTTACTAGATAAAACGCGTTGTTACCGAGAACGGATTCTGACTGTTATATACATATACAACCACGCTAGGTATTTATAGGTATTAATATTTAAATATGGCGTGGCGTGGAGTGAGAAGTAAGTGGAATATATTTTACATGTATGGCATTTGTTTATCGAATATTACGACTAAGTTTTAGATCTGTTGATGCACTTGAAGTAGATTTTAGAAATCTTGGAAAATTAATCCAATATTGGGAATTTTCGAAATTATAAACAATACCGCAATAGCTAATACAAAACACGCTTTATAATTGCGCACGTTTCTTATTCAAGCACTTTTTGTACGAGAACGTTTTTATATACAAGCAAAATCAAATTTTCATTTGCATAGGTATTCCACATCATAGTTCTACTGAATATTAAGTTTTTTTTGATAAAAACAAAGCGTCAGACTGTCCATTTTAAATCTACATTTCTCCGAAATATACGAACAAATCAGATTGGATAGGTCTGGAACAAATTTGTTTAAGCATAACAGCTCAATGAACCTAAATACAAAGAGGCAAAAGCATATTTGAATATGTTTAAAAATATATAAATAATATTAAATATTCCTACCTCCTCCGAACAAGTAGTCTACTTCGTAAAATCAGCAACATTATTTACTTAAGGAAGATCATTAATAAAAATGCTTTTCTCTAAACTACCTACACTGAAATAGGAATACCTATAGCATAACCATATGACAGGAATACATCGTGTCGACATTAAAAAAAAGCATAACCTCAATCAACTGCGTATCAAGAATGAGGCAAATGAGGCGGTCGTCAAAATGAAAAAGAGAGGGTGCCAAAATGGGGAGGAGAAAAAAAGCATAGTAGAAACGTTTCGAGAGAGGATTGTTTTTTTGCTCTAGGTTTGTCTCACGGGGAGGTTGAAATCAAAATGTTCAGGATACCGCACGGGTCTGTGATTAAAAACAGGTCATTTAGGTAGCATCGTGTGATAAATGAATTGCAATAAGCTGTCAGCGTCAAATTGATTTTTTGCCTCAGGCGACAAAACAAGTCACACATTGTCAAGCTTTGGTTTATTGGGTTTACCCAACAACCCAACATGGCAGAGGATCCATGGAGGTTTCACAAAGTATTTACCTTCATGCTAACCCGTATTCCATTCTAGACTCATGACGTCATATTCTTACTCGATTGTCGATAATGGTTGTCGCTTATCCGTATCGTCAGTGGTTCCGACCAAGTGTATGCATCGCCGGCGGTGTAGAGTATCTTGTAACCTGTGGAGGCTGTAGGGTGCACGCATATCTGCTTTGGCCTTTGGAAGTCGTTGCAGAGTCTCAGAACACAGATAACTTTAGCTTATGTTAATGTCAATTCAGGCTCTAGAATATCAAGGAATTGTGAGAATTTATAAAGTGACATTCTAGAATATTAAAAAGAAAATGATATCGTCGTCTCATTTTTAATCGTTAAATAGATGAAAAAGCTCTTTCTCTTGTTATTTTCTTCTGCCAGTAATGTCACGACTCCCATTACTTCTTCGTCAGAATTGCTGCATTCAGATATGGTGAATCTGTCACTACAACATGTAAACTAAAACAGCATAAGATAGCTTGTCGGTTTCGTTTCAGCAGCAAATTGAGCGACAGACTTTTTATTTATGGCGGCTGGATCTCAAACTGCTTCTAATAATAGAAGAAGCAACAATGATAATTTTTTGGTTGTGATAGAAAGATTCTTTATCAATAATACAAGTAATACAATTTTATTCATAACTAGATGTTTGAAAAAAGTACGTAAAATTGATGTAGATTATTGACGGAGAGGGCAATTGCCCGCTTTACTACCCTGGTATACGCCTTTGCTACTTGTGTCGTTCTAAACCAAGCAGGGCTGTTAAGTAATGAGGAAGTAAAGTTTGTTATTTGGTTTAATTGAATATATAAAAATTCATCGAATACTAAGTATCTACCTAGACGTTTTTGCCAAAAATATTTCTTTCCGTTTCAAGTCTCTGTTTTTATACAAACTTGTGGATTTCACATTTCTTCAAGTTGTTGAATCCTATGTAGCTTAATGCAGAACTAGTGACGGACTGCCACCGCCGCCGCTACACCGGACACCGTTTATTGTGTACACCGTACAGTCACAATATTGAAGATTGTATTTTCGTGACGCCTCAGTACACAACAGAATCTGATATATGTAGGTAGAAGAGTTCACCAATAGCTCCCAATAGTATGCACTGTCAATGTTTTTTAGTATGCACTGCGCGTGCCGCTAGCGTGGACTGGCCCTTAGACAGTTAAGTTTGACTTTCGTTTCTCGTTAATCCTTCTCAAAAGCATCCCATTCTCAGACCAGACTGGCAATTTTACTCTTTTGTCATGTTTCATGCGTTACTGAGATTGAAAAGCTAATCGTTGTGCCGTGCAAACTATCAGCTGTTTCACGTCAAATGGATTGGGAGTTTCCGGGAAAATAATATTGTGAGGTTACGTTTTGTGTGTAACATAACCTTAAAACTAGATGAAAATAATTTTGTGGGAAAGTTAAGAGATGTTGAAAACAAAACATAGTTTCAGTACTTTCAGTTGCCTAGATCGTCTTTAAATGTTCGAGAAACATAAATTGCCATTAGTAATTTGAAAACTAATTAATGTATTAGTGCATATCAAGCAATGCTGTTCCTACTCAAAAACACACATACAGGTAAGCAATAATTCAAGAATGCTCCATCCATTTAACACTCCGAAGCAGGGCGTATTTTTTGTTTGGTATGGGGGTACTCGACAGTTGTCAGAACCAAAATAAGAGGAATGTTTTCATTGTCAACCATTGCCGCCCAATAAAGAATTTATACAAATAATTGTTCGCTGGTTATTTATGTGTGGCTGGTCATATAAAATTGCTTATAATATAAATTCTTGAAGGTATGCTGAATAAGATATTGACTAGTGTCTGAACAATTTATTTTCAAATTTTAACAAAAATAAATGCTACATCAAAAGACTGAAACATAACATTCTCATTAAAGGAATCACAAGAATAAAAATAACTAAAACAGCACTTTGTTGTAGAAAACAGGGAGGCTTCAACCCCAAGCTCTACTTGGACTAGTAGGACAAAAACCTATGATATGTTTTTAGAAGTAATAATAATAATATTTATTCCACAATTATGAAAGTATATACACATGTACACACATAAAAAGAGAAATGAGTCATAAAACAAAGCATGCTCAGACTAAACTAAATAAAATAGTCACTCAGTTTATAAGGTTCCAGTTGAACCAACATTCAATGTACATAATGTTTAAATATTGTAATATTATCACTTGCTTTTATGTGATTTGGTATGTGATTATATAGTTTCAAACAATCAAAAGGCTTTTTTCAAACATTGCTAAGTTCTGTTTAGGATGAATATAGTCAATGAAACAGAGATTATAGTTAATTTTCAGTAGGCAATGTTCAAATATATCTTTATGTTAAAAATCAAATAGTAAACATAATTTTTTCACAGTTATGATGTTACAGGTGTGTTCGTTATTGTGGTAGGCATCAATTGCTGCCTATTTGTTAAAAATGACTTTACCCTTTTCCAGCAAGGGCCCCTGATCTAATTTATGTAAAAGTATTTCATGGCTCCCTTTATCATATGCTTTAGAAAAATCTAAAAATAATGCTAAAATGGATTCACCTTGATCAAATGAATTCAGAATATTTTGAACAAACTGGTAGATTTCCCCTTCCTGTATGCATGCTGGATATGGTTAAATGGTTTGATAATTGAAAAAGTTTATATTTCTTTTAGAGATTACTATTTTGAAAATGTTGGAGAATGCAGTTAAAATACTTATAGGTCTGTCATCAACTTTTTCTTAAATCTTTACAATAATTCTCTCACAGACTCCACAAAATCATTATTAAATATATGAGCCAGTTCCCTGGGTTCTCTAGCAATGCTAATGTTGTCGACTTGTTTGTTTCCTTAATCTCATTTATGGTCTGCCACATTACTTTTCAAATATTTCCAGCTTGTTCAATTATCTAATTAGGCATCCAGATGTTAATCTAGTGGGTTCAAAAGTAGTGTGTGTGTGAATTTGAAAGAATTGAGTAATGAACAGAGGTCTAGTTTCTCTTCGAGGTTTTAACCAAATTGCACATAAAAATCTCCTACAATCACTACCTTCTGGTCATCAACCAGGATCAGTAGTAACCTTTTAAATTGAATAGGAATAAATCAATTGATAGATTGTTGTTAGAATCTTTTCAAATTTCAGGTGCAAAGTTCTATTTGTTAAAACAGAAGTATGTAGTTGGCAGGAAGAATTGTGACTTTCTCATTGAAAATGATCTTTCTATCAGCAGGAAGCATGCAGTGATAGATGTAGAGGTATTGTTTTCACATGTTGTTATAGTCTAGATCTAATTATTTATTTTTCATAGGATGACAAGGTAACAATAACTGATGCAGCCTCAAAGTACAAAAGTTTACTCAATGGAGAAGAAATGAAACCAAATGTTTGTTGTCCATTAGAGCATGGAGATGAAATTCAGTTTGGAGTCTACAATAGCAAATTTAGGTGTGGAACAAAATACCAATAACTCCTATCAAAGTATTTGTTTGTAATTATATCCTATTTCAGTTTATTTGATCTATATCACACATGTAGATCATTTACTGATTTTCAAATATTACTGTATATTCATTATAAATCATAATCCTTGTTGAATAGTGTGTATATCTTTTTGTATTTAGACTGGAGCAGCAAAAATTTGTTACAACAGCTACTCGTCTGCCAGCTGGGGAAAAAACACAATTGAAAAATGAAATGGAAGCCATTCATGGATCATATGTGGAAGAGTGGTCTCATGACTGTACACATCTGACAGTCAAGGAAATTGCACTTACAGTAAAGGTTCTTTATGCTCTTATTGATGATAAACCAATAATCATCCCTCAATATTGGACAAAACTCAAAAGTCATGTGACTTTAGGTAAGCAATTTCGCATATTTATTGGTCATATGTCTTCTTGTCCTGTAGTTTTGTCTTTGATGCATCTCACTTCTTTTAGCATTTATTTAACACATCTAACTGCTGCAGATAAAATAATTGTGTATTTAACACAGTTTCACAAATTAAACTCTATTTATTCCAGTGAACCATTTCGATTTATATTTAAATCATCTGTTGATTGAAACTTGTAGACAAGGTGGATTTATCAAAAGTTTGATTTCGGACTTCCATTGTCTATGAGTGATACTCAAAATTTTATAGACAATGGAAGTCCGAAATCAAACTTTTGATTTAAATCATCGTTGGACAATAATTCGATTATAAATGGTCGCACCATGATTTAAATATAAATCTACAACTAACTGCTTGGTGAATATTTTTAGAGGCCACTGAAATGCTCATTTTCTGGATTACCTGTTTTTACTTGCTAGACTGTACCACTAGAAAGTGGGTTTCAGACCAGTGCAATGGTAACAACTAAAATATTTTCACTATCAGCATGAAAAAATTCACTTCAAATTAGGTAGTAAAAAAACTGTATGACTTTGCACTCAAAAGATAATTAATTATGTAAACATACGAAACAAACTTGAAAAGACAAAAATAAATCATCATAGTGTATGATTGGAGCTCTATATGATTTCCAGACAGCAAAGGTCCTTTGTTAGGATTTTGAAAATAGACTGATAAGTATTTCCAAGCAAAAGGGTCATAATGTGATAAATGTATGTAAAAGTGTTTATGATAACATAAAAATTTATATAATAAAACCACTGTGACTTTTATGTTGCATTGTTTTGAATAATATACTGCATACTAAATTATCAATTATAGGTGAGGAATGTCCGAAAATAGAGGATTATAGTAATCCTCCAGTTAACAGGACATTACTAAGCCGAGTGGAATGGAAAAGAGGAATCAATCGCACAAACCTCTTCAAAAATAAATTATTTATATTTCTTACTGAAAATAGTAGGAAGACCATGGAGGGGGTTATAGGCAGGCTAGGTAAATAGTCGAATTTTCCTATATTACAAATTAATTGGATCAGGTGGATTGACACAGTATATCCCATGCATCAAAACCAGGTTATCATGGTAGACAGAATTCACATTTTGATTGACTATTTTTTTTATCTTCAGGAGGAACGTCCATTGCATGGGAGAAAAAGCCAATGCCTTTACCGGACATACAGAAATCCCCAAAACAGATCATTGTAATACAACCAATAGAAAAGACTGAGAATAGCTCTTTCCAAGAATTAACAAGATTGGTGTTGGCAAAGGGCGAGCGTCTGATTCCTCAGCAAGAAATTGCCTTAGCCTGTGTTGCTGGAAATTGTGAAAAAGATTGTAACCCTGAATTTGATAGAGCAAGTGAAGTTTTTTGGTGAGTATCTAAGAAATATACTATTAGCGGAAAACAGGGTTTTTAAGGCGACCAAAAAGAACTTACTTTTTAAAAAATCTTGTGTGCATTATCGAGAAGGGATTAAAGCATTTGACTGTTAAACACGATTAAAACAAAACAAAAAAACATGTTTTAAACAAATATCGAAATTCTACTTAGACGTTGATGAAGCGTTCAGTCTCAGCAACTCTCCCTAGTCGGTAATTCTCCGCTTCCTAACAGTGGGTCGAACATAACAACTACTATTTCCGCGGTTACCTCCCACCTTTTTGACAGCAACAACTGATCAGTCAGTCCGTATTAAATTCATCCTCTATATTTCTCAATACGACTGACAACGGCAAAAAAATCCAAATGAAAAGCTGTTTGTTCAGTAAGCTTTGAATTGTTTGCATAAAGCCCACTAAAGACTGGAAGATCAGAAAAACATTAATGTAACAATGTGGAATGTTTCAAAACACTTGATAAAAAATATCCCTCCGAGGCCCCCTTCAGACACAAGAACTGACGAAAGAAAACAATTACTTGTGGTGAATTTCACGCACTAGAATATGGTTTAAACATATATAGGAAAATATTTAGTATCATATTCTATATAGCGATTAAGCTTTATATCCTGAAGCACAACATACATTTTTGTATAAAATTTCTATTTGAAAGTTGAAGTCACCTGCATCGTGTATTGAGTAGTGAACCAGAATATAGTACGACACAAAACTGAAAACAATAATAATTCAATTAATTTGAATAACAGTTCAAATACTGTCATGGTCCTGGGAATCAATTGGAGAGCTTTAGCGTATAGCTACTCTTACACTCAATTACTTTGATCCATATATAACGGTTCTTATCCATTGAAATATACTATAACAAAAACATATACATATGAAATAGAATAGTAATAATAAATGACTAAAACAAAACAGCTATTGTTTGTCAAATAGAGATATTTAATAGGCATTTTTTTTGGTCAGCTGCCTATTTTCTAAATTTGATAACCTTGCTCTTAAACCACCATTATATATTTTATTTGTACCACGGTATAGTTGTTTAGTCTAAACTGAAATCAAAAAAGAAAATGTGGTTTTGAATAATTAATTTCCTTTTTAGTTGTCACATTGTTTAATCGTACCATCGCACTGATGACTTTCTACTGTCACTGAATTAAAATTCCAGTTGATTTTTGAGATATGGTAAGTTTGAACAAACAGACCAATTAAGTTGGTTTAAGGATTCATGAAAAATTTGGCATGTTGAGTTTCGGTTTGCATTGGTCATCATGCCAAACTGTTATTGCTTACTGAAGAATGTCTTCAATGCAAGTTTTTCCTGATACAGCTTGAAATAACTGCTTGTTTCCAGTAATGTCAGCAGAAACACGCCAAGCCAGAGTACTGTGATAGCACAAAATACTGAAAGTCAAGCATATTCTCAAGTTCTGTGCAAAGTTGAAGAAAAAACATCCATAATAGGTGATACTTTCAGTCCTGAAAGAAATACCGATGTAAGTACTAATTAGATAAATATAAACATCTTAATTGCTCATTTTCATACCCTTTGAGAAAAATTATTATATTATGTATTCTGTGTGATGATGGCATTTGAATTTTGCCAATGATGTATATTGAATGTTGGCATGGTAGATGTGTTTTCAAGATGGAGACAAATCGGCTTAGATCCGGACAGTGTTGAGAATTTTGAAAAACATAGTCCAGAATAAGTCAGGAAGAGCACAGCCCTGAGAGCACGGTCGACCACATGTAAACAGCTTCCAAAAAGGTTATACTAACAGACACTCAAAAGCATTGGTTTCACTGAGCAAGATCTCTCTGACTCGAGATATATTAATTGACACAGATACCGGAAATATTGAGTATCTAACTACAAAATTTAGCATATGAATTAGTTGAAATAAAGATTTCATAATCTTGTAATATACTTAATTAGTACATTGAGTTGGAGTGGTTACATTAAATCGCTACTCTCTCTGTTGAAGTACTCACAATTTTGCTACAATTCTATAAATTTGACAACGTTATACTTACTACAAATTATGTTAAAATATACAACAAAAAATAGCTCATTCAAAGTTTCTATTATTTTCTCCTAATAATAAATTAAACTTATTTTTACTTTGAAGTAAACATTTGATCATTTGGAATCACTGTAAAGAAAACAGGTGACACTGCTGTTGTAGCAGAGGATGGCTTTATCTGTGTTGCTTCGTCCTACAATAAATACTTGCACATTTTGATTACCATTACATTATATCTTTACTATTTCATCTAGAATCCAGATAAAATTCAATCTCCAGTTGATGATGAGATAGAGGGCAAAAAGCGTGAAGCTTCCAAACGGCATAATGACTCGCCTATAACAAATGTCTCCAAAAAAATAAGGACAGAAGATGTAAAATGGACTATATCAAACTCCAACCGAAGTCAACCCACTGAAACAATGGTAATTTATATTTTATCTTCAGTAAATGGCCTTGAATTTCGTTGCTATGAAATACTTAAGAATATGAGAAACAAATACTAGTAAAAAATAGTATAATGTGAATTAGTTTAACTTCGGCATTAAAACAAAAATGCAGATTTATCTAATAGTATAGCGTGGTACTAGGCGTTATTGTATTTGTAGAAGCTCATAATTAAATTGCACTTATTCTTCACTGTACAGCGATCAACTCATAAAGGTGCGCTAGAGCAGTAGTAGGTCCACCTGACTAGCTGCCTCGAGTTAAAACACATTGGTGGAGAAATTTTTCTACTATGTTAGAAGTAAATTCTTATGAAGTTCAGTTTTGACTATTCGTAGTAGTAGTATTCGTAAACAACATGTGTCAAAGACTTTAAGAAATCTGACGTCTGGTCGATAAAACAATATTGCAATCCTAGACAAAAATGTGAAATAGGCTAACAGTGGGATATGAAATACTGCTTTAATTTCACTTTCTGGCGTCATCAAGCAAAAAAACACATGGAAACACTCCTGACATCGATAAATAGCTGACATTATAACAAGCTGTAACACATGACAATAAAATATAACAAAACATTGTTGAAAAATTTTTACTATTAATATTTGATTCAATCCTGCATACGTATATTTACTTTAGTGAATAACACTATTCAATGTTTGCTATATTATCCTGTCAGTATAATTATGGTGCGATGATAGTATCTGTTTCCGCAGCGATCTAAAGACAATGAAGTAAAAGAAGATTGTTCCCTTGCAAATTCTCAAAAAAGAAAAGCCTCAAATGATATTGAAGAAAACTCACCGACAAGAAATCCCTTCTTGTCTATAGGCAAAAAGATAAGACGTGAAAAATGTCACGATGAAAATAACCCATTTATAGATATTATACGTGGCAGTAAGGAAGACGTACAGCCAGACCTAAGAAATAATCCATTTCTCCGGCCGCGGTCGGTACCTAAACTGGAAATAGATCAGGTAAGTCTCTCAATATGGATGAATCTTTTATTTGAATATTATAATTTGTGGGCGGGTGATGTTAAAATTACAATATTGTGTTCATCAAAAAACCTACCATCGTTTATACACCTATCTACTAAATAAACTTCCTACATGTATTAAATGTTCACACTAATTTGCCTCCAGTCACAGGGTATTCATAACTGAATTTTGCTCTTGAGTATATCATGAGTATCAATACATTATTTTTATATTTTCTTACTATTAAAGGAATATAGACAACCTGCCAACATATTATCAAGCACAGCAAACACAACTGTGTTAGAGCAGCCATCATTTAAATACTCCAGAATAACAAAATCGGATGAAAACTTGAATGTGACATGGGTTTCGAAGAAATCACTATTAACATCAGTCATGGGAGTAAAAGAAGAAACACAATATGATGATTATGTCGTCGAATTTAGAAATCAATTCAAAGATAAAGTTGTAATAGAATGCACTTCAAAAGTAATAGAAAAAAGTAACAGGGAAAACTCGGATAGAGTTGATAATGGCAAAAGTGGCAAATCCAACTTTAAAAAATTTAAGAAAGTAAGTAATTTAAAGAAGTTTATTTTGAGTTTTGCACATTTTTATCATTATTCCAAAAATTCAGCCCAATATTTTCAAATTTTTTGTTTTGGTGTTTTTTTATTTTATGTTTGCATTAGACCGATATATTTACTCCTCAAAGCATCCAGAAGCATAATCTCATCGTCATCCATATCTGACCACTTGGCCCTGTCCCATGGAGAGCCATGGATTTTGCTGCATGAGCCCTATGTGGCCTTCGCCTCCTCGGTTCCCCGCTACTGACGATTGGTGGGAGCATGATCTTATCAAACCGATTCAATATTGAGATAATCATCAAGTACAAGCGTCAATTGAACATTTTAAAACTTTTGTATATATGAATTATTAAACCTTCCATTAAAATATGCAAACGTAGAACGTACGAATTTTGAACGAGATTAATTTGTCAATTGTGCATGGATTCGTCGTCAATGTGATCAGGTCCTAATACTTATTATTCTTGTTCAAGGTGTTTCCTTTACACCCACAAAAATCCTCTATCAACCAAACTGCCATGGTATCAGTAACATTAGAATCTCAAACTGCAACAGAACCAGTTCAGATCTTCAATGATAATGACGAAGATGACACTGTTGACATCAGCCCCATCAAAAGAAGAGTGAAAAAAATGGTGCTGTAAGCATCATTCTCGAAATCCCATTAACTTCGTACATTGATATTACTTTTATTTTTGTTTTTTTTTTATATTTACGTTGCACAATTTTAATCTTATCAAATAGATTTTGTGCATCTGCATTGTTTTTCATTGTATGTATGTGCCATATATAAATGCTGTCAGTTGAAGACCTATTTTTTGTGAAATCTACTGCTTTTTATACTGTTATTCTAATTATGATTATTGGTGTTTTAGTTTTGTGCATCTGCATTGTTTTTCATTGTATGTATGTGCCATATATAAATGCTGTCAGTTGAAGACCCATTTTTTGTGAAATCTACTGCTTTTTATACTGTTATTCTAATTATGATTATTGGTGTTTTAGTTTTGTGCTCGATTTATATAGGCTTGTTTTGTCTTGTTGTTCGATTTTATCGTGACTCATGTTGTATGTTTATAAATATTTTCATTTTTACAGGAGTCATTCATTGAAATTCATTTTTTTATAACATGAAATCTGCTATGTACCTAAATATCTTTTCAGAAACATACCAAAAATATCTGTCCTTCCATTAAGAGAAATATAATATGTTACATCACTATTTTTACAAATGTGTATACTAATTAATGTTGTTTCTTTTTCGCATATTTCTTATAGTTATTATTTTTAAGTTTTTTTTTTATTTTTCCTCACTCAATGGCTGGATAATAGCAACTCCTTAAAATATCCTTGAAACTATTTTTACAAATACTACCAAATACTTCCAAATTCTACCTTAAAGGGATCAGAAAGATTTTTTTATCAACCGTATATCCTTGTCAACCTATGGTAGTTCCAAAAAACATGACACAAAATGTTAATAGAATGAGAACGATATGAATATTGTATAGCTATAATTGAAATATATAATTCAAAAATAATTATATAATAAACAATTTATATATGTTATTTATCTCCTTCTCCAGTGAGGCGGTTCAGTTCTGCAATCAATTTGTGCTTCGTATTTTCTGTCACGACGTGATTTATTTCTGCACACAGGTTTGACCTCAGTAATATATTTGAGGTGATATCGTCTGTTACCATTACCACACGAAATATCAATTTTTCATCTTCCAGATCGAATTTGAAATCAAGTGGATTTTCGCTAAATCCGCAAGCTCCTAAAATTTCATTCCAAAATGTGATTGAAGGTTACTGTAATGGTTTTTTTTTTCACCCAAAAAAATCAAATGTCAATCAGCGTTAAAGCCAACATATGGGTCCACAATTTAATGCGATCCGACTGAGAATGGAGAGTGTTCAAGGGCCCACACCTTCATTGCCGTGATATTATTGAAATTATTTTATTAAAAAAAAACAATGAAAAACGTCAAATGTCGGTTGTTCCTTTATCACGTAAGGCACGAAAATTGCTTCTTTGAGTAGGTATATGTATCACCTAAACAATTGACTTTTTGACGAAAGAACTGAGAGACCACCAAGTAACAAAAATTACAGAGGGCTTTTTACAAGACTTGCCGGATAAAGCATTCCAATAAAACGGACGAGGAGGGACACTTTTCACGTGGAAGAGAGTGAGTAAAAGATTGGACGTTTTTGTTTTTTTATCGCTGATTTTTTTGTATAGCTCCGGGTAGCAGAACCGGTGAGCAGAACCTACTATCTGTCGATACTATATCTCTTCTTAAAGTTGATCACAATCCATACAGCAGCAACTGATTTTGCGCGGTGATGAAAACAATACCTTTTTTTGATCTGTGATAAAAAGAAAATGGTCTCTCCTACATGAAATTCGTGGTTATCTCCTTGTATATATTTGATTAGTTTTTTATCCAATGTATGTTGCATCTTCTTCACCTTCAAAATCTTGTACTGCATTCCAGTAGGTAAGTCCTTGGACTATAGAAGTATAAATTTCTGTTTGACTCTTGTCCAGGATATAATAGGCTAAATAGTTGAGTAATATTTTTTCCTTATCAGAAAGATTACACCATTTCAGAAACAATTCTTGTAGAATTGGACCTGAATAAAAAAAGGTTATACTCATAAATGGGTCAATTTTCATCAAAACTGATGAGTAATAAGCTTTCAAAAATATCTATCGTAATGTAGAACTTCATTTTGTGCTTCAATAAAATTTGGGAGAAGCATGAAGTTCTCTGAAGTCAGCACCAGTATCTAATGGACGTAAATGCTGAACAGTTAAGCTTCCACATCAATTGCAACAGTGTAGGAATGAAGTATTTTGATATTTTTCCTTTCAATATAATTAGAAAAAAATTGCTCACTTTCATGATTATCATTTACATTGAAATTCTATCTCTTTCACTCATATTTGGACTAGGGCTCACCCTGATTTCTAGAAAAGACTGGCCGAGTGAAATTCTGGTTGTGTAAAATTGCTTAGAAGAAATAAATCCACTTTCAAAGATTGCTACAAAGATGAAAATGAACTTAGATTGAAAATAGAGCCTAAATACTAAACAGAATAAGCATTCAGGTCTTCAATAGATCAAAGGGTGTATGGTACTTTTTTATATGTTTGGGATAGATTCCAAAAAAGCTAAAAGTGATACTTTCCTACTCCACATACAAATGTATGTGGAGCAGGAAATTTGCACTACGCTCATGTTACACATCCTAATGTAGCACAGCTGCACCATTAATGTGTAAATATTTGTTAAGCACGAAACTTTAGTATTAAATAATTTCTACTTCACTTACATTTGTGTGTCACATATGCTATACATTGGAAAACTTGAAAACAAAACATATTACTATCTACTATATCTCTAAATTTCACCAATTTTGTGTCAAAATAATTCATATTGTGAAGAAAAGTTATGATACCAAACTTTGAATGAAACTGGATGTTTCCTTGTCAAACTGACATGTTTATAAAATATAAAACATTATTTGGTAGAATTTATTGAATTAGATATATATCACAATAAAAATGTGTAAGGTTTACACTGTTGTACTGCTGTACCTACTAACCAATGGCATAAAGGTCACCTGAAACAAAGTATCAAAAAGTGTTTTAACAAATACACAATCAAATGCACATCTAAACAACCATAGACAGCCATCCAATGATAAGTATTGTGCCTCCAATTGGTGCTAACTTTCCCAATTTGTGTTCTCCTGTGAAGGCATAGTAATAGCAGGATCCAGAGAATAGTATTGTTCCAGTTATTATCAATGTTCCAGCCTACAGAAAATTGTATTTTCAAATACACAATATTAATATATGACTAAAAACCTTACCAGTCTTGGATTTCGACATAGAGGTACTCCAAGTAAAGCCAAGGCATGAAAGAAATGCATTCGGTTAGCTGTTTCAAAAACAGGTTTCAGTTCATGTGCTTTGTCTTTAGGGTATGATTTATGTGCTCCATATGCACCCAAAGCGACAGCAGTTGCTCCCATAATGCCAGCAATCCTGATAAATGGGCCATTTTCTGAAGCCAATTTCCATAATGGAACTTTTTCTGTGATCACTGTTACTGAAGGTATGGAAGTTGATCCTGATATTTTCTTCTAAAACATTTTTAGACTGAATACACAACTGGTAGATCACAATAGTACAACTTACAGATAATAAATGTGTTGCTGATTTTGAAATAGGGTTCTCATATATTATATAATTTACGACATCATTTAAACCCATTTTTGGACCCAGTATTTAAAAAAATTACGTTTGATTCAAAAAAGATTTTTACCGTCAATTTTTGGATATTTGATTGTAAACAGACAGAATGACCAATAGAATGGGGCTATAATTAACCTTAAATCAATACAGTCGTCTAATCCAGGGTAAGACGATAAACATCTATGTAAATATTATTTTCGCAGGATACTTCGAACCATTTACACAGCAAGAGCTAATTCGCAAACTAATTAGTAATTAACCAGTTTGTGATAGCTCCTGGCCAACTCTACTCGGAGTCTGCCATGCTTATAGCCAGAATGGGACCGGGCAACTTCAAATGAGACTTTGGATATAATCTACTAAGCGAGATACGACCATCCCTATCAATTTCTGATCCGAAATCGTTGCACAGGGCGTATCACAGGCAGTAAGAGGTGTAGAACTGTAGAGTCGGCCATGTGTGAGAGCACCACCATTTAGAGCACTATCTTGAAAAATTTTTAACCATTCTATGGCACTATGCAATCGTCATTTATTGACATAAAATGTAATATTGCCATCTAGCCAACAATATTCAATTTGAAGATATGATGTGATATAGTTGCAAGCTAGAAAAAATTTATCTACAAAGATGTTTCATAATCCTTTGCTACTCTAGCGCAGATTTTCCTATGAAGCAAACAGGCTTTTTGATCCAGAGTATAACACTAACAGCAAGTATATTCGTTGGTTTTCCAAAGATAGAGATGTTTCGATATTATTATTTTTAAAGAACAGAATAGGAAAAAGAAGGATGTTTTCAGTAGAGCTCCAGAAAATCATAGATTAACTAAGAAAAAACTGACATTCTCCGAACTTAGGAAACGTAAAACCCAAGAAATATTGAGAGAAAACTTGAAGAAATTATTGATAATATAATAGATAAAGTATTATCTGTGAATTGCATAATTTTATTTTGAATGTTTTCTAGATTGTTGAAAGGGCGGTCACAAAAAGACCAACCAAGAAGAAACCTGAAAAGGTCAAGATTCTGAAGACTGTATTCACAGAAGAAGACTTCAAGAAGTTTGAAGAATATTTCAATGAGTAATGGTCCCTGACAGAGTTTTAGGAACAGTACAAATTGCTTTAGCCTCAGGCATATTGGTTTATTTATTTTTATTATTGATGGTACTTCCAGTTCTTCCTATTGAAGAAAACCACTTTGAGAAATATACTCCTTCAGTGTACATATTACTGTTCAGTGGGATATTTGGGTTAGTATTCATAGGCAGTTTGTCAATATTCACATGTATTGTTATGTATAACCACAGAAGAAAATACAATCTGAAATAAACATTTTCTTGTCTTAATATGGATCTCTTCCCATGCTGGCTTCCTACCACGGCCTGCTATTTTTTTCACCAATGTAAAATTGTAAATTCACTATTTTTTGACGTCACAAAGCAACAAACAGTGAAGTTCTGTATAGTTCTGTCAGATCATAAACAAACACCGTACTTAAGAGAATAATATCAAATGGCGCACTGTTGCCAGATGTAACCACATTACACCTTATTATCGGATGATTTGAAATAAAGTATCATAATTAAAAGCTCAGAATATATAAAGTATAAAAAGAATGAATGTGCATGAAACTCACTTGCTGAGGTTGAAACAGTATTGAAAGGGGTCCTTGATAGCAAACAATACATAACCAAAGAAAGCAAACCTAAACGAAAGATAGCCATCTACCATAAAGTTTAACGAACACATACCTAAACAACGGAAACCAAACAAACCATGGAACAAACTAATAAGCCTAACCAAATGTAATTCATCGTTGAAGCGCAAAAGGTACAATTTCCCTTGTTGCGTGTGGTAGGCTTTATCAGTTTGTAGTGGGTTTCATTTGTTTCAGTGTCGACTTTTTTCAAGATTTCGTTAGATTTGCCTTTTGTGATATATCTTTAGGTTACAATTTACAATCGGTTTGGTTAGGTGTTCTATGACGCTGACAAGTGGCGTTAGTGACCTTCGTGACATTAATCATTAATGACATAATGACAGTGTTGACAGCGTAGTAGTTCAGCGAATTCAAACGGGTTGTTCAGCTTGTGCGCTTGTGGTGATAGTAACATAAAACATAGAAGAGTATATTTATGTTTGGGCTCTTACCTCCACTCCAGTATTAAAATTCCTATGATCTAAGCTCCACTCCATCTCTGCACTCCCACTTTATGCTGTGCACTCATCTCATCCGTGTTTACAAAGAGGGGATATTCTATGGTGTAATGGTGTTTACCATTTGAATTGAAAATTGGAGGAGCAGCTCGAATTGTTAGACCAACGTTTTTTTGCTGCAAGGGTTGGAGGAGTTGGAGTCATTCTTGAATTGCTCTTGAGCAATCATGAACCATTGTTTTGCGGTAATGTGACTGGAGCGTTGTTGGACATATGGTCCTTCCAAATTTGTGTAGATGAATTTAGCTTCCATCAACGTGACTAAAAATGGGCATTAAACATCTTTGGACGATTTTGACTCCTTTTTGCGAACGCAAGCCGCTGTACGAGCTGTCTGGTAAAACAGTGGCTGTGGATTTATCATGTTGGATATGTGAAGCTCAAAATATCGCAGAATATCAAGTGCAACCTAGGATGTATTTGAGGTATTTATTTTTTAATTATCATACATCAAAACATTGCATTAGTATATTTATAGGAATCTTTACTTTCGAACATGCTATTTGCTGCTCATGGGAGTCACACCAGTATTTGTTCTAGAGGGAAAAGCTCCAGAACTGAAATATAACACCATGGCATCCAGAAATGCTATTCAGTTTAAAGGGGCAAAGCCTAAAATTGATAGAGTCAAAACAGGGAACGATAGAAGCAGGTTTGTAGTGTTTGTACCAAATGGAAGAAATATCTATCATTTAAGTATTCCTAGATCTTGGAATAAAATTAAATGTGAGACTTCGATATAGCTATTGAGGGAAAAGGGGGAATAGGAAAGGTGTTGTAGAAGACACATTGTTTCGGAATTATCGCCACCATTTGGTATCCTTTTTGGAGTGACAGATTTTTTGCAGGTACCGAATGCCCAATAGATGTTGTTGCACTAATAAAGTTGTCTTTCACCATTATACTACAGGATAGTACACTTTTTCACATTTGATTACTTTGGTATTGACAATAAAATTGTCGGAGCATTTACACGTTTACCGTGCTCGTCATCCTCAACCTCCATCTCAATTATGGAAGAGCATCTACAACCCACAAAAATAACTCAAATGCTGAGTTCCATTGTTAGTCAAACAGTGCCAATAACAATACTGAGTAAGAATCTCAAAATAGTGTAATTTTCTAATTGATCATCAGAGGTCAATTTTTACCTCATAATCAGTGCGAGACACGTGATAAATTTTTTAAATACGTTTTTGCATATATTTTCATAGTCGATGATTTAACTTCAATCTGCAATTACCTCCAAACTTGTTATTCTTATTTCTCTACATAGTTCATTCCAATCTTTGTTTAGCTTCAATGGTAAATTGCTTCCCTTTTATCTATCTAATATTTTTTAAACTCACAATGCATCCATTACGACCAGCGTTCTTCAAATAGAAATACAACTTTTTTTCTCTCATTTTTTGGCTCTGGTCGAAGACCAACTGGCCAGTAAGTTTGTTTAAAAATACAATTTGAAAGTTGTTTGTTGCTTCTAGGTTCCACTTTATTCTGAAACAGTGTGAAGAAATGCTCTGTCACATGGGCTTAGCCTGCATTAAAGGTAAAGGAGAGGCAGAAAGCATGTGTGCTTATTTGAATGAAGAGGGTGTATGTATAAAATTTGTTTGAAATATTTCATATTGTCATGTTTTTTATATGTCTAGCTAATTTTGATCTTTATGTCATTTTACTCAAAATAGTGTTGTCTTATATGTAAACATACTCTTTTAAATTCTTTTAAGAAGAAGGAAAAATATGGAGCCAACAATAAAATTCAAAATAGAAACAGAACAAACCAGAATTATTACTTTTCTGTACATATCTCTGCTATGTTACATTGATTTGTGTAATGAAATCCAACACATTCCAATTAATAGATATCTCTATCGATATAGTGAACTTTTTAAACTTATCCTATGGTTGTCTCTCGTGATTCATCATATTCTCTACTAGACCTTAATTAGAAGCTTTCTCAAGGTACAAAATAGGAAAATTAAATTTTGAAATGTTAACATTGTAATTTTTCACTGTTTCCAAAAAAACGGTTATTTTCAAACAAGACCTTCATAATCATAATAGTATGAACTATTAAGAAATATGATTTTATAACAGCCGCGGACATTTAAATTGCAAACAAAACTATTATTTATCTCATAAACAGTCAATTAGTTAATGTCGGTGTTGTTTTCAGAATTAAGTTTTTTCCTGTTTTGTTTTTTGACAAAGGCGTTCGCAAAGCTTTTACTCCAATCTCCAAATAGATGTGGTTCCAATTAGTCCGATTATGCAGAATTGTTTATGGGTGAGTTTTTCTAATTTCGATGGCCCTAATTATAGGTCATGACTAGAAATACAAATTTTAATCTATATTCGTCGGAAATAATGTAAAAACGACTACAAAAGTAATAGTAATCATGATGTACGGGGTATGTTTCAGCCTTATATAATTTTAAGGAATGAATCTAGCAAAAAGTAAATGAAATCCAGTTACTTCAATAATCAGCTGCTCTATCTACCGTTTGGTGCAGCTGATTTTATTATTGGACCATAGTTTTTCGAGATACAGGGTGGACTGATATGATCTATGAATGTTACGGATGTACGAAACTGCACATGCTACGAGATTATGCCGTTCCACAGATACACTACTAGCATTAAGAAATTGAAAACATGATTTTTATGTGGGACGACGCATCCTCGCAGATTATCCATTAGTCAACTGCTGTTTTTGACACTGTATTATAAACAAACATTTGGAAAATCATTAGCATTCACGATCGACTGATATTAATCCAGCAGATTACTAACTGTGCGATTATCTGAAAAATGGGGTTTAGAACACGACGCTAGAAGAATTGAACGACTTTAATAATTAGGGATCAAATTGCAGCAATTCAACCAAGAATGCAAAAATAATGTTTTGTACAATTTGGAGGATCGATTGGTGATAGTTCCTGTGTGGTGACATATCGAATATTTGCGTTAACCCACTGTTGAACACAAATCCCATTATTTAATGAGTCGAATTTCGCTAGCATCCTGTTAACGCAATACATAATAAGCTGAAATATATCCCTTACTTCAGATAACCTATTCATTTGTCTCAAACCTTGAAAGTATTATTCCTTTTCCAAGCTTGTAGATGGATGTATATCTCAGGACTCAGATTGCTTTGCATATGGAGCTAAAGTGGTTTACAGAAATTTTTCGATTTCAACACAAGGACCATATGCTTCAAGTGGAGGAGCTGTTGATGTTTATGATATAATGAAGGCAATGCAAAGTATCGGTAAGTTTGAATTGTTTTGCTCGCTATAATATCGCTATATAATGCGTAGGTATGGTAGGCTTCTCAAAGAGCTGATTCATCTTGTGATATAGTGCATGGCACTCACAGAGGATGTGAAAGGCTAATTCTGTGTCTTTCCCGCATTGTCTGTAGTGAAGGTCTCCGTTGAGGAGTCCCGTAACTATTCCTGTTTGAAGAAATGAGTCCTCTAACCGTTTTTGAGCATAGTGCTTCAATCAATTGTTCCTCATGCTTGCACCCAGTCATGAACTTCCAGCATTTCTTGTGTTGAAGTCTCATCGATTCCTAGACTTGATTCCTTACTATGTTATTTTTAGGAACCCCCAATGTTGGTCTGGGCCGATGTATTTCTCTCGACAGCTGTGTTTGGTCTCCTCAAGCGCCGTTCTATTGCTGAATGCCACTAAGTACGTCTTAGAGGAACTTATATTTAGTGTTTGCATTTTATCTCTAACTATGTTGTTCAATTTCTCTTGCTCTAGGATAAGTAGATCAAGATAACTGGATATACTAGCGTCCTGTGCCTATCATTGTGTAGTGACTTTTCCAGCTCATCCACTACAAGGTTCCATAGTACCTTACCTGCGGATAGCCTCAAGTGATTGTATCCATCAAGATCTGTTCCATAATGGTCGAATATACCATTATCTCTTTCAACATTCAACATGCAGTCAATTCATCTACATGTTTTATCAAGTCAATTTCTCCTCAACGCTCTAAGGTTTGAGTTGAGGGAATGTTGTTAAAGGCCCTATATGTCTGATGAGGCACAGAGTAGTACCTCTTTGATTTCTAGCGCATATTCAACTGTCTTTACTAGTTGATGCAGCGCAGTCTTTTTTCTATTGTCCCTGATGAATGAAATCAGACTTACAGGTCGTAGTGACGTCGTATCCTTCTGTTCAATTTTACCAGCTTTGGGTACAAAGATCACCTTTAGAGGTGTCCAAGATTTTGGTGTGTACCTCATCACCAAGCTGCTGGTTCTAAGATTTGAGCACAGCTTTCGCATTAGTTGACGCCTCCTGCATTGAATTGTTTTACAATATTTAATATCAATCATAATTTTGATTTGACCTTGTAGCTGTTGATCTTCCGGAATTAAATATGAAAAATATTGAAAACCAAATTTAGCAAATCTTTTATTTTGATACTCGTTTCATCTTCATAGTACCACATGCCTCAACATTAGATGATAGACATGTGTTGTATGTGTTTTCGATTTGGTTGATTGAAATTTTCCTAGACGTTCAAGTTTCCTAAATCAATATCAATGTCTTTCAAATTCTGTTTAACTGTTAGTGCATTGGTTGTATTGCCACAGCATTATGAAATTTGAAGAGTCCTGTGGTCACAAACAGAAAGCTTTCAAAAATATGCCCATACATTTTGAAGAATTTCGTTGTCTGCTTTTGAAAAACTTTCATTATATTTATTAGAAAACCCATTTTATTCTGTACTCGAATATTTAAACCTGTGGCCCTATACCACCAAAACCAATAAAAAGGAACAGCCCTTTATTTGTACTTCCACTCTATTCAATCCATAGTAGAAACACGCATAAACTTTTGGGGATTGATGCAAATGACGTTTGTGTTTTGATTATTATTTTGATGACTTAGGTTTATAGTTAAATAGAAGTACAAAATACCAAAATACTAATTAGCCAAAATCATAATCAGGTCTTAGTGAATTTCATTGTGGCAACAAATTAAATTGATGACCGTAAATGTATACCTATTTTCAATAGACAGACTTCTAAGGCGTAATTGGCCAATTCAAAGCCTAATGGGGCGATTTAAGATTGGGCACAATGGTGAATGATTACACTAACCTATTACGAAAGTGTTGAAGTTTTTCTTTGTTTACTCTGTTTTGTAGACTTTGGTAGAAACAAAATAATTGCCATGGCACTCCTCTGTGGGAGTGACTACAATGATGGTGTACAAGGTATTGGTAAAGAATCTGTTGTAAAGTTTTTTGATACAGTGTCAGACGACGAAACACTAGAAAGGCTGAAATCCTGGAGAACAAAAACTGATTTTTATAAGGAGCATGAAGAACAAATGGTTGATAAGAATAAATGTGCGTCATGTGGACATTTAGGGAAAATTCAACTGCACATCAAAAATGGTAATATAATTTTCTTTGTTATCAATGCTCTGATAATTTTGTTTTCGATCCATGTGGTTGGAAAAATGCATTTTACATATAGTCCACTTAAGTTACACAAAGCGCAATAAAACTGCTGAAATAATTATTGCGTCAAACTGATTCCTATATGTATTTTCCGACGAAAGCAAAAACATTTATTTCAATGTTGTGACTTCTGAAATTTTTCTTATGTTATTGCCTATCTGGCTGATGTACTGGCCGCTAATTGAACTCACATGTGGTTAACGCAATAATTTTACTAACGTTTAGGCACCTTTGATAAAGTAAAATATAGGAACTGAATGAAAACAGCAAAGTTATTTTGTAAATCGCATATAGTTTTAATTGGCGACCAGTATAAATATAAGACGAACAAAAAAATGTTTGGATCCAAATCGACCAAATTTGAGGAATAGTGATTTTTATTTGCGATTTAAGGTAATAGCATAATAGCGATTTTTATTTGGATGGCAAAACATTAATGCATCATTTGGACATAATACGTCGAAGAGGGCTGCTCAAAATATAAGTTGCTACTTATCAAGGCAGCCCATGGAACCTGTTAACTTAATAATGAAAGAAAGTTATTTTTTCATTTTCTCAATTTTCACGATGTCGAAATTCCCAATCAATTTATGACAAAACTGCATGTGTTATGACATTCATTCACCAGGTCTAATCTGCGCGTTTTCCCCTTAAAATAAAATTGAATGTATGGCGAAAATCTATAAAAATTGAGGTATTTCATTTTTTAAGAAAATGATTTGCTATTTTTTGTCTTGTTGTTCAAAATAGATTCAAAACAATAATTTTTGTGTAAAACGTATTTCACCATTCGACAGAATACAAGGAAATTTTCTAGAAATATGTTCTGTGACTGACAAAGAAACGATAGATCTTACCTGCAATAGTCACAAAGTTATTATAAATAAGTGATTGCATGAACTTGGTATTCAATCTTGATCCTGTGATTATGATGGAATGGAATGTCAGATGGAATGGACGGTGCAGCGGCTTGACAGTGCTGGTCAGACGTTGTATTAATTATTATCATAGTAGCACAGTTTTTTCGGATTAAGTCGGAATTCAAAGTAATTGAAGAGTTTGATAATATTACACTTGCTAAGGGTTGCACAACAATCGAACGAAATTTCACATATTTCAACTGTGAGACAAAGATTACAAGAAGCTGTTCGGAGCACAATAAAACCTCCTACTCATCATACGAAAAACTTATACTTTTTAAATCGAAATACTTAGTAGTTACTTGATATATCGCGTTTCGCTTTAGTTTTCAAAACATCGCAATACTGTCAAATTAACACTTTTACTAGCGTAACAATGTATGCATCATCAAGTAAGAGTGTTTCGTAAAATGTCTTGAATTTGGGTTGTTTTGATTTAAGGTTGTCACCCCTGTGGAACAAAAACTGGATGTGATCCTTTCAAATACAAAAAAGAAAGACTGATTATTAAAAATGAATTGAATATGAGAAACAAAGCGCTGAAAGACCCCAATTTTCCAAATCAGGAATTAATTGATGAATATCTTGTGAAGAAAGATCATGTTTCAAAACTTGACGTTAAGTGGAACAAACCAAACATTATACCATTTGTGGTGAGTTTCAGTGAATATCCTACATAAATGACCTCTTGAAATCAAATGTCATACTATCAGTGATAGTTAATTATAACATTATACTTTTATTCATGATGTTTTCCGATTGCAGCTATTTGCCATTCTCAAAGTACAAACCAGAATTCAAAAAAAAAATTATTTTAGTTTTGAGGCCATAACATTACAATATGCTTATATGAATCCTTGATTGTAAATTACCTCAATCAAAATACAAAGATCTTGAATATTTCAACATTTTAGCTGACTTAATTTGCATTGGTAATATATATTTATTTGAATACTTTATGGGATCTTTGAAACATATATTCATACGAATCGGTAACTTTTGCACTTTTTTCCTTCTTTTTTTTTGCAAACTCAGATTCTGCCTTCTATTATATTGGGATTTCATTAAAATCCATTTTTTTGTGTTTCAACTTCCTCATACATTTTTTCATGATTTTTTCTACAACTGGCATGGGTTTTTTCAGTTATATGGTTTGCTAGTGCTGATTTATCCAATAAAAATTGATGTAGTAATATTGGAACTCCTGGACTCCACATTCATTATGCATTTAGTATGTTAAGGAAATATGTATTTTCTGTATTAGGTCTGCTCAAATCATAGGTTAACTATTTGTTATATAAGACGACAGACTGTAGGTCAGGCGCTCTGGAAAATAAATAACAAATTTGTGTGATATTTTTACAGAATTTTGCGAGCAAATTTTTGGATTGGGACGACATATATTCATTTGAAAAGATTTTGCCTGTGCTGACACGCTGGCAGTGTCAGAATGCTGAAAAGGTACAAAACATGACTGGAAACCATGGCTGTTTAATACCTCAAAGGATTAAGAAAGTCAGAAATCCTAAAGGTTAGCTTATGTGTACAGTGTAAATTGTTGATTTAGGAAAATAAGGAAATAAGTTTTGATATATATTTTATATTAAACATTCATAATGCAATTGATGTCAGTTATTACATCACCTTGAAAGATTTATTCCCCTCAAATATGAACAGCCGTTTTTGTACTATTTATATTTTAATTTTCAGGGATCCCAAGCTACGAAGTAATCTGGTCAGATCCAAATGGCTTATGCAAGGAGATTTTTAGTGAGGATGAGATGATTAAGAGAAACTTAGAGCCTGATAAACTTTGGGCAACTGTAGAACCACAGTCTTTAGTCGACAAAGCTTATCCTAATCTTGCAGATGAATTTAGACTTTCTAGAATCAAACCAAAGAAACTTGGTAAGAGGAAAAAGAAAGATGTAGATATTTCAACGTCGGAGCCTGTGGCGAAGAAAGAAAGAAAGCCAAAAGCTAAGAATAAACTTATCAAACATGATGCATTACAAGATTTGGAAAGAAGTTTCGGAGAGATGCACATCAAGAAACCTGCTAAAAATCCAACGTTGCTAGATAAATTTCTTAAGAAACAAATGCTTGATGCACCTCAGAAAGAAAATTTACAAATCGCAAATTTAAATAACTGTTGTACTTCAACTCCAGCGAAGCGACAAGACAAATCCGTAATTTTTGACATAAGCAACATTGATGATGAGGATGACGACTTATCTGATATTATCAACAATATCGTTGGTCAAAAACCAAGTTATATTGAAGAAAATCTAAAGAAAATCAAACTAGACGAGATGGAAACTGTAAATATATTGAACTCTTCGAGTTTCTTCATAACAAGACCTGTAGAGAATGATGCTTTTGAACAGTCACTAAACATGAAATATCAAGAAGATGCCGAGGACAGTACTGAAGAATATGACATTGGCAAGAGAGAAGTATTAGCTGTAAAATTAGATGATAATGAGGACGAGAGTGAGTACAAAAATTGTGTTGATGATGACAGTTTCAGTGATATTTATGTGCCTCTATTGGAAAGATTGAAAAAAAAATAGTTAAATAATTTTTATTATATTTAAATGTATGAACATTTTCACTAAATATATATTTTTCATTAAATACAATATCTATTTCTGATTTGCCTGCTCATCGATAGATAAATATTCTCCATCTCTATTACTGAACTTTTCCTCACTCTGCTCTTGATTGCTATCACTCATGTGTAATTTTAGATGTTGGCGTAACCTGTACGCCTTGTAGCAGGAATACTGACAGTAGTTGCACTGAAACCGCTTGATACCTAAAAAAGTTAATCAATTTGGGTAACAACTTTGATTATAAATTAAGAGGCTAAAAATTACGCAAAATCAAATATATTCCCTGAAAATTTCGTCATTTCAGAGGTGAACAAAATTCCTCTGTTGGCACAAATATAGGACAAATGGAAAGCACATGGCTAATATCCAGAAAGATATCTATACATTCCAATTTATTTTAAAATAATTTGGTAAGAAACATGCATATTTAATTGTTGTAATAAAACCAAAAAACAAGTTTCTCAATTTGAAAAAAAATCCTCGACGCAATTTCAGTATCAGTATTTTATATTTTAAGCAAAAACGATGAGAGATTGATGGGTTCGAAAAATTACAATGGGATATAAGTTGATGGATGAATAAATATAATCTCATAGATACAAAGCTTGTTGAGTATGCGATTTTTAAGTCAAATGGTCAAGATACTTGATATTTGCTTAATCTGAAACTTATTGACATATCAAAAAACAAGTAGACATGCATTTTTTGTTCAAAATGAACTAAATCTCACTTAAAAGAAGGTTGTCAATGAAAATCTAACGTCATTTTTTCATTCAGAAAATAAACTTCATTGAGGATTATATTTTGAGATACTAACTACTCAAGTGTGATCTGGTGAGTGACGAGTGGACAGGAGCAAAAAGTAATTGCGAGGCTTGAGGAGGACCGAAGAACGCCGCAGACTAGGTCTTTAGAATGTCAAGAGAAGAGGATAAAATCCTCCAATCAATAGAATGCGGTATTAATATTTTCTGTTTTAAACCATCAAAATAACTGACCTTATTTTTTCGGAAATCATGAGAATTGAAAATTGATAAAAATTCCATCGAACTCCAATTCTATGCATCGGCGAGATGAAACCTATATGAATAGTAAAACTTTCACAACATGAGACACTTTGGTTTTTAGGCACTTTTTGATAATGCCATTTAGTCACTTGCTAAAATACTTCAAATCAAATATACCAAGGATCAGCTTTAGTCGGCGCCCCTGGTTATATTTCATCTTTTTTACCATATCGGAGTTCCTTTTTTTAGAAATCATATTAAATATATGGTAATATAATGTTTAATGTAATGTTTATTACCTGCATGTATTTCCAAGTGGCTCTTTAGCAGTACTTTCTTCTTAAACGCTTTGTCGCAATACTGACACTGGAAAGGACGTTCTTCTCCGTGACCTTTCATATGATCGGTAAGATGACTTTTTTGCGCAAAGGCTTTTCCACATTCGGTACATAAATGTGGTTTGATGCCTGTGTGTTTATCCATATGCAGTTTCAACTCTGACTTTCTGCAGAAAGTTTTATTACAGATTTGACATACCTCTGGTCTGCCTGTGAATATAATGAATTTATTTTTCTAGATTGAATCTTCCCTCGTCACAACCGTAATATTAAATGCGGTTGAGTGACCTAGCACCTTGTCTGAACTTCTACTTGAGATTCAACTGATAATACGAATATGTACATGTACCACTTTTCAAATAATGTAAATAGGTGAATATAGATGTATTGAAACTTATTCAAATAATCGATGTAATTTGATTATGGAAGTTGATATTTGGAATTGAAATAATCGATATGATATGATAGTTGAGTGTTGTAATAAAGGCGAATCGTGGGTCACCGATATAAACGCGTTACCAGTTTTCATCATTGTTTGGGCTGTCGATGCCCTAGTATTTGGTAATTGTTCCCGCGTTGTCGTTTCACTGGCGTGACAGAATCATGTGTATTATAGATTTTTTTATTGAATAATGTATTTTTATTAATTGATTTATTTGTGAAATAAAACTTTTTTCAAAATATGGAATATAAAAGAGCTACATAGTTTTTAAAAAATAAAATAATCTTTCTAACGTAATATAGTTATTACTTGAAATAAAACAATACAAGCCCACTTCCTTCGTAAAATTACAATACAAAATGTTGTTGATCTTGTTCAAGTCCAAATAATATGTAATTTATTTGTCGCATAAATCCACATGCTACAGGAACATCTCTAAAATAACTCCGTACTTTTATGAGTACATAAACATTTATTGTACAACAGTAGATAGAACACATTAGCTTCTCAGGGATACTATCTGCTTTTAAAAATTTGAATAATGCATCATTTTCCGGGAGCCCTTTATGTGCGTTGCTTTTCCACCGCTAAAACTTGACAGCTGATAATTACAGACAAAAGCACAGATCATCAGTTGTTTTCTTTAACTTTAAATTTATTACCACAATCCCACCAAAGTAAAATAAAATAACACAAAAATATACATAAAACAGCGTTTTTTTAGGAAGGAAATACAAAATCAAAACAAACCGTGCCTCTCATCAAATTATGAATGAACTAAACTGATGGCAGTGGTCACTTCAAAAATCGTAAATCTAACATCGGAATTCGTAAACGACCTCGTATACTACTGAGGTTATATATCTATACCGATTATATAATTCGAATTATGACAATTCGATTATTCAAATATCATAAGTCGGTACTCCCATTATGAAAATACTGCGATTATTATGCCCACCATTAGAAATTGTATGCTCTCCACTATGCATCAGACCTGCTATATACATGGATGTTCCGTCTTTACCCTAGACGCGTCAGTATAGCCTGGCGGTCTAACTGCAACGAGTAGTTGGGTGGTATATACGTAGCCCAGTCAAGAAAGTGATAGCAACATCAACACTCATCTCCAAGCGGCGCGCACTATAATGCTGCCCATCGGCAACTCACGAAGGCCAAGGTAAATAGTGTTTGCAAAGATCAAAGGAGATGCCGCAGTAAATCAGTTCACCCTTGTTGACAGATGTCGACGCTTCAAGGCAATCCAAGTGTTAGGACCTTTCATTGTGTCAGTTGCCAATGGTCAGCCCCATAGTGTGCGAGGCTTGGCGATGAGTGTGGATAACGATGTGTCTAGTGATGATGTTTGATAATGGAATTTCTTGACGAAGGATAATTACCGAAGCTTACAATCAATGCTTTTCAAATACCTCGTCTTTTCTTAGACCATTTGTTTAGTTCAAGTTTTTTACTTCAGAATCTTCCTGACAACACAAGCCCAGACTCCGTGCATCATTAATGAAACTGATACGAAAACATCCAGTATATGTGCATATTTGACACTCTGACCATATGCTTAATTGCTCCTGGGAATTTACGTTGTTATTTGTAACCAATATAGTCCAAGTCTAGTCTAGTTTTTCGAGAATATTGTAAATTTTGTGATCGACCATAAAATCTCAACAGTTTCTCACCAGTATGCTGCTTCATATGCGTGTTCAAAGCCGAATTTTGTCCGAAGCCTTTTCCGCATACAGAACAAATGTAGGGTTTTTCCTTGGTATGTGTCCTCTCGTGAATGACGAGTCGACTCTGGCTAGGTATTTTTTTATCACAATATTGACATTTATACGGCGTTTCTCCGGTATGCGACATAACATGGAGACGATAGTTATGCCTTGTCCTAAAATTTCGAACAATATTCAAGATGAAATATATTAGCTCAACAACTCTAAACATAAACCAAAAACGTTGTTGTGCAATGAGCGATAGGGTCGTTGAGAGCGGTAGCGAACAGAGGCATGGACCTTTTTTCTGACGGGTTCATGAAGTAGAATGTTTCAAAAATTAATAAAGTATATGAAGTAGGAGCACTAATTGAATAACTTTACCATTTTCTTAATGGGTCATTCGCTAGTAACCAGCTACGAGAAGTTGGCATTGTAACAATGATTATTTAATCGTTTGACCACTAATTTTTCTTGAAAGCCTACTGTTATAGAAAAAAATTGATCTTAATTACGGTATTTGGAAACCTAAACAAATACAATAAAACAATAAACAAGAGTAAATATAGTTTTGTAACTAAATATAAAGATTATATCTTCTACTGATAAATTAATAATTAAAAAATAAATCACGACTGAAAAATGGTATTGAAAAACGAATAGAAATAATTTCATCACTACATCGGTCACTATCACTACTGCTATTACTGTTACTAAAAATAATAATAGTCTCTATAATTTTATCAACAGCATCAGCTACATCAGATATTTTTTGTTCTTTTTTAAACGTAATTAATATGCATTCTCCAGCCTTCTGTAGGTATTTGAAGCAATTATGCATTTAGACCTATTGCGTCGTAAGGTAACAATTATTTTACAACCATTCTTGAATTATTACTTTCCTTCATGACTGTGAAGGCTTAAGTTTGCATTTCTGACTATAATGGGAGGCATTATCCATAAAATGACAGATCTGGGTTCCAAATTTACAAGAATTCACTCTACTATATTCATAAGTCGGATGTATTGTATAATTCCATAACTATTGGAAAGAATATGTCGTATTTGTGGACAATAATATGTCTAACCAGAACAAAGTTACCGATGTCACAATTTTTTTGTTTATACAATGTTTTCTAACAATACCTCATTTTTTGAGATTTCCCTCTCCTCCACGTCCTACTTCGATAACAGTTTGTGTCTAATGAACGCAACCACTAAATCTAATTGGACAGCAGCCAAATATCGAATAAAAACACCCAATGAAGCAAAGCTATTAACTTTCATAGTATTTGGAAAATAAAATTGTGTCTACTATACAGGATATTCAATTGTTCAATCTCTCTTTGGTAATAAATCACTAGTCTGGATTACTTTTGAAGTTACCTAAAAGCGGCTGTCAGTTGAAGTACTTCCATGGAGATTTTTTAGAACACTCGTCAATTATTACAAAATATACTTACCGAAATACTTTTTCACAATATTCACATTTTAAAGCTACTTTTTTCTTCTTTGAGACTGGTCTACCATTTGGATTGTGAACACTAGAGTTATGTCTATCGATATTCTTCACTCGTTTGTTACATCTTTCGCAAAAAGTGTTATTAAATTGATCTCGACTGAAAAAATGTATATATTTATTATTTGCAACCGGCAATATCTATGCAACCAGTAAATTCTTGTGGAAAAAGTAAGCTGGAAATTATTCCACAGAGTGTTCTAAAATTAGTGTAATGAAACATTTCCATGACCCCAAGGTAAATATCAACGTTCCGCCAGAATAGAGATATGGGAATGAAACTTATAAGAGTGATAAGTATTCCATCGAATTGGGAAAGTTCAGGAATTATACCTTCCTGCCTGATGTGTGCGATGTGAAATGGCAAAAGACAAATAGACCAACAGGTAGGCAGATTGAACATTTTGCTACCTCCTTAAATGTTAACAAGTTTTGACAAATTTTAAAATTGCCTTCATAACGACTCCGATATCCAGTGGATTTGAAGCTGTTCATATCTGCCAGCAAAATCAGCCCGCAGTGTTTACACAGATGTGAAAAACAAGCGATTAATTGATAAAAAAATCTGCATTGTCTTTGCTTGACATGGCTTGAAGTTGTATTCGATTCAAGAATCATTTTGTAATATAGGAGCATATTCAATATTTTCTTTTGCACTACCTAATTAAACTCTGAAAGTCAAATTACCCACATTTCTTTGTCACGATCGCACAACTTCTTTTCGTCTTTGATCCTCTGGTTGTGGATGCTGTACAACTTCACCTCGATATCTTCTACAGCTGTCTTATTTGCAAAGCACCGATGTTTATTCAGTTCCCTTTCAGTCATGAAATGTTTATCACAATACTTGCAAGAATATTGACCGTGCTTTTTCAGATGATAACTAAAAGAACTTGGATGTTTGTAGTTCTTGTTACAATTGGGACACTGGTATGGGTCCTGCTTCAAGTGGATCAGCATGTGTTTCTTCAGGCTTGTAGCCGCTGCACAACTTAAGTTGCAGTACTTGCATTTGTATTTGTCTGAAATAAGTAAAAGTTGATAGCATGCGCAAAAAACAATACAAGTAATAACTGTACAATTACTGAGTAGTGTTTTTTAGGAGAGCATATGAATAAAACTAGTCATCGCACACTTCCTAGACACTTAGGAGGTGGTTCGGTAAATACTCTAAATATAGAAACCCATGTCATACAAAAAAAGCTTCATAATCTAGCATCAGATGAATAAGTGAATGTTAATTTACGAATTCATGCTTTTGCTCACAAACAAATAACGACGATATTTTTTAGAACAATACAATTAATAATGAATGCACGAACGAGCAAACAATTAATAGTGTTTCTCATACTAGAGCACATAAATACATGGTATAGACAAGTCATCACTAACTTCCAAAATAGTAAGATGACCAGTAATGTAATATTCCGAAAATAGAAACCCAGTCCGATAAAATACACAATATGTTATACGTTGCAACTATCTGGAAACGATCTACAGAGTATGCGGCCGTCGGGCCCTCCTAGAATTTGTTGTACTGATACTGATCATACCAAATAATCGGTCGAACATTTACCATAGTAGAATCTTTATAAGACGAACATCCCATCTATTCTTCGATATTCCAGTCTGTGGAGCTTCGAATATTGCTTTGGAGCAAATCCCCATAGATGCAAGCAACCTTCCAAGGATAACGTGATCTGAGCAACATAATGAAATTTTCTGGAGCGGAAGAGAACCCTAACGGGTTGCCGATCTAATATGGGCGGCAACAAAATGGGAGGACTTGAGTATTGGGCATCCCTCCATCTCCACGGCTGACAGGCTAGCTTATTAAGATATAGTTGTCTGAATTGTTCCGTGCGTGGTACTCAACTCCATTTATAGATCCTCATCGATATTTTTTGTCGATGTCCTTATGCAGATAAAATGTTGCTCATGGTAATGGTTTGCACCATTCTATACAGGAAATAGAAGTGCTGTCATCAGCAAAGTTGTAGACTGAATTAGATGTTATTGCAAACAGTTTGTTGACGTACAACTGAAGATTGTTTATAGTGAATATAGCGCAATCATATCATTAACTAACGTTAATTTACAAATTCATGCTTCTCCCAAACAAGCACTAGGAACACTGGCACAAATTTTTTATAAGTACTAGACATTTTTCACATCCAATCTTATTCTTTCTGTACAAGTAGTATATACCGCAAAAACGAGATTGACTAATTTAATTGGCAATTGTGGAAATCCATAAATCAATGAAAATTGAGGCAAGGCATGAATAGTGCAGTGATACAGGCTTGACGTTTTGAATTGATACTACCTAAGGAATTCTTTAGTTATCCCACAAGTATTACTGACAAAAAAGTATACAGAATATGAATATGCAAATTATCTGCTTATTCCCTATAAAGTTGCCCAAAACGTTTTATTTTCTGCTCAGAAATTACCTGTATGACCCCGCAAATGCTCCAAATAGTGATTTGAATGGAACTCCTTTTGACAAAGTGGACAAACATTTTTCTGGTGAATCTTCTTATGATTATTTATATTTTCATACACTGCATTGCATTCTGAACACCAATTTTCTTTCTTATCACTAAAATAATAGACAATAAAGATAAATTCCCAAACAATGCTACCTTCTATGTAATCAAATAAATATTAACAAATAAACTGCAAAGAAGATAATTTGACAGGATTGGCAGGATTGAGGACCTGAGGGTCCGAACTGGCTACTAGAATGATAGGATTTTGGAAGCATTCTCATCCAGGGGTAGTATTTCACTGATCAGTGAGAGATATTATATACATTAGTAAAAAATATGAATTTTGGCACCAGATGTGCTATATAATATTTGAGGTTGACTAAGGACTAAAAAAAAGTCACTTGAGGAGGAAAGCATGAAAGTAAGTTAGACATGAGCATTAAATACCTGTGAGATGTAGCCATATGTCCACTGAGAATTCTTCGAGTTTCTGATACAAAACCACAAAACATACAGTTTCTTTTTGTAAGAAATTTCTGCTTGTATTCATTAATAGTTTCCTGTACAAGCTTTTTATCTTCCTCAGATAATTCTTCTTTTTTAATAGAGTTCTTATTTTCTTTCCATTCTTCATTCTTGTCACAATCCTCATCAACATTTTCATCTTCATTGTCATCATAGTCAGAATGCTCATTCTGTTAAGTAAAATAGCTATAGTGATTCTTTTAATAATTGGAAATAAATTGTAGCGAACAAATCAAGAAAAAATATTAGAAGGGATTAAGAGCTTTTTTAGTTTATAGCTTCTTCAGAGTAGGTCCAAAGCAGTGAGAATTTCAGTAGAAAGTTAAACCCACATATCCAGCTCTTCAAATCCCACTACTGCCAGATTTTTTCTCTAATTTTTCTGGTTGTGAGTTTGTGTTCACCCTCTTATAGATAGTTTTGTAATGCACTCTTTATTTTAACTTTGAAAGCCCTCAGTTAAAGTGATCACGAACAAGTAACATATATGATGGAGTTTATAGTTATGATAATTTTTTTATAGATTCCAATAGAAATTCAAATGTTTAGGTCATGAGGATATTCCATCCTTATTCTATATGAATGTTGACTTTCACCAAATATTTGGATAGATCTAAATCTAACTATAAAGTCAGTACTTCCTCCAAAATATTCAGTAGATATTAATAAGCATTCAAAACAAAAAGCATGAAAATATACTGTAACAATGTAGTCACCTACATTCCTGCTGTAACTTTTCCAGAAGGTTAAACTATTCCTTATTTGATCAAGGAAACCACAACAATCAATTAACTTGCCATGGCAGTTTATGCATAGTGAAAGGGGAAACAGTCCATTAACATTAAGCTGAAACAAAATATACTGATAAAATATAATCATTACACTTCATACACAAACCTGAACGTACCTCTATGCTGAAATGATTTGTTAAAAATAGTTTATATTCTGGATATTCATCTAATTTACACAAATGGCCCTTCTTTACACAAATTAAACAATAGTCCATTTTCCCACCATCTATGCATATTTGTTTGTCTAAATCCATGTTTACACCTATTCACTGAGATACTATAATTTTTTCCAAGTGGATGGCATTAAGATGACTGTTTTAGAGTTTTCATGAATTTCCCATTTTGATTGCTCAAGCTACTACCAAGTTTATTTTTTCATTTTGGACACCCGGTTTTGTGTTTACGTTTACACAGACACAGAGATATCAAAAAATATGTGTCTCTTTCTAGAGCCACTGCAATCTCCGTGAATAATGTTCTGTGATTTATTCATAGGGATGGCGACGTCGAACCAACACTCCGATGTATCGACACTCGTATCGATGTAGTAATATACATCGGAAGGATAACTTCGATGTCTTCCATGTATCGGTCCAAAACACATCGATGATGTGAAATATCAATGTTTTTTTATTGTTTAATAAAAACTTTCATGCCTGCAAATGTTTGAACACTGACGAGTACCTAAACTATAAAAAAATACATAGCTAAAAATATAAACAAAAAATAAAACGCTACCATAATCATACAAATAATAATATTTCTAATAATCACTCAAGATATTTTTATGCTTATATTTATATCTATACAAACAATGGGGAAAAATAAGTATGAGCATTGCAAAGTACGTTTAAGAACGTGACGAAATTATAAAACAAGTAGAAGTAGAAGCAGCTTTTAAAAAGTGTAGTACTTTCTCAGGGGATGTACAAGTCAAGTGGGTAGTGGCATTATTATTCGATAACATTACACATTTGAAAACCATAGCTTACGTGATGGTCTTTGATAGATCAAAGCGACTTTAGTGTGTCATTTATCACGTTGTTTTAGCTATATCAGTGTAGTTCTGTCTTTAGTTTTTTGTCAAGCATACTTTATAGTACTTATATTGTGAACGTTATAAGTTTGGTTTTGATTTTGTTAATATTCACATAGGGCACTACATATATATGTATAAGCTCTCTTCTTAACGTATACTTTCATATGATACTAGGAAAAATGGAAATATAACTTAGAAAAATTAAAAAAAGTAGTTTATGTCTATTGTTGATTAAACCATTATTAAACTTAATTTGGTGCAATTAAATTGATCATTACTTCGGGCTCACCCTTTAAATTTACTTCTAGATATGGTAAGGAAGGATAAAAGAATTTCATTGGAAGTACATCCCTAAAAAAGGATAATTTGCTTAATTCATAAATTTCTAAAATCCAAAAATAAAGTTTATATATGCACGACCTAAAAATGATACTGTAGATAATGGAAAATCCAAAGTACTTCTCAACTGAATAAGAACAGTTTTACTCTTCAGTTAAAAAAAGTTTTTTAGCCTACCATCAGCGCTTTTAGGACTTTTGTACCTACCTATATACGAATGAATTTAAGCTTTCCAAAACATGCTACTTTACGAAAACAGTATTAATTATATCTGAGGGTCACAAATAATTCAACATATGGCAAAAATGAATGCTTTGAGGCTGCAAAAATTGGAAGATTACATTAAAATACATAGCTGAATGGCCTTCGATTTAATTCTATTTCATTTTTTTTCGTGTTTTTATGGGGACTCGATCCCTTTAACCCCTGTATTTACGCCACTGAACGTTAAGCTGCTTACTCACAAGAAACAAATTTGCAAGCCTAGACGCGTCGCGAACCAAGAGCCGCCCTAAAGGCGATATTACATTTACGAAAGTACTGTCGCGAAACTGATTATTTTCACGTAAGTATTTTCGTCGATCGGAAACATGTGTTGAAACGTTGAAAGTGCTGTCGTGAGTCTAGCTTGATATTATTTTCATGCAGTTGAGAAAATGGCATCGGGATCGCCTGCCATTGTCATTATCAAGTTGCGACTAGCGATTACATTTGCGAAAGTACTGTCGCGAAAGTATATTCGAGGTAAAATCGCGCAGGACGCGATTTTAATTTCGTCGTCGTGAAAGCAGGGTTGCCGTCGTGCAAGTGCGAAAATAATTCGAAAGTACCGTCGCGACGGTACTTTCGTAAATGTAATATCGCCTTAAGAGAATTTTGGAGGTCTTTGGTTGTAGATGTTCGTCTACGCAAAGAAGGAACTACTAAATACCGATCTTGACGTCGTGTGGTCTTACGTTTCCGACCTTGTCCGGCTAGTCTTTTATATTCTCCAGTCACCCTATAGCGATCATACACACGCTTGATTACTGAAGGGCTGCGATTGAAGTTTTTTGCGACTTGTCAGATTTTGCTTCTATCTCACTAAGATCTCTCATTTTGACACACAATGAATTCAACAATATATACTGTCATGGCGTTGCCTAGTGGAGCTGTCAGAAGCTACTTTAGTATAAAATCTAAATGTGGATATTATCTGGATCACTTTATTTCTTGTACTGTGTTTGAAATCATAAACGTATCTTAAATAGCGAGCACAAATATGGATTATTTCTGTGAAGTTAGTAGAATAAAATGCGTAAATATTATGTAAATATCATTTTCACCTCCATAAAACACAGCTTACAGATATTTTGGAAAGTGTTCCGTTAATTTCTTTGAGTAGTGTATTCACGAAATTATTTTGGACAAGGTAGGTAGGTATACTGTTGTTCTATTAACTACTCTGGTCATCAAAAGTATTAAGTTTTCCAATTTCGCGCACTTCACTCCGTCTACAACTGCTGATTTCATTTCATACCCCTTTTGCTACTCTAGCGATATTCCTAGGGATTCAGGAGTAATATTCACTGCTTACAACTTTCAACAGATCCCCCATATGAGATCGCCTTCTTATTACTCCTATTCTCTATAATTCCAGGTAGCTGCAAGTTCAATCGCACCTTGCGGTTACCGCATAGTGTAATATTTTGTGTAGCACAGAATATAGGTATAAAGTGTGTACTTGTGTAGCCTAAATCGATATTAACAGTCGATCTGGCAACCATGCTCCAGATTGACAATGACGACCTATCAATTGCCACAGAACAAAAAATTACCATAATGGAATCGGACAATAGGAATAGCACAAAACTCATGATCTTAGCTATGCAACGGGCAACGGGCATGATCCTCCATTTTGATTTGTCTAGTGCGGGAATATCATTTTTTTAGAAGAAGGAGGAGGATTTCACTCATTTTTAATAGCATTCATCCAAAATTTCCTTCCGTATTTTACTTCAAATCCATTTATTGTGCCGAATTCAAATAAAAGGTATAGAATCAAAATATTGGTAATCTGCGTATTTTCTATCTGTGGAAAAGTGCTGCGATTCTAATAGAGGAGTGAACCACAGAGTGAACCCCAACCAATCTGTTTTTTGTTTGATTGCCTAAATGTCCGATTTTCCGTTAACCTAACTTTTATTTGAAAACGACAAGATTTAAAATGGCTTTGAAAAATAAAGGTGTTTTCAACTGGTTGTGGTTTACATAATAAACAAATTTCCTACACAACTCATCTTTAGTTGATAGCTTTTAGTTTGATTTCCTGAAAATGGAAGAAAAATGTCGAACCTGTGCTGATTCTAGCACGAAAATGTATCATATGAGACAAAAAATTGGTGCATATGAGAGAACTATAGAAGACATGATACTTACACTTGTTCCTGAATTGGTAAGTTTCCATATATTTTGTGTTCCTTTACATTGGTGATTATTTATAATTGATTGTAGAAGGGTCGACTTCAAGATTCTGACGTTGTGTGTCGTGTATGCCGGAGACTTTTGCACCAGTGTTTGAAGTTCATAGAGAAATGTTTCCAGATTGATGAAAATTTGATCTTAGTTTCAAAAGAAGTCAAGAAAGAGGGTAGGTAGTTTTAAGGTTTTGCCAAGAATCCTTATGGAAGGAGGCTTTTAAATGTTAGCTCCTTTTTACTCCAAGTCCTCGTATCCTAATTTCCCACCATTATGATGTTCTGTTAAAGTAATTTATTATGAATTTTGCCTCATTCTTAAGTGAAATTTTGATATATTTTTTGTTTGTACTGAGATTATGCTATTATGTGCAATTGCATACACAATGTATTTGTTTCTTTCTTGTTATTATAACAAAACCCCCTCCATGGCCACATTAAATGTTTGTATTATTATTGTCCTGACATTAAAAATGTTTTGGAAGTCTTAACAGTTTGAATTTTATTCGTTCACTTCCAGGAACCAACTAGTTTTTTACATCTTTATCAAAAATTCTGAATTTTACTATTGTTTATTTATTGCATTCCTGATCATTTAGTTAACCAAGTAGAAGATGCTTATTAGAATTTAAATAAAAATATTGTACATGTTTATGCAAATATTCACTACTTGATACTTTGAACACCTATTGCCAAACATTATATAATTATTATTGAATGTAATATCACTGTTTCAGAGACATTTGTTGTCAAACTTGAAAATAAGAAACAAGAAACAACTAGTATTAATTCGGATATACATGATGATGGTGATACTGACAAGGAAATATTTGATCTAACTAGTCAAGGTGAAAAAAATAGAGATGCTGATAATAAGTTGCAAAAACATGCAAAATCACAGAAGTATATTGGTGATATTGCTGAGAAGAATGACCTAACAGTGGAGGAAAAAATTGAGATGTTATTTCATGATGAAGGTTCTGCTAATGAGAAAAGTAAACATGATTATGGCAAAGGGGAGTGTTTGGGTAAGTGTTTTAATTTTTAATTATCTCATATGCAGTAGTTCTGATTATAAAAAGCAATATATAGTTGTGCCATTTTGTGTGCTAAGTTTTGTGATAGTTGATATTCAAGATTTCAGTATTACATAGATGCTTAATAATAATAATAATAATAATGAATAATAATTAGTATAATGGTTGATGCAATATATAAATGCTAAACAAATCATATATATTTTGATTAACAACTTGATAATAAATAATATAACTTGATATGAAAACACCACATGGAAATATTCCATTTTTTATTTGGCATCAGCCTAGCATTTTTAAATTTTATTCATTCTCAAGGGAAGGGTGATCTCCTTTATTGTCTCCTCCTGTCCCCCGTCTCTGCTGCTGGGTTGAATCAGTAGTATAGCTAGCTCTAACTAACTGTTGCATCAAAGTCTGTGATGTTTTAGAAAATTGAATGAATATCTATTTTTCATATTTTTGTGCTTAAGTATGAGCTTATATCATAAGTTGTACAACTAGCTACAGTAGGCTTAGTATCAAAATTACTTAGGAAATATTTTTGAACAGTAAATGAACAAAAACATTTTTATACACAAAATACGAGGATGTTTGAATATTTGTTATGTTATATTGAGGAAAACATTCACATGAATATAGGTCTAGATGACTTCCCTTTTCAAGATATGCAGTAATAATATTTACAAGGTCTCTTATTCAATCTATGGTACAGTACTCACTTTTTTTGTTCATTATTCCAATTTTCTAACATGAAATATTAAGAAATGTATCTTGGTGTTATACAAGGTTGTATTTCATTTCATTGCTATAATATACTTATAAACTTCTCATTGTATAAATAAAATTGAACTAGACTTTTGTGCATATTGAATAAAAAATTATGTAATGACTTTGGTGTTATTGGATGATCAATTGTCATTAGAATTAGTTGCATGATCTTTGTTTATTCTTTACTTTCAATAGAGGTGTAGATAATTGGAAAAACATACTTTTTGAGTTTTTTCCATTTCTTCCAAGTTATACTGTATATGGTGGCAAACTCTGTCACATGTTGAATGAATAATAGATGCTATACGATTTGTTTTTGAATTTCCTTCCCACAAGAAATTGCAGGAAAAAATGAAAATTGTGGTGTATCACTCAAATCACATACTGCAGTAACCTTGACAAAAAAGCCATATTGGTAACTATACATTGGTCAAATGATACGAGTTTTTTCAATATTCTGTGTGCTAAATCATTTGATGACCTCTCCCTTAATCAAAACACTACCAGTAGAATCAGTACACCTCTTTAGGGCAAGGAGTTACATCTAGGTGAACAATTTTGTAACAATGTGAAATGTAAAATGCTCTTGTCAATGGACGTCTAAAGCAGTGTTATTGAGTCCATACAAAATCGAATTCATCCATCCTTCTTCACCAGAACTATTAATGAAGCTAAACAATGCCTCAATTACTTTTGATGGTGCATGTTTTTTATACAATTTTGACTAGTTAACAGTCTTTCTGACCTTCAGTGTTCGAAGGATCTACATACCAAAATATGTTTATTTCAACATGGCATTGTTCTTGGTTATAATGATAATATACATATATCTCAAGTAGATCATACAGTTAAATAATCTTTCTCTGGAGCTGTATTATGAAATTCCTTGGTATTAGAAGATTTATTGCTTCTTTTTGAACATTTCTGTAGTTAAGAGACATCTTCAGTAATTCTGCAATTTACTGAAGATATTATCAGTGTTAGTGACAAATAATCTCAGCATAACAAATGCGCCCATGACGAATGGAAGCTACTAAAACAGGATGTTTCTCACTGAAGATTTAGATTCACATTTATTGTTAATCAACGACCATCACCAGTATGTGACGCCATTTGCGATTTTCAGTATCATTAGTTACAGTTTGTTTGGCCTGTAAATGTTAGGACTTGCTATGTTTACGTTTAGGAATTGCCATGTTTGCATTTAAGTAGGTATCAATATGCAGTTTATATGGTAAATTTTGTGTGTAGGCTTTCATTACTAGGCTTTTTTCAATTTTATCCACCTCGAAGATCTTAGGGCTTTTTTGATATATAATCACTTTTCCTCCTCAACCTAGGCGGCTCCAGTTTTCCAATGCAGTGTTGATTTGGGTGTCTGGAGTGTCTTTTAACTTGCTTGCTTGCGGCATCCTATTTATTTTCCCCACACTTCCGACTGGTGAACTTTTATGCTATTCCTGTATCTTAGCAGGACGGCAGCTACGTGTGTGTATATTTATGTGGTGTATTGGATTACTTATTTCCAGCGATAAACAAGTTAGAAGCGCCTCCGAGCAGCATTGTAGACCCACACAATCGGATTTTGTCTGTGAAACTGCCTCTGAATGCCCCAGAGCAATTTGTTGCCTCCCTGGCAACTATTGATGTCAACGTTTTCGGATGTTCTTTGAATACAGAACCCAGTTTTGACAACAAAAGGGTTTTACTGATTGGAGATAATGGTAATGGGGTCGAGTGCGAAGATTGCGAAAAGGTAATACATATTGAAATGTGTAATTTTTGTTAAGAATTATATGTTTTATGTCTTTTAATGAAGTACCTGTATATATATATATATATATATATATATATATATATATATGTTATGATGCCTGTGCCAATCTTACCTTGGTGCTATCTGAGAGGCATATGCTTCACATTGATGTTTGGTCATAGATACATTTCAAAGAGGACCAATCACTTAATGCAATACAAATAAGTAAAACTAATCTTCAACCCCTTGGAAACCCGTTACAATAATTTTACTTTCATAAGAGAGATAAAGCGAAAATAAAAATCGAATTGGAGATAATACGTTCTTTGGATGTTTACATCACGAAAATCTGCATCACCAATTATATATATATATATATATATATATATATATATATATATATTAATACGTGACATAATATCCGTATCGAGACTGCGCTCACCAGCGTTCAAAATATCGGTAAACAGTACCAAATATTTAGAGAAAGGAATTTAGTGACCACAAACTCGGAATTAAGTTTAAAAATAACTAGGATCAGTTTGAGAATCTATGGGAGGTCCTTGTAAAATTGTGATTCCATCATATTGGGAGATGTTCCGCGACACTTCTGGACATAATCAGAAAACTATAAATACGTCTTATGGATGCACCTGACCTTACAAAGGACTTCCACAGTCTGGAACATTGAAGGAGGGTAGATGATCTGTCGCTATTGTATAGATACTATTATGGCAGATGTTCGACCGAGCTGTCTCACACTACAGCAAACGCTATAGGGGTCCAACAGGCACATCCTTAGTAATTCGAATTTCCAACGCCTTGAAGTCTCTCTTTTGGAGAATCTCGACGTTGTAGAATGAGCTGCCGAGGATTTTGTTTCCCGATGGTTTCATTTTTCAGAATTTTATGGTCAAGGTTAATAGACAGAAGAAAAGGCTGTCATACACTGCAATGGTCAATCGTCTGTCCGATTACTCTGTCGGAAATAACGATGGCAATCTCTGAAATGACGCAATTCGTTTTTTGTAATACTGTCGAATGTTTTTTTAAATGTACTACATGAAATGCCTAACAATACCTTATTTTTGACAATGCTTGCGATCATAGTACTTTCCTCGAAAAATGTTACGCAACATTCGATTGCTTCGACATTGAATTATTTCAAAATCAATATATTTCATATAGTTTGACGTGAATTACTTACAGGTTTTTACAACCAAGGAATATTTGGAAAAACATAGTGTACGCCATGCTAAAGACAGGGAAGTAAAGGAGCGCAGGCAACAAATGAGAAAGAAAAAAGTTGAACTAAGGAGGAAAAAGTTCAAAGCTGCTAAGCAACAGCTAGATGGACTAAGAAGAAAAATCATTAAGTAAGTCTTTAAATAATATATACATATGCAGTATTTATCTCCTGCAGACCAATAAAAATGACTGTTATCATGCTAAGTTGAGAATAAAATAGGAATGAAACATTATTTGGGTATTTCAGGAATAACTGTATTATACAAAGGTGGATGTTGTCTTTCCTGGAATTAATCCATGATCACTCCATAACTGAAAAATCATTACTCAATCTATATAATTACGATATTTCTAATAAATATCGTCTTAATTGTGGTAAATAAACGCATTAATTTTTATGTTGATGAGCCAGTAAAAAATTTTGAGCTGCCGCTATACAACGCATTCGCGCTTTGCAATTTTTGACACGAGTGTCCTGATGTTCGTTATGAGATAATATACATTTTTTCCAGGAATAAAGAGAATTCTTATATGTGTGAACAGTGTGGCAAAATATTCCATCAGCAAGCAGCGTACTCTGCCCATAAGAAAATCCACACAGACGGCATAACGTTCATATGCCACATTTGTGGCGCTGTTTTAAAGGGTTCTACTAGTTTGAGGACTCATGTTGCCAGTGTACATGGTGAAAGAAGATACCCTTGTACATTGTGCCCCAAGGTTTGTGGACAAATGATTTATGTTTTAAGATTTATATTCCTTCTTTGCTAATTTTTTTGTTCATGGGGGGGGGGGGGGGGTAATTACCCCCATTACCCCTTCCTCAGATACGCGCCTGTTTCCATTCGATTGATTAATAAAATATACCACGATTCCTTGTATTAACTCCTGATTATTCTCACCAGTCGTTTAAAAGTGAGGTTCACCTGAAAAGACACGTTAGAGTTACTCATATGAAGCAAACTAGAGTACAGTGTGAGCAATGTGGAAAAAGCTGCACAAGTATATCTACTCTCAAAGGCCATCTCAGGTAAATATGTTGTGGATTTCTTGAATCAGATTTAAATGTATTACAAACCTTATATAGCATCTGTTTTCATCTAGCATTTTCATTTGTTGTGTCTGTCTTGGGGGTCATATTTTTTTGTCGGCTGCATTTAACCCAACATTGATTTAATCTCGCCACTCTTGATTGGAGTGATCACTGAGTCTTGCAGTTGTTGAACTACACCAAAAATGGACAGTTTCGTGCTTAACAAGGATTTTATTTGATTCATATAGTTCCAAGTACTAGTTAAATGCTCATTAACTTATTGTATAATGTTAGTTTTCTTTATGATTCACAAGACATTTTACGTTTTAGTTTGGTGCATAGAAGAGAAGTGAAGTGTGTCTGCCCAATTTGCGGAATTGGACTATACAGGAAAGACTATTTGGCGAGGCATTTGAGAAAACATATGATAGATGGTAATTTGAAAGAAACTCGCAATCGTACTCCAAGACCAAAGTCATACTGTGAGTATTCTTTCTATTATATATATTATATAAATATGCTTATATTTCAAACCTTCAGACATAACTGGGAAAAATTGCTTTCAGGAATATTTTATATTCACTATATTATGATTGAGTTGGTGTTCACCAGCTAATAGTACTGAAATCATTTGAATACATTTTTCATTAACTAATTATCCTCCTAACCTCAATTTTCAGCATAAGGAATCACCTTAAGCATCATGTATAGTTGTCTGTCACTGTGCGTATATGCAGTTTCTATTGTCCTGTGACAATATACATAGCAAAATATAAAATTTATTTAATATTTTAGATTTTTGTCTGGTTGAATGTTTATTGCATTTTGATCTAAAAAGTAGAAATTCATTGCTTTCCACTGCCCACACCATAAGGTGGGGAAAGTATTGTAATCCTGAAGTATTTATGTTCACGGTAGGCTACTACTATGATGAGGACAAATGAGTAGGTATGGTAATTCTGAGGCTGAATATTGGAATATCAACGCGCAATATATATGTCGAAAAATTTCGAATACATTCGCATCTGTCTTTCAAGCAATACTGAAGTCTATGATATAGTTAGCCTGGGTTAGCACATTTCACTTTATCCCGTATTTGTCTAACTCAGTAGTATGTGGGAGAAAAGAAAGATTAAAGAAAATATGAAATATCTTTGATATCAGTTTTCCTCGACCGTATAAAATTATATATTATACCTACGCTAGAATTCCTACTGTCTGAAAATGGATCGCCGTATTTTACTGCACAAGGGATACATTTAAACATCTTAGATTCTTCGTTAATTTTTTATAGAAGGTGTGATGCGAAACATGGAATAAACTAGTATGAGTAGTTTCTGCATTTGTTTCACGAAAAAGAGTTGATGTTTTAACATTTTTTTAGGGAAGGATCCAGTTCCATGCAAGATCTGCGGTAAGATAATCATAAGGGCGCATATGACTACTCATCTGAAGTGTCACAGAGCCGAAAGAAGATTCAAATGTAGCGTATGTGGAATGACGTTTAAGTTCAAAAATAACCAAGAGCGACACGAAAAGCTGCATCAGAAGGACTCGGGAAAATTCAAGTAAGTCTTTTGAAACCGATTATGAACCTCAAAATTAGTTGGGTGAAATATTCTTTACAAATTTAGGTTTGTTATGTCTATCATCAAATTCTCTATGACTCATACTGATTTCGGTCCTTCGTCCTTCATACAGATGCCACGTTTGTTGGAAATCCTTCAAGAATCAAACCGATTACGATGAACACATGACTCACCACAATAAAACCTACACGTGCCCAGTGTGCGACGAGGGATTCGGTAGGAAATTTGCCCTAAAGAGCCACCTGTACGACGTTCATCCTGATGTGGCCAATTCGATCGTCGACACCGTAGATCCGCGTTATCCTTATAAGAAGAAGTTTCCAAAGGTCAAAACTCAGGAAATTAATCGGAAGTTCAAGATTATCAGAAAAGCTGTTCCAAAGTACGAAGATGAGGAGCCAGGAGAATATATACCGGTAATGTATTTATTCTTATATTCACAAGTCTCAACTTTATAGTGTAAGATTTGCGCTCACATTGATATATCATCGACCATGAATGTTGAGCGAAGAAAAATCCAGTATTTATCACTATACTGTTGTATACAAATGAATGTGTGCTATCTTTTTGTTCAGCAATTCCATCGGTTTAGTGATTTTGCTGATTTACATTGCGCTTTCGTGGTATGGGAGAGGCCACAGTATCCTGCGGACTGTAGGATTTTAACAGCTCAATTGTATTTGAAATTCAAGGAAATGTAAATGCTGTCAAATATTTGAAAAATGATTTTAAAATTGTTACGTTTTCAAATATGCATTATGTGAAATGTATTATTAATATTAAAGTAACAAATGTTTTTTATCTGCCATTGATTCAATACAAAGTGTGATTTTTCTATCAGTCTTTCTAGGTGTAAGTTTAAAAATATAGAAGATCCAGTTAAAGTATAACATTTCCTATTTTCTGAATTAATGCTTTCTTGGTATACTGGAACATTCCATTCCAAGAAATTTGAGTACATTTGGTTATGCAAATATTTGTTGGAAGCTGAAATTCAGCATGTACCTTGGGATCAATATTATACATCATGTGGCCGTTTTAATTCGAATCTAACATCCGCTCATTAAATAGGAACAGGTTTCTTGCTAATACCTAGAAAACACTGGAATGAAAAAAAACGATAATAAATTGTTCCCAGGAACAGGTATTAAGGTTTCATTTTTGACATTCATCATTCACAAGATATCAACTTTTTACAATTTCGTGCACTCCTTCACTATGCGTATTGCTGTAAATGAAATATATCAGAAAATACAGGTTGTCTGGATTCGTAGTAGTGAAACTGCTGGAATGCTGGAGACACGGGTTCGAGTCCCTCCCGCACCTAAATTCTAGTAGATTTTTCTCACTCCAAAATAGTAATTGATCTCAATTTCCTCCATTTCTATTGGCCTTAAGCGGGTAACATGGGAGGATTAAATAAGTTTTGTTTGGAGTTCGGAATTTCAAAAGGATATTTCCCCTACTCAAGAGCAAATAAACAAGTATAAACCGTATTTTCATTAGACATTTAATATAAATATTCAATTTAAGCTATTGAATATACACTGTTATGGAGTCGTTTTTCTGAATATGTCAGCGTTAATCGGTTCGTATTACCAAACTCTCTCTACCTTCTTTATAACATAACCATTGGTGTTTAAGCTACGCGTTCCTTGCTGCTCAAGTTTTACAAAAAAAAATACTGGCGAGAACTAGGATTTTAGTGGATGCGCCAGTGGAATTTTCCATTCTACTAATGGTTTTTTTTCCAGGAACATGATTTGCATTCAGAAGCTATGGATGAAAAGTCACAGGACGTGAAATACGATGAAGATGCTGTCGAAGGCTATGAGTACCTGGAGCAGCAGAATGCGGCAGACACGGCATTTGACTTCATGTACCAGAGTATGCCAGAATCAGAAGACGGATTAACTATGGATGAACAGTACCTAGAACAGGAAGAAGAAGGCAAGAAAGATACGAAAAATATCGTTGTTAACGGTCAGTGTTATTATACTGTTAGATTGATGCTTAACCAAACTACTGAATACTTTTGTTGTATATTCCTCACACAAATACATGTTGCTAACCGTCAGTTATGACAGCCATTTAACATGTTCTCGCTATTTGCAGGTGAAGATGGGCCATACGAATATGAGATGGAAAATGGAGAAGAGGAATTTGATGGATCCTATGAGGAATACATAATAGAAAATGAAAATGGTGAAAGGTTTATTGTAAAAAATGATAAATTTGAAAAATATGTTGAAGAAGAAGGAGAGGTGTGTTAACTTGATTATATTTAGATACAAACTGTTTTATCAATTCGCCTTTTGTATTATTTCTGTTTATAGGAATAAGATAAAGATAATTAGAATACTTTCCAAGTTGTATTTCTGTTGTTTGATAACCTATTAGTAAATCGATCGGTTATACACGAGAAAACCTTCAATGCATAAATACAGGGTGCCCCAGATGTCACTTCACAACGGCGCGGTAGTGAGTAGTGATATCTAGTGGATACCACGACACATGCTACATTTTTTCAATGATATTTAGAAAAATTAGAAAGAAAAAATTTGTCGTCAGTGGGGATCGAACCCACAACCTCCTGCATTCTAGGCAGGCGCCTTTACCGTTAGACCATGACGAACTGGTCAGGTAGAACGGCAAATGCGCTATGGAAGGTACATCCCTCCTGTGCAATTCTTCTTCCTAATTTTCTAACCTGTACAGCTCGATCTTTGATTAGACATCTAGTGCCAGAGGCCAATACCATCTTAGTAGTAGTGTAAGCGGTTGTGGGTGGCTATTTCAACACTTCCCCTCTCCTTTGCAGACCTTTTTTTCTGAGGATATCGTTTGAGCACGGTCTCTACGAAAAAGCTGCCTTCGTCTGGATGATCACTATAAAGATGGTTTGTCAATGCAAATCTCCTTCCAAAGCTTTCACCACACGAGCATATGTACGGCTTTTCGTGGTATCTCAAGTGCTCATCGTACGCTGATTTTTCCGCGAAGGATTTCCAGCACACATGGCATCTGTCAAAACGAGATACATGATATACAAAATGCAAGGCAACATTCAGAGTACTTTTTCTATTCAACACGTTAAAGAATTCCGAGATGAGACCGAAAGTAGGGCTTATGTATGTGGATTTATCCAAGGGAGGTATTTCACAAAAATCATCGGATTTGAAAAAACGCTTTGGACATTTTATGGTCTACAAGAAGATGAATATCAGTAATTTTAGTAACATCTGCATGGACTTCGATGAAATTTTGGTAGATATAGCAGACAATGGGATATTTTCAAACTCGATAATATTCTTTTTTTATTTTGTATGTGGATGTTAGAATTTTTCCTGCTCCGGGTTGCGCTCACATTTAACGTGATTTCTGTGCCATGTACAATGTTCAATAACAGTAATGCTTGAATCGATCATGCTTTCTGAAGTGCTTCTTGCTGTCATAGAACTCAACTCGCAAAGCCAATCTGTAAACTGTAGAACCAAGTTATTCTCAGTACTTGTTACATATAAAGATGGTTGCTTCAAAAACTGATATGCTTTGAGTAACTATGGTCTTAGTACAAACATATGCCGTGCACTTCTCCAAAAGTTTCTTAAGATTTAATTAATCTAATTTTCACAATGCTGTACGGTTGTATTTTGAGTCGTAAATAAAATACAGTTATACAGAGACACTACATTCTAGACTGAACTGCGTCGTTGGCGGGAAGACGGTATCAGTAGTGGATACATATAAAGGGGCTGAAATGTTTCACTTTTTTTTAGGAATTATTATTATAGACGACTGCATTTTAAATGAATATTAATCATAAATGATTCAATTTTTTAAACATTTTGGTCGGATTTTAGGACTGTTGATCCAGGTGGACCATGTTATCAAAATGAGGAACTATGAAATTTTGTAAATTTTAAAAATTGAAGAAAGATGAATGTTTCACAATATTTATAAAATTCTGATTCCACACTTCCCGATTGCGTAGGAGGTACAGCATTAATGCACCTAATACATAATAGCTCTGATAGGATTGTAGTAGCTTGAAATAAATATTATTTCTTTTAATTTGACCATGCTTTAGGTAATTTCATAGTATGTTCAGCAATACAACTCACTTGAACTGTCCAGTATCATCCAAATGCGTTTTTTCATGTCTAACCAAATTGTCTCTCCTCACAAAAGTCATGCTGCATTTGCTACACTTGTGCCTTCGTTCACCTATTTTAGTAGTTCTTCGTTTTATGCCTTTCTTTCTTCCACATCCACCTAAATGGGATTCAATATGAAATAGGAATATAGTACACTTTTCCGCTCTCAGATCGCTGCTGGCCGCTGTTGCTGGTAAAGTTTAAGACATTCGTATCTATATGTGGATATCAGGATCTTCCATTAAAAAACAACTAAGAGGATCCATTCTGGGCGAGTACATGCCTCCACAGTCTGAACGTTTTACAAAACATTGAAATAAGTGAATGTTAATGTAAGTTACATACAGTACAGGTAATAAATTTACTTTAACTTTGCTCTGTGAAATGTTCACGGACTTTTAGGTTACTAAAATATAATCTTGCAAATCAAAACCTTGTTTTGGAGTTTTCACAAGTATCAGGACGTAGTTGGATTTTTGGATGAACTGCTACTACAAAAAACTGAAATCTGTAGAATGTCAAAATTGGCATAATTTGATGTATGCCCGAAATATCCCTCACCTTTGAGGATTTGGACATTCACTTGTTGGAATTCACCAATAATATGTTAACTCCTCGGTAATTTATATCAAGATTCGGCAATATATGCTTGAAGTATGGTGTATGATTGATGCAAGCAAAGAAGTCAATACTTACCCTCTGCATGTCTTTTTATATGCCTCTTCAAATAATCATTTCTGTTAAATCCTTCTCCACAATGAGGACAGATACATTTTATTTCCTTTTGGTGCACTAAACTAAAAAAATATAACTTCTGAAACTGACCCATTGACATTGATTATAATGTGTACAACACCGATTAAGGAATGTTCGAATTCACATTGTTGATGAATCCAAAATAAGGAACATAATGTATTGTCATATCAAAAACACAGCTTACTCTGTGGTAAACTCCAAGGTAAAAACCTATAATGTCCTCATTTGGGATCTAAAAACATACAACAAGAAACTCTGAAGAAAAAACGAATGGTTTATATGTATATATACTGTGTATTTATGAAATATAGATACATTCCCAATACAGAATTTAGAAATAGCATATTTTATGATTCATAACGTAGTATCAATGGACAGAACTTCTATTCAAAGGCTGTTCTATGTTGCACCCATCTTGGTTCTAATGAGACATCATATATGCAGTAGTGATATTCTTTTTAGGCACAAGCAATAAATTGGAGGTGTACGTTGTAACCGGGCAAGCAAAATAGGATAACGTTTGATCAGTCTGACAATTCTGAGACCTCATTGTAAAGAACCTCAACAATACTTTATTTTCTGATACTTAATACTTTGTATTGTTCATCTGAACGTTTATTTCTTACAATTCTGCCATTGTACAAACTAAATGTCTACGCCAATGACCTTGCGTCCGAACATAAGCACAGCTGACATTTATACACAATCCCCTTTACGTCGCAGCGACAGGCTTACAAACATTTTGTAAACGAAGCGTGGACTATCAGTGGGGCGTGGTTGAGTAATTTTGATTGTTGACTGTCAGGGGTATACTCAGACCATTGAAGTTATATTATATAACCGACATACCAAGCTAAAGGCTTGTTGCGACATTCCACGTCTCAGGTTTTAAGCATTTAAACATCAGAAGGCAAGTCGTATGTAGATGGTTCCATTGAGTCTTTTACTTAAAAAGTAATATGACTTCTCGATGCGATATTAACTCTCTTCTAAATATAAATATCATCGACCCGAAGGCTTGGATTTCGAAGTTGAGGGTAAATGATTGTCCGGCGAAGTCTAGTTTATGTGCAAACAATGAGAGTGGTTGGCATTAGAAGTAAATCCTAGAAAAACCGCCGTGAGAATATATTCGAAACCTATTTTGACTAAAGGTGGAATTTAAATTGAACCATCTAGAAGACAATTGAAAAAAATAACATATAGGGAAATTGGCATAAATTTTTTATTTTTGTTCCTATCCGATTGTGTTCAATGAGCGCTATATAGCGTTTAATTATGAATAAGCGGGCAGCTCGACTGGAATCTTCCAGAAGTTACAATGAAAGGACGAAATGATTTAGTCTGACAAGTCTCAAGGAGATGCTATCGTTTACGTTCTTTCTCCAGCATAACCTAAATTGATATGAGCAAGGTCTTTGGAGATCTATCAGATATTGGAGGGTAGATGGCCGGCAAACAAAATTTTGCCAGCTGTAAATACTCATCTTAATTCAAGAATAACGAATGTTTACTTTTTACGTGATACTGGTATTAGCTATTATTAATTATTACCTACGATGACGTTTTAGGGCACCTAGATGACGGAACTTTCTTCCACATTCTTCGCATTGTACCACACGCATGTTCATATGTTTTGTAACAATATGTCTTTTTAGGCTACTTCTGGATTTGATCACCTAAAATAAATAATAATAATGATAACAAGATTACAAATAAGTGAATATAAAAATATTATGGGCTGCGAACAGGAACCCTGACTGTAAAAGCCATAAGACACGAACGTGTATTTGAAGCTTTGAAGTTCCTTATGTTTTTATAAGGTGCTAAGACAAACATTTTTTGGTTTATTAAATTTAGAACTATATTCATGTTATTTTGTAACCTACTAAAAACTTATCAAATAAATTTGAATCTGCTTTTACGGCAGCTGAAAGCAAAGTTTCTGCGGTGAAATCAGTTTCAAATTTGTGTGGTCTGCTTTCTCCTGATCACAAAATAACCTGAAGATGGTTTAAATTCAATACACCGTAACATCGTGCTGAAACATGTTATGTTTTATCAACTGATCGAAATATCATTAAAAACATATAATATATAAATGTAAAACATTGATAGTGTACACGTGGTTAATATGAATATCTACAAAATGGCAGATATGTTATTTAAAAGAATACTACCACTATTCCAACTTCGATTGAGGCCAAGTAAACTTTGGTATGTATTGTATACTGATTTTCCTCCCGTAAAGAATGGATACTCCAGAAATGCGTCGTAGTAGAGCTTTCGGACGCTCAAAATGAATTTTTTTCCTAAGTAGTACCTAAGAAATGTCATTTTGATGGAAACGTCAAGTTTTTCATATAATTCTACGTTTCTGCACACCACGGCTATGAATAAATGAAATCTCTAACATTTTTTGTACTACAATATTCTACATATACTATATGAACAGATATGTGGTGTATGAGTAGCTTGATGCAATTTATTGGAAAAAATATGTTTCAATTTTCAGTATGCAGCATCCGCAGGAGTAAATTTGACTTAATTTAAAAAATTAATAATATCTTGTCTAATTCTCAACATTAATTCATATTTATCATTTACAATGAATGTTCGAAATTGTTGCCACCGACTCTCATACATGGCCTACATCTTAGGATAAAAGCTCTTTGGAGCTTTTGCGCATAACACTGTTAAGCAATTTTGGAAGCTGTTATCCGGATACGATTCTAATATCTTATTTCATGCGGCACCAATGAAAGAATCCAACCGATTTAGGTCCGGGAACATGAAAGCCATAGAATGGGCCCTAGACTACCGATCCACCTATCAAGGTAATCTGGCATTCAAATATACACAAACTTTGAGTGCATAGTGCGCAGAACTTCATCGTTTTGCAACAAATAGGAATCTCTCATTTCCTCGGGCACTTCTCCCATAAAATTTGGCAGACCACTCCGAAGAAAATCTAAATAGCTTTGGTTGGATAAATTGACGGGCTGTTCAAATGGGCCAATTATTATTAAATAATTTATTTTGGTCTAGTACTGGAATCGGTATTCTCGTATCAAGTGTGGATTCGATAGTTGCTAACTGTGTAGATTGTTCATATTGAGGTATCCATCTATTTTGAAGGTATCCTCATCACATCATAGTGTTGTCAAAAAATCCATATTTCATTTTGAGGTCCCAATTGCTTTACTACGAGGTATTTCAGGCTTATCCATTCTTTATGGAATAGCGGGTATAATGATCTCGGGTGAATTTTAGCACCTTTTGCTCAGTATCACTTGAACATACTTGGATACCATGTTTTATATATTTATATTATTTTATATAACTTTTACAATAGCAACAAAATTCAGACAAACCGGCCCTTTCTTTGTCACTATCGAAAAGCAAGAACTGTTACAAAGTTCGAAAGAAGCGATCATTGAGTAGAAAAATATGTGCGCCAATTTGTCTGAAAAGTTAGATTAGTATCTAATGGCAAAATTGGTGGAGGTAGATGGAAAACCAATGGAATATAATTATGAGAACAACAGAATAACTGGTATGAGTATACTTACCTTTGAACATATTTTGCAAGTCAGCTCAGAACAATGAACGTTATTGATATGGTTCCGTATATTACGGTTATTTTTGAAAACAGCTCCGCAAATGTGGCATATAAACGTTTTATTTTCCTTTTTATTATCCTTTTTGAAACGTAGTTTTGGTTTTGTGTGACTTTCTTTATGGACACTACATGCTACCAAAGACAGAAAGCTTTTTCCGCAATATTCGCATATGTAAGATGCTTCTCCATTCCTGAAAGAAATAATTTCGTACAAAAATCAGTTTGCTTAAGGGTGTAAAATTATCGAAGATTCCTGGATGCTCGCTGACGTGATTTTGCTACATTGATGTCACATTCAAGTAAAATAATACACTTTATTGGGAGCTGAAGGTAAACATGTTCTGATGTCATAATCGCTATAGGCGTTTATCGATTTTTGGACTGTTCAATTCTTTCTCAAAGAATATATATTTGAAGGTGTCGTAAAATAAACATAAAATTGGGACAAAAAAATTGAAAATACTGCAACTGTATTTCTAAGCTCAGACAGAAATAAAGGTTTTACAACTTACAGAGTTTATTTTTTTCAATTCAGATCCAATTCATTATTTCACAGTATAATTCTAAATATATCTATAAAAATTTATTCTAAATCAATATGAAGTCATGGATACATGGATACATTTATGATAAAACAGATTGAATGGTTTATCATCCAGATTAATATATAACTTGTGAAAGTTGGAAACATGTATACGAAATTCATACTTACTTTTCCAAACCAAATCTTTCCTCTTTAGTTTTTTCTTGCTGCTGTTTGTTAGCATAATACTTTTGCTTTATAAGTTTACGTTTCTTCAGTTGCAAAATGTCTCTTCTTTCTTTTGGGTCTGTATGTCGTAATCTATGTTGCTCCAGATATTTCTTATTTGAAAAAATCTATAAAAGATAACATATCGTAGTAGCTGAGCTAAAAGTAAACATAAAAATGTAACTCATTATGTCAAAAATATTACGTGAATAACGTGAGGATAGCATCTTCACTTTATTTGAGTATCGGTGAAATCTTTTTATAAAAAGAGCTGATTTAATTACTTTTCTGAAATAGTTGTTGTTAATATAAATTTATCAATGTTTACCTTTATGCAATGTTCGCACTTAATACCTTGTCCACGATTTCCGACAAGGAGCAGCCTTTTGTTTTTTAAATTCGTCTCCTCATTTTCTGAGCACCCAAAAACCTGAATTTTCATGTCAATCAGAGATGTGACAAAATGCTTTGGAACTATCTGAGGCAATCTCACAGACAGAATACGGTTACTACGTTCTGAAACGCTACTGGGGCGTTTTTCCAATTTGGATATAGCTGGAAGTAAGTGAATTAGGTTTTTCAAATGAAGCCTGACAGTACAAAATGGCCTTCACGTTAGACCATACGATCTATATCACAAGTTGGAAGACAAAAAGCTTCGACCTTTTTTTAACAATATATAAAATTTCTGAACCTTCAAAAGTTACATTTTTAGTTGCAAGTAGTAGTGTAAATTCAAAAAGTCGAAATCATATAGTATTTCAGCATTGAAAAACAAATGGAACCCATACAAATCTAGATTTTTCGAAACAGAAACATAATAACATATAACGAACTGTTACATGACAAACAGTAACAAGTTTTTTAATTGTTGATCAATCACACATTTTCGTTATATCGTGTTTCTGTCGTAGCTGAATAGCATGGCTAATATAATTATATTTTATTTATCTGAATAGATATTCAGATTTAGATATACTTTGTAGGTAGAAATTCCCAAAAATATTATGAACATATTTTAATGTGCAGATCTGGTAACGGTGTTAAAATTTGGTTCTTATAATGAGGTATTATATTTGAAACAGCGTCCAGAAAGTTTACGATGTAGTTCACACCCAATTGTATCAGTTTAAAAATAAGGATTTGAGAAGGATTTTAAAGCTGTGCATAGTTGGAATGCAATCAAAATAATATCGAAAAAGTAAATCTTTCATAATTACCTACATTTCCAAATATTTCATGTTTCCAAACCTTCCCATATATTTCCAAAATTTACTTCAAGTGGATCAGCAGCTATAAAATCTGAACAAAATCTTCATCTAACTGATACAACTGTCTGACCTACTTGACTTCATTTTTAAGGGGCTAAATAGCACTTTCCTCATAATTCATTATCGCTTCAGTTAACTTGTAATAAGTCGCTAAAACAGAAGCAGAACGAATGAGCAACATAAAAAAATAATTTGATTCAAATTTGTCTGAAATTTCGATAAGCTTAGAATTTTTAGAAAACAATTAAAAACTTCTATAATTTATCTGTTTTGAAGTCAATCATCTATGTCTAACAAGTATTGATTGAAAACATTTATGGAAGTTGATTGAATGCAACAACGTAAAAAAACATTTGAAAACTTCCCCCTCCAACCAATCGCCACCCCAAGGTTTTGAAACTACCAAAACATTAAAAAAGTTGCTTCAGGTATCTTGGCGATGTATTTGTTACGCAATTTTTTCAGGTTAGAAATAATTATTTGGATTGATTTCTGGAACTGTAGGTAAAATTCAAAAAATTTCTAAGAACAAAATCATATAATAGTATTATACCAAAAAATTGGCTAAACCTTGCAATAGGGAGAAAAAGGCGTCAAGTTGTATGTCCCAGGTAATGGTATCTCGTTAGAAATAAGCATTTGGATCAGAGTTTATTTTGAAACTGTTGATAGTTGGATTTGAATTTGAAAAATATTTAACTGTTGTTATCTCAAAAATTCTCAAAATATTCACAAAGGAAATGAAAATGGAATTTCGCTCACTGTATCTTTTGTCAACATGATAGGGTGATCTAATTGGATAAATATTTTTTCATGCCACATCTGAATTGAGTGAAATTTTAATACACAAACAAATTAAGCCTGAATTTGATTGAAAGTATTTTTAGAATTACTATTGTTTACATTTCTGAGTTAAAATTTGAGACTGCATATGAGAAATATTTTTAAAGATTTATATTGACCTAAAAATGAGACACTTACCTAATGATTCCCCTTTATAATAATCATGATTTTTGTTTTGGTCATTATCATCCTCAGCAGTGATCTGTTCTCTGTCATCTTTCATTGGAGAATCATTTTCATCATACTTTTTATCAGCATATTGCTTTTTGGAATCACTGACATCATCATAATCATATATATCATTATTTCCCGAACATTTAGATGTGACGTCACCTTTCAGAAAATCTGAAATACTGAATTCATTAGTGTCTCTCAAGTTTGTTTATTATAGTTCAGGTCAAAAAGTAGTTGGAACAGATGCACATGGAATGCTATTCTTTTTTTAAAATAAACATCAATAATTCCAATTGTACATATTTAATATTGTAAGGAAATACATGGCTGCTTAGCGTTTCTGTAAACTTTTACTTATGAAATCCATATATTAGGAGTTTGGGCTTTGTTGTTCCATTCTGATGGATCCTTCATTCTTCTTCTTTCACCCTCATTATCTTTTCAAAAGGTTATGAATGGCCTTCAAGCTCGTCTTCACCCTAACAATATTATCCACAGACAACGATATTCCTATGGCTACCTCAGCTTGTCGTCTTTCTTCCTCCCAATGGACACACTTAAAAATAGTATGCTCTGATGTATGTGTTGCACCACAGTATATACAAGCATCGTCATCTTTTTTCTCCGCGTTTCAGGTAGCTGCGAAATGACCCATGTCCAGTGAGAAACTGGGTAACAAAATAGTCCACTGCTGAGTGATTCCACTTCATCCAGGGTTCCAATTGCGGTATCAACTTCTTAGTCCGGTGAGCAACTCCTTGCTCTTCATTCCAGTCTGTCTGGCTGCGTTCCAAGGTAAATTAGGGTTAGCGTTTTGCATTCTAATCTCTTGTGTATGATGGGCTGTTACAACATGCAAATCTTCCTTTCCTAAAAAACAAAAAAAAATTTCTTCTGCAGCTGCTGGGTCCACCTATGTTAGGTATTATCCTGGTTAGGGTGAATGCTGTTTTATCGGCCTTTTTAGTTACTATTCCAGTCATTTTCACACATATTTCCTATGGCCTTGTCCAACTTAATTTAAAATTAGATAAGTCACTTAAGAAACTCGTCCTATACTTTGGTCGAGCATGTGACGTCAATGAATGATTGACAATTACCCAATCTGTCAGACTACTCTCCTCTTGCGTCATGAACAGGAGACCCCATTGAAGAGATTTGGTGTTTAAATCTCCTATTATGATATACTCACCTCCTATTCTCATTCTATTGTTCATTACTGTGTCTACTTGTTTTTTGAAATATTCTAAAGTAATATTTGGAGAGAAGTGTCGAGAGTACTTATTTTATATGTATACACATATCTTTATTCTGCTCTGATCATTTCGACTTTTTATTTATGATCAGTGAGGCTACATTTACTTTCTTGTCAGTTATCCAGGTACTACTACCCCTCACCACATTGTTATTTGGTTCACTGACAATCATCATATCTGCTTCCTTCTTCATTGGTGTGGTGGAAGCCATCTCGTGGAAGCTTTCTGCCCTCATTAGATTTGTCTGTAGGATTTTTATATTACAATTGGTATTGTTAATAGGAATTTGTGGTTTGATGCTGAACAGAGGAAGCTTGTAAGAATAAGCTGTCACTCCTCCTAGGTCTTCTCTATGGCCCCATCTCTCCTCATTCCTAAGTTTTCGATAGTGTGGATACTATGTGAGATGAGACCTGTGATTACTTTCTTTGCAGGTTGTAGAAAATGATTGGTTAAGGCACTTTTATGCTGGTGGCCAAGCTTTGCACAGCTGAGACATTCCTCCGACTGATCTAGAGCCTGACAATCAATTTGTCTATGTTAAAATTCCAAACGTAGCATCTGAGAACAGAATTTCATTGGTTTAACTAACCCATTCTATATGTATGCTGCCAAGTTTATACAGTTTAGCAGAAAGATATTTGTGAATAAGAGCCGTTGCAGTCTGATTCCCGTCACGGCTAGGCCTTAATGAGCTTATCTTCATGTGCCCTACACTCTGGTCCCCAAGGTATCTTGCAATGTTTCAATAACTTTAGATTCTGTGATAGCCACATCAATGTCTGATATATGTACTGCAATTTTCTGGCTCCAAGTTCTTTCATTAATATTGCCCAAATTGTGTCTAGCCACTTGTTTGAAGGAGCCTGCTTTCTGACCCCTCTCCCGGACTTCTTAATCCACTGCTCAATACTGAGCATATGCTACGTTATATCACTGTGGTTAGTGGAAAACTACTTATTAGATGAAATATTTTATTTAGTTAGAACTGCATATAAAAAAACATTCAGGAATTTGTAGTTTAAATAACTTAAAAAATAAGTCACATACCCAACTGTTTGCATTTGTGATAATCATGATCTGTTTTCTGGTGATTATGATTATCATATTTAATCTGATCTACATCTTTTTCCATTAGAGATTCAGTTTCATTATACACGTTATTATCATATTGTTTTTGTGTATTGCTGTCATCACCATAAGCATCCATCTCATTTTTTCCAAAATGTTGATTTGTGTTGTATTCTTCTTTCAGAAAATTATCAGTCGAGTGATTACTAGACCTTACAAAAGCTGAAATCAGGAGATTTTGAATTACTAACTGCTTAAAAAAATTGTTAATTATAGTCGGGATTAATACTATTAAACTGTTGGAACAGGAATATGAAAAGCTAAAATTTTTGGGTAAATTATTTTGGTTAGATTAATTTCCTGAGTTGAAACATTTTTTTACAGAAAAATACTCTATGGGTTTTCATTTTGCTTCAGACAAATCACCTGTATTTTTGAAAATGGTACCATGAAATACATGACTACCAGGGCAAGAAAATTCTATTACTATTAAATACATGTCAAATGGTAGCAAGGCGATTATTAAACCACGAAAAATGAATCAAACATTATTTTTAGCTATTTCCGAGGTTTCTTATTATATAAGCAAAATATTACAGCATGTGGATTGGTAAGTCCCAAGTTAGACTTAGCTATCCATGCTCTGTGGTGGCTGACATTCCTTCGGCTGTTGGAATTAAACGTAGTCTAAGAAATCACCTGGCTGTACGTTTCGCGTACTCGACATTCACAACTGCTCCATCAATAATTCATTGGGTCTATATATATATAACAACCAAATCATGATCTTAGTAGTGTGCACTAACAACTCTTTTTCAGAAAGACTCACCCTTGTGGTTTGATGGGAATGATTCATTAGTATTGATACTTGTATTGATCTCAAGACATTTAGCAATGAACTTCAGACACTGGTGCATAAGTCTTTTGCATATGAAACATACAATATCATTATCTTGTAGTCGACATTCCTACAAAAAATGCGTACTCAATTTCAATTACATGTAGGTGGAAGAAACTCACCATATCAGGAACAAGCTGAAGTATTATGTTTTTGATAGTACTTTGATATCCATATACTTTTGTATTTGTGCAGTACATTTTGGAGCTGGAATTACCACAAGTACAGCATGTATCGAGCATGTTTGTGTTTTGAAATTGAATTTTCTTATCTGAATACGTATATTTATCTTATATTTTTAATAATTTGAACGCAAAACAGGACAAAAATAAAAGGTACCTATGTTATCGTTTAGTGAGGTTAATTCATGGTTGATTTGAATTTGAAAATATCCTACGAACTTGGAGGGTACAGGTTAACTATCTCTGTGTAACCAAGAGTATCAGTTTGAGGTATTGAAATTATGGTGGCGCCAGTGTAGGACGTGGGTAAACTCTAAAAGAAGCGATATAAGTACTGAAGTACCATAGAGAAGTAAACAGGGAAATAATAATTTATATAAATTTTAACATCAGTATGCAATATAAAACCTCACCAAAAATATATTAAAAGCTCAGGAAAAGTTGATCACTCTCCATTATATCTTACAGCTGTTTTTTAGGTTACATTTCGGACTACGTAAATAGTTGAGGTCGACATATTCTGCTGAATTCATTTCATACTCCTTTGCTTCTGTAGCGCTATTCTGGAGGGATTTAGAGATATTATTTATTGCTAACGCCTAATTTTGAAAAAAGTAATTTCGTTAAATAAGTTCTCCTTTCAGAAAAATCCCTGATCCGCTCGAACAACAGGGTACTACAAAGTAGTATATGAAGACAACGGTGAAAGCTTTGTTCGCTGTTTATTTCAGAACTAAAAAATATATATGATGTGGGAGGAATAAACTATGGAGAAAATAAAGACAGCCTTATTCTATAAATCATTTATTTTCATGTATAAATAGTATCCAAAAATATTTAATACGATTATTAACCGTTAAGCAACTAAAATAAATTTGAATATCTACAAAAACAGCTTCTACCATAAAATCTGATTCAAAGCATTTCCCTACTGTGTCGGGAAAACAATATTCGAGGTAGAATTAACATATGTAGAATATATTGCTATACATTAAGGTACCACACATATGCAGCTTCCAAGCAGAAACGACCGAATAACTTCTGAAAATGACGAATAGGTTGCATGTTCAATTAAAAAAATGTATATCAAAGGAATCTTAAAAATACCTTACAAGACGACATATTTTGTGATCATGATGCTTGTAAATTGAATATTTGGTCATGTTTCGTTTAAGGGGTATGAGTCTGTTTATATACCTACTGATTTACTGATTTGTTGTAGACGGCGTTTATAACGATTTACCAGAATTGATTCAACTTCTTTAGACTGTAGTACCTATCATGATACGAATAACGTTAGTACAATACCAAAACAAGTATACTTATATACAAAAATTCGACCACCTAACATAAAAACCCCTAGTCGATTTGTAGATTCTTCAAAATGGTTTTTTCATCCAACTCGACTGTGTTGCTTTTGTTTCCATTGAAGAAACCCCACCAAGAAGCTTTTTTTATTCTTTTGGATTCATCGCTCTTGAATTCAGCTGATTCGATGAGCCACTGGTGGTATTTGCTAATCAGGGATTTGGTTTCGCGATCTAGTTCGTCGATGCTGGCTGATTCCCCACCGTAGTCCATGGGCATCAACTCGAGAGGAAAGTCTTCTGGTACGTTACCTGAAAAGAGGTAAATATTTACAGTTCAATGAGATATTAAAGAAATGGCCTCAAATGGTTTGACACTATACTTCTCATGCAATTAATTCAGTCCAGAAATATTCTCAGACTTAGATCCCATTCTGACATTCAATAGTTGGGATTGAATTTGAAAAATATTGATAAGCTTCAAATCTGGTACAATGTCAAAAATTCCCAATAATGTAAATTTGCCTCCAATCTCACATCGGCAATGTCTCAGGTCGGCTATAGAAGGAAAACAGAGGCCGCAAAGCTCTCTAAATCTTTAAGATACTAATAAGACTCCCCAGTCGGAATGCTCTAATTAGGGTACTCAGGGACGTATCCAACACTTTCATATTATTTATGGGCGTTAACTATGTTATAAAATTTATGTAAAATGTTTGTACTTTGAAAAAGGCTGCTGAGGCATTCGAAACGTTAGTAAATATATTTCAGTCATTCGTATGTATTTTCAATTAGCGGTGAGTAGAAATATAATAAAAATAAATTTCTATGCAATTTCTCCAAACCGGAACACTAATTCGAAGCAGTTAAGGTATATTGGGGAAAATATACTGATATAGACTTTTTTAATTTTATTAGATAAGTAATATTTGTACCATGCCTGGACACAAAAATTTATATCCCACAAAGTTGTTTCACTACGCCGGTAAATAATCAAACACTAGTAAATATATTTCAGTCATTCGTATGTATCTTCAATTAGGGGTGAGTAGAAATATAATAAAAATAAATTTATATGCGCTTTCCCCAAACCAGAACATTAATTCGAAGCAGTTAAGGTATATTGGGGAAAGTATACTGATCTAGACTTTTTAATTTTATTAGATAAGTAATATTTTTTCATGCCTGGACACAAAAATTTATATCCCACAAAGTTGTTTCACTACGCCGGTAAATAATCAAACACTCGCGTAACATAAAAAAATAAATTTGACAGAAGTCGGAATATGCAGAAAAACGAAAAAGTATTTTTTCTATTTTGAAAACTAGTTGCTACTGTCAGATATCATGTTGCCAAGTTTGAAAAGCACTTTCAGGAAATTAAGATCTTCGATACATCTCCAATGTCCAGTATCACGCATACCTTCGAATTGTAGGAGTTAATCCACAATGGCGGCTCCACACGCAACGGTAAAACCGAAGGCCAACCTTGAGGCACCAGACCTCGAGGAAAATCCTAACGTGTGTATTGAGATTTCCGTCAAGGTGAGCCTATCGTGCCGAGGTCTGGTGCCTCAAGGCTGGCCTTCGGTTTTACCGTTGCGTGTGGAGCCGCCATAAGACTGAGAACTCTTGAGCGAATTTTTGTCATGTTTGCAATAATCGATTAACATTTGTTATGTGATAACTTTGTACAACGTGTTCTGTTGTAAGACGGATTTTTTTGCACACATTGTTTTGTTCTCTCTGGGTAGATGATTTGGTAGGAGAGAATATTTACGTATTTCCGTGAGTTCATGTTGTCTACAATCAATAAAAAACATTTTTCGATAGCGATTTTAAATGTATAAGTACTTTTTTCCAATGTCATGGTAAAATATCGTTCATACTTCTAATATACAGACTTATATCTCCTATAAAATAATTTTAATAATTTGTTTATCCTGATATCTAAAAGTTTTGATTCTCTACTTTGACCGGTTAATGATACCACATATTTTATATTATCAAATAAATTGGACTAAACATTTCCAGTAATAAATCCATTTTTGAACAGGTAGATTGTAGATGCTCTTACTTGATGAAACTCTTCCATCATGCAGATGAAAAGACTGTGTACTTAACACACAGTTTCACAAATAAAACTCTTTTTTTGAATCGCAACGCGTCTCTGAAAGAAAAAGTGTTTTATTTGTGGATTTTTGTATTGAGTACATTCTTTGTGAGAGGGAACAAGTGGGGAAACAAAGGTTTAGGAATGGGGGGGGGTTATTTTTGAGTGAGCATCATCAGTAGTTATTCGTATCATGAGTTCTGTTTACCAAAGGTTGCTGATTTTACGAATGTGTCTGAACGCAAGATACATGTTCTTGAAATGGGAGTGGATCATTGGAATAGACAACTTGCTCCTCGGTAAAAAATCAGAGCTGGAGCAGATTGAGCATAGAGGTGAGCACTTGAGAAATATTTATCACATACCCAGCTCATTATATAATGTATAGGTTCTCTCAAATATACCATTAATTTGAGGCGTTGATTTGTAGTGATGATTTTTGATAGTATTATGCGAGACAGTATGGTCAAATATTTACAATGGAAGAATCTATAGAACATGGACAGATCGACCACCTTTCTGCAACGATCCGGACTGTGGAGGTTCACCATAAGATCAAGCGTCTCAATCACCCTAGTTAATTTCACTTTGTCTTGACTTTCAATATTGATTGAAAACCATTACGCCTACAGACCTCCATCTATACTTATATGAAGTCCGATTAAGGCTACTACAATTCACACATACATACATTTTCACTGATTTTCATTAGTATGAGCGGTTTTGGGAGGCAAGGGCCAACCCTGAAAGTTTAATTTTTTGGAAAAAAGTTTTTAGCGTATTTTGCAGTGAGCACAATTTTATAGATGTTGTAATATTGAACCTACAGTATACTTACTAGGCCAAATAACATAATTAAAACATCTCAACTACAATTAATTTCGCATTTTTAGTACTTATTCTGTTGATTTCGATTAGCGTAATGGAAATAATGGCTGTTTTCTTCACTTCTAAGTCTAGATGCTAGAAAACTTAGTAACCATAAATGTTAGCGATCCATACATCACAACCATAGAAAACAGAATCGCAAATTGAAATCTATCTACAACCGGAGTGTAAAAACGACCGTGACTTCTCTTAGCGATACCGCTGTTGAGTTATAGCCGCTACACACGTTAGGGTATACCTGCACAGGTTTACCTGCAGGTCAACCGATATCGGAAGTGCATCCAAAACTGCACATTTTTGTCATACACACGCTCAGTTTTACCTGCGCAGTTCAACTGTGCAGGTATACCCTTCAGTTATACCCTAGCGTGTGTAGCGGCCATTAGTCGTATCAATGTCATTCAAAATAGAAACATTACAATTACAGATCATTGTGGGTCACTTTCACCAGCCATGTTGATACGTAACTACGCACGCATATTATACCCAGTCAAAATATATAATCAGATGTTTCATTTTACAAAAACAATTACTAACAGTAGCAATGCACGTGGAGAAACTTCTTGCTGCAAATTGTTTGAAGGGGTTTTGCGTAGTGGATATGAATCAAGGACACACACTTACAGACAGGGAATATTTCAACTAGACACACAAAAAAATGTTAAAGAAAACTGAATAAATATTTCAGTCCAACTAAATAATGCTCATAATATCCTAAATATTGCTTAAACCGTTTGAGTACGAAAAAATTAGGGAGTTTTTTACTTTGATTCTCACCATATCAGTAGCAGGTCATTCGATACTCTCAAAGCGGAGAATTGTGGTGTGTGGCCTCTTTAAGGATCAACAATATACCAGTAGGAATGAAACAACTGAACAACAAAACCAGTCCTGTGATGATTTCGTTTTACAGATAAAACATACAAGAATAAAGTTGGCGGAATGTGAGCATCCAGTTTGCTAACCTTCAAGATTGGATAATAAAATTCACAGGACGTACATCTGAATTTCGTAACTCGAATGAGAATAAATTATAGTTTAAAAAAACTAAAAACATGCTGTTAATCCAACTAAAAGTAAAAAATAATACTTAATATAAAAATAAACTGGTTAACGAGGCAATTCCAGTCAGTGGAGTGCTTTGTACTGCATGTTTATACTAACTCTGCATTTTGAAATAGAACTATTAAGAAATTATAACAATTGATATCGGCCACGCTGCTTTTTTGTTACAATCACAATAATTTTTTCGTTGATCATTTTATTCTTATATTAAGAATTATTTTTTAGTTTTTTGTCGATTAACTATAACTTTTAGTTCTTTAATCATTTATTGATTGATGAATTTATCCTTGTACCTTGATTTTGCAGCCGCAATTATGCTCTTCAATGGATTATAATTAACGGGTCTAAAAGAGATTCATTCCATTTACAGGGGCCTCAGATGAGTCCCGTGTAGTTATATTCCAAATATTATGTCTCTAGAGATACAGTTCAAATTAATAAAAGTGTGAAGTATTATCACATTTCAAACGTATTGCTTTAAGAAAAACGTGGAGCTAATATGAAGCGTGTTCAAAAAATTTTGGTCATTCATACAAAAAGTTTCCGGTACCGGGAATCCAACTTGAGACTCCTGGGTGAGATCCAGGTACCCTAGCAACTACACCATACCAGATTTATATGTCATGTTTTTAAGAAACGTGTCATATTCAAACGATCTACTTACAGATATTCCGGAAAAAATAATTTGGAAATAAAAAGCAATAACCGGAGAAAATTATTAAAGTATTGTATTGTCATGGGTACTTTCGAACATTCCGTTACAAATATACATGGATACATACATACATACATAGATACACGTGAAACTAATAAAAGCGTGTTAAAAAGCACATTTACCCACGTTGCCGATCGTTTTTAATGTACTTTGTGTTTCATAACTTTTTTGAAGTTCCAGTGATCGGAATGCTACATAAGATACATGTTTGACATGCCCCTTGGGGGTGATAATTTTCAAATTAAAAATAACAGATGGAGCAAATACAATGACGTCACATTGTTTAACAATTTTTATCATATGTTATAGAATACTGAACCTTGTCGCGGTATAATTGATTGGAGCGATAAGAAGGGCTGAAATCAATCCTTAATATCCCAAATGAATAATCCTAGAGAACTACTGAAAATTGAATGTTTTGTGTTGCATTGATTAATTAAATACTGTTATATAGGCTAAATTAATGTATTTTTTCTCTATGCTTTTGCAATGATTGCTGTTTATGCGTTTACGGCTATACATATACAATGTCTTATAGAAGTTTGTACAATTGTAGTTAGGTTTAGAAATAGGTATTTGACCGGTTAAGTTGAGTAGCCAAAGGCTAGACTTCGCCATTTATAATATGTACGAGTACCTGTACGTAGGTTATGATAAAGTCATTATTATTATTATTCTTATTTTTTTATTATCATCATCATAATAGTTATTATTATTATATAGTGTAGTTGTGCTTTTGACAGTTGCATCGATATATCTGGATCAATATTTACCTGAATGGTAAACAAAAAATAGGTATAAGAGTTCTAAAAAATTCTAATCGTCTAGAGTTTTTTGTTTCTAAGAATGCCCAATTTTTACTTCTGTTATGGTATCAAATGATCCCAAATTCTAATATGCAAAACATATGCTATTTGAAATAAGTGGACAATGTAGATATTTCGATAATAGTGATTTGGACTTGCATTGCCTTAGAATTATTATATCCTTTTACCTGAAACGTATCTTGATATAACGTACCTTTGTGGAACTTGACCATATTTAGGAGCTCTGATTTGACCAAAGGTATGACTAATCTCATAACGTGATGGATCCAAGAGGCTGTGTTCAGTATGTGAATGGCTTTTAGCCTGCAGGGATGAGCTTCCTGTGAAAATGCAGATTCATTTTAATATGATCATTAATAATTTGGGAAAAAATCAATAGGAAAGAGTATTTGAATAACATTGTTCTAATAGGGCAGTTGTAAATTTTTATACAATCTGTAATGTATCATAAATAAGTCTACCAAACTGCCAAACATGCTATATAAAATACATGTAATCATCAATAAGAAAAGAAAAATGAACAGCATAGTATTAAGAACATATTCAATTCATCTTCTCACATAAATAGTGTCTGAAATCTATCATTTCATTTTCCAAAAGTATCGAATACGTTATCCGTTCAATCGTGGCTGGTAGCTTTTAATCGCTATTTCTCAAATATTTTCGATACATTTCTGAAATTAGGACGTAATATGATATCAAGCTAGCAGCACGGCTGTTTGTTTTTTATCATTGTCTAAGTTATTTTGACTTCGATTTACGTTTTCATACAACGTTCACCATTTCGCTCCTGAGACAGCTTCGGAAATAAACGAGTAAACTTTGAAATTCGGAATGCCTTCAATACTTGATTCTTTAATTTAATAAAATATTGTCCCAAATGATAATAAGAAGCGCAGAATCACCTGAATGTACAGCATGAAACACCTTAAGGCTGGTAGGCTAACTCTTGCAAGGTGACCAAGCTGTACCCCTTTCATGTCGAAAATGACGATGTATCTGAAAGAAAAGTTATTTAATTTTAAAACATGTATTATACATTATAGACAGCAGTAGGAGTTATACTCCACACTCTTTATTATATTAGATTCAGGGAGCTTTTTTGAAAACGTCAATTATAAACAATACAATTATAACTAATTGCTATGCTATCATCATTCAGAAAAAGGACTGACCTTATTCCTAGATTATAACTGTAACCTTACCATTGAGCAACAGAAGATCTTGGAATTACAACCCTATTCCATTTTTGACAATAGGTTTGAAACATCCACAACGTCGTTAGGTAGTCGTTACACCCAACCAGTGATAAAGTTACATATCTTTAAAAAATCTATTCAGAAATATGAACTTATTCAAGCTCCAAATGAAATTTGAAAAAGTGAAACACTGTATTGAAATCAATGTACAAGAAGATACTCCTTGTTGGCTTAAAGAGGTAATTAAGGAACAATTATCGACACAATACAAAGTATTAGAGCCAAGAATATTTCAAGCCAAAATTACATTCATCGGCTGTCACTCAAATTTAAAAATTACTGAAAAATTATATAACAGAATCATTTCATTACGAGAGATATAAAATAAATAAGATTTAGTACATTCCACTAAAAACGTTTTATATTATGTATGTACAAGTCACAGGTATACTTTCCCAGCACATTTTTGATGATCATAATGACCTCAGCCCTAAGGCCGCTGTATACGGCACACTCGCCCAGGAAGTGGAACGAGGTCTCGTCCTCCTCCCAGTGTTGGAAATTAAGAGTTCCAACAGAGTACGGTCCTGGATTCAGCCATGTTTTCATTTCATTTGCGCAGACGCAAACCTATCATAGTCAAGGTTTAAAGAAGAACGGATCATCGGATGTGCAATGCACATTAATTCCCTGATAAGTCCGCTGCACTTATTGTTCTAGGTTTTATTATACATATAGACGAGTCGAACATTTACCATGGCAAAATCTACAAAATAGGGATAGATCAGCTAATTTCTTCAACGTTTTAGACTATGTCAGGCGCGTCCATTAGACACCACTTTTTTCCAAAGAATCACTCCAGAAGCTTCTAGGAGTGTCCGGAACGGATCCCCACACATAGGAACAGTATTGCGATATAGATGGTCTGATCTTAGTCTTGTATAGTACGAGTAGTAACAGCTATTCCGTTATATATGATTTTCTAGAGCGAAAGAGAACCTCTAGTTTCTAGGACGCCAGTTTAGTACGGCTGGCAAGATGGTCGTACCAGGACATGTTATTCGTCCCCAGAAACTGGATGGAAGACGATTCCAGTATTGGACGTCATCTCGAAGGCTGGCGAACCAGCGTGTATTTCCTTGTCAGGATGACTGTTTTCTGTTGGATAATGATTAACTGCTGTTTCAAAGATTCTGCTATAAACAGATATTTGGAAAAGTCACAGCCTACAACATTGCTTGATCTGAACCCATCAGATTAGTAACTATGGAGTATCTAAAAAATTGCTGTTCGTAACATGACCAATGAAGCTGGTGGAATTAGAAAAACTATGTTAGGGTGCTACAATTTAAACTGAAATGAAGAACAACGCAGAATGGACGACATTTGAACTAATCACTATTGGACATATGCAATTCCATTATTCCAGCAATCCAATTTCCATCACTTCTGTTGTTAACCTAATGAGTTTAGATGTACAGTAGCTTAAGCTGTGCTAAAAACATCATCATGCTTGTAAATATCTGAGAAAAACGTGAAATGATGAATTTCAAATTTTAGAAATGTAACGAAGTTCTACCATATCGATGATTATACATGGAAAACAGCTTCCATACCTCCAATTTTCCTTCAAAGCTACAGATGATTCAAATAAAAAATCTATGAACAAAGCAAATCGTTCTGGTGTATGTACGAAGGAGACATTGCTAATATTAATCCAATACTCTTGATATTCAACAGTCAGAATATTTTCATTGAAAATCTCTCAACTGTAAGTGATGTTGTCCATATTGGAAATTAGAAAAAAAGGAAAAACATACCCTTCCTGTAAACCATCTTCAGAGAGCACGCAGTCATTGTACATGCAGAATCCTTTGACGGCATCACTGAAGTTCATCTTTGTCGGATCAGGATCTCTCACTGAGTATAAGAGCACTCTATATCCTTCTGGTGTTGTTTTGGGTAGCCTTACCAGATGTCTGTAATTGGAAAGGAAATACCATTTAGGATCTCATAAACTGTTCAACTACTAGTGCATCACTACAAGTGGAGTCAAATAGATTGACTCAGTACTTCCCACATTGTAATTCGATTGGAAAGAACATTGTTGAATTATATAATTAGAATGTTACGACGTCCCCTCGTAGATCTGATATCTCCGAAGCTGGTCACGTTTCGTCGTGATCTTTATGAATGTTATGTGTAACCAAAATCGATGAATTTATGTATTTATTTATACCTGGTGCAAATTTATGTTTTTAATAGATCTGCTCTCGCAAAGGCAAAAAACCTATTGTGCTCCAGGAGCCCTGCCAGAGGATAATTGTCTATTCACATTGATCTTTTGAAACCGTCGGCGAACAAACTCCCTGGCAGCCTATTCCTCAATACAATAATTACGTTTGGAAGAGGTTCACTCCAGGTGTTAAACGTTCGACGAAGAGAGCATGCGGTGACAACAAATTGACCATAGGAAATGATTGAAATGGTACTTTGTAAAGTAGAAATCAATAAACTCAAAGAATTTATTATTTCAAATTATAAAATCTTATTAATCTGGAAAGCAAAACTAAGATAATATACAGCATGCCTTGACAGAACAAAAATAAAAAAAAACACAAATCAAAATAGTTATGGAACCATAACAAACTACAGGAACTACATAGATAACTATTCACAGGAATAAGCTATTTGTATGATCTACGGTTTGGCTTTCACTTTATTCATATTAGTTCGTGCAGTGTACAAACAAAGCCTGACAAGAAAGCTACTATTGGCCCTTACAGTTGTCACTGAGGACTCTTAACAAAGATGGTAGAAGTGTAGAATATTACGTACTTCCTACGAATTCATGTTTCTTTATAACCTGTATAATTCTGTTGGCTAAAACATATTTGCCTGTTATAATGAAGTTGCTTAAACCTTTATGAGGTCCTATCGTATTGCCTATTTCTTGTCTTTACCAGAAAGAGATCGTAAATAAGTTTCTGATGTGTCTCGTTTGGTATAGTTTTGTACCTTATCTGCTAAATAAACTACTACTTCTACTTATTACATTCAGCCGAATATGCAATCTTCTCCCTCAAAGAATAAACGTGATAGCTCTATTTTTTCGTGTGTTAAGTCAGTTACAACTTCCTACTTATGGATCAGGGCGAGGAACCTTTTGAAATGTAGACTGATTACCTACCGTTGGAGAATTTGGATAAATGGACGTATTTTCGTTGAAGTTAAAGTTTTTCACAAAGCGTCTGCTTCGGAAATCGCGTATTGATTGACCGCAAGTAAAATATTTGTTCGTAAAAGTGACAGGCGACCTATAAAAAATGTTAGATATTTGAGTTCGAAATTGAGGCTTTTATACGAGACCGAATAAATGTAAACAACCGAGTTGCTGGAATGCTAACAAACGAATTTGGCGCTCTATTCATTATAAAAAAAATGTGTCAAATGAAATTGTGTACTTTCCACACGGATCAGAAATAGGAATTTGGATTGAACTGAACTGATAGTTAAAATTGGATTGAATAGATACTGAAAATCTAAATCTCTTATAATCCCTAAAATTCCATAAACTTTCAGGTCTTCAAAAATTTACATATTACCTCCAAATGAGCTCTAAAATCCGAACATAATATTCAAAGTGATACAATTTACTTGATGACATTTTTTAAGAGTAGTACTTTTCACATTATTAGAGATCTCCATTCAAATAGAAGGCATTATTATGTACGTTTGCTTCTTCAGCATATCTACATTCACATTCAGAGGTTCGTTCAAGGTGTTGGAAGTTCGGTTAGACGAGGGTGTGGCTCTTGGATATTTCTAGTATGTTTGACTAATGACACTCGTACACTTACACTCACTTTTAGTGTAATTATGTATAGAATATCGAGAGAGCGGACGTTCTTGTACGGTCAGGGGCGTCCACTAACGTATTGCTGTTTCCTGGATTTAGCGCCGAAGTTTTAGGGCATGAAGTGCCAAATAAATGGGTGAAAAGCTTATAATTGCAACAGAAAAATTAAATTTTTCGTTCTCAATTCACGGCATGACGTAGTAGACTCGATAGTAGATGGATCAAGATTGCCAATTTTCACTCGCATGCCCTACTCACACATCACATTTTTTGCTCATAAATTTCATTAGCGCTACTTTATAATTTCACAAACTACTAAAGCAGGTTTCTGCTAGATACTTCCACTTATAGTCTGATACTACGTTCGAATTCGATGCATTTTTGATACGCTACATATAAACTGCTTTTGAATTTGAGTTTACGGTTCAGATATTCGATGGTAATATAATTCCATTCGTATCGTACCACCTTTTGACCCAAGTGGTGTCACGATATAAGTCGCAAAGTCGCTGCTACCAATGTTAGTTTCAGTAGGTATTTTTTAAATGCGCTCACGGACGTACCTTTTTAAATCTAATGTAACTGAATAGGTTTTTGAAAAACCTATACTTCAATTACAGTCTGAAAATATAACTGAAATATTTTTGGAAAAATGTTGTAATATTACTATTCATCAAGCCTTGTCAGAGCCATCGGTGAAATCCTTGCCCGTAAGTCTGTCGGTTACATCGTCTAGATTTTGTTCTATATTGTAAGGTAAAAACAAAAATAAAATACAACTGCAAAAGGATATTTTATTTAATTTGTAAAAAGAAAAGCATTACCATTCGATTAAATTGCAGTACAAAGGACATTCCTCTCTTGTTCAAATATTGAAGTGTAATCAAATATAGCTATTATTTTCATGGTGTTCTATCTAAATATTGTTCCAATGAGCATTATTCATTTTCATTTCGTTCACAACTACAGATACTTCAACGTTAATAAAACATTAAGTAAAAAATGTATTTGACAAACTTCCACATTGTACAAACAATAAAATTCAATAATTCTCCAACTTTGCTTGTGATTATTCAAGCATGAAGTCATTTATATATATATATATATTTATATATATATATATATATATATATATATATTTATATATATATATATATATATATATATATATATATATATATATATATATGATAATATATTTAAAAAATCGAATTAGAGTAATCACAAACTAGTCAATTATCTTGGAAATAATGTTCGCGTATTGCATTCGTGGAGGTAAAACTTATTAGTCGCCCACATGTCAACAACAGATCTGTCCTTCTTGATTCTAGTTACACTACTTGGATATACCAATATGAGGAACTTTCAATTTTGTAATGCACTTTTATGGTAGTCAGCTTTTACCTAGCTATTTTCACAAACAGAATACAATTTCATCAAGTACAAAGTCTTCTCAGAATTTACATACGTTATACGTAAGCGAGTTTATATCTCGACTTGCCAACAAACATCGAATAACTGTCAGGTTCATGAACTAATTCATCAGCTACTCCTTGAGACTTCTTATTGGTGAGTTTCACGGTGTTTTGTTTTAGCTTCTTCGGATCAAATTTGAAGCGGTTAAGGATGTACTTCACTTTCCGTTTCTCGAGATTTGTAACTAACTTGTAGGTAGGGCTGTGGTCTCTAGAAACTATTTGGTTGATATTCAACTGAGTCCTTGTGGTGTATTCCTTTTCTTCGACTGGTCGTAAAGGTCTTGTTGAACTCGCTATAAAAATACCAATTATACGATTATCTAACCTGTAGTAATACTTGATCTATATCTGTACATAGCACTAAATGTTTATATGAAAAACGACCACAAAGATTCATATGTTTTTCATATTCAACAACAGCCAAAATAAAAAGAGAGTAATAAGAAAGTGGGGCTTAAGATCAACAGCTGATAGAGCAATTAAAAAAATACTTGTAAAAAGGATAATCTAATTCAAATCATTCAACCTTGCCTATTGTGAATGTGAGTGGTGATACAGGTATGTATGTATATATTGGTTGAATGATCAAGAAACTCCATGGGAGAAGCTATTCAATAAATTCACTTTAATGTTTGAGAAGTTGCTGCCTCTCTGATTCATCATTATGTTGGTCGCTGATCAAAACCCTACACGTAATCCACGAAATAGCTCTGGTAACATTTTGTCTCGGAAGCCTTCAACAATGTATAATTATAGAAGCTTACACAGTACTGATAGATCCAAAATTAAGGACATAATGCATCGCCACATCAACAAACAAAGCTGCCTGTTTCAGAAAAAACGAAACACGATGAGGTGTCATCTTTAAGAAACGCAAACAATTTCAAGACAATGGTCGTCCGAAGCAGTGTTACTGAAACAACCGCATTGTCTATAAATACCAAATATTCAAATTTCAAATAACAGATGAAATATGTAGATTGTAGACGCTCTTACTTAGAGTACCTTTTCCATCATGTAGATAAAAAGATCGTGTACTTAACACAGTTTCACAAATAAAACTTGTCAACTAGTTAACTAGATCCTATCATGGATACAAAACTAGAGCTCTCAAATCTAGCATACTATTTATCATATCTAGCTATTTTTCTATTAAACTGATTTTTCTTTCTTTTGTCTGTCTTAGGGGAAATATTTTTTGGCGACGGTATTTGCACTAGTGTTACAAAATTACAGGATTAAACAGTTACACTTATCAAGGCAGATAAAGGTAATACAATAGTAGCTTTATCCAGTCAAATTAACAACGAAAAGATTGAAGCAAAAAGACGCAAGGCTAGCAATATAATCATCAGATAATCTTCTTACAGATGAAAAAAGATATCATTAATATTAAAAAAACCTATACCACCAAAGCTATATGGGGATATCAAATTATACAAACCTGTGTTACCTATCAGACCAGTTGTCTCATATACAAATGAACCTGATTACGTTTTAGCTGAAAAATTGAACGCATTGTTCAGAGAACAAGTGAATTTCACACTCAAACATACTATCAAAAATTGTTACGATTTAGAAAATAAGTTGAAAGATATTCATATACTCAGTACGGGTGAATTGGTACCATTGACGTTCACTAAAATTCCACCCAAAAAATGCATACCTTAATTGAAAGTGAAGTTGATAACGAAAACGTTCTACCTGTCACATAATGAGAAATAATCAACTCATTTACATATAGTGAGATCAGAAAAATACCTACATATTTTATTCTGGTACAGGTATGTAAATTCCATTCATAATGTACGAATACACATTAGAGGGAAAAATATCTGGATCAATTAGTTTTCTAGAGTTAAATATAACCAAATATCAAGGCAAACTGAATTTTCAATATATAGGAAACCAGCACAAACAAATACAACAATTTCCGCAGATTCAAGCCATCCCACTGCAACGAGATCAGCGGTAGCAGCTAAGAAACGATCACCCTGTATGCAAATCATCCAGAACAAGTGTGCAGTTGTCAACAGACATCTCGAAAGTGTCAGATTGTTCGAAATTGGTCGTGGAGCATTCGAGATGGGCATTGTTTTGTATATATTGGAGCATCAAGCATTGCCAGCAGTCAGTCAGTCTTCAGACGTCAAACAGTTAAAAACTAGAAATCGTGGATATGAATAATTAGCGTATAAGTTATTGTGTTACAAGTTAACTTAAGATGATATTTAATAAATGCAAAGGAGAAAGAACTAGATATGTGTAAGTCAGGTATTTACAAGATTTGATGTGCGCTCTGTAATGCTGTTTATATAGGTAAAATAGCTAAAGCATTTGCAACAAGATACAGAGAACATAAAAGTGCATTCAAAGTAATAAAGCTTTTCGGACTTGCTCTCTCCAATAGCTAGACATACAGGTCGACGTATATATAGTGTTTTTGTGATGCAAAGATCTAAATATCAAAACAGTTATACTTAAAGAACTGTCACATAATGCCTAAAAATACATTGTCGTAGATTATTCTCCTCTGTATTTCATAACAGAATTATAGTTACAGTTTCAGCAGTCACAATTTTCAGGAGTGTGATTCATGAAATAATTGATATAATTTTTCTACGACTGACTGACTTTAAGAAATACTAAATTATCATATTTAATTGACAATCCGACAACCTCGCACAGACAAAATTATCGGTACACATTCCCACATGTTGCTTAATATACGGTTCGGCAGGCCGTCTCCTTCGCTCTTGCATGTTTTTCGAATACTCTCTTCTTTGTGTTTCATTAATAACTAATGCATGTCCAATAATTATTTTCCCACAATGTATATACAATAATATACATATATATTTGACGGGTTCGTTTCCTGAATAGTGTGTCGGAAATCTAATGAAGCTACGCAAATTAGCAGAAAATATTATTGAGCTTAATTTATTTATATCAGATTTAATCCTGTTCTACCAGGGTTAATTGTTTGATGAATTGAGATCTGATCGAAAAAGGTCACCGTCAAAACTTTGAAGTTACGATGACGGATTTTTGGGGTACTTTTTTCAAATTTATTTTTCCTGTGCCTACATCGAGAAAATTAGATCTTGAAAGTGCACAAGTTCAACGTTTCTGTTTATTCCTGAGACATTTACCGACAACGTGACAACAAACTTGGACACTGAATATATTTGCCTTCAAGCAAACAGAAACAATAATTTTTCTCTGAGAGGAAGACTGATAGAGAAAAATTGAAAAGACAAAATTATAACGACGCCGCCTCAGGAAAAACTTGATCAAATCAACAGAAATTGGGCTTCCAAATACATGCTGCAAATCTATAGCTTTGTCAAAATTAGCCAAGTAGTTTCTGTGTCTCAGAAATGAAGTTTAAAAAACATGTCTGGTAACTTCCAGTTTTGTCACCCTTGAGCTCGGGTATATTTGATAAATACAAAATGGAACAAGATGATCCTACTAATGATGGATGATAATATAATCATCATTACAATCAGCGCTGAATATTCGGAATAATTCGAATATATCCCTAACCACTTGTTTTGAATTTTAAAATGAATTTTGTTGTGCAAACGCTAACGTCACATGTGTAAATAGTCTATTAGTTTGATGTTTAAATTACAGTAGTACTAGGCCCAGATTCCAATTCATTCGAGAATAAAAAAGAGCAAATTAACGTCAAAATTACAGAGCACGTGGGTATTTGAAGTTACATCGAATCACTAGTCCTCCAGTTATATAAAAATGCGAAAATTTGTAATGTTCACGGTTAATACTTTTCCAATTCGTCGCTGAGGTAGGCAAAGGTAATGGGCTGTTTTTTTTTGTGATGGGGGAGAAAATCTAGGTCATTGCAGTGATTTGATTTCTGTTCTTCATTTGAAAGAAAAAATCCTTAAAAGAAGCACAGCAGAAATTCAGATGGGATACAGTACTGTACCTGATCTGACTTGGTCATATAACTCAATGTTGTCTGCTTCGGAACCGTACAGAAGTACCGGAGGTGTTATCCCCGGAGGTGGTGTTAATTTTTTCACTTTTGTGCGACGTTTCTTCTTACTTTTTTTGCACATTACAGTGCTCTTCGTCATTACATTGTCAACAGTTTCCGTGTTTTTAGAATCTTTCATAACAATCCTTTCTGGATCTTCTTTATCTTCCTGCATAACTGTATCCACTTTTTGATTCTTGAACACCCTGTAAGTTTATCGTGAAGATTTACTATATTGCTTGAGCTTCTGAATACCATTTCTTTTATATACTCGCATGGACAGATCTCCCACGGGTGATATTATTCAAGCAAAGCCTAAAACTTACAACCGTATAAACTGTATTACATTTATATACAAGTGAATTGATATGACAATGCCAATCACTTGTGCACAGCTTCAGTAAGAATAAAATGATGAGCCATAAGTTCATTGCATAAATTTATCTATACGCTGGATACATGAGGCAGGTCTTCATACGAGTATAATACGGTGATGCAATTTCATAAAATGATGTAATGTGAGTTCACCAAAATTTACATGAAATAACATGGTAGACTAGGTCACACCTTGAGACTTGTATCATGTCAAATAATGGAAATGGAACCTAGTATATTGACGATTCCAGATGATATAAATTAACTTATTTTTAATTTTTCTGTTACATTTTTTATTAATCCAAAAAAGTCAGTGAGGATAAAGAAGCAAATCAGATATTTGAGAAAGATAAAGTGATGATGATAAGCGATTGACAAGGTGGGAAAAGAGCTTCAAGGCTTGACCAAATGCCTATGTCTATGCTGCATTACCCTTGCTGTTTATCATCTTCACTTACTATTGAATTGAGAAGCTACTCAAAATAAGAGCATTCACAGCGTATACAAAATGAATATGTCCATTTGATTTCGTTGTTACCAGTTCAGTTCCAATACTGGTATTACACTTTAATACTACTGAAATACTGACCTATTTTGTTGTACAATCTTATAACTTTCACGTAAATGTTGTTACTACTAACCTATTTAACTTTAACACCTGAAAAATACAATTGAATCTGAAGGTGCACACTGTACAGAAGTGGTAACAAATTAGTTAACAGAGGTGACTAGTATCTAAGATCCAGGAACAGGGTTTGACCCATCTGACGATGCTATTCACATTTCTTTTTGACATTTCGTTGTAATTAACTTGTGTATTACCTTAGTGAATGTAAGAAATATCATTCTTATTATCATGAAACTCCGAAACATGTGGCATACCTGTTGACAGAGATTGATGGTTTTACTCTGTTCACTTGCTTAGGTCCATACCCAAATGGTGTCCAATTCAATATGCTCCAAAATGATTTCCGGCTCACATTGTCTTCAGCTTGTGTTGAAATTGCCTTCGATTTCATAGATTCGGACATTTCTAATGATGCGGGAGTGCTTTTAACGACTTGACTGGCAATTTTCTTTGAGTTTTTCAGTCTCGACAGTGGAACGCTGACAGTGGTTATGTTTCGAGATAACACTCCGCCTATCGAGAAGCTGAATTTAACGAATTTAGGGAATAGTTGCTTTTTTCTGTGTATAACGATAATCGAATTCCCCGAACATCACATCATTTTTAACTCAAATTATTCATATATTAGCCTATATTGAAGATAGGTATCAATGAAACCATAAAACGTTTGGTTTTCATTTTCAAGTGAAAGGAAAATATACGAATGTTTTTATCAAACCGTTTGGTAGTAGTATATGTACTCGTAATAAGATAAAATGAAAATTAAAGAATTGTTTTTTATGATACTAATTATCCAATGAATCGGGGACTCCCTTAAAGCTCTATATCCTACGAAACGATACTGCCAACCTTCTGAACTGACGTGTCTGTAAAATAAATTGATAATGGACCAGTAAGTGAACTTCCACAACGCACTCTTTGAAACGCGTTGCGTCAAAAAAACCTGTTCTTGGCGTCAAAATCGCTGCTATACTATATTATTCTATAATAATTTGAAATATGTTCCAAAATTTAATGAAGTATAACAATGTAATACAAAAACAAAAGATAATATTGTCATTGAGATTTTGTTACATGCAAATCTTCAGATTTAATATTCATTCCAGGAAACATTTTCCAAAAAAGTTCTCAGATTGCAGGACTCTTTTCAATTGCCTCCACTACCTAATGGATAATCTGTCCCTGATGGCATTTATGAATTTGATGGCGTGCTTGCAATGTTAATACTAGATATACCAATTTTGTCATTATTGTCATAAAATGACGACGAGTGGAAGAAGGAGCATAACATCAAAACACTATAGATATGTAACGTTTTTGTCATACAAATTAAAATTCATTCTGGTATTCAATATTACTTCAAATTGATACAAAATACTGGATTGTTTTTTGGTACTCAATGTGGTAATAACGGTAGAAACGTGAGAAAAATCAATGTAGTATTTATTGCTCTTTTACTTGTAACTATCAAATCTATTGTAATGAGTTGAAAAATCAAAATGCTTACATATTCGTGATTTGTTCAGCCTACCTTTATGGAATTTTGAAAAATGAGCATTACAAGAAAGAGCTGAACTGCGACATATGCCCACCAGAATAGAAGTAACGTTCCAGTAATTTTTCGACAGGCATTATATGTAATCACCAATATCCACAGTTACCCAACACCATGTTCATTTATTTGTTGTTTAACAAACAATCAGATAGAATGAGAGAGACAGAATGATTGTCTTCAATATCAGAGTGTACCTGAAGACCACTCAGAATAAATACTATAAACAATTATTAATTTAATACCATATCCATTAACTTCTTTTTTCAAATGCAGTTTGAACATCAGTTCCTATTAATTCCATGCATATATGAAAAGATTTGATAACTCAGTTCCTTACAATCAATTTAATTGTTACGAAGAAACAGTTATTATTATTCATCCAGCCTAAAAGACACTTAACCTCTTCTGGCATTTTGTGATCAGAATCTTTGTGAAGTGATGATGCATTTTTGTGTTAATGCACAAAGTGTTACAGATACATAACTTTTTGGGTGTATACTCATTCATGTAACTGGAACATTAGCTAAAGTTATTCACCATTAGTGTGAACTTACAGATATATACGTTATTACTACATTTTACACAATGTCCTTGATGAGTCAGTTGTCTTCACATGAATATATCTCCAAACAATGTCTTCTTATAATAATACAATCAAAATGTACATCTGCTGGAAATATACAAGCTTTTCTATGAAATTCAAAATTTCCTTGAATTCTATTATTTTGGGTACGATTTTTCCCGTGACATTCTTCACATTTCATTTGTCAAGTGGATGGTTGACTACAACAGTGTGAGCACGATCTCCTAAGGTAAAGCTAGGAAATTTAGCGGCATTTATTATTGAGCATAGTATACAAATAAAGCAACACTTCGTCAATTTTGACAACAGACTTATATAAAATTATACCAAATGAAGGTGCAGAATAATTATGTCAAATTTCCCACAAATATTTGAGCAGTAGTTGAAAAAAGTGTCCACGTCATCAGCTTTTCCGCAAGATCCCTGGTAAACAAATGACTTTATGCATAATGGAAACACTATTAACGCTGTCGGTAAGTTTCTTGGAACCCACCTCTCGAAGAAGTTCTTTCCATGTGGTCGAATTGCGTGGTTTGTCTTTCGGAGCACGGATATGACTTAGCCACGTTCTGGCTCTGGCAATACTGCGCTTTTTCATGCTGCTGCTTACCCTCATTACTGCTCTTCGTTTTCATGCCATGTATGTCAGAGCATTCCTCATCTTTTTCTTTAGCACGTCTTGAGTTTTTTAGAATTAGTGGTAATATTGTCGTTCTGTGCCTCATTACAGGACCTATTGGTTCATGAGAGTGTCGTGAAAATGCTGAAACTTTCTTATGACAAATTCTGATCTCATACATCTTTGGGTTCAATGTGATTAAACTTCTCGAGGCGTGATCATACCAACGGGAAAAAGGTATCAGTATAGCATGATTGCTATCGAACAAGCTATTATACTTTTTAATGTGAATGGATGTTTACAACTGCGCTCAGGAAAACCCTCTCTTTGATACATGTTTGTTTGTTTATACTCTGTCCGTTACGCTTTTTCCCGTTTTATATATTATTACGACAACTCATTTCATAAGCGGTTCTAGCTACATATCTTGTTCACGCTGAAAGTCTTCACATAATCCTAATCTATACAAGTTTAAACAAGCTTGAGCACGTAGCTATTTTCTCTAAAGTTGTGGGTGCTTACGCGCAAAGGAGCGTTTGAATCGTTCAGTAGTTGCCTTGCCACGGTCTTGAATGCATCTAAGTGTTGGCAGAATTTTAACGTGAAAATGGCACCGGGTAGTCATGATTTTGTATGACTATAAAAAGGGGCTAAAACAAGCAGAGTGTCACGAAAGTTTAGTGAGTTGCTTTGGGGACTCTGCCCCTTCTAGGGCTACCGTTTTCAATTAGTTTGCTGAGTTTAAAAGGGGTCGGGTCTCACTCGATGATGAACCTCGCACAGGTCGACCGCCCACTGCTGTTACTCCGGAAACTGTAGAAGCTGTGCAAAATATGATAAAAAAGATCGACATATAACCTACACCGAGATTGAGGCTTCTCTGGGGATTGGATCGGTAGCGGTCCGAACGATCGTTCCTGATACCTTCCCCTAAGGAAGCGGTGTTCCAGATGAGTGCGACATTTGTTGACCAGTGAGCAAAAAGCAACAAGCGTTGATTGGACTAAGTTTATGCTTGAAAAATTTGATAATGAGCTCCGTAAAAACATTTTTAATATCGTAACAGGAGCCGCAACATGGTTATACCATTATGATCTCGAAACTAACAGCGAAAATTCGTCATTCCAAGAGTGTTGGAAAGAAAATGGTCGCATCTTTTTCTTCTTAAAGTGGATACATCACAACAGTAGCCTTGGAAAATCAAAGGACAGTTACTTCTGAATGGTATATAACCGAATGTGTTCCTGTAGTCTTCCAAGAACTATGCAAGAGCCGTCCAAAGACTCATCTGCAGGGTATTCAATGGCACCATGACAACGCACCCGCCCACAGCTCCGCTAGAACACGCGATTTTTTTGCTGAAGAGGGTGTCAAACTGTTGCCTCATCCACCTTATTCTCCGAACCTAGTCCGTGCGACTTCATTTTCGCTAAGATCAAAAAAAAGTTACGAGGTCGTCATTTTTCCACCGATGAAGAGGCAATCGCTGCATTTGAGGAGGAAATAAGCTACCTTCCAAAAGAACGCTGGTCACAAGAATTTGAGAAGTGGTTTTACCGAATGCGTAAATGTATTGACGTAGGGGGAGAATATGTTGAAGAAACAGATTAAAGTTTTTTAAAAAAACCTTGTACTTTTTTGTATCTACAAACTTTCAGCGTACGTATGTAGCGAACTGGCTGTTATCGCATATAAAATGTAATGCATTCTTAAAACTATATAAACACAGGTAAAAATCTGGTCAGACAGATATTAAGCATTTTGTAAAATATTTGAAAATAAAATTGAAGTTGCTAGAGAAACTGCTGGATTTATAATTGTTAGAGTCTGACAGAGTGTCAAAATAAATTATTTGAATTTCAGTGGAGAATTTTTTTGTTATAGGGAAGTAGATAAGGCGATGTTCAGCATACAAATTTTTTGCCATTACGCCCAAAAAAAACTAGGGTAAGGAATAGATTATGATTTAGAAAGCAAATTGCGTTTGCTGTGATCGTTCGAATATTATTATATTATATATGTTTATTTGATAAAACCTAAACAAGATTTTGGATGTGGCGATGAGTATTCGTAACAGTAGAGGAAACAAAAAAATGTGACAAGTAATCCTTCGAAAAGCCGAACTCGGAAAGATCATAATTTTGACACTGGGTTACAACTACGGCAAAGACGAAAAAGTTTTGTAGTTCACAACAGGTGCAGTTATCAACAAATAAGTGAAACAATAGAAAACGCTTAAACTTTTTTCTGGACATTTCTGAGGTTGCTGATCATATCTAAAGAAATTTTCTAGGGGAGTGGTTAATAACGGAGGATGGGAAGAGGGGGAAGTCAAAAAAAATGTTAGTAAAGGCAATTCTGTCATCAATAAGCTTTTCATTATCACAATCATTCGCACTTATTAAACATAATTGATTATTTCTGTTCCTGTGAGTTGTTTCGCCTAATCCATGCTCTAGACTACAAACCTAGACCCTAACTTTGAGATCACCTCAAAATTTACACCAGAAATGTTAAAATATCAATTATCGAGACTCGCACAGTCAGACTGTTAAATGCTTACTTTTGTTTTCATTCATTTCTGTTGCCTTAGCGTCTAAAATATGCTTTTTAGAATCTTCATGTTTCTTTTTAAGAATTAGTGCCATAACTGTAGTTTTAATTGGGTCTTTTCGTTCGCTATTCGCAAATCTTGAATACGGTGATCGTTGTTCTTCATCTACTTCCTCATCGGCCTTCTCAACTCTTCCCTCTTCTAATTTTACCTTCGTTCGCTCGGGTTGAGCGCAGTCAATGACGTGCTCGTAAGTTACTTTTGCCCCTGAAATTTGGAGCTGCATTACGCAATTGAACATTGAATATGTAATAATTCAATAGTCCAAGCAGGGTGCAGAACTTCAGGAATTCCGTAACTGGAGTAAAATCACCAAACTTTATGCAACAGCTACTTGTTCGTTTTTATCTATACAAGTTCAGTAATAAAATGTCAATATGCATGTGAAAATATTTCAAAGCTTTATCTAAAATTGAAAAGTTGGTTTCGCACTAACATCGAACCAACCTTTAACTATTATTTGCAGAAGAATCATTCAATTATTTCAAGAAATTTGCACTGGAAACGAAATATTAGAAACCAATGCTAAAGGATTTTTATTTTAGGTAGAGTTCCCTCTTAAGCTTTAATTGGCCAGCCAAGCCTGGCGAAGAAAAAAAATTGGTATGAACTAGTATTTTAGTCATGTAGCCTGTAGATGCTCCCACCAGGTGACTCGTCCATCATTCAAATACAAATTTTGTGACGAACACAAATTCACAAGTAAAAATCTCTTTTTGTGTGAACTGTTCCCATACTATATATATAAACGCGACGCAAAAAAAGTTTTATTTGTGAAATTCTCTGTCTAAGTTACATAATTTTCATCTGAAACTTTTTTTATGCAGATAAAAAGTTATGTAAATAACACACAGTTTCACTAATAAAACTATTTTGTGTTAATTACTCAACTTTTTATCTGCATGATGGAAGAGTTTCACGAAGAAAGACCATGTATAATCTATTCAAAAGTTTGATTTCGGACTTCCATTGTCTAAAATTTTTTTTGAGTATCACAACGTTTCGATTGTTATACTATCTTCAATCGTCTTCAGTGAACTGGCGAACAACTGGCGATTCTGACTTCCAGTGGCCTTTTTGTTTCTCCAGCATAGATTTTACCACATTGACATGGTATCTGGTAGATGCAGTCCTTTGTCTCTTGACATTTATTCCTGGGCTTAGTTTTTGTGAGGATACTTCTGAGGGTGGCATTCCTAGAGAATCTTGTTTGAACCTTGTATCGCTGACCTATTCTTCTGATTCCATTTGACATTGACATTATACTTCACGTAAGGCAGAATGACATTACTAGAACATCTAAAAATGGAAGGATGTTGTTGCTCTCTTCTTCTTTCGTAAATTTTATCGAAGGTCTCATGCTGTTCAGATGACTGAAGAATGTTTTCAGTTGGCTCTCTCCATGGTTCCAGATTATGAATGTGTCATCTACATAGCGAAACCGAAATTTCGGTTTAATATTTGAACTTTCGATGGCAGTTGACTCAATCCATTCCATGTACAAGTTGGTTATAACTGGAGACAACGGTGATCCCATAGGCAGGCCTTCTTTTTGTTTGTAGAAGTCTTCCTTCTCTTGGAAATAGTTATTCTTCAGACAGAATGTAAGCAACTCCATTATTTCATCCAGTGGAAGATCTGTCCTTTCCTTCAGTTGTTCTTTCGTCTTTCGGTAACTTCTTCTGAATTACCTCCAATGCTTCTCCAACTGGAACGTTTGTATATAGGCTCTCGATGTCGAAAATTTTATAGACAATGGAAGTCCGAAATCAAACTTTTGAAAAATCCACCTTGTCTACAAGTTTCAAGCAACGTCTACAATCTACATGAGCACCTTTTATTTGTCACATACCTTTTTGCTTCTCGTCCAGTAATAACTTCTGCTGCTCTATAAGCTGTTCGACCTTGTCGACATATTTTTTGGAGGTGATGTAATCGCAAAGCACGTGGGCATCTTTACATTTCATTAGTTGTCTGACCCTTTCTGGGTGTATAGCGTAAGTATGCGCACTTCTCGCTCTGTTCACATAACTGTTTTTGTATGGAATCTGATATGTGAGACTAGCATTACGACTTACTGCGAACGGATTGTAGTGCGAAACGAGACATATTGAATCTCTTATAGGTGATGATGGTCTGGCCAAATGGCGTAGCTACAAAAAACGGAGTTTCATCATAGAAAATATTGAGTTTAAGGTATGCAGAGTTCGTTCCTTAATTCACATATACAAAACAGAAAGCTTTATAGAAAAACAACCAATAAACAAGCTTGAACTAAAATATTTCTAATTTGAATATCATGTTTCATGGAGGTGAATCCAATCATAATCAAAATACTCCGGGATTCTCCAATAGTGAGACGAAATAACGTCACCACATGATGAACAATACATATAATTTATGGTGAAAAATATATCTATAGAAACATGTTTGATTCTATGATATGAAATCTAAATAGTAGTACTCATTCAACAAAAATACTATTATCTTGTTTTGTAACCCATATAAAGAATTATATTAAATACCAGGAACGTAAGCCAATTATAACAATTCATGAGTGAAAAAATTATTGTAAATTTTGGACTACTTACGTTTTGATAGCTTAACAGAGTTACATTGATCATCACTGAGAATTTTGATTTCGTTTTACTGATGATTTTGACGTTCCGCTTGACATAAATGTCTTTGATGTTTTTTTCGGGGCCATGGAAAAATATTACGAACGAAAATCTAGGATGATGTGAATCGCTTACATTTCGTCAAAATTGTCAGTCAAATGTCGTGCAAATTTCGTTTCATATGACCAAATTTCTGTAATGTATTCCATAATAAGAAATGTGAACCAACTAAGATTACCAGTAAGTACTTCAATATTCACTTAGAAATTATTTAAAGTGTCACTTCCCATTTTAGTTGCACATCGCCAAGAATACTCTACCTTCAGTATGCACACTTCACCACATAGTCAGATTCAAGCACGCCGAAACTAAATCTCATCATCTAAATGTTGCCGCATTACAAAGCGCTCATAAGAATCATTTCAAGCCCATATGCTCCAGGTACTTAGACGGGATATGCCAATCGAGAAGCTTCAGCAGCAGCCAACAAGGAGTCATCGGTCTGGCTAGGATAACTTACAAGACACATCTAAAGTATCACAGGTATAGTAATTAGGATGAGTAAAGCAATTGCACGTATCTATGCTGTTCGGTATTCTCCTTATTTGAAGGACCTAATTTCGAAACGTTTTTCCTCAAAGAAGAAAAGGCGGGATAAGCATCAAATATCAACATCCTTAATGACGATAGGTTGATATTGAAGTAAATTTATTCGATAAACCATATCGAAATTGTGCACAAAAGGGAAAATTTGTTTTTGAACGCAGAAATTACAAAATTAAAAATTTAACCTATATGAGATATCAACTCAATCGAAAATTTTGTAATATTAGGGAAAGTTAATCCTTGAATAATGTATAGAGTACATGCAATGAATGAAATCGAGTTCCCTGAAAGTTTTTTCAGGGAACTCGATATATAAACCATATTATGGACACGCAAAGGACTGTTTTCTGTTTATGAGGTTAAAATTATCGTCTGGGTAACTACTTAAGATGGTAGGATTTATCACATGGTCAGTTTCAAGAGTTTCATCAATCCTCTTTGTACAGATCATCAAAGCCAAAGCAGCATGTAAATCGTTCTGGCTAGTTCTGAAAACTTTTCCTCGGTAAACAGAAGAACTGTATAAATTTAGCTCAGACCTTATCTATTGTTTTTTCAATACTTTAGTGTGGTTAAGTGTTGCTTTAAGCGACTGCAGCAGAAATGTATTCAATGTTTCTTTTGGTCCAATGACGCAGAGAACAAATTTGGTTATGCGTGCCATTGTTTTTGAATGTTGTCTTTATAGATGTTACAGTTTTTTTGGCCTGGGGAACAAAAAGAAAAGGAGGCAATTGAAAGAGCCACGATGCGCTAAAGACAGTGTTGAAGGGCACGACATCATTAACAAGAAGCGTAAGCCCAAAGTGAAGAAAAGGAGAGCAGCAAGCAATGTTGAAACTGTATCATCGACAATCAAACTTACAAACTCTGTGAACGAAATCAAGAGGAAAAAAAATCTGGTTAGGCAACATGGCATCAACAAGATCAGTAACTTTATCTTTAAGCAGCTGGATTGCAAGTTTTGCATGGAAGGCAAAAGCAAACCAAGCAGTGCTCAAGGTGAATAAACAAAATAAAACCTATATGGGAAAACCGCACAAGTATAAATTTGGTGAAAATGTTGAGGAAACAGCACATAGTTCACTGTATTTTGATTATTTTACTATGCGAGTGTGGGTTCCAAATAAAAGTTTTCTAAGTATCACTTTAGGACTACTCATATTGTCCTAAAAATTATTTTAATTAATCTATTTTGAGTCGCAGGAAGATGAATTTGTATATGTTGCAATACCTATATTACGAAATATTTAATGGGCGTCAAGTATTTTATATCAATATGTGTAGTGCAGTTCTAGAACTAAGCTGATGTGGAATTTTGGAAGTATCCAAAGAGCAATATCTAAATTAAGGTGTATATTCCAAATTCCTAGGACTGGTAAACACAAATGGTGAAGTTCCTATTGCTTGCTTAAGTCGAAAGTTATATCTCTGGAACAAATCCCATCTACTGGTTACAGACAATTTATTTATTATTATGGAAGTCGTCACATGAAAGATGTTATTTCTGAAATTTATTTTATGTCAATTGTTTCCAAAATACCTGAATAATGTATACATAAGGTTGTATGCATGGTTGGCTCACGGGAACATTGATTCATTCATTGATTTTAAAGTTTTTTTTTCATGGATTAGGACTAATGAGATCCAATGTGTGCAATATTGCATTTAGTTCAAATCCTGCCATTCAACCTGTACATAAAACCAGTTCAAATTAGTAACAATTTGTTTGAAGAAAAACCTTTATTAAATTCCGGTGGCTTTCGCAGTGTCATCGCATAAAATATAGGAAAATACCGTTATTAATTGATAAACGATTACCATGTTAATGCAAGTTTTTTGAAATTTTGATACCTCCTGCTAACAAAGATACAAACTAACAAGTAGGAAAAATACAAAAAGTCAGTATTGCTGAGATTAATCCACCAGGTATTGTGGCGTAACTGTCTGTCATTCTCTCTGTCGGTCTACCGGTTTGCTGGTCTGCCGGTCTGTTTGTCGGTATGTATATAGTCTGTCTTTTGATTTGAATCTCGGTCTGTCTCTCGATCTGAAGTATGTCGATCTGCTTGTCGGTATGTCTTACTTTTCTAGCACTGCGTGTTCTCAGTAAACAATCCACCAAATTTGAGGAAATTTTGAAAATCGCCAGTGGGCCAATACTTGATATTTTATTACAATCGATGCATTGAAGAATTACAAGAACAACAAAAAAAATAAAAAACTCCCAACCTCGTTTTCGATATTTTTCAAGTGTCATTGTCCGTTGCGCTGGGAATATACATTAGGGCTGACCGTGTGCGAAGTTTTATTGTCTGTTCCGATTCCAACCAGATTCTGAGATTCAGTGAAACCAAATATGAATGAAAAAGAATTCTGCCTCATCAGATACTCTTAATAAAGTGCAAGCATAAACGAGTTCATTTTAACAAAGGTCGCAGTGAGTTCCTTCGAACGAATTGTTTTGATTGTTGGTTAGATAAAGTACGATGTATCATAAAGAGAACCACATGATGAGCTTCAGAATATACGCACCGTATCATAACCGTGAGCTTTGCTAGCGTCAGTCATGCATAGATTTTATGTCCAATAACATAAATATTGAATCGTCTCAATCATATCCGCAAACATAATTGTAGATCCTAGCAATATAAATGAGAATTATAAACAAAGAGGAGAGATTGAAAAAGAAAAGAAGACTAGTAAGATTGAGATGATAAAGAGAAAGTCGAATATGAAGAAGAAAATATGATAGTGTACATGAACAGGAATGTAGTTGAGAATCGATAAAATCAAATATATATGAATAAATTGACTGCACACTAAGAAAAATGCTTTATTTATCACATTTTTTGCATAAAAGGAAACAAATTATTCAAGAAAACCTATTGATAACCTATGATGTAGTTGTCTTTTCGGTTCATATCCGAAACATCAGTAAAGTTTCATTTATTTGCGAGTTGAACGCTATGAACCATATGCTGTTATTCGATTCCGTTTGTTTTCAAGTTTAACATGTTTGAAAGAAAATAAATATAATATAATATTCTATTTTCGATAAATAGATTGTATAAGTCGGTGTCCATGTCAATGTGTACCGGGCGACAATGAAAGTACTGCCCACGGCGTCATTTTAAAACGTGTAGAGTTAAAAATACGCAATTTGGTATTTTGCTAACATGGTTAATCGACATTCAAAATTTCGCTGTTTTACACTTCATTCATTTACTTCATTTATATTTAAATCGAAACGCGTTACTGAAAGAAACAGTTTTATTTGTGGAACTGTGTGTCAGTCACACAATCTATATATCTGTATGATGGATGAGTTACTTATCTATAATCTACAAATCGCATATTTTTATCTTTAGCGGTTTTGCAATGCCGCCATGGACAGTGCTTTGATTCTGATATATCGATAACGATTTAACCATAGTTCTACTTATTTACCATACGATTCTGGTATAGCTTGAAAAAATTAAAATCGTATGCCACCCTATGCATTGGATATTCGGTGAATTTAATTTTAAGTTATAACTGCTTTTTGATATATCTTTTTGCACAACTATTAATTCTGCTGTGTCAGGTCAAATGCATCATATCATGAGTAATATTATAAACTGCCACTGGAGACAAGAAGATAGTTATAGATTTTTATTTGTATGATCTATTGTATGTATTTATATGAAATAGAGAATATATATATATATATATATATATATATATATATATATATATATATAAATTGATCATAGAAAGTACATTTCAACAGTGCTGTTCGTAGGTTTGCCTCAGTATTGTAGGATGATCACATTTATTGTAATACGGCAAACTAAATTCTATTAAATGATATTCTCAGCGTCATATCGGAAATAAATATTCAAAGTTATGGTCGTATAGCTATAAATAAGATGGATTGAGTTAACTTGTCTATATATTATACCGTGTACAGGTGGATGTATGACGGAGAAGCGAGCATACTCAACCAAAACTGTTGCCTCCAAGTTCGAACCAAAAAAGGACGAGTTCAAGAAGGACGCTTATGAATATGTAAGCGTTGTGAAACCACAAAATATGCAAGATACACAGGACAACGTTACCTTGATAAGGCTGGAAGACTATACGGTCACACAGAACACCATAAATCAAGAACGAGAAAATAGTCTTCCTTTAGGTAATAAATCGAACTTTATATTCCCAAAAGTATGGTGATTATTGTATTCAATAACTTGCTTTCATTTTGCCTATATAGGTGAACCTTCGACGCTGAGGCAAACACGAGCCTACTCAACCAAAAAAGCAGACTCCAAGTTCGAAGTGAAGAAGGATGCATTCAAAAAGAACACATACAAATTGCTAAAAGATTCCGAGGAAAGAGATCTGCATGATATACCGAAAAATGTTACTCCAATGAAACGTAAGGACTACAAGGATATACTGTTCACACAGAAGTCTTTAATCAAGGAAGAGCTAAGCACTCCTTTAATAGATTTGCTCCAAAAGAGTACGCCAAACTCTAAAAAGGAAATTAATTTAAAATACAACGTCGGCACTAGTAATGCAATCTTAACAGGAAAACATTCTCAGAAGTTAGTTACCTACAAATACGTGGACAGACAGAGCAACGCAAGAAGAAGCAAGTCTCTGGATGACTTGTTTTGTAGAAAAGAAATTGTCGAGGGTAGCAAAGGAGGAATAGATTCTCGCTTGGTATCTGATGTAATAAAAGCATCGAAAACGAAAAACGATCCCAAAGCTGCCTTAGCATTTACGATAGGTAGCATGTTGAAGCCTATAATTGAGAAGGAGTATTTGCAGTACAAAGAAGTTCATAAAGGTTAGTAGATACACCGTATAAGAGAGCATGTAGATGGGTAAGGCCACTCTAATTAGTCTGTATACAGTCAGGCCGCCAGCCTATACTGACTGTCATGTCTAAGCTGAATATAACACAAGCATGTCAATAGCAGATTATATATATAGAACAAAGCGCGCACTTAGTATCAGTCATCAACTTTTAACGTGAGTGATGTTAAACTAATGGTTCATGTTAAACAGTATTGACGAATAACAGGGAATCAGTGCACCCTTGTTGACAAATGTCGTATGGGGCATCTATCACTGCTATTAGGTAGAGTCCAAGTTGTTAGGGCCCTCACTTCGTAAAGATGTCTATGGGTAGCGCCACTCTGCGCGACCTGAGATGATTAGGTGGCCTACCTTTCAGATGTTGTTTGACGAGCCGTTATTGAGTTTCTGCTCATTGGTTCCTTCAAAAAAGCACTTATATGCCTCAAACATAACCCTACGAATTTGTGTACGACAAGCTGAAATATATGGTTAACCTTTATGAAACAGAGAGAGTACTTCGACTCATATTCCAGGCGCGAAGTTCTTGAATTTTGAACATCTTACTCATTCTAATTATTTGTTTGTTATCTATCTCAAAAAACCTGTAATCTTTGTAAATGATGAACGGGAGCTCTCTGCATATATGTATATAGAATCAATAATATAGGTGTTATTCCAGACGATATCAGAGTATATCTAGAGAGTATTGAGGCAAAATGAGTAAAAAGTAACTCAAACAACGTTTGTTTAAATAATTGGCATATTTAGTTAATATTTTAGAATGTATATGGTAGATACAGTATATAAACGTATATTTTAATAGCACCTCTATTTTGTAGCTGTTGAACAACTAGAGAAAACCTTGAAGACGTACCTTGGTGACCATCTTTCTAAGCCCAGAATTCATAGGCTCCCTGACACAAAAATTGAGATACGAGATCCGGTTAAGAAAATTGAGATTGAGGATCCAACGTTACGCTTCAGTAAAATGGATCCAAAAGTAGAAGATGAGATAACAGCACCATCTGTTAGGAGAGAACGGATTCAGGAACCATGGAATGAGGAAATCGTTATCTTGTCAAAGTCCAAGAAAAAAGGAAAAAACAAAAAGTATAAAAAGAAGGCGGCCAGTAAGAATAGCAAATCAGGTGGAAGTGGAGGGGATCGAGACAAAAAGGAAGAGATATGTAAGAAAAAGGAAGAACCCTGTAAAAAAGAAGAAAAACCGAAAAAGAATGAGCTCTCATGTAAGAAAGAAGATTCGTGTAAGAAGGATGATCCATGCAAGAAGGAAGACACATGCAAAAAGGAAGTTTCTTGTAAAAAAGAAGATTCATGCAAGAAAGAGGACCCTTGTAAGAAAGACGATCCATGTAAAAAAGAAGATTCATGCAAAAAGGAGGATCCCTGTAAGCAGCCAGAATCTAAAAAGCAGGATACAGCGTGTAGTGGTAAGATTAACGTAGATACATGTGTATGGTGCGTTTACAAATACTGAAATTCTTGATAAAGTAAACATTTTTTCCAACTTTCAGAAGTAGTAGTCGCGAAGCATCATCCGGCTATGAATATTTCTCGCGCGTCTATTGCTCATAGTTTTCATTTGTATTTTCGATCTTAGTTCCATTCAATTGAGAGTGATGCAGAAGATTTGAATAAACATTGTTTTTTCATATGTTTGAGCAGTCTATATTTGATACAGGCAACAGAGGCATTTTTATGAATAGATAACCATATACCCGAACTTTGACTATGAACATAGTTTATCGTTCACAAGAGCCCCGTGTTCTTGTTAAGTTACAAAATAGTTTTGAATTCGGATGCATGTTTCAGAAAATCTGTCATTTTGTGACAATTTGGGGCCAAATCCGTAACGAGAGACCTCAAAAATTCAAAAATATATCTTCTGCAAATTGGATACATTTTTTGGAAAATAATCTGACATTTCGTTTTTAGAAAACACTACATTCGTGATCACAGACATTTAAAACCTTTTGCGTACATAATTTTGCAGCATTAGATTATAATTTGTATTATTGTTAATGTTTAAAGGATTTTTTCCCACAGCACATCATCAGAAACATACCTGTAAATGCATGTTTCTTTTGGGCGACTTTACAACAATGATTTTCTTTGCGCAGTTCCATAACTGAAAAGCCATATATTATGTGTTATGAATCAGGTTGTTTGTGCAGAACATGAACTATTACAATTACAATTTAGGTATTCCGAAGGAGGAACCATGTCCCAAAAAGGAGGAGCAAGCAGTTTGTTGCAAGAAGGATGATTGTCCAAAACCTCCTATGAATGAAGATAAATGTGGTTGTTTTCCGTCTGCAAAGGTAATATTCATATTTTTGACAGTTCGCATCAATTATAATAACAATGAATCACGATTTAGTTCTATATATTAAGTGTTTGAAATTTGTTATGTAGATTTCAGATGCTGTTGATTAAACACTTCCATAATTCTAATTGATTTATGCCTATGTGACAGAAGTTCCACAATTGAAAATATGAAATTTATTATGTTATATTTTGTAAATATCGTCAGAAATATAACAAAATGTCACAGGTTTCATGCTTTTGTATTTGCGAAGTTCTTTGTTACATTAGTAAAATTCAGTAAGAACGACATTTCATGTTATATTTCCCTTCACTTCGAATACTTACATCAGTAAATAACTGATAGTTGGACGATGTTCTTGAAGATACCTCAACATGTGTCATTAAGCTGCGTCTTATTTTTGTAAAACTTAAACATAAAGAGCCAGTTCCGCTGAAAAATTATTATTTATCATTAGAAGTTGTGCTTCATTTTTATTTGTCTTTGCAGTTTATTGAAACTACATATTTCTATCAAAATAACTTTAATGAAGGTTAGGCTACCTCGGTAGCCCTTATAAAGGTAGAAAATGGAATATTTCAAATTGTTTACTGTTATAAAGGCTCCCGAGGTCATATCTGACTTACATTAACGGCCAGGACAACTAATAATAGACAACTACAGGATAAGTTTCAGAAGTTACAATAATATTGTACTATTTTTTAATATTAACAAACATATTCTTTTTCTTAGCCGAGTCCGTGTAACACGGACTCCTGCGGCTCAGGTTCTAGTTTGCCTTCTCCTTTCAAAGTGACTGACCCACGGAAAAACGAACCGTGCCCAAAGCCTTGTGGTCAATCGAAACCTCCCTGTCCTGAGGAGGGACCATTCAAACCACCTCCTTGTAAGGATATGAGTCAAGACCAGGTGGTGGTCATTAGCAGGAAGGATCCTTGTCATTCATCTCCACCGAAAAGCCCCCCTCCACCTAATCCAGATCCTTGCAAGGTATGAATGAGATCTTGTACATATTAGATAGGTATATATATTATATAGAAATATATTAGTGGACAGAACAAGAACGTATAACAAATTCTGCATACACCCCAAAATTAGGAACTTGTGGAAAATAAAATAACAGAATTTGATTTTTTTTAATGTTAGATCTCCAAAAATCATTTACTGATTTACTATGCTTAAGATGAGACCAATGCTTGAAGAGTGCTTTTATGTCAATAACTCCGCTGGCTATGGAACGATTTTCAAAGATTCGTCATTATTACTTACTATGACCCTACAGAATTTTGTTTACCTTACTTAGTGGTAATTGGTCCAGCGCCATCGGCTATAGAGCTAATGTGGCAAGTGATAACGCATTATCGTGATGTAAACATCGTGAAGCGTCTTAAAATACACAAATTCAACAACTTTTGTGAACACAATACTATTTGTCTCAAGTGAAAATTTCTAATGATTTCACTACGAGCGAATCATTTTTTAGCGTGATTGCTTGATTACACCTTTCTCATCAGTTCTAATTGATGCACTTTGTTACAAGCCACCATGTCCGCCACGGCCACCGCCACCAAGATGCATGGGACCAGCTGAGGTCAAGTGTTCTAAGAGCGAGAGTCTTCCCAAGCGTTCGTGTTGCGAGGAACCAAAGCCGTGCGAGTTTCCGAACCCCAACCTGAAGGCTGCAGAGGTAACGTGCAGCAAATGTGGTAGCGGGGGCGAAGAATTCATTAGGAAGAAGAATGCAGAAGCTAAAGAAATCGGGGTCGATTACTGCAAGCAAATGCCCATGCCAGCGGATTGTCCCATGAAGATTGACTGTTCAGAAAATAAACCCCCTCAGATGTGTATGACCACCATTTTTCTATTACGATATAATGAACATGTCCAGAAAATACAAAAATATAAAATGATCAAGTAGCTCAGCCTGTAAATATTTTAGGAACGTTACAAAAACTGTGTAATGAATGACAATTAAAAAAATGTAGATTGAATTATCTAGTGAAATTTTGAAGATTTTAGTGAACCGCGTTACCAAAAACTGACTTATTTGAAACCTAGTGTATGCATTGCACCATTTTATCTTAATTGTAAGATAAATTACAACATCAGAGGTATACTTTTTTTGGAGCAAACCTGGTAGTGAAAATCCGAGCCCATACATCTGCACTGTATGTGAATATCAGTTGTTGATCGTACGATACAAAAATGTAAAAAGTTATCATGATATATCAGATTTTAGAAATATCATACTCGACTTTTTAAAATTTATATTGTACTCCAAAGAGCAAAACAAATTTTAATTATTCTGACAATAACTACTTTCTTTTATTACTGCTTGTAATTGAAGTGTTTTCCTCCATAGCCAAGCCGACTTGCCAAATGCAACGATCTTGTTCAAAACCAAGCATGGACCCAAAAGGCCCCGCGAACTGTTGTATGCCCACTCCTCCTCCACAACCAAGACCTACTGGAGCGGAGGGTAGGTTCAAAGGGAGAGTGGTGGAAATACCACCAGGTTAGTATTTACTTTTATTCTCAGTATGACGAAAAAGTACCCTGCACCATTTTTATGAAGCTAATGAGTTTTACGAGCAGTTTTCAGCCATAATAAAAAATATCTATGAAGAATTATGATCGTCCAAATAAGTTATTATCCCTTGGGGGCCTGATTTTCACGAGTATAAGTTATGATCAAGTGAAATATACCTGTAGGAAACAAGTAGCATTAATATGCTATTTTTTGTTGTCAGGTTCAGTAACATCTCTTTGGCAATGGTGACTGAAAACAGAATCAATAAGCAACATTATACAATGATTGCTCATCATCACCTGGATCAAATTCTATGATTTTAGAATTATTACAAGCAGAACAAGTTATGTAGACATATCTATAGTATAGGGATGTTAATCAGTTGAATGTATTAAAAAGTTCGAGAAATGTAGAGCTATTCAAAAAACCTGTATCTGTTTTGAAGGTAAATGTGTGAATAAGCACCTCTATCTACCTAGTACGAAGGTCTATCGTGGTCAAACATTGATTGCGATATAACGTACTTTACCAATCTAAAAAATATTTAGAATCCTTTTTTCCCAATTTTAGAACTCATAAAAAAATAAAAATGCTCACAAGCTTCGGAAACTATAAAGTTCTTCATCTTTGTCATACTACTGATGTCCAAGTCAGAGGGACCACGGATCACGGATACATACAAATACGCAGACAGACCGACAGGTTGATTGACCGACGGAAATGAACGATATTGTTTTTCGTGATGTATATGTTATGAATCATCAAGGGAACATCTCTATTTCGACATTTTTTGCTATTACTTCATCGCCTAGTGAGTGGCATGGAAACTACGTTCGAAAATGCCGTAAAACTTGATAATATATGATATAATGCATTTGTTTGAACCATTTAAAATGTACGGAAAATATATGATTCCTAATTGAGATGTATCATCGTAAAATTTCACCATCATTTGAAAAATATTACAATTTTTCAGTGCTGCGGTTGACCTTTGAACCTGTACGAATTTTCTTTCACTACACTTGGTTTTACTATCCAATGTTTGTTGAAAAATTTGTTCCAGCATTTGCCGACTGTGATTGTAAGCTGTTCCATGTCCCCAAGCTACATGGAAGGGGTAACTGCCCTCCCTACAATCTCCCTTCGGAGGAACAATCATACAAGGCTAGCCAGCTTATTACCAGGCTAGCTGCAGTGAATAATTTTGTATAATTCAGCACAGTGGAAAGTGATATACGAGTACAATAATTTGGACTTCATATCATGCAACTGTATCTGCCATATACATAATATAAATTTAAATAATAATTTCCGTGGTTTTGAACATTGCAGGTCATGTTCTAAAATACTACATTCCTTGTATTGTTTTCCAGAGTCGTGCACAAAGCAAAAATCGTGCCATGCTCCTCCACCATTTCCTCGAAACGAGATTTGCGATGCACCTTCTTCAACAAAACAGTCCAAAATGGAACCGACGTCTAGTTTGAAGAAAATCGCGTCAAATCCAGCTTGCGTCCCTTCAAAGACGGATCTGCGGTATTGTAAGAAAAAACAGACACCGAATGAAGAAGATACATGTCCACCGGTAAGTAACCGTCTATTTCGAAACCAGATAACGCCGAGGGAGGCCAATCTTCACTCCAAGAAAAAGTACGCATAATGCCATTATTGTTAGGTGGTTATATATAAGTAATGAATTGAATGCTTCTACATGCTTGATAAATATCGGATCTGTAGTATAAAATCTACATACAAGCAATCAGCAACATACCGGGTACGCCCAGAAACGATAAGCACCAATTTTCAGAAAAAGTCTTCTCAATTTGTTCATAACAGGATCCGAGTTTTGTGCAAATATAAAGGATATTTACCATCAACTTTGACATTCTAGGTCAATAATTATCCACTTTATATGATTATATTATCAAAAAGCGATGCTATTCGACATAGATAAGATATTTCTTATTACAAATTTCTCTTCACTGAACTAAAATATCTTTATTGAATTAATAACAGACTTAGTCTGTAATATACAGTAGGTAGCTCTTGACGAACTTTATTTCGTTTGCTACATGAAAATTTGCAGATCCTGCGAGAGCTTACGTTCAAAAAAATAAATATCTTCCACCAGACCTTTTTAAGATATTTCCGAAATTAGGTATGTCATATTTGAATTTTAGAATATTTTTTGCCATTCTTACTTTTCCGATAATTTTCCTCCTACTATTAAAACTGTACCCCTCGTTCATTGCTTGTAATGTTATTTTGCATCATATGAAACAAAAATATCACTTAGATCTTATTTACAAAATCATCATTCACCTGGACACCTGAATCTGTCGCCTGTTGGGTGTCTCAGACATACGGTAAATAACAAAAACTCATTGCTAGCATGATTTTAAAATTTACGAAATATTTAAATTTAGAATAAAACGCCGTTTCATTAAAAGTATGATCTCCTTATTCAATTATAAAGTACAAAGGATATGGTTATCAATGAAATGACATGGCATCCAACTTTTTACATTATAAGGTTGGCTGGATGTTGTTGATGTACCGTTCAATTTCCTCTTTTGATGAACGAGTAGTTCTGGGCATGTCGGCGTATACCTCTGATTTAAAATAAGTCCATAGAAAGAAGTCCACTGATGTTAACTCACATGATCTATGCAGTCAATTTTGAGCACTGAGAATACACTGTCAGGAAATGTTTCATTCAGTAACTGAATTGTTTCATACGCGTCGCCCATATTCCATTAAAGTAAGGTAGAAATCAGCCTCATTTTCTCATCCTCATCCATCAAGATGAAGATGATCTCCATCGCTTAGGATTTGCTTGAAAAATCAGGATCCACTTGACAATTAATTGTTGATGATCAATAATTCATTAAAAGAACTCTACTATATTATTAGAACTTAAAAAAAAGAGATCAACTAGTTAGTTCAAACTAATCAGATAGCACGGGAAACCTGGGTTAATCACTTAACGGAACTATATAAATCAGAAGAAATTGAGGTTGTACTGAATACACCTGAAATAGTAACAAATGACAACGTACAAATTGAGACAATGATGTAAACTCAGTTCTTCAGGAGCTAAAGAATAGAAAGAGCCCAGGGCAAGATGGGATCCCAAACGAATTACTCAAATATGGCGGTCAAAGTCTCGTACAGCAGCTAACCTCTCATTGGAAAAATCCTCTACCGGATGAATGGTGAACTAGCACCACTATCCTTATGTTTAAAAAAGGAGATAAGACATTGCCCTCAAACTACAGAGGTATAAATCTTTTGAGCACAACACTAAAACTTACAACAAAAGTCATAACAAACAAAATTAAAAACTTAATAATATCGTTAGCAGATGAACAACAAGGCTTCAGATCAGGTAGATCATGTACAGACGCGGTTTTTGTAAGTAAGACAGATAACAGAAAAATCAATTGAATACAACATACCAGAATACATATGCTTTATTGATTTGGAAAAAGCGTTCGAACGTGTGCAGTTAAAGTACGTTATACACCTACTTTCTAATAGGCAAATCCCATATAACCTCACTAAAACCATAGAAAATCTGTACGATGCAAATCAGATTCAAGCAAAAATAAACGGAATCTTGACTGAACCATTAGCTGCGGGACGTGGTATTTGACAAGGGGATTCCCAGAGCCCTCTTCTCTTCAACATCATTATGGATGAAATAATGAAAATTGTGCGCTCCCTGAAAGGATACCGAATGGGCACCCAAGAAATAACTATTCTATGCTTGGCCGATGATGCTGTACTGGTGGCAAAAAATGAAGACGATCTACAACGACTTTTATATCGATCTAGCTGCATTGCCAAATAATTTAATATGACGATATCGCCCCAGAAAACTAAATGCATGACAAAATCAAAAACACCATTGAGATGCAAACTGGAAGTTGAAGGCAAAGTTATCCAGCAGGAGATGAAAATTAGGTATTTAGGCATAGAAATATCAGGTTATGGTGATGTTGAGGCGGAAGTAAGACAATGAAGGCAACAAGAATAGCAGGATATTTGAATGACACAATATGGCGTAATAAAAATATAAAAGTAGAAGCCAAGTCAGAAATCTACAAAGCAGTGGTCAGACCAAATATGACATACACTGCAGAAACTCGACCTGACACAGCGAAAACTAAACAACTACTAGAGACTACCGAAATGTGAGTACTTATACAGAATAACTGGAAAAACGCTATTGGACAGAGAGAGAAGTGAGAATATAAGAAGAACATGCATGGTAGAAAATGTTAATGAGTGGACACTAGGTAGAAAGAAGGAATGGATCGAACATATCAATAGAATGGACGACAGAAGAGTAGTCAGAATCGCACGCGACAAATCACCGTTAGGTCGCGGGAGTCCAGGGCGCCCTCGAAAACGATGGAGTGACAACTTGGCGATGTAATAGGCAGAATGGCGACGAAAACAACAGGCGATTCGCCTATACTGAAAGGAAGAAGAACTCTATTCGCTGGCCATGGTCATGGATTCAGTACTCATGTCAATTTAACTTCATAATCATGGAGACGCAGATCTTCTGTGAGTGTACACTATGCGGAGTTTCCTAAAATTTATAATTCTACGACGTCGAATTGATTTTCCTGGGCTTTAATTTAAACTCTTATGCATTGCTTTGACAAAATCGCCTTAACGGCTTGTTATTGGGCAAGCAGTGTTCTTAGAATCATCTATTCATATAGTTTCCTGGATAGAATTTTTCGATTATTTTCTTCACAGCTGAAGAAGTTAAAACAATATCCCGCCCATATTTTGCATGAAACTTGCGAACTGTAGACGCAGAACTTTAATTTTTGAAACAATGAAAACACTCTTTTCTCTTATAATACCATTTATATTGGAACATGCTTATACCAAACTGAATTTCAAACTACTCTCTTCATATACGTTTCAGCCTCCCCAGCCTCATCCATGTCCTATACCGTCGATTAAACGTGAAGATGAAATGCCATGTATACCTACTAATAGATGTCCTCAACAAGCTCTAAAGAAGGATTGGGTTCCAGTGCGGATAGGAACTAAGCGTCCGAAAGCTAAAATTGTTAGGCCGGTGTGTCGAGGTAAGTATAGTAATAGCAGCAAAAAATTATACAAAATAAGGTTTACCCCAAAAAGATATATACGTAATAAAGCGCGAATTCTTCGTCATTTCTTTAGCTGCTCATGTTGTTTTCCCATGTAACTACTTGAATTTGTCGTTTTTTGTAAAACTGATGCTGCCATAAGAATCTAATCTAATATTTTATTAGATTGCAAAATACTTCTTTTGGCATATACCAGAGAACATAGTGGCATTAATTTCTGGATGGAATCTTGTCCTGAGAGCTCATGATCTTTAACAACTATAATTCATAAACAGCTGTTTATTGTATTATCTCTAATTACTAGCACAGTATCCAGAATAAAAACAATGATTTAATGATTGGCCAGTATACGACAAGTTATGAATTGAAATATTTTCAAGAATTACAAGATAATACAATCGCATTGAAATTGTTGCTACAAAACACGAATCTGTGTAAATTGTCTGTCGAAGTTATCTGAAATTTAGTATTATGGTTGTCACATATTTTTGTTAGAATGTCTCATATTGTCCGTAAAAATATAGCTAATTTGCTAGGTTTCATTACTGTATAACCAAATTTTCGTTTGCGGGTAACACGCAGTCTATAAATGGCGAATAAGTCACTGGTAATTGCCAACCACCACTTGAAACGATACATTAATGCAATTTTGAAAGTTAACTCCAATAACGTTTGCGGAAGCAGCTTAAAGGGCATAATAGAGCTAATGGAGGAGATCCAGCATGCCTCTTAATAAGTTTTTAATAATAAGAATTTATTTTCAGCACAAAGCTGTCCTCCAAAACCAAGCTGCCCTCCTAAGCCAACAAAAAAAACAGTGCTCAGTGCTGAACCCCCTAAACCATTAGAACAGAAAAAAGGAATCTTAGACAGCTGTAGGGGCATTATAAACAGTGTATGCAGCGTATTCTGTCCAGGAAAGGGCAGCAACTCAGGAAAAAAATGCTCAGCTGCTACGAACGTTGCTTTGTCCAGGTCATCACCTGAATTGAGAAATACAGGTAACAGCTTTGTTTGCAAACACAACAAATGAAATAAATTTGAACAAGGTTGTATTTCTGATTCCTTAATAGCCTGTGACCCAGTGTATGTTTCGCTTCATCTGATAGGATCCAGCTTTGAATTTCTTCAGTGGTGGTGTATTATATCCTTTGTTTTTGGATTTATCCACAATGTTAATGCATCATCCGTATTCTAGAATTCATAATAGTTCAAACTAAGCTCTTGTTTGAAAACAAAAAAAAACTTATTCTGGAATCAGGCATAAATATTAATGTCATTATATTTTCAAAATAATAGTTATTCATTATAGGTATGTGGTTTCCAGCAGTATGATAACAATGGATAACAACAATTATTAAATGAAACAAAAATTTGTCTATGCACATTGCGGCAAAATTCACAGTGTTGGTTGAATGTCACAAAATTTTTCTAATTTATAACTGAATAATATGATCGGAATTTGGAATTAGTTACGGAAAAAGGTAAAATCACTTTCTATGCCATAGGCGAGGGGACCATTGTAATCTCACTTGAATTCAAGGTAACACTTTTTTATGGTGTATTTAAATAATATCGGTTTGCTGTCTTTTAGCGTTTTTGTCATCGCATAATCGTGATAAAAATTGGGAAGGGATATGGTGTGGACTTTGAAAGTAATGCTTCTTTATGTTTCGAAATTCGTGCATTGACGGAGAAAAAATGGCAGATTTGACCCAAACTCGTTTCCGATAATTATCCGTCGTATTAATCGTTTATGTTATGTTTTTGTTTTGTATTGTTTTCCAATTTATGATATGGTTCTAAGCGCTTCATCCAAATTAGTTGTATGACGTCTTGACTGGATTTATTAGTATTATATTATAATTGTCACTCGATTGATCACTAAAGAAATTTCTAGATGATGTTTCAAAGTCTCTAATCTATTTGGGTTCAACATATTAAATCAACACTGTTATTTAGCTTAATAAAGGTATAAATAATTATATTGCTATGTTTCTGTTCCAGGCATATTTGGTGTGTGAGATAGCTAACTGTTCATTTTGCTCCTTAGATTATTCAGGATACGTCTTCAATGTCTCAGGACAAGCAGCAGGAGCCGGAGGTGGTGGCAAGCCGAAAAAGAAACCTGGCTTTATGTTATTCGCGGAAGATTCAAAGTCGAAGCCCGCGGATTGTGACAAGGATAACAATGAAGGCAACAAGAATGTTGTTCAGAACAAAGAAGAAATGAAGAAGAATGAGAACATTACAACAACTGCTCAACGGAACATTAATGAGATTTTTAATAGGAGAAGGTCCGTCAAAAAACAAAGGTAGATATTTTCTGTACAATTATGGAAAGTTGATCAGCTGCTAATTGATATTAGTTTACTGAGAGAAAAAAATACAGTAATAAGTTATTGCTTCTAAAATGAGCCAGATTTCGACAAATTCATAAAATGCATTATATACTAAATTGTCGCAAGCAGCATCATTAATAAAGACGTTTTATTATTATTATTATTATTATTATTATTATTATTATTATTATTATTATTATTATTATTATTATTATTATTATTATTATTATTATTATTATTATTATTATTATTATTATTATTATCATTATCATTATTATTATCATTATTATTATTATTATTATTATTATTATTATTATTATTATTATTATTATTATACTATCACTCCAAGGTTTTGCTGAAGATGGTGCTAGATTATTTAATAACAATAAAAGTAACATCTATTGGGTGAGTTCTAGCATTTATAGCTATTGGTATTGTACCTCCTGATATTTATTTGATCTTGAAAGCACCAATGAGCATTATAATCAATGCAATCAATGCAATACTATCATAAGCTTAATGGTTGAAATAAGATTTCCGCCACGCAGTCTCAAGAAGAAATGTTGAAGAATGTGCTATGCTTCACTGAAAGTTCTTGCTTAAAAGAGAAGATTAAAGGGGATCCAGAATGCTCTTTGAAGGAAATGGCGTGGAGGAAAGCATAGCGCTGGGAACCCACACGTCAATTTACCATCCTCACATCGCCTCTGATCCAGAAGTGTAATGTCGCGTTCCAATGTTCGGTCCAATCTAGGAACGTGATCCTTATGTGAATTCCTGGGCACCTCGGTGTGTCAAATAACGATAAAGCAAGAATAGGGCCAGGGGGTATTCGCCCTGAACCCACCCTGGGTATCAGCAGACGCCATGTCAGTAGTACCCTAAGTGAATGGTCATACAGTTAACTGACGAAAGTATGGCTGGAAAGATATGATCACAGACAGACCAAATGGTTCATAGCAGGCCTTGAGAAACGTTGGAAGCTGTGGCTGTTGAATAAGAGTAGGGAATCACTTCACCTTCTGATAGGTATTCTCACTGGTCACTATAGACAAACAGACTCTTATTCCTCATGAGAGCGGAAAAAGACCCTATCTGCTTCCCAGGCAACTGGGCTGTATAGCTGATCACCTCGGCTAAATCGCTGCGGTATGAAGAATTTGGTAGGTTCGAAACTAGCATATCACCATGGTAGCTCTAGTATTGGTTCTCGGGATCGGCAAAACAGGTGAAAGGTAGAAACGTATTAGTACTATTAGCATGACTGATATTAATATTTATAAAGTCAGTAGGAACTATTAATACATAAACATTCTAAGAAGATTTTTACATTTGATGTCTAGATACAAAACAACGCCAAGGCTAACTTTCAGACTGACGGATCACATCAGTTTGTGCAGCTCTGGGTATAAAAGAAGAAATACTATTAGGCTGCCTCCCAAACCACTAACTCCCCCCACTCAAGATATTTGCTCAACTAGGAGCTTTGCTAAAAAAGCTTCCAAATGCGGCGAAGAGAAGAAAGAGGATCCTTGTAAGAAACAAGGTGAGGTTTTAGCAGTAAGCTATCGTAACACGTGTCTAGCAAGACCTTGTACTCTTAAAAAATTTATATATTTGTTATAAGTTATCCTCAAAATCATCTTCCAGGTAAGTAATTCTAGAGATCGTTAATTTGATATGGTAGCGATTAAATGAATTGTAAATTTTTATCAATCACATCACTCAAGACAAGTCATTACTTTAGCTATCTCCTACATCACTTTCAGACTCAGAAAAGGTAAAATGGAACCAATTTGAGGGTTGCTCCAAAAAAGACAAAGATGATGCGTGCAAGGAGAAGAAAGAAGATCCTTGTAAGAAGAAAGAAGATCCTTGTAAGAAAAAAGAAGATCCTTGTAAGAAGAAAGAAGATCCTTGTAAGAAAAAAGAAGATCCCTGTAAGAAAAAAGAAGATCCCTGTAAGAAAAAAGAAGACCCTTGCAAAAAAAAGGATGATCCCTGTAAGAAAAAAGAAGACCCTTGCAAAAAGAAGGATGATCCCTGTAAGAAAAAAGAAGATCCTTGTAAGAAGAAAAATCCAAAGAATGAAAAGAAAAAGAATACTTGTCCTAAACTGGTATTAAGATGCGTTTAGCAAATATTTTAGAAAATATTTACACTGGCGGAGACAGTCCATACAACAAATTAAATCAAATTGTTCATTACGCCCTATGTGCCTAAGCATTGATATATATTTCATTCACTACAATTGATCTTCATCAGTGAGATGATTGGATGTTTGATGCAAACGTTGCAGTTGTAGTAGTACCTGGCTTTTGGCGAAGTCCCACTTGCTTGGTAATGCCAGATTTCAGCTATCGAGAAATCGCGTTTCGATCTATCACCTGTGTCACATATTTTTCATTATAAATTGATCATATCCAATGCACACACTCAGCCAAGAGATATTCTACTCATACTTATGGATAAATTAGAAGCACTGTCTTAGATAAATACCTAGTGGCAGATGCAGTCAGATATTGAAACGGTGTGATCCTCCCCAAACTGTACAATTCTGAAGTATCGGTTGTACTTTAAGGCTTGATTTAATAGTAGTAGGTTCAATATCATTCTTTGCCCTGATATCCTACTCATTTTGGTAGACCAACTGTTCACACATTTGTAACCATCAATGTAAATAAGCCTTCCATGTATGAGAAGTACTTGCATGACACCATTTTTTTCTATGAATTATGCAACTGTTGTTTACTCTATACTTAAATTTGTTGTTGATTTTTGTACTTCTCACGTTTATAATAAAATCAGATGTTCTCAAAATTAATTGGAACATAAAATATTCAGATATTCATTTAATGTATTTGGTCAATTACTGCATTGTCTACGTTATCCAAAAAAATATTTGTCTAGAACTTTATAGGTATTTGATGCTATATCTACTAAAAATTTGACGAATAAAAGGCCGTATCGTAGACATATGGAAGGGTAAACTTTAATTGAAGATGCCGCTAGAACAAATTTTTTTCCACATAGTAGAGCTAAGACACAAATCAGGGGAACAGTTTTCTGATGAATTATATCAAATACCAAAGAATACGTTACCAAGTATCCAAAGTTATGTAAAGTGTTGGAGTAATTTTGTGTTAAATCACTGGACTATTCAATATTCTACTGAAATATAGAATGCAACTCGCTGATTTCTTGAAAATTATTACGTCTTAAAAGCAAATTATGAAATAATTTTCAACGAAACCTTTAACTATTTTTGTTGGCCTATTTTGAACAGAATAATCCTATATTTTTTCCCAATGTCGATCGTTTATATTTTCCGAGCATGGTATAAAAAAGCTAGTTAGATTCGTTAAAATCTATTTTAGTACGGGTTCATGAACCATATAAAACATGTTCTCAAACCCGAAATCATCATAGAAAAAGGATTGATATAGTGATCTAGATACACATATACAGCATTCTTTCTAACGTACCTAAATTTATTAGAAAAATCCATGTGAGGATTTAAAGAAAAAGAAGGATCCATGCGCTGAGAAGAAGGATCCTTGTGCAGAGAAAAAGAAAGATCCATGCGCTGAGAAAAAGGATCCTTGTGCAGAGAAAAAGAAAGATCCATGCGCTGAGAAAAAGGATCCTTGTGCAGAGAAAAAGAAAGAGCCATGTCCAGAAAAAAAGAAGGAACCATGTATGGTGAAAGATCCTTGTAAGAAGCCTGAGCCTGCGTTCAAGACATGCCCAGGCGAAAAATCAAAAAAGCCGTGTGGACCTAGGAGGCTAGTCAACATCAGAAATAGGTACCCCTGGAAAAAGGTAAGATTGATTTACATTTTGGTAATTGTTAGTTCTGACAGATAAGTTGCTGTTGATTTCATTTTTCTTTCCAAGCGCAAAGGGAAATTGATTCGTTACACGTTTTAGTATTCAAATAACAAAATTTATGTTATTCACATAAATGTCCGTCTGTTTATTTATATATTACAAATTTGACAAGTATGTGCCACAAGTCCCGAACTGGAAACTAATTTTTTCAATTGCATGGAATAGCGAAAAACCGAACATATCATCACATCACAAATAAAAATGTGGTAAGTCGGTGACGCGTTTCACTTTGCTTCTAAATCATCTCATTGAATACTCTTGCCATGTTAGACCACTTACAAACTACCCGTTATTTTATGTTTTTGAAGCTCCGATCTTTTATAGACGTACTCAAAATAACTATGCGTGTTACCTATTTTTGTATGTTACTCAAGTTACTAATAGTTTTCTTAGGAATTTTAAATGTTTTCCAATTGTAACTGCCACTGACGTATGTTAATCGGGCTTTTAAATGTTTTGAAGCAATGCCCGAAATACTTTTAGACGCCACAACTTGTTTGATTCACCTACAAAAAAATGTAAGTCCTCAATTATGTTGGGCGAAAAGCTGGATCTATAGATATTTCCATCGCTGGACTGTGACCGAGCTTATAAGGAAGACTTTATCGATGCTTTTAAAAACACAATACCTGGAAGTTTTTTCATATTTGTTGATGACGATTTGTTTTTTCAATGCTGCGCTTGATATCCTTGGTATATTTTTTGTTATGGACTTGGAAACATGGTGAACCCTGCATATTGATCTAAATCTATTATAGTTGCAAATTTTTACGATGTCAATGTTCAATTTGGACTACCCAAAGTGGTAGTTGCTAACCTGTTTTCTAACCCCCCTCCAGGAATTGTTAAGCTGCTAACACTTAAAACCTCACATGACTGAATTGAAATTACAAAAGTTTCCGCTGCCTCGGTAGCCCTATTCTAGGAACAAAATTACAAAAATTTTGTAAATTACAATGACTGAAATCAATTAAATAACTCTCTCATGGATAATAGTGTTATGTGTGTTAGTTATGAATTAGAATGGAATGCTCTAACACAGAGTCATGAATTTGCATGAATCCGAAATGAGAATCATAAAACACATAATTGATCTACAGGAGAACAAAGAGGCAATGAAGAAGGCGTGTGCCAATCAAAGCTACCTAACCAAAAAGTCTCAAAAGGACAAAAAATGCGAAGCGAATCCGCCGCCACCAAAGCCAAAGCCATGTTCGGCAGATAAGAAAAAAGGTCCACCTAGACTCGATGAAATGAAATCCACCGATTGTCTTAGAGGGGGTAAGTGAACTTACAAGGCCAGATCCTGATGTAACTTATGGACGTGCTCATGCTTTATGAATAATATCTGGAAATAAAAAATGAAAAATTCGAATAATTTCTGACAGCTGTGCATAAATATCAAGTAATTTCCAAAAATTTACACACAAGCTTTCAAAATTTATATTATATAGTTAAAGTATGTGAATGAAAAAGTCATAAAGTGAGCATATATTTTCAGTTCGAGTATCTAATTACTATTAAAGCACTTGTTTTTCATGTTTCATTAGTTAACTTTTAGGTAGGTACAATGAAAACGTTTCTGTTCGTATAGCCTGCATTTTTTTGTATTATGCTCTATTTTTTACATTTCTCAAGTTTTTGATCATTTGGTTATTTATATATTATTTCTTATTTATAGGTTCGGCGCCCAAGAAAGATCCATGCCCACCTAAAAAGGAAGATCCTTGTAAAAAAAAGCCAGAACCGCCTAAGAAAAAGGAAGATCCCTGCAAAAAGAAAGATGAAAAGAAGTGCGGTGTTCAATTAAAAGAAAAGCCAAAGGATAATTGTGCATTGAGTGCTGGTGAGATATCGTATAATTATATAGATTTTTTAAAGGAAATACGTTTGGAACGTGTGAAACATTTTCGACTGGAAATTAACATTAAGTCCTGAATGCTTTGTATTGTCCCTTGCCTTATTTATTTCTCCACATCAATGATCTTATTTTCCATCATCTACGGTTCACAGTTCTTTGAACCTTTGCATTATAATTTAATCGTTGATTGCATATCATAACACTAACAGCGGCTGTCTCTCTGTCGAAAGATCTAGAGATCCTAATTACCTGGAGATATGTTGTAGCTCGATGCTTCTAATACCCTAATAAAAAACTAACACCCAAGACCACATCTGCCTGTTGAAGCAGTGATTGAAAGAAGCTAAGATAGGTAATATTCCGTAACCAAGGCTGTAGAGCTATTCAAAACATTAGTAACGTTTTTATTTCAAAATAATAGTTTCATCGATATGAATTATGGGAACAATCACAGGATAAACTTCAGGAGTTACTTCTTGTCAAATATATTTGTGTAAATGTAGTTAAGTTTAACGCGTCGAAGCCGTCCAGATGGAGGGACGCCCATACCTTGAACAATCTTCCATCAAGCTTCTGTAACCTGAGAAAAGATATGCTGTGGAGCAATCATTATATGAATAATTTTGATTTAATTTTCACTTCCTATGCATAAATGCCAAAATCATAGTACAAAAGATAGTAAGTTAAGGGGAGTGTAGTTCCTATGGTATATACAGAACATAAAAAATTCAAGAGAAACGTTTCTCTTCTGCTTTTATAATTTGACGTCGTTCTGTTGAGTATGCTTCAAAGAAGAATCTAATCAATATTCTCCAATCCTGCAAACTAACCATCCGTTTCCAATTCAATGTCTGTTATTATAATCCCAAAGTTGATCAAATTTGTAGTTTAAAGGCTGTCGAAGTAGTTAGTTATTAAATTTTAGTTAGCGAACATTAAAAGTTTTAGAGTCTAAGATGTATCCGAGAGAGAACCACAAAATAAGTTTAAAAAAATTAATAGGAACTTAATAATTGAATATGCTTCTTCATTCAAATGGAATTGAATAAAACTGCTATGTCACAGTGTTTTATATGTTGACCAAAATACAAATTTTAAACAATATAATGATTTTGCAGATAAAAAGATTGTGTAATTAACACATGATTTCACAAATAAGACTCTTTTTTTTCATTGACGCGTTTCGATTCATATTTAAATCATCGTCGAAATATAAATCGAAACGCGTCACTGAAAGAAAAAGCGTTTTATTTGTGAAACTGTGTTTTAATTACAGAATCTTTTTATCTGCATGATGGAAGAGTCATCAAATAAGAGCATCTACAATCTGCATGATATAATCATTTATTGTGAAAAAAGGACAAGTTTGACGGCTCTCGTTATTGTTTACATTCTTTTCAAGTCGTTGAAGCAGTAATTCCATCTGATAACAATCTTTTAACATGTTGAAAGAGTTTCTGAACTAATTCTACTGGTGTATTATTGAACACGACGATAACAAATAGCTTGTCGCCAGGCATACCTACTGAAAAATAGCTATAATTTGCTTCATAGTTATAGAAGTCTTTTTAACATCTCATTTTTTTATAGGTAAGCCGCAAAAGAAAGAGGATCCATGCAAAAAGGGTAAGAAATTATAAATTGATTTTGGGATGACGTGGAATTTTATCAAATTTTTTTGTGCAAATATTCAATCATAGTGCCAAAGGTTTGAAGTTCGTCTGCTATGTTTTTCTGGAAACAGTGTCATTAACTCAGTTAATCAGGCTCAATAGTCGCAGGCCTGATAGGAGAAACATATTTTGATGTATTCAAATTTTTTTATAGTGGAGAAGCGAGTGTGCAAATTTTTAATGTTTGATATATATTTCAGAGGATCCATGTAAAAAGAAGGAAGATCCTTGCAAGAAGAAGGAAGATCCTTGCAAGAAGAAGGAAGATCCTTGCAAGAAAAAAGAAGATCCTTGCAAGAAAAAGGAAGATCCTTGCAAGAAAAAGGAAGATCCTTGCAAGAAAAAAGAAGATCCTTGCAAGAAAAAGGAAGATCCTTGCAAGAAAAAGGAAGATCCTTGTAAAAAGAAAGAGGACCCCTGTAAGAAGGAGGACCGTTGCAAGAAGAAAAAGGATCCATGTGATGAATTCAACAAAAAGCAAGCTCAGAAAGATAGCTGTGCCAAGAAGGATCCATGCAAATGTGAGCAAATAATGCTTCCATGGAATAGCCAGTGATGAGTTTATATCAAAATTTTGAGCTGTACAGAAAAATTATAGCAATTAATTTTTATGCATTTATGAGGTACATCCACGTAATTGAATATGAATAAATATTGGTGAACACTACTTGAAAGGTGGTAAAACTTGATTCCTACAATAACTTCTATGAAATGTATATGAATCATTAGTTTTTCAACAGCCGTGATATCCAATTGAAATATTTATTTTAAACTAGTACCAAGCAATTTTTTAGTATTTGTTATCAAGAACTTTACCGTTCTGTACTTGTTGTATATTGGATTGGTCGTTTGGATGAACAAGAGTCAATATTCAGCAAGACTTGATCACTAGAAAATATTGCTTTGTCCATTACATTTTTGTGATATAATTGCAGTTCACTGGCTATATTATGAAAATATAAATTTTGCATCTATTTAGCTAATATTTTTCTCTTCTTGAAATAGCATCAACTAAAAAGGACGACAAAGAAAAAGGTACTTGAAGATTAGTTAATAAGTACTGATATTGATAATTCTCTGTTTTAGGATGTGCGAAGATTGTCACGTCAAATGATCATGAACAGAACAAGGAGAATATTAAAGGCTGTCAGACTGAAATTGAATCAATGCAGGGTGAGTAAGATGTTAGAAAAATAATTTGAGAAAGTGCGTAAAAGTCTCGTACTTTTCTACGATTTATGTAGAAATATGATGAGTAAATGGAGCTTTAGTTCTAACGATGCCTTGTGGACTGGTATGTATTTATTGTGGACCAAAAGCAAATCCTACTGTTTCTTCAAGCACGTGTTTATAATTTCTTTATATATTGACACTTCGTTATATGACAGCATCAATGGATTTGCGAAAGAGGTTCACCCTTGTTCCAGAAAATTGTATTTGTTGGAACAATTACTACTACTACTCTAAAAGGCTTAAATCAGACAATGCCTGAAATATTACTCGCATGTGTGGGAATATGATCCGACGGTCTCTCTAAAGCTTTTCACCAAAATCTATAAACCAGCAAAATGTCTAGCGAATGCACCTCACCTTGCAGAAGACCTCCATAGAACATCAAAGAAAATAGGCATATCTGTTCCTGTCCTGTATATTGTACCATATTAAATGAGCTCACAAGAGAGGCCCAATGGGCCCTCGGCAGGTTGACCCTCAAACAAGTTATAGTCAATGTATGAATAGACATTTATCCTTTTGCAGCGCTTTTGGAGCGCGATAGGCTTTCAGTCTGCCAAAGGGTATTCATAAGAGATCTTAGGAGGGTCTTTACAACTATGTACCTTGTTTTGTCAAAGAGCAAGTGAAAGAATATAATATTAATCAGGCTCTATAGGCATGAACTACCGTAGATTTTGTCTGGTAACTAAGGGACGAAGGGACATAAAAAGTGAGACAAACCACATGAAGTTCCTGAAAAATAGTGTTTGGTTGGAACAAGTTTATTTCAGATTCAGATGTCACCTCTCTTGTGAGATATGGTCTATAGTTGAATAGACATTAAATCTTTGCAACAAACAGTACAATTCTATTTCAATTTTTAGATTCAGAGGCAATATACTGTCAGATGATGAAGACAGAATGTGGAGAACAGTTGCACTGTCAGCAATGTCCAGATGGTAATAATAATAGCCAGGTAAAAGTAAAAACTGAAATTATAAATATTTATTTATCCATGAAATAATTGAAAAGAACTGAGTTTACGAATGTATTTATCAACGATCATCTATAAGGAATCACCAGAAATAGATATTTGGCACAAAACATAAACAGACAGTCCTTAGTTAATACACTTAATCACTGCTAGAAATCAATCCTTATCAATCTGGATGCCTGATTCCATATGTATTAAAAATAACTTGATCGAACGTAACGAATGGTTCTTAATCTTGCATCAAACATATACTATAAAATATATAATTCATTAGTTAATTGTTTAATCAAAAAAACCTCGAACAATTATAGCAGGTTTCGAACAAATGCAAGGCGGATCAGAATTCTACATTAAATAAGAAAAACAACTAATCATAAGAGACTGAAGAAAAAACCTGCTTCTATGAAGCTGATTTCTTTCTTACATATATGATTACATTAATATTTGTGTTCCGTTACAGAACAAAAGAGTGCTGAAATGTAAGATCATGAAAGATAAATTCAACCAGAATGTACTGATCTGTAAAGAAATTACCAATAATATAATAAAGGAAACCAGTATGACGGCGGCTGAAGAGGCTGCAGAGCTGAAAAGCATAATGGCTAAGCGAAGTCACAAGCTAGATGAGGACCTGGCCGTTCGCACTGACGATAGTAAATTGGTTTGCATGAGGAAACCTGGTACCGATGAGGTAAATAGATAAAAAAATCACCAAAATTTCAGATGAAGCACGTACACCATCAAATGTGGCCGCAATATGCAATTTATTGATAGTTCATGGTAAAAATAGATTGTGGTTAGATAGCAAGCAAGATCAAAATTGAAAATAATATATAATTAATTAGTAATGTATAAAATAATAATTCAAATTAGGAAGCTTATTCTGAAAAATGCCGAAATATTTATTACTTGCCTTGCCAGAAATGAACATAATTGGGCATTATTTATTATGACCGGGCAATTATATTACAGTGCACGGACATTATGTATAATGCTTAAAATCGAGTGGGTAATTAAAAAATAATTTTTATTCATATTCTATATAAAAAGTAACAAATTCTCATATAACTGACAAACAAACATACTGGTGGTGATAAAATAACTACAAATAAAACGTAAGCCCGATTAAAAATGGCATGATAAATACGTACCATTCATAATCAAACAAAATGTCATAACCTAGAGTCATGTATATTGTAGATGATTGGTGCAATTCTTCCATCATGTAGATACAATGTTGTGTAATTTACACACAGTTTCACAAATAAAACTTTTTTTTTCAGTGACGATGATTCAAATATAAATCAAAACGCGTCACTGAAAGATAAAAGAGTTTTATTTGTGAAACTGTGTGTAAATTACACTACTTTTTATTTAAATACCTAGAGTTTCAGTTTATTAGAGCAGCTTCCACCTTGGTGATATTTTGAGTATTTTTTCTTTACGACACTTGAACTTATCGGATTTACAGCCATAGCGACTATAGCCTTGACTATGCCTTGGATGACTGTATTGCATATTCTGATAGTCAAATCTCTGAATGTGGAATATTTTCAACATAAATGAATTTTTCATTACATATTGTAAATTGGTTCTTGGCATGGAGTTGATTTAAAATTCCATGTTTCGTACCAAATTTATTCAGATTTGCATCTGTTATTTCAAGAACAAATGGCGTAATATTTCTTCTTTCGATGCGATCTCTGTCGACATCTGGGACTCAAACGCTAACTGTGTCACCCTTTTCAGCATCAGCGTATTTTGAATAAGATTTTTCATCCATTTTTGCAGCCTATCTTTTTACATTGTCAGCTAAAATCTCCCTATTTTTTTTATATGTGGCTTTCCTTTTTTCCACATCGAGTACTTCCGAGGATTCTTCATGACGTAAATATTTTTCAAACTCTTCATTATGTGAATCAGGGCTTGAGTAGCGAAGTTGAAGGTTGATCATAATTATCAAGAGGAGATATTTCCTCCTCATCATGTTGACTTGGGCCTTGTAGCTCCACCAACAGACGTGACTTTAGTTTATTTTGCATCTGAGCTTTTGATGAACATAATTGATACTGCCTTTCATTGAATTAATCAAAGTACTCAAAGAAATAACACCATTCAAGAAATACAAATTAATTAAATCACCCAATCTTAATGATTATTATTCATAATGACCAAGCATTATAAATACTGCCCTGCATAATCAAATTGCCCGTAACATATAGACGATGAAGCAGAAGTTGTATTTTCAAATGGCATCATCCTTTTTTACATATCTCCATATATATTGCGAATATATACATGAGGTTTACTATATTTTTTATTGGAGGAACCGCCTTTGGTGCAATTTGAATTATTGTTTAGCTTTGAATATTTGTTTAGCATAGAGTATATTCCAATTTGATGATATTGTATTTTCAGATAAAGATATTACTCATGTCCAATTACTGATTATGATTCAGCCAATATCAGTCAATCCAAAATAATTCGAAATTTTGATCAGCAATGAAACGTTATCTCAATTTTATCGTACTTCATACCTGTATGAAGAGCCAACAAAAATGGGACAGCTTTTTAGTTATTATATCACGCCTTTGGTACGGAACCACTTTTGAACATATTCATATATTTTCTAAACATTTTTTTGCCAATCCATTGACTTCTCTCCATTTTCGTCTGATGGGCTTAAGGAAATAACGTCTTTCTAGTGTGATCATGAGAAATACATATTTTTAAGTGATTACGTATTAAAATATTGTCTTCTGGTTGAATGTGTATTCAGTGATTCGTACTAAGTCAATTTATATTAGAAATTAACGTAATTACCAAGACAAGGCTATGAAATAACATTTTTTTAACTCGACTTTCAGGTGGTGTGTAGCGTTATGAAGGTGAAAGAAATTATAGTAGAAGAGGCGAAAAAGGGAATACAAACAACGAATGACCAAAAGTGCACGTACAAAGACATACTAGAAAAGCAAAAGGCTTTAGTGGAAAAACATAACAAACAAATAGTGAAAAAAGTAAGAAGATAATTGATTTGAGAAGTTTTCGAATTATCCTGATCACAAATCGAGAGAAAGTGCGTTCAAAAATAGTGAAACAGGAAATAACAGTTGAAAATGCTAGAAAACAAATAGTAATAATAAAAAGCGATGCACTATGAGAGGGGTTGGTCATCCTTTTACACGTACATTTGCCGTCTCGTTTGTTTGAGTGATACACGTCCTTAAACTGGTCTGTCTAACAAGAGGAGACTTGACCAAGTAAATGAGACACAGCAGACACCCAACTAAATTTGTAGTTGTCATATCCCAGTGAAATAGAAGATTTCGAAACAGCTTTGAATTTTTCTATTGTCGGTGTGATCCTCTACTAACCATCTTGTTATCCGTAGCATGTAGACAATGATGATAATCAACAAAAAAAATTCATGATGTAATATGATTAGATTAACTGTTCCATCCTTTATACATGAAAAATACGGATACGACTTGTACGGATATACGAAAGCATAGAGGAAAATGGGCGTGTCAGTAAATATTAACCATCATCGGCGATAATTCATACTAACAGTTATATAATAGTGTATTTATTTTGTTACGAAATTGCGAGGTATGTCTATCAAAGCACCAAACGGTTTTCTACAGACCTTGGATGATTATGTAACATTCATACTGACATCTCTGACTCTAGCGGTATCCAACGTACAACAGCATGTAATGGTAACGCATAATATTTACTGCTTTTTACTTAACCGGCCAAGAAGGCAAAGCCGAAATACCAATATACCGTGATTGCGATAAAGAAGTTACAGAAAGTTTGTTGAACCAAGTTTTGTATTGACCAATACTCTACGGAAAAGGTGTTTTTCCGTAGACTGTTCAAAGTCACCTTGGATATAAACAAGCTATTATACTGGCTCTTGATATATACACAGATTTCGCTGACATATCGATGATAGGTAACCGACTGCTTCTCTATGAGAAAACGACTTGTTCATAAGTTCAATTGCTCTCATTTCTACTGCATCACGCATGGATTGAGTGGTTGAGCCAGCAGCTTCCCACATATAAAAGCAGTATTATATGTCTTTATTCATTGTATGAAGGTTGGATGGTGAGATATCCTAGTGTTTGCCCAGTAGCTTTTTTATTTAGGTGTTGCTCTTCCAATTGAGGGGCAAGTCGAAGACAAAATATTCTCATTGAATCAGTTGTGGTTTATGCTATTACAATAATGACATTTAAACGGATTGACAGGTACGCTGTAGATCTAGTTTCAAGTCATTTATTCATTCAAGCTCACATCGTTACAGCTGTTTCCAAATTTGTATGTACATAATGCGCGTTGCGTCGGCATCGTGGAAATCCGCTAGTTACTGTACAGCGTGTTTCATAAATTGATGCTCATTTTTGAGGGACTATCCTTGGGTGATTTTGAGAAGATGAGCTCATAACAATCATATCAGTCAACGGAAATATCGATTTCCAAATCTCTTCTTGCTCAACATCAAATAAATTTTGTAAATATTATTTAAACCTATCTACAGCTTCGCAGATTATAGCACTCTTATTTCCTGCCTGGAACTGGGCAAACCACTGCCATCTCCGGAGGCTTTACTTCGGCGGTAAAAGCATGCTGTCCATATAAACGAGAATATTGCAAGAAATATTGTCGAATGGGGATCTTCAAATGGAGTTCAGATTAACCCACAGAAGACTCTGACAACAACAATGACAAAAAAATAACGCGTTGGTCTCAAATCCGTGAAAATAGAGGGACGCCCCATACTTGAGTCATCTTCTATCAATCCTCTGTGAATTAACATTAAGAATAACAAGTCCTGGCGTGATCATGTTGCCGGCCTTACCAGGTCCGCGTTCTATGAGATGAGTTTCTCTGCCGCTCTAGAAAGTTGGATTCGCTGCTACACTAAAAGTCTCAGATCAGACCAGTATTGGAGTTTCTGGACACAATCTGGAAACGAGCAGTGCATTATTGGGTGCGCCTGACATCATAAAGGACCTCTACAGTCTGGAACATTGAGGAAAGGTTGCTGATCTCTTCTTATTCTATGGATACTATCATGGCAAATCTTCTCGCATAATAACACCAAGAGTCGTCAGTATAGTAAACATAAAGAGGGCCAAATGGGTGCATTCTTACCAGGTTAAGCTTTCAACGCCTCGAACAAGCCTCTTCAATAGTCGTTCTTTTGGAGAGCATCGTCATTGTGTTAGTGCGTATATGTATAGAAAATGTATCTAACTATGTTTGTTCGGTGAAATCTTGCAACTGGATTTTGAATCAGATATCTTAAACTGATTGAACTAAAATTTTGTATACACGTTTACTTTGGATGACAAAGCAGGTTATCTGTATGACTTCATTCTAAATCCAGCTTGGCGGAACACTCAAGATGACCAACTAATTATTTTTAATGCACTCCTACACTCTTGCACTAATAAAGTGACGTCACGCTAAATCCAATATGGCGGAGCATCCAAGATGGCGGACTAGTTATTTTTAATGCGCTCCTACACTTATAAACTAATAAAGTGACGTCACGCTAAATCCAATATGGCGGACACCCAAGATGGCGGACTAGTTATTTTTAATGCGCTCCTACACTTCTGCACTAATAAAGTGACGTCACGCTAAATACAATATAGCGGAACACCCAAGATGGCGGACTAGTTATTTTTAATGCGCTTCTACACTTCTGCACTAATAAAGTGACGTCACGCTAAATCCAATATGGCGTAATACCCAAGATGGCGGACTACTTATTTTTAATGCACTCCTACAACTTGGATATCAAATGAAAGGGCTTGCTGAGAATAACTCGAAAAATTGAGTGATGTCACTCATCCAATATGACGGACTTCTAAGGATGGCGGACTAACTTTTTTCCTACAATATGAGTATCAAATGAAAGGACTTGTTGAGAATACGAATGAGAGCAAAAAAATATGGTGTACTGGGGTTTTTAAGAGACATACAAACGGACAAAAACACAGGCGGACAGAAAGAATAGGTAAGAAATCTGTTTGTAGTACTCAATCAAATTACTCTCTACACAGCACTCAAATTGGGAGGTATTAACGATACACTTTGTGATGCTTGTGTTAGATATTTGTTATTGTGTAAGGTCACCATTATTTGTAACTTTCAGTTTTGATTGCAAGGATATAAAGTTAATGACACATGCTAAAGCGCTCAATCAATCAAATTAGCCGTGGTTATTTCACTTTCAATATTGAACAGGTGTTTAATTACAATTAATACCGTTTAGAGGAATTAACACGTTTTATCAGTATGAAGTGATTTTAATTTATTTTGGTAAATTGTGTATAATTCACAAATATATGCTATTTTTTCATAGTCACACAGAGTTAACTTAAAATGCCTTCAATGTCATCACTATTAGACAAAATTAGACAGAGAACATATTTTTGGATATTTTCGTATTGTGTAATAACTTTTTCCATCAATATGATGAAATTGGATAGATTTATAAACCCCGTTTTTCAAAATGTGACGACAAAGATTCTTTATCCAGATGTATGTGTTTGTCGGTCAATAAACAGGTAAGAATGTTTCAACGTAATATGTTATCGTTGTTGAGCCAACGTTTGACTGCAGTGCTGAAAACTAAATTCTAAAATACGTTCCGGCAACTCTGCTTAAGGTTATGAAAAATTAAGGAAGTTCAATAACTGAAAATCGGCTTTACAAACTGGTAGGTAATTAGACCAGGAATCACTTATTCATGTGCATCTTGGTGTTTTTTATGAAAGGTCTGCAGGTCTTGGAGTTTTCTCTCTAAAGCGCCTATGCAAAGCCAGTAGGTCCCAATGGTATGTTTCGGAGGAGACTCTTTTCTTACCTAAGGGATTACTCCGAACAACTAAAAGCAACGTTATAGTTTTGCGGAATTGTATTGCAACTCTTTGTTGCGTTGAAGCAGTAAACGGAGTAGTTCACAAAAAATTCCAGACTTCAACTGACCAAACAAACCGCGATTTTGGAACACATCACATTTCTAATAAACAAGAATAGAAAATTATATTTATATTATAGTAATAAAATTATGTACTCCAATGAGATTGAACGTCTAGGCATTTTGTTCTTTTTTATCCTTTACACTTTATTCTCCTCTCTTAATTATCTTCCTTTCAAATGTTTGGTTTGTGGCTTTTCCTACCTGACATATTACACAAACCGATAAATGGCTCAATAGCAATGTCCCACGGTCCGCTATGACAAGATATGTCAAATAGAGTGCAAACTTTATGGATGATGCCTATGACATATTATAAAATTTTTGATCCGCATGTTTTTTCGGCTTTTGATCTCATCAATACTTGTATCTCTGACCAACGGGCATGGGTAGCGGGTGACGGTGACCGGATTAATTGCAGGACTGGCTCATAGAATTGTTTTGAGTGGTGATGGCGCAATATGTTTGAATTGGTTATAGAAATATCCCTTTCGTTACTGCGTTTATCATTTCACATCGTTTATCTGGTGAGAATTTCTAGATTCTCTTAAATATCAGATCTAGTCGAAGAAGTTGCATCTTCTGCAACATCTAATATAATTTTTCACAGTTCCAGTCATGCCTTTTGTAACTATTAAATACATTTTGAGTATAAGGTGAGTATATCATCATTTCAGCTGCAGCTACAGACTCCAAAGAACATTTTTTATAGTTAAACTGAATAATACTTACCTTTGGATCCTCATTACTAGCAAGGACAAATGTATCAATATTGAACATTCCTCGAAATTCGCGTCACGTGTTACGAGTGAGGTTGTACAAAACCATACAGGATAACTGATAATAACTGGAAAAATTATAAAGAAACATCTGTCGCCAGTGGGGATCGATCCCAGAACCTCCTACACTTTAGGCAGACGCCTTACTGTTGGGCCATGACAGAATGGCAAATACGCTATTGAAAGTACAACCCTGCGCAATTTTTCCCAATTTTTTAACTTGTACAGCTTGACCTTTGGCGACCATTTTTTTTCTAATTTTTCTAATCATTATTAGTTGAACACTCACGGATTGCAGTGTAATCCGATAAAACTCTGTAATATCATACAGGATATCTCATGGAACATTTTATTATCTAAACCACAAGAAAATAAACACGACATAAATAAGAATTGGTCAAATTATATAATCAAGTAGTGATCAATCACGTTTTTATTGGCATTATTTGCAAGTAAGAAGCAAACATCATTTCCTATAACACACAAAGGCTTCACCCTGTATACGATATAACAATCTCTATAATATGAGACTTACCCAAGACTGAGGAGATTCTGAATTTTGGCCGAATACGCGTCTCTGTCTGAGAAGATAGCAGGATGGGACGATCTGATCGAGAAGTAGCTCTCGATGGCACTTTTCGTTTTGTCTTGTGAGTAGTAACACGCGTGAAGGAACAGGATGACGTATTCGTCCGAGATTTCAGGGAGGTGGGGTTGAGTGGCTATCCTGAAAAAATGCAGGATTTATAAGGCATGGAATTACCCAGTTAGCAACTACTATAAAACTAGAAACTATTAGATGATCTGAATCTGTACAGAGGATATGTGCTGTTGCGGATTAATATCAAAAAGAATTGTCGTTAGGTATTTGTAGACAATGTAGATATTTCAATACTGCTGCGGACTTTCAACGGTCTGAGAATTTTGCAACTTTTTGATCGACGTGGCATCTTCAATAATTGTCGTCAGGTGTAAAAGAAAAATTTATACGGCAAGAATATTGTGGAACGCAAATTTTTCTTCTATTTTGCTCAACACTCGTCCGATACTATGAATCAGACGACAATAGGTTGAAGTATTTGGATAAACGCAATATATTTATTTTAAAGTCATAGAATTATCAGGCTTCTAGAGATATTCACAGAACAGAATCTTGTCTATGTTGACAATTTCGGATCCACTCTGTATAATACTCCACCTAAAGTAATTTATTCATTAAGACAGGAATAGTGTCCTGTAACGAATACTAAGTAATCTTGCCCAAATAGATATTTTTGAATATTCATCAGTGTGTGATTACAGGAAGTACCGACAATCATGACATCACTGATACCAGATAAATCAGAGGTTACAGTTATTTTGGCTTGCTGGTAATAATATTAATAATAATAATGATAGTAATAATATGTACTATCTGTACAAATACTATATGAATAGTTCATAATAAATACAGTACCGAATTTCAATATATAATATACTTACGTATAGGCCCATCAAACGATAATTAAAAGATCAAAGAAGATAAACTATTTGGGCTATGAACTGATATGCCTCAGACTGAAGGCTTAAATGTGTAAATTTCAAAGAATTCATAATTTTATGGCGCTGAACAATAAAGTTTGTATATCTGGAAATAGAAAACACAAATGAAAAGTTCAGTTTTGAAGATTATATATTTATCACTAATTGTGTTAATTTTTAAATAATGATTTTTCAAGTTAAGTCAATCGAGAGGTACTTTCCACATAGGTATTCATGATACTTTATAGCACGTACCGAAACCGTATTCCGCTGGCTAGAGTTCCAAGTATGTCATAACTCAATTACTTAGAATCGTCATCTTGTAGCGTCACTTTTCTGGCTTCAATCAAAATCTTTGCTGCGGGTACTGTTATTATACGGCGATAAAACGATCACTAACGTGCAAACCGATAGAGAGGCTGAATTCCGAAAATGTTTTGAATACTCAATTTTATTTCATCATTCATTTCATAAAAGTTTGGAGCCACTCAATTCTTTTTAAGTTCATCCTAAAGTAGTTAGAAACATGCGAAACGTGTAAAAATGAGGTTTATTCATTTCCAAAAATAAGTATTAACCTCAAATATCATATTAGCTTCTACAGAAAACGATTATAAGCTCGAAAAGCATAAAAAAGTTTGGAGTTCTAATTTGTTTTTCTTATTACTTCGTCGCCGTTGAACCGATTTAAAAAATGAATGCAAAATTACCTACTACGTATCCATATCCATACCTACCAACAACAACATTGGTGCAGCCTTTACTGAGATTAAACGGTGACAAAAATGGCGACAGAGAGACAGAAATAGTGATATGGATGTTCGTGGTGCATACATGAGAAAACTCCCAAACGACTTCCGAAGGAATTAAATTTATTCTGTATGGGGTTAACAGAAAAACTGCAATTACTAGTGCGTAACTTAATGGAAGTCTTAAATTTGGACTAGTGTACTACAATAGTCGGTTTCGCTCTCTTGTCATCAAGCAGATACAATATAATTCTTAAAAGCATAATTAAATAATTAGACCTGGAATAAATATATTGGAATGTGAATATCCAGCATTTGATTGTCAATTTGGAAATGTGATGATCCTTAATTATAGTATACACGTATGGATTTTACAAAACCAAGGCTCTATTTTTCTCCAGGATATTGACAATCTTATAAATTGCATGCAATTATTTTCAATAAGGTGCAGTAGTCAACAAATGGACAGCGCTGTGTTTGACTCAGCTCTACGTGGAATATCAATAAATATAATCACAGGCCGTGGCATGTACTGGGATTGAAAATTGAATTGCAAATTTAGAACACCCCAAATCACATTTTTATTGCATTAGTATCAAAATTAACTTTGGAACAACAAAATTATTCAAAACATAAAATTAAAACGCCAAGGCATTTCTCTCCACCTGATCGTCTACCTTATCTTTGCACTGTTTCTTCCTCCCTCTCTTTTGTTTATTTTTTCCACTGACAATGTCTGGTTCCTGGTTTTCCAGACCTGACAGATTACATAAGGCTGATCTATTGATGGGCAAAGGTCTCACGGACCGCTCTGACAAGACATGGCGAATAGATGCCATAGACACTTTGAACAGCGAATTATTGAAAATATATCAATACGAACATAAATGAAACTCCAATTACACCAAGGACTTGAATGAATAAAATATTATCAATTTTTTTTGAACTGTGAAATGGTTTTACCACACCACCAGCGCCAATAATATTGATTAATTTGGATATTTCACAGTGTATCAAACACAGAGAAGTGTTTTATAATCAATTTTGAATTGAACAACAGAATATGTGTTTCAAATATTCGTTTTTCAGTTCGAAGGAATGGACGACATTAGTTGTCACTATTACGTCTTCATTATTTAGCACGTGTATTCTCAATTGCCATAACAAAAATAATTGCAGGTAAGGGTAAAAACAAAATACAATTAAATTCGCATAACCACGTATACGTATATAAGTATAATTATGTAGCTGTTCGACTTCCATTAATGAATTCTTTATTGCTTTCACTGTGCCTGCCGTGCTGTAATCAATTTTTTGTGGTGTTGTTACACTAACCTCCATCTATTTGTGATTAATTGGTGAATACTTATGATAGTACTGACGTTCATATGTTTAGTTAAAAAGTATTATTAAGATTTTGGAACATTATGATGTAATGAAAGGGCTGTAGTTGCAATAATGGTAGTTTGCTTTATGGTAGCTCCTTTAAGGCATAATTTTCTAGTAAGTCTATCGGGTCCATCAATCTAGGATTTAGATAACGCCAAGACGTCTTTCATCCAAGGCTTCATCTTGCTTAGAGCATCTACGTTCTGTGTCTAGTTCTGGTTTTGGTTAACATTCGATGGAATCACTGAAATAATCTGGTTCCTTGATTCTGACTAACCTTTGGGACGATTCGACGCCCTACAGTTGTTTACTGGGTTTCACTTTAGAGGGGTCAATGATTATCGGATAGAGTACAGACATACAGAAACGAGTGACACAGTTTTACGTGATGTACATGTATGCCATGAAACATAAAGAAAAATATATGTGGAATTCAAAATTTTCCATGATAACAACACTTCATTGCTGATTTGCCGGGAACCATTTGTTAAGGAAAAAGGTAGGGAACTGGTAAGGTCAGGGAAAACCAACGGGTTGCCTCTGGTAGTTAATGGCAGTATCCGTTCTCCAAACCAAGATAATACACAGGCAAGTGTTTTTTACGCCGCTTGGATGGGAATTTAAGCACACTGGGCCAGAAGGGAAATAGAATATTGAACAAATTGATTAGTCATTTGAGACTGGTTACATGACTAACTAATATTTAATTATCTTCATATTTTCGTGTCAGCTGTCAACAGTTTTGTCACTTTTGTCAAAATAAAAAATAAATGTAATCTAGCCTTATTAGTATTCATGTATGTTGAAATACAGTTAGCGCAACTTCACTTAACCATTGACTGATGGAGCAGTTTTTACTGATACTGCCACTTTTTGCAAACTATATTAGCATTGACGTAGTTCTATAAGAAAACGTTGGGAAATTTATGTTATTTTTCTAAATGGAGCTCATTACTATTCAATAAATTTCAATTATGCTGCAATATTCTGTATACCAATAAAAAAATCAATTCTAAAAACAATTTATGATATAATGATGTACCATGGCTCGTATTTCTCTATTTACCTAGCAATTATATTTAATGTTAATTATTATCACTAGTTCCATCATCATGCTTACAATGTTAACTTGTTGATCTCATACATCCTACAATTCTAAATCTCTTATGAACTTTGCCAGAGAAAATAATAATTATTATGTCTTCTGTTTAAGAAGATATAATCTTTATCTGAGATAGTACTAACAATTCCGTTTGTGCTACATAAATTTTAGACAAATACGACCTGTACGTGAGGACAATAACTAATAATTTATATGTTATTATTACAAAATAAACTCAATAGTAAACGCACCAAGACTGAGATTTTGATTTTATTCATGTTAATCATGTTGATGTTATAATTTGATAATACTAGTGCTGATCAGATTTTGAAAAATCCTCATTATGTTTACCAACTTTTTGTTTCTACATTTCTAGTTAACAACCTGACAGAATTTTCACATGTTTATAACAATTAATTATCTATTTCAGCGCAATCCGTTGACTGCCTGGTGTCAGTTTTGTCATTATACAGGTTAATTCTGCTTCGATTTTGAGATGTACGAGTAATATACATATAATCCACGTCAGTTTGTCACTTGCTGATCTGCAAGTCAGGTCTTGCTATACAAATTCGCATTTAGAACCTTAGGAACTTGACCCATGGCGGGAGTTGAACCACACATCATCTACTTGACGGATAAACATGATACAAGTGTTGGGAGTCCCTTCAGATCCACGGCTAGCAGACCAGAATGCAAATTCTTTGTCAGGCTATGTCGGTTGTCCTAAAGAAAATATAGCATTGAATCTTTAAAAACTTTTTGATGTCGATTTTTATTTAACTGTAACAGTTGAGTTGTATAATGATAAACATATTAGTGTCTAAAAAGATTAAAACAAGATGGAATGTGAAAAATTTAGTAAAGTATAAATCCTGATGATGAGGTTCACTCACAATTTGAGTTAAATTGGCAATTTTTCTAACAGAGATGTTTTATTAAACATTATTGCACGAACCCGACCCCAAAACACATCGCTCGGTTAGGCGTGGGAAGTGAGATGGAGTTTGGATATTATGATATTTTATTTATTTGAGTTAGTTACTAGACCTACACTAGATTCAAAAGTTAAACTTAGCAAACCTCAGAATGTTTGACCTACATTTTGTTGACTATATGCGCTTAGATATTCAATAAAACCGATTAGCGTGCAAAAACGAATCCTCCGAAAAATTTGAATATCTCCAAAAATGAACAACAATTCGAGAATCATGTTGCATTATTGAGAATACGTAGTACCAAAATATGCGGAAAACAGACTGATAGATAAAATGATGGAAATTAGTGACAATGATTTTTCGTGATTTAGTGTTCATAAAAACTCCAAAAAAACTATTGTACCCGATTCAAATTTTGTCTGTTCATTAAAGGAAATACGTGATCAGTGTGGACACCATAAAAATATGCAATACAAGCTTTCGAGGTCGTACCAAATCTGCAGAAAAATGTTCCATTTCAATGACTGTAAGGTGAGAGGTTCTTTAGGTGATTTATGACTAAAAATTGTGATGCAAATTCATAATCCCATATTATAAACAGTTCAAAGAATATTTTTGAAGATAATCTCCGAGATGAGCGTGTAAACTACATTAAATAATAACAATTGCTTTTATTCATGTAGATTGTAGATGACCTTACTTGGTGAAACTCTTTCATCATGCCAATGAAATAATGTTGTGTATTTAACAAAGAACACTCTCAAGAAAGAGTTTTATCTGTGAAACTCTGTGTTGAATACACAATTATTTTATCTGCCTGTTTATTTTTTGGGAAATTTTTGACAAAACAAACAAACACTTACTGGCTTCTTACTTCATTAGAAAACCGCAATATAGCATGTATATGATTTTTTTTATTGACATCATTCGTGGAAGAATCAATTTAATGTATCTTTAGGTACACATTAAAGAAAAGTCAAATTCGCTGTTATTAGCAGCTATTTTTCTGTTATGGGAAAACCTGGTGTTTATGAAAAACTAAATATTTTGGTGCTACTCGGTGGGTTTAAAATAATTGAAATGTATGAATTTGTGGTTTTACTCCGAGGTAATTTGACTACACTTTAGAAGTGTTTTTAATTTCACTGAATTGAATTATTATTTAATAGCAACAAGAGTTGATTGGGCTAAGTTTATGCTTGGAAAATTTGATAATGGGCACAGTAAAAACACTTTTAATATCGTAACCGGAGACGAAACATGGCTATATCATTATGATCCCGAATCTAAACAGCAGTCATTAGTTTGGTGCTTTGAAAGTGAGCAGCCTCTAACGAAAATTCGTCGTTCCAAGAGTGTTGGAAAGAAAATGATCGCATTTTTTTAAAAACTGAATACATCACAACGGTAGCCTTGGAAGATCTAAGGATAGTTACAGCTGAATGGTATATAACCAAATGTGTTCCTGTAGTCTTCCAAGAACTATGCAAGAGCCGTCCAAAGAGTGGTTTGCGGGGTATTAAATGGCACCATGACAACGCACCCGTCCACAGCTCCCCTAGAGGGTGTCAAACTGTTGCCTCACCTACCTTATTCTCCAGACCTAGCTCCGTGCGACTTCTTATTATTCCCTAAGATCAAAGAAAAGTTACGAGGTCGCCATTTTTCCACCGATGAAGAGGCAATCGCTGCATCTGAGGAGGAAATTAGCAACCTTTCAAAAGAACGTTTATCACAAAAATTTGACAAGTGGTTCTACCGAATGCGTAGCTGTATTGAGGTAGGGGGAGCATATGTTGAATTAACAGAATAATTTTTGTTTAAGAAACCGTGTAGTTTTTCTGTATCTTTCAGCTTGACCCTCGTAATAACATATCTTGGCACGATCATGTTGCAAGAAAATACTACTCGCTTAGGTATGTGTGGATGCACTCCAAAGCACTTCCTGAAGTTTCTGGACTTAATCCTGGAAAGAGCAGTACGCTTAATGTACGCGACACATCAACACAGAATGGAACAAGTGAGAAAAGTGGCTGATCATTTTTTATAGACAATCTCTCGCAAAGGCAGGAAGTCTAACGCGCTCCAGAAGCGGATGAAGTTCTATTCACATTGCCCCATGAAATAAATAAATATAAATAAATTGAAACCATCAGGAAACAAATTCCCTGGCAGCCCAATCCACAATACTCATATTCTCAAAAAGAATGACCTTTTGAAGTAGCCTGTTCGTTGTGTTGAAAGCTCAACTTCTCCATTTGGTGTTATTATGCCAGTTTCCTTCGAAGTCCAGATCCAGGTCAGCTGAGTCCTTCAATGTATTGCTCTTCTCTGAATTGTGTTCAGAAGATTTTTTTGAAGCACACCTTCACACATGCATACAGTATGTTAGATTCATACAGGCTCAGATCAGACCATGTCGGCTAGAATTTTAAGGTTTATCCAGGATATACTTTTTTTTTCGTTCAATGTTTTATGTGGAATTTTCTTACATCTTACTTTAGAGCTCGACACTTGCAAGGAGCGTATTTTCACAGTTCAAGTCTCTCGTACCGTTTGCTATAGACAATAAAAAACAATAGAAAATTTCTCTACCATTTGACACAGTTATATGCAGAGTGGAAGTAGCAATAGCAATTAAGATAAGTGGAAACTGTATGATTTTACGTAAGAATTGTATCACCATAAGCAGTTGAATGTGTTACAAATGTATCCAATATTCATTATATAAAAGTATCAAAAGTTCATAATATATATTATTGAATTACTTAGAAGTGTTGATTGAACAGTATCAAGGGGAAGTAGTACAATCATCGAATATGGAAAACGGCTCGATTGGCGATTTTCAGTATGATCCGAAACTATTCCTGTTTGAAGGACCGACGTTTTATTCAAAAAAATTAGGAACAAAAATATGTTGTAACTGGCGATAGATTAAATAACTTAATTCTGAGTAATTAAGGCTTAAATAAATATAAAAAAGCACCATAATTTGATCTCAGAACTGGCAAAAATTTGCATGAGCTAACTGATAAGTGTAGTTGGCTCATGCCAATAAGCTAACTGAGTGCTCTCAACACTTCTTGGACATGTAAGTGAATTAAGTAAAGAGACCAATGGAAATTGTTTTTGGGTCAAATTGATAACGAATATATCATTCTATTAGTCAAGATAATTGAATACAGCGAAGCATTTCTTCAAAATTTCAAATCTATGTAATAAACCAAACAACTTTATGACTTAAATATGATATGTTGAATCTGGGAAACCACATGAAAAGTATTGTAATTTGTAATGACTACATTATTTGACTTTATTAGTTGCTCTTGAAAGCTAAAAGTGTTGAAAAACACAGTTTCCTTTAGAGAAGTAATAGACTTGTTCGGTATAGTATTATAAGCTAAACACAAAATACCAACAATGCTTAAACCATTCTTCCATACATTTGATTATGATTTAATACAATTATAGTTTTTTCTAAGCTTTGATGACATATTAGAAGTGACAAATCATGCTATGTGTCAGAGATTCTTTTCGAATTAAGTTGTTTCATAAGAACTGATCACCAGCATTATCAGCAAATTTTCTTTTCTATTGCTTAATATGTTTAAACAATTTATATATACATTTTGGCACCCGAAAACCTGTGCGAACATTTTCAGAACCCCATGTGCTTCATTCAATGATGAATATGGGAGAAAGCTATTATTTTATTAGTGCGTATTGCAAAAGTCAGTAAATGTAATTTAACGACAAACTTTCTACGATGATCTGACGGTGATTATTGTTTAATCAGCAAAAAGCATTCTGGCGTTTCAACTTTCTTCGTACATATTAGTTATAAACGGAGAGCAACATAAATAGAATTATTGGAATGCAGAAATGTGTAAAAGACCACCAATTTTATTATTAGGAATATTCCATGTACTATATATAAGTAATTTCTTGAACGACACGTGTCATGTTTAACTTCTCATTCATCAGGAACCCACCAAAATTGCTCAATTGGAACAATACTCAATTCACTTGCATCAATTTGTCTTAATCTCTCTGCCCTAGTAAAAAATCTTTTGGGAGTAGGAAAGCTTGATAGTAATATAGTGGTGGATTTAGTCACTGGTCTCTTTAGGGTTAACAAAAATTACCATCCCTATTCCCATTCAAGCCGTACACTACAACTTGTTATAGGAAAAAAGTAAAAAAAATATTTTTATGTAGTTAGTGCTCATCTATTTTTATATTGTTTTTCTTTACAGTTTTTTACAGTGGTATTTATTTTATCATGAACATTGTTAGGCACAGGGTCTGCTGATTACGACGCAAGAAATTCGATTTTTTCACTATAAATTAACTAAAAAACCAGCATCCCACTTTCGCGAGAGTTCAGTACCATTTGAGGTAAATTCTCTACTTGAGTAAAACAAGGATATATTTTAGATTATGGGATGATGAAAATCTACCAATTATAAAAATTAAACATTTGTCAAGGTTTGTGCTATTAATTCTTGGTTGCCAATGATGGTTGATATTATAGATTCAGAGAATAATGATAATAATAATGATCGTCCTTATTAAATGGATAGATTATACGTTCTACTATTGAGCTGAAGCTATTCTTACACCTAACCATCCGGTACACCCAAAATACATGAAGTTTTTCTTTAAATTATCGTAAGCAGATTATGAGTAACTTAAAGAACTAAAAAACAATAATTGAAAAATATTATCCTAGTGGGGCGGTGCGGTGGAAGGATCATGTTAATGAACAACTCTGAAGGAGTGATAAGTGGAATGAAGGCAAAGGTTCAAGTATTAAATACATGATGCTAAACATGAGCTAAACATAAATGAGTGTGCTTGAATTTCATAACATTTATATAGATTAGCATCGTTAGACTGTTAGAAAGGTAAGAGCTTCTAAGATGAAACTTTACTCGTAATGAATTTTCAACTATATCGAGTTTGTCGCTGTGAGTATCAACACAAAAATATATTATTGTAACCTCTTTGTTTTTAATTAATTCAGGGAGCGGCAAATATGCCATAACATGTCTAGTCTAATAGTCAACGAAATTATCTCGCCTTTTATTCTATATGGTGAGTACGAGGATTCCACAATGATTATTTTTCAAATTATGTAAAATTATTCTTTGTAATTTGTTAATTTATTTTCACGAGATAGATATGTGCGGAAACGTGGGAATTTTTTTAATAGTTATTTCTTATCTCCATTTAATTCTCCCACTAAGAAAATATCTATGTTGAAACTGATTTTTTCAATAATAATAATAATATCGTGAAGTGTTTGATAGTCGAGTGTCTGCTATAAAAATGTAAATTTTATTTTGAGTTTTTTTATTTGTAGGTTCCACATTAAAACTGGTAACCATCTGGTTTGGAACACTTTTGTATAATAGAGAATTTTTTGTTATGGTATTATATAAATATATTTACATATTCATACTGCAGTTAACAAGTTAACAAGTGTTGGTATACATCTAAGATAAGAAGCCGTGAGTAACATTAAATACGAGAGCAGCAGAATTTGAAGAGAAATAATAATATTTTTTTATCTCAACTTACAATTAAAATGTATTTTTCAGAAAGGTTCATGATGGCGGACTGTTAGTTCGTTTTACTACGTATCAATAAAGTCATGTGCTCAAATGCGTTCTGAATGCTTAAGGCAAGAATATGTTTTTTTTAGTTTTGAAAGACAGTGAGCAAAACTCATTTCGAAAATAAGAATTCTTCTCATTGCGTGGAAAAGTATTTACATTGACAGTTGAGCTGATTCTGCAACAAGACAAAAATGCATTCAAGTGACAAACACATACAAACAAACTAATGGGTCTCGCAGTTCTTCTTAATTTTTAACTAAATATCTGGTAAAAGTTGGAATTTCAAACAAAATGTATTTTGAAATTCCGATCATCAAATACCCCACTATAGTATTTTCACAGATATGTATAAGATGACGTTTTCTAAGCGTAGCATGGGTTGCCTTTTTCATTGCAGGTGAAAGACTTCTACTTTTCACGAGTAAACCTTCAAAAATGAATATAACCATGCTAAAATATAACCTCCATTGTTGAAATTAATGTTCGATTGCTTTTTATAATATTCGTAACACGACATAGTAAACAGAAAAATTTATTTACAATTTTTCTTCCTACGTTGTGTGTTTGGCAGTCATGCCTAGGTGTGACAATTATATTAATATACTAGGAAATAGAACCAAAAAAGTGCCTGTTAACTACCAAACTCACGACAAAACCAATATACTATCAATATCAAAAAGAGACTATAGGCTTCATTATTAATTCAATACATATACGAATAATTAAAATATATTTATTCACGTAACAGCTGTCTAGGCAGCTCACTCGTATTTTACTTTTACTTCGGATCGCAGTACGGGCACTAGTCACTAACGAGAGAGGATTGGTCAAGCGCTCCTGCTTCCAAAGGAAAAGTAGGTACATTGAAGCAGGTTTTTGCTGCTCATTCTGCAATAAACTTCTAGGAAAGTACTCCACCCACTACCATCAACGTCGGTAAAAAGATACCAGAAGTAAGTTTACAGCACCGGGATATAAAATGCATTTCTGAGAAGTTGATCACTGGAAAAGCTTGGTATTGGTCCATATCAAATACCAGCAATCTTTTTGAAGCGTGGTGCCGCGGACGCCAGACCTTTGCAAGCTTCAGGTTGTCCTACCATCAATGCGTGCTTCCCTACTGGATGGAAGATCGCGAGCGAGAGATTCAGCCCTAAGAAGGGCAGAAGAAACGTGTCCAGCAAATATAGACCTGTGGCTCTGCTATGCATCATGTGCAAGGTTATAGAGACATCAGCATCAATGATCGTCAATATAGCTTCCGTAAGCATAGATCTATGGGAGATCTTCTGACCTACATTACCTATATGTAGAGCAGAGCGATTGACTTTCCTGCAGAATCTCGAGTCGTCGTGCTCGATATTTTGAAGGCTTTTTAGGGGTTTAGCATGAGAGACTTCTGATCAGGTTTTCTGCTTATGCGCTAGGACTGGGTCTATGCCAGTGGTTGGATAGTTTCTCTAGGAACCCATATTTATAAATGGTAGTGGATTCATGTGCTTCCGATATGTTTACCATCACCGTCAATTTTCTGAAGGAATCTCTCGTTTTTACAATTTACAGCGTTTCATATGATAGAATCCTTACTTTCTGGATGGAGCCAGACAATCCACTGCCATCCCGACAGACCTTACATCAACAAGGACATTTTTTTTCCAGATTAATGAAGGCATCACAAAAATAGTAGAATAGAGATCTACAAATGAAGTCCAGTTTAACACACAGTAGATTCAGACAACAATCATGACAAAAAAGCCACGTTTTGGTATACTAGCCGTAGAGATGGAGGAACGTCCAGTACTTCAGTCGTCGTCCATCAAGCTTCACGAAATTGACATCAACAATAACATGTCATGACACGATCATGTTGCCGTCCCAGCTAGGTCAGCATCCCGAAAGCTGGGGGATTTCTTTCGCTCCAGAAAATTGTATTCACCGGAACAGCTACTGGTACTAGGCTCAGATCAGGTCATTTCTAGAGAACTGTTCGCATGTATGGGGATGTACTCCGAAGCACCCGCTGAGGATTCTGGACGCAATACAGAAATGAGCAATACATGTAATGGATGCGTTATAAAGGACCTCTATTGTCTGGAACATCGACAATGTCGGCTGATTTGTCTCTATTATACTATACTATACTCTATATTACTAGAGAGGCCCAACAGGCGCATCGACACCAGGTCAAACTTGTAGCGCCTCAAACGAGCCTCATCAAAAGTCGTACATTGGACACGGAATGGACATTTATCATGTTGCAGCGCTTACTGCTTTTGTGATCTATGAAAAATAGTGATATTTCGTCAGATGTTAGCAAACACAGTAGTTTATGTGCCCTCCTCTCCCCGAAAGAAATTTCATCCTCTCGTAATTAAAAGAACAGATAAAAATCTGTAGTATGTAGTAGCGGGATTGGGTCCCACATCTCCCGTTGTGCGGGCTGTTACCTTCCTAGTAAGACCATACCCCTAGTAGTGGGATTTTGCACGTCATGCTTCTCGCTCGAAATGTAACTGGAAGGTAAATAATGATGTTCGTGAAACTTTAAACGTGATATAGAATTCTATTCCTTCCTTTGGTAAAAGTCACTTGACATACATTCATATGGAGTTTTTTGTGGATATGTAATAGTGATTATATACATGAAAACAACATATTCTAGTGAATATCTGGAAAATTACGAATCTAATCTCTAATATATCATTTTTCGATCAAGCAGAAATGACATAAATATATGTTCGCTCCCTGCCTATTCATGTCGAAAAAGTAATTTATATATTTATTGAACACAAATTAGTCCGTGATTGTGTGATATACATATACAATGAGAAATGATACTGAGAGTTTCTTAGAAATAATTATTGCAACCTTGATAAAACGTTATAAAAAGGGAATGTCGCGACCACGGAAACAATTATGTTGAATATTTATAAATGAAGTGCAAGATTGAGATAATTAGTGCAATACTGTGATAGGAAATCGATACGACCATCATTTGTGTTCATATAGTGGTTTTTTGAGCTATTTAGATAACATTAATTGATTTATAGCGGTTTTAGGGACAGACTATATTGGCAGAAATCTTTTAATTTTGAAAGTATCGCAATGCAAATTTGTAGTATTGCAGCTATGAATGTTATAATATTTCTTCTATTATCAATTTTCTATATATGTAAAGCGTAGTTGAATTTGAACTATGAATAATTGCTTACTGCTTGAAGATTTATTTTGGTTATCTTCATTAATTTCCAAGTTATGAAATGCTGAGACGATTTTCAACTCAGATCTTCAGTTTACTATTACAGATGATAGTTATTGTACACATTGGGAAAAATAATGTTTGCCTCCAGAATCTCAGGAATATGTCCAACGGCAACGTCGCCCTACCAGCAATGCAGATGAGAGTTTAGTAAGATGTAGTGTTTCGTGACATGAGGTGAACACCCTTTAACTACTTTTATAGCAGTGCGATGTTGTAGTTTAGCACATTTTCATTATTCCGGATGCAAACTTTATATTTTCGCAATGTGTACATTTGGATAACCAAAAAAAAACGAGCATCTAAGTATTTATATTTTATGTTTCATTTTGCGAGTACTTAGTTGTGAGATGGAGGATATTGCTATGGTGGAACAGAGGATCTTAAGATTCTATTGTCCATGAAGATGCCTTTAAATAAGTTCTGATCGAGTTCCGATCTTCAAGTAATAGTTTCGGGCCATCATTACATTAACCGTATCAGCTTTTATTCCAGATTATTATGAATGCAAGAAAATTGTGATTCCATTTCCTCATCTCATCTCATCGTGTTTCAGCCTAATATGGTGATCTGATAAACCAAACGAAATAGTGGCGTACACTGGCTAATTATTGAAACTAGCGCCAGCAAATAAATGTTTGTGAATAATATAATATGTGGTTTCAATAACTGACCATTACAAGTGGGTTTAATAATGGGATCAAAAAATAGCTTTGAGAGTACACAGCTGTCTTGTCCTGAAAGCAAATAATTGTGTGAACGATCATCTACGTCTAATAAGTACCAATGATTACCTGGATCTAGTACCATTTTACCACTGCCAAATAATTGCTGATATGTCTACTTCGCCCTCATTTTTTGTCGCCCCCCCCCAGACAGTTTTAAAATGGTCAAGGGCCTCGGAAATGTCCAAACATATTTTTTGACAAGAACTTCGCACCGATTTTTCGAAACGATTTTGTCCTTATCATAGTAGTAACCCAATGTAAAAATTTCATCAAAATCCAGATAATACTTTCCGTTATAGAGGAATCAAAATTTAACATACAGACTGGCATCAGATGTACAGACCGACAGGTCGAGAAAAATCAGTGAAATTATTTTTCGTGAGGTATGTGTCATGAAACATTGAGGAAACATAATACCCCGAATTCAAAGCAAATTAAAGTTGTCAGCTGAGTGATTAAATGATAGTGTATAATATGGAATAATGGACTTCTAATGGAAAAAAAAACATTTTGATTAGTTGATTGTACAATGAATAAAACTGTTTCTCTAATAATTGTAAGGTGCATCTGGATTATGATATATTTATCGGATATCAATCTAAATTAATGTAACATCAACTCATCTCTAAGGGTCACCCTCTATGGGGACGCCCATTGGCAACTTACGAAGTCAAAGGTCCTAACACCTGGGCTGCCTTGAAGTGGCGACAGATGTCCCTTACGACATCTGTCAACAAGGGTGAATTGATTTACAGCGACATCCCTTGTTCTTCATGAACACTTTTACGATGTACCGTTATCTCGACTCATTCACATCAGAAGCTGACAACTGATATCAAGTGTATGCTCTCCACTATGCATCAGACCTGCTATAAACATGCATGTTTCGTCTTTAGCCTAGACGCGTCTGATGTGAATGAGCCGAGATCTGAGTGGGGAGCGTACCCTTAAATTATTGTATTTCACGTTTCAGCTGTAAAATATATAGTAGATAATAATAATAATAATAATATTAGTTCACAAGAAGATAGCTATGCTGTTAAACTAGTCCATCTGAATAATAAATTAATTTTTTGAGAAATTATATACCTTATATACCATGTTTTCAAGTAGTGCTGTTCCTTTTATCAAATCAATGTTTCTTACAATTTCATCTACTAATATTTTATAACTAATTGTAAGCACGAATTTAATGTGCATTAGAATAAAATTTACGTTTTATGTGTTTGTATTTGTATAATAATTGCAGACTTTGGGTAGCAAATTTTGTACGAATATTGTAACACAACACTATTTTTCTGTAATACTTGCAATTTTCCAGCGAACTGAAAATGTGCACCATAAACAATTTGGTTTGCATAACACATAAGTGCACTTGAACATTTAACGTTTTCAGAAAGTGCAGGTGTGCAATTCTATTAATTCACTGACTGCCATATGAAAATCGTCCAATATTCTATAAAAAGATGCAGTGAATCTCAACGTACAGTATATCAACTCAGTATCTCAATTTCATGAGTTTAAGTATCGATGCCATCAAGTTGACAAATTTTCATTACAAAATTTGCATGCGGTCATTCTTCTTGGTTAAAGTTTTGCTGCAGCGAACTGTGAATATTTTTTTTTATAAAGATGATTCTTAAAGTACCGAAATATTTAGTGATTGCTCCAATATCTCACTGATAATTCAGAACATATATGAATAAAAAGAATATTATTGATATTGCTGCACAAACAATCTTGTTCGAAGTATAAAAAAAGTACATTACATTACGAGAACTAGAATAGCATTAACATTAACTATATAAATGTATACAGGACAGTACTCTTTTTGTTTAGAATTTATAATATCCACGTATTATTACACATGATATACAGAGCGATGCACTTAAATTATCGATAGCTCCAAATGTGAAATATCTAATAACATATTGGTACACAGCATTGTCTGTCTACAATTTCAAAGTAACGACAAACAAATCCCCTCATCATGGGATCCAAACGAAAAAACATAAGAAAACCTAGGAAACGACCAATAATTGTCAATTTGTGGATTGGATTGCTAATTATTATAAATGAAAATTTTCAACAATATAAAATTCTTTGTATTGAAATTTTCATTTATCGAGTACGTGAAAATCATTCACCTTTTTATAATAAGCAGCGAATCTTATATCAAAATATATATCAAAATTATATGTACAAAATGTGACTGCTAATGTTACACAGTTTTCTAATAATCACCAATAAAGATAAAACAACATTAATCAAATTTTATTTCTTTTTACGTTATTGGACTGTCAAAAATCATTATGACAAAAAAATTCACGTATTGATATCACGTTTTGTAAATACATTAGCCTTTATTAATTTTTGAGATGACCGGTTGTTTTTCATCATCGCAAACATATAATCATTTTCGGTTAATGGTAATGGCGGTTGAGGTAAGAAACTATTAAATTTAGCCTGCCATTAGTATATAAATACGTACATTTAGGACAGATTGATGCAGCAGTGATACTATGACCAGATATATAAATAAATTAGGTATTGACAAATATGGCAGGGATATTGAGGCCAGTTTCGAAAAATCCAGGTAGCTGAATATGCCCTAATTTATAACAATATTTAAATATTCTTGAGATTGAGAACATGTCATTAGATACATTTAATAATTGATGTTTTTTACACAGTTCACAGCATAATTGAGCGTTGTAAAAACAAGTGCGAAAAAATGAGCCGGAGGGGGGGGGCTAGGTGCTATATATGAAATGTTGAAATTCTGATGGAATGAATGTTATCATCTGATATATCAAATTACAAATGACAAAAACATTCAACTAATTACTTAATTTATATTTATTTATACTTAATTAATATATAATTTCCTTTCTGATCCTACCGTCATGTTTTTTAATATATGGAAAAATGGCATTTGTGTTACATGTTACAGTAATACGATACAGAATTTTGTCATTACATTTTTTTTGGCTGAAATCCACTACACATTTATTTTGAAAAACATGGAGTGTTCCGAATCATGGAAAAAACGTTTTTATTTTTGTTTATCGAATTATATATAAAAAAATTTCATCTATCGGTAAATAAAATCTGTAAAATGGAAGAAAGTTTCTATTCTATATACTGCTCCATGGAGGAATCTAATCAATAATCTACATTTATACAGGTGGAATACAAGTTATATGGTATTTTGCTGCTCGAAGCTCGGGTTTGGGATTTGGTAATAACTTGTTTCCCATTTTGGATATATCAAAAACGTAATGCATAATATCAAAATAAAATACGGTTATCTCGGAGAAGTTAATCAATTAAATCCGATGTATTTCATCTAGTTTTTGAAATTCTATCTAGTTTTTTATATTGAAAAAGGCTGCAGAAATGAGCTGAAGCATTACTCAATTTGCGTCAGCGATGAACGAAAGAGACTATCACAGGTTGAATTTCAGAAGCCGCATCAAATGATTATTGTAAGGTCATTTCCTGAGTGTGTTATCCAGATTTTAGTGATGTTGCAAGTGGTTACCAAAACCATGTCATTCCAATAGAACTAGATGAACCATTCGGTATGCCAAAAAAAAGTTTTATGTCTTCTGGTTACACTCTATGTATATATTATCATATTTCTCACGTAGAGTGTTTACCAAAAAAGCTAATCTCCAATCTAGCTGGTACAGATGTCAATGACAAAAACACTAAAACATTATTGAAAGTACGAGACTTAAACTACTTGTCCTTTTTTTTGTGCTAATAGTGTAGAGATGGAATAACCCATGGAGCCCAAAGTTTTATTTTATTAATTTTGAACGATTATTATGGTTAACTTTTTGTCTGATTTCAGAATGTGAAGGTGCCTTATAAGTAATTGTAAAAGTAATGTGTCAGAAGTTATATAACAAATACTTTACGGATCCAAAAATATTCCAATATACATTCTGAAACAAAAGGGTCTATGGAAACGGTCAGTATATAGGAAAAAGATACTTCGAATTGCCTTACCATGCCCTGATCTTATTGATGTCTTTCTTCTTGCCTTCCGGTACTTCCTTTAATCCTTCAAGAAATGGATGATTCAACTTGGGCGCCATTTGACACAGATTTTTTCCGTTTCAACACGCGAATTATGTTCAAAATTGTGTTCGGACGCGAATACTGCGGGTCGGCCGAATGGCAGCACGAGCGAAAGCGGACGCAAAGAAGAAACAATCGAAAGCGAGCGCCTGTGACCGACTGCGATCGCCTATATTGCTGGAATTCTACTTTCCATTCACCGGACGTCAGGCTGCTGGACACATACCGAAAGTTAACATGAGTGGAAGGGAGATGGATGTGGATATACATATACAATTATTGAATGTTTTTGTTGGTGATGTTTGTTTTGGTAGATTTCCAAAAAACACTACAAACATAAAATAAGGTGAAAGCCAAACTTACAGAGTGGCGAAATTACGCGAGCGAGATCTGGATTGAACCTAGGATCATAATATCGCATAGCTCTAGTCTTGGATCCGTTGAACATGACAGATAAAAATATAAAATGCTGATTGTTGATCTTATTTATTTATTGGAGTGACAATACACTCTCTTTTTGCCGTTTCTTTGCAGCTTAATCAATAGACAATAGGAATAATTTAATGAATAAATTAATAGTAACATGTTCATACTCGATAGACACATGGAAGCCCATAGTAAGTGGGAAAAGGGAGGCAATTATTCTTCCCCTTGATCTCGACTCAAAAACTAATCTCAGGAGAATCGGTACATGGTGAACTATTGATTGTATTTTAACCCATGGCTTTTGTGGTTTGGGTTTCCTCTGGTAGGAATACCAGTTACTCTTAAGAGATAAATACATCACTGAATATCCTACTATATGGTTAAGCATAAGAGTTTTATAGAAAAATATGAAAAGACATTATCTTTGACGTAAGCACCAGTGCTCAAACATGTTTCATAAATATATATTGATCCTCAACACTAAATGTGCACCCTAATAGGCCTTGGACGCCTGCCGTTTGTGATGATTAATAACACAGCCACGTTAAGAACCTTTACACAAAATTAGATTTATTTGAAACGTCAAATATCCAAGTTTAAGGCCAGAATAGGATATATCAGGAGTAGTTCTTGACAAACTAAAGATCACTAATAAGGAGGGAATCCTAAATTGTTGAGGTGAAATCATATTAAAAACTCTTTTATAGTGATCCCCAATTTAATTTTGATTTGTAGAGCCATCGCAAGGACAAATTTTCAATCATGATCCCGCCAAACGTGTTACCAGTTAACAGGAGTTTAAGATTGTCTGCATTATATTAGGCATTTTAGTCGGGTCTGTTAAATACCGACTCTATATCCATATGTATTTTGAGTCACAAAATCCGAGACTGCAGTCAGAATAGCACCTTTTATGATCATTTGCTGTAGTAACTCCAAACATTTTTCAATGTGATGGAAAAAATCTAAATAATATATTATAATGAAAGTAGTATATGTGTTTCAACAAGGCTAATGTCTGGTGATTGCCAATCACAATAATATATGGCTCCTACGTAAACTATTATGAAGCGAAACGATACTAAGATACCTTCCTTTGTCGTTGGTAAACACTACGATTACATCAGTATTGGCCTCTCACGTCATACGAGGACGACTGATCCTTAAGTATATAAACTAGACATCTACGGTTTGATCTTTGCCTCGAAAATTTTGGATTCTGAACAACATCATTTATCATCTTTCTGACCTTAGATGATTTTTCTGTGTAGTACAGTTTTTCTTGTAATATATGCCGTAAGTTCTTTCCCCTATGAACAATCACCAAATGCCAGTACCAACAGGCACTAACCGTGTATGTTACTATCATATCCTTACATGAAATATATATATATACCACAACTACTTGCTGAAACTATTAATAAACATTGTGGTAAATGACAGACAGATCTTTTGAACTTATTTTTTATCATAAATAGTATACTAGATTTAAGAGCTCATGTTTTATATCCATTATAGGATCTGGTTAGCTAGTCGGCAAGTAACCTGGGTAACCTTTGTAAACAGTCAAATCTGACAGTCCGACGATGATTTAAATATAAAGCAAAACGCGTCACTTTAGGAAAGAGAGTTTTATTTGTCAAACTGTGTGTTGAATACAGAATAATTATTTCATCTGCATGATAAAATGTTTGTCTGTTTCGGAGGTGAATAATGTAAAATATAATGTGCTTGAAAGTTAAGAGAATTGCCAGGATTGAAAATCGAGACGATAGTATTCTGTTCAGCAATGTGAAAAGCTTATACTTCAAGTTAATCCATTTTTCAAATATCTTATGCCTCAATATATTATTTTATCTTAAAAACTATGATAAAATGTTTCTCTTGACTCACGGAAAGATTTTCGTGAAGCAAATAAAAACTGTTATCTCGAATTCTGACTTATCAATAATCGTTCTCACACATAAAATCTGATGTACCTATTATTAATATTATTATATCAAACTAATTTTGAATACCTTGCATTATTTTAATACATTCCGGTTGTAACCGGAGGTCATGAAAAAATGTCGCTTAAATAAGGCGAATAAATATTTACTGTTTGTTCACTTTTCATGTCCACCTTTAGAGAGTACTGGATTTGCGTAAAAATATTCCCCATTGCTCATTTATTGCATAACATGTCTTATTCAACAGCTGACAGACAACCCAAAAACCTAATCACCGACAGCAGCAGCAAGAGAGAAAGAGATGGAATGATACGCTTACACGAGTAAACGAGAAATGTGGTACACCCGGAAGAAAGCCGATGTTACGTCACGTAGTTGCCTGTAGCGGTCATTATTCTTTTCTTCTAGTAGAGAAGAGCTGTTTGGGAAGTGGGTCATATTCGGTGCATACACAGTTGCACAGTCACCTACTTTTAGACCAGCCGAATTGAGATTCACAATGGATCGAGGATCAAAAGACGAGACTATGGCTGGAATTACTCTGGAATAATTGACCTAGTAAATGACGATTACATGAAGGTAACAGTTCTTATTTTTTCCCTACTATTTATACATTAAATGTTCAGTAAAAAATAGTAGAATTGGGATCTTTTCTGGATGTTGGTAACTTTTTGTGTAGTTAGTACACGAACTTAAAGTGCCAGGATAGGTGAATAGGTAAATATGGAGTCTCCTAACCAAATCATTGTTTCAACAGGTCATATCCATATCCAAATGTATGTGTAGGTGTGCCCACTTCTCTGATCTTCGATTTGCTTAGCAGCAATAAATGTTTACGTTGGTTGGTCTTATTTACTGGTATTGGTGTCTCTCAGAGATGTATTTGACTCCCATGTGCGTATTTTAGTTGCTTGGGAGCAGGGCTCTGACCGTTTTACTTCCTTGTCCAGCTACATAAATTGATCATGGCTCTTAGACGTTTCATTTATTTCTGCATTCATTTCCTGAATCCGCAGAGTATGTTAAGCCTCTCTAGAACTCGCTTGTGTTCCAACTGTTCGGGATTTTTAGTTCCGGGATTTAGCGTGCCTTCCTTCATATGCATTTCCATTTGCACATTCACGTCAAATGTGGGAATTTCTGATTTTTACCACTGCACGGCTTCCAGCCAGAGTTTAAGTGATTTCTTATTTAATGACGCAGTGATACTCATTTAAGCCATTTACGTCATGTGTTTTGCCTTTCCTTTACTGCTTCGTATCAATGAGGTCGTAAGCTCAATCTCCCCGATAAACAAAATTTGAGCTTTTGTTTCGTTTCCAGCCTCAGTAGCATGCATCACCAGGCTTCCAAATTCAGTCTTTGTGCTCTCATTACAAGAGTACGCTGTGTTCTAAAGGGGGACCGGGAGGGGGACAGTACTGTCCCAATATTTTTTCTATTTCTATTTGTTTCACGTCTTGCACGCCTGTGCTTCCTTCTCCCTTTACATTCTGATTTGTCTTCTGAACCATATCTGCTTGCCTGTCCACCATTGCCTTAGTCGTCTTAAATTTTATAAAAGAATCTATTTGATTTCCATCAGTAGGGACGATTTGAATGTCTCTCTATCTCAGGTGATGTCCAATACAAGAGAGAAGTGGCTTATATTTACTCCAAGGTTATCCAGTGTGCTTCAGAGGATTATCGACTTTACGGTGTGTTTTTATAGAGGTGTTCTCCTCACAGGCCGGCCGATTAAGGCAAGCTTTTCCAGTTGCATACTCCATACACTAGATTCCCAGCCACGCCCTACTGGAGTCGTTGAAGGGTGAGGCACCAGTTGCGGTATGTAACAGAAGAACTGGTGCTCATTCCTCTGTAGCAACTATACCCGCGTCTGCCAAAACCCGTATCTAAGCAAGGTCAAGATGGCTTGGAGGTAAGCCTGGTGTCCGGTAGAATACATAGCTCAACCAAGCACTGAACCTCGCCATACCCCGATTTCACGATAGGCAAGATAGCTGAGAGGAAAGCTCTGTCTCCGGCAAAATATACTAGCGACCAACGAACTTCCTGGGTTGTTTAAGCAACTTTTGTTCTAGGACCACACCGGTACAGGTAATTCTGCTAGAAGGCGAAGCTTCCGCTGAAACACAACTAAACGCTGAAGATCATCTGCTAAGTTTCGATATCGAGAGCCTGTATACTAACGTTCCAGTTGAAGAAGCATTGCAGGTAATTCAGAAGAAGTTACAGAAAGACGAACAACTGAAGAAAATGACAGATCTTCCACTGAATGGAATAATGGAGTTGCTCACATTCTGTCTGAAGAACAACTATTTCCAAGAGAAGGAAGACTTCTACAAACAAGAAGAAGGCCTGCCTATGGGATCACCGTTGTCTCCGGTTGTAGCCAACTTGTACATGGAATGGTTTGAGTCAATTGCCATCGAAAGTTTAAGTATTAAACCGAAGTTATGGCTTCGCTATGTAGATGACACATTCATCATCTGGAACCATGGAGAGAGCAAACTAGAAACATTCTTCAGTCATCTGAACAACATGCGACCTTCGATAAAATTCACGAAAGAAGAAGAGAGCAACAACTGCCTTCCATTTTTAGATGTCTTAGTAACGAGAAGAAACACCAAAATAGAAACAACAGTACACAGAAAACCAACTCACACAGGTCAATACTTACATTACACTTCAAACCACCCAACAGCCACGAAGAAAGGCGTCATCCGAACTTTAGTCGACCGAGCTAGGAATGTTTGTAACACACAAGAGGGACTACAAAGAGAGCTCAATACCATTAAACAAGATCTATTAAACAACGGATACCCAAAGAAGCTAGTGGAAGTAACAATACAGGAAAATACCAACAGTGGAAGAATTAAACACGAAGAATCTCAGCACTTACTCATTCTGCCTTACGTCAAAGGAACATCAGATGGAATCAAAAGAATAGGTCAGCGATACAAGATCCAAACGAGATTATCTAGGACTGCCACCCTCAGAAGTATCCTAACAAAAACTATGCCCAGGAATGAATCTCAAGAGACAAAGGACTGCATCTACCAGATACCATGTCAATGTGGTAAAATCTATGTTGGAGAAATAAAAAGGCCACTGGAAGTAAGAATCAAAGAACATCGTCTCAACACCCAGCGAGCAGAGACAGGAAAATCTGGAATAGCTGACCACGCATGGATGGAGCACCATAAAATAGCTTGGGACGATGCTAAGGTTATTGCCAAGGAACCGCATTGGTATCGAAGGAAATTCAAGGAGGCGGCATTGATCACCAACAACAGCAAAGTGTACAGCAAACCCAGCGTAGACATTAAACCAATCTGGCTGCCACTCATAAAGAAGATTAATAGACTACGACTGGACCAGACAACAAACAATGATCGACAAACAGCCACGTCAGCAGACAGGAACACCGCGCATCGGGAACCAATCAGAACAGACCGAGCACAACGACACGTCACCGGACGGGGTATAAATAGGCATGAAAGGAACGTGTTCGCCAGTTCACCTGAAGACGATTGAAGATAGCATATCAATCGAAACGTCGTGATACTCAAAATTTTATAGACAATGGAAGTCCGAAATCAAACTTTTGATAATTCAATGGAAGTCCAACATTTTTTTATTAGGCCCCAAAATGGACAACAAGGTTCTAGCACCTGATGGGGAAGTGATGGTCTGATCTGGGCCTTGTTGAGATGCAGCTTCAGGGTCGCTAACCTTGCAAGGCCGGCAACATGACCGTGCCATGACATGTTATTGCTGATGCTAATTCCCAGAAGCTTGATGGAATATGATTCAAGTATTGGGGGCTCCACAATTGGTAGGCCAGCAGGCACTTCTTTGTCAGGGTAGTTGTCTGAGTCTTCTACATGTCAAACTGAAATCCGTTTGTATATACTTATTTCACAATTCTCTCGATGTCCTCTTGATCTGAACAGCATGCTGTCCTTACTGAGATGAGGTATGAGTATCTCGGGATGATAGTGGTTTGCCCGGGTGCTGCTATCTGCGAAGCTGTAGATAGGATTAGATGTTATTTCTGATAGTTCGTTGACGTACAGCAAGAAGAGGGTTGGAGAAAGGATTGAACCTTGATGGTGATGATTTAAGGTCTTCCTTTATTTACAAAGTAATATCATTGCATGGGAGGTACAGCATCGTCCTACTTGATGACTTTTGTGTTTGATTTTGATTATATTTTCGCTATCAGTGTTTCGATTTTGAAAAATATAGTGGCGCTACTTAAGGTGTGCCAAATACTGTATCACATAAAAAATTCATAGAAATCAATCTAGAGGACAGTAAAAAAAATACCAGGCATAAGCGAGAGAATTAGAACGATAACGCTTAATTATTGAATAATTTTAAATTATTCAATTTCATTCCGATATATTGTAATTTCAAGCTGTTTCTACTATTTTTAATAACAACAAGATCCTGAAATTTAAAATTGAATAGATATAATGGATCCAAATTGACTTACCAATTTTGAGACCAAATATTCTATGCTCTAGTAAGAGTCGATTATTCTTCTTTTTACTGGAAAATACTTCAGCTAATGCTTTGGGAGTGATTAATTGATTTATGATTTCATTATCATAAATCATAATTGTTTTAAATGACCTTTGGTATCGGTAAACTGAAAAATAATGGGGATATGCCGAATATCTGACTTTTCTTGAGGTTGATATCTTCATTTTGTCTATAAATTAAATAAGCAATCAATTTTATTAATTATTCTGTCTGAGAAAATTGTAGATCTAGCATATTATTTCTGGATACGCGTAGATATTCTAAATTCAGACAATATAGCCATGTTTATATATTTCTATCTAATAAGTAGGTGAAGATTTTTTTATTATTTAGCATCAATACACTTTTATACTTAATTCAGTTTGAATGAAGTTCCAAATATGAATATTATGAATGCCCAGATACAGCATACTGGAGAAAACTTCTAATTATACAAATCTTGTACTGCCTCAGCAGCCTTTATCAAAGTACAAGACAGTAGTCCTTATCGTACTTCAATAAATATTGTATCAGTTTGACACGGTAAATAAATATTTGTGAGTATAAAAATTGGCGTCAAAAAAATTGACTGTACTTCACACGCAATGGTGTCACTTTGGAAATAATTCTTTGAATCGGATTTTGCAGCTGAATATCCTATTAATTTCAATGAAAAATATTTAGAGTAGGGAAAGACCTTCGATATTTCACAATTAAAAAAATTCCAATATTTAAGAAAGATTCGAAATTTGAAAGATTTCAAAAAGCAGATTTTTTTTTAAATTTACCTCATTACACCTGAAATATAGAGTCATCCTGCTTGATTGCATTTTTTAAAGAATAAATATCAATTTTTTAATCACTTATTAACAGTATTCCGGTAGAATGCAGAAATGTGTAGTCAGCATTTGTTGAAACAGAAGCAATACAGAGTAGACGAGGTAACTTGACAAAATCCTCCAGCTCATATTTAAACTTGCTTGTGAATCGCTGACTGCTTCTAACGTGACGTGACGGTTCAGTCTTGCTTGAACGTTAGGTAGGAATGCATCGCGCTTTGTTGTATGGATGCGTGGTTTCTGTATTGTTTTGCTGGCACTGAATCGATATTTCAAAAAGTACTACCGGGCTCAAAATTTTATAGAATATCTTATACCTAGGCCTAATGTGTCACTATCCCCCAATTCCAATTTTTTACTTTCCCAAAAAAAATTAAAAAAACGCCCAAAAACGAAGTATAAGCGTTATATAAATAGGTGTTGTTTCAGATATACATTATACATTAATTATATTCATTCATTTCATGAGTTTGATAATAATTTTTTGCATTTCCTCTTGTAAATTTTCATTATTCCAGTTTTTTCGGTTTGTTCTATAGTCAACCGGCTCATCCGATACAGCATCACTCAAAAATAATGCCTGTGAATTTTTAATGGGTCATAAGCTCATGATATATTGCTTAAAAACAGAAAAAAGAACGATTACTCTGTTTATGCTGAGAAGCTTGTTTGACTATCGGTAGTAATGTATTATTTGGAACGCTCCCGAAAATATTCTTTGTAGCTATGAAATACTTGACAGCTAGATATACAAAAGTTCAATGAACAAAGCGTAACTAATTCGCGGAATACTGGATTTTTTCACGAAACCATCAGTTTCCGCGGAACACAGCTAATCTGACAGTTGGGAGTTAATCTAAGGAACGATACTGTATATATTTAATCAGCATCTTTCCCTTTCATTTGGTAGATTTATGATAGCTATGAAGATAGGAAAATCTTTATTTGATTAATAATATAAGATAAATCAACGATGGAACCACAGGTTAAGTTTCAGAATGTACAATGACTATAGTTTATATTTATGATGTTTAGATTAGAGTAAACAGAGCTCAAATTCGTAAATTAGTAAATAAATAATTAGTAGAGAAATAGTCCCCATAACTACACCACCCGTACACATTTAGGTCGATGCGGTTGGCGTCCCTTGGTCCCTTAATGCAGAGTTACACGTATCCAGTTGTCTGGCTGGCAAAGCTGTGGATCCAGGTTGTTGACACGATTTCAGTCAGCCGTGCGTTTTCACTGCGGTATCCTGTTCTTTTAAAAAATCAATTCGAGAAAAAATTGACAGTAAAAAAAATTTGCTAATAGTGGTTGTTACTAAAAGATCTCTCATCTCCTTCTTGGCCTCTATACAGTTGAACAAGCTTAAAAGTTTCAATTTCACTGAATTTTGGGGTCGTTTTATCAAATAAGTTCCGGAAAAACTGCAATAAATTAATTACCAACTTCCTTAGGTGTGTCAATGACTGGCGTCAACAAGTTCAGACAATGGCTGTGTTTCGCGGGACCTAGCGTCTCTATTTGTCGTGTTATGTGTCATTTTTACGTTTCTGCATCGCTTATGCTGCAAAGCAATATAGTTTTTTAGATAAAAACTTGTGTAGTTTTCACACAAATTTTTATCTACATAATGGAAGAGTTTCACCAAGTAAGAGCATCTATAATCTACATGAATATAGTTTTTGTGGAACACTAATCCACCATCATTGGTAGCGACTATTCAGTTATCGTTATCCATTATTTTAATAATTTGCAGACTGATATCCATTACCCCACACGACAATCTTTTTTATTTTATTTTAAAGTTTGATTATATAGTTTATTTCTAAGTTTTTTAAATTCATTTTTATTATACGTAGATTAGTGAAGTAAATCTTCCAATAAAAGGTAATTTTATTCGTGGCTTCATTTTATTATGTTGGAGGGTGGAAGTTAGGTGTAATCAATTACCCCAATTTACTAATAACCGAATATTTTCTCATGTTTTTGGAATAGTCATTAGATGTATCCACGCATTATTATAACACAATTGATGTCAAGTTAGGAGAAATTATATTAATGATTAATGCAAAGCCTGACAGTTAGAAATTAAGACATATACATTTTCGGAACAGTGAACACTGATACGCTATAGAATATGAACCAAATGTTCAGACTTCCATTATTACTTCCTATGAATTCTATCATGTATTCTTTTTAAATTCATTTTTTCTCCCTAACCTCCATACTCCAAATTTTTGACGTGAGTAAATGATCAGCGGCTTCTAAGAACGATTTACTGATTATAGTGACCTGTCATGGTTCTTTATGACTTTTTTATGATTTATATGTAACAAAACATTACCAAAACATAATATCTCCATCGATGCATTCTTCGTAGTTACAATCCAATATCATTTTCCTTCCTAGCCCAATACATTTTATCTATAAAATGTATAACAATTCCAGAGAACAATGCACTAGAATTCGCACGTTCACACCTGGCACTGGAGTAATTACTAGTCACCACGATAAGAAGTTTCCTTTTCTTGTTTAAATTACTACTTAATATTTTATTATTTATAATCATGTTTAGCTTAAAAAATCATCATTGCGTACCTTGTAAATGATCTTTTTGTTTCATTTTGTGCAAAGTTCACGTAAAGTATTAGCGACTAGGCATACACGAGTGTGTAATTTTTAACAGTAAGGTGAGTATCTACATATACACATTAATTTGTAGATTGTAATATCATAATAATATACTTTACATACATGCAATTTTATCAATTGGTCTATAAGATGAACGTGATATTCTTTTAAAGTAGGAATTTTGAATTGTGAGCGAACATTCACTTCTTTTCTCCTTTCGTCAGCCTTAATATTGGTTTTTCTCACATGATTTCTACCACATTCAGTCAAAGGGTGTTTCTACCAATAAACGGATTTTATTGCAACAAACGATTATTGCTAATTCTGATAACTTTGTTCCGAATTTTTTGTATCCTGCTCGATTGTCGAGTAATAACAATATGATTGTAGTGTATCTGTTAATTTTTCACAACAACCCCATGCCAGTAGCAGTAGAGGTGTAGACATGATTTGAATACTTGGAAGTCTTACCCAATGAAGAATACTGATGTTTGGACTGTATCTTCTGTCCTTTTCAAGATAATATACAAAAATATGGAAATCCACGAAATATTCTAAGTGATCACATATCACAAATGCTTGTCGCGATCTAGAAAATACTGTTCCACATACGACGTCAGTAAATCAATAAGAGTGATCGCTCGTTGTCGATCTCAATCTAAAACACTTTTGAACAATGGACCATCATTCGGGAAGAAATTAATTTGGCATTGTGAGACCTATACCTATCTCACCTCTTGAGAATATATATCTATATGTTACACTCAAACCCCAGTGCGTGGAAAAAACTGACAACGCGTTGTGGTAAGTGCTGAACGACCAAATACCCAAATCTGATCATTTTTTGCATTCTGGTCGGTCTTGTTGATCACGATGCGTTTTGGACAATGTTCAAATGTCCATGACGCTTCCTGGATGGTTTAGAAAGTTTATATACTCGTATATAAATACATATACCAGATTTTTGCTTGTTGATGATGGATATCCAACTTACTGGGATGTAAAGTTCCAGCTAAGGTAAGACTTTGTGGCGGTCCCCAGGTTCAGATCTTAGTCCTGAGACAAGTTACCATCCTATGTACGAATTGAAGTCAGGAGACAAGTGTCCATGAGTCTGTTACAAATAAAGGTCAGTTCATCCATCAAACGACAACCAACTAGACAACACAACAAGATAGTTTGAATTAGTTCTAAAATTCATGATGGTGATATACATGGGCAGCGAAAACTGAATTATTTATAGTAACCGTCTGTGATTATACACAAAGGCTGCTGGAATGTACTTAGAAACATCGTTATGAGAGGAAAAACCGTGCAAATATGAATAATCAGGTACGACTTCATATTGGTACGAATTGCTGACAGACGAGATCCAAATGTAATTGAAAATCAACTGTTTACCCGAAAATTATATTTCCGATATAAAAGCTGTAGAACAGTCACTGTTTGTGGGATATGTATTGGAGTAATGGCAATCAGTGACTGATAGCAGCAATGCATCCATCACGCATCATGCGCTTCGTACATCCTCCAAAAGTATTCCTTAGGAGTGGCTATTGAACCATCTCAAATTGATAAAGTACAGGGTGGAATAAAATGAAAAGTGCGAGTGTTGTATACCTTGCCTTTGAAAAAATTCAAAATTGATCTACTGGAAGGAAACATGAAATGGAATTGGGACATAAGGATTTTAATCACGATTTCAATTCGTAAACATGTGCACGAGAATTATTATTATTGCAAAATGATAAACTTTCGATAATCAATTCTTCGGACGTTATATAATGTGTACATAACGCAAATCCACTCTGTCTGTCAATATATCTATCGGTCAGTTTTTCTGCATTTCTGTCATCGTCTAATGTCAATAACCGCAACACTGTAGTTTGTCACATTTACTTCTCAGCCCTGTAAAGACATTAAGTAAGTTATAGCTTGTGTATTTTTTCTGGTTTGGCTCTGCCATCTAGTGGTTAAGTAGAGTAGTCGTTAGCTAGACTTCGCCACTAGTATTTATCAGAGCCTTCCCAAACTTCGACTTCGATTAGTAGTCAAAAAACATTTTAGAGAGGAAAAAATGAATATGCTTTTCAAAAACAAATCATAATGCATCTGTTAATTAAAAAGTATTTGAGAGGCTCTCATTCCTTTGCATTCAATTTATGTCAACTATAGAATTAGCCTCTTTGACTTCATTTATTCAGTTATATTGTTATTACTCGCTATATATGTATGTTATTGCAAATGCCTATATAAGTTAATCTTAGGATTTACCAACAAGAGATCGTAAAAGTAAGAATTTTCTCGGGCATTTACCATTAGAATTTGGTAAATGTTGGTTTTTGGGATTAAAACAATGAATAATTCTCAGTAAGTTATTTCAATTAACTATCTTCAAAAATCTGACATACCTTTATGTAACATATTTGTTATTAATCATTGAAATACTTTTCGAATAGCAAAAAAGAACAGAAATAAAATTATTTTCTCACAGACATGGCGCTTACGTTGACTAATATAACTGATCCAGTATTTTATTACTATTTGTAATTTTAAAAATGGAAAAAATCTTACATATTTTCAGGCAGCCTATCAAAGTAATTATGAATAATCGAAATAATTTTTAATCAGGTTTGAAACTGTTCAGACTTTTGCCACAGAAAGTTGGTGAATCTTAGGTTCCATATATATATATATATATATATATATATATATATATATATATATATATATATATATATATATATATAATACATAATACATGTATACAATATTTTATTCATCTATGTATAAATGATTTAAACGCGCTCTTCATGTTTGTGAAGTTCATTTTTGCAATTCATTCAGCAATGACTATGTTGTGCGCGTTAGACTTGACATAAAAGTGTGATGTTTTTTTGGTTAATACAAATCCTACATCGTGTTTATTCTAAGATGCAGCCGTTAAGATGTTTAATGATAAGAATTCGTAAGAAATCATCTTTTTGTACATTTTAGAGCTGCAATGGAATTAAACCAGAGGCTGGGGTTCAACTACGTAGCTCAGGATGTCATTGACCAAAATCGTACTAAAAGAGAGTTCATAGATGTAATAAAAAACTGGTTACTTATCTCAAATGATCAGCTAATTCCTTCATTCTTGGAAGAACAGATGATCGTACAGTTTCTGTTGGCATGCGACAATGACGTGGAGTTCACCAAGATAACTATTGCAGCATTTTATAAATACAAAAAGGCAGGACCCGAGTTATACGATAACAGAGACATGAGGAGGCCAGATATAAGAACGGGACTGAATACAATGTAATATTATATTTTTGTCATGTAGATTGTAGATGCTCTTACTTGGTGAAACTCTTCCATCCTGTAGATAAAAGGTTTTGTAATTATCACACAGTTTCACTAATAAAACTATTTGTTTTAGTAAAAATGTGAAATGCTTCACGATTTTGCAAAGTTTTATTTGTGGAACTGTGTGATAATTACACAACTTTTTATCTATATTATATTTTTGATTTACTGAGTTCAGATTCATTACCCAACCAGAAAAAATAAAACGAGTTGCATTAGTTTTATGTCGGTTATCATATAGAGGTAATCAAGTGGTTTCATTCACCTTCCACAAAAAAATAAATAAATAAAATGTATTGTAAACGAACAGATTACTAACTACGGTTAATACCATTATTTGATGTTCCATTTCAGTAATTGATCCATTTTGGCATACGTATAGGACTTTCATCATATATAAAATGTTTGCCTCAACAATGCTCTGTACTTGGTAGCAACAGAAGAATTTTCACACGTTCATTTTCAACATAAGTCGTGAACTACTTTCACTGTGCAAAATCCTCATATTCTCGACTTATGAACATAGTAAATCGATGCATTTTGATAAGGAGTATTTCAAATCATTTTAAATAACGCTTTCTTCCAGCTGTATTTTGGTACGTAGTTAACTTTAATGTTTCTGTTTCAGCGATAAATCTATGGCTGTATTTCAATTGATAGGCAGTTAAGACAGTGTTATTTAGTCTCCTAAAATGATGTCAGGGAGGTTTATTCTGTATTTAATGTGCAGTGTCATCAGTTCATTGAATCTTTTGATCTCAGAACTGTTCTATTTAGAGTCAGTTTTGGAAATCAAACTGCTTCGGACTCCATTGATGTGGTACAACAGATAACCAATACAACATATAGAAAAACTAATTTGTAAACATAGCTTTAAGAAAATACTTTGTACCTAAGCCATGTTTCAAGTTGAAAGAAAAAAACCAAAGAATATATCAATCATTTCTGATATCAGATACGAAGGTTCTGGAATTCAGAACTGCAAACTACACCCGTCCAAAACTTAAGAACTATTAGAAACTTCAAAGACTATTTTGACATTCTTGATAGGTGTGGAGTATGTGAAATTAATTGTAGTGTATGAGGAACATTTTACACACAATTTAAGGTACGACAGAATAGAAAAGTCTACTTCGACAAAGCACAGGTTCAATAGTGATCAGTATTAGAATTACATAGTTCATACTATTGTAAGCTTGAAGAAAATGAACAATGTCCTACCACTAACTGCTAGCCAGATTCTTGAAGATTACGTGTATATCCGGCATGTTCTTGTGATAGGAAACAAACGTGGAGAAATAATGTAACTTCTGAAACTCATCTTGTGATCTTTCATTCATTCTATCTTCTACTGGCGGCTAATTGAAATCAGAGATGCATCAATGATCATCTTTACTGACGTTTAGGCTGCCTCGGTAGCTTTTTTCCAATTACAGAAATTGATAGGTAAATTATATCCAGAAATTATTATGACGTTACTATCTTTAACTGATTCCAGGGTAACAGTTTTTTTTCAAATAAGACCTTAGTCTGAACTACTATGAAAGGCTAGGACAATTGCATTGCTGATAAATCCAACGAAAAACGTGCCGACTTTTTAAAACTGTGATTTGGAGAGTGTTAAAACTATGCAGTATTAGTGTTTTCTAAAAGATCAATAGTTCAATGATCCATATCTGTATTTGTTACCTGACCCTTTTTTCGCCTCCATTCTCGACCCTAGTTTGACCTTGTACAGCTAAAAATGTATTTGGCTACCCTCCCAGTGAACTTCAACGAAAGGTAGACTGTTATTGGAAATGTTTCCCTCAAATATTGTACTACTAAAATGGAATAAAAATATAAATTACATAAGAAATTGAATTCTTAGTTAGCAATGCTTCCTTCATCTAATTATCTTAGAAACTCCACAGACTGGTAAAACTTGATAAACCAGACGATTACCCCTGTATGATAAGTCAGATACTAATAATCCTCAAGAGTTCCTACATGAAATAACTGAATGAGCTAGTGAAAAACAGATGAATATAGATATTTCAAAAAATATATCAGAAGAAAACTAAAAATGGTGATGTGAAATCTTCAGATATCGGTGATGATGATATCTGAAGAACTGTAGTGTAGGCAGTATTACTACTGTTTATTCTATTATGTAGAATTTCAAGAATATGAGGACTCTTGTTTTATTGTCTGGGTATTGTACATTCCTGTAAATCTGAAGGAATTACAAAATTGTTAGAATGTAACAGACGGGTGATTCAGGTCAAATCAACTATAATTTTATCTATTTAGGATATACTTGTTGCCTTGCGAAAAAGCGAGAACCGTATGCGAATGAGGTTGCAGAAGACACGACAGAAACATTATTTCAGAATTATATTTCACTAAACCTATGTTGTTGTTCCTTGATTTTCTTTTAATCGTTGCATATTGGGAAAACTGATCTTCAACGTATCTGCAACTCCTTTCTGTATGTTTAATGACATATACATCACGGAAAACCTTGTCGCTTATTTCCGTCAGTTTATCTGTCGGTCTGTCTGTTGATCTGCCTGTCTGCACTCTGTCTGGTAACTTTTAACCCTCTATACCTCAAGAAGTACTTTTTGGATATTGATGCAATTTTGACACTAAGTTACTAACTATGACAATGGTCATTTAATATTGGAATCTCTCCCTACAAGTATCAGTTATATAATATATTTTACCAAGAAGGTTTATACACTTATATGATTGACTTAAAATGTTTGATAACCGTGTAACACTTATTATAACAATTCATTATTTTTATTTGAAGGCATATGGCTACGTTACCTGTAAGAACAGATGACAATTGTGTAATTCACTTTTTCAAACTAAACGATGAGAATTACCACAACTATGATATCCAAGTGATCATGAAGCTGAGTTTCATGTTGGTAGATGTTACCTTGCAGAACAATCCTCCCGATGGACTGATAGCTCTCCTTGACATGAAAGGTGTAAGTTGTATATAATCAGATAAGAAAAGAATGCAGGCGAATCCTATTTAGTGAATTAAGGTAGAATGATTGGGCAATAACTAAAATATCTACAAATACATGACCATGGAAATTTTCACAGGATTATTTAATAATAATAAAGCGTCTTTATTTGGGCGAAGTTTAGCATAAAGCTATTCTTACACTTAAGCCTAGGTATCTCGTAAAATCTGTACCACATTGCTAATTATTGATTCGACCAGTCTAGCAATTGTTTGAAATTTAAATCATTATTGATTGTTTTAGCAGTTGTATGGTATTTCGAGGGAGCTTATTTCTGCGCTTCTGTTTTAGCAACAACGACTAATATTAATACTATAGTTTGCTGCATTTCAATTGAATAAGGATTTTCTTATAATTGTAATAGTGACTGCTAATTGAATTTCAAGTAACTTTACTGACACATCTGTTGCATCGGCATTCTATCCATGTATTATAAAAGAGTATTAAAATATATTTTGGAGTAATAACGAAATTCAGATTTACTGTTTCATCGGAAAAGAGTTTTTTTTAATAAGATTCTATAAACTATCATGGAAGGCATATGATAAATTTTAAAAAGGAAGATCGTTTTAGTCTTCAATGATAAGCGGTCTTTGGGAAGAAAACTCTGTCCTCCAGGTGGGGGGTTAAGGCGTAGGGCCAGCTGCCCTATACTCACAAAACCACCAATTTGCTAAAAATTCTAGTAGAAACAAGAAAACTTGATTCAAAAACATACACATTGCCGTCCTAAGAGAAACTAATAGAGAAGGTAAGACGCGGACAAAAAAAAAATATCTTCATTTTTACTGTGAAGCTGAAATATCAATAATTATAGAAAAAACATTTAGCTCAATTTATTAAGGGCTAGATAATGAGAGAATCATTTAACTGGAAATTCTATGGAAAGCTTGAGACATGGCGAGGTTTTGACCATCTGCGTCAATAGATAATGTTACAGATACGGATTATCAATTCTTCCTTGGTTCATTGCAGTGCTAGATTGTTCAACAGACATTGTAGACATTACCTAAGGTTGACAGATTTCAGGGAGGCGGGGGGGGGGGGGGGGGGGTTGCGGTGGAGCAGTGTAGCTGAAAAATGGTTGCAGGAATCTTTTGTCCACATTAAAAATCGTTAAGCGTTGGGCAGAAAATTATAAATGCGGCACTAGTCCAATGACAAGAGTAGTGTGCATTTCGAAATAATAATATACATTTTTCATTAACTGCTTATAAGTTATTTTAGATTGGACTTATGCACATTACAAAGCACAAGATAAGCGCCATTAAGAAGTATTTCCAATTCCTGCATGAAGGATTTCCGATGAAACTAAAAGAGATTCACGTCATAAACGGAGCTTATATCATGGACAAGATACTTTCAATCGTCAAAGTCTTCATAAAAGGCGATCTCATAGAAAAGGTGAGTTCATATTTTAATGAAGTTTAACTGCACATATTTGACTTGTTTCCGAATGTACATGAAAGGGACAATCCAAATGTACCTATCCACGAATGATGAAAAACATGCAAAATAAATAACAAGATTCACTCGATTTGAATATGTTTTTTTTTGTATGTACATATATTTCCACAAACTAATTTTGAAAACTGACAAATACGTTGGATTTCATGAACGGCGTGCTTTCTGACATAGACTTTCTGTTTTATAAAATATACTGTAAGATTTTATATAAACTTTATTCAAACATTCAATAATAATAAAAATGACAATAGCAATCACCCTCATCAAAGCTAGTTGGTTAGAAACGAGTCATTGCAAAGAACGATCGTTTTAAATATCTGGAACTACAAACTTTGAATGATCTGATAGCTACCAAAATGAATACAGTTCGACACACTAAATCATCAACCAATAAACTGATCACGGACGTACAAACAACTGACACGCAAAACAACTCAGCCCCAAACATAGCTACAACAACAGTTCTGGAGAAGTCTATGGTTAGAACCACAAACACACAATGAAACGCCGCATGGATCAAAAAATAAGAGGAAGTCATACTTACATACAATTCGAATCACGCAGGCGTGGACAACGTACAAAATTTCGGGTACAAGCAATCCAACCCAGCACATGAAGAACTCGGAAATCAAATCAACAAAACTATACTCTAACCCCTAACTCAATAGACTTCTAAAATTCCTCACACAAGATGTAACGTATATAAAACTTAGAAATGCAGATACCGAACAACATTCCTACGGAAGAACAAAAGGAATGTAGAAAACAAAGATAAGGTTATCAGGAACAACTTTTAGTTGATAGCGTGATCTTGGAACAGATCAAAAAGGAACACAGAAATCTTCACACTTGTTGAATGGATTATAAAAAAGCATTTACCCCATAGTTGGTTGATCAAACTTCTATAAATCTCCAAGATTAACCTAGGCCTCAAGTGGTTCTTTAGGCAAACCATGCAACATTGGAAAACCAATAGACACCTAAAAATAGAAACCGAGCATATTCAAACACAACAATGCAGTTACTTTTAGGGAGATTCTCGTAGTACTCTTTGATTTTGACTTTGCCTGAATCCACTATCAGAACGCACAGGTATAAGAAAACAAACCAGCATAAAATCAATCATCTTATCTACATTGATGATATAAAACTATACGTGAATAGTGAAATGCAATTAAAAGGACTTCTTAAAATAACATAAACTTGCCCATCAGACCACAAAATGGAGGTGTTCCATATCAATGGAACAAATATTAGGAGGAGGAAACAGTAAATGACGAAACGCCAACCAACATGGACGGAGACGAAACGTACAAGTATCTACATTATAAACCATACACAAATCAAAGGAAAACTAAAAGACATATTTAAAAACCGTCTTATAAAACTTCCGAAACAAAACTAAACTTTAGAAATCTTACCCAATCTACCAAAATATTCGTGATACTGGCTTAACATAGACAACATACATACCTTCATCCGAATAAAACTCGAACTTGTGAAAATAAGGACAGAAGACAGAAGTCAAGAAGGCAGAGGAAAAAAGACATATAATCGCTTCACACAGAACAAATATCAACACTGATATTTCATTCAAAGCAATCAAACCAACTTACATAAAGCTATGGTCAAAGGAGACAAGAACTACGCTTCTGTTTCCTTTTCTTGTCCAAACAACTCATCACACACAACCATGTACAATCACGTAGAAAACACTCCGTGAAAAACATCGATACCATTAATATAATATAAATAAACCAGGCCAGGTCTTCCCAGAAACCAAAGGTTTCTTGCTTGCTATCCAGGACCAAGTAATTGCAACCCAAAACCTTATAAATTATTTAGCAAAAGACCCCTCCATAACTGATGAAAGAAAATTCCACTAACAAGGGGACACATATTACAAGTGTATGCAAAACTGAATCTACAGCCACACATAAATCTTCAGCAAAAGTTATTCGTACTACAAATACACACCAATATCATCATTCGAAATCAATAAACATAAACTGTACTGTGACGTCCACATGCATACCGACAAGACAGTACCAGCCAAAAAATTTTGATTCCCTTCGTCCATGAACAATTATAGTACGAAGAAGTTGTTGTTTAACACACAACACACAGGAATGTATGTTTCAGTATAATAATTTCATGAAATATTTATGGCTTTTTTAGATTAAGATCTATCCATCTGATATGCCAGACGAAAAACTTCATGCATTGGTGCCAAAAAAATGCTTACCAAAAGAATATGGCGGCAACCTGCCTTCAGAGAAAGACCTTCATGAAATCACAATACAACAGATGAATAACATGCAAAAGTTTTGGGAAATCGAAGAAATGATGCGAAAGCAACTGGGAAAATGAAAAAGGATGTATTTTTGCTAGACGGCGTTGTTTATATTCAATTTCTTCTATTGAGATGTCTTGCGCTCACATCTGGTGTAACTTGATCAGTTATTTGTGCTTGATTTTAATAAAATATGATAGCTTTTCAATTTCATAGATTATTAATTATAATCTAGATATCCGTTATCAAGTTATGTAGCAAAACACAAGCCAATCAAGAGGTATTAAATCTACTGAGATTTCTCGATAATATTCAATACATATTGATCCAAGCCTCTATATATTTACGATTGTACGAAAGATCCTCAATAAAACCGAGGCTTATTCTTCCCACATAACTTTCACGATGGATCGCCAGACCATGAATTTCTCAGTCTCATCTGCATAGAAATGAAAAATTATATTTAATGTAGTTAAGAATTAATAATACCGGATGCTGTCAGTAGATTGGTTGACCTTGAGGAAGGGTCGGTGCCAGAAACGTAAATTATTTACGTGAATTTGAGAGTTTCAGATAAACGAGGTGTCATGGAATAAGTGGGTAAACACAAATAGTATGACAATTTCCTATAAAAAATGTTCTTGCCTAAGGAGATATAAACCGGATGCTGCTCAAACTGGACTATCTTGTACAAATTGGCGCATTTAAATCGAGGAGGACGAAGTTGCCTTGACGCATTGGTCTTATTTTTTACATCTTATATTTTATATAAGGAAAGGAGTAGTATCTTCCGAAAATTTGACCCTCAAACAGAAAAAATATACTCTCATATGGTAGCTAGTAAAATAAAATGTTTTTAGGAAAAACAAATTTTGTATAAGTTGGGTAGCAAATGATAAAATTTCTATGAGTACTGTATTTGTAAATTATTATTTTGAAACGACATAATTTTGTATGCTGACTCAGCATGGGCTTCTTTTACCATGAAATCCTACATTCAGGCTTGAACAAGTTCGGGAGGAAATCACGTGACGTGTCAATGATGACCAAATCAAGCATCATTGCCAGTTTCAGTTTCTATGCTGAATATACAGGAAGAACCGTCCCTTGAGATATCCATAATTACATTTTATTTTGGTTAATATTTTCAGATTGGGATAGTTTCAAGATTATTTTATTCTGAACGCTTCTATATAAGCATCTTTTATAAGTCACAACACACGCACCAACAGCCTGTTCCTACTTCCAGCACAATAATATATTTCATTACATTATTTTTTAAGCTATTCCGTTCAAGCCTAGAAGGCTCCGCTGTTCAGCTCCAGTCGGCAGTGATGTCATGTCATTTCTGAACGGGGGATATGACTTAGTCACAATTGAGGCGTTAAGAGAGTTTTTTTAGTAGTCATATGTGGTTTTAATTGACGATAAGGAAGACTAAAATGAGTTCACCATACAAGATTTTGAACTAATCGCAAGTTTTCTTATCGAAAATATGATCCGTGCTCAATACGAGTATATATTCGATATGCTATGGAAAATCAGTGAATTTATTGTTTCTTCCAGTAGAGAAATAAATTCTCTTGTACTCGGCACTGTACTGTACTTGGAATTTCAGTGTGCTTTGCGCGTGTCCAGTTGAAACTGACTAATGCTGAAATTAGGGGTGTTTATTTATCATATCGAATTCAGAATTGATCTTTTAATATTCGTATTTTTTATTATAATGAACATTTATGAAACGTGTCTATCGTCATTATAGGGAACGTCAATAACCGTTAACGTGAATATAAATCATAATTTCGATAAAAGGTCTTATAATTCAGAAGTATTGAGAGCACTGAGAATGATTTCAGCTTCCTAAAATCCAATTTAGCATTGGCGAGTTATGAAATTCGGGGCATCTGCGTGGAGGACAAAACAGTAACCAGTCGAGCTCACGAAGCACGACAAGCACATAGTGACAATTACTTAATTGCTATTCCGCAAGATAGATGCTGAAAATAAATCGCATTTCCAGATTTTAAAATCCGTATTTTGTGAGTTATGACACTTTTGGAGAATTTTAGCAACTTTTTACAATGTAGATTGTAGATGCTCTTGCTTGGTGAAAATCTTCCATCATGCAGATAAAAGGATTGTGTATTTATCACACAGTAACATAAATCTTCTTTCAGTGACCCGAGGGATTTATATTTAAATCATCGTCGGACTGTGAGATTTGCTTTTAAGAAAGGTTACCCTGATTACTTGCCGACTAGCTAACTAGATCCTATAATGCTAGATTTGATAGCTCTAGATCTGTTTCTACCTAGTATGTGTAATAATTGCTGATGAAGGATTTATATATTTCAAATAGTGTGTAGCATAACTTTGCATGTTTGTCAAGTTTCTGTCCATTCAAGCGTGCGTTTACAAAACTCGTAAGAAGCTCAAAAATTCTAAACTTTATTCCTCAATCGTCAAGTTTTGGGTTGGCTTAGGCCTACTGAAAAATGTTGATTATGTAGACTCTAGATGCTCTTACGTGGTGAAACTCTCACGTAACGTAGATAAAATAATCGTGTATTTAACACACAGTTTCACAAATAAAACTTTCTTTGTTATAGTGACGCGTTTCCATTCAAATTTAAATCATCGTCGGACTGTCAGATTTGACTATAAACACCTTTATTTGTCAGAAATTCTAAAAGATATTATAATTCTTATCTTCATCCTTCTCGGATCACTGCTGTATAATTACATACTAACGGGCTGTGCCAAAGCAGTACCTAAGCTATTGCTCTGCATTGAGGAAGGTCCTCACAATACTACACGGCTTGAGGGTAACAGACCTTTTTTCTTGTTTCCAGAGTCGTTTCATTTCTATAGCGAGACCTGTAAGCAAGGCTGAAGCCTTATGTTTTTGGGAAAAGTTGGTTTTAGAAGACATAAACATTATGTATTATGCCATTTTCTTCACGGCTCTGTTTATTTTGAGCGTTAGTGTTTGTAAGTTTCTTGAAACCACAGTCGTTTTGAAATTAGAAGGGTTTTTGTTAGGAATCTACTTGATTCCATTATTTTGTGTAGGGAGAAAGTAAAGGGAGTAAACTAATAATTGAGGCTATCTGTAAGTCAAGCTGTATATGTTCATAATATTAGAGTAGATCTGTAATCGTATATCCAATACAGAAGTTTTCACCTTGTAAATCAACATTGTGGTTCATTATATGTAGATTAGTAAGAAACATTATCAATTCAAATTAATTCATTTACGTCCGTCAGTACTGGTGGAAAGACACAAAAATTAACAACGGCAAATACTGTGCAAGTGTACTAATCATAAAACAAATCGCAATTTTTGAGTAAGTATGATTTAATATGATTTATATCAAATAAATAAGCTACTAAACCAATATGCTTAATGTATGGCTCTGTCCTGTCTGAAAACATGGTTTTTGGTGATATTCGCTTGAAATCAAAGGTAATAATAATGAAACGTTGATTCGGATGGAAAAACTAAATGCACAAATTGACTGAGGAAAAAATTAGTAAAGAAATGCATTTACAGAAATTTTTGATGTAATGCATTCAACCGATAGGGACGCATACAACAGAAAAATACAATTTTGTTTTATATAAAACTTTTTCGATACGAAATAAAAACACGAACATCATAATTAATCATTTAATAATTTTCGTTTATATTTCTTATATTCTTCAAAAAAATGTTAATATTGAGTATAATTTTTTTCGTAAAGTAATTCCAGTTTTGTCACTTATAAAGAAAAGAGAGACTTCAGAGCTATCTGTAAAAAATCAAAAATCTTGAAATTTAATTGCTGGGTCGTTATAGAACATTCATCGTACATAAGAACATACAAAAGTGCACATATGACAGTACCTAGGTAATGTAAATATGACCTATTACCAGCAACTACATTTATACAGGAACTATAGGAGTACTCAATGGATACTTTTGGCAAACAGAACACATAATATAGTGGGAGTAAGTTTGGAAAGTACACCAAACGTGATTACAGGAGAAAATCTAGTAATATAAAAGTTGAATTATATTGTATTTCCAAAGCCTTAGTAGACTGTGACCCAGTCTGCTTGAGTATGCTTCAAAAATTAATTTCATTATGATTATTCACCAGGTTTTTGTCGCTAAATGAAACTACATACGATTGATTGAATATCTAACAGAAATTCCAATGTCGATTTATTTAGAAATTTCTGGTTTGTATAGCGGTATATTGCATTTATCTCTCATAAGGCAGAATATGCTTTATTAATTTGGTGGTAGTATATCGTTAAATCAATTCAAACTTATCATCAACACACAACACTCTCTTCAAATATTTTATAACAGTGGTGAAACTTTCTCCAAATTGCTGATACCCTGGGAACTGTCAATTTCTGTCATTCAATGTAAAATTTTACATTGTTGGTATATTCTGTACTTTGCTGATGACACATCATCATTATGTAAAATAAAGAGATCTTTTTGTATAAAAACAAACTGAATAATAAAAAGTTAGAGCAAGAGTCAATGGAAAGTTTTGAGAAATGATTATCTGGTATAAATTATCTGTTTTTGAGTACGGTAGAATTGGGTTGATGTGGCGCCGTTATATCCAGCATGGAACCAGGCAAATCACTACCATCCCGAGAGAGTTCACCTTGGAGACGAATACATGTTACCGGAAAGCTATTCATAGAGTTTATTTTAACCCACAGAAGACCCATACTTCTACCCTGTCAAATGAACCATACCCTGGTGTGCCAGTCGTAGAAATGCCAAGTACTCGAGTCTCCCATAAAGCAACATGAAAGAGTAACACGTCTTTTGGATGAGCCTGACATCGTAGAAAAGTGGCTGAACTGTTCTTGTTCAGTCCAACGGGCTCATCCTCATTAGATGGAACTTTAAACACCTGAAACGAGCCTCTTTCAAAATTCATCCTTTGATAAAACCTCAGCGTTGTGGAATGGGCTGCCGGAGGGTCTGTTCCCCGTAGTTACAGTATACAGTGGTTTCAGGTCAATAACACCTGAAAATCTTATCGTTATTACCTCAGCTGTATAACTAAAAGCTTAAAAGTTCTTCCAGATACCCAGATTATAGTTTGTATTGTCCATATCATCAGAGATATGGACAATATAGAATAGCAGTCAGGGCTACATACTGGAAGATCGTGTACTGACAATATATTTGTGTTACAACAAATATTAGAAAAACGAATTTCTCGTAATCTGTCTACTCACCTAGTTTTTGTAGATTTAGAGAAGGCCTATGACACAGTACCCTTGAAAAAACTTTTTGAAATACTGACGAGGTCTGGCCGGAGTAAAACCTATGTCCGGGCCATATGGAACATATATAAGGATGCAAAAAGCTTGGTGCGAATGGGAAATACCCGTTCAGAAACATTCTTTACAACAAAGGAGCTTGAACAGGGATGCAGTTTAACACCCACCTTGTTTAAAATATACATTCAAGAAGCGATCTATAGCTGGAAAAGGAAAAAGCAGGAATGGGAATCCAGATGGACGAGCGTTGCTTAACAACCCTCCTATTCGCTGATGATCAAGTAATTATAGCGAGTGACGAACACGATGCAGATTATATGGTCAGAAAGTTAAAAGAGGAATATGAGGCATGTCTGTTAACATAGATAAAACGGAGTATTTGAAAGTAGGAGACAAACAAGTAGAAGACCTAGATCTACACTTGCACAAACTGAAAAAATGTAATCATTTCAAATACCTGGAAAGCGTTATTTCGACAGACGGAACATCAACAAAATATATTGAAAATAGGGCACAATAAGGAAAAAGGGCGATCCAAATATTAAACTCATTACTCTGGTCAAACAAAATGAAACGCCAAACAAAACTGACAATCTACAAAACTATTGTAAAGCCTATTTCAACTTATGGTTGTGAATGCTGGCAACTCACAAAGAAAGGAAAAAAGATGATAGAAACGGTAGAAATGGATTTCTTGAGGAGATCATGCAATATTTCTAGACTACAACATGTCAGAAATGGAGAGATAAGAAGGAAAACAAGGCGCCTAGTAACAACAGCAGAGAGAGTAGAGTCAAAGCAATTATTATGGTACGGACATGTAATGAGAATGGAGGAGACAAGATCGCCAAAAAAAGCAATGAAGTACACACCACATAACAGGAGAAGGCGAGGAAGATCGACAACACAATGGATAGAAGGAATTAGGAGAAACATGAGAGATCGAGCCATCGAAGAAGATGACTGGCAGGATAGAAAGAAATGGCGATCGAAATGCAGCATGCGGCACAAGCTGTAGGACCCCCGCCTGTCTGGCTGAGATATATTGTAAAATATGGAGAAATTTCATTGTGTTACGTCATTCCACTTTTTGAGAACCTGAAATTAGCTGTCGATTTTGGGGAATTTATTACCCGGTAGTTACAGCTTACAGCGTTTTAAGGTGAATGTGAAACAAATGTATCCTCTTACTGCACTTCTAAAGCGCATTGCGATAGGTTATTGTGAATAGTCAAACTGAGCAATTAGTATGCGATGGAATCCATAAAAGAACTCCAGTTTGGGAACGAGTTACTTCGCTTTGAAGGGTTCCAAACTGGGGCAAAATGTTTCTTGTTATAGAATGAAAAATCTAGTTACCCATACTGGAACTGGTCGCTAATTGAAATGGCATGAATGTGATGAACATGATTATTTGAGGAAAATAATTAAAATTGACAATTAAGATGTAGAAAATGCCTTATTAAAGATTGAAACTTTTTTATCTTTGCAAAAAGCATATCGCCAACTTGTCATTTTAGCCAATCTCTCGGTGAAGCTCTGTATTTATGATGTTACTGGTATGCAAATATTCGATAGATTTATTAAACTCACCTATTAACGGCAAATATGAAATTATTTTGACTGGTATGGCAATATACCATTATATTCAAGGTTTTTCACCATTTACTAATGGTTTATTTTCTGATGCGTCTACGAAAACAGAAATTATAGATATAATTACCACCTGTGTTTTGCAATAACTAATATGACTATAAAACCTTGCGCACATATATACATATATATTAATCGTCATAACTAATCATATGTATTGAAAATGAACATTCATTGTAATTTGAAGAGAATATAAAGGAATACGATGAAATAAGGGCATTTGTACAGTGATGATGGTGGTTTCCAAAGAGGTTTTAATATATATGTTAATAAATTTTAAAGATTGTAAAAATCAAAAATGAAAATACCGTAAATGTCTCTGTATGATTATCCTATCCTATCCTATAATTTATTATTTGTTTTATTATTCTAAGAATTTAAAGAGATGTAGGCAAATATTTTGATTATTTCATTTTAATCTACCGTGGCGGTGAAATTTCTAATTTTTGTTCTAGTTTTTTTCTATTGAAGTTGTAGTAGAACTACGTTACAGGCTCAATTTTGAGCATAATAGAAGACCAATTGCACTCAGAATACAAGTTTTAAAGCATTTTTGATTTTTAAGAATTTTAAGTTGTATAAATCACAGTTATACAAGAATTACCCATACGCTGATGCTTAGCAGACCCACGAAACTCATTGGAGCTCACCTTTTCACAAAGCACTACATGAAGTCAAGATATCTATTCTACTATGGAAATAATACCGGTTTTAAAAAAATGTTATTGTATTTTCTGGAAAAGGTGCAGGTATGAAAGTTGCTCTACTGTTGAGCCTGCTTTGTGTACCATGAACGATCCTCATTCAATAGCTTCTATCATTTAGTAATTTTTGCAAAAGCCTACTATTTACACTGCAGTTATAAATGTATGTCTGATTATACACTAAGTCTTGACTTTAAAAGATTGGCACCAGGTGAGAAAATTCTCATATTATATGTGTAAATAATTTAAGCATATCTGAGACTCACAATGTATTGATGATTGAAAATTATATACTAATTCTCAGGCCACAGATAATGGGGGAGGATCGAAAGCTGGAGTTCAATTTCACAGCTCAAGACGTCATAGACCAGGGTCGTACCAAGAGAGAGTACATAGATGAAATTAAAGAGTGGCTTCCTATTTCAGAAGATAAATTAGTTCCTCCAGTACTCGAAGAGCAGATAATAGTTTTGTTTTTGCTCTCATGCAAGAATGACGTGGAGTTCACCAAGAAAACCATATTGGCATTTTACAGGTGTAAAAAGACAGGGCCTGAAATTCATGACAACAGGGATTTGAAGAGACTAGATGTCAAGTTGGCATTGAATACAATGTGAGTGTTTTTTCACTATTACTTATTATTACTTAGTTTTCTAAATGCCAGTAATTTATACATTGCATATTTCATTTGACATGTTATCGAGGTACATGTGGAACAATTAAGTTAGTGAAGGAAGTCCTGTCGTTTAGTAGACATTTGTGTTAGCTGAAAACTATTTTTTGAGCTGTATATAGATGTCTTCATCATTTTATTGCTCTTTAATGCTCGCATTATTTCAAATACATATCCTAGAGTAGTTGGAGAGCTAAAATGAGTTATCTGATCATTTTTCATCTAGTTTCATATGAGCAATATATTTTTATTTACTTATTGATTTAAATTAAATCTGTTTTCGGCACAAAATATTGTTAACTCCCGGAAAATGGACAAGGTCTTGAGAAACATAACATATCGAGTGCAAGTGTACCAGAAATATCAGAGTACTACCCAAACTACGAATCGGTTTGGTCATAGTCAAATTTATATCTATCGTTTGGATCTTTTTGACTTAGTCATTAGAAACTTGTAAAATATGTGAAAATGAGGTTTGAGGTTTGAATATGTACATTGAAATACTAATTGTGTTGAATGCACAGACATCTAGTTCTGCCTTCAACACATGCCAGAGCGAAAATTTTCAATGCCCCATATCGTAAAAGTTCTGCAGTTCAAATGATTGAATTAGGTTTTTAGTTAGTGAACATATATACTAAAGGATTAGGTGTTATACTTATATTTTTCAATACTGCCAATTTACATTTTCTTCTATGATAAGCTGGCATGATTGGCATAACTTGCATTCTGTTGTTTTGTTGTAACCTCCAAAGGAAGCAGTGTTAGGGTATTTTATTGAAGAGTGTTTTAGGCGATTGCTTAATGTAAAGATTTTGGATTTTAGGTCGCAAATGTGAGACAGTTCTGTACGAGGGTCACGCTGAAAGTTTTTAGGTACTGAAAAACTACACGGTTTTTTTAAAAAACTTTATCCTGTTTCTTCCCCTACCTCGATACATTTACGCATTCGGTAAAACCACCTGTCAAATTCTATTCTTGTGACTAACGTTCTTTTGAAAGGTTGCTAATTTCCTCCTCAAATGCAGCGATTGCCTCTTCATCGGTGGAAAAATGGAAATCTCGTAACTTATCTTTGATCTATGGGAATAAGAAGTCGCACGGAGCTAGGTCCGGAGAATAAGGTGGGTGAGGCAAAAGTTTGACACCCTGTTCAGCAAAAAAATCGAGTGTTCTAGCAGCGCTGTGGGCGGGTTAGTTGTCATGGTGCCATTGAATACCCCGCAGCCCAGTTTTTGGACGGCTCTTGCATAGTTCTTGGAAGACTACAAGAACACATTTGGTTATATACCATTCAGAAGTAACTGTCCTTTGATTTTCCAAGGCTACCGTTGTGATGTATCCACTTTTAGAAAAAAAAAATGCTACCATTTTCTTTCCGACGCTCTTAGAACGACGAATTTTCGTTGGAGGCTGCTCACTTTCAAAGCACCAAACTAATGACTGCTGTTTAGTTTCGGGATCATAATGATATAACCATGTTTCGTCTCCAGTTAATATATTAAAAGTGTTTTTACTGTTCCCATTATCAAATTTTTCAAGCATAAACTTAGCCCAATCAACTCTGGTTGCTTTTTGCTCACTGGTCAGCAAATGTGGCACCCATCTGGAACCCCGCTTCCTCAGACGGAGGTGATCATGAATGATTGTTCGGACCGTTGCCGATCCAATCCCTAGAGAAACCTCAATCTCTGAGTAGGTTATATGTCGATCTTTTTTCACCATATTTTTCACAGCTTCTACAGTTTTCGGAGTAACAGCAGTGGGCGGTCGACCTTTGCGAGGTTCATCAACGAGTGAGACCCGGCTCCTCTTAAACTTAGCAAACCAATTAAAAACTGTAGCTCTAGAAGGGGCAGAGTCCCCAAAGCAAGTCACTAAACTTTCGTGACATTCTGCTTGTTTTAGTCCCTTTTTATAGTCATGCAAAATTATGGCTCGAAAATCGCGACTACCCGACTCCATTTTCACGTTAAAATTTGGCCAACACTTAGATGCATTCGAGACCGTGGCAAAGCAATTACTGAACGATTCAAACGCTACCTTTGTGTGTAAGCACTGACAACTTTAGACAAAACAGCTGCGTGTTCAAACTTGTTTAAACTTGTATAGATTAGGAATATCTACAGACTTTCAGCGTGACCGTCGATTATGTTATTAAAGTATCTAGACCTAAATATGAATACATTTTATACAAAATGACAACATCCTGCAGATATGAAGCTGTACAAAAACGCACTGCATTACTTGTATATTAATTTTAATTAAATGAATTTTCAGACACATGTCTAGCATACCTGTAAGAACAGATGATAATTGTGCCATACATTATTTTAAGTTGCACGATTCGAACTACAACAATTTCGATTTGTATGCAATCATGAAAATTAGTTACATGTTAGTGGACGTTACTCTGAAAAACAATCCACCTGATGGACTGGTAGTCATCATCGACATGAAAGGCGTAAGTTATCAATAGGTAGTTTTTTTTCCATATTTCTTAGGGTAGGTCTACTCATATATAAATATATGTATCACATATTCAACATTTCTGTATTTTTCAAGATTATTACCTCTAACCGTATATCCAAGCTTAGCCTGTGCGTATTTTAAAAGCATTTATTTAACGTGTAATGTATGTATGTATATATAGGTATAGGTATGTATGTATGTAACTATGTTTGTTCGGTGAAATCTTGCAACTCAATTTTGGAGCAGATATTTTCAACCGATTGAGCTGAAATTTTGTATCGCGTTTAGTTTGGATGATCATGCATGGTTAGTTGTATGACGTCATCCTAAATCCAACATGGCGGAACAGCCCAGAGGGTGGACTAGTTATTTTTAATGCATTTCTACAATATGGTATCAAATGAAAGGGCCTGCTGAGAGTAATTCGAATAATAAAATGACGTCACTGTGGATTAGCTATTTTCAATGCACTTCTACAAAATTAAAATAGAAAACAAATGAAAGAAAAAATCCAGCCAATGTAGAACTTGAATATGAGCTTCATGCAATCACGTAAACTAATTTATCTGACCATGGCAAGTGGAAGAATTTAGTGGTAAGACTGGTAAGTCACTCAAGTCCACGGGATAATACATTAATCAAAGTACTCTTCTGTCTTGACACTTTTATCCCCAGGCTACTTCACCTGTCAGTTCAGGAAATTTCGAAAGTATTACTCTAATTATAATGATGAGCTTGCATTCAATTTTTTGTTTCTTAAGTTCTTATTTGTCAGGTGAAAACATTTTGAGGGTCTTTGACAAGATATAGTCGTACCAAACAAAATTTGTCAGGTAATATTGTTTACGTAACATAACATCCATAATGACAATTAACATCAGACATATTTGAGTATTGCCAAACACTAATAGATAAAAGCTCCAATCATCGACAGGTTTTCAAAATAAGTTAATAAAACAGGCAAGTTCAATTACAAGGATGATGACGGGAGCTCGTAAAAATCTGATTTGATTATAACCGTGATTATACCAAAGAATATTCTTTCCATGCAAATTATGCCTTAGAAAGTATTAAAATAGGCTTGATTAATGAGAGTAATAGCATATATACTAACAATCACACGTAATATTGTCTGACAGTCTATTGATCATCATTGTCTAGGCAATGCATTTCGGCTCATGCACCGAAATAATCTAAAGGAATATATTACTGTAGAACTAATAAAAGTGAATAAAAACATCCAATGCCGTTCACCTGTAAAACAATGTACTATCATTGTCTAGGCATAGAAATATATATCAAAGATACTTAGGATACACTTAATGCTGATATTTTATATTTGGCTATATGTTTTTATTATCAATTCCAGCTAGGACTAATGCACATGACAAAGCTGAAGGTGGGAGCTGTAAAGAAGTACTTCCAGTTTCTTCAAGAAGGTTTTCCAATGCAACTGAGGGTCATATATATTATAAATGCAGTTTATTTCATGGACAAAATCATGTCAATAATGAGAGTCTTCATGAAAAGTGAACTTATAGATATGGTAAGGGGGTGTGATAGGGGGCTATTCAATCTGTTTGGCATGGTTGAGTGATTATATGACCTTTGATACATTATACAATCTCATAGAATATATAAATATTTATAATAGTAACGACCCCAAGCTATCCAATATTAGATTACTTTTTGACCATACTCCATAATGATTTCACTGAAACATAAAACAATAAAAAAAATTGTTTGACGGAGTATTGATGTCTTGTATTTTTCTGGACGTGTGTATTGATATTTGTTTAATAAACAAGAAGTAGCAAATTGATGAACAACTCTATTCTAGCTTTTTATAATAGTTAATATTAAATTCTTATTAAAAATGAGACTTTTCCTGAAGATTGTTATGTCAATGACATTATAATTTCAAAATTTAATATTTCATTTTTGCGTCAGCGAAGTGTTTTCGCTGATATAAAATGTTTGGTTAACTTACACTATAAGGTGAATCAAAATAAGTATGATAAGTTTCCTGCATTGCAATTTTAATTCCTCGGCGTTTTTTCGATTTTCTAATGACATGGATCAAATCTTCAACATTCCAGCAATTAAGCAGTTTCAGGATAACTTAATGATAAAGATAATTTCTTCGTTATCGTATTCCTGAGAAGTTAAAAACTTCCAATCGGATATTTTTAATCAACAAAAACTGAAATTAGTTAATTTAACCAACCAACATTTACGAGACGTTGCAATGAATACAAGTTTATATAAATTACCAGTAAGCGATGGACGACGGAGACACATCACTACACGCGAGGAATCCCAGGTTTAGTCAGATACGAAATTAAAAGTTTTATGAATTATAAACAAGGGTGGAGAATTTAATATTTACGCTTTGAATTTAGATTATATTGTTACTGACTGATAAGTTCACAGTATCTTACCTGTTTGAATTGCAATATTGATTCACATATCAATTTGTTTAAATATCTTAAGATACTAGGTACCTTATTCGTTAAATCGTGAAATTGGAAACAAAATCGTGTAATCTCAGGAATAATGGTGAGCTCTGGCAACTCTGGTCACGGGTCACGGTTCTGTCATAGTCAAAAGTACGTCCGCACTTTTGTTGATTAGTAAAGTATTACCATATCAGGTGAAATTTCACTGAACGTTACGACCTCGCTAAATTTGAGTGCAACGCGAAGAAGGAAGAATCGATGTCGACAACATGGGAACACTTTGACAGTTCCGCTTATTTGTTTAATTACTACTATCCAGGCTCCAGACGATGTTTGAATGAGCCTTTTCATACAATATACGATTGAAGATAAATATGTCTCACTTTGTTTAACTCCTAGATGATATAAGCCTTCTGCTTCGTCAGAGTATTTCATCAGCATGTTTCGAGTTTTACCGAAGCTATCTGCACCAAACTTTATTGATTTCCAGATGGCACTAAAAATTATAAGACAATCGAAATCCTCGATATGTTTGTTACACAAAACTGAATTTTATTTTGAATATAAATAAATGTAATTTATGATTCCCATGCGAATAACTATATTAAAAAAATGAAAACAGACAAACAAGTGTATGTATCTTCTACTTCTAGCTGAAAATATATCCAGCCGATATGCCAAATGAAAAACTCCATGAGTTGGTTCCAAAGAAATGTTTACCGAGGGAGTACGGTGGAGACTTGCCTTCAGAAAGAGACCTTCACGATTTTACAATGGATCAACTAAAAGACAGACAAAAATTTTGGGAAATTGAAGAAATGATTCGGAAGGAGTGCCAGAAATGATGAGCAAGTTGTACACTTATTTTTTGTTGTATGATATATGGTACTTAAATTGTAAACTAACTGGAAGTTTTAGAATGTGTCTATATTATTTCGTAGATTGATATTTTGATACTTTTTTGAGCTCTTTATTTCTTTCCACATAAATGTACTTTTTTAGTGACGAGCAAAAACAAAAGTGGAAATATATTTTCAAGTTATTTTATACACTTTATCATTATATACTACAAAGTTTTCATAAAGTAAGGTGTATATTCTAGATAAGTATGTCTTTTCAATAAATTGAGTTAACATGATATGAAATAAAGTCGATTACTTGAATAATGAGATTTCGTATATCCAACAGTGGTTAACGAAATGTCGTCCTTTTTGCTGCTGTGCACCCACCTGTCGTTCCTCCAAATTGTACATAGAATTCCAGCAGCAAGACTACTGCTTATATTGCAGCAATTTGTTTAATAAAAGAGCCTTTTAATTTTCCAGCTTCGTTTATCGTGCTATAAAAGCCAAATGTTTCAAATAATCCGCAGCTATGAGTCCACTGCATTGAGAGTAGGCGATCTTAGCTATGAGTTGACAACATTTTAGCTAACACGATTCTTAAGAACAGCAATTAACAGTTCTTTAAGCTTGTAGATGCTCTTACTTGGTTTAACTCTTCCATCATTCAGATAAAATATTGTGTGTTTAACACAGAAGTTTCACAAATTAAATTCTCTTTCTTTCAGTGACGATTCAAACCAAAAACTGTCACTGAACGAAAGAAAACTGTGTTATTCACATTATATTCATTCTATCTTATGTGCTGTCAATTGCCGTCCACTAGAAAATAAAATGAACTAGGGAGGCAGCCACAGGATAAGTTTCAAGTTACATTATTCTTTTTTTATTTGAATGCAAATGTGTGAACATAGTATGTCTTACTGATACGTATTATTATCCGGGTCAAAATTTGGTAAATGATACATATTCTATCAGCAACTGTTTTTTTTAGATTGACAATAGAAATAACTATATACTTAACGCCAGTACGTTACATGGAGCTGTTTTATTTTTACTGTTTGAATAAGTACACTAGCAAATCTTTGAACAGAAAATGAGGGCAGGTACTGTCAACCAACAAATTTGTCAAATATAAGTGAGCTTTCAGTTGTCTTAGTGGCCTGTGGATATTTGGTGCAAATTTTTTGACGAAGGCTGGGCATTTAACTAGATAGGTTCTACCTTGAATTACGAAATTACATAGTAACAATGATTGTGGGAGCTTCAAAAAGTTAACAGGCAGGTAGATGGCAGCATGAGCAGTTTCATCAAACAATTGAATACAGCATTTAGATGAAGTCCTGTCATTATCACAGTACGATCCAGTAATAAGTGGCAGATCTGTACTTCGTCCAGATTCAATTTGTGAGACTTTCGTATCAATTCTACAACTTTATCTGCATCATGGAGGAAGCATCTAAAATCTACTGTAGAATTCAGTATATCTTTCTGGAAGATTGATTAAAATCATTGAAAATATTCCAGAATAGCCATCAAATTCACTGTAACGACGACCTATGTTCAATGTGTTCGTAGAACAAGTGAACCTCAACCATGAAGGGACTCTCGCCGATTAGTTATGTGCAATAGTTGTTTTGAATTGTTCTGTGGAGTTTCCGTTATTATACCGGGAACAATGCGAGAATGCTTTCAGTTTTTTAAACTATTCGTGGCACGGAAGAGCAGAGAGAAAAACCACGCCAGTGGAAAACCGTAACTGCATCTGAAGAAAACACAAAACTAGTGAAGTTATGACACTGAGACATATAAGTTATTTGCTAGGAAATATCCTGTTAAATTATTGATGATATATTATTACTCAAAAGACTTAAGCCACTTATTGAAAATAATGGTTTGATCCCTGATTATCAATTCGGATTCAGAGATAAGCACTCCACCATTGATCAAGTTCATCGCATCACGAACATCATAGAATTAGCTCTAGAGGAAAAAGAATATTGCACTGCATTATTTCTAGACGTCGCCCAGGCTTTTGACAAAGTCTGGCATGAAGGACTCATCAACAAATTAAAAATACTCCTTCCTAACCAATATGTAGAAGTTATCAGGTCATATATTTCTGATAGAACTTTCAGAGTCAAGCAAGAAAATGAGTATTCTGACCTTATGGATATCAAAGCTGGAGTACCTCAAGGAAGTGTCCTGGGCCCAATATTATACCTATTGTATATTTGTGATATTCCAACGATGAGGGATGTAACGGTTGCAACGTTTGCAGACGACACAGCTTTGATTGCAACTGACAAAAATCTTGCTTTGTCTACTAACAAAGTTCAGACAGCTGTCAACGAATTAGTGACTTGGTCACAAAAATGGAAAATCAAACTAAATGAATTAAAATCGATCCATGTCTGCTTTTCTAACCGAAGACAGATAAATCCTCCTCCAATAAGCGTTAATGGGACCACCGTACCACGAGAAGCTAACGCTAAGTACCTAGGTATGACCCTTGACACAAGACTGAAATGGAAACATCACATCAAAAAAAAGCAGGAAGAACTCAATCTTCGCTACAAACAATACTACTGGTTATTGGGAAGATCCTCAAAACTGTCCCTCTATAACAAAATCATGATCTATAATCAGATTCTCAAACCTGTTTGGCTCTACGGTTGTCAACTGTGGGGTTGTTCGAAAGATTCTAACATCAAGATTATACAAAGATTCCAAAATAAAGTCTTAAGAGCTATTGTTAATGCCCCTTGGTACATTCGTAATAAGGATATTCATCATTTGAATATACCTCTGGTAGTCGACGAGATCAAGAGAATGGCGGCCAGGCATGAAGAAAGGCTCCATCACCACCCAAACGCAGAAGCTCCACACAACCACAACGCTGTCCGACGATTGAAGAGAACCAAGCCATACGAATTAGTGTAGTGCTTTGGTGCATAGAGCAGAGCATGTGTACGAATTTGTAGTTATAGTGTTAACGTAATCTAAAGGACATCGATGGATTTACTTCAGTGATAAGTATTAGTTTGTAAGAATTCAAAGGAAAATTAATGGTTGATCAGTTTGATCAGTTTTAATATGAAGGCCCCCCTAAAACAAAAAAAAAATTATTAGGTATCAATGTGAACATATGGACATAGAGCGGCCGTGAATATGCTACACCCCCACACTTTGAAAAGGAGCTGTTCCAACATTTGTTATACGCACTCCTTATATCTATCTGTAAAAGCTTATTACGATGATGTAGTCCAAAAGGTATTAAAAAAAACGTACGTCACTTTGTCTACCTACTGTAATATGGAATACAGCCAACACATTGGTAATTAAACAAAAAAATATAAGTAATGTAGAAGAATACACCAAATACATAATATTAATCTATATTCAAAGTCCATCCAATATTTGTACTTTTTCCAACACATTTTTGATGTATGAACACTTATACACACATATTTAGGTAAACACATTTAGACATATATATAGTTAGGGAAATTCTGAGATTGGATTAAGAGGACCTACAAAGTGAACATTTTGCATCTCCAAATGCAGGCACCTATTAACGCATTGGCATCTCCTATACTTTTGGCTCAATTATCAAAATTTAATTATCCAGTCTATCAATTTCCCTAACTGCACCTATAGCTTAAGCGATATAGTCAATCACAACATTGAACATTTTGTTAAAGTTGCAGGTATCATATTTTACATACACTATACACAAGGAGGGCTTAGACCTGTGAGTATTGACAAATCATGTTGATGAATTTTGTCGCAATACTTTTATATAAACACAAACTATATGGGAAAACGTCATTTTACTCTGGGATTAATATATATTCATGTAGTTTGAAACTTGTAGACAAGGTGGATTTATGAAAAGTTTGAATTCGGACTTCCATTGTCTATAAAATTTTGAGTATCACGACGTTTCGATTGATGTGCTATCTTCAATCGTCTTCAGTTCACCTGAAGACGATTGAAGATAGCACATCAATCGAAACGTCGTGATACTCAAAATTTTATAGACAATGGAAGTCCGAAATCAAACTTTTCATATTCATGTACGTATACCTTGTTTGGCTATAGATACGACACTAATATTTATTTGAAAAAGCAAAGTATAAAATTTATTATAATATATATATATATATTATAAAAATTTAATAAAGAGCACCCGGAATCAAATAATTGAAACACACCCAGCAAACAACTACTTCTTGGTGAGGTTATCGTTGATTGTTGCCACTGCTGGCAAGTCCTTGAAAACATATACCCGTATAAAAATTACAAAAAATAATTTGCTTTTGGTTAGATTTTCAATCTTGGCGTTGCCTACATCATCCATGTAGACAGCCATTGACCTGCTCTAACGTTTAATGTTGTGTGGGAAGGAAAAGCTACTTCCAGGATCAAACGCTAGTAGTTGTAGATGACAAGACTGAAAGTGCGTTCCAGGAATAGGAGCTAGAAGATAATAGAATACACCGTGTAAGCAAGCAAGCAAAATAGTAATGGACAATATAGTAGGAAATAGATTGTATTTTATAGGCTATATCAATCAAACCAATCATATGTGTCTGGGAGGGGGAGGAGTAATGACTAGTACTCTTGAAACAAAAGAAAATTAATTTTTCCGAACTATACGTAGAATAATATAATTTATGAATAATTCCTATATAGCTTTTTAATGTTCGCGTCCTTTGGAAAAAAAAAAATAGACCGAAGCATCGTTTAAAGTTTTATTTCAAGTTTTTACGAATTATAAGGCTCCAATGTGTAACTTGTCACTTAACGTGTTCACTTTTTTTCCTCGGCTATCCCATTAAATTTGACGAAGATATTACAAAAATGGTGAAGGCGCATACAAACATCTGCTCTGTTACCCCCAGGCTTGGAATCGGTATGCGCGCCTGATAGCTAACTACATACTCAATGATCGCCCTAGGAATTTTCTTAATTTTGACTTTCTTAACTGTAGGCTAAGATAATAATCAACAAAGCAATGTTGTTTCAGTATCCTCCACTTAATTATATTTAGACTTGATCTCGTTATTAAAAAAAAATGGCTCATGTATGTGCATGTTTACATGTCAATAATTATATTATATTTCAACAATATTTCACAAAATTATAGACATCTTATAAAGTAAAATGCAACAAAGTCTTCGGTAAGAGTATTTGTTTGATCTATGGGATTACATTTGACACATAAGTACGTACAAACAAGGTAGTGTACAAGGATACGAAACTAAATTGCAATGCTGTGGTATTCATGATAACAACTAATGGTAAAGTACAGACTCAAGATTAATCCAAAACAAACGTTTTGTTAATTAGTATAATACTAATTAAATCATGTTGCATATTTGCAAGGCCGACCAGCTACTATATTAACTTCCTGATGCGGCTTAGAAAAAGATAATGCAATGTTCTTGAACAGATAATTTATCCTTAGATGCATTTGAACTTGTATTTTGTACTTGAAGAAATTTATGTATAGATAAAAATATTTAAGTCTATTAAAGAAACATCAGAATGAGTGCACCACAAATTCCGTTGTGAAAATTGTTACATTCAACCAAATTTTTATGGACCAGCACTTATCAATATTTTTAATAACAATCCATTCAATATACCATACACCTCATTTTAATGCAATTTAGAAAATTAGAATTCAATAAATAAATTAATATAATGTCTGTTTGCTAAAATTAATGAAAAACAACCTAGACATTTTTAGATGTCGCTGTGTAACAGTAGAAATTGTTCATCAAGCAAGGCATTGTGGAAGTACAGTGGAATTAATTTAGTTTCACGTTTCAGAACCAAAGTCGGTCGTATGTCTAAATATAGTTTCAATATTGTTCCCAAGTTTGAAATCATCAAATATGAATGAGATTAATCCCTGACTTCCATGATAACCGCCATATTTTCTCCAATTTCCATCGGTCGATATTCCAAATCCCATAGACTGGTAAATATTAATAATTCATGGGCAAACAGTTTTATATTTAATGTAGGGCAGATAATTTCACAATTCTTTCTAGGAACGAGTCTCACATGGGTTGACCCAAAAACCTGCCCAACGGCTGTCAATTTCTCTGTTAGCACTATGGATTTGTAATTAGATGTATTATAGTCTCTATTCCAAAGCAACCAGTTGTACACTGTTGGTGTATATGACCCAGGTATTAGAGCTGGCCGGAAAGTATATTTCCTAAAAGCTCGCATAGCCTCAAGGTCACAATTTTGGAAGTGAATGAAAAACTGACTAAAATGTTTAACTTTATCAAATATCTCACCAACATTACCATGACCTTTATGCACATTCCCCGAATATTTACATGGATAGGAAAAGAAGAATGAATCATCACTACTAACTGCCTCCAAAAAACTAGAATCCTTGGGCCAGTGTTCTAAACCCTTACTGATGATTACTGGGATGTCTAAATCGATGTACCGTTTTTCCAAATAATCGTCGTCCAAGTAATCATATACGTCGATTCTTTGAATATGTTCACATAGACCACAATCAAAATTAGATGTAACTGGTGATACATCCGTTCTGTCGAGAAGACAAGGTTTATTCTTCAAGTGCTTCCAGTCATAAATAGGCAATACTTTAATCATAAATATTCTAGCTAATGCAGATAAGTACCAAGAAATACTTTCAAAGTAGCTCAGCAGGCATAAAAGAATCATAGTGGCAGAGAGAGATATGATGACATAATCGAGAGTATTGAAAAACTTAATGTTCTTTGTGACAATAAAGAAATATTTTTTAATATCTTCCTGTGGTACATTTTGTTTTTGCATGTCGTCGTAAATTTTTTCGAGCTCCTTTTTGAAGTTTTCCTCGCTGCAGATGCGGATAACCTTTTTCGGCATCTGGAAAATCAAAAAGTCATGTCAACAGAATGGCTTGCTTATACTCCGTAGAAGCCGTTTTTTCGGGATGAGTTTTAAATTGACTAATTACGATACCTAGGGTTTGTTTAACCGAAAATAAGAGTTGGAACTTGGTTGACAGCAGAAATAGGCACATCTGTCGATAAGTTGCAAAAGTTGTTGATTAATAACTGAAAGTTTCCTATACCTGAAGACGCAAAAAAATGATAGACCTTAGTGAATTTGGCGGATAAAGAAGTCGACAAATGAACTAACCAATTTCCATTTACCAAAAGGTAAAGTATCCCGTAAGCATTAGCCAAGACAGACCTTACTGCTGCGCTAAATCTAACGACATTTTACTATCAAAATCACAGAAGGTATAATGAAACCAGATACCTTTGGAACATCCTTGAATAATGGAAACATTTAAGCCAACATAGAGGGCAGATTGCTGCCAATATTCAAACTTTTACAAGAACTCCTCTCAAGACGCCGATATCATCCTGATTACTTTGTAGAAGTATTGTGAAACTTACAGGTACAAGACTGATTTCAGCCATTGATAGCGCTTCGTATCTTACCTGCTGACGAGAAACATGTGAAGTCACCTTTCTTAAGGCGTACGCACATCTTCTAGAGCCGAACGCGCCATGAACCTATTTTGGGAATGAAAGCTTAAGGCGGCTCCACACGCAAGGGTAAAACCGAAGGCCAACCTTGAGGCACCAGACCTCGAGGCGAACCTAAAAAGAAGGGGGTCCCCACATATTGCGGAAAATGTGAGAGGCAGCCTTAAGGCTTCCAGTGACGCGTGTCTCGGTTTATATTTAAATCATCGTTGGACTGTCAGAGATAAGATATTGCATAGAAAATCAGAGCGGAGGATTCCATATGATCGACGCAACAAATTGGACAAATGTCTGACTAGATATAATTAGTCACTTTTTTTCATTCGTTCATGGGTTCCGTTCCAGTTTCTCTGGGTATCTGTGTTTCAAGCCCCCTTATGTCAAAAATATTGTTGATTATGGGAATAACAACACCTTTATTTTTTTTTAATAAACAAAAAGGTTCCAAGATGCGCGCCAGTTGGATAAATACAAAAGACCTAGCTGCCATAGCATAATTCAAATATGGGATTGTACGATTCGAATTGCTGTCTCGCATAATAACACCAAAAGTGAAGAGTCAGCAGGACAACAAAGGCTAGAGGAATCCAACGCGCGCTTCCTCACCAGGTTGAGCTTACAAAGCCTCGAACGAGTCTCTTCCATAAGTCGTTCTGTTATGTTTTGTTATGCTATTGATGTTAAACTAAAAGTTAACAGATACGGAGATATTAAGGTAAATAGAGAAAAATACGGCGAATAATCAACTTGAAAGCAAACTTAGGGTGCTCAACTACACTCCAAAACGAAGCGGAGCAAAAATTTGATCAAAACTTCTAGTTATCTAGGTAAAATATGTAAAAATGGGGTTGAAACACTAAAAAATATTCACCCCAAAGAAATGTTTCGAAAGTTATTTGAAATCCGAGGTTCTTAAAGAAACGACGTTTGGAGAAGTTTTATGAAATATAAATGCCCTCAGTTTTTTTCCTTAGTGACCAAAAACGTACTTTTAATACGTTAATTGATATTAGCACCAGCGTCACACACTATACCTATACATCTACAGCTCCTCTCATTCGGATAGTTTTATTGCTGCTACGATATTAATGAACAAAGATATTTACCTTGAGATAAAGATGCCACCGGTTTCTGTTATTACTATTTGAATATGTCACTGCCAACAGGTTGGAAAGTTTGAACTGTATGACTGGACACAAAAGGTTCTAATTTAAGGCGCACGCCCCGTATTATCGATTATTCAAATACTCATATTTGCCGCCACAAAACAAATACAACAAAAGTGCAATGGCGGTAGAACACGACTGCGCCGTGAAAGCAGCGTAAGGTTGCCAAATATATTTTTTCTCCTTCACGAAGTGTCATTCTAAATTATTATTATTATTATTATATGATAGTTATGTATTCTATCAACACAAAACATCAAATTAAGATCGGAATCTACACACGGAGGGCATTTTCGATTTATTTAGGTAGATGTATGTATGGAAATATGGGATTTCTGTAGTCCGTTTTGGAAATATAAAACATTTACATGAGAGGTTTTAATGGATTGTCTGCACATAAAACAAATAAATAATATCTTATAGTAATTTTGAATATAATTCCAGTTTCCATTGTAGGCATACAACATATTGACCTTAATTTTGCTGGAATACAGCTTTTCTCATAATAATACAGCCATTATTCTCTGGCAACGTCGAAAAAATATTGTCAGTCTTGACGTCTTGACAGTGGTCTTGACAGACACTTTACCCGCAAATGCTGGTTACACATTTGTTTGTTATCCAAAATAACTCAATTTTGTAAACGTTTCGACCGCAAAAGCTGGATCAAATCGTCGCCAGAGATTCCTTCCAAGGGGTTAGAAGGCAAATCACCGGAATGCGGTGGTGAAAACAAGAAAAAGTGCTCCACGATTACGTCACTAGGCCATTTTGTATTCAGTGAAATCTTTGTTCGCGATCGTTGACGGATTTTCCATAGGTTTTTCATAAACCTTGTTTTCTTTTTTGTAAGGTGTTTATATAAAAATCCATCAAAATTCCGGTGCCCACGAGAAACAGGGATCCCGGCCATTACGGTAGCGGTGATAGCATGCAGAACAACAAAAGGAAAAATCGGGGAGGCCCTGTAAGGTTAGTAACATCAAGAAAAACAAAAGCAAAAGCTTCACAAAGGACTTTTAATGTCAATTAACTTCAGTCATCCAAATTTGAACCTGATTTGAGCACTCTGTATTGTTTTTTCCCTACAACAGACCGTTTTTATAGTGTCATTAAACTGTAGATTTTTTTAAGATGTCAATGTACTTGACAACCTGCAGGTATCCCAGGTTTAGGAAAAAGTACCTAGATTTTTATCAACTATTTTTTTTTCTTTATCAAAGTGATGCTGCATTTGTGTGTTATACTGTATTCATATCATTTTTCTGCAGTGATGCTGCATTTGTAGTAGGTATGGAAAATCTATAAGGTGCATGGAAAAAAATGTGAACATTTCGTAAAAAATCGAGGAAGCCGTGTAAGGTTAGTAACATCAAGAAAAACAAAAGCGAAAGCTCCACAATGGTTTTTGATGCATATTCATTTTAATCATGCAAAATTGAACACTCTGTATTGGTTTTTCCCTACAACTGACAGTTTTTATAGTGTCATTAAACTTTAGATTTTTTCAAAATGTCAATCTACTTGATAACCTGCAGTTATCCCAGGTTTAGGAAAAAGTACTTAGATTTTTATTACCTATTTATTTATTATTTTTATCCTCAAAGTGATGCCACATTTGTATGGTATACTGTATTCATATCATTTTTCTGCATGTCAAAGTACAATGATCTTTTGGTGATTGCATTTGTAGTAGATATGGAAATCCATAAGGTGCTGGTAAACAAATTTGAAGATATATCATAATAAATATAATATATAACTTATCTGTTTGCTGAATGAATTGGATTGCCAAAATAGATATATATTCTTAATGAAAGAAAACATGCTTAACAAGATCATTCCAACAGAAAATAAACTCCAAATTCAAAATATATATAAGAATTACAGATATATGAGAAAGAGATATATATTTAAGGTGATTTTGTAATTTTTACACAGTTGTCGAATGAAGAGGGGGTGAGTTGGCATAAAATTCATTTATAAGAAGAAAATTTTCTTAATTGGTTAAATACTTCCATCTTGCAGATAGAATAGTTGTGAACTTAACTCACAGTTTCACAAATAAAACTTTTTCTTTCAGCGATGTGTTTTGATGATTTAAATATAAATCGAAACACATCACTGAATGAAAAAGTGAAAGTATAAGTATTTGTGAAACATTGTGTTAAGTACACAACTACTTTATCTGCTCATTATTTTGGTGGTTACTTATATTTTCTCATGTATTGCAGTATGAATCAATCAATAACAGTCTGGTACTAATGAAGATTATAATGGCTGGGAATGTATTACTTTTTTTAAATTATGAAACGGTACTCATTCCTTAAATTAGGATTTCTGAAGTTGTTTGTCAACATAAACTATATATTGAATGACAATGAATGATAGATTTATTGAAGCTCAAATGCTCCTACATGTTGTGTAGACAATGGTGTCTTTTCTTTTCCATGCAGCCCTAGGGTGGTCTGAATTGCAGTCAGGTAAACAAAATGATCAGCTGATTTACTTCTGGGTGGTGGATAAGGACAAGTAACTTGCCAGCAATAATGACTTAGTTATTTCTATTAAAATATGTCATATAGATGAGTTGAAATCAAAGATAAAATGAATACAGGTGAGAGATTAGATGAAGTGTAGGAATACTCTGGGTATTTCGATTCAGTAATCATCATGTAAGAATTTGATTTGGTCATTCCTCACAAAATTTGAAGATTGTTGAATCTAGTTGAACCAAATATTGAAAAGTAAGAAGTTCTAATTTCTCTGCAAATAAAACCAAAAGTTACATTTTGATACCTGGGTTTTCAAGATAATTTAATAATAATAATTTAAGTCGACCCAAGTACTTATTTATATATTCTTTATATTCCAAAGGATCTCATATCTATACCAAACTATTGAAAATGCTATGATTTGGTTACTGTTATACTTCATTTTTCAATAAAGTAATTAACAAATTATTGAACAACTTTCCAATGATTGTGTATGAATTAAAAACAAACAGAGAGTAAAAGTCCATCCAGAAAAGTTGGCAAGTAAACTAACCAGTTTCCATACTTTTGCTTATCTAAGGCCTGAAAGTTTCAATTACACTTTCTGTTGTGTTGCTATTGGAAAGTTTACTGGCAAGTGCCTTCTGCTATTAGATTTGTCAAATGTAAATGAACCTATACATAATTTATAGTCCAATATACATGCTTATGAAAAATTTCGTTTAAAATTTTGAAAGGTCATCACCTTTATTAACACATCATTATATGAATATAAATCTGCTGGTTTGAGAAAAAAGGAGTCATATAGATTAACTCAGTACTCTATTCCCATTCCTTCATTTTTTAATAAATAGTGGTGCCATATTTTGTTAACTTGACTAAGTAATCATTTTCTGCTATAATGAAGTTGGATCGAATTTTATGTGGTTCCCTTGCAGCCTCTTGCTTAATGTAGTATACACACACATTTATGTGGCTGTATAGGATCATTAGTTAGTCAAAAATGAGGTTGGGTACTACCATTTTCAAGAAGACTTCCATCCGATTTGACGTCGCACAGCTGATTGGCAAATGATTCAAATTTACTGTCTACCAAAATTGCTATTGACAATGGAAATAAATTCGTATAAAAAAGTGTATGTTTATTAAGCTTCCAAATTTTATTGAAAAATTAACAACTCAAAAGTTTCAATGGCTAAGAGTAAACAATCACAAGGAGTAAACAATCCCCAAACTTTTCACAGTCCCATTTTTACCGAAACTTAGCACACATAGAAATAACCAGTGCTTCTAGATTGGGGGATCTTTATCATTCAAGCTATCAAAACTGAGATAGAACAGGATATGATAGAATGAAGGTTAATTCAATATTAGACTGCATTAATCACTCAATAGAAATTTAAACGTTTGTCACTATAATCAGCATTATTAGTTTCCATCAGTCATGTGCTTATGATATAATTCTTCAGTGATATCCTCAACAATCATCCAATATTCACCGCCATTAAAAGAAATATAAACAAATTGCTTCTACAATACTTGGGAAAGTGCCAGATTGTTCTATTGATCAAATTATGGGCATGATTTTCTGGATTTGAATTGTAGGTACTTTCTATAAAGACCTTTGTTTTTACAGAGCAATTCTGAGGCCTGAAGCAATCATTTCAGTAAAACTTCTTTTATGATTTTTGTGTTGCTAAAATTGAAATTATATTGGAAAAAATAAAAAATTTCTATCGATTTTCTAGACACACATTATCAGTGATAATCACAGATTATACATTATGATATAGACAATGTGGAAAAGTACTGACTGATTGATGCACATTGGTCATTAGTTGCTTCTGAGGTAGAGATTCATATTTCTTGATCAACAATAACATTAATAAAACGGTTAGGTAAAAGTTGTGGCATGAATATAAAACTGGATATAAGTTTTGTAATTTAGGATTGTATTACCTCTCGATAATAATATATATGATATGTATGGTACATGCTTGAAATATTCCTTAGGTTTATATATTTTATATATTTGGGAAGTATAGTTTTTTAGTGACTGCATTCGCGGTAAGGTTCAATGGTGGTTCAAAGCAGTGTATGGGAATGTTGTCTACAAATTTCAAACAATCTTTGAGGGAAACCTCCAGAAGTCTAGTGAACCCTCACCACATGTTCAATTGCACTTAAGATAGTCAATGTAAAACTTGCACAATTCAATAGGTCTTTTTGTGATCATGGCAATGCATGCATTTCAATATTTTCTTCAGGTCTAGACTATTATTGTCACTCAATATTTCAGGTCTATTGGCATTTTGAATTCTCCTTATAATGTTATATACAGCTGTTGTAATATTTTCCTTGCTTGAGTTGAAAAAGTAGCCTGCTGATGTATCAACCAAAGTGGAGAACGTAACACAGTAATATGCTCCAAGAAAATCATTGAACATAGCATGAGAATCTTGCACTTTGATAGGATCGTGAAACTAAATGGCTACTAAAAATTAATTTAATGTGCTGATAATCCATCAATTGTTGTTACATGCAAGTAAAATGCTACCTTAGAAACACTACTAGTGTGGGAAAATACCAACAAGATTACTGTACTGTTGCTAACTTAATGAAGCATTACTTAATCTGACAAGAGCTCTCTAAAACTGGTTTCGTTTACTAATGTATGTACTTATTTTAAAATAGTACTGTTCAGGAAGATGTATTTTACAGTGTGATTTACTATTACAGGACCCAACGGACAAGGTCTGTAGCACCAGAAGGAGTGTACAACAATGCACATTTTATGCATGCAGCCACCAGTCAGGTTGGCAATATTGTTCGCATAAAAACTGCATCAGGGTCAGTATGGGAAGGTTAGTTTTATCAAAATCATTATATATATTATACAGTACATCTCTCGTAAGGCTTGATATTGAATGAATCTTGTGGATTCTAAAAACAAGAACAGAATGAAATAACTAATGCAAATTGAAATACTATCCCTTGTAATATTTTTTCCATAGTATGATAGATACAATAAAGTATGGTTCGATTATGGTAATCTGGCAGTTTTATAAATAAAATTCCCTTGATGGTGGGTGAGGTGTTTTGCTTTGTTTAAGATGAAACGCGCCTGAGTCAGAAAAAGATGTGATATCTTTTGCCAGGTTATTGAAGTTGGATCATAATGATGGAAGAGTTTTGCCAAGTGTGAATATCAACAGTCACTCTGACAAAAATTATCAATATATTATTAATAAAACCATGTTCAGACTGTGTGATTTTTCACTATTTGCACCCACTTACCCAACACACTCTTGAAAAAAAAGCATAAAGTACGTTTAGAGGGGCTCTAGGACCTAATTTGAAACAATGGGCTTGTTTCAATCACCCTTCAGATGTCGAAGGAGCATATTCACCGTGAAATTTTTGAACCAGTCGGCCACAAAAAAATACGGAGGGTTTATCCAAGCGCATTGGTTTTATTAAGTTTATCTAGGTTAAATCGGTCATCAAACTGTAAAAAGTTTAAATGTATTCACCTCCTGTGTTTGTTTGTATTTAAACTCAGATATTGTTAATATTGAATTGTTCATGGATTGCATATAAACATCATTATTATTATTAATATTATTATTATTATCTGCTGAATAGTACATATCTGTCGTAGTGCTGAGCTGCCGTGATTCAATTATCCAATGATTAATATAATGTTATTGACATTTTTATGATTTTAAATATTTCGATCGAATCATTTAAATGTTATACAGATGGGAATGGTTTAATTTATATGTTTCCACTTTATTCAAAGTCATGTTCAGAATATAATACAGAATATTTAACGCTGTTTTAATCATAAAAATGTCTGAAACATTAGCACAATACAAGAGCAACGATGAAGTTTCTATAATCTATTTCAGTATCACAATTTCCCAAATTTTTTGAATTATATTTTCGTCAACTTAATTATGTCACAGCGGTTTGTATGTTCCTAGTAGACTTTAGATTATGACATCTTCAACGACTTCAATTACACCAAATTGAATGATAAACAGATTTTCAGTCATATACGTTTATTAATCGTGTAGATTGTAGATGCTTTCACTTGGTGGAACTCTCCCATCATGGAAATGAAATAGTTGTGTACTTAACACACAGTTTCACAAATAAAATTCTTTTTCTTTCAGTGAACTCAAATCTGACAGTTCGACGTTGATTTAAACACAAATCGAAACGAGTTAGTGAAAGAAAGAGTTTTATTTGTTAAACTGTATGTTAAATACACAACTATTTTATCTAGTTTTTTTAGTGTCATTAACAGACTTATTTTTTATGAAAGTTCGCTATTCTAACCACTGAATGCATTGTTTTTTCACGTAGTATCTCAGACGTATGATCATTTGGTTTAGGTGTGTTTAAGACGTTTTCAAGCAGTTTTGAAGTAGTGCTAGAAGTAGCCGCCCGAGTAGAGAATCCGGACGGCCCTAACGCCCAGATCCAGGCGGCCAGTTATGTTGACAAGCTCATATTCAAAGCATGTGATATATTGACTATGGTGGCGAAGGATGTAGACCTAGAGTACCCCACCAGAGACACCTTTCAGACGGATACTGCCATTTCTGCACGACTGAACGGTAAGAGTAAGTAATCTCTTAACGTTTTTCCCCTTAATTTTACCGAAATACTGCACCTCAGATTAAACAGTCCATATCCAATTTCGATATTTTTATAGTAGTTATATATGAGAGTCAGTTTCCCTTAGTAACATGAGCTTTGAGAATCACTTATTTTAGTGCAGTCGCTAGAAATATTCACAGACCTCTGGAAAAACATATTTACCATAGATTATACTACCTTAACACGAGTTACATGTCATAATACTATCATAAAATCCAAAATTTGTTTGTGCTTATCCAGCTTACTTTACGAGAAAAATATTTTCTAAATAACGGTGTTGAAAATATTTTTCATGAAATACATTAAATGTTTATTGATAGTTCCAAAACTTATTCTTATTTTTATAAACCTTACTTGGGCATTTATAGAGATATCTTAGATATTGTTGATCAATAAAGTTTTTTGATCAGAAGCGAGTTGCATCATTTTCATTTGGTTGAAAAAGAGATATAAAATGGTCAAAAAGCATCTTTAAACACATCATTGTTTGGAAATAATCTGCATTGTGATTATCAGTTTCAACTAGGATGCAGGAAGTGCAACTATACAAGAAACAGATTAAGGTGTTGATGAAGTACTTTTATTTTGAGTGTGGTTGTCCCTAAGGATCTTTTTTTATATAAATAGTATGCAATACTATTGGGCCACAAATTTGTCTCTGATAAATTTACAGTTTTGTTTGTGACGCAATCCTCTTGTTTTTAAATTGTGCTAAAAAAAATATACAGGATATCAGGTGTCAACCACATATATATGTTTTCATGCTGACAAGAACAACAAATTATATGTATAGTAATTAACAAAGTAACCACTAGAATAAAGTAGTGCGGACAATTCTTAGCTAATTTTATCAATGTACACAGGTAATTCTAAATTAGAAGAACGAGAATTGGAACCATGGGATCCTTCGGGAGCTGTTAACGGTGTGGCGGACACCGCCCTTGAGTTGGAGCAAGCCAACGGCTGGGACGCGAACGATATGTTTCGGAAGAATGAACAGGAGTATGGGGTGCAGACTACTTATGACCAGTCACTTAGAGGATATACGGTAAGATATGAAATCCCATATATCCAATCGTTATTGTGAAGTATGTTCGTCCTACAAACAACAATTACATTTAGAGCTGTTCTCCCATTGGCATCTTTAAGAGGATCTAGAGGAGGAAATTAAAAAAAATATTTTTGAATGAATTGGAGGAAAAAGTATAGTTTTACTGAGTAAAACAATGGTTTTTGTGCTATGGGGTTTTTGTACTTTCTTTTTGGCCACTGGCTGGACTGACTGGAAATATTCATATTACTTAGGTGGTTAGAAATACGATAGAATGTTTTCTTCACGGGCAGAAAATATCATAATGCTAGAATGATTTGATGCGTCCGCAAAAGCCCGCCTAAAAGAAGAAAATTATGTGTGAACTATTTCCGTAATTCAAGATTCATATAACTGATCTCATTTGATTCTTTTTACTAATTCAACTCAATTCTGTATTCATTTCTAAATCAAATTTTCACCTTGGTCAAAAGCTGCGTCTCTCGTTAATTGTTTTTCAGCAAACCAGGCAACACCTTCAATAATGGTTTGTGTTTCACATTCCTCTTCTCAAAAATCTCAATACAATGAAAGTCCGAAACAGTATTAAAAAATACCCACATTGTATTAAAAAAAAAGAACCACTTGCTTCTGAGACTTCGCGCACTCATTTTTGACCTTTTATAGCAATAAAAAGCACGGGATAAACATGTTTTGATTCTGTGATCTTTAACGTGTCAATTTTTATTATTTTGTGATTCAATGGATTATGAGCGTTATTTATATTGAACTGAACTAGTTACTGAATTGTTGTATTTTCTGAAATAAGGTACCACTTCAACAAAGTGATTCAGCCGACTATAAAGAAGCGGAAGCCAAAGCAAATCTGATAGCAAATGAAATTGAAAGTCAACCTCAACATAAAGCCAGGTTAGAACTTGAAAATGGCGATGAAGAACAAGCTTTTGCTGCTGTCATCAGGCCAACACATGAATCTAATAGTAATGGTAAGGCCCATGAATTCTCGAATTAATATGAAAAATTCTGGAGAAAAAAGCACAGTGGTGACATTCTTCAATCGTACAATTGTTATACAAAGTTTCACAAAATAATGCTTCCTTTAATATGTGACGTGTTTTATTTAAAAATAGTCAAACGCGTCATAGATTTGAATCTTTTTCTGTCCTTATTTTATCTTGCACAAATTAATGGCAATCATGGCAGATTTTTACTGGAAAAGGAGAAAAATGTTTTATAAAATTGCTATATAATCAATTTATTCTGAACAACTAACAGACTCTCAAAAAGAAAACTGAAGAAAACAACTATGAATTATTTATCTTCAAACGTTTATCTTTCGTAGAACTGCCCGAGGCATGCGCAGTAAAATAATTTTCTAATAATTCCACAATGATTCAAATCGAAAAATTCGGAAATCGAACAGTGCAACACGTGAAAACATGACATTTTTTTCTATTGCTAATATTAAGTATTAGTATTCCCATGTGAAGTATGAACAATTTCCCGACAGTAATACAGGTAATAATACTATAGCTTACCATAAATATTAATTTTTTGAGAAATAGAAAAATTTAAGGATTTACCCGAGTTGTCTTAGTGAAAATCAGTTAAAAACCATCACTCAAAAGCGGTTCATTGGAAGTAAAACAGTTCATTCAATACTTTTCATATTATAAGAAAAAAAATAGATAAATGTCTTTTACTATTTTTATTGCTCAGGAAAAAGAAAAATCCTTAATTTCGGTATTTTGGGTTTTACTTGTCTAACCGTTACCCTTGAAGTTACAGGGCGGATTGTTCGCTGTTAAATTTGATAACAAAATAACAAAACCCACATTCCCCATGTAATCGTGTTTTGATGAGAGAAAAAAGAATCATCTACAAATTTTGTTGACGGATTGATCGTTAGTAGTAGACCATATTGGAATAATTATTGTCACTTGTGGTATTGTTATGACTGTGTTATAGTATTTACCAATAGTCTGCCGCTTGGTGCCGGTCTCATGCTACGTGGATCTCTTGAATGTGGTCGCATTGTTGATCGAACTAGTATAATTTTAAATATGAACTCATTTCACATCTATCTTGTTCAGGTAAATACATCCCTCCAGCGAAACGAAAGAATCAGAACAGCGGCAAGCTAGTACGGAGCACCCCGCCTCCGTCATCGGTACCATCCAGTCAGAGCCAGAGTACAAGCAGCGGTGGCAGTAGTAATCAAAACACTCCATCGCCGAAAGACACTAGACCGCCTCTAGGAAGTTACGCACCACCACCGCAAGTGGTACATCCGGCACCTCAGCCACATCAGAATAGCACTGTTGTGCATGTGCAACAGGGTAAATACCATTATGATTCAGATACTTTGAATATTTGCTCTGTTGGCTCTAATGAACAAGTGATTTAATCCATCAAGTTTTGCTGCAGCTGCATGTACAATTTTTGATATTTTCCTTTCGAATTGACTGTACATCGATAGTAAACTATATATTTGGAAGCGGTTTATATATTTTTTATAACTATATTGTTTTGGCTGCATCGAAAATCTTTTTAAAAATTCAAATCATAAAAATATATTACAGTACAAAATGAAATACTATTTACAGAGTGGCATGATTGAAGTGATAGTGTTTTTTGCCAATAAACATCAACATACATCCACTGTATCCACTATATTGAAAAACATGTACATGTAATGTAGACATCCTAATCATAAATAAGGATAATGAATGTATCAAGTTTCTTATACTTACTCTGTCCGCAAAGTGAAACTGTTTTCGTATTTTTCATTATATATCATTATGCAATATCAACATTCACTTTTCACATTTTCTGTACTTGAAAGCAGCTCATTGAAATGGGCGTGTCTATTATTGTCGCTTTGTTTGCAGTTTTGTATCGTCAATAGAAGCGTCCTTTTGAGTTTTACTTTTTTGTAGCCCCGCATCCGCAGCAGATGCATCACCATCCCGCTCATCAACAGCAGCAACCCCACCCACCTCCGCAGCAACACCAACAACCTCCGCCACCTCAGCACCATCATCCTCATCCACCCCAGCAGATCCCTCACACGGGACCGCCTCCGCACCACCAACAGTCTCCACAGCCTCCACATCAGGGTCCGCCGCCTGGTCACGTCACCAGGCCACATTCGCATACACCTCCTCATCAGTATCAGCAGCCGCCGCCCATCCAGCATACGCCGCCGCCACCGCAACAGCAACAGCCGCCTCCACAGAGGCAGCACCCCGGGAAGATGCAGGTTGGTAATTTTTTTGTGCATATTTACGTAGTGACTGGTACCTACTAAGATTTCCCTCTGATCAATAGGTCGAAAAATAAAACCTTTTTGAATTAAGGCTACATCTAATTTGACTGTTTTAAGATGTTACTAAATGTGATGATGTGAGAATAAATGTTTATTCACATTGACGTAAAACGCTGAAGATTGTAACCATCGGGCACCCCGGTAGCTTATTCCAGAACGCCGAAGTTCTCCAAAAACTATTTTTGGAACAAGCTTGTTTGCTGTAATAGCGAGTCTTGGAGCTATTGTGCGAGACAGCTTGGTCGAACATCTATGACAGACTATGTATGTCATTTGTGAGGTCAGGCGCATCCACTTGCCATATTGCTCACTTCTAAGCTTCAGGGAGTGCTTTGGGGTGCATCCCCACATATATATTATGTGATTCACTTGTGCTCTCTAATTTCAACTACTGCGACGTACTTTACAACTCATGCATAACTAAATACGATGCCAGCAGAATTCAAAGAACTCAGAACTGCTGCCTTAGACTAATTTGTGGTGTTAAAAGAAGGCAACCAATCTCACGCAGATATAAAGAAATAATGTGGCTGACAATGTCTGAGCGTAGAACATTGCACTGTTTAGTGCTGTTCCATAAAATCATAAAAGACAGGATTCCCAGCCATTTGTATGAAAAAATAACCTATCGCTCTGATATTCATAGTCTAGATGTTTGACATAGAAATCTAATATCTCTTCCTAAACAAACACAATACTTCTATTTTTCTAAGGGCCTTTTCATATGCTGTTTGTAAACTTCATAATAATATCACTAATGATCTGAAAGATTTGTCATTGTATGCATTTAAACACAGATGTAGAATGCTTTTAACGGATTCTACAAATTTCAAACCTTTTCATTAACACTCCTCTACTCACATTACTGTAACAGGCTTCTTTCTTAAGCTCTATATCCAATAATAAAGAAACAGGAAAGTTTCAACGTAATCATACAGTACCTATTTAGAACACAACATATTTTTTTGGTCCTTTTCCATATGGTTTATGACTGGTTATATTTATTCATATTTAATTTAGATAAATATATACATAGCCAAATTTAATCACATGTTCACGCACAATTTGACGAGGAAGCTAATAGATCCAAAATTTGGAAATCCAGTTGGAACGTTATTTTTTATATCCGCTTATTAAATGTTTGAGTTTGCGTTCAGGTTCAAAATCCAATGCGTATATACGTCAATGTGCCGCGTAATGGTGCGGTGGCAGTGGCGTACCATACACGTTCAAGCCTCTCAAAAGTACAACACAGGCATCTGAAATTGGTCTGCTGCCGCCGTCGGCAAGATTGATTTTTTAGAATCCGGAAAAGGGCAAGTTTTCTGTTCGAAATTTGATAGGGTTTTTATCTTTTGATCACCCTTTTGTAATATCACGATGGGATTACTTACGTTGGGATTTGTATTCTCAGATGAATGGCGAGAATAAGTCAATGCCTCCGCGGCAGCAACGCTACCAAACTCAAGGAAGTGGAGGCAATCACAACAATCAACCGCCCCCTTTGTACCAACAGCAACAACACGAGAAACAACACCAGCTTCCACCGCCACACCAACCGCAGCTCCCACCGCAACAGGTACGATGATACTGTTGAGTTGCTGAAATGCTGATTATCGCTAACGGGAAAATTGTAAATTCATCAAAATTTAGATTTTTGAACGGACAGTCTTGTTTGTCTATTATTCGTCGATAGTAGATTTTTTGATGGGGTTCTAACGGAAGTTTTGTCAATCGCAGCTAACCAATCTGGTGAGGCCATTATGTGGCCTTTCTTTGAAAGTACGACGTTATCAAAAATCTTCAATCGTTCAGTGCAATGACGCCACGCGAGTTATTCTTCTTGAACATAATGCCATCTTTTATATTTCCTTGATACTCCTGCCACTGTAATTTGAAAGAACAAATATATTTATTATCCAACTAACAGTAAAAATATATCTTATACCGGTAAATTGTTATAATCGTCACATTAAAATAGCTTTATAAATCTTCTGCATATTTGTTGAGTTGGCAATTTTTTGGAATGATTAGGCTAGTGTGTGCAATTTTGGGTTTGTAAAAAGTGGTGCATGCAACTTTTGTTCTTGATAAATCATCTAAGGTTGTACTTAATTTTAAGAAATCAAAAATGAAATAAATATAAAAATAAATCAAAATTTTACTTCATACTTTTTATTTTGAAAAAGGATGCTGAGGCAGCCAAAATGTTAGTAAGGATATTTCAGTCAATCATATGTGATTACAATAAGCGGTAGAGGACGGCTGTATAATTTCCAGAAATTAAATTAGGTATCATCAAATCATGAGGAAATTTTGACATTTGACTTAATATGTGAGCAAAAAAGAAAAGCTTGTTAGTTTTTTCATAATCGATTCAGTGGCGGCAAAGTAATTATCTAAAAATGTGTGACCCTTGTCACTTCTATAACTGGGGAACTGCTAATCTAATCTTGTGAAATTTTCACGGTATACCACTGCTGGCCTAAGGACAAAAAATCTTCATATTTTTCGAAAATTAATCTAGTTAATAGCAAAATATTGATCCAAAAATGAAATATATAAAAATGCTCAGCCTTCATTTTAGGCGTTCAATTCTGGGAAATTTCCTTATTTTTAAATTTTGTTGGGAGGGATCAAATGTGGGAAGAGGAGGGGCTCAAGAGTCACCTACTTGACGCAGAATACTTTCAAAGAATAAAGCATCCTAAAATCGAAGTGGTTCAACTAATTAATTTTTTTTTCACCAGGACAATCACCCATCCCCACAGCAACAGCAACCACCACCGGTTCAGCCCCAAAACGTGAGACACCATCAGCATCAGCATCATAGGGACGAGACGATGAAAGATTTGCACTCTTTCGCGCAGGACTTTAAGCTCGCTTCTAGCGGACAACCGTCTCAGCAGGTGGAGCAGCAAACGCAGCCGCCGCCTCACACTCAGCCCCACCCTCAGCAGGTGCCGCCTCCCCAACAGCAACCCAGTCCACCTCAGCAGCAAGTGCCTCCACCGCCGTCGCACCACCACCAACCGTCGCCACAGGTGTCACAGCCTGCGGAACCACCTCAGCAGGTAGATTGTTGTGATATATATCTTCAGTAGTCTAGCCATCACGACTCATTTAGATACAGCTACTGATCTTAAGTGGTTTTCTTCAACACTCTATTTTGATATATACCCATGTGTAAATACTTTATGTGCGAGGTTGTAATCTCTAACCGGGAGATTACTGAAATTTCTACATCAGCCTGAACAAATACCCTGTAGAGTATGTTTGCTTTCCTGTATACTTCGATATTCATTTGGGGCTGCTTAATAACCTTCGCTGCTTTGGACATTGTTATACTGTGGCATAGCCCAGGCTGCCACCTCACTTTTTGTAGTATTGAGAATGAAAAAGTGAGAAAAAGAACAATCTTATATATGCACGTTAACTGAGTGACTGAATTCTCATAGTCATCTGAAACTGAAGACTAATAGCGAAAACTGAAAAAAAAACACCATAAAAATATTTGCCTATGTCCAAACATGAAATCGAATAATTCTAATAACAATGAAAAAAGCAACTTTATCAGACTTCGAACTCCAGTGATGCTTAGTGTGCACTGCGCATACTATGAAATTTGGAGCTTAAAATTTTTGGAGCCCCAAGAACCGCAATGACTATGTCCTTAAATAAACAGAAACTTCAGAAACAAATATAGGAACATGAAATTTACTACCTTATAAAAACCTGTATTCACAAATATGCATTTGAATAGGCCTAAGAATGAGTGTAAAGTAAACACAAATTAGGGGATTGGCAGTTTCCTCCCTCCTGAATTAAATGTTCAAAACCATATAAAATAAATACGGTTTAGCATCTTTCGTTTTTGCATTTAAATTTTCTTGATTATTACTCTGTCGCCAATTATTTGTTTTTTAAACCGATGAAGCTTTTTCGGGCTTGCTCACCTCCAATAGCTAGACGTGAAGGTCGACAAAACTGGATGTTATAGTGTTTTTGTGATGCAAAGTTCTAAATATCAAAACAGTTATACTTGCAAAACCGATTTCGTAGAAAGTGTTTGAATCTGAGTAAAATATAACTTGAATAACTGTCACATAATGCCTAAAAATACGTCGTCTTAGATTATTTTCCTCTATATTTCATAACAGAATTACAGATATAGTTTCATTTACATTTTTCAGGACTGTGATTTATGAAACAATTGATATAATTTTTCTAGGACTGACTCCTTAAGAAATACTAAATTATCATATTTGATTGACAATCTGACAACCCCGCACAGTCAAAATCATCGGTAAGATTAGCAGCCTTCCACATTCCCACACGTTGCCAAATATACGGTTCATTCGCTCTTACATTTTTTTCGAATGCTCTCTTCTTTGTCTTTCATTAATACCTCATGCATGTCCCATAATAATTTTGCCTTCAATGTATATATATATATATATATATATATATATATATATATATATATATATATATTCATTTACATTTTTCAGGACTGTGATTTATGAAACAATTGATATAATTTTTCTAGGACTGACTCCTTAAGAAATACTAAATTATCATATTTGATTGACAATCTGACAACCCCGCACAGTCAAAATCATCGGTAAGATTAGCAGCCTTCCACATTCCCACACGTTGCCAAATATACGGTTCCTTCGCTCTTACATTTTTTTCGAATGCTCTCTTCTTTGTCTTTCATTAATACCTCATGCATGTCCCATAATAATTTTTCCTTCAATGTATATATATATATATATATATATATATATATATATATTTCAAGTTATCATTTTTTTTAATATTCCAATACATATGAGTTTCCTTGTTTAGCCTCCAAATATCCCCATGCCTCAACCCGCGAAACCTCCCCAGCAAGCTTCTCCGCCGCAGCAGCCTCAGCAATCCGTGTCTCCTCAGCAAGAGAATATAGACAAGGTGGCCAACACTTTGAAGAATTCCAAGCTGAACCCTAACGCTAAAGAGTTCGTCCTGAACCCAGCTGCTAAACCGTTCCAGCCAAGGTATGTCCATAGACGGTACGTGATCAGAGGTAACAAACAACAAAGCTTTTTGTCATTTTATTTGGGATTTCATTTCATACTAAGATTGATCGTGGAATCACGTTTGTTATATGGCAGTTAATCTTCATTTCGACTTCATTAAATTTATATTTTCTTCAGGGCAAAATTACGGAAGGCAGTTTTCTGGATACAGTCAATGCCATTATAATTTCGAAATAGATTTTTTCATTTTTGGTATTTTGTTGAAAAGTCAGCTAAAAACGTTAGTACAATCATTTCGTCAGTGACACGAAGCTTCAATTAGCGACAAAGATGTGTTTTTAACGTTTTTCATATTTTGAAATGCATATTATAATTAAGTGTTTGTAGATCTCTCTCGGATATTTATTCAGGCTTCAATAGAATAATATAATTATAGTTGCTATGGAAACGACCACTTGGTCTATTGGTTGGACTATAATAACGCCTTAATTTTTCACCTTATTGCTTATTTTAGTACTAATTTTCATAGGATTTGTAACTTAGATTATTTCGACTTTTTGTATTTTATTAACCATAAATATAAATGAGCAAAATCTATCTTTCATTCCTAGTTATCTCATGTTGAATGGAGCGATTTTATGAAACATTATGACTAACTGAACTGAAACCTTGCTTTCGAAAAGTCTTCATTATAGTATACAAAATGTGCTCAGGCTTCAAGCTGTCATTCGCAATGACATTGTCCACTAGCTTCATGAGCTTTGTATGTTGATGGTGCAACCATGTTATGTAACGAGTACTACTACAATCTACAATAAAATCACCTTCATGTTGTATCCAATCAGACATTCTATTAGTAGCTTTCGTTTCTTTATGAACATTTTCGGTCAACATTTGCTCTGTGTATAGCCTTATTCGTGCTCTCTTGCTCCTCAAAAGGGTCCTAGACTTGATGTTGATTGCAAAGAATGCCGATTTATCATATTTTTCATAAACATTTAAATCAAGTTCATAACATTCGAGTCCATGCTATTACTCAGGACATTGAGGCAGAAAGTCAATGAGATCTGATCTGCTTTTTATACTACCTATTGGATAAACCATGATTTCCTCAGTAACATGACAATTCGCTTTTTAATCATATATTATTTTTTCCATTTGTAAAGTTTTATCTCAAGGATTAATATATTCAGAAGTATATTGTCAGCACTGTACTTATCCCATAAGAATGCATATTTATTATTTACTGGAATTTGTAAATGAAATTGAGTGATCCAAATTGAAATATCTTGAATATACCAATATACGTAAATTCTATGAGGATATGCTTATAAATCATTATTTTATTATGATTTGTGAAGTGACACTCGTTGTCGGCAAGTTGCTTCTGCTAAGATAGTTATATAGTGACAATTTCCTTTTTTATGTTATTGGTATGCCATTCTGCTATTTACGGTCTGCAATATTAACAGAAAAATTCATAAATCTCATAAAACCTAATACGCATGAAATATTTGATGTTGCTTTAAGGCAGTCCGTAGTTTTTCTGACTCCTGGAGATGAATTTTCTTATGTTCAAGTACTAGTTCTATTCTATAGAAAACTGAGGTATGTACCAGGTTCACTTTAGTGTTGCATTTTTCTTTCAACTCCATTTTTCATTATGGTGCACATTGTTGGTGAAATCGTTATTTCAGTTTACAATCGTAGCCTTTTTGCTCTGCCAGATAATCAACTATTTTATAGATACACACATCACAGAACTACATATGATGGGGCGAGTATAAACTTTACCATTGTAGTAGTATGGTATGGTAAGACACTTTGTCATGCTTATTATTATATTATATATTAGATTTTGTATGCATGACGGACATGATAAAAACATTTCGGTTACAATATTTTAAGCAATATCCAAGTAATTACATTAGGAGTGTGGAATAACTAAGATTGCTATATTCAGATCAGAATTGTGTATTTAACTCAAAGTTTCACAAATAAAATTATTTTTCAGTGATGAAGTTATATTCGTGAAACCTTGTGTCCAAATACACATCTCTATCAGAATGATGGACGAGTTTCAATAAGTAAGAGCCTCTACAATCTATATAAGATTGCTTTGCTGCTACAATTATCGTGTACATTTCAAAGGTTTAAATGCTTCTGATTTACTTAAATCATTTCATATAGTCATTTTTTCCAGTGATTAGATTCTACCGTTGTCATAAAATTCTGCACGATTTGTGACTAGTATGACCAATTCCCTAAGATATTATTTTATTTTAACCTTTTCATTCAGAAGCAGCTGCGTAATTACCGAAGCTTCTTTTTTGACGGTATATGTAATTTATTCTGCCTAGCAATTGTTCTATTAAATTATTTAAAAAATTATAATTCAATGGAACACTAGTTAAAGAGGTAGTATGTTAGATTTGTATTTTGGTATAAGAAAGTTTGGCGAATCCTCCATTTGTAAAATCTCTAATCGAGTATTTGTGCTTCACTAATAATTTGTGAATTTTACCTAATTGGTCTTCGTATGTTTTTCACCACCCGAATTGATTGGGGGCATAGCAAAAATAGATTTTGGAAAGTTTAGACTGTTCAGAAATTGGTAAGATTTTCTAACTTCATTTGTCTATTGGACTATAACAAAAGCACAAGTACAGTTTCAGAAATACCATATCAAATAATATAAAAATAACCATCAGAAAAAACTCTAGGTTCCTTATTAGGCCGAGTGCGGAAATCTGCCGCCTTCAGAAAATACTATTACAGAATTTTATCGGATTACAGTGTAATCTGTAATTGGACAAATAATATTATTAAGAAAAATTGAAAAGAAAAAATTGTCGCCAGTGGGGATCGAACCCACATCTTCCTGCATTCTAGGCGGGCGCCTTCACCGTTAGGCCATGACGAACTGGTCAGACAGAATGACAAAAATCTTGCTCATAACTACAATATTGTAAACAAAGTAATCGCCTTAACTTGGATATTAACGTCTTTCAATTTAGGTCTCCAAGTACTCCGTCAGCTAGTAGGCCTCACACCCCACAGACGCCAAGTCATAGTCCCTACATCCCAGCCACGGTGAGTGGACCAGGAGTTCAATCTCAGATGCCCGTTATGATGCCCGTTTACCATGTGATGACCAGTCAGCCGCAGTATCAGCCGCCCCCGCAGGGGAATCGTATGAAGAGGAGTAAGTTTTGTCGCATCATACACTCTATAACTAGACATTCAAGTCTTAAATAGATTATTTGAGAAACATTCCAACTATATGAAAGTTGTATACATCCGTATTCTGGAATTTTGAATATTATGTCTTCTTCTTCTTCTAGTGCCTATCCGGTCCGGATGTTGGCAATCATTCTGGCTATCATAATTTTATTGGTTGCAGCTCGGAAAAGACCTGTGGTTAGTGTAGAGAACCATGTTCTCAGGTTCTCTAGCTATGAGATCCTCCTTCTTTATGTTTTGTTATATTATGTCAAAAGTCCGAAATTTAATTATCGCAGTATCGCTAAAACTAAAGCAATTTACTTGCTCCCTCTGGCATCAGTATACTTAATAATACTAATAAGAGGGTATGGTATTATTTTTTTATTCGGTTCATTCGAATTTGACTAACCAAAGGAAGTGACATGAGACCACCTTTCTTTATTTGGATCTGTTGAATGAGTTCTTATTTTATATCTATTATTCACGAATCTATGGAGTCCATTGTCTCATTGTCAAGTCAACACAAAGTTTTTAGCATTTTTTCTCAAATAAGGATTATCAAAATAGGAGTGGGATATTTTTAATACGTGGTTTCAATAATAAGCAAGTTATGCATTTATTTAAGCTTCACTGTTTCTCCTAGACTTCTCGTCCTTCTCAATGCCGATGGGTCAGATGCGCACTGATATGGCATCCCAGATGCAAGTTGCCGCTGCGACGGGTCAGCCATTGTTAGCGCCAGCGCCAATCCAGCAATTTATCTATCCGCCGTCGGCTGCCGCTGCGGCTGCCGCGATGAACCCTGGGGCATACCAGCCCATGCATGCGGCTGTCCGCATGTACGAAGCACCAGGACAAGCCGCTGCAGCTGCCGCTGCCGCAGCTGCTGCAGCTCAGATACAGGTGAGTTTTCAATAAATCTAGTTGCGAGAACCATACTGCAAACAAGTATATAAAGCAACTGTCACAGTTTGGGCAGAATCATGTATCATGTATCTTATCCTGATTCATATCTTTTGTCTTGGCCGTTAAATGATAATATAAAAAAGTGATGCGATGATCTAAAATTATATATATTATAAATTATACAAATCGTTACTTTTTGGCAATTTTATTTTCATTATGTGATGCTTCTGTAATCTCTTGCCCTAAATTGAAAGCCAACTGCTCCAGTTTGGAAGACAATTGCACTGTTTATCAAATCAAGAACAAAAAAATCAATACTTACTAAGATACCAAATTTTGATAAATTTTTGGTTTCTAGTGTACCCAAGGCTTTTCTAGAACCCGTAACCCTAGGATTCTCGGAGTGTGAGAGACAGGCATCATATTTTTAGAAAATCCAAGGGTACTATACGTATAGGAATAGTAAGCATGACTGATATTTTTTGCTTTAAAGGTTAGTTTTAATCTTGAAAAGTTTTAATTGAAACATAAATTATCAGGATGCTAATATTTATTAAATTCAATTGATCTTAGCCATTAACCTTTGAAGCAAAAAATATGAGTCATCATGTGTCCATTGGATTTTCTGAAAATATGATGTCTGTGTCTCTCACACTTCGGGAATCCTAGGGTTATGGTCTTAAGAAAATCCTTGCGTACAGTAAAATCACTTATAGTAATTGAAAAAGTAAAATTGCCCAAATCTGGGTATCTCACAATTTTTTTGCATAACTGAAGGGATAATCGAGCAAGTGGCCATAGCATTTTAGAATCCTTATTAAATGCAGCAATATTTTGCCAGTACACTCAGTTGAAACTGGATGAAGTATTAATTTTTGGTTGACAAAAAGTATCGATTTGTAGCAGCAGCAGTTAAAGGACAATCACAGAGTGTAGATTTTTTCAAGCTTTTTAAAATACCTATAATTTTTCATTCGCATGACATTTCTATTTTTTGCTGATAATGATATATTTGCTTTGTAGATGAATACAAAATCAGAAAATAGTTCTGTGGAATCGCTTTCTGGCCATAACAGCCATGAAATAAACTGACTCGTTTGTTACGTCGTCGTTGACATGGGAGTGTATATGTCCAGTTTTCATGAAAGATCTGTCACTCATTTAGATTGTAGATGCTCTTGGTGAAAGTCTTATCATTCAGATAGAAATTGTTTAATTTTGCATAGCGCAGCGTCACGAAACGTTGGGATGTAGTTACTGCAAGAATGAAATAGTATTTTATTGCACAATATCGCAATGTCAGCTATTTTCACGCGTGTGTGAACAGTTTTACTAGACAAATTCTGTATTTAGAGTTTCATTTGTTAATCACCTGTTTAACTAATGTATGATATTTTTTCTGTCCCCATTCTAGGAAGAACATAACCATCAACACATACGCTTGTTCCAGTACCTGCCTCCTCAACCGCAGCCGGGTCCACCCGGCCCTCCTGGCCCTCAGGGGCCACCTGGACCCCATCAGTCCCAAACGCCTTCACCAGCGCAACCCCCACCCCCACCTCCTCAGTATAACCATGCGGCTGCTGCGGTTGCGGCGGCAGCAGCTGCCGCGCAGCAAGCTGCACAAGGAGGCCCGCCTCCACCTCAACAATGTCAGGCGCCTCCACCTCAGGTATAGCATAGTAGTATTTTTGAACATCAAAAAAAAGTTTTCAAATTAGTTCTGTATGTATATTGGAATTTGTTCCACAATCTGATATGTTTATTGCCAAGACATTTCTTTTTAGAAGCTCACATCTCGAATAGTACTTAACGTATATAACAACTTGATGATTGTAATTATTTAAGTTGTAGATTATAAATCTGTACTACGTACGGAGCTTTTCTATCAATATACCAACGAAAACTGTTCTGCGTTTTTCTCCATGATACTGCCGCTCTCTGAATCTGCTTGAGGAGTTTGCCAGACTGCTTCTTCAAATTCTAATTGGTCGTTATGTATATATCAAGAAATAGCCGTTACATCTACAACATTACAAACTCGTATCAACAAACTCTTATAGCGGTTACGGTGCTTCCTTTGTGGTTGGTATTATGTCTAATTTTGTTGAATGTTGATTTAATTAGTTCTACATTTGTATCCTAGTGTATATATTCGTGACTTTCGGGCAGAGTTCACTTGTATGCCTACAATTTTCACAAGCTAGCCCTTTAGCGATGAAAATATGCTGCCAATATATAAGAAATTCAGTTTATTGGTATCCGTTCACCAAGTGAGAATTAGTGGAAAAATATATTTGAATCACCCTGTTAAAGATTAATGTGCATTGTATCAATAATCACGTTGAGACTCGCCATTTCGATGTAGATTCGGTATGAATCAACAAAATATCTGTCATAGTCAGGTTTTCCACTTTCTTTAATATTAGGAAATGTCAGGGAAGCGAAAGGTGATCAGTGATTATCTGAGAAATACGTTAATGAGTTTCATTCATAATAATTTTTACATTTATTACTATAAAAATACGCGCTTTTTTACTCGCACATGAATCATATTTTCCTCATATTTTATTTTTTCACCCATGTGGTTTTTGATTACAAAAACAGAGGAAGCTATAGAGATCTCATAAAAAACACATCAATAGTCACGTAAATTTCGGTTTTGACTGGACAATGATAATATCCCTCATTCGGATAAATCTTAGATCGATCATCCTTGCACCATCTATCACTCAAGGTTAGTAATCAGTCTTCACGGGGGTATTGCAAAAGTCTGTCTTTTTTGCGGACACTATGACTGCTGGCAGTAGGCGTGATTAATAGCACAAAAATGTATGGATAAAGATTTGTAATTGCATTGATTCATTAGAATATTCGAATAGGTAATTTAATGTGATTTTATATGTTGCTCCGAAGCCGTAATTATACTGACGAGTCCCAGCAAGACCTATATAGAGACGTCCGTAGTATGCCATACTGATCTGTTTTTCACGTTGTAAATAAATATTATCTCGATCTCAATATGGCTTATTGATGTTATCTAGAGGTGTCTGAGTACCTTATATAGACGATAAATGATTAACTTCTTGACCCGAAATTTTACTTACAGTGTTTTAATTACATTCATTTTTTTATTCAATCCAATAGCAAACCACTTTTCCTCAGGGCCATCACCAGTTCCCGTTAATGTACCCCCTGATTCCTGCGCAACCACACATGATGCAGGCTGCGGGGGTGCAGTACCTTCAAGCGGCCGCCGCGGCGGGTGCAGGATCGATGCAGCCGGGGCAACCTGGACCTCCCGGCCACCCACAGCACCCCATGCCTGCGGGGGCGGTCCTCATGCACCCCGGATCCGGTGCTGGAGCTCCCCATCCGCAACAAGGCAATCCTTAGCGCTAGGTAAGACAGTAATTGATCAAGAAACATACAGGAAGACTGCTCTGCGTATAGCTTACCTAAATTTATAGTTCCACTATGCTTATTAAGGAAACGCTGATTAAATGAGTGAGCAGTAACTGCATACGTATCCGACAAGCGCCCTCTCTGTTTTTCACTTCAAGAGTCGTATCTAAAGTTTCAGGACTGCGTGGGTCCAGTTATTGTGGCCAGGGGATTCCTGGTTGAATACCCCTATTGAGTTGTACAACTGTGGGTGTCATCCACAGCTTTTTTTTTGTAATTCATTCGACAAAAGCTTTACATGACACAACAACGGAATCTTGAGTCCGGTATTACACCTCAGCGGAAGACGGAGGCCATATTAGGTACCTCAGGGTGCGTAAAGTACCTGGAGATGACCAAATCGCTAATGAGACACTCAAGCTACTTTCTCTAAAAGTGCTTTGACTTATCTGTCATATGACAAAGCAGGATCGGAGAACATGCAGAAACTGCTGATGTTCATCCCTGCTTTTCCTCGGATGCAATGCTCGTTTCCACGTCAGTACATATCTGGACCGAAACAACACTGCCGGCTGTGTATGTGACTACATAATATATTTTTCATATTTTTAGGCAACGGAGCAGCGACGACGTGCGGCCGCCGCCGGTCTCACCTACCAACAGCCAATCAGAACGCGTCAACTGCAGCAGCTGCCGCCGCCGCCTCCACCGCCACAACAACATCCACCCACTTATTACTCGCTGTTTTATCGCGCTTCGTGAGTACCGCCTACTGAGTTACTGGAGGAGTTTGTTGATGCCAAATGCATTTCGATCTCGTAGGCATTAACAGATATGAATTATTTTCTGGGCCTACTACGTTAAATGAGTTCTGATTCTCATATTTCATTCCTCAAGGTGCCAATAAATATTGAACTTTGAAGCACCTGTTCATATTAGCTAAAACATTTAATCTCTTGGGATGTTGACCAGGAAGTTACCAACACAATTGACCTATATCGTCACGTATTCTATTATTGAATTCATTAGAAAGTATGTACACCATCCACGATTATCATTTTGAACTGATAAGAAATAGGTTATGTATCGGGTAAGAATGGTTAATTACTACTAACGTATGTAATTTGCTATTCTAAATATTCCCAAGAATTAAAATGCTTTCTAAAATGTATTGTGTGGTTTTCTTTCTGATTCATCGCACTTGTCCTGGGCGATAACTGAAGCCATTTATCGAGCAAACTTTTCTGATATATGATGATTTTCTTCCAAATCATATAATAAAATATCTTTTTGAGAAAACCAAAAGTAGCGTCGTCCGTGATTGGTCGGTGGGGTGAATAAGTCTATGATTTATGTTATGATACCGGAATCTGATTCATCCAGTCATATATTTATTTTATACAGACCGAAATCAAGCTTAAAGCAGTAACTGCGAAATTTTAAAAATAATTATCATTTTAGTAGATATTAAGTCCAATGCGTAAGATAAACGATTTGCTGATCACCTTACAAAGAGATTCATCCATGAATAGAACGTATTGCAAATGATCTTGAGAATGAATAAAATGAAGCTTCTCGACAGACTCCTCCCTATTTTTGTGGGCGGGTGTTGCGCGTATGTTGCGAGTGTTGGAATCGTTTTTGTATCTCGTAATCGATTTAATTGATAAGTACGTATATTTCTGATTGATCGAAATAACGAATCAGTTCGTTATATATTTTTTCAAGTTCATTAATCAGTTGGCATATTTTTTATGAAGGGATATTCATATACATATTTTGGGAAAATTATTATGCGGTTGTTTTTATTAGTTGAGAGTAGAAAAGTGTGTTCTATTCAGAATAATTTATTAGTGAATTTCAAATTTTTGCATGGGATATAGCTAATTAATTTGTTGGTGGTTTACATTATTGATTTATTAAAACTAACCTCCAGCTTTCAAGTAACTTTCATATATTACAAAAAATACGACAAACTAGTTGTAGTTTGTCAATATACATTAACTGCCTGAGAGAAAACTGCCATCTTCTTGGACGAGGTGCCCCTTTTATGACACTTTGATTGTATAATTTTTTATGTAGGTTACACGTGAATTTTTATAGCGTCAATTACCTCTCATCACGAACTTTAGCCACCATACCGCTTGCACTTTGCATGGTAAGAAAAAGGTTACAGATATAACGTGTATCTTTGTATCATGATGTTGAATGAGTCTTGAAATGGCGTACCACAGACCGTCAAATATTAATAGTAGGGTTCGGTTGATCAACCGACTGTATTTTGATTTGAGGTTAGCTGCTACATACGACTGCATTATTTCTTACACGTTTTTCGTGTATACGTTATTTGGTATCTTAAAGTACAAGACTTACCCATCCACATCCATTTCCAAGACTGCTCAACATTTTTTCCTCCCGTAATATTTCCAATACATTGCATAATATTAAATTTGCGCTGCGTCGAATATTGGCACTAAAGGGTATTTTTGAGCATTGAGAAATTTATCAAGTAGAATAAATATATCTGAGCAACCTTAAACGGATTTCAAAAGGCAATCAAGATATTGTAAGGCAAAAAATATCCTATTGCAAAAAATATCTTATAAATAACCTCAGGTATTGGCTAAAACCGTCATTTTTGCTCTTTTATGTTAGGACCTTAAAATATTGATTATGGTAAATCTGACACCGTATTCGGTTTCATTATCGATGGAATCATATCTAGCTTGCTTGTGAAAATAACGACTTTTTTACCACTGGGTGATTAATCGGAATGGACACGTAGACAGCATTCAGGCAAGTACAAGTCTGCTGCTTTTCATCACATTGGTAAGGTCACTGAAAATCTGGGTGATTAGTCACCTGTGTCACCGCTGATATAAAGTTTTAGCTTGGATGAAATTACAAACTGGTTTCACTAGAAATTTATTTTGAATGGAGCATACGTGTATATATAAAATAGGTTATCATATTACCTTTTCTTTTACTGTTTTCTCTTGTATCCACCGGATTGTATATAGTTAGTTCACTTATCTTTATAGATACATAATGAGTATGTATGACAAAAAAACTATGTACATGATTTTAAGAGTGAGAATACACATGCCGTGCATGTTGCGAAAGTAATATCGTATAGTTGTAATATTAAACGAGAAACGTTGAAGGTATTAATATAAAAAAAACTCAACCAAGTGTTCAACGGTCTTTAGAGGTGAATGAAAACATAAGTAAAACTGGAGAACACATTTTTTATGTGATTGATCTCCAGGTTTTGCTTTGCTGCACTAGTTTGTTATTCAAGCAAAAAACTGACTGAACTTCAAGGTTGAGTGGTATCCAAAAAGAACTTATTTTGAAAACAAAATTATTTTAGTATGTTCTCATAGCATCATTTGACTATTGAGTGATTTTGTGATAACTTCAATAGAGCAAGTATGAGAAAAATGGATGATATTTGTGAAACGTCAGCCTGGATTCTTGAATGGAAGTACACATTGAATTGAGTGGAAATATCTCTAATGACGAGAGTACATTTTCTGTACTTTTGTACAGCACAAAAAAGTGCTGTGAAAACTTTTTCCGTCAAAGTATATGTCGTTATCTGAATATTTTGAATTGAATAAAAAAAATCTTGTATTTTTCCACATTTGAGTATTTTCAAATGTTCACTATAAATTATACCCCTTTGTCATTATTTCTATTAGGAATCTGGTCAGAGGAGTTTCGTCGTTCATTCTTGTGAAAAGTATATGGACAGATTTTGAACAATATTCTTCTTCGATCTGCATTATAGTGGTACCTGAAAATGAATATATTTCACTGTTTGGTATGAACTAGTTACACAAAATGTTATAGCGTTCGTCTACTTTATCTGTACTATACTATATAATATGACTCCAGATTCAACTTTCGCCTCTGTCACCCACTATATATTGATGATTAAATCTACAGATTTTACAGTTATTTGGCAATCAGAAATAATATCAAGAGATGTACGGGTGCGTATCAGTAATAAAGATCATTAACTCACTCATCACATTCATACCTAGTGCTACGATTATTACTTCATCCTTATTAGATAAATATCCATACGTCTATATTTTCAAAGTGCAAATGAATTTAAAATAGGCACTGCAAATTCGCCGTACTGTCTGAAACCGTCAGTTGAAAATGGATTTTTAAGAGACTCTTATGAACCTCGGTGTTATAACTACTTTTTTTCATGATCTGTCTGTGTACTTATTGAACATTTATATTTATATGGGCAAATTAAGTAGTTATTAGTCCAGAAAATTTTATTGCACAGTGGCCTCACGGCTAGAGCTGTATCATAGGAGGATGAAGAATGGGTTTAGTTTTCAACCGATATCATTTTTTTTCTGGTATATCTCGCTATGATACTCATGTCGTAGCCTTTCATGTGTTTACTACTTTCCAGATAATTCTTTGTCTGATCAACTTTCCCTGTAAGAAATATATTGTTGCATATCTCAAATTAGTTATTCCAGCATTAATCTTTTGTTGTTTAATATGAACTTAATTCAGTTTGGATGATGACTGGTCGGATGACTCAGCATCCGACGTTGTGTAAAGACAGAAAAGTGAGATCAAAGAGATTCTGGAGTGACAAATGTTTGGTTCGAATCCCTTAGGCAGCATTTTTTAAACTATTTCTTCACTCCCAAATTGTGTAATTAATTTCTCATTCTTCAATTTAGTTTGCCCATATTATAGACTTATCTAATAAGCTTGAGCGAAATTGGTATAATTATACAATTGTTTTTTTTTATAAAATATATTTTTACGTACATATTACTATGCGAAAAAGTAATTTTTGGAATATCCAACACTCGCAACCACTGGAACTTATTGTACGACTACTCTTTTTCCCATAAAAAACTTTGTTATTTTTTTGTTATATTCTTTTAGTTTTGTTACTTGTTACTCTGAAGAAAAATTAAAATGGATCAATTTATCAATACATACAGGTCACATAATACCATACTCCTGAGTTAGTATTCTTTTTTACGAAAAGTGTGAAACTGATTATTATATTATTAATTTATTTTTATGATAGTATATGTATGTAAGGTGAGTTATTTCTATGAAATTGTTGAAACGAAAACCGAATAATAGTATGAAAATGTCAGGATAATCATAATTTGTTCTCAATTATAACGGCTTTCATGTATTTTAACATCAATCAATTTTATAGAAATGTCTGACTGATTTATGAAAACCCGATCATATTTTGTGACTTTTGCTGAAATGCAAGCCAAAAACAATATTTTTGTCATTAATTTAACTCATTCCATTCCATACAATATTATATAAAGTATGTTTGTTTGAGAATTGGGTTTGTTAAAAATTTATGTATGCGTCTTTAATATTTGATAATTATATCATCACTGTATTTCAGCTATATGAAGACGCAATGAAAAAAGCTTTTAGGCAAAAAAATAAAACATGACATGCCTCCCATGTACAATGACATAGCTTCACTACCATTGTAGCATATTCGAATTACATGATATACATTCATTCATATAGGAAAAGATAAGAGGAAATCTCTAAAGTTTGCAATAGCTCTAAGTAGACTTTGACATTAACTGTTTAAGCCAGAATCTAACCTCAAAACCGACAAGCTGATAATGAGTTCCAACTTATCCCTATGATTTGTTCCTGAAAACTATATTTTTTATCAACTCATCTTCAAGTGTCGCCCTTTGTGGGGACGCCCATTGCTAACATACGTCAAAGGTCCTAACACCGCCAGGCTATGTTGACGAGTCTAGGCTAAAGACGAAGAATGCATGCCTATATCAGGTCTGATGTATAGTGGAGAGCATACACTTGAAATGTTTTCTAAGTTTTGTACTCTAGATTTGAGTGCGCAATACAATTTATTCTGAATACAGTTCTTTGAACATTTTATAACGATAACATACGCATGATAGAGCATGTCAGTTTTTGACAAATTACTGAATGAACATTTTTGTCATTCTTTTTTGATATATGATTTAGATTTATCTCTCACCTGAAAATATTCAAACATTCTTGAAGGAAAATATTGGTTCATCATAGTATTTCTTTTGTTTATATTGTTAATAAACAGAAAATTACTCAACTCCTATGATGCACTAAACAGTAGTGCTAGGTCCAATTCTCAAGCATATAAGCTTTAGTTCTCTTCTGTATACTATTTTTTTTTTAGAAAACATACATATAACGTTATGATATTTTTTATCAGTAAATTTATAGTATTAAGGGATTCCAGCTGGTCTTGATCCCGAATTTGCTGACAGTTCTTTACCCTAGGAATGGTATACCTATAATGATTTCGGATATTTGTGAGCGGTTCATCGTATGTTGCGAATTTGACGTTTTGGATGGTTCAAGAAGTATCTTAAAAGTGATCGAGTACTCTACCGTTTCACCTATCCCAAATTTGCCTAATAGGAATATTTTTTAAAAAGGAGGTTCGTGATAACTCAGAAAAAAATGATTTCATCTGTATACTTCTTACACAGTTTCGTGTGATATTTGATGTCAACTAATCTGATAAAATTGATGATTCAGTTGAACCAATACCGTGAGTGCAAATATAACTGCAAAAGTCTCATAATGTCTACTAAGTTGTGCATGAGGAACATTTTATTTTAAAATTAAATATATTTCTTTACACATATAGTATTTGAATCTTCTTGAATCCTCTGGAAACAAATTTTCAGTGAAAAAAAATTTCACTTCTATGAACAACCACATTCCTAGGAACTTCATTTTTTTACGACGGCACCACTTGGTTATATGCCTTTAAGTATATGTTGACAAAAAAGGGGTGCTTCTCATAGATACTAAGGTGCCTTACCTGTTAGTGCGAACGGTAATTGAAAATTCATCCATCCTTTGATTAAACCTATGGGACGGAAATAGGATATAATATCTACAGATCATAAATGCTGATTGAATTCCTTGTATTATATTTTCCTAGTTCATATTTGGTACTTGATTGACATTTTACTTTTTGTTTAATCATGAAGTTTTGTAAAATAGTTGTGGGCTACAATCAATACTAGGGGTCCGTCCTACTTCATATTCAAAACAGCCAACTCAGTCACGTTATATTATCAATAAATTCGCAACATAAAGCTGTGTACTCGGGATGATATTGTCGAACATTGAACAACTTCGCCAGACCAGAGTTCCTGTAGAAATCCTGTAGAAAAGATCTATTTCACATAAAAATTAGGCATGATGCTGGTATTTTTTTGAAAATTTAATAGGGCATCCTCGATGGCGTAGGAATTGTAGATCCTGTAGGTGTCCAGCTTTTTATTATATATAATGTTTATCTATCACATCAAGATGCATGACATCACTGGAAAACTTATTTTTTCTGCATTTGAGGGCGTAATCAAAATCCGTATCATATTCATAATCATCATCTAATAATGAACAGTCAATTATCTAAACATGAAACATGACAACTCTATAACTTCAGAAAATTAATCAAACATCAAAAATTATCACAAACGTCAATCAATAGGTTATGGTCGACCATATCCTATCGACATTTGTAATAATATTTTGACGTTTTGTATTGCACTTACATCTAAAGTAACTAAATAGACTAGTAGACACTTTCATGTTGCATGTTAAGCTTATTCACTTTTTATTAGTTGATGTATTGATGATGAATATGATATTTTGATTACACTCTCGAATGGAGAAAAAGATTTCGAATGATGTCAATTTTGATTAGCAGTGCTTTTCAAAAAATCAAATCGGCGCTGCATCACGGTAAGTGTTATAGATAAACATTTGAAATTTTGTCAGAAATCGATTGCAGTTAACGTCATATTCCTAATTTTATGTTGATCTGACCAATACTTTAGGAAATATTGAGCCGGTTCGATACCACATACCAGAACCTTTGAAACAATGTTTATTTAACGTATATTTTCAACGGTAGTTGTATGGTTCTTAAGCTTGACGGAGTTGTGCTCATGGTGAAAATAATGTAAAGGATATCCCGGAGCAGTGGAAATGAAAGGCAGCTTTATTCGCCTACGAATTCTCCCAAATTTATCTTCCTCAGATTCTCTAGTTTTATCATTGGTGAATACTCCTTAGCAAAATTTTCAATTATTTATACTGACAGCGCTTGTTCATCATTCGTAATTCATTCAAATACTGGCAGTATTTATGTTCAAAAGTGTCGGCTTGGATCTTTCACAAAAAGTGGATATTTTCATAATTTAGATAACATTTTCTTGCACTAAAGTGTAACTGTACTGGTAGCCAGATTGGTTAAAAACTAGACACTTTTTGCTGTATAGAAGGGGGGAGGTCAGCTAAATAAATAATAAATTTCGTATATTCCATTATTCTTGCAATATAAGGATGGATTTTCTATTGCAGTTTACGCTCTGTCTTTCTTGTCGATTTTTTATTTCTGTAAAATCAAAGAGAAGTTTTAACGACATTCGGCACCTGAAGAGAATTGTCGTAACGAACTTGACATTTTCGGAAGTCTCTTCATCACTTTTGATTTGGGACGCATATTTGGAAATGATATAGGATAAAGTTGAGGTATTTTTTGTGCTTTTTAGTACATCTTATTTAGGACTGATTTCAAAAACAAAATGTCAAAATTATTGATAGTTGAAAAATGTTAATTCATCGTTTTTTTTTCACAAATAAAATCGATTGTTTATTTGTAAAAGTATTTTTTATTTTATTTAATACCCATATTTTTTCAGCTTATGTTTGGGACTGTTACCTTGTTAACATGAAGATGTTTCACCCGACTCTATCCAGCAGAGAAAAATGGTCTTAGGTAGGGTGACACTGTACCACGCAACGGTATCGGTGACGGTTGATAGTTGAAAGTGATTTTTTCCAAATATTAATCAGTAGCTCTAAAATTCATTCGAACTTTTAAATTGATATTACTGAATATGAAACACAGATTTAATTTATTTGCCGCAATTTTAGAGGCTAAAATAGTACTTTCGTCATATATACTCCTTATTCATTTAAAATTAAGTAATATGTAGTTAAGTGATAAAACAGAAACGAATCATTTGATTTGTAAAAGATATTCATCTGGTTTACATTCTTTTGAAACATTCCAAATTTATCTGAAATATATCATGTTTATATGTATGATCATCCAAGACTATTGAGAAAGTCTTATCATTTTTACGTTTATATTTTAGCTTCTCCAGTACCTATCTATGAAGCGGAATCTTTCAACGTAGCTTTTACCACCGAACATAAACGATAGATTTATGTTCGGTGCTTTTACCGACTTCAAGACATCTGATTAATTTTAAATGCTCCACACGTATTAACAACCGATGACTTACCATAATTTGGGCTTTTTGGAAGACTAATAGTTGAAAATAAATCATATATAAAAAAACTAAAAAGTTCTTTAATAACAAGCCGCACGAAAACGTTAAAAATCATTTTAAATTATTGAAATTTTATTGTAAAACTACGTGGGATGCTTGATCACATATGTGATATAAATGTTCCATGGGTTGGGTAGAAGTGGTATAAAAATATAGTAAAATACACCGCTTTTTACAATAAAATCAACAAGACGTTCTCAATAATGAAACAATCTTTTTTAACTTTTAGTGCGGTTTGCTTGTAAAACATGTTATTAGTTTTTTAACTAATTTTTACGATTTGATTGCAAATGGATGAAAAAATATGTGTCACAACTACAGACAACAAGGAGGTTTTGATAAATTATCAGGAGTTTGGGAAACATCCAAAATTGGAGTTTGAGCGTTTTTATACTGTTTCAGTTTTTAGACGATAACTCCGACCTCCTACGCCACTGAATCGATTTTCGAAATTTACAGAGCTTTTTTGTCCTTCTCACCTTAGTGAGCCAGCGTCAAAGTTTCAAAAAAATCCGAAGTTTTTTCCTAATTATAGAGTACTTAAGGATCACCGGACTGAGTACTGACAGACTAATAGAAATGGCACAGTATATTTCGATTTCGAAATTATTCACGAATACAAAATACTTCTCCGCTCATTGGCGTTACAAGTAAAAAGGACGGATTAACGATTTGTAACATAAAATTGTAGGTGAGATATATAAAAACGTATAGAGAAGAGTGGTTACACATTCCCGTGAAAATATTAACAGTTGATATTCCATGAAAATATCTATCACAACAATATATTTACTTCATCTACATATAGTTGATGTCCAAATGACAATATGTCGGACTGATAAGCACTGTTGTGAGCCTTAAGACTTGCTTGCCCATATTTTTGACGTCTTCCCAGTTGCCACATAAATGATTGAATCTTTTTTTTGTCAGTTCTCGACATACGCAAATTATCATCTACCATAAGTGCAGACTCAAAATGTCAGAAATTAGATTTCAACACCGAGATATAAAAAGCATTCTCGAAAAATGAACTCCAGGAAAGCTAGTGTCCACACCAAATACCAGCATTTCTCCTAAAACGTTGCGCCACAGAGCTTGCACCTGTCCTTTGGTACCACCTACACGTGAGGAGTGTTCCCAACTGAGTGGAAGATCGGTGGGATACAACCTATACCTAAGAAGAGCAGAAAAAATATACCCACTGGCTACAGACCTGTGACGGCTCTGCATCATGTCCAAGATTATGAAGACTTATTAACGTGCAACTTTTGAAGTTGGTTGGTTTATTTTCTCAGGGATCACCTCTTATTTGTCTTGGTTAATGAATATGCATCCGATGTATGATCAATGGGGGTGGTCCTCAAGGATTAGTCCTTTCTCCAACGGTTTTATTGCTGTACATCAACGATTTGTTGGAAACAACGTCTAATCCTATCTACAGCTTCGCCAATGATAGCACCCTCATTTCCTGCATAGAACTGTGCAAACCACTACCATCAAGGGATACTGTATTTCGGCGAGCGCAGCATGCTGTTCAAAGCAAAGAGGACACAGAGCATTATGGATTGGGAATATACAAACCGAGTTTAACGTGCAGAAGACTTTGACAATAACCCTGACAAAGAAGTCGCAGGCTGGTCTGCCAACAGTGGAGATGGAGGGACACCCAAATACTTGAATAATATTCTATCTAGATTATGGGAATCAACATCAACAATAAAATGTCATTATCCGATCATGTTGCGGGCCTTACTAGGTTACTGCTATTACACAAGGCCCAGACCATTACTGGAGTACTGCTCGCATGTATGTGGATGCGCCCCAAAGTACTCCTTAAAGCTTCTGGACACAATCCAGAAGCAAACAATACGTCTTGTGGATGCGCCGACCTCACCAACGACCTCCACAGTCTGGAACATCGAAGAAAGGTGATCCCTCCCTATTTATTCCATCGATATTATCATGGCAGATGTTCGACTGAGCTGTCTCACATAATAACTCCAAGAGTCAATCGCAGATCAGCAGATACTAGAGGTGCATAGCGGGCGCATCCTCACCAGATCGAGCTCACAACGCCTCAAACAAGCCTGTTCCAAAAGTTGATCTTATGGCGATCCTCGGCGTTGTGGAATGAGCTACCGTGGATTTTATTTCCCGATTGATACAACCTACAGCCTTTTTAAGGTCAATGTGAATAGACATTTATCCTTGCGCAGCACTGCAGATCCTACTGATGTTGAGCGGCGTCCTGCGGGTTTTTTGTTTTTATCATCTTCAATCTTCTCGCAAGACGGTGTAATCAGGTACTGACGGGCTGTACCAAGTCAGTACCCTCTGCGTTGATGAAGTTTCGTACAATACTACAGGTCTTGAGGATCATAGACTTTGGAAGGTTTTGTGTAACTTTTCGTTCAGTCTCAGTCGCTGTATGTGTGGGGTGAATGTATTTGTTGTGTGGCCAGAGATCGGCATAATAAGGGGAATGATAATGACCTTTCCTTGTTTCCAGAGTCGTGTAATTTCTATTCCGAGATCTGTGTATTTAGATATTTTCTAGGGTCGCAATTTCTTGATCTTGGATAGGGAGCATGAAGCCCTCTGATTCTGGGAAAAGTTGGCATCCTGTTTTTTATTGTTGTTTTCTTGGGTCACTTGATATCGATGTTTTCGATGGAGCGTTTTTTATGACCAGATGCCCAACTTTTCTTGGTGAGATTGTGCATGACTGTGTGTGTCTGCTGAGTGGTTTGAATGTGAGAGGGCAAGAGGTGTGTAGTTTTTGTCTGCTTTCACTATCGCCCTATATAAGTTGCTTTGGTTGCTTTCAAAGAAATGTCTGAGCGTTTGTATTTGTTTTGCGTGAAGTATTTGTATGTCTGTGATTCCCCTGCCTCCTTGATTTCTTTCTACGGTAAGTCTTTCTTTGCATGAGATTGGGTGGAACATTCTATGTTTCGTGAGTTCTATTCGGATGAGGGTATGGATGTTGTTTATGTCAGTGTGGGACTACTTGATGATACCAAAGGAGTACGTGAGGACCGGTATTGCAAATGAGTTGATAGCTATGGTAAGATTTATAGAGTTTTCAGGAGTTTTATAAGACGATTGTTGAACTCGTTTTTCAAATGTTCTTTGATTTGTGTATTGTTGATATTTGTATTTTGATAGAAGCCAGATAATTGTACGTTTCGTCCTGGTCCATGTTGGCAAACGTTGATCCATTTACGGTTTTTTCTTCGGGATGGTTTTTCCATTAACCTTTATTGATGTGGAGCATTTTACATTGCTCATCCCGAACTCCATTTTGATGTCCGACGTACAAGCCTCTGTTACTCTGAGTAGTCCTTTGGTGCATCTCAGTGGATGTGTATAGTTTTAAATTATCCATGTAGAGGAAATGATTGATTTTGTACTGGATCGTATTCTGATACTTGATGTTGAAGCCATAATTTGTATTGTTGAGTGCATTGGAGAGTGGGTTCAGGCAAAGGCAAAACCAAAGGGAGCTAAGAGAATCTCTTTGAATGATACCGCTCTGTATGCGGAGCTCTTCTGTTTGGATGTGCTCAGTTTCGGTTTCAAGATGGATATTGGTTCGCCTGAATTGATCATATGGATTTCTAAGAACTTTTATTAGCCAGCTATAGGGTACAGAGTCAAATGCTTTTTTATAGTCTATGTAACAGGTGTGAAGATTTCTGTGTTCTTTTCTGGTCTGCTCCATGATCACGCTATCAATTAGAAGTTGTTCTTTACAACCTTGGTCTTGTTTTTTACCTCCCTTTTGTTCTTCAGTGAGTATGTTATTCTGTGTTAGATGTTGTTCTATTCTTCTGCATATTGTTGCGGTTATAATCTTGTACAACGTTGGGAGGCAGGTGATTGGGCAATAATTTTGCGGGTTTTTGTTATCTGCGTTTTTTTTGTTTTATGTACGTTAAACCTTGTGTGAGGAATTCGGGAAGTTTATTAAGTTAAGCTTTGTTGATTTGGTTTGCGGGTGCTCCATATGTTGAGGTGAATTGCTTGTACCAGATATTTTGTATGTTGTTCACGCCTGGACATTTCCAGTTGTTGGTGTGTTTAATTGTGTCTGCTATTTCATGATGTGTCAGTATAATTTCTCTCTGTGCTGTTATATGTTGATGTTTTTCCTCTTCTTCTCTGATCCATGAGTTGCTTTTTGGTACAACTGTTTCTCATTCTTCCGAAAAAGACTGCTAACATCTTTTCTTTCGTTGGATTCTTTGTATCTACGCAGTCTCGCTGAATAGACAGATAATTTTTGTTTTACTGAATCATATATCTCTGGTAATGGTGTTTGTGGTGTTCTAGATTTGAGTCTATTTAGTGCTGTTGGAATGTGCAATCCAGTTCTCATTTGCCATCCTCCAGTTCTTCATGGCAACCTTTGCTCGTTCATTATGAGTGTGGCAGCTGCTGCAGCATATATTGCGTTTAAAGGAAAGCTAGTGGTGCAGACCAAATATCTACAATCGTCCTGAAAAATTGCGCCGCATACTATGTGGCAAACTATTTAAACTCTTCTACCAGCGAAGCGTGTTCCCTACTAGGAGGAAGACAATACTATAGACTATAGAGAGTTCAAACTATATGTAAGAAGGGGAGAAAAATTATACTCAGCAACTTACTGCTCTGCATTATGTCCAAGGTTATGAGACTGCCATCCATGTGCAGCTTCTGAAGTACCTGGACGAAGAAAACATCATTAATGATCTCCAATATCGTTTACGCAAGCATAGATCCTCGAGTGTCTTTTGGCCTACGTCACCCATATGTGGAGCAGTGCAATTAAGCTTAATATAGGGTCTCTAATCGAGGCGCTTGATATATCTAAAGCTTTCGATAGGGTGTGGCATGAGAGACTTATGATCAAGCTTGCTGCTTATGGATTGCCACCGGGTCTGTGCCAATAGTTTAATGCATGGAAGACTAGGACAAAGATTTCGCATGCTGAATCATCTTCCATAAAAATTTTGGAAATCTGGGAAAAATAACATGTCTTGGCACGATCACGTTTTCAGCCATGCAAGATCGGCGTCCCAGAAGCTGGGGCCTTTTTTCTACTCCAGAAAATTGTATTCTCCGGAACAGCTACCACTCCTCTTCAAGTCTCTTAGATCATACCATCAATAGAGTACTGCTTTCATGTGGGAGGATACGTTCCGAATCGTGGACACGCGTGACCTTACAAAGGACCTCCACAGTCTTTATTCTATAGAAACTATTTTGGTGAATGTTTAGTCGAGCTTTCTTGCATAGTAACTCCAACGGTTGCCAGTACAGCAAACAATAGAGGTTGCCCAAAGCTAGCATCCTCATCACGTCGAGCTTCCAATGCCTCGAACGAGCATTTGATTAGAATTTTGGCCTCGTGGTATGACCTACCGTGTAGTTTGTTCCTCGATGTTTACAATTTACAGTATTTTACTCAGTTTGTATAAACATTAATCCTCTCGCAGCGCTCCTGAAGTGCGATATAATCAATCGAGAAACAACTTGCTCGGAATGTAACGGGTTTTAATTAATCATCTATAAATTCGGTGCAGTAAAAGGACGGATGATTGACTCCAAATTCAACTAATGGTAAGTTTGGTCTTGCAAATTCTATTGAAATTTTGAAATTCATTACTGTGTAGCCACCTTGCGCCACTGAGTACAAGTAAGACGAACTAGAAATATAACCAAAGGATATGTTTCAGGAGTTAAATTCGTTAGAATGCCATTAATCTCACTTTATTACATCCATATACTGCATAAGCATTGTACGTTGCAAAGCCGTTGGAGTGGGGAGGTCACATGGGTTTGAAATCTAAGAAAAAGAAAAAATGAAATAATTTATCATTATTTTATCAGGTTTTCAGTCTGTTTGGTCAGATTTCACCCCTCCCCCGAAAACAACCCTCGACACGGGCTTGGTACGTTGTACTTTAATATTCATAGCTTTATTTATCTGACGAAATATTTCTGACTAACTGCGAAACCTATTTCAAATCATATAATATGTATAATAAATGATTCTAAGGACGTCGTGGGTATCACTAATCATTGAAGAATATCGTTTGTAAACTCGTGGAAAAAGTCATTTATCAAGTATGAAGAATATCATCAATAGCAATATCGTTTAATATACTTTATCATATATTCTAACACAACCCCGATGATTCTATTCTTTAAGGTCGGCCACCTTGACCCTGAAAATTAACGAAGTCTGACGACGACATTCAACCAATTTATAGCAGTGCGACTGGGGGGTGAGGCAGGCAGGGACAGTATCTATACGAAATGACAAAGTATTGTAGCCCTCCGGTAATTTTTGCGAGACAGAGACGAAGATAGACCCGGTCGGATCCTCGTCTCGGACCGAAGGCGAGGAGGCATCGCGCACTAAGTGTTGCCAAGTGTCCAAGCAGAAAATCAAGTTCAAACGTATGCCAGGTCACATAAGGAGGTGATTCACGCTTATACATTTTTTGCTTATCAATGAATTTTGGTGAAATTTGGAACAAATATATCAAATAAAAAATATAAAACAAAACGAAGTCCGATATTTAGCCATAACCTAGATGGGACACTTCTGACATCATCAGAATGTACTCAAATTAGAATTAGAATTTTCGAATGGACATATTAAAAATATATATGTGAACTTCACAGATAAATAAAAAGGTATTCTTGAGTCCACATAAATAGTGTAATTTCTGTAATATTATAACCCATAGGTTAAAACGAAGTTATTACTTCAAACTTATTCATTACATTTTTCGCTGATTGAAACAACATACGTACGACTGAATCTTCACTGCCTCTATTCACAACCACCATACAGCTGTTCTACGAGATAAAATGAAACATAAACCAGTGCGATTGCAAGGTAGCAACACAATACCACTTCATTTGGAATCCTAGAACATACCATAAGGAAACCTGTGAGCAGGTGTCTATATCAGACAAAGAAGATAATAATCTCAAAAGTAGGGTCAAAGAATCTACCTTCATAAAGTTGAACAATGGTTGTATTTCTAATTCCTGAATAAACTGCGACCCAGTTTGGTTGAGGATGCTTCGTGGAAAGATCTACTCAATATTCTCCAAACCTACAGATTCTCCATAAGTTCTTATCCAGGTTTCCTTATAGTTTGTTTTTGGATCTCACATGGGGTCAAATGGGACAGCTTGATGGTTCTTGTGTGGCGTTGCATTATTTCCTTTTTCCTTTCCTACTAAAAAAAAGTCATAAATATAAATATTAATATCTTATTGTTTTAATTATTTATTGTACTATGATGAGAGCTGCCGAGGCTGCCAAAACGTTAGTAAAAATTCATTCCTACGTATGTGGTTTCAAAAAGCGGCCAGCAAAAAGCATAATGAATTAGATAGACAAAAACAGGATAAGTTTTAGGAGTGACAACGTATTTTTGAAGCAGTTCATTCATAAGCTAAATAACATCTCCAGGTATCTATCGAAAGATTCACTACAGTGTATATTTCATCGATTTTTTTATAAAATAGTTAAGCAAAAAAACATCAAAATATTAGAATTCTTTCAATGAATTATTCAATTTCACGTCGAACTCCGATACTTACACATGTACAACATGTTAATGTTGATGTCACTTTTGAAAATTATCCTGTGGTTGTCTTTCTGTTTTATCAAATTTTCACTGGTTGGCTTGCGCAGCCTTGTTCATGGAAAAAAAAGAATTTAGTTATAATGACACTGATATTTTTGACTACCTGCTTCCAGAGTAACGATTTCATTTTCAAACAAGACCATAGAATGAACTATTATCATAGATTGGAATACATATGATGCATTTGCATTGTTGATAGAGCAAACAAAACAAGGTACACATAATGCACTACATCACAAGAACAACACTGCCTGTCCTCTTAGATAAAACTATGGGATTTGGTGACGATCAGAAACCTGAATTTTTGAATGTTTATTAGGAGTTGCTGATACTTTCTTTAGGTATCGCCTTTCTATATATTCGTAGAGCGAGTTAATTTATTTGTCTCTGTGTCTGTCTCTTCCAACACGTTATTCGATATTCTGCTTTCTAATTTATAAGACGATCGTGTTTTGTACTATCACTATATATCCAAGCTGGATATTAATCTCTTTGGCTCCTTTTACTCTTCATTTTCCTTTTCGTTTGCTTCGTGAATCATTGTGAAAGGTTGGAACCATGTGATACTTCTCCCATGGTTGAAATGGATATTTAAATGTTGTGCCATTAGTATGGAAACTTCTATATCGGCTAGATCGTCTTTGTTGTTTGTATGAGCAATATGTAATCTTTTGAGGATGGATTTATTCGCGTTGTCCACTTCCCCATTTGTTTGGCCAATCGAGTCGACTCTGGGTCAGTTCAGGCCAAACTGTTTGAATTCAACGCTCAAAAATTGCCTTCCATTATCCGTTCTGATACCATTTGGATAATCAAGTAACAACCTGCTCTGTCTGTCTATCTATCGACGGTCATCATACTTTTCATCGTGGGCGTCTTTTCATCATTGTCGTTCCCGGATATCCTTCGTGATCTCGTTCTGACATTCGCTCTGTAAAAGTCTGAGGAATTACAATTCCATTACCTTAAAACCAAACCAATTTCATATTTGTTGTTTGAAACTTGAAGACAAGGTGGATTTATCAAAAGTTTGATTTTGGACTTCCATTGTCTATAAACGACGATTGATGACGATTGAAGATAGCACATCAATCGAAACGTCGTGATACTCAAAATTTTATAGACAATGGAAGTCCGAAATCAAACTTTTGATAAATTTCATATTTGTTAATTCGAATTTCAACCGTAACTATGTTTCTTTTCCTTTATACACATTATGGCTTAGTTTAAGTATTCAGACTATTGCAGTAGGTGTTTTACCTATCCAACTTTTAGTTAAAATTTCCGATATATTTAATAGACTTTGGACTACTGATTTTAACTACGATAAAAAATTAATTCTAAAATAAGTCTGCAATCTTGAAATTTTCTAGCCTATAGAACATTTTGATTACGTCTGCAGTCTCAGTGACCATTTTTCTATATACGCGAGGCTGATTTATAAGAAGATTTAAGGGTTATATTCATAGTCGATCCTGAAAGCACGCGATTATTAGGGGTTCCTTATAGTAAAAATGCATTCAGTCATAAGCGTTCCGACGCAGTGTGTTTGCTCTGGAATTTTATGCTACATTGTCATTACCGAATCCTTAAGGGTCCTGTGACTTAGGGACACTCAAACGTTAAGTGAGCCTAATAATATGGCTTCTAATGATCCGTAATTAGCTCAAATTTTAGACCAACTAGATAATAGTAGAATCGCTCTACGTGCAAAGCTAAACTTTTTTTTCTGTTCAAGTATATAATTTTTGACATAGGATATGCTTCTACCTGTACTTGAAAATTGTTTTGGATGGCTTCATTCATCAAACTGTAGTAAAACTGCGTACACCGGGACTGGTATCTGCAACTAGCTGTACACTCTTTTTAGGTTGAAATATGATAGGGGTTGGTAGCTTGGCTGTTGAATCTTTTGTTTGATCGAAACTTTGCTGGTGATTATAATTCCAGACAAATCAATTTTTATAGGTGTCGTAAAGTTTTTGTGGTTGTTTCCAAAACAGGCAGGAATTTCCAGACATATGTAACTAAACTCAAAAACTTCCTCTTTCTTTTGATGCCTGCGAGGCTTGATTATACTTTGTTGATCTAATTCTATATCCTAGTCTGACAATTTGTATTCCAAATTCTCCAAATTTATAACTCTCATCAATTTTTGAAGTATCTTGTTTGTTGATTGATGCATTCTGATATATGAATAACTAGGGTAATTGTTGCTTGGTGCTATTATCATTTCAAAGATTCTTCGGAATACCTGTGGAGGAGAATTTATCTTGAGCATGAAACGTTTTTCAAACCATTTTTTTAAACCCGACATGTGTTTCGCTATGTTAGCATCTTCGGGGGAAGATTAATAGAGTTTCAATAATGGAATAGTTAATAACCTATACCTATACGCAATGTGTGGAATGAGCTATATCGATAATATAATCATTGAAAACTTCACTCTTTCATGTAACGCTTTTCAGATATAACTTGAATTAATATCAATATGCCTGACAAGAAGGAGTTCGGGGTGAAATCCTCTAGACCCAGGGTATATATTTTCAGGGTTCTCATCCTGGTACCCGTTTTCAGTAGGGTTTGCTTTTTATTGCTCTTCAGGTTTTCAAAAGGACCCAGAATCTCAGATTTTCACCACTGACTTTTTCGGCTGCCTTGGCAGCCTTTATCAAAGTACAAAACAAAATGTTAATATTTGATTTTGAAAATGACAATATTTATGACTGTTTCCAGTTTTATTTTCAACAAATTGTTTTCCATTCTGTTTTGTACTTTAATGAAGGCTGCCGTGGCAGCCGAAATGTTAGCAAAGATATTCATTGATATGTATGTGCTTTAAATTAGTGGCTAGCGGAAAGTATAGTAAATGAAACGTGTGGCGCTATCCTACACAAAACATTTTATAACCACCCAGAGGTCGATCCATCATTGGATGGAGTGAGGAACTTGCGAAATACTCTGCTAACAATATGCGAAACTAACTTACTAAGTAATGGAATGACCAATAGCTTGGATAACATTCACCATATTTGAAATTTATATCTTATAATACTATAAGATAATGAAGGTGCCCATTTTTCAACATAACCCGTTTTCTTGCAGGCGAATTCACCATTTTGATGATATTTGTTTCAATTATATGAGGGTCTTCATGATTCATCCCGTTTTGGATAGCCAAATATTGTTAACTCTATAAAAGATTCTTATGCACCTGTAGCCTTAGTTTTGAATCAAGTATTCAAGTAAATTTGAGTGAATAATATATTTCTAATTTTATCTTTACAAATACTATGAGGGCTGGCGAAGCGGTATGACGTAAGTTTTAGCTACATTTATTCATTATCGTTCGAAATCAATCGCGTGAATTTGAATGTTAAGCATTAATTAATTTTTATATTTCTTTAAAAATGTTTTTGAGGCAAAATAACTCTCATACTAGGTTTCGTGAATAAAAGTCCTCGATTTGTTTGAATTTGGTTGAATCTTCAAACCATTGTCACTCGTCATATTGTCTGTTTACGATGGTTACTCAGGTTACTTGTGAAATAGTTAACTAATTCTTATCATGAATATAAACTAGAATCATCAAAATCTAGCAGCTAGCCGGTTGAGGGCCGCCATCGCTCCTTGTGTTCGCAGCTGCTTGCCTACTGTCCGAGTGAATTCTGGTTTTCCTGTGATTCGATCTTCGGCTGCAGGTTTGGCAACACCGCGCCACAGGGATTCTCAAAGGTTGCCACCCCCGACAATCCGCGTTCGGCCAGCCAGTCGGCCGCCCCATCTATCCACGCAGCACAGGCAGCCTCTGCCTCCTTTGATTTTTTAGAAACACTTTTCACTCAGCTCATATATTATAGTTTTATCGGGACAAAACATGACAGCAAACACTGACACCTGTTTATATACGTGTGATACGATGCTTGCTCTTTGTGAACTATTGTGAACTCTTTTGATTTCCTTCCTTTTCTACTCTACTATCTACGGGCAGCCAAAATTGATGGTCCGAAGGTAAAAACGTGCCCGATTTTTTTAGCTGTGTTGTAGTTTGCTGCGCTATAGTTACCCTTACTCTTACTTTTCTTTCTTAGCTTCTTGACACCTCAGCATGTTGTAAGTAGTAAGCGGTAGTATATATTTCCTAATGTATATAAATATTGTTAAGAACGGTCATTAGGCAGTTCAAATCGATTGGACCATCACTCATTCATACGAAACATATGTCAAAATACTCAACTTCATTCATCACATAAGCAGATAACCTTGTCCTAAAGAAACCGTCAATTACGCTCATTTACGGTAAAGGGATCTGTTTTGCACATGCGAGTTTAAAACATGCAATACCTAAATAATAGATAAATTTAGGCATAATAATAACGCGTCACGTAAAGATAACATAATCCCACAAAAAGCGTTTGTCAATCTAAAAAATGGTAGGTTGACGCTGATTTACACGAAATGTTATCAGCTTAGACATAAGTATTTGGATCGGATTTTGGAAATGTAGATAATTTGATCTGAAATAAAAAGTATTGATAAACCTTAAATATTTGATTTTCATCATGAATCAAAAAAAAATACATAATTTCCAATAATTCTAAAAGCTTACTTCAAATGTATCAGGAGACCTAATATAGTATCAACTTTATTGATGTGTACTTGGACCCGTTGAATACCTTTTCAAATGAGAATTGCATTTCAATATTTTCCCTTGAGTAAAATGTTCAAGTTGCTTCAACATGCCAACAGAGTGTCAAAACGGCTGCGAAACATTTTTCCCCAGAAGTGTTCTGAATACTCAATTTCAAACCTAATCTAGACGCAGTTCCTGAAAATGAATATGGGCAGGACGTTACGTCAATATGTATGTACAACTGAAGTGACAACATTTTGAGTTGCATATTTACCCGAATTTGTCTGACATATTCATCTTGAAAGGACACAACGAGCTCTAAGGGATCTACGACTAGACATTTTAACGCAATCCCTTCGCTGCATATTGAGTTAACGATACTGTACTATTGAAATTATACTGAACATAGTACCGCTAAACATTTTGACAGTTTCAAAATGTTACATGAGGTGTCGAACAGATTGCAACCTTATGAATCATCTTCTTGTAGTGGCCAATACAATGACTCAAGAATGCAACAATACTTACTTACTGCAAGGGGCACATGCAGCGACCCGAACCCTTGCTGGGCATTAGCAGAGGCCAGGTCAGTAATGCTTTAGATGCTTGGGCGTATAACGAACTTGCGAAAGCATGGTTGGAGAGAGACGACTGCAGGCAGTCCAAGAGGTTCATAGCAGGCCCCAACAAAGGCAGGGAGCTATGGCTATTGAACCGGAACAGGGATTCAATCCACTTGTTAGTGGGGATCTGCACAGGTCCCTACAGATTGAATAGGCACGAAACTCATAGGAGTGGTCAAAGACCCAATCAGTCAGAAGTGCTGGAAGGAGGACGAGACCTCGTTCCACTTCCTGAGTGAGTGTGCCGTATACAGCGGCCTTAGAGCCGAGGTGTTCGGCACAGCAGAGTTTGACAGGGAAGGGTGCTACTTAGCGGAATAGTCGGACATCATGACCTTTATAAAAAGTCTGGAAGGTTCTACACTAAGGAACTAGCATGTCTGCCATAGTTCTAGTGATGGTCTTCGGGGTCGGCAAAAGGGCCAAAGGTGGCCTACTTGCCAGGCTTGCCTCCCTTTTACTACTACTACTACTGCAAGAACAGTTTTAGAAGTTACACACTGCAACCTTCAATAGCAAACATACCAAATAATACGAATATCATGCACTGAATATCTTGTACACCTTTGTTTATTAAATTTTAAAATGCATTTATATTCTGAACATTTTCAAGCAAGTACAAGGACCCTCAGTCCAAATGCCGTGATCTCCATGATTTCACAATAATTCATACCTGTTCACTTGCAGAAATTCTTATATACAATTTGTGTTGCAATAAATTAAGGATACTTGAAACAAGCATTATATTTTTAGAGTGCTTCGGTTATGAGCATTAGAAAATTCGTTCGCGCTTTGGAAATCGTTTCCATTTTCTTGTTCTAGGACGTAAAACAAAAGCAAGAGATCCAGTATCAATCTCCTTGACCTAACTTTGATACCCCTTTGAAGCAAACTCCGTTCAGATGCATAAAAGATTCAGTGAAAGAGGAAAACTACGTGTGTTTTCCATGCTTTCCCCATGTTCTAAGCAGCAAAAAATTGCGGGGCCGTGCATTTTGCAGACTGTAGGTCTATTTGAAGTTAATTTCCCAGAAACTGATCGTGTTTTCTTTTCATGCTTGCTTTTTCACCGAAAGTTTCCTTTTGTCTCTCAAGATGGCAGCCAACCCTTATTTTCTATATTTTTTGTTCCATGGCATTAGCTCACGCTGCTTGGATTAACATTTGTACTATTTTCGCAGATACTTTCGTTTTATTTGACCTGGAACAACAGCTGATTAGCTAGTACGTTTTGGATTCATTTTCTACAAAAAAATATCACCGACGGTAATTCAATTCCAAATAGTTTGTTTAGTACAGTGAACTTTATTCTAATTTCTATTTTAGGTAAGCGACGCACTTAAAAAAATACCTATTCATAATATAATTCGATTCTTCGATCACTTTTTGCAAATACTTCAATGATGTCACCATAAAAACTTCGATGCTCCAACATGTTGTCTAGGAGTTTATTTTCGACAAAGATATTTGCGAAAGTCTCTCCAGCCCTGTTGAATTTCGCACGAAATTTTTTATGATCAATTGTGTGCTACTAATTAACTTGTGGCAGGTGTTGTTAATACTCATTCAGATGATTTAGTCACTTCGGTGTAGGCCCTAGTTGTACAGCGTTATTTTCTGTACTAATGTCATCAGTCTTGTAACTCATTTTTAGTTCATATAGTGTTAAGAACTGATCGTAATGACGAAGAAAAAGTTAAATGCATTTATTTTCTGCTGGTAGCTAATAAAATCCATTTACGTACGAATGAATCTTTACTGACGTTTCGGCTGTCTCGGCAATCTTTGTAAAACAGAATGAATAAAATTGATTTTGAAAATATAATGACAAGTTTTATATTTTCAAAATAATGTTTCTCATTCTGCTTCATGCTTTGATAAAGGTTGCCGTATTTGTATGTATTTGTTCGTATTATTCTCCTCTTTCATATGGCACGAGGCACGACGCGAGTATCACACAAGATTATTAAATCAAGGAAACCATAGTTTTCGCTCCTGCTTAAATGAAGCTCGCATCTGGATTCAGTTGGTGTGCGTTCTGCGGTAGAAGGTTCTATAACCTCTCCACTTCTGGTATTCTGACACACACGAAATTAAGCATGCAGGTATATGATTTGGAAGCTAATGTCCGCATAGGTTCTTCTGGATTTTCTACTGTCGCTTGGTCGAAGTTAAGGTGGCATTTATTATGGGCGAGATAATTGAGATAACTGTTATCGATTTTAACATAACTAAATTAACTGTTCCTCATTTCAAAAATTACATTTTACATGACATTTTTTGGAGGAAGCAGTGCTTCTCTTGCTTCCATGGACTGCATCTCCCCAAAAGTGCCACTGGCTAATGAGCTGTTTTTTACGTCAGATCGGATATCCACGAAAGTAGAATAGTATGGAATACTACTTACTTGCAATTTATTCGTACTAATACCTGTATGTTAATTTTGTTTGGAGAAGTGCACCTTATATATCTCATATCCTATTTTAATATTGTCTGAATTGCGAGTTGTCTGGAGGCATTCATGTTTAGGTTATCCATATAGAACAGATGGGGGACATGATGCCTCCTGTAATTGGGCATGCCACAGCTGTATTTCTCAGCATTATGGACAACGGCAACATTGAAATGCAAAGACACAAGGAATCTTCTTAGCGAACTCCTCTTCTCAAAGATACCAGCTCTATCCGAAAACAGTTTCTACCTGATGTAATGGAAAATCGAGTTTTCCAGAGTGGAATCAGTTGTATTGTGCACCTCGCTATTTGATTGTCTACCACAAAAAATTCCGACACACGCACAATGGGTTCATGGGATCATGTGCCGGATGCCTCTGTGATACAACGGTCGATCAACAAGGTCTTATTATAGCCAGATTTCGCTGTTCATATATGCTGAAAAATGCCGGCTTTCCATATAGAACAGATGGGTGATCTTGTGCTTCCAGTAATTGGGTGTGCCACAACTGTATCCTCTCATATTTCTCAGCTTTATGGATAGCGGCAAAAGTGATATGAAGCAAACTAGGGGACTCAAAGAATCTCCCTGAAAAACTCTTCTTCTGAATGACACCAGCTCTGTCCGAACACTGGTTCCACCAGATGTAATGGTGAGCTGAGTCTTCTAGAGTGGCATCAGTTGTTTGATAGATCTCACTATTTTATCGTCTACCGCAAGGCACAATGATTCCATGAGAACGGTTTCGCTTATACTGCACGGAGTCGGCCGATCAACAAATTCTCTTTACAGTCAGCTACGCTTTCCTTTGACTCTCGCAGAGAATTGAGGGGAATGGAAACATATAAGGTGACATTCACCATTTCTGTGAAAGAAATTGTTCATGAAAATTCGCAGTTTTGGGTATTTGAAAATGTATAATGTATATATTTTCTTTCAAATAGTGAAGTTGTACCTTACAAAAAAGGTCTCAGTATTTGGTTAAACAAAATTATATTTTATCTAAACAGGGAATGGAAATTTGGTAAGCTAGGACGACGATTATATGTTGAAAACGTAGACGTCACAAGCGAAAGCCCAATTCAATTTATAATTAATAAAATGCAAACATTGTTTTAATATTTATTCCAGTAATTATTGTGATTTGAGTAGAGGAAAGAATATATAACCGCTGGGTGGTATCGGATTTCCGTGAAATTTATGTAACGCCAATAATTTTGTATTTTAATGAATCGCGGGCTTGCAGCGCTACTATTTCAAAATGAAATCCGTTTCGGGATTAACTAGAGCTATTATTGGTTATACACATAATTTTCCGCGGATGCAATGTGCTGCTGGAACTCACTAAGGGCGGTTCAACTGCCGCGCAACTTCAATACTAATTTCAGAAAATCATCCCATTATTTCCGTATTTAAAGAAATATGGGTCTCCTAATTCACAAACTAAGTTACAATACTGCGCGATACGTTACACTCCTCCCGAAACGGCGTGGTAAAACTCAAATAGTATCAGGTAGACTAGATTATAAAACCAAAGATTGCACAAACTAAAAAGTATAAAATAAAACAAAACCGTTGAGAGAATATAGCGAATAGATTATTTATGCATGAACTGTTCTCCTATGCAACTAACAATCTTAGTGCACTGCAAGTGATATAAATTGTAATATTTTCTTAGCCACTGTCTACGATTCTTATAATTATTGCATATTAGACCTGCGATAGATATCTATTGGTATAAGTTAAGTTCGGTGATAAATCAGGAACAATTGTGCTTCAGCCAGGCGCTGAGCTTAGTGATAATAAACGGGCATATTTTTGATTTTTTCCTAAATCCAGGTCAAGTTGTTCGGAAATATTTTTACGGTCCGGGAGGACTATTTACTAACTTTTTGATAATACATAATGTAAAGGGGCATTTCTCTTTAGAAAAATAGCATTAAAATGCTTATTTTGCAGATCTGGATATCTTTGAGGCTTTTAATGGTAAGCAGAACGTTTATTACTTGACTTTTATTTTATGCTTACGTTTCCCAACTCCTCTTCTAGATCTCTAGCTGTTAGCGTGCTACCAGCATCGGTAGAAATTTCATATTGTATACAATTTAATTCAAAACGTTCTCGAGGGGAAATACTACCGCCCTTCGTGAATTTTATCCAGCCATATAATGCGCATACTGGTGCTTGCTGTGTGCGTTTTATGAAAGTTACAGATTCAGGAATGCTGTATGAAATGCTACTTGCAGGCTTAAAGAACACGATACCAACCGACGGATATTTTGGTATTATTCATTAGATCCTAAATCGAAAATGTATGAAAATACAAATGCTGAGAAATTATTATCAGTGAGGAAAAATTGTCTTTAGTACTTGAGCAATCGATTTAGCTCTAATCAGGCATATGTGTAGGGTCAACAGAAGATATTGCTAGAATGGCTAAAGTGGTTGCTAACAAATGGGTACCGGTATCTATTTTTTCTTTCTATCTGCAGAAATGTTTATATTCCGTTAACGAAGCATTTCAGTTCACTATGTGGTGGAGCATAAAGCTTTATTTGGAATTTAGTGAACGAAAATTGGAAAAAAATAAGCGTGGCAGCGTTAAATATTGGAAAACAGTTACAAAAAGTGGCCTAGATTTACATGCTCAACTTAAGTTGAAAATGTCGATGAATTAGTAATAAAAAAATTGATAGCGCTTTCCAATTGTTAACAATAGAGCAACACCATCAATCTAACTATCATAAGAAATTATTTAGTAAAATACAAAGAAGCAGCATTTTTTTAGAATTTATGGAAGTGCCTCCCTTAAGAATTATACTTTCGTGCTATAAATTCGACTAAATGGAATAGAAAACCTGATAAGATTAGGAATACCACCCAATGCCAAAAATCGGATACCAGGAAATTGCTCGGTGAGATAGTTGGCCTCTACCCTAAGTTAACCTTAATCGTTAGCTCAACTTCGAGGTGAGCCTTTTTGTAAGTTCTTTCAAAGAAGTATGCATAAAACATATGGAATTTTAACCCCGCTTAATTTTAACGGATGTTAGCGAATCCCAAACTGCGTTGTTTATGAGTGCGTGACCAAAAGATGCAATAACTGTGTCATTGGTTGTGTTAGTTACATATCCCCCCTCCATTTTTGACTTAGATTACGCTATCTTGATGAGGTCCAATGTTTTCGAAACACGTGTCGGCAGCTTTCGCCATTTTGTCCCTTGCGTGCTTAAGCCATCAACTTATTCCTCTTATTTGTTTAAAATACATGCATTATTGTTTTCATGTGATTGAATAGCATCCTTGGAATTTGATTAAGATAATGGTATTCAGTAACTTCCCAAGAATGGTTCATTTAGCTACTGAATATGGTAGCATCCTCTTATGATACATTTAAAAAACTACACAATCTGCAATGGCTGTTTCTTCATTGCGATCAAGTTGTTATAGATTATATTTTCGACAATCAGTTGTTAGATTTATTATGGAAGAGCTGACACGTTTCGTTACGTATTAAAAGAGAATTTTGAATTTCTGGGCATAGGAAAATTAAGCTTTATGCTCTGCGACTTCAGTTTCATCCATACAATGCCAAGTTCCTCATATTTTTATATAGCAAATTGTGCAAATTCATTAAAAAAAAGTATAATTTCATATATATGAAATATAAACATATATTGTAATAATGTGTAATATTAGAAATAAAAATTGGCGGCGTTATACAAGCGGCATTGTATTGCAGCGTATTTTCAGAATATCTTGCTATAATTGAGTAAAAAAGCATTTTTTCGCATTTATAAAATATAAACACCTATTTTTGGGAAAACAGGAATAAAAATTGATGGCAGAGGCGGCATACGAGCTCGATGTAACCAAATCATAACGCTGTTTTAAAAAAAATTTGTTTTCTAAATTTTGGGATTATTTTCACCAGCTCATAACATAAATCGTACTTCAATAAGGAAAAATAATTATCGAGAATTGACTACGAAAGTTTCTAATCACAAGTAGAATAATTATAAGGACGTATAGTCATGTATAGTCTATATCAGTCTATATCAATCAGTGAAATACCGCGAGAAAGGTGTAATCCAACTAGCCCCCATAAAGTGATAATTTTTATAAACCCGGATCTGCGGTATTGGTCTGACTTTTGCTATGGTAGGTCTCTGGTACGCGATCCAGAATATCGACATCACAACTGCTTGGTTACCGAGAAAAGTATGTCTAGCTCAATGTGGGATTTAAATAGCTTGCAAGTTCCCAGAACTGAACATTTATAATATTCAAGGGACGTAGGCTCGATCAATCTCGAAGATTAGTGAGGCAAAACCGACATGAATTGGACTATCGGACTACAGATTTGTGGTATGAATATTTTCAGTGTTTTATTCATGTTTATTTCATTCAAGTGAATGGAATGCTGGTTGCTATTTAGACATGTTTTGCATCTTTTGTAAAGAGGTAACAAACCGTGTGAGAACATGCAAATGTTGAACAAAACATTTCCTATCTATCATCACACTCTAATTTATCCAGAGTTTTCTATAATTTCGTAATTAATTTGACCATTTCATGTGACATTTTCAAATTTAATTCAAAAATTCTGTATAGCAACTCAATATTACAATTTTGTGTACCCATGCATGATATGGATGATAATAGATTTCAGTATATTTCATTACGAAATTATATCAGTATATATAATATTGGCAGCATATATGAGACACACCCAGTGGCCATCATCACAACCAATACTGATGGCACGACAGAATGGTGAAAAACAAGAAGCTCAATACACTCCTTTTTGCTTTATTAATACGGCAAGTTGAATTGCTACAGAAATGCGTTTTTTTACTAGCTATGATCTTTTTCCTCCTTCTGCTGTGTTCAGTCATCATGATAATTGTGGAGCATCTGAAAAATAAGGATTTAATTGTTGCATTGTAAATGGCACTCTACAGACCATAGATTTTCCATACACATGCATTTGAATACATGCGTTGCTCATTGGCATCTTGACAAAGTAAAAGGTCCTTACAGCTTGGATCCTGCCTGATAGCGATGACAGATGCCCCTACAAGAATTTTGCTCTAAATCAGTTTATTGATTTGAATATCATAAAAACATTTTAATTTTTATTTAATCACCTATAGTTCAAAAGGTAAGGTGTGTATCGAACAAATGTTCGATAGTTACATTGTTACCTTCAGAGATTCGTCAATCAGACCAAGGTAACAGAATTTCACCAGAAGCATCTCGTGATCTTGGCAATCCAGTGTTCTTGTCGAGTTCAGAAGATTCGATGTGTTCACGTAGTCCTGATCTCTAGCATATATATCATCATCACAATTTGTTTTGTGTGTTGGTATTATTGGAAGGATACATCTCTTGTATAAGGAACATTATAATTACTGAAGTTTAAAATAAACATGAAAATATCCTGAGAAATATACTATAAAACAATGTAACCGAATTTAAAATTCTGCGGCTGATATAAAGAGGGTGAAACAATAATTATCTTGTCATTTATGTATATTAAATTTATCAACAGTTTAACAGTACGCAGTGGCGTAGCTAGAACATTGAGTGCTTGGGGCAAGTAATGATCTGCGAATCCACCTGCTCAGAGCAATTTTTTAATAGATAACCTCACGTAAATTCAGATAGCCTATCGCGCGTATAAGCACTGCGCGAGGAGAAATTGGTTGGTCTTTTACTGTAACTACATCTCTGCAGCTCCGGATTGAATCAAGTTTTGTTCTTGAAGAAGCGTTTATCAATGTGAGGTATGTAGGCTTCCTTACCTGATGTTAGCACTTCTGTTATCTTTTTGGCCACAAGTTGGATATCTGGATGTGAAACAGACATTATTCCATGGAAACGACTGGTAATAGTTCCTGAGATCATCCCGCTTTGTTGATTAGTACTCCCAGACGTGTTTTAGTATGTTGTTAATCTAGTGATGTCAATCTACAATGTGTGTGTGACAGATAATGTCGAATTCTTCAGGTTTGAGGCCTTGCTCTCGCAAACATGATAGTTCTGATTTAATATACATGCATACACCAAATCTTAGTCTAACTCGGATATATAGGCACTGACTTCAGTCTCTAACAATGCGATAATATGTCGTCTTTCTGTCTGCAGATATTGATGGACAGAGTTTATGTTTGAGGCGAGATCTCGAAGATTCGTGAAATCGTCCCTGAAAATGTCTTACGACCTGTCGTCCCAGCGAAGTTGCTGCTGTGGGCGGCTGTTGTTATTAGCCTGTTGAAAAGCTGCAGCATATTTAGATAAACGGGTTTCGCACAAAGTTCTCCCTGGACCACCTGCCATCCGGAGGTCCGAATGGCCAGGTATTTTATCACTGAAGTTCTATGATCGCGGAATCGCATTCTTTTTATTCCTTAGTTTGATTGCGATTTTCTCCCCTAATAATTGTATTATTTTTCACTCTTTTTAAAAACAATAGATGTACCCTATTCTCTTAAATTCATATAAAACATTTAAAAAGCAGCTATAATTTTCGTCTATCGTTATCGGATCTCCCATTTACGTCCCTAAACATTCCCTGTGGATTCCCCTGAATATATTGCCGGTCAGGCGCACAGTTCCGCACTCATGTGCATGAGTAATAAAGGCAGTACATCACTTTTGAAACGCTTTATGCAATTTATTCTAAGGCTTTACGGGTCGTGTTCGGATGAAGCTGGTTGAAAGTACGTCAGTACAAACGTTAAATTTTTCCTCAGATTCTAATGGGGTGTTTCATGTAGCTCGATATAAAATAGAATTTCAATAGTGCATAATCGTGTGAATAGATGTGGAGGACATTTTATGCTCATATTCAAATGAATGAAGTAGGTAGCTGTAGGTATAATGGTTTTAAATCGTGCATACCTCAAAACTCTGTGCGTTGAAATATTTTCGCATGAAATTTGTTTGTTCACATTTAGACAAAAATAATTACTAATCAAGTATGAAGTTTAATATTTAAAAATTCATACTTTGTAGAATTCATATTTATATAAGTATTGACCTTTCGTAAATAGGGATATTCTCAGAAAATGATGAGAATATCTAAGATGACTGCCTGTGATGAGGTTCCAAAGACTTGACTACAAAGGAACCAAGTGCTGATATTTGTGTATGCTGAGTTTCACAAAGAGATTGTTAGAATGGCTTACACAACGCATTAGAATTGTTTATATAATTATAATTATCCAATTCAAGAAAAAACTTCCTTATTCTGAGCAAAATATATTTCGACAAGACGACTTGGACCGTCTTGACACTGCAGTGCTGTTTGCAAAATTTGTCTGGACTTTTCTTACTCCAAAACTGTCCCGTGTTCCTAGAAATATTCCCATCTCTCCAAATATAACCTTTTTATCTATAAAGGTGGGAGGTCATCTCTCAACGCCAAGCTTCTCATATCGCTTTTCCCTCACATATTGCCAACTTGTCCGAGTCCGTGATATTCTATCGACTTTCGAGACTTATTAAGGGTACGAAACAGGCAGAGAGAACGGTCCGCAATTTTTTGCGCACTTTCGGGGTTGGTAATGGGAGGCTTTGTTGCTCCGAATGGCTTGTCGACCCTTGTAGGTGACAGAGATCTTTCTCAGTTGAAAGAATTACTACTGCTTCGGGAAATCCATAGCAAGTTTTATGGCGTAATAAGATATACATTTTGTCAAGGTCATGACATTTTTCAAATCTGAAACATCTGATTTTAGTATATATGATTTCTAAATATGGCTAATACCAGAAAAGGAAACCTGAGTCACATTACGATAAATTTCTTGAAAAGTGACCATTTTGTGGTAACAATGAGAACATTATATCAAAGACGACAGGTATCCTCCAGGATCGGATTAACGAGTTAGAAATCCAAGTACAATTCTGCTACGCGAGTTCAAACATGATAAATCGAGGCAACAAGCTGAACCACCCGGTGATATCCACAATTCAATGAATTCATCTAATTGTTCGAATTATACTGTCATTGAGCACGAGCAGGAGCTGAAGACGGAAATACACACAGCCCGCTGGGAGCAATAAAAACAACGTAAACACAGAAAGGCGTCTATCAGTAATCGCGGAGCTGAAAAAAGAGTGCAAGACAATCTGAAAGGAGTTTTTCATACAGTAAGGAGCATGTATCCAAAAACATTAGAAATAAGGAAAACCGCATTTTAACCACATCACCCCAAATAAACAATGCAGTTTGTGGTACTGCTGGAAGCTATGCACACATCACTGCAGTGCCTCGTAGATCTTGGGCTTACGTAGTAAGAATTTCTCCTGGAACAGGGATGCAGGGAATGAAAAGTCACGTGGTTAGTACATGTCCAGGTACAAATATAAGAGATTGACATAGAAAAACAGCAAAACTGATTCATTTAAAATACAAGTCGATATCAATCTACTAGATAAGTGGCCCGCTGGTTGTCTCATAGAAAAGTACAAATTTTTTTGAAACAACTGAAGATCTAATACCAAAGAAAGACATACTTCAAGAAAAATCTAGTACTGAAGACCAAGAGGACACTATTCGGATCATGAATCAGTGCATTAGAAATAAGACTTTATAATTGGATAATGGTGTTAATGCTATGGATAAGATTAAAATCATATGTGTAACAGAGCATTGGTTGCTTGAAAATGAATCAACTAACTATAACTTGACAAAACTTCCTTCTGAAAGGCTGCTTTTGTAGGATGGAGCACTTTGGAGGCGTTAGTATTTATGTACATCATTCATTGGATGCCAATGAAATTTTAGATATAAAGCGTCTATCTTAGGAGCGTCATTGTGAAATGTCGCCAGTATATGTGAGAAAGGTAAATCTTGTTTGTATTGTGCTACATAGATCACCTTCTAAAAATTATATATTTGATATTTTCTTTGATACACTCCATGAAGCTCTATTCAAAGTAGAGTTGCGCTACCCAAATGCTACTAGACGTACACGTAGCTCCCGAATATGCTCTGATAATGTTTTCTGTATCTTTCCATATGAGCGAACTGAAGTTGTAGAAGTTGGTATGTCTGACCACAATTCCCAAATATTAACTCATACAACAAATTCGATAAACAGGAAAGTACATATAGGAAATTCACAGTGAAGAACCGAAACCTATTTTAAATCTACTTTGATAGAGAATCATCGTGCAACCTATCTTTCACCGACACTGCTGAAAAGAAAGTATTACCAATCCATGAGCAAGGTAAAATAGATATCCCAGACAATTATAGGCAGATTCACAGAATTTCGAGTTCATCAAGAACGATTGAATATGCTATATTTGCACAGCTGGAAGCATACACAAACAAAATGAATATAATCAAATACATCTGCTGCTATAATGAGCCTTGTAGAGAACATACAGAGATTTTACGAGGATGAACGTATATATGTTGGTGTGTTTACAGATCTGTTCAAAGTGTTCGATTGTATCAGCCATAAAATTATAATTGAAAAGCTGGAAAACTATGGTATCAGATGTGCTGCGAGCGATCTAAAAAGTCATATCTTAAAAACAGAAGACAAAGTGTTTGCTGTAATCGAAAATTCAGACAAGAGCTAGTAGCATATAGAGAGGTTCCACAGGGCTTCATACTCGGACCATTTCCATTTATTATGTATATGAATGATATACCTAGTCATATATATATATATACATATATACACACTGAATAATGGCATAATAATTACTACTATGTATGCTGATGATACTACATCCAGTTTCTCTTAAGATAAAAAACAATGTCGAAAACAAGGAAAATGTCGTGAGAAGTCATTCTGAAAAATGGTTTGGTTCGAATGTACTATATTTAAACACTGGAAAAACTATAGTTTGTATATTCACCTCACATAGAAAATCGCATACACGGCATGCAAAATTCTTAGGTATACAGTTTAATTCTCTTATGACTTGGTCATTTCATATCGACTCTATATGCACTAAACTATCTAAAGTTGTATATGCTATCCGCAAAATTTCATACACAATCGATACTGTTGCCGCTTCAACAGCATATTATGAAATGTTCCGTTCTGTATTAAGATATGGAGCACTTGGTTGGGGTAATGCATCACATACCCAGCTCCAGCAAACAGAAAGCAGCAGTATGTGGCGTAACTAGGGCGAAACTATATGAGTATTGTCGAGGAATATTTAGAGCACTAAGAGTGATGACAGTATTTTCAATAGTCTTGTATCGAAATATGTTGCATATGAAAAGCAATGTAAGCAATTACCGCACCCTCTCGTATGTCCATATGTACTCTACGCGGGGCAAAAGCGAAGTTGTATCTCCTGGAAGTATCTAGAAGCATTGGAGTTGAATATTACAACATGCTCCCTGGAGGTGTTAGCGATCTGCCGATGAGTGTTCTCAAAAGGAAGGTTAAATGAATTTTAATAGACGTTAATACAGTTTCGAAGATTTTAAAGTGTATTGTGAAAATGTTTTTCATATAAATAATGAGATTTTTCAGTCAATCATTTACATATTAGGTGACTTTCAAGTATAATAAGCATTTCACTATTTGTTTTAATTATTTCAATTTTTGGTCTATGTGCATATTTTTTTTGTACAATTTTGTGATACATCCATTTATGTAATAATCTTTACAGAACACTTGATTGATTTTTGTGTTGGTTTGTTTTCTGATATATTGACTATGTTCTGGAGTGGGTGTATTCAAAGGCAAAATCAAAGAGAGCTGGGAGAATCTCTCTGGAATATGGTGTGTTGTACATGTAAATCTTCTCTTTGGAAGTATTCGGTTTCTGTTGTCAGGTTGGTTCGCCATGTTTGCATGTATGTGTTGATGATTTTCCTCTTCTTTTAGGATAGTTTATTGACTTATGATTTACTGAATTGAATTGTATTCATTTCGGTAGCTATCCGAATTTCATTTATGTATAGATTATTCAGGATAAAACGGTCTGTACCTGTTTGATAAGGTGCTGAGACTTAGTTAAAAAATGGCCAAGAGGCATAGATCTGTCGCTTATGCCTGAAAGAATGTTCGTTTACGGACCTACCCTGTATATTCCCTTCAATAAACCCACATAATATGTACGTATAGCCGTTATACATTATTGTACAGTCTTTGATATCTGATTGGATGCTACTGCCATATACCGAACCAGCTGATCGATAATAAACGTTACATGAATGAAATACTGGATTTTGCCATTCCATTAGCCTGATTAAATTAATTAATACATTGTCTACATTCGTTCGTGCATTCTTTGAATAGCTGAAATTTGAAATAGAGCAACGTGTCCATGATTGTGTGGAACAATGCGATAATTTATTTATTTGTACATTTCAATCTGTTCAAGGCCCGTGGTCCGCAGTTTCACACTATCGCCTTTAACACTTACAGCTACTCAGGGATAACAATATTCCATAAATGATGTGAGACGAAATGTCTTGATTTTGTTTGTTCTTCCTGCTGAATTGATATAGGAGCAGATTTGTTGCACCGTTACACTAACATTTATCAAGAATAATCCTGTGACAAGAGTATCAATCAGCACAGTCCTTTTTCAATCCAAAGCCTCCAGTTATCTATATTTCTTTAATAAATAACCGTTCGTAAAAGCAGAAAGCCCATTGTGCTCCAAAAGCATTACGAGAGGATAACTGTCTATTCACAAATTCACATTGAATTTAAAACGACTCAATGACTCAAGTACTCTCTCTATCTCCATGGTTGGCAGACGAGGATGTGACGTTTTTGTCAAAGTTGATGTCTATCAATTATGTGCGTTAAACTCGATCTCATTTGTAGATCCACATTCGAAAATATTCAGTCTGAAAAAAATATTTTGCTCCCATCGATGTAGCATCTCTGAGGATGGTTGTGGTTTGCATGCTTCCATGCAGGAAGCAAAGGTGTTGTCATACGCTAAGCTGTGCTTTGGATTGGATGTCATTTTTAACAGTTCGTTGATGTACAGCAAGAAGAGCATTGGAGAAAGGAGAAATTCACTTTGATGGTAAATAAATCATCGACTGTTACATACAAATATACCATTTTGCAACCCATAAGAAGAAAGCTAGATCAGAAGGCTCTCCTTGGAGTTTCATCGCTCTACACCATCTATGAGTAACATAAGCCAGAAGATCTCCCGTGGATCTATGCTTACGGAAACCATATTGGCGATAATTGATGATGTCCAGGTACTTCAGGAGCTGCACGTCTCTATGACAGTATCCATAAACTTGGACATAATGCAGAGAAGAGTTACAGATGTATTGTTGCTACACGCGATTGATCTCCCATCCAGTAGGGAACTCGGCTCTCTGGTAAGAAAACCCTGAAGAGTTTGTAAGCTCTGCGGTGCAATGCTTCATGACGATTGTTGATCTTTGATCCTCACCTGTAGATTTTCTAGTGTCCAGCTTTTCAAGAATGTATCTTTTCGCTCACGCTGATGGTAAATGATGGAGTATCTCCTTGGAAGTTTATTGCTGATTTAGAAGCAAAAACGGATCTTGTTACGAATTTGAGAGCAAGAACAAGTTATTATTACCATACCTTTCATTATGTAAGTTTCAGGTCTCACGTCAACCAATTTTACATCACACATATAACAATTATTAGGACTAGCCTAGGATAGGCCTCAAATATTACTTCGTTCCTCAACACAGAGCAATAGCGTTGAAATTGACTTGGCACTTTGCGTCAATACCTGATTATTTAGCAATCGTGCAAAAATAGTAAAATGACAACTACAGAAAATGCCACCAACAAAAGGAGCAATAGAACTCCAAGTGTATGCCAAATTCTAGCAGAAAGTGAGTACACAGTCAAACATAATTCTGGAACAAAGGTTATAAAGCAAGCGACAGCCACAACATACAAACTAGCAGAAAACAGATCTTTATTAATTAATTTTAAAGCATGACGTAACCCTAAAAAAATCTTATTCCGTCTTGTATAAACGCCTCCTTATCTGGCACACCTGAGAGATCTTCTTTCGAATAATCTTGTTGCAGTATATTTCAAATCCTGCGAAGAATTTCTACCCGCCGTCTCCTGCTGCGCGATAATTGGTAAAATGAAGCTGAAGCTTTTGCCGGCCCACTTGACTTGAGAAACAGGTTACCGAAAGTTGATGTCGGCACATATAAAACTCTATCCTTGACTGTCCTCGGCAATTGGTCAATCGCCACCGCGTCAATTCTAGATATAACCATGTCGAATTGGGCATGATCGTTTCCTCTTTATTTCTAAACTACCACACATATTCATCAATGCCCGCAGATGGGACCCGCATCTAGGTCTAGGTAAATGATTTGAAGCTTCAGCTAATGAGACTAGCTTCGCTAAACTGCTATTCTACCTTGTCGGAAGAAATATAAGCACTCGGAGCTGGGCAATACTCGAATAAATTTTACCTAAAATTACAAAGAGTACTGAAAACAGATGAACATAGTATGAGCAAAGAATTTCCTAATTTTGAAATATGAAGTGATATATTTAAAACTAGCAACCGTTTTAGAAGTTATTCTGTTCGTAACTACTTTGTATGAAAGGTGCATTAGCAAGTTACTAAAAAATTAGTCAATTAAGAGAGAATGTGCGTTGATATTAACAATTTCATTGTTGTTAGAGATATAAAGAGATATATTCCCTTGCTAAATGAGATAAGGGTTAAATTCATAGGAAATATTGTATGAAGCACGTTATGAAGCGACATGATATTCAGGTTATATTTTTTTGATGTCGCAAAGTCATCGAGCAAAATTATTAATCATCATTATTGATCATAATTGGTCACAAATAGTAATCTATAGGTACAAAAAGAATATACATTAAAAGCACGTGAGTTAAGCGGTTTATATGAAGTGCTACGTTGGTATATTATTGCAAAGGAGTCTGGATTTGTGTGACTTTAAAGCACCAAATATATTTTGCTGGTACAGAAAAGCGTAGAAAAGGAATATAATTATGTTAAAAACTCGTAGATAACTTGTTTCACTTGCAATGCTTGACCATGAGGAGCCTGCTACTGCATGTTACTTCATTTCTTCATTATTCTGATATCAAAAAATATATAAAGGAACATTACAATATTTCAATTTTCTGTATAATATTCTGGAGATAAACAAAAAGTATTAACTTGTAGAGTTAGAAGAAATATAGCTAAATTACTTGTATAAAGTGATTTCTCTATGAGCTTGAAGGAAAACAAGGCTGATGGTAGTCTAGGAGGGTAGTGGCGCAGGCTATATCCATTACTGTTACAGATGTAATTCGCAATTCAAGTGAGTACACGAAAAAAACTGGGACACTTACACATAAAAGCATGTCGCGACATGATTGAAATGCGTGTGTCCGCTTATCAAATTAATCACACTTCACTCACTATTGGCAACACTGATACAGGAAATTAAGACTTTTGTTACCTCATTCATTGCATAACATCATGGGTTTACTATATCAACTCCAAATATAATACCGAAGGCGCGTTCTCCAATTATTATCCTTGCAATAAAAGTTTCCTCCCAGCACGTGAAGCAAATAGAGTTTTCTTGCACTCTCAAGCAATTTTATATTCCCATGAAACAGTCATAACTTGTCTGGGCCGGCTGATCTTTCAATGCTGATAGTCGTCTCAATCTAGCTATGCTTTTCGACCAGAGCGATGTTAACGTGATATCTGATGATACCCAGAATAGGTTTACACATGTAAGCAATTTGTATTACTATTATTATTATTTTCATTCCGTTTCATTGTTGCATATATGAAGGGGAGTACATTAAAGATGTTGTACGTCTCGTATGAAATCTAGTTCTCTCACAACTATTTGCGAGAGTCATAATATAGGATATGACTATACCGTTTCTATAACCTCTACTACTCTTACAGATTACTAAATGCCGCATCTCCATCCCGCTTCATCTGCCTACACCCTTAGTCACTAGACAAGGAACAAAAATGGCCGTAGATATGGCGCTGAGCGTCTTGCATGGTTGCAGAGGAGCGTCGGTTGCGGTAGGTCTTGAAAGAGCGAGGGCGAGCCGTCCCCATAACCTACTTACCTACTACATGGGCGCCGTAACTCAGATAGAATAAGAAGCAGATGTAGGTGAGTTGACCGCACTGATAGATAAAATAGTAGATGGTAGAACTAGGATGCTTCCTGCATGCAGAAGGGTACAGAGAGGTGTTTCAAATATTACGAATTCCTCATTATTTGGCATTTGATATCAAGGTATTGATCTGTTCTATTGTGTCGCCTTACTATAAAGAGAAGCCTGTGATAATACAGTGGAGTTCAAACAATACTGAATCAGCAATTTTTGGAGCATTTCTAGCTGATTGGTGATTTGTTCCTACATCTAAAATATTCCAAGTGTAGAATACCAAAAGCCTGAGCGTACTAAAATTGAATCCATTTTAATTAACGTAAGAAAATATATATAACACAAACTTTAACTTGAGTGGCTATGGGCAAGGCAGGCTCTTGTTCATGATAGTGTATGACATGGGGATATGTGAAAAGAATAAATCCTTCTGAGTACGCTTCTACAACATTCCAGACATTCACCATTAAAGTAATGTATAAAAGTTCAAATGTTACAATGGGCACTAAACGCAAAATATCCTTTACAAATGTATAAAATATACTACGGCACTGAACGTAAAGTGTCCTCTCCTTATAACTGGTGAACCCTTGCCACCAGCCTAGTGAACCCTTGCCACTAGCTCGCTCTTAACTGGTGAACTCTTGCCACCAGCCTAGTGAACCCTTGCCACTAACTTTCTCTTAATAACTGGTGAACCCTTGCCACCAGCCTAGTGAACCCTTGCCACTAGCTTTCTCTTAACTGGTGAACCCTTGCCTCCAGCCTAGTGAACCCTTGCCACTAGCTTTCTCTTAATAACTGGTGAGCCCTTGCCACCAGCCTAGTGAACCCTTGCCACTAGCTTTGTCTTAATAACTGGTGAACCCTTGCCACCAGCCTTGTGGACCCTTGCCACCAGCTTTCTCTTAACTGGTGAACCCTTGCCACCAGCCAAGTGAACCCTTGCCACTAGCTTTTTCTCAATAACCACTGTACTGAAGCGTGTAATGACACCAAACGTTCAGTTACAGAGGCGGCTCACAAATCATTATAGGTAAAATAACTCTTTATAAATCGATTATGAAAATATGCAATGTGGAGAACGCATACTCTGTGAAACAACTCACCCTTCAATGTAGCTCCAACACCTTCACAATTTCTACAACTATTTAAATAACTATTTAGACTCGTATTTGATTAACGTTTATCGACACTCCACTTCTGTTAAAAGATTCAAAGTGTCAGTGTCAGTGTCAACCCAAATATTCAACTGGGTCTCTACGATATTGCGTGTGATTTTGTTACGGCTGTTAAAATATATCTAGAATACTATGAGGTAAAATATACAGGGTCTTACACAAGTGACGTGCGAATGTGGGGCCTGCTAAAGATTCATCATTGAAATTGAAACAAGTTATCTATGAATATTTAACACAACTATGTGCTTCAGATAAAAAACTGTGTGTACAAACATCCACAAATCTGATAAACCTCTTTTTCTTTCAAGAAGGCGTTGCGATTTATATTTACATCATCGCTGGACTGTCGAATTTGATTGTTAATGAATGCTTCCTTGTTAATAAAGAATATAATATCCTGAAATACGAAGTATCTTGATAAAATATCTTATCACATCGAATATCTTAAGGACATTTTGACGGCGATGGCAATGTGATACGAACACATATCAGATAGTGTTTCATCCTTTCAGTGAAACTATGTAGTCGCCAGGCATATGCCTCTTTCGACAACCAACATCCTTCAGGGTGCGCTATATTTGATAAGATTATTTCACAATATTATGAAGTTTATTTCCACCAAAACATCGACAGTGGATTTAAATTATGAAATCATGGTTAAACCGTATTACAAATTCCTATACTTTCTTTAGAAAGTCGCTAATATTAAGAAAGCAGCGGTAATAATTGCCAGCTATTGATATTAAACCATGTTTTGTGTGGAAAAGGGAAATTGAATTACTGCAAAAATAGCCTTTGTAATTATCTATTGATCGGTGAAAGTAAGTTTAATAGTATGACTCCAGAGTTGATGAGTTTCATAATTTTTTTATACGATAAATAAGATAATTCTACCATACAGTGTCTTCGCACAAACGGGAGATATGAAAGCGAACAAGTCGTTTGGCGTTTAAGCTTCAGCTTAAGCAAATCTCAGTTACCACTGAGTACCACTAACTAATCAAAAACACTAACATGGACTTATCTTCATTCATTATCGCTTATCTGCAGATCACCTATCCTCTCCCATACCGATCAGGGCATCGGATTCGGTAGGCTTTGCAACTGACAAGCGCCATGTAGGCCTCCATGGAAGAGAAGCAGGCTGAGAGATATCGGAGAATGAATGGTGGATTTATTGCTCCTAATGGGATTTCGAGATTGCGATTGTGGATGCGAAGGCAGTGGCGGGCAATCAGAAGCGGGATGAGAAACTATATAAACAGCAAATGAGGCCATTTTCTCTAATGACGCAGATGATGTTTCGGATATGGGATATTTGGCGAGATAGGAGATCGAAAGTGCTATATCGAGAATCAGATCTTCATAATTCTCGTAGGGTTATACTTCACATATAATAGATAAAATATAAGAACTGCAAGTAAAAGATTCGACGAGGATACTTTCTGGTTATCTGTGTATTTCATCAAAACATTTTACGAGACATCTTAAGCTTAGCTATTGACAGTCATTGTTCTCACATGTTTTGGCAGTATTCTGATTATGGAAAGAAATGATGGTACCATTCAAGATTTTAGAAATGCGTATCATAGTTGAGGACTAAACAAAAAAAGTAGAATAACCATGAAAAGGTCAGTTGATATTTAGATGAGAACATCTGTATGTCTACGCATGGATTTGAAACATGGTACTGGAATTTATGGATGAAACTGGACCGGATCCTGGCTTTTTGCGAGAAATGTCTCAATGAATCCTTGATGGAACACAGGTTATAGACATCTGTCTTTCACATGCGAACACGTCTATTCGGTTTCCAATTCATCTTGTCTAGAAAAGGTCGAGAAACGAGATTAAGCCTTTTTGTTGATGCATTTTCAGTATCGGTTTTCAACTAACAAGGCTGACATAAATAAGGTACTTTATAATTATTATATAACTACTTGAAAACAATGGAGCTTTATCGTCCTCGCTGTAATATTGTCAAATTCTCCCGCGATCATATTAGGATCAGATAGGAGTTATTTTGTGGCTAAGTACTACTCGACAATCGACAAAGGGAAGAAAAGAAGGCAAGTTGATCAACGAATAATGATAGTACCAGAAAAATGTGAAAATTTGGAAAAATCTTTCATTCCATACGCATTCTCCTGATATTGCCTTAAAACGTTCAACAACCAGCTCAGTTAATATGATCGTCCTGGATGATGCTACAATAAAACAACCCTCTTTTTTAAAGTCCTGTTTCTAAGCACTCCGCTGTGTGGCGTTGCAATACATTTGGGCGAATTAAAAAGCTCCCGTATCTGGAGTTTCTTTGGAATAATTTTCTCATTCCACCAGGCGTCCTGCTCAACTCTCCTGCAACAATACTGCTAATGGCCACCGAGACAGGAGAATTCGCGGATAATAAAGTTAAATGTTGCGATGCTTAAACGAAATGCGCAGGACCGGAGTTCTCGGGGTGTCCGAAATTGGACAACCAGTTTTTTGTAATTTCACAGGTTGGACACCTAGTATGAAATAGTTTTAAGTTAATTTATTTTGTGTAACCTCGAGCAGAACAGGAACAAAGTCGCAAATTATAAACTCCTGTATTGTGCATCCACCTTGAAATGCTGGATATAGGAATAGTATTTTCAGTACATTTAAAAATGATAAATTTGAATGTTAAAACGTATAAACGAAATGCAGAATTTCAAAACAAATAAGTTATATAAATTAACGTAAGGTAGTAAAATCCACAACATCTCTTAAAATATGGCGGACAAGATAAAGAGCAAAATGAAAATAGATACTACACAAAATAAAGAGGATAGCAAAACATAGAAATTACCTGAAAAGAAAAGATAATAATCTAGTCATGTCGAATAAAATCGTTATAGCCTTTGAGCACCTAAGTAACTCAAAGCACGAATTTGTTGAATATGCTTAGACGGAAATTGATAATGCCAGTTTATATTATTTTTTCTAGGCTACCTACTTGACAGCATTTACTTGAAAATTTCATTTATTTAATTTATTTATGGTCCAAGTTTAGCTATAATCCAATTATTTGTAGTAGTAGTGGAAGCAGGAGCCGGAGAAATTAGCCTTAGTCAGGAAAAAAAGCTATGCCCGACGGACATAATTGATATGGTGTTTTGTGGTTTATATGTCTGGTGTGGTTTTTTGCTTGACATATTTTTGACTATTACTGTGTGTAAAACAAATTTGAATTCATGTGGCCATCGGTATATGTATACTATATTAGAGTGGGGGATCATAAAAATGCTGTGGAAAATTTTCTGAGAGCCAAAACAATAGGAATGCGGAATATTTCCCGCATAAGCGCTTCTTTACTCAAGCTGGCCATTTATCTTCGTTCGCTGTGAGGCGATTTTTTTCTGTCATTAATATTCATTAGATATGGGAAATTATAATTCTATTGCGGGAAGCATATCTCCTGCGCTACTCACCGGACACAGCTATTTGTATTATAATTTGTGCTTGACAAATTGTTCATATACAGGTGGATTTTGTGTTACCTTTTGGCTACTGACGTATTTTAGAGACAGATCTGGGGCTTGATATTAGCATTGTCTATGGTCTGTTTTTAGAAGCAATTGCATTGTATATATTTCATGTTCTTATTTGCGTTTAAATGCGGAACATTTTTATAGCATTTTTATGATCTTCCACCAGAGTAGAGCATCGACTTTAATTCTTGACCTCGACATATTGACATCATGTCGACTAGGAACATTTTAAGATTGTTTCAGGCTATCCTGTGAATGGCACAAGTAGTGGTCGTTTCTTTTATTCTATCTATAGTATGCCAAATTCAGTGTAGAACATTAAACATTGAACCATGAGTGACGGAAGGTGTGAGGAAATCTTCAGGAACTAAAAGTATAACTACTAATATTTTTTATGAATATATAGCTCTTAGAAAAAAAGGTAAACAAGTATTTCAGGAGAATGGTCCAGGTGGAGTATATCTTAATCACAGCCAGAGTCAGGACATACCTACCGCTAATTAAAAATGAAAGCAATTTTGGAAGACGTTGAAATTGTGAAATTATGCGAACGATAGGAGTTTCGTTCGTTCATATAATACTTCGTCAGTGATAAACATGATGTCTATGCTATGGACTCAATACTGTTATACATACCAAATACTACAAAATACATTGTAGTTGTCTTAATTCATTTAGAGTCGAAATTATGAAATAAAACCACCAGATGTTCCGAAGGCGAGAACAAATGATGAAATTATATTTTAAGACACAGGGGAAAGATGATTTGTTAAGGAAATACAATCGCTCAGTGAATTTTTCTCGTTCAGCCTTGATACGAGTGAAGAAGAGCCTTGTCTGGACGCAGAAAGTTTTAGTTTATTCATATAAAACAGATGCAACTGATATATCATCTCACGATTTATAGCTTTATGGACAAAATTAACAACAAAATGCAGGCAAGCAAATTAACTAAGCTCTCTGAAAAACATCTCTTCTGAATGAAACCATCTCTCTCTGAGATTCTTATACTGTGACATCAGTTGTTCGATGCATGTCACTACTTGGTCGTCTACTGCAAGCCATTCTAAGACATGCTCGACGAGTTCATGATGTGTTGTGTCGCATGCCTAACAGTAATCAATTCAGAACTTTGAAAGATTTCTTCTTCAAAGCTATGTTTATCTCGGCAGGAGCCGAACATCGTCTGTTGTTGGTTGTTGAGGACTATATCGCTTGTTATTTTGCATAACCTTGAGCGTGTGGAACCAGTAGTTCTAGTAAATCCGGCATCTCTTTTTTTCACAAGGGATTCAGTCTTCTGGAGTGTATTGCAGTTATCCACAATGAATTTGGAAGGCAATAGGTTTTCAGCCTTTGTGAGAGCTATCAATAGAAAGAGATATAACGTAATATGATTTAGTGTACGCTTTCCAGTTTGCATCAGTCCTGCTAGATACGTGCATGTTTCATCTTTAGCCTAGACCTGATGGTTTAACTGTTGAGAGCAATCGGTCGGTATATATATGTAACCCAGTCAAGGGCGTGATAGCATTATCAACTTATTTAATTTCACATTACAGAAAGTATCGTTTTTTTTATTTGGCTCTTCGATATAGGCTGCTGCGGTAGTCGGAATGTTAGTAATGTTACTCTTTTTTTACTTATCATTTCCATAATCCACCAATACAGACGCAATGGCACATTTAACATGGATCAAATATGAACATGAAATCTCTAACCTGGAAACGTCGTTACACTCTATATATAATCAATAAGCTTTTGTCATTTGCCGGACTAATCGAAAACTGTTAAAATACATTTTTTACCTTCCTCATATTCCGTAATTACTTAATAATTCCACGTAATGGCTACGCATTATTAATTCAGCCCTCTCAATAAGGTCCTCTGTAATTAAATTGAATGACTGCTCCTCTATTTACAAATATTATCGATCGAGGCTCTTTGATTCTGCTAGTCTAATGAGACTCGTTAGACTGATTCTCTCATTCCAATGCTGCAGTTCTCGATACTTCAACAGTTGGCTCTTGTACGTAGTGTCAATAATTTGGAGCAATCTACCAAAAGGTGTCGACTCAATCTATCGTCAATAATTTCAAAACGTATAAATGCAATTCAATGATAAGATAAGCAGATTATGCTCTATTACTCCTTCGTTTATACCTATGCCTAAGGTCATCCGTAACCGTTCTTCAAAATTTATGCATCTTGTTTTAAAAGCTCATATTTCAATGACTCCATGCATTTGATAAAGGCTCACCAGTAATGTAAATCATTTGGCCTATTGCCCAGAACAAATAAGGTTTGAGGAAATTATAGACGTTTTTCAAGGTACGTTGCGAAAAACTGCTAAGGAAAGAGATTTTTGAAAAAGTCAAGTGTCACCTTACTAAAGGGCTTTTTATTCCCTATAAACTGTAGCTATTTTATTATACGCTTCTAAATATTATTGAAATACATAGTGAATTGGCAGGCAGCTGAAGTACTGTTGCATTCGATGTTTTATTCATGCACTGTTTTCCAAATTTCATCGATTATTACAGCTTTGTCCATATCGTGATGATTGTTATTAATGAAGACATATCCAAGGGAATTGGCCTTTGCTACTTAAAAGTCATCAATTTTTTTGTTCTTTTGGACAGCTTCACAGCTAGTGAGTTTCATCCAGGCACTTACCGCTAAGTTTTTGTGGTCAATTCTGACGTTAATAGACATGGATTATTCAATTACTGAATTTTCTATTCCTGTGCTTATATCGGCTATGAAATATTATTAATCATAAATATAAATAAATATTGGAGTATTGTTTTGAGTTTTACATATATAATTTACCTCTGAAAATCAAACACTGAGTAAATAATAAAGCGGTTATCTAAATATAGCTGCTCATTAAACTTGTATATCCTTTTCTTGGCGTGTTATGTACGTTAAATATAAGGAAAAGTACAACTCAGCTCAGTTTAACCGGTTTCACTACAACTGGCGGCTTAACATGTTTTCGATGCTTGAAGTTGTTATGTGAGGGATGTATTTATACTAAAGAATTATGGTAATGTAATGTTGCACGGCTAAAGGGCGTATGGAAAGTGGTACTACAGATCTAAAAAAAATATCATATTTTCGATAATCAGAAAGTGAACAATAGGTATGTACTTCGAATTTATCAAAAACGTTGCCTTTGCATGGTCTATTTTCTGAAATACAACAAAATAATTAAGTCATATGGGTGTTGTAATATAGCTTAAAGGATTATTGTGAGTGTCACGTATGCATAATGTTCACTAAACATAATTCTCAACGTAAGCACTAATAAAACTATTTTGTTTCATTAGGGTCGTTAAAAAAATAGTCATTATTTTCAAACAAGGAACTACTCGTGAAATTATGTTTTCTTTTCCTGTATTTTTCATTCAGTGTACTTTTCGGTTTCTTTATTTTCTCAGAATTATGAGCTATTAGAGCTACCCGTCAGTTCATCGGTACTATCAGGCAAGAACATGGGGTCTAAATCGAGTCTATAGAATTACATAAACAGATTAAATCCGCTGTCTCAAGTTGAAATCCTTTCAACACCTACATAGCCTCACACAAATGCAAAACGCCTATCAAGCTTCACAAGTACTGCGAGAGGATAAATGACTATTCACATTGACCTGAAAGTGCTGTAGGTTGAAAACATCGCGCAACAAAGTCCTCGGTAGCTCATACCACAACGCAGTGGTTCTACAAAGAACCAACTTTTTGAAGAGGCTCGTTCAAGGCATTGTAAGCTCGACCTGCTGGAGATTCTTAGTGTTATTATGCTGTTGAGATCTTTTGATACTGTTGAGGTCTTTTGAAGGGTCGGGCTCATCCTCGCTGAAGTGATGGTCTGATCTGGGTCTTGTAGAGTATCAGTAGATGTTCTGGAGACTTCAATTTCCTAGAGCGGAAGAGAATCCCCAGCTTCTGGGTTGCCGACCTAGCGTTGCCGGCGACATGACTATCATGACATGTTATTGTTGATTTTTGTACCCAGATGGGAGACGATTCAAGCATTGGGTGTCCCCTTATCTCCACGGCTGTCTGACCAGCATGCGAGTTCTTTGTTAGGGTTATTGTCTGAGTCTTCTGCGCATTAAACAACTTCATTTGCATATCCCCATTCCACAATTTACTCAATGAAGTGAGGACTATCAGGATAGTAGTGGTTTGCTTAGTTCCATGCAGAAAACACAAATTTCATTGTGTAGGGATACGCTGAGGAGTACTCCCTTAAACATCTGCACTTAATCCAGAAAGGAACAATACCTACATCTAGTTGAGTCCCGGAGAATTACAACGGACCTAACTTTTCAGCGTGGAATGACAAAGAAAAGTAGCGGATATGTTAAACCGAGCAGCAGGTCGAATTTGCCGCTTCTTCCTTAAGGCATTCTTGAGGAGTACTTCAGCGTTGTGGAATAGCTGTTCGGTAGTATATTATTCCTAACCTGAGATGTTGCATATGAGGAATGCGAATTGATCTACTGCGTTACTGACACACAAAAATAAAGTGGCATTTTTCTTCCTCAAACGCTTGCAAAAATAGAAGCTGAAAGCTTAAAAACAAAACTTCAGGCCAAATCTACAGCTTTATGAACATCAGCTTGACGTAGTAAGCGTTTCATGTCTCTATTTTAAAGTATGAGTGCAGAGGAATGCTCATTCATATTTTCACAACCTATCCATGAATCCGGAATGAAAATCCATTCTTATTGACTAATAAATAAGGGAAATGTCATAGATTCCAATGAATAAACTATTTGAGCTCTTACGAAGACATTATCTTGAACTGGAAAATACCCTATTAGTGACATAGTGTTCTGTCATCTGAAGCTGTCAAAAAACATAGAATCTAAGACTACTTTATTGTCTGTTCATTTTACGAGTAAATCAGTAGTATACTCGTAAGTAATATTACTAAACAACATTTTGAGTACTCGACTCTGGATAAATTTTATTAGTCTGTTGTTAACTATTTTTCCATGAACTGTCAACAGTTACAATAAATGGAGGCCTTTTTCATGGGAAAAGCACAAAGGAAAGATAAAGTGCACTATTTTCAAAATGCTGTCAGGTATAAGTCCAAACAACAACTGCCTATGCCGCGCAACATTACATAAAACAATGATCGTTCTGAAACACCTGTTCCGGGGACAATTAAAAAGTTAAATTACCCCCTCACAGTTCTAAAACTGCATTTTCCGAGGACGCTGTGCAAATTTAACGAGGAGTGTGCGAATTTCGACGTGTGCACGCGCTTACGAAGTTGAGGAGTTCTTGTCTAAAGTTGCCATGGATTTCCGGCTCCCACATTTGCTTGGGAGGAGGAAAGAGGAATTATACACTATGGAAAATCTAGCATGTCATTGCCAGGTACACGTTCTGTAACTAGATAGTATATTATGAAACAACTTGAAGATATGATACAATTCGTAGTGTAGCGCCATGCCTTGTTTAACAATGTATTCTGAGTAATACACAACCATTGCTGTAGAAGTCTGTCTTGTAGCTCTCCTAATTCTTGAACACAATGAAACCATGTTTTTCATGCAGGATGGAGCACCGTTCTATAACTCCTAACGAACCAGTTAGTTGATTCATTAACTGTTCTTTTACAGACAAATTTAAGAGGGTGGGATTGGAATCGAACTGGTTTCTCCAGCATTCTGTGCTAACGCCTTAGACCGTTCGGCCACCGCACCGCATTTTAGGATTTTTCAGTCCAAAATTATGTCTTTGACATCCCTGTGCTGTATTTACTCAGTTACGGATCCTGGTTCATCCGGTTAGTTCTATACTATTTACCACGTAGCGAGGTCATGACGATCGGATAATTACTGACCTGGGTAGTGTGTTCTCCAGATCATAAGCGTTTGAGGGTGAGATTGGCACATAGAGATAATGACGCGGGCGAGAACGTTTCTTCACCGCAGTGCGGTGGCCGAGTGATCTTAGGTACCAGCATGGAATGCTGGAGACATGAGTTCGAACCCCGTTCGCAGCTAAACCTTTTTTTGGATTTATCTCACTCTAAAATTTTCATTAGCCATGTTTGATATAAGAAATCCCATCATTTAAGCTTTCAAATTTCCGCCTCGGGTCGGGTAATCGGCGACTACACTAGGAATTATTGATAATGCTAGGAAAATTAAACGACTTCAGACTTTGGAACTTACTGGCGTAATCAAGATGGACCTAATTCTGAAAAGTTTGGAGATCCCTGTTCTAATGTAGAGTGGACTCGTGAACATTCACCATTTTTGTTAATTCTGAATTAGGGTGAGCATGCACCATTTTTGAATCCAAAGCAACGGAATTAATGCATCGCCACACAACGAACACAGTGCTGCCTGTCCCATGAGTTGAAACAAAGCATATAACAGTACGCTTCAAGGCAGTAATACAATATATTCTTAGATGTCTTGAAGAACATTGACTAGATCTTTCCCACAACGCATACTCAACTAAACTAGTCGCACTCTACATTAAACTTCAAAAAGTTAGTTCAAAGAATCCGCCTTCAACTTGAAAGATTATTATTTATAATCCCTCGGTAGACCCGTCCAGATTGATTGAGTATGATTGAAGGAAAAAACTGATCAATGTTCTCCAAACCTGCAAATGGACAATTAGTTTTTCTCCAAGTTACCTTATGGTTCGGGTGTTGGATCTCAAATGGGTGATGTGAATCCCACTGCATTACATATGTCTCGTTTTATCACAACATACAGGTATTTCTCTCTGTGACAGTGCATTATTTCCTTCATTCTGTCATTATGATTTCATTATATAATTCATTATGTACTTTGCCGAGGCAGTCAACTATGTCTGGTTTTAATTAATTAAGTAATATATATATATATATATATATATATATATATATATATATATATATATATATATATATATATATATATATATATATTATTAGTTTCGCTGGAAAATCACAAGAAAAAGGTCGGAGGGTACGCATTTTTTTGTTTCTCTTCTGACCGAGGAAGATTAGTGACGTGTTATCGTTTAAAAAGGTGGAATATGGAGATAAGTCATGCATGTTAATTCGTGAAGAGACAATATTTAAACTGGATTATAGAAGCAACATTTTAATCACCATTTTATCGTTTTTGGTACTGAATTTATTTGTTGGCAATATTTTATTCTGTTACTCTGGGGAAGTGAGGGAATTTGATATTATAAGCTTTTTAACTTATGTCTCGCTGAATCTAATATATGCTGATTCAGATTCTGTATCTAAGTATGTAAGTTTCTATTAAAAATTCCACCTATCCGTTTTCATGCATTTGTTAAAAATTCTATAATCTTTGTATGAAAACGTTTTTCATATTCACCATGATATTGGATGCATATGATTTACATGATAATAAAAAAACCATATATAGCTTATGACAGTGTTTTTAAAATAAAAGATGTATAATAGGAATTTTCAGTAAAATACAGTATACGGCTTCCCAATAAATAGAAACAAATAGAATTTGATACATTTATTGGTCAATCGGTATTTTCATACCTAAACCTAATATTCCCGTAGGCGCATTATAAAAATTTTAATTGGCGGTCTATTACAAAGCAGGGCAATATCAAGTTCGGGTATTTTAAACAGTCGACATATATAATTAAAATCAGAAGAATTATTTGGCCTCTCATAAATTCCACTGTTAGACTTTTTCCATATAGGTTGAAGTGGAATAATAAAAATATTTTTTGAATGTTAATATTATGTATGTCAGAGACGGAGCTGTATCAGACCTACGTCCCTATGAACTCATTTTCTAAGAAAAATAAAAAAATAGCTGTATCTATTCATCATTCGAACGTACTTTTGATGACATTTATAAGAATACAGCTTTTTTTTGGTATATTTTTATCAGATTATACTTCAGGACGGCTCCTGGTATCAGTGTGCTATCTTTTACAATGAAATTGTTAGACTATGTTGGATTCAGAAGAAAACAACCTGAATATTGGTGATGAGTAAGTAAAAAAACGATCTACTAACTTTAATTGTGTTGTAAACGTATATCTCAAAGATATGAATCAGCTAGTAACAACAATATCCATCGAATTTGCTGTACAATCATTATATACTGTATACATACAGTCCAGACTGGTGTTGAACTAATAGCAAGTGTACAAGTTGTTTGCCTTTACGTATTGCTCTACCTTGTTGATTTTCAATTGTTTTCTGGGTATAAATTGGAGTGATTAGACAGCAGAGGAAAATAGTTTCAGGAACTTGTTGAATAGTAAAAGTGCACTATTCCTGGAATTGAAATATTGAATATGTTCTGAGTAGTATACTTTTTTCTATTGCAGGATTTTAAAGTTCTATTTTACGTCTTTTTCATGCATCCTTGTAAGACATACTTAATAAACCGAAGCTGTGGTGTTGTGCCTGAAAGAGCCAGAAAAATCATGTCCAGTTCCACAAGATAGTGTTTATGTTAGATAAGCACAGATTGTGCGGATAACAGAATGTCATATGCAATTAACAAGAATATATCTTTATATAATATTTTGCGGCTGTTACTTTGCATCGACCAAAATTCTATCAATTTTGAACTCGCAACGTGATTTGGACATCGTTAGTTCAAGGTCAGCCTCAAATTGAGTCATAAACAAAACAAAAATTCGTCCACACAACATAACATCTTTTAACCCTCTGCATTTGGAGCTGAAATCGATAACATGTATATATATATTCTGTCTTTGAGGGGGCTTGTCAATAGCCTGTATTCTGACAGGTATGGTGTTAAGAACATGAAACCAGTTGGACTCCATACAGTTGCAACAGAGTTCTGGAAGCAATTTAATTTTCATGGCATGCTTTGTATCGGAATCTTCAAATAGCTATTGGACAGTAAAATAACGTACGACAAAAAGTACTACTATAAAAACTATAGTATTATTTCGAATAACTAGCATTGGAGTTCTCAATCATTATTCATTATGAAATACTACATTTATTCGACGACTATGATATGCATCTAATTTTCCGTTACTATGAGTCAAATCGCCGACGTATGGAACTAGGGCTAGTAGATTAAAATTTCCATCGACGAACCATTGCCACAGTAGAATACCGCACATATCGATTTTGATATCAAAAAGAAAAGAAAGGCAATCAAAACGGAAAATATATCGATTCACGATAATTAATGTTCCAATTTTAGAAAGCTACTACAGTAGCAACGGTAGGTAATTGTAATCAATGTTTACTTCACCTTTAATGTTCGAAGATGTGGTCAACTAGCAAAACGTAGGATGAAAAAGTAGAAACAGTGCCGTAGTCAAACCAATACATAAATTAGGAAATAAATATGACCTAAATAACTACTGCTCAATTATACCATAAATATCCGAGATGCAACTACCGGTTTTAGGCATTTTTTAAATCAAATATCAGGGTATTTCCGACAGACGGTATGGGTTTTAATTGAGTAGATGAGCGCAGGATGCTTTTGCTCGCTTAACTCAGTTCATCAATGATGTAATGGATACTGCAAAGCCAACAGCTTGACCTACCTATGGCATTTGATACTGTTGATCATCAAGAATTGTTCAACACCTTGGGAGCGTGTCATAAGCATTCCTAACAAGTGAAAAGCTCATCCTTAACTGCAGAAATACAAAGGTTTGTACCATGTACCTTACTAACTTGTACTTAGGGGTACACATCGATGGTCACCCAAGATGTGATAAACAAATAAAAACGCTAGTGAACAAATTGCTGCATTTAATTGCGTTATTCATTTCTTGGCAATTTTTAATTTTCAATAATCAATAACAATTTACCCATACAGCCACACCTACCATACGGAATCGTACGATCGGAAGGATATATATGTGGATGAAATTATCAGCTTCTAACACCATCCTGCCTGAGTTTTCCTATGAGATCTTTAATGATGAGGTCTCTGTTGAAATTTAATCATACATTATATATAAATTTCCAAGCACTTATAAATAAGACAGAAACATAACAGTTATGTTGAATGAAATCGTTATATTTGTTACAACAAAGTGTCTATTTTGTCGACTACTAGTTTTAGCTTCTGCATTAAAATCTAGTTTGGATAAATTCAGTATGCAATTTTGTCTTTATGGCCTATGACTTACGTAATTTTGTTTCAACTAAATAATATCTAACTTAAAGTCGGTCGTAATATCATGGTACTAAAACTTTACCTTTACAACCTTGTTGAAGTAATTCGCCAACGGTCATTTTTATGGGTTTTTAGGTGATATTGAGGTATAATCAAAGCAAATTTCCCTGACTGGGACACAGTGTATTGAGTATTCTACATCCATCGCTTTAGGAACTTTATTACAGTTAGTGGCCACTGAATTTCTGGCCAAGGTTGCCGTGAAAATCAATAAAAATCAGTCCATGAATGACATTTTGGAACGTCGCGTCGTATTCAAGATTTGGCTACCAATTATGAAAACAAGTTTCTATTTAAAAATTTGTTCGACATATTTTTTGTTACAGTTAGGGTTATATAGACTGTTCATCAGAAGTGATAACTACTATTACCTATGGTATTCGCTACTAAAGGTTAGAAAAATGCGCAGATCCATCTTCCGCAAGGTACCTGCGCTACGGGATGATTTGCTGATAAGAATTTGTGCGGCTAGCTAAAAGATACTCCCTATATATAAGTGTATTTTTCTCTCCGAAGGATCTACCCACACATCATAATTTCTCAATTCCACTGGCTTTTCATCGACGCTTCTTATAAACGGTATGTCAGAATTCGAACGCAGTCCATAACTCACCAGTAAATCCTCTGAAGGCAGCTGAGAAAAACTGGTAAACAAGTTCTCACTTTTGCTGATTCATTCTATCAAGTACCTACCAAATGCCATTCCTAGGAGATGAGGTAAACATTATGACAAATTCATTTCGATGCCATTTTTCAATAGATTTTGCGCTAACATACCAAAACTTACACCCCAATGTTAATTTGATTTGATTCGGATGCACAAAAAGGCCACATTTTGTGTAGGATAATTAGTGGAATGAAAAGTACATCCTGCGTAAGTAGATTCCCACTTTCTTATATTCATAAGCTTCGCTGATGTTCTAGCAGCTTGATAGCATCACCATATAAATCTTCTTAAAGCGTATCGTGTTACAGAAAAATCACTTTCGTTTTTGAAACTTTGAGTATACATTGCATTATTTTATTGTATGTAATTATTGGTGGAAGCATTCACAATTGTCTGATGGCAGTCTGCTGCTGATCTGGTCGTTAATTTATAGTACTTGAGAGTCAGTAGTCCATATCTCCCTTTCGTGTAGATTCTGATATTCTTGCCCATGATATTTCTTTCATTTGCAGCTATGGTTTTACCAGCCAGCTCGAATCGCGTCAAGCAGGCATTCTAATGGACCTCTTACAATTCATACGATTTTTTCTGGAATATACTTTCTCATTTTTCTTAAATCCGTCGGTGAAAATATTAATAGCACCTTCTACGAATCGGTTTTTAGAAGGTGTGTGTATTATAGAGGGTCAATCGAAATGGAACTTTAGGGTATGCTGTCAATCTCAGCGTGCAGGCATATTCGAAAGCCATGCTCTACATGCGAGGTCTAACTCCCGTACCACACTCCATTGCTCTTATTGGTGTAATTCGCATGGCACCAGATATAAATATATTATATAGTCTGCTAGTATCGGAAGTAATTATTCTAGTCTTACACAAAGTTGCGCAATGTTATAATAATATACTCGAAAGTAGCAAAATTCAATCTTTGTTGATACAAGGAATGATTGGGAAATCACGAACGTGAGGCCAAACGTCTAAAGCTGTGAAGCACATAAAGCATATGAAGCATATACCTCATTTCTTGAGGGGGTGTGGTATAGAGGGTGTTTTGCTCTTTAAGCTATATATTATTGGATCAATTGATTGTAGTGGAACAAATGCATAATTGATAACACCAAGGAATAAGTTTCAAGACTGACATGTTCAAATATGTGTCCAGTAATTTATATCGACATCATTTACCCTCTTTCTAGAAAGTATAATATAGACTCATGACAAAAATTAGCAGCCTTCTCGTCAAAGTGGAAGAACAAAGCGTTATTGTCAGAGTACTTCTAGCCAGTGTGAAGGCAAACACTTGTTGCTGTGTTTTTTACTAAGTCTCTGTCACAGAAGTGTTTGTATTCTCGTTTTCCAAGTGACACTTGAAGTGCATCAGAATAGGATGTTGTGAAACGTACAACTATTTTAGACTTGAAAACTAATAGTGCAGCCTTAAAGTTTTTTTTGTATTATATCCGGATCCTACCTTCAATCAAAGCATTCTATTATCATTATTAAGATTGTAAAAACAAGTATACACCTTCAGGATTTCAACACTGATAACATAATGATAATTCTGATTTTAGTTTCATGAAAAATATTTCGAAATCAGGTCGTGCAAACGCTGAACAAAGAAGTTCAAATATTTTTCCGTCTTGATGGATGATAAATCATTAGGTGTATTGTATATAAGATTAGTGTACATGGAAATGTCTAGTTCAAGTATGAACTTAACTTGTAATTAAGGGAATTGGGAATTGAGGAGAGATGGGAACAGGTGGTTAACGTGGCAGTTAATCCTTTTTTAAAAGTATAAGCAAATCATGAACTGATATACAGGAGATAACCTATAACGTGTCTACTCCTCAACTTCTCCTTAGATCGAGAGGATCATTCAATATCATTCAGGGAATTGCTGCTTACTCCGGGTCGTGCTACCAATGCAGCTGCTGAACACTTTATTGGAAATTCTGGATTTTCCACAGTGTATCTTTTTGTTGGGGCAGAAATTGTTTGATCTCTTCTACTGCACTCTATAGTTCCAGTATCCTCCGTGATTGTATTTAAAAAATACTCGTGTTGTTTTGCTAATTCAATGCATGTTGAATCTCTCATACGTTATCATCGAGCAATTAAAAGAACAGCTGAGCTACAAGTTTGTAGATTTTTCTATACTTCTTTCTATTTATCGATTCCCGCTTTTGATATACAAGGCAAAAGTGCTGCTATACTTAATATAGAACTAGCTCAAAACAGGCTCTGACAATTTTTCTTTTGCTTCTATCCTTAAGTTCCATAAGAAACCTATTATAGCGTCCAACAAACTGGCAGCAATGTTTGTTGCACCGATTGGATTTTGAATTATATTATCTATGCTCACTCGGGGTTAGAATTATATCATCCCCATTCCCTCTGCTTCTAATGGAGCTTCGGTACGAGTACTTTCGTGCGTTTCTGAATTAGATTTGGCTTTCTGCTCGTTGCATTGTCTAATAAGGACTAATGAGGCATCATGATCCGTCCTACTTTTCTAGTTTGAATATCAGCGACATAGAGATTATAAAGGTAGAACACAAAGAGGGATCCTTGAGGAACTTCAAACTTTGAATACCGATACGCCGTCGCGGCAAGTGTATTTTTGCCACGAACGCATGTTTTACGTAGGTAGCTTCCAATGAACTTTACAATGTTATTCGGGAAGCCATCGTTATGGAGTTTTAAAATCAATCCTTGGTGAGATACGGAGTCAAACTTTTTGCTGAAATTTGTGGTTATAGCGGCCACATATTGTTCAGTCCTACTGCGTCGGTTATCGCTCTAACAGTATGGATTATTTGCCTTGCCATTCTGTCCCCAGATACATGTTGAAAGGCTGGAACTGCCTTATCAACGTGAGACTTCAACCGATTCAGTAAAATCAATTCATAACTCTTGCCCATCCATCCAGATATTGAGTAGTGTTATTGGTTGAAGATTATGTTCTGTCCCAGGCTTTGGGAGGAAAATCATATCTCCTGTTTTACACTCATTAGGAAATATATAGGAAATACTCTGGAGAACTAAATAAACTATGAGTAACAGATATGGCTTCATTCTCAGAGACATAAGTTTGCGAGGTGGTACTTCGATTCCGTCCGAACCTGCACATTTTTTATTCTCTAACGTTGAGTTCCGGCAACGTAGCTCCTTCTATCGGCATGAAGGTGTAAGTTTATTATGAGCATGTAAATATTAATTCATATTCTGTTTATCAACTAGTGCTTCGTACAACAGTAGTTGCGATGTTTTTACTGTGTCTCCCACAGCCTGTAATTTATCGTTTTCTAATGATTTCTGTCCTCTCCAGAGCCTTTTATAATTAGCGCGCATCATATATTACCTTTAATCATTCAATTTTATTGAACCGCTTGGTTTCAGAGATAATCTCTTTATTTATCCTACTGTATGTATTTTTTATAACATTCGTATCTGATTTCAATATCAATTTTAGCTGGTTCCTAATTTGTATCATATTTTGGATTTGTATTTGTATGAGTCGCTGCTTCTAGAGGTACGTCTTTGTCCATTCGTTTGGGAGTATTTTTGATATTTTCTCGAACAACTCTTGCACATCTCATCTGATGTGGACACCGTCACGGAATCAAGCAGTTTATCGGTTATATCTGAAAACTCATTCCTATCGTAGCATTTATGGTTCCTACGGGGTTCTCTAGTCCTATAGATGTCAATTTTCAAATCAAACTACCAAGCAAGGTGGTAAGATCCAATAGAATATAGCTGTTTTACACGCGAAACAATAATGTTTGTCGCAAGGCTCTAGTCGAGACATCCGTCCCCTGTATGAAGTGGTCTACACTTTCCAGGGGGCTTAATCAAGGTAGCACCACCAGAAATTTCTTCAGCAATCACCTTACTCCTCTGGTTTTTGTTGTTGGTTCCAACGAACACACATGGGGGGGGGGTCTCCAACAATATAATCTTGGTTCAGAGGTTTTTCAGTCTCCCCACAGATTTTTTGGTTTGAAACGGGCAGCACGTATACACCAATCACACGAACAAAGTTATTGGAGGAGGTCTTCATATACACTTCACACGTCTCAATATTTGAGTCGATCGGCAGTACTTTTTATTTCGCCGGAATCCACTCCACTCATTGTTCATATAAATTCTAGTTCTCCAATGCGGATGTTTTGTCTCGTAACTAAATGGGTATCCAGATATTGAGCTACCCACAGTCACCTTTTCGAAGTCTGCATCAAATCATACAGTTTCGTAAACTTTTGCTAAATAGCGTAAATTTTTGATCGAGAAAGTTCAGTAGCTCTGTTGTAATGCGTAATATTGAAAAAACTTCTTCGTATAAAAATTGTAGAGATGCACGTAAGAAAAAGATTTTCCTTTATATTGAGGTGTTCAACAAAAGCATGACAACAGAAAAGTGTATATTGTTTTCAGCTGTTGAACTTGTTAGAAGACTATTAGAGATAAATTTAATCTGATTTAATTTCTTGGATAGATTGACAGACAGGCAGATTGACAGCTGCTAGGAAATAACTTCAGTCCGTACGACGCAATACCAAGGAACTTCTCAGACATAATATATCCACATAGCGTTTCAACTCGCACTGCATATAAACATCGACTTATTCATCAAGCATTCAGGTTATTACGCTATGGAATAGCTTTATTCAACCCATTAGCATAAATTTCTGTAGGGCAGAACACATTATAAAAATGAAACTACTGCCGAGCCTGGTAACAAAGTTAATTTACGGCGATGAATGTAACGCGGATCCTTTACAGGAAGTAACTACAATCACAAGCAATATGGCGCTTCATGTACAGTTAGAAAACCGACAGCTGATCTTTAGCTAGTTGCGCTGTCCATGTGATTCCATAAAATATCCATTACCAACATTATTCCTCGATCAAGTAGAGTTTTGTTTTCAGTACCATTTTCTATTTAGAATAACAGCAGATAGAAGCAATCATGGTAATATGGTTTAGTTTAGTGAGGCAAATAATTCTTTAACAAGAAAGCCATCCTGGCAAACAACATTGTCATTGGAAGAAATGGATATAATACGGATTGCTTCAGAGCAATGCCGTCGTTCTCAATAGGATGTAAACGCCATCCTTTGCAATATTGCATGAAGGTGTTGATAATAAGTATAATCAGTTTCTGAACAATTATTTATCAATGAATCTGTACTGAGGGGCGTGAAGTGAATCTACGACATACCTTCCGTACGCACGCTTGTTATCAAAAATTAAATCAGAATATTATCCGCAGCATGGTGGAATTTCTACTATCAATACAATATTTGGAAGTACTAACTAATATCCCAGACAGAGCTGAGCACTTGTAGTCTTCGCCACGGATGTTCTATTACGTAAAAAAATTGCGGAAGTTGCATATTTATAGATATTTGGTTTAATACATTTTTTTTTGTTATTGCAACTCATCAAAACTCATGAAAATATTTTTATTTGCTCGACGAAAGAACCAAAAATCTCAAGAATGGAATGTCACCGCACTAGTAGTTTCATTGGACTGCTGGAACATCGAAGTCACGTAGCAAGCTATAATTTCTCTGGTTTGGATATCACGTTCAAAATAAATTAATTAAGGATTAAAACAAACATTTGTTGAATATGCCCTGAAATAATTGGGATCCCGTGGAATATATTTCAATAAGGTTTGATTACTTTTCAAAATCTATGAGCTTCTTCGAGTAATTGATGGGAACGATGGTTGAGAGTTATTATAAACTCAAGGAAGATAAAAAAAAATGTTTAGGGAAATTTTGATACTTTTTTGATGTTTTGCTTATCACTAAGCCATCAATTATGCATTGATTTCAGAAAAAAAGGAGAATTACCCATATCATATCATATCATACCCACCCCCAACCAAAATAGGTGTAGCGAGTACTAAGAGATTACGCGGTGACAAAAAGGCAGACAGACCGGCAGATTGCTAGACGAACCTAAGAAAATCATTGACACTAATTTTGTTGATGGAGAAATTATAAACATCCTAGTTATTATCTCAAATATGAGTTGTTGTTTTACTATGAGCCCTAGTTCGCTTTCAGACAGGTTGTATTTATGGTTCAAACGTTTTTAAAAAAATAATAGTTGTCAAATGTCGTACCTTTAGCAGCGTATGAAATGGCCCAATTGCCGAGCACACATCGTCAACATTTTTCGTATTGCATAGCAGCAAACGGCACGGTAAAGGCGTGCGGCGTCGGAAATTAATGAACACAGCCTAGCAGCTCTCAGGTTTGATTTCCTAGGTCTACTTCTCTATTAACATGTACTTATGCTATTTTTGTCTTCCAAACGAGTTGTGCGTAGTTATCTCAAGTACTTCTCAAAGCTCATTTTAATGTCACTTGTCGTTACTGCTATTATTAAGCTACCAAGCATATAGAAGACTAATTGGATGAATCAGCATCCGTAACTACGTAAACACTGGAAAGGGTGTTTATAGATACAATTTTGGAGTGATGAAAATCTACGAACATTTTTCTGGAAAATTAGATGAACATGTACATCAAGTAAACTCATTTAAAAGGATATGTTCAGTTCAGTATATATATGTTGGTGTGTCCCTTGTTTTTTTTATTACAGCACCTCAGTAGCCCTTGAAATATAATAATAATAATATGGTACCTAGGATGACTTACCGGTCAGATGATGATCTACATCTACGTGAAATATCTTTATTAATGTTTCAGCCTTTTTTCAAACTGAACAAACAAAATGATAGTAGAATCGTTTCTAAACATATATCTGCCAATCATATGTAATTTTTTTAGGGAACATAATGAATTAAACCTTTTCCTTTGAATTCAGCTATCGGTGTCAATATATAAGAACTTAGCTCATAGTAGCAAATGAATCTTTAATAGGTATTCATGTTTATTCAGAATTCCTACCAACAAATGGAATTCTGAGTGAAAGACAAAAGCATATGTATGCACCTCCACAAATAAGGATTGCTTCCTAACAAACCATTGCCATAGACTTGGTTACAGCTCATAGGCAACAAGCCTAATTTGCAGTCCCTTGCACCATATTATTACGAAACCTTTCGTTTTCTCGAATGAGAAGACTCGACAATATCCATGTAGGTCTGTTGCTCTGCTCCACATGTGGATTATGTAAGCTAGAAAATACTTTGTGAATTTATGCTTGCGGATACCACATTGGTTGGTGATAATTGATTAGTTTCTTCATAAGGTTCTTGAGAGACTGAACATTAATGACTGTTTTTTGCCTTTTTAGGAAACGGGTTCCACGGACGGATGAATAGATATCAATTCAACATGTATTTTCAATACAACGATATGTTAGGGTGGCAAATAATACTTCAAAGGAATAAAATATAAAAGAAAAAATAAAGGTGGAATAGGAAAGTCACTGAAAATTTTCAAATGTATTACTATCCACTCCAATGTACTTCTCTCATGTCTATCAACAGCAGTAGTGCCAGTGATGGGCAGATCACGGGTATGTGCAACTATCATGGAAACTGATTACGAATGCATCAAGAGCATCATATCTTAACCATAAAGTCTTCTTCTTGTAGCACCGTTGACCACAATTTTAGTGTATGCTATGCATTTTCCCACACTTATGTGAAAAACTATCGAGAGTTCAGTTGTGGGATTCATGAGACTGAACAATATATACTAAACTTCTGTCAGCTATAACTATTAAACGAGACTTCATTCTTGTATATATCAAGGCGTATTGGAATTATATGCAGTAGCTCTATTATATAAAAAATATCCATGTGAAACGTACTGGTATTCGTGTTATTGTAAGATAGTGTTTTAATTATTAACTTTTACTCCATAAACTATTTGAAATATTTTGCAAATAGGCTGGCAAGGTCTGACCCAAGTTCAGCATTATAATTTATTCCTGATAATATACTCACATGAGACCGAAACTTCTTTATATTACTGTGATTAGATTTCGAGTACGCCAACCTTATACATATTGTTAATAACAAGTTATTAATATAATAATAATATAGGCATCATCATCTTCTGATTACCTGAAACGTTCAGGACTAGATAAAGCATATTATAGAACATACTCTATAATTGCCCCAGTTCTTAGCGACCGTGGCGAGTCACTTAGCTGCTTCTATTTGAAATTCCTATCAGACTCTGCCAATATAACTATGATTACCAATAAACAGCAAAAAATCGAAAAATCATTAAAGACTAACCAACACGTAAAAGCCAAGTCTAGATATAGCTTCATTCCAAATCTGTGTCTCTGAGAGACGGTATTCGTAGCACTATAGTCTCCCCTAGCTATAAGCGTAAGCACACATATCTGTACCTCAACGTATATTCGTACGTTCCTCGTGGGTCTACACTCAATTTAGCAGCCATTAGGTGGGTTAATGTACATGTCCGTTTCGGTAAATGAAGGGGGTGAATTAGCGAAGCCAGAAACCATTATCTTGATTGTCGACCATCATCGTTTCTAGCCAGACGAAGCATACCTTCCCTGGTTCCTGCTTTATGATTAGCACATGGCAATTATGTGCTGAACTGTGGTGGAGCCCTCGCGACAAACATTCAAAAACTGGTCAGATTGCATCACATATAATGTATTTTATCTGAATGATTCTTAAATTATCGGTCTTGCTAAACCAATGTATAACCCGGCCGAATTGTTAGCTGATAATGTTTTTGCAATGCAGAAATTTGTGATACTGATATTGGTTTTACCTGTGTGGATTTATATTAATTTTTTTGGAAGATGACATATTTTGGATTCATAATTTCTTGTCAAAACCGTCTACTTTAGAGATATTCCAGAAAATCAAGCTCTGCACTTTTTGCACTTTTACTTCTTACATTTACCTATAACTCAGCGTGGTCTCGCTTCTCCTATTAGTATTAGAATTAATTGGAAATCGATCAAGTATTGACGCAGCATGGGTTACCTCAAGTATCTGTCGAAAGGAATAGATCATATACATTTAAAAAAATGACTTTAACATTTGAAAAACTAAAACATAAGAGCAAGGTGGTAAGACATTGAAACATTATTAAAGTCTTTACACACATACCCTATTGCGCATGCGACGATGTGACGATGTATTTCAATGTTTCAATGATTTTGATACTTCAAGTAGTGTTTTCGGAAAATCATATATATATATATATATATATATATATATATATATATATATATATATAATGGCTATAAAGGCTATCGCTACTTTTTGATTGTGCTTCTGATCTGCTACTGCCTCCTCCTGGATGCGTTACAAGCTTCAAACTGCGCCCTCCTGATTAGGACCCCTCAATGTTGCTACTTTTTTTCCTCCTTGATTAAATGTGACTTCAAAATCTGCTGCTCTCGGCTATTTTGTAATCTTATTATGTTTTGCTCTCATGAATGCACCGGTTTTTTCGAACACTTTCAATAACTGGTCTCGACTATCCACTGTACTCAATTTACAAGCAATGTTAGTGCGCTGGATTCAAATGTTCACAATCAAGTTACCACTAATTTTTTTTTGTTTCCTCAATTACTCGGGCTTCAATGGGCGATTGAAAAACAAACCCTTTTTACAAAAGCTAAGACTTACAATTTCAAGTGTCACAACAATCCGATTGGTCTGCGATTATCAACGGTCTTGTTATGCACTGAAGATTACTGAATACTACAAATTGAACGAAACGTCATGACACTCAAAATTATAGAGAGAATGAAAGCCGTGAATGAAATTGTCGAATACATATTTTTACGGAAATTTCTGACAATTAACTGGTTTCGGAAATTATGATGGTCATTTTATACAAACCATAACAATCCTTACTACAAACAAGCTATGCATAAAAGGCCTGGAAAGTCGGAATGCTGTATCCCTCTGCGTCACTTACTCATCGATCTTGAATGTTTATTGAACGTTGGTGTAATTCGGTGACGGCTGCCGTCAAGTTACGAGTTCGAGTTGAAGGATAATCCAGGCAGGCTATATTTTATCCGTCTCCTCTATAGCGGCACTTCAAACCCTTGACTCACAAGCCTAACTGCTCCCTATTCCCAGTGACTTAGCATAAATATTCAATGTACGAGATGTAATATTATGCAAATACAAATATAATAATATAAAATTTCCACAATAAAACCTCCTTTTGGAGAACCCCCATCATCAGTATGAAGAGATGTGTAGTGTGTACTGCGTATGGTAAATTTATACGAATGTAAAAGGGCAGCAACGAGACGGTGGTATTGAAGTCATTGTGAACTCTACGGATGCTAGTATTGTGGGATATAAGTATAAGAGAACATTAACTGTCCTAATACTATTCAAAACTAAGAGGCATATAAAAATGTAGTTAAGGACCTTTAATATTCTGTCACCGTCAACAGTTTTTTGTTTGCATCTAAAAATGTTCGGAAATTTTTGCTGATTGGTTCGCCACAACGGAACGGATTTTTCAAAACTATGCGCTAACTAACTAACTAACCTTTCGTTCTAGAGGATCTGGAGATCAAAATTTAGTTTGATACACAAGGTGATTTTGAGGTATTTGACATCAGATGTTGAACACAAGCTTACATATATCTTGGAGTCTTGTCTGCCAAGTTCCTTCTTTTCGTAAAGAGAACCGGCTCGGTTTCATTGGGGTTAAACGACAAAGCGTGATGGCTGCACCACTTTTTTATAATGCAATAGGCTCTCTGCACAGGCTACGGTATAGAGTCCTTCAAATCTAAGCATGTTAAGCAGGTTCTCAATAACCAGGTTACAAAGTTGCGCTGTTAGAAAACCGCATTGTGGACAGCCTTTCGTGAACATCTTCTCTCGTAGTTCCATCCTCTAAGGCCTACATCAACTAGCAGTGCCATTTTAGAGAGCATTTTCAGCCACTGGTAGTGGTGGGAACTCGTTTGACTGTAGCGTTCATGTTATTTTCTGAAAGAAAACTTTTTCAAATGATCTTTTTCGATATATATCAATACACCCAAGATCTTTACTGCTCAGTGTTCTTTCTATCCTGTCTGTTACTGTATACAAAGAAGTATCAGTGGATTTTCCTGGGGTTTAGTGATGTATGATTAGGATGCAGAAAGTTGTACAGTATTCTTGAGATATTATCTAGAATTTCTCCATCGAATATCACTCCGACCTGCAATGATGTGAGGCTGATAGGTCGGAGTGACTTTGGTATGGTGTTAATCAGACCCAAGAAACGTTTATTTGACTTCTAACTAAATGTGGCCCTAATGTGACGTCAGATTTATGAAAATTCAGGTCATGACACACACACATACTGTATATCAAAACGTAGATGTTAGTCCGTGTATCCAACGAATCGTCGATACCAAATTGCTACTTAGTTTTCTATTGATTTGCCAACGTCACCGTCGTCTGCACGTTCGTTTATAAGACGTGTAAATTATTGGAATAGTCCAACGGCCAACCGTCGTTGTCTATTATAATTCAATACATTTGTCAGATATAAACATGAATACTGTAGCGTACTATGGTAACCTGACTCTGCATATAATCTATATTCGAATCCTTTTTCAGTAGATTATGTGGTAAATTTATCCAAAAAGTAGCACAGGGAGCTATGCTGCGGTTTTTATGTCTAAAATTTTCAATAATACTACTGCTTCACTATTTTCTAAGCTACATGTGATATGTAATAATTATCAAAAGGTGAGAAATACTTTGTGGTCATTTTTTGTTGCACTACATTTGATTCAAAGAAGTGTTATTTGACCTTAAGTTAAAAGTTCATAGAAATTGCTTGTACGTTGGTCACGCTGAAAGTTTTTAGATACAGAAAACAACATATTCTCCCCCTACCTCAATACATTTACGCATTCGGTAAAACCAAAAAAATGCACAAATTCTTGTGACCAACGTCCTTTTGAAAGGTTGCTAATTTCCTTCTCAAATGCAGCGATTGCCTCTTCATCGATGGAAAAATGGTGGACTCGTAACTTTTATTCGATCTTAGGGAATAGGAACAAGTCGCATGGAGCTAGGTCCGGAGAATAAGGTGGGTGAGGCAACAGTTTGACATCCCGTTCAGCAAAAAATCGAGTGTTCTAGCGGCGCTGTTCGCGGGTGCATTGTCATGGTGCCATTGAATACCCCGCAGACCAGTCTTTGGACGTCTCTTGCATAGATCTTGGAAGACAACAGGAAAACATTTGGTTATATACCATTCAGAAGTAACTGTGCTATGATTTTTCCAAGGCTACCGTTGTGATGTATCCACTTTTAGAAAACAAAGATGCGACCATTTTCTTTCCAACGCTCTTGGAACGACGAATGTTCATTGAAGGCTGCTCACTTTCAAAGCACCAAACTAATGACTGCTGTTCAGTTTCGGGATCATAATGATATAACCATGTTTTGTCTCCGGTTCCGATATTAAAAGTGTTTTTGCTGTGCCCATTATAAAATTGTTCAAGAATAAACTTAGCCTAATCAACTCTTGTTGCTTTTTGCTCAGTGGTCAACAAATTTGGCACCCATCTGGAAAACGGCTTCCTTAGGCGAAGGTGATCATGAATGATTGTTCGGACCGCCGCCGATCCAATCCCCAGGAAAACCTCAATCTCAGTGTAGGTTATATGTCGATCTTTTTTTACCATATTCTGCACAGCTTCTATAGTTTCCGGAGTAACAACAGTGGGCGGTTGACCTGTGCGAGTGAGACCGGGCAAACCAATTAAAAACTGTTGCCCTAAGAGGGGTATTGTCCCCGAAGCAAATCACTAAACTTTCGTGACATTCCGCTTATTTTAGTCCCTTTTTATAGTCATACGAAGTCCTGGCTCGAAAATCGCGACTACCCGGTTCCATTTTTACGGTAAAATTCGGCCAACACTTAGATGCATTCGAGACCGTGGCAAGGCAGCTACTGAACGATTCAAACATTGCCTTTGGGTGGAAGTACTTACAACTCTAGACAAAATAGCTGCGTGCCCAAACTTGCTTAAACCCGTAAATATTAGGAATGTCTAAAGACTTTCAGCGTGACCCTCGTAACCTTCCTGTTCGTTAAATGGATTATTCTGTTGGAGCAGTGTATACAAGATAAATAAATGAATGAATAAATAAGCCATTAAGCGAGTTGTGTGGACATTTTTGTGTGGTACATTACGTTTCAGACTCATTCTTACTACATAGGTTAGAAGCCATCGACTTAGATGTGGGTACAACACCCTATACTAAACATGAATCAGCAACCATAACAGGAAGCATTTGACAATGGAGGATCATTAGCTTATTTCTGATTACCCCTTTCAATTAGAACACGTGAAAGGCGACGGCGTTAGAGGCAGAGTGAATGATTAAAAGAGGTGTTAGGCTGGTGCACCTAAATGGCGCTCCGCTACACACTATACTGCAGGTGCACTTCATCTTTTTGTTAGGCCTTAATTGGATTTTAGATGCACTTCATACAGGGCTACTTCACGGAAGTGTTTTACAGGTAATTGGTACTCGTGATGGAAAATTGAAATCAAAGAGGAACTTCTCAATGTTTTCTAAAAGAGTTCTATAAGAATCCGTAAAGTAATTACGTGGTGGGATAAAATCAAAACAATGCAAGACGATTCAGTGTTACGTTGACTTTCTATGACCACTGAAAACAGAAGCATAGTATACCTAGGTAGTCGTGTATTATCACTAGTACAAGTATTACATACTTTTTTTGTGCTGCCACAGTTTACGGAATAATAAATTATTTTAAATAAAAAATTTTTAAGACACTATTTAAATCAAGAGATTTTCATTCGGTCAATTTTAGGAAACTTCTTCCAGTTTTTAATTTCAACCGTTGGACTAAAAATAAGTATTGACGCTAATTCTTCGCCTTTAGACAGTTCACCTGAAGACGATTGAAGATAGCACATCAATCGAAACGTCGTGATACTCAAAATTTTATAGACAATGGAAGTCCGAAATCAAACTTTTCATTATATTTGTAGCATTTTATCGGAATACATTTTTGAACTTTCGACGTCTATCGGCATCCTGGACAAATCTAATATCATTTTTATTCAGAAACAGCAGGACGTCTATCGGCGTCAACAAAAAAGTGCCGCAAAAAGCTATAAAAAATATTTTTTGCATAAAGATAATTTGATATACTTTCTACAACATTTCACAATATAAAATATTGAAAAATACTGGTACCATTTTTTGCACCGACCAAGTTTTGTTACTGTCCATCAACGTGTTTGAAAAGTCCGAAGTTATCAGAAAATATTTATTTGAATGCCTGGAAAAGGAACAATATCAATTCATTCCATTCTAATAGGCCGGAAAACCGGTTATAATAGATATAATTCAGGATTCGGGCGTAAATGTCTACATAAGTCAGCAAACCGTTTACACTCTGAAGTAGATCTTCGTCAAGCGGAGCAAATTTCATATTTTTAGTTCCAATATTATATACATAGATTTCGAGAAGAGAAGTATACATGACCAATATGGTCTGCACAAGGCTGCGATCTTTTCACACATTGCGTAGCAGCTACGTGTAGAGGGCAGCACCAGACGAAAACTTCTGGTTATCCCGCAAAGTCGATGGCCCTTGGTTCAGATTTACACAATTTTCACACAAATTCAAACAGTCCGTATGGGGTCAAACCTATAAAAAAGGTACCATTCGAATAAAAATGCATGCTGGATAGCTTCAAATTGATGAGGAATTGTGTGGCTACATAAAACAGGGTGGCCACATAGTATCTGTTCTAATCTGGTGAATGGCCCCATAATGATTGCGTGACCAAACCGACACACACACCCACACACGGTTGTCCGATCGGAAATGATACGAACAAAACCATCCATTAAAACCAAAGTATGTTTGTTCATTTTGTGCGTCTAAAAACTATGGATACTTGTGAATAGACAGCTTGCCTTTAAAGCTTAAAGATCGAAACTTTTTGATTCTTGGAAGATCATAATAAATTGATGTCCGAATTAATATCACTCAAAGCTGATGAAGATTTTCATCAGTTTACGGAAACATGTGTATATATTTTGGTGGTCTCGAACGACGTAGTATATACCTTTCCTTCTGCTAATATCTGTACTTTCATATATATCTCACGTGAGCTGGTGTTTGTTAAGTAGAAATATTTCCTTTGATATGGAACAAACTAAATTGTACCGATGTCTCGGGGGTTTGGGTCGATAAGCACCGATAGAGGCGACCTAAATATTCACAAAGAGAGAGGTAAATAAATGTGGCGTGATTCAATGTGATTACATAAAAGCAGGTTGCTGCACCCACGATGATAGTAGATCATTGACTATTCTGCATCTATTTCATTTAGTGATATTTCTCGTACTGAAATAGACGAGGTAGAGCTGCAATTATGAAAATAGCCGAATACTGAGTAGTAGATGCATCTATTGTGCTGAATACCATTAAATATTCCGGCAATAAAGGAGGCATCGGTTTCCAATGCTTCGTTTTCAGCGCTCATTTTTCAAGATAATGGAACGATTTTTTCAAAATGATAAAAATTGTTTATCTTGAAAAATAAGCGCTTTAAACGAACTATTGTAAACCTATGCAAAATGCTTTTTATTCTAGGAAGAATTCCCTCTCACACCTGCCTGGATTAGCGCAATGTGTTCGGCTCAGCACGCTTATTAATATTGAACAAAAGCTTTCGATAAATATTATGGACGATCTCCCATATTGCAACTGCATTAAAAAAGTGAATTATTGCATTTTGACTAGTAATTGGAAACCGCGTGCATTTTGTATCTGATTAAGTATATACTAAAACAAATCGCAGGACTGTTTGTTTCCAGATATTTCAAAATCGTCTGCGTTCAAGTGATGTGCTTTCCGAGCTTCGTACGAAAAGTAAACCATCATGTCATTTTAGGAGTATACAGACATATAGTATTATAGACGCATCCAGAGTAGTAGACTTAGTAAGGATATCAAATACATAGACTGATGTGAGAAAATTCCTCAAATAACGCTTGGTGCTGACGGGACTCGAACACTTGTCTCCAGCATTTCGTTCTCGATTACGCCATTTAATATTCTGAATCAACCTCGATCTCACTCTAACCGTGCACCAACTTGTCAAAAAGTGTTGGGTTTTCGTTTTGTTTCTTCAGTAAGATATAAATCAGATGAAGAAAATAGTTTTAGGTTCACTGTGGCTTTAACCAGGAATCATTGATCATCGGGCATCACATGGAGTTCATAAAAATCTGTAGGAGTTGGTGTCTAATTTTAATTTATGTCAGCTATTATTTTTTGAAATTGCGTCACACCTTAATCAGATTAATCAGGTAGCATATAGTAAGTAACTATACAAATACAATCTAGTAACCAAGTTATCTCTCAGAATCAAACCTGGTCGTCATGATCCAATAGCCAAAAATTTCGATTGGAAACTATGTGAAGTTCTGTTAAAAATGGCTAGCCTGCAAACTATAATAACGTCTGAGATAAATTGGTACATATTGATAATGTAATTATGTCCAAAAAAATGTTTAAGCTTGACTGTTACGACACCTTGTTTGTATGGTAGATCATCACTCAATTTCAACTTGAAGTACATCTAACATCTAGATTCTGGTTAGCCTACCAATTTATTTAGTTTAACATCTATCGGTGCTAGTATATTGCCAAGTAAGTAATTCACTGTTGATATGTCCATTTCTACTTCAGAAACGTGATGGCTTACTAGCAGCTCACACGACTCGATATATTCATGGCAGTCGAAGACCCGACATCCATTACAGGCTTCCCGTGTTGCATAAAACTATATGTGTAGGTGTGTAACACATGTATTTGATTCCAGTGCTCAGTTAATGCACTATAATTTCTGTTCAATTTCACTCATGGCGGAGCGCAGGCAAACATACTTTGCAATGGACGGTTAATCAATTGACTGAAACGGACTGCATGTTCATAATAGCGAACATTGTCCTCCTTTTACCGGTATGGTAGGGAGAGTAGGCTCATATATGAAATCGATGTATGCGATATTGGGAGGATAGAAGGACTACATTTCGATAAAACAAGCGAAACGTCGAATGGTTGGTGTCGTCGTCGTGATAGTTTTTTTGAAAACTGTTTTGATAATGGTACTTAAAAAAGAATGATCGAGTCGTTAATTCCCACGGTGTACCAATACCGTTTTTAGTTTGGATATTATACCATAGTCCGGAATAATGTCGTTTTATCGATATTTTGTTGTAGGGATGTCGCGTCTGGTCAGCCAATCCTAATACTTGCCAAGGCAGTTATTTGAAGTAAACAAATGTGAACCTTTTTGTATTGCTGCATTTTTAGAAGGAAATTTGGTTGATATATCTGTAACCAGCGCAATACTCCCTAAAGTATTATTAACTACCCTATAAAAGAACTCCAGATACCTTATAAATGGACTTATGCTATAAAAATTAACGTAATAGCTAAATTTCGGTGATATAGGGGTCCTTAAGTTAACACTTCCCTTGATTTTTTTATTTTCCAAACTTTAATGAATCTGCCAGAAAATAAAAAAAAGAACTCTTACTAATACTTGCCAATATAACATTTGTCATACACCGCGTTCACTCTATATATTTATTTTCCAATAACGTTTTAATATATAGGCTTTGTGTGATAAAGAATATTTGAGTATTTTTTGTCTTTAAAACTATTCAGAAATTTCTTACTTACTGTGTTTCAGATAATCCTCTTAAATACACCGAGTAATCCGGGATAATTGTCTAAATCTCAGATGGAGAGTCAAGTACATGAAATTTTGATCCGGCAAATAGTTAATGATAACTGTCACAGCAAAGAATGCTGTCTAGAAATACTTTCTCCCCATCAAAATTTGTTTATTCCGAGATCTATTTGTTCCGCCCTATCCAAAAGACTATTTATGATACCTTTCTTCATATATATTGCATAATTAAATTTGAAATGCAAAATTTCTTTAATTTGGATTGCTTTTATATATATTGGTTTTATGAAAGAATCATCATTTGTCGTACTACTGCTATTGTGCATTGAATTGTTTGATCTCAAATATTTATTTCGTTCAAAAATAAAATTAATTCATTCATAATGTATGGATATGAATTCAGAGTACTACTCCATTCATATGTTAATGTTCCTTATGTCCTCATTCATTTGTCAGACAGTTAAACATATTTTTATGGCTTTTGAGTTGGTACACGATAGCTTTAGGTTGTTCTGAAACTGTGACTATTATAACCCCCAATGTACGCCCTTGAATTGACGTTGGGGAGAGGGGAGGAAAGTGGACGCGGCGTTTTGAATGGAAAGTTTTAGATACACCTCACTGGCGCCCCAATAAATTTACTTTAATCTTGGATTGCAGCGCTAACTTCCATGTTTATGAGAAAAATGCAGGACCCAGTTACATATTCGCATCGATATGCTATTGTTAGGACAACATAACAGTTCCATAGACGAACGTCTACATTGAGTGGGGTTTCATTCATGCGCATTTTAGTAATTTTACCGAAATACAGTTACGAGCTTTGTTCCAATTATTATTACTTTAGCTGTCCTAATTAATCCATTTCTAATCTAGATTACTGGGCCCTCGATTAAATATAGGTCTAAATATATGTTGCTTAATCTAACAGTTCAACGATGGCGATGTGGCTTTGTTAGAGCTTATCAGGATTCCTGAATCAATATGGTGTTGGAAACATTTGGAGCTGTAATTTATTAATGGTCGGTACCTTCTATCTTGAAATATGGATATACAATAGTCTGGCTGAGGAAAACTGCGAGTTTTATCTGGAATCTGGTAAACCATTGGTAATAATACGATTGTTAATATATGATAATTATGATGAGACTTTCAAAATAGCTGTGCTAATCTAATTTCTCATTGTATATAATCAAGAAGGTTAATTCAATAGAGTGACAGGCCTAACTTGAACGTGAATATATCACTAAATGAACATTCGCATTCGCTATTTTGCTTCTCTCCTCATTAGTGTCAGTTCTAAACGCTGGACTGCGCACAACATAACATTTAGATATGCGTTTCTCTTGTCAATTTCTATTGCATGTTAATTAAGTTTCAGATCTCCAATGTTAAATATTATTTATTTTGACTACAATTGGATTTTTTTCTAGTTCAAACGAAGGAAAAATTAAGAGTCACTTATAGATTAAAGATTTTATGGATTTTTCTGTGTATAATGATTCATCTAAGAGTTTTAGAGTAACTGTCGAGTCACATGAGAATCCAACACATTATTACTATTGAATTTGTCTATTTGATATGTCATAAGCAAAAAAATCACAGATTTTACAACCCTTGCAACCATCGGAGACATTGGAAACACAATATATATATATATATATATATATATATATATATATATATATATATATATATATATATATATATATTCCACATATAACTTCATAAATATAAAGAACAAATAGTTTGGAATTTTGATTAACTCAAGAGGAGACCTGGAATAAAAGGCGTTTCGCATGGGCTTCCAATATTTCGTTTCAGCGCTCATTCTTCAAGATAATGGAACGATTTTTATTCGCAAATGATAGAGAAAGGTTTGTTCTCTGCTCTTGTGAAGCCGTTTTTCCAATTTTTGATACAAAATTTCGGATATTATCACATGAATATTGACCTTTTTTTGACTCATTTCGGATGTTTTTTTAAACTTTTGGTGAGCAAAGCAATCAAAATATCAAGAGCCCTCGTTTCTTTATGATCAGCATGAAAAATATTTCCAATATGTTCATAATCAAGTGCTTCAAACGAAATACTGCGGCATCGTACATGAATATTTTTATACCAAAGATATGAGAGTGCCCTGCGACAAAATCAAAAAAATTTTTATCAAACATTGAAAAAAGGGATTCGCAAAAAAGTCGTTCCATTATCATAAATAAAGAACGCTCGGAACCACATTTTGGAAACCAATGCAAAACCCCTTTTATTCCAGGTATATTCCCCTCTTGAGTAGTACTAATACACACCGTATAGTACAACAAGCAAGTCAGACAAATTACATCCATAAATTTACTGGAGTGTTACATGGGTAAACATTGTTATCCGTACATTAAACGTGAAATACAAAAGTCGTAGGTCCAGATGTGCGTTTGGTATAACCATAAATTTGCAGTGTCAATATATAAAAATACATGAGTTATTAACGAAGTATATCATACAGCGAGTTATACAGTATCTAAGACAATGTAGTACAATGCATATACTTTCCGATTCCATATGAATATATCGTTTTTCTCGCATTAGTACTACTAAAGGAGAAAAAAATACCCCAACAGCACCTATCAGACTGGGAGATATTTCCTTATGTCCCCTATTGATTAGTAAATGGAAGCCAATGGCATGATCTCGAACTGTTTGCGGGAGTTCGATATTTACCTTGTTCTAGATGTTAGGTAGTTAGTGCTAGTTTCCAGCACTCATGGTAATGAAAGAAGTGTCACCTACTGAAATGGATAGATCAGTCGAAATATATGTGTGTTAACCCTCTGATAAGTGGTAATTTCGTTTTCATACCACTCTTCTCGTATCACATGAAATGAAGTTAATTATTTATTATTCTCTACAAAAGAACAAAACACATCAAGATAAATTGCGCGTTTTGTAACACGGCTTATCAAATTACAATTTAAATTATTCCTTAATACATGAACTTGTATGAATAGTTAGACGAGCTGAACGCTAAGTAAGTTATAATTGAACTTAAGTTTTACACCTCATCCATAGGAGGAGTTAGTTGCATTTTTTATAATCAGAATATATTGCTAACCAATCAATTGATTTTTTAGTATGCATTTTCCATTTGTCACAGTTTATGTGTTTTATTTTATCCATAATTGTAAAAATTTAGTAAATTCTTGATTTGCTTGAGTTTTTACCTCCCGTATTTTTTAGTCGTGTATATGTCTATAACCAGAATGAAAAAACAAAATAATATTTCAACTCTTAACAGGATTTTCGATGACGTCAATACCTTTATAGTTTCTAGCTATCAAGTATATTTTTGGTTCATTTAATCCTGCTACTATACTATCTTAAAAAACCATCATACACATAAAAATTCAGCTTATAATGCTTCTTCGTTGGATTCTTTTTTATTATTCAAATAAACTGCGAGCTGCTATTCTATTCCATCGCCAGTGCTACAGACACTCATTATGGGACTGCTGACAATTCCCTTTTCTAATTTACGCCTCATACACCAAAAGAATTCCTTTAAAGAAAATATTTCAATAAAACTGAGCAGTGGCATTGTTGAGACCGGTTTCATTCGGTTTTATTCTTATTCAAATCCTGCTGAAATCATTAAAAGCAGTTCTTTCTGTACTTCGTGAAACAAAACGCTGTGAAGTTGGAATTCAAAAAATACTTCTCAAGAAGAACAAAGTTGAAGTGTACTACTACTATGTGAGATTATTATTGCATATGAAGTAATTTTGCTTTACATATGGACATCGCATCGCACAACAGTAGCCACAAGAAAATACACGTACGAATCACTGAAATATACTTACTAACATTTCAGTTGTCTCGGCTCACTTTTTCATAGGACAACGTGAAAGAATTAGATCCTGAAATTATATAATGACATTAATATTTCGCTCTTGTTGGTACCGTTCACATTCCTGAGTCGTGGTAGTGCAGTGCTGCGTGATTTCACCACGTGGGAAATGTTATGGACAACTGGGATTCCTCAGCGACCTTCCCTGTGTATAAGCACAGGAAGGGGATATTTTCTTCTTCATATTCATCCTTCACCTTATCCTCCCTATCTTACTATTCTACTTACTGTTCTTCATTCTGTTATCCTTGTTCATTATATTTCTCAATTATATTGCTAAGATCTACAATCATGTAGATGTGCGTAGGTATATGATTTAGACGATTCAATTTGTATGTCAGTGGGCATAACATTTATGTATGACTGGCGGTGGCTAAGCGCACGGTTATCATACGGTGCGTATATTCTGAAGCTCATCATGTGGTTCTCTTCATGATTCATCGTACTTTATCTAACCAATAATTAAAACCATTCCTTTGGAGGAAGGTTTAATCTTGCACTTTATTAGGTTCGGCGGTGGATGAAAACCGAAAGACATAATGATATACAGCCCGACAGATCGACAGATCGAAGAACTGATCGAGCGACAGACCGTCAGACTGACAGATGGACCGAAAGCCAGGTCTGCAGATAGATCGGCGGAGAATAGTGACATCACAATTCATCATCCACAATCACGATCCCTCGTTTGTCCATGGAAAGTTAATACAGTGGTATTTTAACCAATTGGGGACTTAATAGTGCGTAACTTTGACCAATCATATCTCATAAACTACATCTTCCACAAATTCAAATTTGAATCCCTATGGGATATGTGATATAAGATTCTGAGAATCAGTTAAGTATGGTAGTCGCTTTCTTGTGATTGATGGTACTGCTTTTCCTTGAAATATTTCACTTACTACACATATTTAAAAAAGCATATTTTCCTTTTTTATTCAGCATACCTGCTCCTTGTCTATCACAGGAAGAATAATTCTAAGGAGGTTGATCGACCATAAGTGTATATAGAGAGACAGAGCCGTAACCGTTGATCACAATGGGCACAATGGTACAATGGCACAATGGGCCATCCCGAGAGCTGCGAGCCGTTCTATTCTTTGGCCTGCCTGTAAGGCTCCGCTTATGCTGCTCTGGTGATTATTTTCCCTTTGGTTAATAGGGGCGGGAAAGCATTCACTTTCAAAAGCTTCGCATAGTACTCCACGCCTGTCTGTGGTAACGCTCTTATTGTGTGGGCGTTTCGTTTAACTTTAGACTTTAGCGTTTAGTGTTGATTATATGAATTTCTATATATTAATGGAAACTTGACATCGTATATACACTTTCAGAGAATGTGTTAACCTTCACATTCATCCAACGTAATCCACTTTAGATTTTTTATCAATGAAAAGTTTATGTAAATATCTAATTCGAATTAAATACTTTAAATGACTTATCTCCCGTGAGATATCTGGCTTTTGAATTATATTCATAAAAAAATTACTTCTTGAACATTAGCGTCTGTTGTTGCGAATTTTTTTTATTTTGAAGTAAAAATGTTATTGCGATTTCCACAACTCCCCTTCCAACAAGTCGTCAAACGATAAAACTTAAATAACTAAAAGTAAATCCCGAGACACTAAAAGCTGTCATTACTTGGTTTGTCGCTCTGTCTATCTGCCCATCTGTCAGCCTGTCGGTCTGGCGGCCTGGCAGTCTGGCGGTTTGGCGGTCTAGTCGACTGTCGGTCTGTGAAATTTTTAATACTATATAATCTTAGTAACAGGTTTACCGACTTATATATAGTTTTCAAACTGAACTTTTTCGAGATGTCCACCAAATGAAGTTATATCACTGGCCAGTTTATACTCAGGTTAATGCTTTAATGGTTTTCAACGACAATGGGCCGGAAAGTTGTACTCGCAAAAAATTTCGAGTTCAATAGTTCACTTGTTCCTTCATGACATAGATCACGAAATAACATGTCACTCATTTCCGTCTATCTGTCTGTCTGTCTGTCTATACTGTGTCCAGTAATTATTAGCTCCTCTCTAACTTAGGATGTATCAGTCGAATGGTTACAGATCTTTGACATTACAATACTACTATGGCAAGGACGACAGACATGAACAATCATCTCCAAGCGTCATGCACTATGGCGCTGCCCATTCGCAACCTACTAAGTCAAAGGTCTTAACATCTAGACTACCTTGAAGTGGCGACAGATGTCCCTTACGACATCTGTCAACAAGTGTGAACTGATTTACAGCGGCATCCCTTGGTCTTCATAAACAATATTTACGATGTAACGTATCTCGGCTCACGTCAGAAGCTTGGAGATGAGTGTTGATGCTGCTATCACACCCTTAACTGGGCTACGTATATATCACCCAATTGATCTCTACAATTAGCCCGCCGGGCTATACTGACAAGTCTAGGCTAAAGACGAAACATGCATGTCTATAGCAGGTTAGATCCATAGTGGAGAGCATCTACTTAAGGACGAAAAAGCTTTGTGGGAAGAATTTTTAAATGGATTGGTAAAAGGCGATCTATTATCTATACCTAGATAGTAATCCTCCGTTCTTGTTCTGCCTAACAACAGATAAATCTCGATTTCTGTGGACTACAGCAATATAACACTTTTTAACATATATTTAATTTTGTATTCATTTCGAATATAAAAAATTTGAACCATTTGAATTATTGTCATATTGTATGAAGTGTTAATTTGTTGCGTTTCAGTTGTAACGACACTACAGATCACTATATTATAACCGAGTAGGTATCATGTAAAGTACGTCTTAAAAAATGATGCCAAGTAGGTTGACTCTGTAGTCTGCTCATCAAATTCTAGTTCTAGTAATATTGGAAATCATGTATTTTTTATAATTTGAAAATTTTTGAAATTACCTCATACATTTCTAGGTAACTGGACAATGACACTTTAGGAAGCTCAATATTGTATCATTATGCGTTACAGGAAATTATGAATACAGAAGTACTGAGTTGACCCATTGGACTCCATTTGTTCTAAACTCATACAGCTGCATGAAAGATACAGCGCCAATCTACTTGACGCCATTTTTGTATTTATCTCAGTATTTTCTCAACAACACGTCTAATGCAGAAGCCATTGAAGCATTGATGATTTGGTGAACATAGGAAGTAATATGTACAAAATTAGACAGTGAACATAATGGAAAATATCAGTATTCAAAGGATCCAACTTTAATACACAGTGACAATTAAAATGAAAATAAAACTAAATGAAAATATTGATTTTAATTTCATAATATTTTGATGAAGTAGGTCATTACTGGAAAATTACAAAACTTTCATGTCAACTTGTTCTAATAATTTCAAGATATGTTTATTAGGGTGACGTAGAGCGAATATGGTTGACTGCATTCATATCAAGCACTGTTTTGGTTTTACTTTACGTGTCTATAAATGACTGATTTAAATATTGAAAGTACCTACTATCGCACCTTAGTGAAAATCTTAATATGCAATGAACTGCTTATGTTACAAGTACTTAAGGTTTCTACCATCAGCAATAATATAATCTGTATAGTATTTCTAAAGTCAACTGGAGGACCTCGAATTGCCATAATTTACCAGGTGCCCACAAAGACGTTTCATTTTGCAATGCAATCTATTTTTTCGCTTTGTATTGTGCTAAATAATCCTGTTATAATTTTGTTGCTACGGGCGAGTCCTTCACAAATAAAGTAGAGTGGTCAATCAAACACTGAAGTATATTTACGCCACCGCCCAGCATATAGCATTAGTTGGCCTGGCTCGCCCCTACGGAATCGATAAGTGAACGTGATATAAACCACTGAAAAGAATATCTAGTTTTTTTAAAAACTAATCCAGTATTGTATCTATGAAATATTATATATCATGTTTTCCATCTCAATTCCACTCACGGGTTAATGTATTTCACTGGGATATGCAAAGCATCGAGCTTACTGTTCTGCTCCTTTTATTTTGTGCAGCCTGGATACTGGATAGGCAGTCAGGCATTCAGAGCCAGAATTGTTGAGGTAGCTTAATCTGCTGAAATTTATATTCGGATATTCTCAATTGTCCAGAGGCGGCTCGGTAAAGTAGGGTATATAGAATTATTTAAGGAATAAAAACTTACATAATAAATACGCCAGTCAGCAACCATATATATTTACGAAGTTTGAAATATTCTAACTAGGCACAAATAGCTAACCAAGAAAAATGTTTCTCATATTTATCGACGGAGTTGTAGAAATAGAAGAAATATTAATGACAGAAACTGAAAATGACATGTTTATTATTATTGCATATAGGAATAAAGAAGATGTATAGCCCAGGCTCCAATAAACACATCCGATATCTTTTTTCCAGCGAGATATAGATATAGCTAAGGTGTTCATAGTAGTTGATCTGTTTCTTTTCTTCCTTCTTAAAGACATTGCAGCAGCGCAACAACCAATAGCGAACATTGTCTTTTGTTGGTGGTTGTTGAGGAGAACTATGCCGGTCTTACTAGCTTGCACAGGTTCGAGCATGAGGATAAGTAGTTTCAGTAAATTAGAAATCCCTCAACGTGTCGGTATGATCTAAAGCTCATATCGGGGACTTTCATACCCGTTACCCTACTATGATATACTAAGGTGGTAAAGATAACATCCTCTTTGACTTCAACCCACTAGACTTTAACGAAAAGTATGATAACTGCTTACAAAAGCCATGATCTCATAGTTGTTCTTAGGAGGCTCCATGTATGAATGGATCCTTCTTTGTGAAATCTAGAAAACAGACAGTGGCTTAAGCAGCTTAAAGTCGGACGGTAAAAAGCTATTTAAAGGGCTGAAGATCCTCCTGATTGAAGTCAAGCGTGAGTTTTTTGCCTACCTTGCTTTCTAGCACCAAAAGGAAGGCTCCCTTGCCCGCAATTTCGTGTCAGATACAAAGCAAAAAAGCTGATCCATGCTGGTAGTGTGTCAGGTTGTTCCGAATGCCACACTGATATGCGAATGCTCTAAACCCAATAGTCAACGCCCTTCAATGACATCTTTCTATTTACATGTATTTGAATTACATACCGTCTCTGTTATGCTTCGACTTGTGTATGGTCGACGCTGGTATTTTGATAAAAGCAGAGATACTATGTACCTTTTCTGACCATGTGGACTAGCGTTTCATTATTTACCATTTCCTCTTGGGGATGGTTTTTTACATTGTCCCTAAGTGATGTTGTGCACCTTGCATTTGTCCATTCTGAAGTCCATTTTGAAATGTATGACTACTCTAAAGTTTAATCCTAAAGCAATCACAAAAAACCTATAATTTAGGATCCAAAAACAAAACAAACTATAGGTATTATACAGTATACAGAGTTATTATAATTTTCACAATTTCTCGGTAGATGAGTGTGTTTAGTTGAGTATGCTTTAAAGAAAAATCTGATTTGTTCTTCAAAGCCACAGATGGATTTTTCTCTCAGTTTTTTTGTGTATTTGGATCTCAAATGATGGGTGTATTGTCAATTATACATTTTTTTATCCGACCATTCCATAATTCCTCATGCTTGGCTTTGGTTCAAAATCAAAATACGGTTAACCTGGAGGCAGGCAATAAATTATTTTCAATGTCATTGTCATCTTCAATTTTATTTTTACAGTTGTATTTATCCAGATCAGGATTTATCAAATTATACCGACAAGTACCTAGCTAACAATTAATTAGCAAGTGACATTCTCGAGCGACTGGAAAACTAATAAACGATACAATTTTTGTACAATATGGTTAGAAAATTCAGAACTCATTTATCACTCATCTGGTTTACATCATGCTCTAATAGAATATCAATTACCACCCGAACGAAATTTATTATCCCTTCATGAATGTAGAGGTGCATCTGTTACAGCAAAATTAGTAATTTATATTCTGATCTACTCTTGAATCCAACGCAACCTATTTGCTGTGATCAATGAAGATACATACGTAAAAGGCATTGTCCAAGCAAAACCGTGCAAACACGTAAAAATAGTAAATGATTGTCAGTTAAATGAAATAATAATGGTAACATTTGAAACAGACATAACATTAATTGAAATGTTAATACCGCCCGTAGCCCAAGCGGCAGATCGAAACCAGAGCGTGCTATTTGATATTTAAATTTAAATGTCAGCCCGGCGAATGAAATGTGTTCATGTTTCGTGAAATATAAATGATGTATGCTAAGATATACGACTTTGTGGTTTACCAGCTATTGATAATGAAGGATGCGAAATAATTGCATAAAGTATAAACCTTCTACCGGACCTGGGCCTGACCGGTATCGTCCGTGTTCCTTGAATTTCATATGATCTCATCGCCGAATTATGTGAAAATGATGCTATGCTGATTGGCCTTGTACTTTTAAAGCAGAGGCACCAATTCGAAAATAAAAATGATGAAAACAATTTTCAAACCATTCCTAAGATTTTAGAAATAGAGTCAAATCTATTTGACGCTATTTTTTAAAATGATAAATAGTCTACTTTCACTTGAAAATTATCTCCGATTCTTGTATATTTTGAATACAGTATTTTGTAGGAATAGGGGCTACAAAAGTAGCCTAAAAAATACCGAAGCTTGGAAAAAATCAACTTACAGAGCAGATAAAAAATATGGCGTAACAAAAAGTTGAAACTGTATTGAAGCCATTATTGGAAATATTGGATTATGAAAAGGATCTAGAGCTACTAAAAATTCCTGAGTTTTCGAATTAACAATGAAAAATCGAATAATATATAAAAAATTGGATAAGTGGGTATGAATTGATGAAAAGACTGCAAAAACAGAAAATTTATCGACACAAGAATTTCAGCGATTTGTTCTACTTGAGCAATTCAATGTTGCTAGACTAAACTGATAAGATGACCAATGATATTCAATTTAAAAAAATAATACAAAAAATTAACTCAATTACCTGCAATAATTACAAATAAACCTAAAATTTACTATTAATTCACGTTTTTCAGCAGCTTTTTGACGGACAGTCTACCTGCTCTCCATCATAATATACGTTATAAAAGTATAATGATGGGTTTGCATTTAATTTCGCAAATATTATGTAGAACAATGGAGCAAACTTTTTGGAACTTTTTCAAAGATACTATGACTCTATGTCTTGAAATAGGAAACATCTCCTTTATCTGCCAAAATAATCTATTGATCAGGATCCTTTTTCTGGAATGGGTAACATTGACTAATTCGTAATTTCTGACTTGAGGGTTTTCTGAATGGACCATGGAACAATTCCATATCCCTTATCTCCGAAAAACACCTGTAAATCTGGCTATAGTTTCATATATTCAGCATTTTTTACAAGTTTAGAAACCACGGATACTTCCAGGTATTAAAAACTCATTTGACCATTTTGTCCTTAGCATTTAATATTAAGAACCCCATAAAAAACGAAAAAGCAGTCTAATCTCACGACAATGAAAAATATTTTTTAGCGAGGGTTCAATATAAAAAAAAATTGAATCTCGGGTTCTAATAGTAGAAATATAAATTTCGCAACTTTCCGGTCAGTTTAGGGCGTAGCCACAACATTTTTTGGCAGCCAAGGCATTTTCAAATTTATCAATCTATGACACGAAGCTGTATCAATGCCGGACTCAAAACAATGTTTTTGTAATTTGAACATAAAGATAGAAAATAGCTACTACAGCCTCATCATAGGAATCTTAGTAATCCTGAAGAATAACGAACGATAATAGTTCATCCAATGCATGCTGTATCGAGATCTGCAATAAAATACAGCATTACTTAGGAAGTACGGTGTCGTAACACGGACTAATTTTTTTATGCCATATACTGTGACTTCACCCTCCTTTGTTATATATTTTGTTTACTCAGATTATGATGATAAAATATCTCATTGTATGAAAAATGTTGTGACACGCGATATGAAAAATATTTATAATAAATCTTTCCGGGTTATTGATCTTATTTACATAAAGAATAGAACACGAGTAGGAAGCACAGAACAGCAGCTCATTAATCAAATACGTACCTGGTACGAAGTCTTACAGAAGATAATGTTGGTTTTGGTTTTAGAAAAACCGCATTTCAAGAACTGTATAATAGATGCTACACTGTTGCTGTACAAGAACGATTTTTTCTAAATTTATTGAAATATAACTTGTTTCAAAATATACCGTCTTCTCCCCATTAAAAGAACTAACAAGATAGCGAACCTGTGAAAAAATTCAGATCGGGTTTGTCTGAACATCTTGTTTCACGGGGCAAAATCAAATTGTTCAACACCAATCCATGAATCATAATTTTCCTTGGGTTAAACAAGATTGAAGGCTATTTTTTTTATTTATAATGTGCAGAAAACTGTAATCGTACAAGTAATAAATACATAATGCTGTTTTATTACGTGATTAGGTCATCTTTATGTCCTTATAAACTTAATAAATAGCACTATCAACAGAGATCATGAGAATATTTTATGGCCCCCTACAAGATATATAGATGAAAATGGCTACAAATTGAAATTTAGGTTTTAATCGGGACAGTTTACTTGTATATAGTTTCGGTTGAAGCTATATATAAGGTTAATGCTTATTATATATTTTTGCAATATATGTAACAGGATATTATATAAATTTGTTCATTGAAGTAATGACATTTCTTAAGTGTAACAGTGGTTAAATCAAATGTTGCATATGTTGCCCATTTTGCTGATATCACCACTATCATGAACAGTTTCTCCGAATTATATACAGCTTTATCCAGTATTTCCATTTGTATTGTTGCAATTTGATCCCTAATAGTGTGATTTAACTCTTCAAACGTTGTTGGTAGTATTCGTAACATAAATGTTTTTCAAATAACACCACAACCATTACTATTTGCATATTACTCCACTAAGCAAACATCTAACGATCTTGTAGCTCATGGATCAACACACTGTCTGCTGAAAGCACAACCTTGAAAAGTATTATCAGTAACGTAATAAAATTGGCCCATTCTGCATAATAATATTTATTAATTTATTCTAGTATTGTCTCGCTTCATTTTGACACAATGTACCTATTAATATATAGTATCTTCGGTTCTGTCCCGTTCTTACCTTCAGAAAGCAAATCGTTGACATATATTCCGCCCAAAACGACTTCTCTCCATGAACCGCTCACATCGACAACACCGCTGCCTCAATCCACACCCCTACCAAATGTCCCATCCGTTTCAACGACACAGTTCCATTACCCGACATCTGTGCTTCCACCGCAGCTTCCTGCTTCCTGGAAGTTATAAAGAAGTTGGGATCGATGGAAAGGGCAAAGTACGCTACTTGATAAGCGGCTGGTTTTCAGGGGAGTAGGGGCGCTGCATGATAGATGGCGGTGAATGTGGTGGCAAGGTATTGATTGAGGAAGCTGAGAAAAGGTGCAATAAATGGAGGGCTAAGGCGGGGAAAAGGCCTTTTTGAAATGGTTGATTCATTTTCAGTAGATGAGGATACCTCCAAATTTTAATCATAGTAAATTTTCGATGTCGTTGATTTTCGAAAAGTGTCTGGTAATAAACGTGTTGAGTTGTTTAAGTAGTACCAATTTATTGAATTTGATTTCAGATTTATTGATCCACTTGAAACACATTTTGGAAATGCTAGGAATTATGTAAATTAGGATAACCTAATACTTGTTGGATTTATGATATATACGAGCATGTATATATAAAATATGCGTAATCTTATATTTTCGATATCTATTCCAAAATCCATTAGAAATATTTATTTCTAAGCTGATACCTCGTATGTACATTATTAATATACTTTCCAGTCTCATTGGTGAGGAAGTATCGTAATCCCGATAAATTTTGAATTCGAGATATTGTGTTTTCTTAATGTTACTACTGTGACCAGGATGAAAGCTTTGTAGTTTTCAACAATCGGTTCAGTGCAGCAGAACCACGTCAAAAAACAAAATAATGAGATAAATCCTTATTAGACGTTTTTGAGGACCTTGATAAATGTTCCATTTTTTGTGGGAGGTTTGAAATTGGGGTGAGGTGGGGTTAGAAGTTGATTTAAAAGGGATGTTAAGTATTGAACTAATACATATCATCTATATCAGGTGTATTTTCTCAACTATGCATGCACTTAATGTCAGTTGTCAGCTTCTGATGTGAATGAGCCGAGATAACGTTACATCGTAAATAGTATTCACGAAGATCAAGGGATGTCGCTGTACATTAGTTCGTCCTTGCTGTCAGATGTCGTAAGGTACATCTGTTGCCACTCCAAGACGGTCCAGGTGTTAGCACCTTTGGTTTCGTAAGTTGCGAATGGGCGTCCCCATAGGGGGCGACACTTGGAGATGAGTTGATGCATCTATAAAATCTTAAACACGTTGCTACTCATACTCTGTTACACATACGTTTGAGATATCGATCTAGCGATCTGAGGAACGGTCGCATAGATATGTAGCTTTTATCAGGTCGCCACTTTGGTTGATTTTCATTGAAGCATCAAGACTTTTCAATCAGCGTTTCGAGACGTTCAATAATCTTTTTTATGATGTGCTGTTGAACTGGCACGATAGTAGCTAAATGTACAAGATTTCTTAAAGGAACTAATTTGTTCTGTTTCTGTTTCATTGGCTTTTACTACAGATTCTGCATTTCAACTGAATAGGCATCTCGAATAATAACACATGTACGATTTACTCTCTTATACACATTAGCGTCAACTAAGTTGATTCTTTCACCTGCAGCCCCGTCACTCTACTAAAGATTGTGATTGGATTTAAGAGCTGCTGATCCTCTTGAACTAAATTTAGGAAATATTGAAAATTAGGGAAATATTCAAAAACAATTTTTCTTGAGGTCTTGAATTTGAGAGATCTAGTTTTTTCTTAGATATTCTTTAAATTCAACTTAGTCAACAATACCAAAATCATATTGTGTTTTTCTAAACTGAAACAATTGCCTGGGAAGTAAAGCGTCCACCGGGGCGTCCACTTAATTGAGGCTATTATTTTTTAATTAAAAAAACGTTAAAAGGAGATTTGTCGACTGCTTTAACAGACCGCTTGCGCTGGTCAAACAGGAATGACGAATTAGTTGGTCGATTATTGTAATCAGGGGAGTAATTCTTTTCGTGTTAAAGCAGCTTTTGACCACGTCAGTTGCGGCGACATAACACTTCAAAGATGCCTATTTATTACACAGAATTAATTATCTTATAGTTTTCAGTACCGTTTTTACTGTATAAAGTATATTACATTATTTTTAGCACGCTTTTATCCAATTAACTTGTACTGTACTGTGCTGTATGTTAGCAAATGTGAGAATTTGATTTAACCTATTTCTAATAATTATACCATCGATTTCAAAATATCCAAGTGCAAATATAAATTGGATGAGACGACAATTCGGTACCATGGAGCTGTAGTGGAGCTCTTAGTAGACTGACAGATGGGCCAAAGTGCAAAAGCCATGTTCGCGATCGAGTATAATATTTGTGTAATAGCGTGGGTCGCTAATGACCTAACAAAGAAAAGCTATTTTTATTCTTAGATTAAACTTGTTTGGAAGAAAATTCTTCGTTATTTTATGCATATACACGGAAATATTATACACCATTATAAAAATGACTCACACTAAAAAACTTACAGAATAAAGTAAAGGTTTTCAATGATTGGTTTTCGCTTTTTTGTGCAGTACATATAAAAGCATCATTTTTGTTATATAACTATCATTAACTTATAAGGTTTATGATAGTTATAGTTACAGATTGCCGTGTAATGTAGGCATTCAGAGTCGCCTTGATGAATGCTATTTTCTCACGAGAGAAATCTAAAACGGGAGGGTCTCTCAAGCTGCCCTTCAACATCTCTTGTAAATGATGTCATTAGGTCAGAATTGCACCATTGGTATTCCTGTCTTGCCCTTCACAGGGCTAAAGCGGCCGCATAGGAGCATTATTAAGTATTAATATCCTGAAATCTCATTTTCCGCTCATTCCAGTTGGCTGGCGTGGACTAGAGGAACTCGTTTCCCCATTAGAGATGATTGCATTTCCGTGTAAGATTTTTTCCAGTTCTTCTATTTTTCCTACGTAGACCGCCTGTTCTCACCCTTTACCAAATAATTGCCTCATTTTTATAGGTAGATAATGTACAAGGGCGTAGAAACTTTTAGAACACGGTTTCCTTGAGCTTTTCGAAGGTTGTATTAATATTTGATGTTGTTTTGTGTAAAGCATTCTACCCTAAGCAACACAAGAAGATTTCGGAACAAATTTGACAAAACGCTATTTTTCTATAAATATTGCTGTTTGAAATATATTTGAGATTGATCAGATTACTTATTAAGATTACGCTATAAATACGATGGTTTGGGATCGAAGGATCAATCTTAATGCTGTTCAGTTTGAACTTTGTTTCACATATTGTTGAATCAAGCCTATTTTGAACTAAATTATCATGGATTAATTTGACTCCAACGTTTATTCATCAAGCTGATCCCATAAAAGACGATGAATGCCAAAACTCTGATACTTTTGTCTTTTGGCAACAGCAACACGATAAAAGTATTGAATATAATTGATAAATGTTCGTACCCGGTTTGTTTGATAATGCTCATTTTATTTGTTTGATGAAACTTTAGTTGTAAGTTGATGTTGTCACAGGAGATGAACAGAAAACAACTTTGTTTATAAGAAAACCCACCCTAAATCTTGGATATGAAAAGTAATTGTGCATGTCTAGATGTGTTTATTTAAAACTAAAAAGTGACAAAAATTACATTTTTCAAATAAAAATAATATTTTGTGTTGATGGAGTAACCATACAATCCTGGTTGTGCTTGATATTTGGAGCAGATATCTTAATTGAATTTTATGCAATAATGCACATCATCGTATATCGATGTAATATCATACATGTATAGATTAAATTTCCTGATCTTTAAATTCTGTATTACCAAATTACACATTGGTACATTTCACGGAAATTATTCGTCTGCTCAGTCTCACTACATCACCAAGCTATAACCTAAGTTATTTGTCTGATTAGTGCTGAGCTTTCATTCAAAGACATATTATAATTCCTAAGAGAATATGAGTAACCGATCTTTGTTTTTGGGGATGTTGTAGTATTGCAGTCAAAAATATATAAAAATTATTTTCAATTTCTTAATAAAACAAGTAAATTGTCCAAAATACTGTAAACTTCAAACAAGAAAGAGGGCAATGATGTCAAGCATTACCAAAGCACTGCAGAACATATTCGATGAGGATAAAAACTAAGCATAATAAGCAGTCAAGCATCACTCTGACTGCCTCAACTGGCCATGTTATTCAAAGTAATATTGCAATCATTTCTAAAAGACACTGGGTCAATGTTTAGAAAATAAAACCCTTTTCTTGAAGGCCGCAATCAGTATAATTATGAAGAATGCTAACTCATAATAACAGGGCTGAACTTCGGTTTACTGACTGATCATATCTTTCAGTATCTTGGATTCATACATCTTTTCAGGTTGGTTAAATCATTGAAGATCGCTCAGAAGCAAACCTATTGTACTTGTACAAATCAGGGGAGTTGTTATCTCGCTAGGAGGAGAGGTATGATCCTTTGCAGTGCTCATCCAGTACTATTTTAATGCCGAAAGTTACTTAAGCAGATAAAGAATTAGATTAGGGTACCTAATAGACTAACGTATATGAATATTCTGCAGTTTAGATAATTCCACTCATAGGGGTCGAATTGCTCATCTTACTGAACCCCTGACTGAAACTGGGAGTTGCGATAAATTTTCAAATGTTACACCACTGAAACTGAAGCACCAGATGCCGACTTTTCCACCAAATTGGTTCTACTTTAATTTTTAATTCTGTTCAGTGTGCGAAAAATTGGTATCAAATGGTTGTAGAGAGCTGCATAGTGCTGAAATAACCTAGAGCAAAGAAATTATGCACTCTCCTGAAATTATTGTGTCAGGGAAAAGGAATTATACACTTTCTTAAAATTACTGGGTCAGCAAGCTTGCTTAAAAGGGTCAAACATAAGCGATAAAGCCTGGAATTTTACGGTAATGGAAATGACTTTGTATTCATGGAAATCTAGGTGATTGAGAAAAGAAATATGGAGTCGTGAATTATTCTATTTGTATCAACTAGATGCACAAATTTTGCATTTATCGTATTTGCTATATAATTCTGGGGGGCATATCAACTGTAATAGAATCGTTATATATCTATGCCGTATTCCAATTTGGGTACTACTTTAACCGTTATAATTACTGTCTCTTATAAACATTTGCATGAACTAGACGTGGATGAATCATCCACAAATGCTTTATGACAAAATACTTGATGTGGTTCCATCGCAGAGTAGAATTCTCATTTCAGAGACAGTATAATCCAGTCGGAATAGCCTCAAAATGATATCATTACAGAAGTCCTCAGCTGTTGGAAATGAAGTATTTCTGGGTTCGGAAGGCAAATGAGAGAACGCTTAACAATTACGGACGATTATCAGGGTCACAAAGTTTATAGATGATATGTAGATCATTTAATCACCGCCAAAAAATGTCTCGCCTTTTTTCCAGCGTCGTATCCTCAGCTTTTTCAAATCGCATTGTAAAATGGAAGAATTTAGGCAACGAGTCAGCAGTGTGCTTAGTTCACAGCATATCTGTCCCTACATTTAATAAAAATCTGTACAAATTTCACTGAGACCTTACCTTCAAAGACTGTAATTAACTTGTACATCGATATACAGGCATGATTTCGAACAGATTTTTTGTTTTTGAAGTTATGAATACATCCCACTCCCACTCTTGAAAAAATTTGGCTTAAATGCTTTCTAACTACGACTGAAAGTGATGGAAACTCTAACTATATAAAAACGAAGTTTTCACTTTGACGTTAATGCACTGATTTAAAAAATATTTGTATTACCTAATGCCTAGTAATGTCTCAGCCCTTCACAGTATTCATCAAAATCGATATAGAAGTTACTGAGGCTATGCAGTGACAAAAACGTCAACAGATCGAACTGAGTATTGAATTAGAAACATACATAAACTTCAAACGTCAAATTTATTGTTATATGATGTTGTTACTTATCTGTTATACATCCCCACATTTTTTAAAGGAGTTTCAGTTTTTGCTTATTCTGTATTTATCTTTGTAGCAGTCGGATTTGCTATTAAGATTTCTTTCCATTTAGTCTGAATGCAGCTTAACAATGTACGTCGCACTTATGGAAGTCATACAGGAAAATATCAATTTTGCATACAGTAAGCTCACTAGTCCGTAGTTATATGTCAAATGAAATCGAAACATGTACTTTTTGCCTGTTCTTTTTTCTATGCGAAAACTAGCAAAATAAACATCCGACTAACACAAAAGCAATTTGTTGTAAATATTGTATATTGGTATCACTAAAATATGAAAAAATGTTACTCTTTTGTTACTTACACAATTTTTCCATCTGCATGATGGAAGATTTTCACCAAGTAAGAGCATCTACAATCTACATGAAGATGTTACCCTATTTTGGATATATATAAAATTGTCATTTCTAAATTCAAACTGTTTCAGTAGTTTCAGGAAAGTCATAATTTAATACGTGTTAAATTGTGATTATCTACTGGTCAAATGTATATAATTTTGTTAAAAAATGCTCCTAACCTGCCAATAATGCAAATAGTTTTATAGTCCGGTTCGATGTATTCAGTGAATTGATATGCTGTTTATATATCTATTCCATCCAATCTATAATCTAAACTATAGTTTTCTGTTTTGCTGATTATGACAGGAAATAATTTCGACCGTATATGAAAATAAACGAACTGATACTCTAGTACACGTATTTTGAAATTTGAATAAATGGGTATCTGTTGTTCTATCTGAAATGACATCAGAACCAATTTTATGGAGCAAAGTCATTATTAATTTCATGTTTTTTTAGTCTTTTAACTCTCAGTAGTGATGAATGATTCTTGGAAAAGGTTTAGTATTTTACTTTACCCTCGTAAGATGGACCTTGTGAGACTCGATCACCTGATTTTTGGTTCGATTCATGCGACACATGTTTTTGAGCATTTCTCACTATCAAGCTGCGTATGGCAATACATCTAGTACCCATTTTTGCCACGCTCTGTAGATTAAATGCAAATTACACAACATAATAAACCATTATCCCAATAATTTCAAACAGTCTCTGTGGCGGAATTTTTTGTAATAATTTTATAGTTGCTACATGATATCAAATTTGCTGCAAAGGTATTGTATTAATTACTCCCAGATCATACGTACAACAGTTGTTGAGTTGTTCTGTTATTTTGAAAAAATGGTTTCACTGTTTCAAAACGATATTCTTAATAAGTTAGAGAGTATTCGTTTTGATAACTAGTTGTGCAAGGTGAATTGTTACACAGCAGTTAAATAAAAGTTTAGTTGGGTTTCTCCCGCAAAATTACACCTGTTGAACAAAAAAAGTAACTTCATGACTGGTTACATAAATAGCATTTGTATCAAAGTAATAAAAACTTTTACCATAGCGCACTGCATATCTGCCAAAAAAACTATGGCTAAAGTATATCTGTGAATATATTCTCATTATTTCCCTGCCCTAATAGGCGTAATTTTTAGGCCTTATAACTATAGTGTTTGTCGTGCTGTCGGCTTCGCCAGTTGTCGGATATTTGGATGATGTCCCCCTGCAATTGCCATGCAATTCAGCGGTTTGTGCAATGGGGCTGTTTGTTGGCTGTTGCGGTTTACTGATAAACAGTTCGACATGTTTAATGACAACACAGTGTCGCAATGCAAATTGAATGTAGACTGTGTGACAAATTATTTTGGAATCATTATGATAGATGAGTATGTATGAAAAGTCAATGCCTAAGCTAAAGGATGTCATTCACAAACGAATGACTGTTATTTCAGATTCTCTATATGTTTCTTCAAAATCAAATAATTCATTACACGATTTAAACTATTCGTACTTACAAGCTTCCTGTTTGATATGTGTTCTGATCTTAACAGACTCGTCTCTGATACCTTTATTTTCAAGTACGTTGTTAACCCAATCAGAAATCTATGTTATGTGATACGGGATCGTTTGGCGCAGTAACCACAAACACTTCATAGTTTTACCAATCACCAAATCAGTTTATTTTAGCCCTACACCGGTTTCCTTATGACAGCATCTTGCAGATTAAAACTAGTTTAAATCTGCAAGAGGTAGAGGTAGAGGTTGACAATTTTTTTTCTAACGGGATGAATCATCGCAGTCACCAAAGCTGCTTCGCTAACATTCGTCCCTTCGATTAGTCTTATTTGAAAACTGTAGTAGAAGTAGTAAATACTTTAGATCAATTATGTTTTGAATTTAAGCAAAGATTACGAGTTTTATACAGAGTAGCGTCAATATTGTTTCATATATTGTTCATCGGAAAATCTTAAAAAAATTATAAATTATAAGTTTATCATATTTTCAGTCACCAGTGTCAGTAAGAGACTGAAAGTTATCATGTCAACTCATTATCAGGTATATTATTCATTAAAATGTAAATGCGGTTATCAATTTAGGATAGGGACGGGGCTGAAAAACTTGCAGCAATAAAAATATCGGAGCACACTGTTTAGAAACAAAGCTTTGGATCCGATTTTGGAACACCTGTTTTTTAAATAATTTAAAAATATATTTTAAAAAACTTCGCATCATTTATAATTTCTAAGTGTAACTAAGTTTTCCGAAATAAGCAGGTCTGGAATTTGATCTGAACCAAGGACGTTAAAACATCAAAACTTTATAAATAAACTGATGCCATCGCACGTGAAATACAGTCACGCTATTGCAGTTTTCAAAAGTACTTCGTAAATTGTCACGATATTTAATTCGGTTAAATGTAGTAACAAGTAGTAAGAATTGCTAAAAAAGAAACCGTATCTATAAATTAAGCTACAAAACTTTTTCGTCTTCAACATGGTTTTAAAACGTGTATTTGAAAAATTATATATTAGCGACTATGAATAAGTAAAACGAATAAATCGCCAATCAAACAGAGATAATAATCCTTTCACTGGCACAAGTTGTGTGATTTATATACGAGGGTCACGTTGAAAGTTTTTAGATACAGGAAAACAACAAGTTTTTAAAAAAAAATTTATTCTGTTTTTTTAATACCTCAATACATTTGAGCATTCGGTAAAACCACTTGTCAAATTCTTGTGCCCAACGTTCTTTTGGAAGGTTGCCAATTTCCTCCTCAAATGCAGCGATTGCCTCTTCATCGGTGGAAAAATGTCGACCTCGTAACTTTCTTTGATCTTAGGGAATAAGAAGAAGTCGCGACCATTTTCTTTCCAACACTCATGGAACGATGAATTTTTATTGGAGGCTGCTCACTTTCAAAGCAGCAAACTAATAACTGCTGTTTAGTTTCGGGATCATAATGATATATCCATCTCCGCATACGGTATCAAAAATGTTTTTACTGTGCCCATTATCAAATTTCTCAAGCATAAACTAAGCCCAATCAATTCTTGTTGCTTTTTGTTCATTGTGCAACAAATGTGGCACCTATCTGGAACACCGCTTCCTTAGGCGAAGGTGATCATGAATGATTGTTCGGACCGCTGCCGATCCAATCCCCAGAGAAGTCTCAATCTCGGTGTAGGTTATAGGTCAATCTTTTTTTACCATATTTTGCACAGTTTCTACAGTTTCTGGAGTAACAGCAGTGGGCGGTCGATCTGTGCGAGGTTCATCATCGAGTGAGACCTGGCCCCATTTAAACTCAGCAAACGAATTAAAAACTGTAGCCCTAGAAGGGGCAGAGTTCCCAAAGCAACTCACTAAACTTTCGAGACATTCCGCTTGTTTTAGTCCCCTTTTATAGCCATACAAAATCATGGCTCGAAAATCGCGACTACCTGGTTCCATTTTCACGTTAAAATTAAAACACTTAGATGCATTCGAGACCGTGGCAAGGCAACTACTGAACGATTCAAACGCTGCCGTCGCCTGTAAGCACTGACAGCTTTAGACAAAATAGCTGCGTGCTCAAACTTGTTTAAACTTGTATAGATTAGGAATATCTAAAGACTTCCAATATGATCCTCGTATCTTAAAAGTTTTTAAAAGCTCTTGCCTTTAATATATGCTATGATTTTTTTTAAAGCAGGATGTTCTCATTTTTTACGCTTCCAAGTTCTCATTATTATTGTTACTAAGTGGAACATATTATAGCATATATTTTTTTTCATTGGAGTTACCCAGAGTTTTGATGAAGAAATTATCATTTCTTCCGAATCAATTTTCGGTAATCAATCTTCTTCTACTGACATTCCTCATGACAAAATCACTCCAGAGACATATTTTCGTAACAAATTCTTATGCTATCGACCTATATTGCTTCTCAGCTCCTCGGCGAAATGAAGGAAATTATTCTGAATGGTAAAATAACAAAAAAACGGTGAAGTAACCACTAAACTTTTATGTACTCATGCTTGTGGTCCTGAAAGATACAAGCAGGGTACTTTTATAGTTTATTTTCTGAACAGATATTAAACAAGACCATCATTGGGGTGTAAAAAATGATTCCAAAACGAATTTTAGGTACTTTCAAAAATATACTTCAAAAAATGATCCAAGATTCTGAAATAACAAGATATTTCTTGCAAAAATTATCTCAAGACAAAAGCTATTCTAAAAATCGTTTTGAAAATACTTAAAAAGTATGTAACTTACTCAAAGACGCCTAATACTGAGTGTACTCAGAACTGTATGATGCTACGATGAAAAAAAATATTATAAATGATTAAATTTATTGTCACCCAATGAATATATTATGCAGATTTTGGTGTCGATTTTTTTCTATGCATTCTATATACAATAAATGTCGGATCATGCCAGACTGTATGCACTACTTGTTAGAAAATGATCTCACCAAATTTAATCTTTCTGCAGAACGACGACGTTTTGTAGATATTCCAAAAATAAATGTAATAAGCAAAAAGATTTGATAAAGCTCGATTAAATGATGCTAAAATACATTTAGCTGAAAGGCATTAAGCGTTTGGATGTGCATTTTGTTTTACATGCATTTTGGAACCAAATTCCTAAATATGAGCAATTTCCCGAAAAAAAAAAAACGTGAAATTGTCGTTCTGAGGCTATGGAGGCTGGATTATACAGTTATGCTTTCTGTCATAAATCGGCGGATAATCATATCTCTTTCATGCAGACATTTATAGGACCGATATTAAATATTAAATCAAACAATTACAATTCAGTGTACTTAATGAACCAAATATCTGTCATAACACGCTCGGGGGTCAGAGAATGACCATTAAAAATCTAGTTAGCCAGGCCTGGCTGAACGCAATTAATCAATTAGCTCTAAATGGAGTTCGAAGCGGCCAACGAGGGTGATTTTCCAACTGGGCCGATCCCTCCTATAAACGGTTTAACGCGTACCCACACAGTTTTGTCACCCCCCGAAATTAGGTTGGTCTCAGATTGGTGGTGCTTTCAAATTCACGATGTACCACTATGGAAGCGATAGCGCTGCTAACAGTTTTGTTATAGACATCAAATTATCGCGTGAAAATTATATGTTCATCGATATATTTGATATGGGAAAGTTCTTTACAGAAAAACGTCAAACTAGCAATACTGCTATATAAAGTATCTACATACTACAGCTGAAAAAGATAATCCTCAAATCTTAGGTTCAGTGTGAGAAGCAGAAATATCAAAATTCGGATGATCAAATACTGGTGGATTCAACGAAAACTCAAAATAGAGGAATATAATGAACTTTTTAGTAACTGATTTGTATAGAAATGGAATATAAAAATATAAAAAATACTTTTAACTAACTTTTCACATTGTATACGTAAATGAATTTTCAATACGATTGGCCGATTGGTCCAAAAAAACGAGTTGATCATACTTTCTGAATGACAGAAGTTGTTATTATTGACACTTGAAGATGGGGACACCGAAATTAAAGACACAAAACCAATAATAAAGTACTTTCAGCTTATGGAAGAGAGTATTTTTCGCTATATGGAAGAGGAGATCAAAACCATCCATGCTATAGCTTAGGTAGAAAGGAATCAGTTGACAAGTATACCACTACACCGCACATTACCTTACAGGACAGAACATGGTCACTACATGGCATAATAGAGTAGGCAAATTCCGTATATTGATCTGGCGATACGGATGCTTCAAACTATCCAATCGAGTGGAGAGGACGGATAAACGACCAGAGGTCAGATGCCATTGGAATGTCAGTTCATAAGGGAAGCGAAATACATTTTAATTCAGTGGATATTGAGCAGTGTAGTGCAAAGCAAAGTACATGGGCAAAAACGATAGATAAATCTTGCACAGGTATATGGAGGTAGTACTAAAATACAAATACCTTTTGATATATATATATATATATATATATATATATATATATATACTTATAGCACGACAGGGGAGTGTATGAGTATAGGGAATATACGTGCAGCAAGCTTTTACACCAGAGAATAGATGTAATAATAATAAAAAAATGTATTTCACATTAATGTATTGCCTACTAACATATAAGTTGAATGATACAGATGTTTCTATTAAGAACAATATCATATTTACCTTAGGATATCGCCATATGTAATGGAAACTGTAAGATGCCTAAGATTTTATTCGGAAAGCATGTTTGAGAAATGCTCCCCACTATTCTAAAACTTGCTGCATTGTGTGCCGACTGTTCAGATATGCAAATACAATTACTGGGAAGTAGCACGTATCGGTGAACGTTTTTTTATTTACGGAAAACTAAATTAACTACGTTGCGTTATAATTTCGTAATATCAATATATCGGCTTATCATTTTCAAACATAGATTAAAATTGAAAATGTCAATACTACAGTAGGATCTATATTAAACCTAATGTACTCGATGCTCGCTGATATCTGTTATCAACAAATTGATATCAAATCTAGTTTTAAACCTCTCCATTCGTAATGGACGGTTTTTTGATATTAGTACTGCTAATTCTATTAGCTGTTTTTATAAGTGTCATACTATTCCACTACATAGCTAAATGTTGCTATCCGAAAGAACCTACGGAACAGGCAACACAAGAGGTGAGCCTAGTTAAAAGGAAAAGCTCAGCATGGCGGGTGGAGAACTTCGGAAGCTGGAACACACTATCAGGAAGTTGTTATGCAGAATATCCTCCTGAACTCGATACAGTAGAAAATGTATGGACACTGGAAGATGAAAAGCGTCGTGCGAGTGTTAGTAGTAGAGGATCGAGGAAAAAGAGTTTTTCAAGAGAGATGAGTCGAGATACAGTTGATACTGCTATAACACTTTATGGGTATAGTGAGTCCAAACCAACCAGTGTCCTGAAAGACAAATGTACCTTGGAAGGAATAGCTGAAGACACTAATGATGCTGAAAGTGACAGTGTTGATACGAAACAAGGTATGATACATGAAATCATGGTTATCCCTAAAGATCAAAATATGTAGTTTTTCAACCACATTCCACTAATGGCTCAAAATTTTATATTTGAGGTGATATAAATTGAAACTTTAATCTTTGATCAGTGGAATTTCAATCATACTTTCATTTTTTGTATTTCTATATTCAAAATATGTTAATACAAAGTGTGTGATTTGGGTCATGGATAACAGAAACTGTTTTAAGTTTTATCTTCTGACAATAAGTAGAGTGATATTATGCAGTATTTGTTAGCAACTAACGTTTGAAACATGAGGACGGTTTTCGCTACTATATACACAAGTATTTTTCCAAGCCTGATCTTGATAGCTTACCCAGGAGTGAAAGCTTTAGCTTTAGTCAAAACGAAAAAAAAAAAAGAAATGCATATTGCCCTACTATTAGCGTTTGCACGTTGACGACTGATGTTCTGTGCAGTTCGGCGGCAGGTCGTAGAAAGCAATTATTTGTTTTGATACATATCTCAGGTGAGGACGAGATAAAGGATGTCACTGTAGTAATACGAGTAGATATCGAAGTGGTCGCACAGGTCGGAACCTTCAGGTGGAATTGGCTACATTCAGTTGAACTCAGCCCAGCTAAATGGCATTTAGCAGACGACCTGCTGGATAAACGCAATCAACCAACAACTGAGCATTTAACTCAATGGCAACCATTTATACTATGATGAAGCTATGCATGTCTATATGTATTTATTTCTTCAATAGTTTGGTGATAATATTATCACGTTTGTGGTTGAATCTTTGTATCTTTTGGAAAATACCTTGTAGTAAAGGCACAGCTACTAGAAGCTATAGAAGGTATTATTTCATTGTGCTGCTCATTTTAATACCCCTTAGTGGATATACACTCTTGTGTCCGAGTGGACTGGAAGTAACCACCCAAAATAGGTATCCATTTGAAGTCCACTATATGTAATACTAGACCCTCTGGCGCAAGAACCTCAACACTACACAGTTTTACCACAAGCAAAAACACCCGAAACGTGTTTTGCTGGCTACGTTAGCATCTTTAGAGGAATATTAGAGCTAACTAGATTAGATCACCTGAGGTCAACAACCGCAGTGCGAAACGAGCAGGTACTATCGTATACAGTTTGATATTCTTGAAAAACTTCAGAATTACTAAGAATGAGTATTCTCATTTGTTGATTATTCAAAAATTCTGATCTTATGGGAAACATGTGACAGTTGCTGATAACAGCACTGCCGCTGACAATATCATACGTTCCTTTGGAATTTTTGAGGTAATGGGTATGTTAGGACTTTTGTAAGGCATTAGAAGCCGAATAGATTTTTTCTAAGGGGTGAAATACTGCATTGAATCATGAATTATATAAGTGGTTATACAGGATCACAATTTATGAAAGATATAGTACTACAATATTTTAAGATATCGACGGACACATTTTGTTCATGATTTTCATCATAAGAAGTTCTTTTTAAGGTTTCAACGCTATACCTTGTCATAAATAATATTACTGAGTATGTAATAATACTTATTTCATACATTTCGTTGCTAAGTTTCCAAAATAACTATATTTAAAATATATTATTAAAATAAATTGTTTGTTACAATTGTAGCTTTCACTATAAGAAAACTTATATTTTCTCTAATTGCTGATCGCTTTATAAATATGTTATAATAAAGGCGTTTTGATTTGATTTAGATTCAGTTGTTTGTCTCAATTTAGTTAGTTTCATTAATCACTTCAAATATTTAAAAACTACCTGTTTTTGCCCCAAATTCTAGCACCACTCGCTACGCCCATGAATAAAGGTGTTCTACAGCAAACTGCTAATAGGTGTTGCTTGTACGTAAAGCTTGTATAAAATGTAATGATGCATACATACATTCGATCTAAAATTCTAGACGATGGATTGGGAATTCAAATCCTAAATTCACTGGAGTTTTTCATTCACACAGGCATTGCAGTGAACATCCCTAAAGATAGGAGAAAAGGTGGTGTAACTCGAAGTGTATACGAGCTAGAATACTGTGACCCAGTCAACGTAGGTGCACTCATCAACATAAATAAAGTAGAAATGAAGACCAAAGAATTGCAGGAACAAGTATATAACTTTTCCTTCAATCATAGAGGGATTGAGTACTATAAGTTGATAGAGAAGATTTTGAGGCTCAAAATAGACTTATATGCTGTAGACTGTACACAAATAGATGTGAAAAATAGGAGAAATAATGTTTTAAGGAAAATCGATGAGCACCAAATCATTTTGAATACTAAATGTCAGCAATAAGTGATCCATTGTCTATTTTTATTAATTGTGTATATATAGATACTTTGTGTTTATTTATAAGTAGCTTGGATTGGTTGATGAACAATGGATACTGTGATTTTAGAAGAGAATAGAAAAAATCCTTCTATATGTCTTTCGAAGCTTATATCATAGTCACATCCAATTTTACCGTGAATTCAATTCTTCATTACCATATAGTATTTGAAGGGTGGGTAATAACAAATACCATATGATAATATACAGAAGCAAATTGCGAAATTTTGAAACTGAAACGATTTTCAGGATAGTCGATTAATTTACGTCCGCAGTAGCCCAAAAAGTCTCCATTCCATTATAAAAATTTTATGGAAACAGATATTTTTATTCCCTCATCCTGTGTCAGATATATCAAAACGATTTTTAAGTTTGCGTAAACAAAGTGAATCTGCAGTGTTGTAAGATTTCGATTTCAATGCAATATGATTTTTATACCGTGAGTGGAGCATAAAATTAACTAGCACACAACTTTTTGAGCATCCAGAGCAGGTGTACGATTAAGTCAAATCAGATTTTTGAATGTAATTTTCCCAAAATCGAATTGAACAAATTTTACCAGGAAAAGGTTTTAATATAAATTTGCTGTGACAGCCATGCCATATAAAAGTTATTCATATCAAATCTGAAATTTTACATGATTATTATAATTTCAAACTGATGGGAGGAGAGCAAAGGAAATCTTAATGTCATCGTTCATATTCTCCAACGCCAAATCTCCCATTATTAACAATATGACGAATGAAAATTTTCACGATAGCATTCGTACAATCTAAGGGTGTTTATAGAGGGGATAATAAACAAAAAAACATCTTTCGGCTCGTAAAACGGTATCCTTCCACATTTTATGGTTCTCAAACGTTCTAAGGCTATAAATGCCCCCCTTGTTCCTTTTGCCCGCAGAAAACGATGAAAGAAAGTTATAAAGCTATAGCGATATTCCTGTATGGAAACAAAGTTTTCAATTCTATGTAGAACATGTTTTCAAGCTGTTATAGTTACAAACTGTTGTTTTCTGAATTCGAGGTTACTAGAGTCTTCAAGTAAGATTATAAGGATTCATGGAAAATCAGTGTTAGTGCACTTTTTCATTATATTTATTTTATGCAATCACTTTTGATGGTTGCCAAATGCCCATTTCCATTTCCCCTTATGGTTTTACAGTATTGGACCAAGCACTAGTTGACCTCACTGTTTTTCTTTACTAAAACCGTCAGGCAGGTTTCGTTTTAACTGAAGCCAAATGCTCCTTAATAAGCTGTTCTGTTTGCATCTCTATCAATCAATTGAACATTTTTACATTAATTGTTGATTTACAGGGTGAATGCAAACATTTTGAAGAACTAGGATACAATTACACCAAACTAAGTTATATAAGTCTAACCAGCTCCTCCGAGTAATAACAAATATAAATAAAAAGGAATTTCGCTCGACTATAAGCTCACAAAAAGTACATAAAGCCTTTAGTTTGGAGATCTAAGAGGAGCCAACGTAATTTAATTTTTTGAATCTATTATTCCACGCAAAATGTAACGTGTGAGATCTTGATTGAATCTACAAATCTCCATTTTTTGTATAGTATTTTTAATTGAAAACCGTTTTTGGTGATATTGCACTATGGAAAATTAGAATGTCAATAAACTAAAGTAATGTTCAGCCAAAGCCTTTAAAGTATATATAGTGTTTTACACAAATAGTGCAGCTTAGATGCGCTGCTGACTGCTAGATCCAGTCGGGCCAAGCAAAGTCACTTGAAAAATGAGTATCTAATTTTCCAATATGAGTACTTCACTCAGGGTTTTGGTTCCTAGTGTCTATCGCTGATTTGCGGAGCTTGAATTTTCCATTTGAAATCGAGTAAAATATTACGCTTTAAGTGAGCTTACTAGGATGTTCGGAAATGTTAGAAGTGCCCGCTTAAATGTCGGTTAATCATAAACCCGTGAAAAACGACGACATAAAAAGTAGCCAATAAAACCAAGGCTCTCCAAGCGCGTGCACTCCATTGCATTAAAGATATCGAACTGCCCGGGACACAGTAGCGCACGTAGATAGTTATATTTGAAGTCCTTTTTTGCATTAGTGAAATGTGTTCTATTACCGATGAACACCGGTGATCCTTGATACTTGATTGTCACAGATGATTATTCATATATTTTTCTGCAAAACTAATACATGATGGAATCATAAACAACAGATTTTCGATGCATTGCGGATGCTTCAAATAAATTTAAACAAAACTAATTTTTTTGATGCTCTTTGATACCTCAGGGTGCAGTTGGCTTTTTTTGAGTGGCTAACTACAAATTACTACATAGGGATCATAAATAATGTAGTAGTACTTACCCACTCAACCAACGGCGCAAGTAGTTTGACTTGGTATTTAATGTGCAGTTATATCAGTTTATTGAAGATTTTTATCAAATATAATAGCTGATAAGTGAAGTAAGTTTGAAAATAAGTTAAAGTACGTTTGGAAATATGGAAAACTTTTTTATGATTCCGGTATTGATACTATATCAAATATTCCTTTATTTTATTTTTGTACCGTTCTACATATCGTAATTATGAGATGTAGTAAAAACATATTTTTCCTATAAATCCACTTGATCTCAGTGTGACTTGTAATAAATAAAGTAAAAAAAAACTGTCTACAAAACCGAGCTTTTATTTGAATGCGCTCAAAATAAAATAAACTTTTCCTTTAAAACGTTGACTATCAACTTATATCGTCATTACACAATTTATATGATATAAAAGCTTGTTGCGAGATTTAAGTACTCGTATTTACTAGGTTTTGAAATTAAAAAAATTAAAATCAATCAGATAAAGTTATTTAAAATATTTGTTCATTTACATAGGTAAATGTCTCGACAAGCTTTTATATCAAATAAATTATGTAATGACGTTACAAGTTGATAGTAGAAGTTTTAAATGAAAGGTTTGTTTTGTTCTTTTTAGCGCATTTAAATAAAACATACATACAAGTTAAATAAAAGCTTGTGAATATTAAGGGTAATTGGTGGTGAAAATCTAAAAAATAATCCTTGTCATATTTCACGAAATGGTTTAATGGCAATATTTGCGCTTAGGCCCTGTCATTTTCTAACATAAATTGCAAAATTACCCAACCGCTCTGGTTTGATCGTTGTCATGGTGCTGATAAGGGGTGGGCTGAATTGATGAAGCGAGCAGAACAACTGGCATGACCCCCAACAAAGGTAGATGTGTTCGAAAAGCAGTTTGACGAAAGCTCCAACTTATATATTAATTAGTAAACTTTGTCTTGAACATGTTTCTAGAGTTTGTGAATTCTTAAGGATTCCCAAATTTGAGTACAATCATATTGAACTCTAAGACCCTGTGTTAAAAGTCATGTGACAGCCGAAAATATTTTATAGTATATAATCCACCTTAATTCTAGTTTCGGCTTTTATATTCCTAACCTTACGTCATATACAAGACACGTCATATAAGAACAATAATAATAAATTGAATGTATTTGATAAATGTGTCATTTCTTAAATAATTTTCATATCGATGTTGTACCATTAAGGTTTCTGTAAATCACATGTATTAGAACATAAACGCTTATACGTCGGAAGTTTGTGTCACAAATAAAAATATAACACTTGGCCGAATAGAATAATAATAACTTTATAGTTATTGAAGGTATTCTAATATTTATATGACATATATGATAGTGGATCCTTTGGTGCCCCAGCTACAAACACTACATAGTTTTAGCACCGCCAAACCAGTTCTATTAAACTCGACACGTGTTACGCAAACTACGATATCATCTTCAGGGGAAGATTAAAGAGTTTTAATCTTGTCCTGGTGAAGCTCTGTAGTGTTTGTATTTATAAGACATAACCGTAATTTCAATAAAAAAATGAGGTACAGTAGCTAACGAGGTTTCACCAACAGGTAGCCTTAGATTATTCCAATGGTAAATTTTCGTAAGTCTGAGTATAATTAGTACAGCTAATGCTAAAAACTCCTCAAATTCCATTATTTATGTACTGACTTTGGAAGTTAAACCATGCAAACAGCTGTACTCCTCCAAATATTACTAGTATCTATGATTTTTTTTATGAATCTATGGCTTCAATATCGCATATACCAAATACGAGTGAACATTATTAACGACGTTATGTCAAAAAAGTAAACTAACATTGCATTGTCGCACGTACTGCATGCACTCTATCAATTATTACAATCGTAATGACGATGGGTCACGCGTAAAAAGGAACCTGCTTCAACCCGCCCACCCCTGTTTTTTCCTACGCTGCTATCCACTGTCAGTCATTAATATTCCGTGGCTTTTTCCCGGTAACACCTGTAGATATTGAGAAATCCTGTACTCGCTCCCAATCGAGCGTCTCCGGCTGCGAAAACCTAGCGCTGTTGTCAGATATATAGGATTCATAGATATCTGAAGTTGTATAGGCTACAGTACTCGTACTTGTTCTTCAATGGATGTTGCTTTACTGGAAGTAATTATAAAACCTTACGCCACATGGATACTGGACGGATACTCGAAAGCATGTACGCCATCTATCAAACCAAAACTGTGAACATAATTTATAACTCCTGCAAGTTGGAATGCAGTGCTTAAACATAGTGGCAAATCCATTCGTTCATCAAAAATCAATCTTGGACGACGTGATTCTTTCTTCTTGAGGACAAAAAAGTCAGTTCACATTTACACGTGCTGACGCTTCAACGTTATACTGCTTCTTTTTCAAGCCAATTATATCTGGTTCTGTACTCTGATGTTGAAACGAACTACCACAGTTAAAATGTTAAAAACAATTAAAAAGAAATAAATGTTACCACTTCTGAAAATAGTTCCATCAATAATAATAACCCACAAACACTACACAGTTCTATTACTCGCCAAACCGCTTCATTCTAATCTGACAGGTGTTTCGCAATATTTACATCTTTACGCAAAGGTGAAGAGATTTGACGCAAAGGATTGAATATTTCAATTGTTCCAAAGAACTACTGACATATTCAGTAGTTCTTACATTCAGAATAGGCACTAATTAAAACTACACACGATTGGCTGAATAGTTTATTAACGTTTCTGCTGCTTTGACAGTCTCTATCAGAGTAAAAAGTATAAGAAGTACAAACATTTTCACATTCTGTGTTTTGATAAAAGCTGCCGAGGCTTACTATTGCTGTTGGATATGTGTTAGAAACTAGACAATCTAATATAGTTGCCTTGAAAAATCATCAACTCTGTATGTTCAGTCTGACAGCCTTAGCAGATTGATTGAATAAAATGAATAATAAGTTACATGAATCGCTCGTATGTAAGTGCGATATACCACTCATCACTTCACCTGGAGAATGATTGACACCTATCACTGTGTAAGCCTGGCAACGCCGAAAAACTCCGGGTTCCGCCGTCCGCGAAGACCGGCCGTTCCGGCGTTAGTCTGAACACGACGCGTCGCCTGGAAACGTGTTAACGCCGACATCGACTTAACGGTCGTTAAGCCGCCGTTAAGTTGTCGGACGGGAAAACCAACGCGAGTAACGAGACGAGGTCAAGTTTGACGGAGCGGGCGGTCAAGGATAACTTTTTAATTAGATTTAACGGCGAATATAAGTACGAAGTAACAACAGGTCCGCGTGTATCCACTGCCAAACTGTGATCAACAACAGTTGCTGTTGTTTGTGTGGAGTTTACAAATTCAACAAACAAAAGCATATTTTGCTAGCTATGGAATTTACTGTAACATATTTGGTTGATGTCACGATCAAACATGTGTAATGATAAAAGCTAAATCCTACTAATCAGAAAAAAGCGGCATTAGTGAGTTGATATAAATTTCCATCACGGAATCGCTTTTTTACCGAACTTAATAGTCCATTCTGCTAATAGTTAAGACACTTCAAAGATTACTTCACTCCCCATACGATGGACCAAAAATAATTGTAACATCGTGGAGGGATTACATGTTCCAAATGTTAGATAAATATGTGATTAATCGCGTTTCCTTATCTCTACCTGTTACGTAATAATACTAGATACTACTAACTAGCTCATGCCACATTAGGAAAAAAGTTAATGTTTGTGTTGTAGTAGTGTTGTTATGCCTTATATGAAGATTAGTCGTTCTAAAGAATATTTTCTCATATTATTTTATTGTTTACTTCGGTAATACTCGTATATTAGCTAGTAGTACTGAGGTCAGCCGAGTAGTTTGTGAGCCAGAGCTAGTGAGGGGAGTTTCGATAAAAAAAAATTAGACGAAATAAAAGGATGTGGAGAATGTATGTTTTAAAACAGCAACACCTTTTATTACATGTCACACAAATTTGCTATGCTGGCTGAAAGCCATTGACTTGCAAATAACAGAACTTTGAACTCCAGATACTCTAGACTATTGATTTTTCCATACAAATGGAAAATTACTTAAAACTGCGTGACACGAAAAATAACACTTTGCTTGTAATTAAGAAGTCATGGAAGACAATATTTCCAGGCTTCTGACGCCTTGGAAATGGAAATGGAATTTATAAAGCCTGCCACATATATACGAAGAAAAATGAGCTTAGTGCAGTGACGGAAGCTGATACCAATTTTGTACTTGGGTATAATCAAGAAAAGCGGTATAGAGGGCTTAAGGAAGATGGATGGTATTTTCATGAGCTGTTGTGTCTTAGATACTAAATTGCTTGCAATTACAGAGATGCGTCTTCAACTACGAGCAATTATAAGACGGGCAATTATTGTAGTAGAAGTAGACAGCATATTTGTTTCTAATAACCGCATTTTGATATGTTATGTTATCTATATATGTATTTATCAATGATAGCTTGAAGTGCTTAGGTTTGGGTTCTATGTGTTTTTTCCCTTGCAGGGTGACTTTTTCATATAATACGTATATATATACTTACATATATTAATTATATAACAGATGACGGACGACAAATGTTAGACGATTGACAATGGGAAAAGCTTCAGAAATTACATACCTCAAAATGCTAATATACCTTCAGACATGAAGAGGTAAATGACTTGCATTTTTTTAATGAGATTTAATAATAGTAATTATAATACTAAACTTCATTTTGCGCCAGATGACAGCAAACAACTCACATCTTAAAAAAAAGTTTCACGAATGGGCAAAGTTCAGTTATGCACCAAAATCATGATGTCCCCCTGTTCCACCGCATTACTATCTATTTTACTGGAAATATTTTGATTGGGTGCATTTTGCTCCTTTTTATTTCTAAACGTCTCCTCGCTTTCGGAGAACCTCAGTGCTGTGGAATGAGCTGGCCTGAAATTTGTTCCTCGTTACAGATTACAGGGTTGTAAAGTCGACATCAATAGATATTTATCTATCTTCCCACGGCCTTACCAAGAAGTTATTTATAAAACACAGTGGAATTTCCAATATTTCTCATCAGTAAGATAAACAAGGAAAACAATCAGAAGGTAAGTCTTGGAAGCTATATTAAATTCTATGAAGCTATATGCTGAATTCCCGTTAAGTTTGAAGAAGTTTGAAACTCATTCTATTGAACCGTTACTGACTATACATCAATACACATCTACTACAATCGATAGTAAATTATACGCTACTTATATCCATTATTCAGGACATGTAAGTACATTTTATAAATGACCATGGTTGCCTCCATGTGATTTAATGCACAAAACAATGACATAGAAAAAAGTAAAGCAACAAGTTCTTTGTCAATAGACCTGCATAAAAAAGTAATTTGTTTGCCCTGGGGTGGGCCCCCCTTATGCCTTTTGCTTGTACATAGATTTGATACAAATATATAACACATAGGTACATGTATAGGCCGCTACTCAACATGTTATTGGATAAATAACTCTACTAACGTTGCGGCTGCCCTGTCAGGCTTTACCAATGTGCAAAACATGAAATACTCAAATTTTTAAATCATAGCGACATTGAAATTTACTATTTCGCAGTATGTATCAGCAAAATTTATGTCATACAAGGTAACAGAATTCTTTCAATTTGTTATACATTTTATTTATATTTGTCAAAAAAATATGATATATTTTTTCATCTTTATCCTCAAGCGAGGATAGTCTCAAATGCTATTTCTAGAGTCATGGAAATAGTGAAATTCTATGTATATAAGTAACTACATGCGAAACTATTATAGCCAACATTTTTTGAGTTAGCTTTTCATTCACGTCATTTTCTGAATACGAATATTTTGGGCTGTTTATATCATTGAATAGCACATTAAATTACCAATCTAACGATGTACCTCTCCAGATATTTGCTAGCTTAAAAATTTGCGGAAGTATCTTGCAATGCCATATTGGAAAATGGCGCCCAACAGTTTTTTGACAATATCTTTTTTTCAGACTCCTTTTGTAATATAAATGGTTATGTGATAAATTGAACTAGAGAAAATGTATAATGGTGTTTCATTCACTAACGTTGTTTTAAACTCATTTCCACACCACCATGAAGTACAGTAATTTACTGACAGAAGATTAGTGCATTTTCATTCACTTCGCTATCTTTGATGGACCAGGTTCTGTGAGTGTGTCTCCAGTACCCTTACGAAACCATGTAGATTGACATTTTTCCTCATCATTTGCTCTTGTTCTTCGATTTCATCTTTCATTTTCTCTCCATCTCGGGGCTTGGAGCTCGAGTGTGGCGACGGGATACTTCCTGTCCTACGCTATTTTTGTCCCCATCTTACGGTATTTTCTTCAACTCCATACCACTCCGCGGCATAGTAATAGGTTCAGAACAAACTTTTTTTTGTGCTGCTGCTTCTGTCTCTAGTTGTTTAACGACACATTTTTCATATCACTATAATTATACGGTGACAAGGAGGGAACATTCTCAAGCTTCAGCAATGACCTGTAGGTTACTCAACAGCATTTTGGTTTTTGATTATCTGGATCAGCTCATCATGAGTATATTCGTTAGGACATTTTTTCTTGCCCTGGCTTGAACATATAAATAAAGCCGTTAAAAGAAGGTCTACATCTTGCCGACAAATATTACGGAATCAGATGTAGAATAGATTTAATATTGCATGCCACCAGCCAAACATATCATCAGGTTGAATAGTGTTATGAAACTGAACAAAAGCAATCGGCATCCATTTATTGCAAATGCAGAAATGGATGCCGAGATGCAGAAAGGCTGGAATTAAAGTGCCCCGTTATGTGCACGCATTATGAAAGTACTTGCGATATCCAAGCTCCACTACAAGATAGCGATGGAAACGGAGAATGTTCTCGAGAAAATGTATGCCTTATAACGAAGCTGATACTTCGATAGCGAATGCCGTGTTAGAAATTTATATGTGACGTTTCGCTCGATAAAGAAGACGAGACACTCACAAAACCATATACTCTTCTTTAGCCTCTGCCACTATGAAAACGATATTCAAAGCACACATTGTAGTGAGGTATATCGAGATTTTTGTTTTTTACTTGAATTTCGTGTTAGGTCTGTAGCCACTGGGTGATTTTTCTCACTTCAACTTGAGCCTTCAATATCGATTTTTTGTAATTATAGCAACTTTAAGATGAACTTACAACACTTAGAATCTTGTAAATGACCATAACTATGTTTTCCTAGAAAGCATATAAAGTTGGTTAATTTAGAAAACAGTAAGGACAGTTTGAATGTAAGTAACATTGAACTGCTCAACAAAAGTAGGTTATCGCTGTTTTGAGTGGTTAACCGGTTTCGTGTCGATAAATTCCGATTAATAGAATTTTGCTCTGAGACAATGTAAACAAAATAAATCGATATACACAAAAGCTTGAAACATAAGTAAACAAAAACCTTCCATTAGATCAGTTGTTTTTAGATATATTGCAACTATTTATGTATTCAATTATGCCCCAAATAGTTCAAAGGCCTGCATGTTCCTCCACTCCAAGTTAGTAAAAAGTCTGTGTTAGGACCCTAAGATTTGCAGATTTTGTTGTGCCTGCCAATTCAAGCTACGTAGCGTCAGCTTGTTTATCCATGGGCCAATTACAGTTCATACGTAGGTTTCTGGAATATACTCCGCAATATCCAGTTTTTAGATCCGTACGTGAAAAACCTACTACGATCTGGTTTCCAGAAGATGAGAATAACATAGGGTTGATCAAAGATTAATTTTGGTACGATACTATCGACGGCCGTCTATAGGAGCATGTATATTAAAAGCGAAGTCTTAAAATGCATGTTTACATTAACTTCTCTGCACAACAGTTCTTAAATAGTTGAAATGAGGGAAACATTCAATTTGTTTCAATTCATTATTCTGCTAACTATGGATGACAATGCTACGAACAACAAAAAATAACTAAAGTAAGTTTGTAGCTCCTAAAGTGTCTTATAAAAACAAAATAACTGTTCGAGTTTATCTGGAAATTATCAAATATTTTTCAACAATGCAATTCTGAAGTTTATGAATAATCAGAGGTTTCTCAGATGATATATTGTGTGATTCGCATTTATTCTTTAATCCCATTGTATTTGTAAAATTTCCCGCAACATCTACACAATGCAATCATAATGATAGGAGAATTTCGCTGAGTAGGAAGCTCAATCTACAGTGTTAATCCAGCAACAATGAACTTTTCAATTATGTAGATATAAGGAAAACTTATTACTTTGAACATGGAAATATCATGGAAACGGGAAGATTTAAAAAAAAATACCACAATTTTAATAAAAACCTGGTAGTAAGTCAAATTATCCACTGACTGTTCCAAAAAAATTACTTAATCGATCCATTTATCTGAAAAGAGCATACCATCTAATCTGCCGAAAATGCGACAAAGCTGTGCGCATCGTAATGGAAGAAAGATATGAAGCGTTTTATTAAATATATCAACTGAATTCGAAGCTAGTTCTAAGAACAAATTGGCGAGTAGCTTTAGCGGAAAATTCCCCCTTCAATTGTTGAATGCAGTTAATGCTGCCAAATGGTATACATTAGTTTCATGGCAATTGGCAAAAGAAAACGAAGAGCAGCTCTAAAGGCTAACTCTTCCTATGGAATGAAGGTTATGCTTTATTTCTATCGTATACTCAAAACAATCTATAATGATTCTATAATTAATAATCATTTCGAGCTATACTTTCTAGTTTCATGAAAGCGTAGTTCAACGCGATAATTTTTTTCATTTATTATTGATTTGAGATTGATATGGAACACAATCAAAGTTGTAACACCTTGAGCTTTAGTTTTTGTTCTCAGAGTGAAGGATGAAATAGGAGTTCAGTCGTAGTTACTTGTTAGTTGTTAACATATTAGGTTATCGATATTGCATGATCATAGAGAGGCAAAGGGACGAAAAAACATGACCGATATGTTCCTATATAAATTCTTTAGCAATTAAAGTCTGAATCATATAATTATATATGCTGTCGTTGAATTATCCAATATATCCAGTACTATATTTAAGATATATTTATTTCAAGTCATTTTCAGGTATGTGAAATATGTGGCTCCAATCAGCCTTCGAGAATCATTATCAACGGATAACTGCGCCGCCACTGAGATTATTGTCAAAAAATATATCGCTTTTTCGTCCTTCTCACAGTCATAACCTAGTGTGAAAGTTTCTTCAAAATCCTGAAGGTACTTTCCGAGTTATAGAGGGCCAAGGATTACCGAACAGACGGAAAGACATACAGATAAACCCACAGACAGACCGACGGAAACAATTCAAAATTTTCCATGCCTATTGACTGTAAAGTACCTCTAAAACCGTTTAAATTGTAGAGAATATATGGTCCTAGCATTTAAATGTACAGGAACTTTTACTACCCTTGAGTCGAGCGGCATTTCATAGTCAGTAATTATAATTCAATTAAGTTTCAAGGCTCAGACAATTACAATATGATAAATAAAAATTTGCATTTTTGCGGCACTAGGATAAGCCAACGATCGTGGATTATTTACCTGTACATTATTTTCTAATGCATTTATACATTACTTTTTGTGGGCTGTAAAAAAATTACCATAAGCAACTTAACAAGCGTCTTAGAGCAAATGTCGACCTTTTGGAGACCCTCATTCTTCGAGAGTTTTAAGGTCAATGTGAATACATTTACATCTTCACACAACGCTTTTGGTGTGCGATAGGCTTTCTGTCTAACGTGAGAAATTATCTGATTAAATATTTAACAATTAATATGCTGACTAATTGTTAGATATATCAGAAAATCATAAAAAAGTTGATCAAACATGCGATAAATTGGGAATAAAGTGCCCATCGATGTTCAAGAACAATCACAGGCATAACTGACCATTCGGGAATTGTCAGTAAATTTCGGTAGAAGTGTCCATATTTATTTGTGACATATTGAGGACTGAACATATTACTCATGAAAATATGCTTTGTTGTGTTGTGATATTTTAACTGTTATCTTTAATATGACTCACGCTCAGGAAGTCAGTGAAAACCAGAATAAAAACTCACACAACTCAATATTAAAGACATATTATTAACAAATATTCCTAGTATAATGATGGAGTTTGAACTCCTAGGACGCTGATATACAGTAACACGTAACCTTAGAAGTCTATGAAGAAAGTTAGATGGTTAAGAGTATAATAATTCTGTTTCATGAAATGAAAAGTGCCGAGGAAATGATAATAAAGTTAGGTTTTTCTATACAAAAAGACTTACACTATCCATTAGCTCCATTGTCAAAGCTACTAGATATCTACTAGTAATTTGATGGCTCACATTTTCACATGACAATCACAATATAATCTTCAAAGATATCAACAAAAGTGGTCTTGAAAGGGTGGGCCTAACAAGGCAGATTAATGATTTATTTGTAGTAATTTATTGCTCAGGTATACTCCTTGGAAGGCCTTTGAATATATATCTGCATGCCTTTGGCAACCAACGCTTGTAGAAGACTGCAACATATTGTTCATAGTTGATCGAAGGATATAAATCAAAACATAAAAATCGAGATGCTATGATAACGTACCCATCCAAATCCTTGTAAGCGCTCTCACCATCGCCATCATACGTGATTATAGCCTACACGTTTAAATTTTTAAAATTATTATTTAGAAAAGGAAATTAACAATGTTGTGTTGACATCCCGCTCGTGGATAGTGACGTATCAAAGAGTTAGATTTTTGGACCAATACTTGACTCAGTTTTTGCACATCACATCCTTGTCCTAGGATCTTTGGAGTATATAGAGGTCTCAACCACATGGTATTTGTTGTTGAGTCGTGCTTTGGCGTCTCTGGTCATAAAAGTGAGGAGATCGGTAGCTGATTTAACTATATCCTTCTAAAGCGCAGATAATCCATCGAACTGATTATTTGAAGAACCTTGTGTAGGAAGTAGGAAAAGTTTTCCAGGTATCCCCGTTTCACTGTTGATTAGAAGATAATCTGGCAAAACCACACAAAAACTTGATTACAAATTACGTTTTGCCAACTCTTGCCATTCTTGTGCAAACATTCAAAATCATGTGCTAATAGCTCGTGGCTATTCCTTGGTGTTTTCCTGCCAAAACGTACATGCGAAGTCTGCAACTCCTACAAAGCAGGAGTTTACGTACAATCGTCAAAGTCGCATGGCACGTTGCAAACAAGATTATTTACATAAACGCTGTCATGGTTAAGCGAAATTGCACAACAATCGTCTGTTGGGCGATTCAATTAACTACAACAACATGCAGTTGTATGCCATTCGCAATTTTAAGTCCGGAAAAAACTGGCCTGTTTCTACATCGAACAACCATAATCTCCCTATGCCACCTTGCGAAAAAAGCAAGTAAGTGATTGTAATGAGTTTGTGTATTCTATATACACTCGTGGGAAGCACGAAGTCATAATAATTGAAACTTTTTTTCATATAACTGATGTTGATTGTGGTTTTTTAGTCTGCTAAGAAACCACAATCAACATCTGTTATATAAAAAATAGTTTCAATTCAGAGTTGCTAAATTGTGCCATATACGAATATGATTGACTTGATGCATTGCGTAGTCTTGGGAAGTAAGCAATATTTAGTGATTAATTGATATATTTATATTTTTTATGCTGTAAAATACGTGTGGAGCGTGCAACACTTGCAAAGCTTACACTTTATTTCCTTGAATTCAACCAGCAATATTTGATGTATATATGCACTGTACTACTCGTGCAGGTATTTGCTTCCAGAGATTTTTTTAAGACCATTCTGCATTCAACCATTTTATTCAGTTTCTGAGATGGGTTTTCAGAAAGACCATCGCTTTGTTGTAGCATATTGGACAATTTCCTTTCATGACGGTAGCCAGGATAGATATTCAAGGAAATAAAAGCAAATTGAATAGAATCCAGTACTGAAAAGGAATCAATAACAAAGTTTAATGTTCACCTTTATATTGTTCCGATTTTGCTCTGACGATAATTTATTGTAACAGAAATAAACGTTCCGGTTAGTACGTTGTCACATACAGTTATCTACTTATTCTGAACAAAAATGAAATAATTATGTAATGCATTTGGTTAAGACATGTCCTTCAACTTTCAACCCGGTGCAAATTCTCTTTTAGGGTGTTCAAATATGTAGGGTGTTTCCTAAATCTACTTCTACGCTCTCACCATAAATATGATTTGTTATAGACGTGCATATATTGAATATTAATATAATAGGTATCTGGCGGGTTGAGATATAAGAGGAAACTCGTGAATTTAGAAGACTGCATTATGAAGAGCTGTCATAAAACATAAATGCGTGAGAACTACTCTCTCGGTTCGCATATCAACAAATTATTTGGTTGCCTATAATAAACTACCCAAAACCTTAAACCCAATATGCTACATCTGACCTAGTGTTCCCTCCATAAAGGTAATCATACAATTGTAGAAGTTTGTTCGAAAAGAAATGTCCTACTTGGAAATTATTCAGGAAGTCGATTCTTTCAGAATGCGCGTATCTCAGGAAAACTTTGGTCGTGCATATGCTGCGGTCGCCCAGAAGATCTTCCGAAATAGTTTGTAGATAATCGATTTCTTATACATACCTTAAGAATGTTATGGATTACTGTTTCAGTTGAAACGGGATGGAGTAATAGAGCCATATTTGTGTTCCACGGGCATCACCAGTGTATGCAAGTGGAAAAGAAAGACGGATACATGAGATTCTGTGTGGACCTTCGGCAATTGAATACCGTTACAAAAAAAAAACAGCTTTGGACAATTTGGCTGGAGCGAAGTCATTTTCCAATTTTGATTTGAAAAGTGGCTACTGGTATGTGGAAATGGATCCCGTTAGTAGAGAACGCAATGCATTTACCATTGGGAATGGACTGTTTTCAGTGATGGTTTCTGCAACGCTCCTGTTACATTCGAGAGAGTCGTAGTAAATACCCGATAACTAACTTGCTACTAGCAACTAGCTTTTCGGTTGTCATTGTTTTGAGCATTCTTCAGAACATAAATAATCCTGTTGGCAGGAGTCATAGGCCTCACTTTTATGTAGCAACTAGTGCGAACACATACTCACGTACTCACATTTCAAATCGATTTAACTGTAGCTACAACTAAGAGTCCGGTTCCATCTGTTATAGAGATTCGTTCAACATTTAATTGTTAATGAAGAAATCTTAAAATTGACTGCAATTAAAGTTCATTTATGCAAATTTTAACTGAACAGTGGAAACAAATTGCAATGCGGTTCTAGAGTCTCCATATTTAAATGAAAGGAGTAGTAGTTTTTAGGCAGGGTTAAATGGTTTCAATTATAATGAGTAAGAATGATGCGTGACCGGTGTTTGATATTATAGGGTGTGTTACCAACAAGGCGCGCTGAAAATATATGATTCCAGACCTCTATCTACGTTTAACAATAGAAATATAGTCATTTGCCACCTTATGAGTTCATTATCCAGTTATCATTTTCAATAATTTATTCGCACCAACAAGTCAAAGGTACTATCGAAGATATATTAGATGATACTTCAGCTTTGAGTAAATTATGCCACGGAGACTGTCCCTATTTTCTTTGATATTAGGTTAACTTTACTGCGACGTACAGAGCAGGTTCCGATGACAAATGGACAAAAATTTACAAACATTGTCTGGCTGACCCACTAAAAATTACAAATCGTAATATTGTTAGCATTAAAATTCACCAAATTTTTATTTTATATTTCAAAATATTTCGCCTTTGTACCACCGCATTCGCGTCTTCCGTAAGCGACTCGAAAATGAAAAGCTTCCTTTTGAAGGAAGAGCCCTCTGGCTATGTGTAAACTAAGGGAAAACTATCCAAAATGAATTGACTTCAATCAAAAATATTTTGTGTACATCTCATATTGTGGTCAGGTGTGGTAAAGCTTGTTTTTATCATTACGTGCTTGAAACTACCAAATGCCAAAATTCTGCCTCTTAAGAATTATTTTAACCTCAAAACTCCTAAATATTGGACAAAGTCACTGTAGATCGTGGACTATTGAAGTTGAAATATTATACAGTGAGGTAATATAGTACAATAAAGTAATGAGTTTGGTTAGTTCTTCATTGTGGAACGTTTTTAAAGTAAATTAATCGATAATTCAGTAGACTGAATTTACACATTGAACCTGTTCAGTTATGATTTTCTTATTTCTATGAGAAAAATTCCCTATAGAGCAAGTTGGTTGAAATTGGATATGGATCGAAGTTCTCTTTCGTCTCCTGCTTTCCATTCAAATATTGAGCTCTTCTTTTATTTAAAGTAAATTCGATGAATATATATGCTGTACTAGTTCAAGTTAATTCGAGCTGTGATTTTTTTGCCCGAGTGACACATCAGGGTAACTCTGTTACCTCAAATTGGACTTCAATCCTGGAAAAAATTGTTGTTGTGAGATTTATTATATCGATTCATAACCTCACAAAATAGTCAACCATTATTTTTCCATACATAAGATGTTTCCATAATTGATTCAAAATAAATAATAATCATGGAAATTGACACCAGTGTATGAAGTTGAGCTTATGAGAACTATATAATACTGATTTTTTATCGCAATCCTCTTTGGTCCAAGAAATCTCAATATTGCAGTCTGTAATACTTTAACGATGCGTGCACAGTAATGTTTGAAGTAAATCTAGCACGTTGAAAAAAAAGGTAACCAACTAACATACCACTGTACAGATGTACATAATTTGGCACATACTAGTATATCTAGCATTTTATCCATTTCATACCACTCCATAACACATGGGACAACTCAAAACCATATTTGACTTATATACTTTTCATCAGTTATTTTAGAGAACTGAGAGACAATTTAGTAAATAGATCAGATATTATACGAGTAGTATGCAACGAGTACATTGAGAAACATGTGCTTTACGTTACATCTGCTTCAAAAGCCATAAGCTAATTGATATGTAAGAATGTCAGTCTAGCTTAGGTAAACAACAATGAGAAATATAAAAGCGACAGCAGCATCGGGAGATGGTTTGGCCAATCAGGACAGGTCACACATGAAAGTGCATCAAACTATATAAATAGCCAGGGAAAGAGCCTGCTAGCCAGTTACCCTAAATATATCATATCGACAGAAACGTTGTGGTAATACAAATAATGACAATAAAAGTTCGAAGTACTACTTCTCAAACTAGAAATATTTCAAGCAACAAACAAAATTTCGAATCTACCTGATATTTGATACTATTGAAATATATCTGGGTGTGTTTCAGTATTCGTGAACCAAAATCACCTATAAACTTTATACAGTACCGAATATCTGATGCAAATGCAACCTTTCTCTTGGAAGATTTCTATTTCAAATGTTCATCTGCATGTATATGGTCGGGTGTGCTGGTAAGCAATCTACCCACTATTTCGTGCCCGGGCGACCGTCGATTGTTTTATAAAACAAATGTGAAACAGGCGAATACGCTATAGCTACTGCGATTATCTAACGTAATTGGGTTACTATGTTGAACTAGTACAATTTAAAGTACATCAGAGATGCTTATTTCGTTTAGCTTTTTTTATGCAGAGGAAGTGATTCAACGCAATGAGATGGCAAAGGTACTCTTGTAACTCTATTACAAGCTTTCGGACAATTTGGAATCCATAATCAGGGAGAGTTATTGAGGCTGGCCGCCATTACAATATTAACTGAGAAGTAAGTCAAACAGGACAGTTTGTTATGTACGGTAGGAGAATTAAGAAAAAGAATTTGTTAAAATTGATAAGAATTATAGATACAGTATGCGGTATAATTTCCTTGAGCACATGTCGGCCCTTGTGTAATGTCACATATGTATACACATCTACATGAACATATGCGTATGAACTTCTTATATTATATTATAATGAAACAATAATAATAGTAATAATAAAAACTATAAAAATATATAAGATTAACTCAAGTCTTAGACGGTTCATTAAACAAACCATGCAAAACTACTGCCTGAACCCATTCCTAAATGTAATCAAAGACACAAGCTATCGTCTTCTATACGTGGATGTTAAAACTAAATTCTAAAAATCTCACCAAACACATCAGCGACACCACAAACTCATGCAAAGAAAGACTTATCATAGACAAAAAGCAAGAAGGCAGACGAATTATAGATACACATACAGTCATTTCACAGAAACAAATAAAAACACTAAGACGTCGCTTTCGAAGAAAACCAAATTACATAGAGCGACACACAAGAACAATACACTTCCTTCCCTCCCTCGTCCAAACCATTCAGCCGACATGCACAACTGAGCAAAATCACTCCTCACTCCTAATTATGTCAGCGTCAAGTTTCATGCAAACTATATTCATACCACAGATACAACAAATAGGACTAGATGAAAAGTTCCACAAAACCTTCTAAAACTGTGTGTAGCTCTCAAGACCTGTAGTATTGTAAGGTCCTTTCTCAACACAGAGCAATAGAGCGGGTATTGACTTTGCACATCAAGTCAGTACCTGATCATACTGCGGTCTTGAACACCTTGGTATATTGTAGTAGAATTATGGGTCTGGAAGTACCTGATACCAACTGTAAACGGGGAGAAGCCTCTGGGAAACTTAACAGCTGCCCGGCGTATCGGAGTCTGGGGTGCTCACTTTTTTATCTTTTAAACAATAAGGCGTGTACAATTATAGGAATAAGTCAAAAAATCATCATCATGACTCACCACGGTATAGAATGCGAATAGCAATCATTCCAGGACTTTACATTTCAACAGTGAAATAGAGTCAATATAGCTTAATAAACTCACACAGAAAGCTAATCAAGTATATACAGCACCTACATACAGTAATGACGTGAAAGCTTTCCCTAAAAAAATGAGTTACCGCCTTCCAAGCTGTGTAGCGTATTCTTGACGTGTTTGTAAGTTATTTCAGAATATTCAGCTATGAAGTATGCAAAGCTCACAAAAGCTTCGTATCACGCAAAAGTCCGTGCCCAAAATTCGTAAAATCAATATTTGAAGAAAATGTATACACATTGAGTGAGCGATATTATACGTGTTGCGCTTTTGATCACTTATATTCCGTTAAAGAAATATTAGAGGTTTGATAAATGGCCGATATATGTGTAGATCGATTTGGTTTTATTTTTAGAATAATGTACAATATGAGTAGTGAATATTAATTGATCTTGAATAAAACATATATTACCTGCACGATTATAAAACGGGACAATGAAGAAGTGTGACAATTAAGAAACGTCCTATACTTTTAGTTAAATTTCTTACATCTGATACTAATCGTTGCTTGCTTATCTTCCTACTAGATAGTACTAGTATCTATGAGATGGGTAATATTATAGAGTTGGTTCCGACAAACCTGATTACCGTACACTTTATTGTCCCAGACATGCGTAGTACGCTTAAAATGTTCCAACATGATACGACGGTTCATGGGACTATCCATAAACTGTTACAACTGAATACGTAGTAGTGTGCGAGACGGTTGCTTTACGGTACATACGAAAGGTCTTTGAGACAGTTCCAACAGATTTCAGTATTGTACGATCACGGAACCATACAAAGCATTCTATGGATCCTAACAGTTTCGCGGGGGCGAAACAAAAATCGAAATAGGAACGGAGATAGCATCTGTGACTATACATACAAGATCCATTTTGGTGATATTTGTCTTTACAGAAATAAAATATTGGTAATGCTTTAAATCTGTCTAAACAAAAAAATATCTGAGGAAGGTTTTTACGTTATCTGTTGTAATACAAAAAGTAGAATGCCGTTAATATTAGGTAACACAATGCGGTTCATAGTTGTCATATTAATATAACACGATATGAATACTAAAACGCCTAATAAACCTATAAACCACCCAATGGATTAAGTTGATATACTATTTCGGTTCCTAGAAACCAAAATGGAACATTATGACTATTGGACACGCTTTGAAAAAAATCCGCGATTTTATAAATCATATAAAACAATAAAAATGTTAATATGTATGACTTTGAATATTCTTATTCAGATTTTATTGCGCGGGTTCCAGAATTTGATTTTTAAACACTCCAAACGACATAACATGGATAACATCTTGAATTTTAGCAGTAAAAGTATCATTTATTCACGAATATATGTCAATATAATAATAATATAATAATAATAATTAACATTATTTATTCTGGCGGGGTGTTTGACAAGCAAGTATTAAACCCAACCAGTTCAAGAATACAAAAAATACAATCAAAAATTTATCTTATGTTGGAAAAAATAATCATATTTTTATGGTGAAATAGATCATAAATAAATGATCAGAATAGAATTCTCAACTTTAAACTTCACCTTTTTTTTTTCATTTTCGAGCCAATTTTTCCTATTTATTTCAGCACTTCAATTAGAAGTAAGTGTAGATATAGAGACTCCCGAATTCTATCAAGTTAAACGTCACGTCTACCATACCATGTTTATTCAGCCTCATTCTACCTGATATTTAGCCTTTAAAGAATAAATTCAAGTATGATGACTCTGTATTTCACGTGCAGTACTAATATTATTATCGGATTCACCTAATTAGGTTTTGGAAATCTATGAAATTTCGTAAATTTTTGGAATATTTGGTTTTTTTAATCATAAATTATTTAATATCTTCAAGAATTACATTTTTTCAATTAAAAATGTTAAAACCCTCCTGGTGACGAGTGATCTGGACAGTCTTGTAACCTTCAGCGGAAACTCATAACTGGTCCTCATATACGAAAATAAACTCCACTCTTCTACCTAAATACCTTCTAATAATTCACTTGAAAATAATTTTGAACAGTAATGTTGACTGCTTTGGGTCCCATGTATGTATTCCGTCACATAATGGGTTTCTTAGATGGAGGGAGGTTAAATCAAAAAACAAATTCCAAAATTGATAATACGGAAGAGAGTAAGTAGGATATAGGTAATTAGCATAATTGGTTAATCCCATGATGACAATTATTACGCAAAGTTACCTCTTATTTAACTAAAGGATTCTTCAGATTGTTTTAGGAGTTTAAAGTGCTTTTTGATGTTAGTATGAAGAAAATTTTACTAAATCTCTTGACCAAATATTTTTGTAGTACATAATGGCAATAATCAGGTCATTTTATCCAAAAGCGATACTTACATAATAAATTGCTAATTTTGCAAAAACAAGAATAATAATAAAATATAGAAAAAGACCAGCCTTTATCGCACATTACACAACTAATAATAATAATTTGATAGTATTCCTATACCGGACAATGTTTATTAGTAATACATATAAAAATTATTCCTCTGGATCACCAGTGACTTATACACAACGGATCATACAGTGCAACGCGATATAGTATAAACTACATCATGGATTTATAATAAGCTGGACTGATTTCTTTTTGAATTGGATTTATTTCTTGGTGTTGAACTCCCATCTGGCATTTTTGAGTGATTGAAGCGGATGGACCAACTTGAAAGTTTATTGTAGAATTAGCTAACAGTCTTGACTACAGACCACAATGATCTGAACAAGTTAGGAATTTGCTCTTAATTTTCTGGTTGTGCTCTTCTTTGCTGTTATCGTTCTCAGCGGGCTCTGGCATTCGATGAAACTGCGGTGAAATTCGGTGATTTGATCAGTCATCCATTCCCTCTGTCGTTGGTTTTTTGCTGTAACTGTACTTTGTAGCTTCGGTTGAACCATAGTTTGGATAGGCGTTTGTCAACATGAGGAATGCAGGCTTCCATGCCTTATATTAACAAGTCTATTTTTTTTCGCCACAGGCTGACAGGTCTTTGGTCTTGAAACAGATATGATTCCATGGAAAATATGGGTACTAGTTTTTGTGGTCATCCCACTTTGCTGATTTGTACTGCCAGATAGAAAAAGTTGTTCTCGAACACCTTATGCGCTACCGATTTTTGAATCTACAGACATATAGCGAACATCACATCACTGAGTACTGTCGCATGCTTAGTTTCTTCGAAAGATCAGTTATTACAATGCTAGGCCACCAACATTTTTTTGAACAAAAATTTTATTCTAACTATTGCGTCTACAATATTGACCATTAGGTGGGCACTTGTCTTTTGGAAATGAGGCCATTGGTCCGCTATGTCAAAATATCAGCGACAGCAAATCCGCTCAAAAACTGGGGCAACGACACTAAGCTCATTTTATGGAAAAATCAATAGCCTACTGTCATGTCACTCCGGTGAAATTAAATAAAATTATACCTGTTCAAATTCCATACCGGGGGAAAATGAAATATATGGTGGATAGTGAGAGATCTATTTGTAATATTTATATTGCTGTTCGAATTTCAGAAAACGACATTTTTAAACACTGCCGATGATACTTTTTGATGGATGTTGAAATCGATAACTTGCCCATGTATGGGACTGAACTTCCATTATAAGTTACTGAAATATGGACCAAAGAAATTTGCGTTTATAAAATTGGATGTGTTCCGAATTTCTCAGTTGACTGTAATATGGACTGGTTGATTAATGGATATGCGAATAGTTAGTTAGTTAGTTAGTAGTCTTGTGTCACCACTTTTGCGTTTGGAAACAAGACCGATATCATATCCTACAACTTGCACATTTTGTGATACTTATAGTGATATGTCACGAATCCATCCTCAAATCAATTGATAGAATATTTATGTATTCCTCTGTTGGTAGGAGCTGCAAACAAGCGCACATCAGCTAGTAAATTTGTTGAATTATTAAAGAGTTTTAGAGCCAGAAGCCATTAAGAACATATCGCTAGTATATTCTCGTGATAGGAACTTTAACATAATTCAATCTGAATGATGAAAAAGTTTCAACAACTAAAAGTAACTACAATCTAAAAGATGCTTGTTTTCAACGGTTCACGATTCTTTTGCGTAAAAACATATGTTTTTTGTTGAACAGTTCTCTTTTCTTTTCGTTTATCTAAATATTTTTCATAATATCAACCTTAATTTTCCAGAAGATTGTTATTTATGAACAAAATACTGGTTCAATGAGCATTGCTTCGAATGAGTTTAGTAGGTGGGTACACAATTTACCGTACACTTCATACTCAAAATATCCTTAGAATTACCCAAAATCTTGAAATGTCAGAGAGTAATGTATTGCTTTCGAAATTATTCGCAGCAATAGGCGGACCTCGTCGTCGGTCATGGGAAGGCGCATTGCCTTGTTTTTGTTTCGTGGAAGCTTCCCGTGAATCCAATAAATGCATTCAGGTTAACATCCCTTTAAATTGCGGCATAGCGTGAATCGTTCCCATTATATCTGCAATTCTTTCACATGCTTTCGCCCTAACGTGTCAACAATGGACATCCAGAAATCTACCCTGCCCCTTTTTCCAGCTTCGACCTACTGTACTATGAACTAGCCTTAAATTTCCTGCATCGATAACTCTGACAAATCCGATGAAACGAATGATTTATTCCTTGCCGCATGAAATGTGTGGGTTGAGCATTTACTGCCTTTTTATCAACGGATTCCAACTAACCGCTCCAACAGATAGTTGTTCTTGATGAAGATCTAGAGCTTCGAATTATTTGATTGTAATTTCACATACTTATGGCTGTTGGAGTCATACAGCAGTGTGATAAAAAAATGTCTGATAGAAAATCAAGAAATGGCGTCAAGAAGATTAAGGCTGTACTTCACACATAATGATATCGGTTTATAAATTATAAATATACGAATCTAAAATATTTCAATGGCTGGAATTGAATTTGAAATATTACAGATATTGGAAAACATTAATCATTTTTCAATTATAAAAGTTCACAAATATTTTTCCGATAATTTCCATAATTTCATGCTTCAATTGGATGAAATCTGGTCTTAAAATCGGACTAAAATGTTCAAGCAACTGAGTCAATCGACTTGATCCCATTTCAAGAGACTAGAACGCAATTTCATAATCATTTATGATGGAACAAGCTAAGTAGATCAGCTCCTTTGAATTAATTTCGTAGCTTCTAGCTGTTATGCACAATCTGGAATGACAGGCAGCTCCACTAAGTCGTCTTACTGCTGCCTTTGTAAATCATCAATAAAAATTCAGTCCATCATTGCAAAAGTACATTTCGTGAAATTCTAAGGCTACAGCTATTTAAGGCATATCTCATTTTTGATCGCAAACGTATGAACCATCGTTTATATCTAACTAGCATGGAGAATTACTGAAGTCTATGGTTTATATATGATACAATGGCTTTTATGCACGTCAAAAAAATTTGAGGATTTTCATTTTCTGACGATAGCTACACCGTCGCGACTTTCAAAGCTTTTTCGTCCTTGTCATAGTTGTAACCTAGTTTCAAAGTTTCACCACAATCCGAGGAATACTTATTGGGCGGCCAAGGATTACCAAACAGAGAGGCAGGAAGACAGACAGACGGATATGAGAGACATGATTTTTCGTGATGTCATAAAACATCAACATCGAATCATCACAAATCAAATTCCCTAACATAAATTCAGGATACGTGATAAAATATTCTCAACAAGCTGTTATTCCTACACCAGTGGTGTCAATGATGTTTTATGGTTGTTGTGTGGGTAACATTTTTTGAAAATAACTTCAGCATGTTACTCGATCGACCAAACTTTTTGCATCACGCTCTAGATGGACTATGTGGTTTCTGTTAGTTGATCGTATCAAAGCTTTATTGCAAACTTTATTGAATTATTTTTTCATTCGACTGAAGTATTTACAAAGCGCTGTAATATTTGCGAAAAATACAGAGGCGCTAATAAGCGGCTACGATTTCATCTGCAAGTATGATAGCAACAATATTTACGCTTGAAATTTCCAGCTGATCAAAGCACAGGGCGTGGCAAGAGCGCGATCAATCAGCAAATGCAGCTTTAATCACGTTTTCGTTCACGTTATACGGAGTGTTGTTGCCGTGGCCATATTGCGATACAACATGTAGAGCTGGTTTAATCCTGCAGTGTTTTACAGGTTAACCGAAAATTTTAGGGTATGCTGCTATGTTTAGGCTTAGGTCTCACAATACTTTTCATGCATAGCAGTACCTTTTATGTCCATATACTTCGCAGAATGCTATATCTCTGTCTCTCTCCCTCTACTCAAAACTGGAAACTAAATCATTCTGCGGGGGTATATGGACAATAAAGGATACTGCTACATTATATCACTTTGGAAATGTTTGAATGAACAACCAACTCAATGAAGCATTAAAGCTAGGATAAGATGAACTCACAGAAACTACATAGTCCAAGAGCTCGCTGCAAAAAACCTGGTCGATCGAGTAACATCATAATTTTTTTTTGAAAATAATGATACTCCGAACAACCATAAAAAGTTTTTGGTTGCCTGCGCAGCACTCGGGTAGAGATAACAGGGCGTTGAAAATATGTTATACAATCTTTCGCAAAAACTACTCAGCTGACTTTGATGCTCTGTAAATCCTAAGTACTTATTAGGGAACTTCATTTTGTGATGTTCAGATTTTATTCTAAAACTAGGTATCATTCGTATTTTTCAGATACGCCATTGTAATTTTGTGAGTTTGATACTTGCTTTTGATCATGTTTATAATGAATTTATCATATCTCTTAGATTTGTGTGAGTCAGTCTCCATTTTGGTGATACACAACTTGCTTTTCTCCGCAAGATGGAGTTTTTGATACATAAATTGCAGGATCCTTCACTGGGTCTTCTTTTCGGATTTCTAAATGCGAATTTATGCTCTATTTTGGTAGAATAATTTTATATAGCAACGCTCTCTAAATGTCAAAACGATATCTTTACGAAGTCACATTTTACTAACGACTTGGACTACCTGATATAGTAGCGATAGATGGCCCCTATGATATCTATACATGAGGGTGAACCGATTTTACAGCGACCTCCCTTGTTCTTCGTAAAAACTTTCACGATTCACCGTTATCGGCACTATTGTTGTTTTACTAATTTAGTTTTGTTCCAATGAATGCTAGCAACTATATCATATGTTCAATACTTTGAATACATGTAACAACGTTGAACCAAAGTTTACTCTTGTGCATTTCCTTTTCCCCACTCAGCTAGTGAAAATAACAAATGCTCTTAATTTATTTAATTCTATCCATTCTGAGGTTTGACGGTTTTAAGTGAGATTTTTTTAAAAGAAACCTGCTTTTATAATAGTTATTGCTGGAAAAAGCCCAAATTATGAAACTTGAAAGTTTATCAATTATCAAAGTGAGTATCAATTTATAAAAATTGTTTAAAATACTTCATCTTCCAAATTATCCATAAAATTCATTTATAGATCAGACTATATATATTTTTTTACAATACAATTTTTCACACATAACTCTAAAGAGTGCTTAAAGCACTGGCCTCGAGAAAAACAAAACATGAACAAAATTAACAGTAAGGGTAAGGGTAATATACACTTGCAATTCAACATTTACTATACGCAAAAGCTATTCGAAAGGCAAAGGTATCGAAAATGCCTTTTTTCTGTACAAACGGTGATACATTTCTGAATTTTTTTCAATAATTCCAGCTCCTCGTAATTACATAGTATACAATTATTTGTTATATACACAGAATCTATCTTGCGTTCCGCGTTCCGCATTATTCACCTTTCCAGTATGGAATTTGGAATACAAGCCATAGGTACATCATTTCGAGCTTTTTGAAAATAAAGATACTTAATCTCGAAAGTAAAACGTCAGCATCATTCCGTTTCAATGCTCAGAAAATAAACTATGGAGAGTATGTAAGATAAATCGCTGTCTACCGTGGAGTTAGGTAATTTATTCATTTGTTTCCGAGCCGCTGAATCTCGTTCCTTGTCTTATTTATAACGCACTGAAGTATATCTCTTCAAGTTCTGTTCACGGAAAATGCCTCTCAGTGTTCGCTGACCGAGGAGTGATGTTGAGTTTTTCAGTATTGAATTTCACATAGCCTGTATGTAGTATAGTTTCAATACCACTATATGAAAACAAGTTTTACATATAGTGTCATTGAAACAGAGTTAATAAAACTGCATCAGCATACTCGTACTGACGTTCCATGATCTAACTACCCCATAGATCTGTGAAACAATTTTATTATTATATCAATTAGTATGAACTGTTCTCTGAAAGATGAATTGTACTTTTTTAATAAATATGAAAAAATACACATATATTGAGAAGTGATTTTCTTAACAGCTCCTTAGAAAACTATGATGTGGACTACATTATATCAAGTTGCATCTTTCAGTGACAGATGAATCAAATATAAATCGAAACGCGTCACTGACAAAAAAACAATCTAATAATCTTGGATAACAGGTCAGAATGATCTAGGCAAGAAGATGATAGGACTTTATTCTTTATTTTCTTGTTAAGCTCTCTGCTTTTATAACCTTTGTTAATTTTTTACCACAGAGTGACGGGTCTCCGGACTTGAAACCGGCATCATTCCATGAAAAATACTTACAGTAGTTCCTGAGATCGCCCCACTTCACTGATTGGTACGGCCTAATTCTACACGATTTAGTACATATAATTGGTCTAATGGTGCCATTATGTACAGATACAGTAAGGAGTATAGGTGGTCAGGAGTTCTTGTTGATTCATTGGATATATTTTCCAAAACCACAGCTAATAGCGAAGGATTCCGCTTCGCTTTCTTCACAGTCCATTTTGTTGAAATCTTTTAGCGAGTACATAGTGTAAACGTGTATATCGACAAACAGTTGGGATGTTCTGCTTGTAAGGTATCTACATTGGCTGAAAGATTGTTGAAAGGTTTTCTGTAATTGTTAATATTTAGTGATCTGTAAATAAAATGTGGAAAATTGCTGAGGGTAAATTGAGATAGATAATGTCGAATCATTCAGCTTCGAGGGATTTGGATCTGAGACCTTTCTCTTTGCCTGTAATGATGGACAGAAGTTATGTTGAAACAAGGCCTAGTACATACATGAAGTCGATCCTGAACATGTTCCGTTGGACTTGAAGCCCTTAACTGCAGAGCACGGCTGGTGCTGTCGGACCATTTTTAAGCGAACTTTTCTCAAAATGATCTCCGACCGACATAGCTTCCAGCTCTGCCAACGATTACTTACTTCTATGAATGTCAGCAGGCCGTATTTGACGCAGTTGATTTCGAGTCGCTTATACTTTTAAGAGCAAACCTAAAATATAATATCGAGTCAAATCATATGAAAAGTTCGTCGTATGAACCATCCAAAATTATATTTATTTTAATTCTTTTCCAGCTCATTTCAAAGCTAAGATTATTCAGAATTATCACGGTGATAATATTAATGGAATCTAGAAAAATTACTTTTTAACTTACGCTTGTGGATTACGTAGACTATGACAATTATTTACACAATAATCCGCACTTTGTGGATTAGCAAGTAAATAACTGTCACGGATGTTTCCTACATGATAGAACTTTTTGATGCATGGGTCTGTCTGTAACAGAGGTCGACAATCGTCACCGACCCGACACTAGCGTTGTATTTCAAGATTAAGTGGCGTGCGCAGTTTGAAACTCGGAAGAAAAATAGTTTTCTGCGAAGTACACCTAACATCATCAGCGTTTGAGATCTAGTGGGCGAAGTGTCTGCTTAGCTCAGTTAGCTTATGTCTCTTACCAAACAACAACAAAAATATTATGAGAATACCTATCTGATTATCTGGTACTCGAACCAGTGTCTGGTCAAAGCCATTTAAAAACCTCTCTGTTACCCAAACATGGACTGCAATACAACTATGTGACATGCTTTGGACAGTTCATATTATTTCCGTTTAAATTGCATGCATTGCTAGGTAGTTAAAAACTGCATGGTTACTTGAACAGTTAGACAATAATCGCATTAGTTCAACTTCATCTAACACATGAAAATAATAATGCATCATTTTTTTGGGTATTACCCACTCATTAATGTTTTCTAAATGGCATGTGCTTATTATATTTTCACTTCTTTCTCTCTCTGTCTGTCCAAGAGCGTTTTTCCCGTTATTCCAGTACTCTCATTTTGGTTACCTCTAATAGTTAATTAGATTTTACTGTGTGAGGTCAAGGTTCTGCGGGATATGCCATGGTTGGTCCCACCATTGCCTTGTAAATTTTGGATTTGTTTTCAATTTTAATATTTCTATTTCGTCATGTTGTGTCATTTAAAAATCCTGCAATTCTTGTTTTACTCGTTATGTGTTCTATTGGCTTCGTCTCAACCATTACCTGCTACTTCTATGCCTAAATACTAAAATTCCATTTCCTGCTGTCTAACTTTGGCCTCAACTTCCAGTTCGCAACTTAAAGATGTATTCGACGTTCATATGTATTTAGTTTACATCCCTTGTCATTTGAACAAAGTGAGTAACAGGATTTCCGAGCAAAATCTGCAGCCAATTTATGAGCGCCTTGTATGATGTGTAGACTCTACTAACTCACTATACATGTGGCCTGCTACGGTCATGCATGTTTCGTGTATTGCATAGACTCACCAGCGTTTCTGGTATAACGTACATCAAAAGACACATAGCCCCCTCTTTCCTTGAACATCAAAATTGGACTAAAAATTTACATTTTCATCGTTTCTGTACCCTACTCATGATCCTCTTACCTTAGTTATGCATGCAAATAAAATACAGGCACTGTATTCAGTATAGATAAGTATTGTAAAGTGATATAGAAACACAATTTAACGGTTTAAGCACCTTATCCATCAGAGTTACTCCTTTCTTTCTAGCAACACAATATGAAGAGTTGGTCCAATGCTCCATCACCGCATTTCGAGGCGACCAAAACTCCCATAACTTTCCCGCTCTCCCGATTTTCCTCTAATGGAAACAACAGGAGTGGAGGCAGCTGCAGTGAGATGTGTTCCCATAAGCAATATTTATTTAGAAAGCCGCAGACAATACCCCTTAGACGTATACTTGTTGATTGTTAATTCGTCAGTGAGAAGCAGATTTTATATTTTGTACTATTGAGTATTTCTTATTGAATATTGTTAGAATGTTATTGCAAAGGTTTAGTGTACGAAAAATGAACATATTGAGACATGTGAAGGACGTCAAATTTACTAAGATTAAGTTAAAAGCTAGAAACAAACGATCGTATAATTGTATATAGAATCAAAAAAGATAAAATCTTAGTACAAAGCTACAGTCATTCAATAATAACGCACAAATCAAATGTTTTGAGCTTACGAACCTGATACAGTTTCCTTAACAACCTTATTTTTTCTACAAACCGATCTAACAGTTATTTTTCTACATCGAAATCATTTCTACAGAGCCTAACTAGAGACTTAGGACTATGTACGCCGCAGCTGGTGGGGCATCTCTAGCTAGCAGACAGGCTAGACAGAAACAACGTCAGAACAAACAAAAGCAAAAACTTAATAACAAAGCGACTGATCTTGTAGCAAAAACACCACAACAAAAACATTTCCAAAATTACACCGACAATGCAATTCCTAGATTATCCAGGGTAGAACGAGGTGCTTTAAAGCCACCAACTCTGTCTCAACATGAGCGGAGGCACAGTGCATCGAACTACCACCTCAAAGAACCTCCAAAGCGTGGAGGGATCAGAGAAAGTCCATCAATCTGCATTCCGGTACAGAAAGAGCTGCAACTGCCTCACACTCACTCAAATCTCATCCAGCAACATAATCACCTTCCTCTCCAATCGACTCCTTCACTACAAAGTCAGCTTCCACAAATCACTATCCCTGAAGGTGATGGTAAGCTCGAGAGGAGATGCAGCTTTGTCAGACAGGTGGAAGAGATGGAGAAAGGCCAAGAGCAGGGTATTTTGGATAAGTGCAACCACATATGTAACTTCGAGATCAAGAAGGAGGCATGGGAGGGATCGAACTTTTACACGGAATACGAAAAGGATTTTTTCGGGAGTTTGGATTATCCTTTTTCCGAGGTAAATAAAAGTAGTCTAGTTCATGGAACGGTCAGTTGGAGTTATTCATTCAGACCAAATTTAGGTCTGCACTAAACAGTGACAGTCTGAACTGAGTATGGTTTATGTGTATGTATGATTAGATAAACATTACGTAAAACGCAAATATAAACAAATGGTTTCAAGTCAGTTGACGCTGTACTTTCCACGTATTGGTATCAGTTGATAAATGATCAGTTGACTGGATTTTTGAACTTCTGATAGTTGGTAACAAATTTGAAAAATATTGCATTCCAATACCTTGTAATCTTAAAAATATATTCCAATTTGCAGGTTTTCAACAACTTTCAAATGTTTCAATACTTTCATAAATTACGTTACGTTAAGCAGTAACTCTAAAATCCAAGATGAATGATTCATTAACTAATACGAGGCAAAATACAAAGTCGACATACTGGATATCATTTTAAGAGGCTAAATAGCACATTTGTTACCATTTTTCATCCTTATTCTGTAATTGAAGTCTCAAGCACATAAACGAAACCAGTTAGCAATAAGCTAACTACGCCTTCCAATAACCTATAATGTGAAAGAAGATCCAATGCTTAAAATTTATATTCAACAATTACAGAAACAATTATCTATTTTAAATGGAAATGTATTAATAATTATCTATGTCTAACAATTAAGGAGATTTACCTGGGTCAAATATTCATAGATGATAGGTCTTTCACCATTTCCAAAAGAATGTCTGACCACCAAACACATTTTTTTACTCCTACAGGTTTTTTTGAGAACTGATCATAGACCTCAGAAACTTCAAAAACTAAGTAATTTTTTGTGTTTATTGATGATACTTCCGCCGCCATTGCGAAGATTTTTCAAAAAGTGTTTTCGTCCTTCCAAAAAATTTCGTCAAAATCGAATGGAACTTTACTCTTCCGTATAAATTATTTATTATGAGTAACCAACCTTTAGTGAGACACTCGGAAATGTGATACTTTAATACTATTACTAATACTAAGTACCCACAGCATATACAAAACAAATGAGGCTTAGGGTTTCCCCTATGACAGTTAAAAAATATCCGAAAGATCGTTGGAATATTCGCATACATGATGGAAGATCTAGTTGGCAAGTTATTTGGGTAGGCTTTGTTAATTGTCAAATCTGATAGTCTGACGATGATTGAAGTATAAATCGAAACTGTGTGATAAGTACACGATTTCTTTATCTGCTAAATATGTTTGCTTAGTCTCAGTGTTGACTTAGAGTAGGCTGAAAAATTATCCCATTTATTACACAGGTGGTGATTGCCTACCTCCGGTAAGTCTGATCTTCATTATGTTATATCTTTTATACTCAGTAAGGGTGGTCATTTTATGATACTTTGTTGTTGTTGAGATATTTGTAGGTTATAAAATTTTCCCAGGTGATGGTAAGACTAAAAATTATGTTACCATTTATCAATTGTTATTTAATCTATTCCGGTGTTCTCAAATGAACATACTCATATGTTGCAATTTGGTGACTATGCTACAAGTGACATCACTAATTAAAAGTAAGTATAAATATATGCTATCGGCTTATGTCAAGTTGTAACGTCTGCTCCTTCTTTTTCATGCTTCTTTTTCAACAACTGCTAATAGTACACATTACTACATTCTACCTGAATACGGTTAATAAATAGTTACAAAACTTTGTTTTCCAAACGAATGGCATTGCGTGGTAAGTACAACGTTAACCTACTCGATACTTGTAGTAAAATAAATTATTAAAAATTAATTACATAACTACTGTCTTCAACAAAAGCTTACAAGATACCATCATATATTTTCAGTGCTCTGCCCACTGATTACTGATTGAGTATAATTCCAAAAAAGAATAATCCAAACCATACTACAAATAATTTATTTATACAGTACGAAATTTCAGATGTAAAGAACATTATAGAAATACAATAATTGTGACTCCAATTCAGTACATGAAATAATTATGGCCATTCAAAATAATTCCAAAATCCTCCATGAATGTTGGATTGAAACTCAAACTATAACTATGAAGACTTTTTTTGAAATGATTTCTCGATTGTATGCAAAATTACGTTCACCACGATTTGCCGATTATAAAAAATCTTATGCTTACAAGTACAAACACTGTTATCCTGAAGACATCATCAACTACCCCAATTTATATCTAGTTGAGTTTTATATGTATATAGTAATATGTACTGGAAAGAGGTGCTTTGTGACAAAGCGGTGCATATCAAGTATAATATAAAAGTAATCATACAAAATGACGTAACAAGTTTGATGAGTTACGTCCACAACATTAGTTATGGACTGTTATCGCTGCTATCTGTAAAACATTCGAAAGCCAAATGGATTCGACCTGTCGAGATTTCAGATATGGCAAAGCCCTGAAACGCAATGTTGCCGTTGCAGGGCTGACAATCGATAACTAGTTCAATTGTTTTTTGTTGACTTGTTAAGCTTATTAATTCAACCGGAATCGGTTGTACAATACCACAAATTGAGTATTCCGGATAGCGCATTGAATTTCTCGTATACTAAATTTACGTACTTTGATGTATCATAGTTTTTACGTCAGCGTAAATAGAACTGATATTTCGAATCGTGTTGAACTGGATTCGGATGAAGAAACATGTACTTTCATTTCGTTATTGCAGAATGAATCACTGCGCATTATTTCCCACTTAGTCATAATTTGCTGTAATGAGAGCACATTTAAGATGAGGCACGCTAGATTGTCAGATTAACATATTTTCGAGATTTGTGTAAATCTTGCAATTTTGAAACAGGAGTCTGACGGTATTGGTAAGAAATGATAGACAATTATGTTTTGATATCCAAAAAACATTAGAAAAAATGAGTCCCCACTCGATGACAAGGCAGTGAGCTGTTTTTTTGTTGTTACTTTTTCATCACACATTGGTCTAGCTCTGACGCTTATGAAGGGATTTTTCATAACACCAAATAATCAAAATATTTGGCTGGATAATAAATATTGACTATTCCTCTTTAACGTTATCAGATTGTATTTGATCATAATTACCTGGTCTATCAAACGAGACGGAATATGTGGAGTACTCTGGCCCGGATTCAAATCATGGTCTGGTTGAAATTTTTCCAAGTTTTTTCTCATTCTTATTTATGAAACAATTGTAAATTCCATATTCTTTTTTTTTGGATAGCAAGATTACTATAACTTATCAAATAAATAATAGCTGCACTTACTGGCTCACTACACATCACTATAGAACTTCCTAAAAAAAATGGAACATGAACTATGCGTGGTAATCATACAATTAATTCATTGGTAATATGCTATGAACTTACATAGGTATGTATCTAATTATCCTGGATAATATTTATATATTTACAGAAAACGACCATTCCTAATATCGAGTTGAAGTCAAGACATGGCCGGAGATAATTGATATCGTTACTTTTCTATACATGAGTATTCATAACGACGAATCTTATTTACCGTACCTACATATTATAGAAGATTATAAAAAATATTTGTTAATTAAAGTATTCAGATTTTTAATGATAGTTGAATCAAGAAAGACTCTCGATACATCGTTCCAAATTCTTGACACATCTAGTTTGAGTACGAATATATTAAAATATGGGTCACAACAGGTACAGTTTAGTTCAACATGCATACAACCACCCTGACAAAAGAATTACATGTTGGTGTGCTAGCTGTGTAAATGAGAAGATGCCCAATACTATCACCCTCCATTAGTTTCTGGAGGTAAACTGGAACAATGTTCTTTGCAACCGCATGTTTGAATCCGTTAACCGCTTTACTGTTTAGTGTTGTGAACTCTATCTCTGAATAGTTTAGGAAATTTGAGTACCACCAACATTTAGTGATAGAGTTAATTTAACATTACAAAGGACCTTTACACCCTGGAACATCGCGAAAGATGGCTGATCCGTACCTATTATATCATGGCAAATTTTTGACCAAGCTGCCTAGGATAATAACACCAAGATACACTAGAAAAGCTAACATTGCTCGCCCTTATCTGGTAAAACTTCCAGCACCTCGTTCTGAAGAACTTGAGCTTTGTGGATTGAAGTATTGGATTGTTTATTCTGATAGTTTCAATGTACAGCAATTTAACGTCAATATGAACAGACATTTTTCCTTTCACAGCGCTTTTGGTGGGCAGTAAGATTTCTACCTTCATTCCTTATCTCTTTAAACAAGCCAGATGGAGAGCGGAGAGTGGTCTTACCTTAAATATAGTAAATAATTTTTTTCTGTCTCTCTCCCTAGCCTACAACCCTGGGTGGGTCTTTGCCGACTTTACAATAGTCCTCCATTTCTGTCTGTCCGCCATGGCCTCAAGCGGTTTTTTGATATCCATTGCTCTCAGATCTTTGGCGATATTGTCCTTCCACCGAAGGCGTGGACATCCTAGTGGTCTTTTCCCGACTGGTGCTTCTTCCCACGCTAGTTTGACTATGCGGCTCTCTGGTAGTCCCCCCCGCATTCGCTTAGATTTTATTTCCCGAACTATATTGGAATCTCGATACAGATCTTCCAGTTCTTTGTTGGTACGGATTCTGTATCGTCCTGTCACCGCATCCATTACGGGGCCATATATTTTTTCTTAGTACTCTCCTTTCAAAGACTCGGAGACTTTTTTCATTTGCGGTTGCAAATACTGGATTCTGCAGTCAATTTCTACCATTCCATCCATATTTTCTGTTAGCACTGTTAGCACCTACCTTCATAATTACCCATAAAATGTGTTGATAATTTCACTTTGCTCGGAAGAATGCATTCATTCCATATTTATTCGCTTGGCAGAAGGAATTACCATTGTGATGAAATGCTAACACTACATGGAAGGTTTCTTCATGTAATTCACTCGATAAAAGCATTGGAATTCTTGACTAGATGGCAACCATTGATTACACCTAACGCCTATTCCAATTTTCTCCCTTCCGGAAGTAAATCACGTATTACAGAAATGAGGGTCTTTTCATACCCGAAAGCACCTATGCTAATCTGATTCATCATATGGCACTTTAGAGGCGTACACTAAAAACACAGTATGACCTTTTCAGGTATGTTGTGTGTATAGGGTGGTGGTCTTGAAGAAAAAAATGTGGATTTTTCAGCCTTTGCTTTCCCTAGAACAAATTTATTGATTTGGTTACAAATTTGACACTTCATGGCAAAACTATAATTAGTCATTCACTGGCACAAAATAATACGAATGAGTAGAATAAACTACATGCAAAAAATCTGGATTACTGAGTTTTGTTATGCTGCACAAAGGCCCTGTGTATGCAAAATCATTGAAGTGCAAACCATTGATCATTAAATGTCTGGTGTGGTATTTATCATAATATAACGATTGAGCTTGATTTTTTTGACAACCCCTTTTAGCGATTTCATTGATGACGACTCCAAGAAGGTCCCTGAATCAGATTAGTTTTTCTATGCAGCAGGATGTTTCCGCACTACCATCGCGAGCTGAGAACCTTTCTTGATAAACAGTACCTCTAAAAATGTATCGAATGAAGAGGCTTTGTTCAGTGACCACCAAGATCATGTGACCTATCGCGTTGGAGTTTTCTTGTGACGTTATATTGAAGCATGCGTTTATGTTGCACCGTCAATAGGAGAAGACATGCAAAATAGAATTATATACGTTTGTATAGCCATACCACCTGATATGCTAGCAATCATGTGACAAAATATAATAAAGAGATTAAATAAATTCATTCAACAGTAGGCCGTTTATTTGAGCCCATTTTTTAGGCGAACTATTTTATTGTTTGTAAATAGCCTTAAATTTGAACTTTTATTAAATTTATAAATATTGCTAATTGAACGTAGAATCAAAAAAATATTTTATTGATAAACTGTAGAGGTTCTGCTAGAATATACTTTATTATATCGCTGATTTATCCTGTACACTGGTTTAACAAGTTTACAATATCACTGTAACTTGGAAAATCATTTTTACAATTACAATAAAATAATTCAATGGCAGAAAGACATGAATGGACAGGTAACTCAAGAAACACCTATTTCTATTTATTAGATTCATCATTCATAAATTAATTTGCACTTTTAAGAAGGTAAAAAAAATCTAGAATCTACATAATCAATTCAAAGTTATTTAAGTGAATCACCCTATAGATGGCAGGTGGAGACGATTGCGCTTTTTTAACCCACATTTTGCCGCTGGTGGTCGATATACGCTGTAGGTCGCATGACAAAAATAAGCCGGTTTATGGTTTTAGCTGACCTTGCCTCAGAACAAATAACTTCTTAGTAAAAATATTCCATGAGTTGTTTTCAATGCAACGTTGTTTGTTGAACGTGATGTGATAGAGGAAATACTGAAAACCTAAACCTTATAAAGTTTTTATTGGAAAGTTAGGAGATTAACCTCCTAATATATTCTACCTATTTCTCAGAGCCGGGATATCAACATAAAGATTAATCGAGTTCCATGCTATTAAACGAAAACTCACTCAAGTAAACAGAATTATTATTTCTTATGCGACCATCTAACCCCAAATATAACTACATACAGGCGTCTTCGTTTTATCGGCTCAATCAGTAAAAGAACGTTTTTTCAAAATATTTCTGTATAGCAAAGGCAGCCTAGTAAAGTGAAGAACAGTTGTAGCGTACGATAAACTTTAGCAGCTACATTAACGTATTTTAAATAGTCAAGGAAAGTCTTGGGCATGACGGCAATAAAGGAAATGATAGAGGAGCTGAAGAAGGGCTACACAAAGTTCCTGCTGTATAGCTTCACTCATCAATTATTGTTCATATGCACATATTTTTTTACTACGCCATTTTTCTTTACTACAGACATGCTAAAAATGTTCAATACCATTCGTTCACGTTTCCGTATAAAAACCACCAATGTATCATAGTGTATTTGACAAATAAGATCATTACATACATTTTCAATTAGCAGGATACTTGAACAGAATCAACGTATGTCGCACATGACATCTTAATTGCCTCTGAAATCCAGGCATGCTGAGCTGAGCTGCACATGTCTGGAGACGAAGTCAATTGAGATTCGAGAAACAAGCGGCAACTAATTAACGTAACTCCCACTGCGATATCGGCTTTCCAATTAAGGTTACCTTACAGATATTCCACACATTCCATCTAATAACCTGTTCCTTAGATCCTTATATTAGTAATTTATTCTTGCACATAACCGTATTCCACAGTTCAACTTTCATTATTAACAATGTCTTTTATTCTAAGTTTTGTTAGATTATTATGACGTTACTCCTGGAACTCTTTACGTGTCTGCCTCTATGAACTAGTTTTTAAGACCCCATATATGAGTAAAGTAATAGAAACGTTTTTGTTGTATCTACAAAACCAAATAACCAAGAAGAATGTCTAGAATAATAGTTGACATTATAATTATAATAATTATTCGAGTAATCATTTACATGAATATGAGTATTTTATTATTTCCTCGTTTTTTATGCGCTCCCGCTATCTACACCTTCTATAATGTAACTCTTTTCACAATCTCCATAATAAGGAGGTCACACCTAGTATCAAATGATATAAATTGTGGTTCCCGATAAAGATCTCAGTAATTCCATAGCCACGAAATATGCTCAACTATACATACAGTACTGGCAGAATTTTATAAAGCATATCGGATCAATGTACATGCTAAAGAAAATTCTGTCAGCACTGTATAAATCTAACCAAACAACAACTTCTACAGCGGGTTTTATGTGGACTGAACTATGAGCATTGACAACGTTCAAGTGGACTGCGTCTAGAATAAACGCCATGAAACTGATTATAAAATACCAGTGATACATCATCCTACAATGAAATTGCTGAAAAACAGATTCGATCCTGGATAAGATTAACACTGGACGAAGGGAACAATATGAAACTATAGGCTTGCAAGTAGATGATAACCGAGGGTCCATTTACTTGAAAAAACATATCAAACATAATATATACTACAGCTTTTCTGCCTTATAAATATATAATAATATTATACTATTTTCTTAAGCTTCTACTGCCGCTTAGCTGAAAAAAAGAAGCTTGATGTCCTATATATATGCAAAGAAGTATCTGTATCTATATCTATACAAATATTTTTATAAACATATGCCTTCTATCTCTATACACAACTGTACTTAAGATATCTCTATATTTTCTGTAAAATGTAACGTAAACCAGGACTATATATCATGGTAAACATCACATAAGCCGGAAAAAATGCTTAAAACATCTCCTATTGAATATAGCTATAACAAAATATCCCAAAAGAGTATCATAGCTTTTTGTAGCGAGAAAGCAAAAGCCAGTGGATATACCTGACATATAGATAAGATATCGTGATGAACAACTCGTATGTCGAATGTTGGTTAAGCTATAGAGTCTCGTTTTTGCTATAAATAATTGAGTTACTATTCAAAAAGACTACATAAACGAAGTCCAATGGCAAAACAAGTAATCTTCAAGGTCGAATGGGCGAAATTTAGATGACTTAAATAACAAATATAGAATCGAAATCAATTTATACCCTACATAAGCAAACTGGATGGCTAAGCGTAAAGCAGAATGTAGCCCTGACGACCTCATTTAGTTACTCAGGAACAAAACCTCAAAAGTAGAATATCTGGAGAATTGTTGAAGGAACTTTCAGTAGGTAACACAAATAAAACAGATATGAAATTATGACTGCTCGCTTAAAAGTCTTCACCTGAACGAGATGATCAAATTCCCCAAGGGTGAATTAATTGGAATATATAAAGCTAGTAAAAATATTCCTGTAGTAGGTATATAATTAATACGAGTAATGAGAATTAATGTAAGTGACGTGGAGTATTATACAATTTTTATAATTCTGAAAAGAACCAGATGAGTATCGTTGAGCCTGATATCAGCGTTTAAATTGTATTACAAACAATACAGCGATCGAACGAAAGGCCAAGGCCAAACAACAGAAATGGAAAATAAGAATGATATAAGATGAGATACATCATTTAAAATGGTTAACAAAGAACTGAGCTAGAACGTTATTAAACAACGAACAATATACAAAGTCTGAAGTGTTCTTAAAAAATTCTTGGTCGCCGAATATAGCTGAAAGGCAGAAAGCCAGATAAACCTACATGGATTTATGGGACAAGACCGATGAAATAGATACAACATACAGTTTAATATATAAAACATTTCGCCTTGTGTTGGAAGCGTAAGTCTGATAAAAAGCGTGAAACGGACTGCAAAAGACTGCAGGTTGCATGAAAGTGTAAGCCTATTAAGCCTAAGCCTCGCGAACCTTTCCAGTGGATGACTTTGGTGATAGTGAGTGACGTATAAATATGACGGCAACGAGGAGTGATCCTGACTTAGTAATTGCTGTATGAGCACAGCTGCGGCCGCAGGCATGCAGGCCGCGTTACTTATACGAGAGAAACAGCGCCTTCGCAGAAAGAAGTTCAGGAAGGGCCGTGCCGATTTGCCCAGCCATGTCGCCACCAGGGAGATAGGACCGTTTCCGCAGTATCCGCCAGGGTTTATGGTGAGTTTTTCATAGAAATTATTTACTTAAACCTATTTGACCTTGAAAAAAACCTTTAAAATGCTGTCAATGTCGAAAACAATATATATATATATATATATATATATATATATATATATATATATATATATATATATCTAACATACTTAGGAAAAGTGTATGGTAATAGAACACATTTTCAATCAGAGATCATAATAGAACCTAATTTGAAACTTATACCTACCTAACTTAATACTTCTGCTTGAAATATAAATAAAAATAGATTCTAGTAAAAACTTTTGTTATTTCATAATTTCAGTTATACATAAATGTGTAAGTTTATTTTGAACATAGTAGCTTGTAATAAACACATGAATCATGAATGATCGATGCGTACTGGATACACTTTAGTGGCAGTTGAGATTGAAGGTCATTTCCAAGGTCAACCTAAAGCCATAAGCTGTGTTCGGTACTTGTCCTATATATATAGGTTCACAGGTTCTTATCAAGGATATTCGTGAATGTATGTATAACCATGAGCTATGTTATACTTTTTATAAATATATACCAGCTCTCCGACAGCCTCTGCTATGAGTTTTTCAATTTTTTTGTTGGATATGTGATGTTATTCTCTTTATGACTGTGTTTCCCAACGCTGTATTTCTTTTTGGTGACAGAAGGTCCTATGAGACTGACCCTATGCATTCGATGACATGTCAGAAAAGACATCTGGCTGCTACCTTTTCAAGAGGACATGCGGGGTGTATCGGTTGTCTGTCCGTTAGAAATATATAAACGTCCTTGAATGCTCTCGTCATGTCGAACTAATGAATTAATCATGAATTGTTAGTGAAGATACACCGAAGATGAGAATTGAAGCTTCTCATCTTGATGTCTGCAGTCAATAATGGATAACGGGTTGTCAGTATCAAATGATTAAAACCTATGCTATAGATTCGTCTATTCTGTGTTATCAAGGGTCAACTGCACCAATAGAAATATCGAAGAGAAGCATCGAACAGCTTAAGGCTGTACATTACACTCACGATTGGTGTGCTTGTTAAATAAGAAAATTACTAATAAACATGACTTAACCCGATTCACTTTATGTTTTTGGAAACTCATCGTAATTTCTCAGATATATGGTCTCGATTACCGATCTCTAAACCGATTTCTAAAGCACCTGCTTTTATACATTCTTCATTGGTTCCATACTCACACGATTTTATTTTATTAACAGTGCAAAATACAGCCATGTATACTTCCAAAATTGCTCTCACTATCCTATGTATATAATGCAAATCGTTTGAACAATAGCATATCTATAAACACACGACGAAGGGCATTCATGATTGGGTTCCACAGTACTAGTTACGCCTATATCGCTCCGAGCGTACCTGTCGACACCTGTACATCTGCCCAAACCCTGAAAATGAGGTTCCAGAAACGGCACCCATAAGAACCACATTCTTGCGTTGACGTGACCTTGCAGCAAGTCGGCAGTGGCTGGTCGGTCGCCCCCCCCCCCCTACTGGCGTCATCAGGATTATCTTAAAATTTAGTGAATTTAAAACTTTTGGAAAAACAAGGTGTCCAAAAATATGTGGACAACCTTTCGAAATCATATAGAAAACACAAAAAGCATGGAGAGCAACTGAAATATTTTACATACAGGTACTTCTTCGACGAAGATACAGGCCCTATTAAGACTGTGCTGAAAGTATGTTTTTTCTTACAAAACTTCTTAATCATACTGGATAATCCAATGTCAATATATATATATATATATATATATATATATATATATATATGTCAATATTATGGATGATAATTAACATATATCTACACATAAACTAGTGATATTTTTTACATCATTTATGATGAAGTTTTGTCGAAGTTGTATTTTTGTCAGTAATTATGATATTGAACCGACATCATTTTGTACGTCGTTTCAACGTGGTCTTTTAATTACATATATTCCGCAGCTGTCAGATTTATTAAGAATACTAAGTTCCTGTTTGAAAATGTTTGTTACCCTACGGAGACAAAATTGCCTGATGTATTTTTCAATTCGGTGTACACTAATTAGTATTGAGTAAAATGTAATTATATTATAATGTCCTCAGAAATATTTGATTTATCTGCGTCGACAGAAACGGATCAGGCTTGGTAGATTAATAACAGTCACACCTACGATAAGAAATCAAAAATTATTTCCTTAGATAACTTCATCATCAAATCTTAAGCCGTGTTGATGTTTAATATGAAACCATCAATTTTTTATAAACAGTCTTTCGTCAAATGCCGTAACTATCAATTAAATGGTCAAAACGTTACGCAAAGACAATATTTCTATCAAAAACTGGCTCATTTTATGAGAATGTTAAACAACAGCACCATTGTGCTTCAAGTTCCAAGCTGTCTGGGAATATTAGTTTCGTGCCCTTATGGCTTACGGTACAGGGTGTTAAAAAAGTGTAATAAATCTATCAAGGACCATCCCTTTCAAACTAAATGACCCTAATGTATTTCCAGGGCACTATTTTATATGGTTTCATTCAAGTATCCGCCATTCAAAAAAATATTGAATCATATTGTGTCGATAAAAAGATATTATAGATCTTGTATACCATGAAACATTCAAATTCACCTACTTCCAACATGTTTCTGTCGTCGCCCTTTCCCTCGAAATCTACCAGTTTATTCAATACTCCTAGTCAGTAATATCGGGATTACAGTAAATACGTGTTTCATCTGTATGCAGGTCAGACACTAAAAAAGTTATTCACATCCGGTCTATACCTGAATGATCTCTAGATTAAGTGTATGGTCTCCACTATGTATCAGACCTGCTATAGACATGCTTTTTTCGTCTTTAGCCTAGACTCGTCAGTATATCCTGGCCGTCTAAAGGCGGAGACACATTGCCCTGATGCGATGCTACGCCACGCTATGTCATGCCATCCGACGTCACGTCAGAACGATCTGGTACTTTATTTTCTTATGTATGACGCTACTACACTCCACGCCACAAGACGTCATACGACGTGGTGCCGATCCCAACTTGTTAGATTTTCATCACGACGCGTGGCGTGATATTTGAGGTGTATGCACATGAACAGGGGATGATGCAGACGAAAATGAACAAAATTGTACTAATTGAGAAGGTGCGAGAGCACGAATGCTTAGGATGAAATTGCACAGCAAATGGGAACAACAGTTTATTCGGAAATACATATGAAACCGATCTCTATGATCATTCATGTCCAAAAGATTGATTAGAGTATGGTACTCTCCGTGAAGATATCGTTCAGAATTTATTGGATGTACCCAATATTTCGTTCTATTTCTTTCTGTACAAATTATTGCAACTAAGGAAAAATCCATTTCTTCTTCCTACTCATCCGATGAACTGGTCGTCGCCTTGACTTACAATTGAGAACTCGCACATAATACGTACCGTGGCGTCAGATGGAGTAGCAACAGTGTGCACACATAGTATTGTTCAGTATCTTCATATCTGATGTTGGAAGCTGTTTTTCACGTTCTAATTTTCTTCTGTATGCTGACGATTTAAAACTATATTGTAGAATTTCTCATATAAATGATTAGATCAGCTTTCAACAGGATTTGAATAGATTTTATGATTACTGCATTGTGAATATACTGACAATAAATGTAACAAAATGTCACCAGATTCTTTTCTCCCTTCTAAAGGAGCCTCCATTCAAGCAGCTGCACATTAATAATTGTATCATTCCTGTATGTCAACAAGTGAAAGATTTGGGCGTTATTCTAGATAGTCAATTGACATTTGAACCACACATAGAGCATATCACAAGAAAGGCGTTGAAATCACTGGGATTTGTTTCAAGAAACACTAAAGATTTCGAACAACACAGGTCAGTCATTAGATTATACGCGACACTGGTGAGACCGATATTAGATTATTGCAGTACGATTTGGAATCCATATTATGATAAATATGTAAAATTAATTGAATATGTACATCGCAAGCTAGTTAAGACATTAAACTATCGCTTCTTTAGATCACGTTAGAATTACAGCTATGACAGTAACTTATCTTTTTATATGCTCAATGAGTTAGACATTAGAAGAGAATTTAGCGACATGCTATTTGTATATAAGGTCTTCAATAACTTAGTTGACTCTGAGTACTGTATTTCCCAGTTTCTGCTCAATTGTAGTCGTCCATATACTAGAATCAAGGCTGCTATTTTACGTTCCTATTTATTCTACCAACTATTATGCTAACTCTTCTTTAATCAGGTGTTTGAATGCTTACAATATCATCCGTCGCTCTGATATTGATATCTTTCCCTCGCTGGGTGTTGAGACAGGAAAATCTGGAATAGCTGACCACGTATGGACGGAGCACCATAAAATAGCTTGGGACGACGCTAAGGTTATTGCCAAGGAACCGCATTGGTATCGAAGGAAATTCAAGGAGGCGGCATTCAGCAAAGTGTACAGCAAACCCAGCATAGACATTAAACTAATCTGGCAGCCACTCATAAAGAAGATCAATAGACTACGACTGGACCAGACAACAAACAATGACCGACAAACAGCCACGTCAGCAGACCGGAATACTGCGCATCGGGAACCAATCAGAACAGACCGCGCACAACGACACGTCACCGGACAGGGTATAAATAGGCATGAAAGGAACGTGTTCGCCAGTTCACCTGAAGACGATTGACGATAGCACATCAATCGAAACGTCGTGATACTCAAAAAATTTTATAGACAATGGAAGTCCGAAATCAAACTTTTGATAAATCCACATTGTCTACAAGTTTCAAATAACACTGATCTAGGTCTGTTAGGCGACTGTAGAGAGCAATTGGGTGCTACATACGAAACGCCACATACGTGGCAATCTCTAGATGTTTAGATTCCTACTTCTCGGTTATTCATCGTACTTTAAAGCTTATCAATTTGTTTTATTGAAGTTTCAGCCATCGCTCAACTCAGGATCGCACGTATAGTGTCCCAATTTTATACATTTGATACAAAAGGGTCTCTATTGCACAGTGTGTAACCTTCCCTGCTTTGACTGCATCGAGCTCAATTCCCAATTGCTATTTATGTTCCTGTGTCCTCCAGTATCTGAAGGCAAAGGGAGCGGTAATAGAGACCGTGCGAAGCTTCATCAAACCGCACGCGTTTAGTATTCATGTCAGTTATCCCGTGAGACTCTTAAATTTTAAATAGATGTTCAATTATGTCTCTGCACGCTCTCTAGATCGGATGTTTCATGAGATGACGGGCATTAGAGTTAGCCATAGACCTCAACGACAAGTGACTAGAATAATCCTGATTCAGAAGTTTGAGTTTAACGTACTTCCTAGCAACTTTGTACAGGCTTTTTTCTAAATTTTAGGGCAAGCTACATGAGGCGAATCTTCACTCAGTTTGAAGCCGCAAATATATTTTTTAAGTGTTTCGAATCATCATCATTCATTCATACATTCATGTATTTAAAAAAATCCGCTGGAACCAGAACAAAATTTGGATGTTAGCATCTAGAAGAAACAGCGCCAGCCAACCAAAATATCAGAGACTCAATCTCGGTCCGCCGAATTACCGTAACACACCTTGGGCACTGGTTGTTAGGCCCTTCGTAAACAATCACAACATCGCCGATATTTTTTTCATTCGTCGCCGACTCCAATTTCGTGGGAACTTTTCTGCGAGATCGTCTACAATGTCGTCGCTGAAACTGTTAAGATGGCAAATCAATTAATGAATATTAAATTTATTTTGAGCTAGGAGAATAACATTTTTTATACAACTATTAATTTAAAGAATATTCTGTAAAATTATATTACAAAGATACGTATGTACACAGCGTTAGGTAATCTAATAGATTGGATGTTCCCTTTGCACTTTGTCTCTAACCATGCTGTTGAATTTTTCTTGTCCTAGGATAACCATATCTGCATATCCCACCGTCATGTGTCCATCATTGTCGAGTAGCCTTATGAGCTCATTCACTATAAGGCTTAACAGTGGTAGGTACGTTTAAGAAGGAACATCTCACTACTTTGTTTTACCAGTTACAACAAAGCCTTGAGGAAGTCCAAGAGAGAATCTTGAAAGAGGTACTGCGAGGATATAGAGCAGACTCCAAATGATTCTCTCAACGGAACCTCACAGCTCAATAAATACGCTAAAAATTAGGAATGGTGTATTTACCAGAGAAGATATTATATGAGAACTTCTCAAGGGTCAAGGGAATCAACAATTACAGACCTCAAACCTGAAGACTGAAACTTGGAACACTTTGAACCGTTGAATGTTTCCAGGAGGGCGACTAAACACGACTGGTAGATGGCCAAGTCTGTAATTGATTGTGAAAAAAATCAAATTGGCGGTCAACTTATTTGAGTCATAGAAGTTCCCAGGACGAGAAAGACCTTCAATTATTTATAAGCTATTGATTTTGGTAATACTACTCGACGTATGATTAAGTATTGACGTGTTAAACACAAATGATTGCTCACACATTTGCCTTACAAGACATATGTTAAAAAATGCATAAGCTATTAACTTGTTTCACTTCTATTTTATTATCTATTTTATTATGGCATTCCATCTGAATAAAGCTGCTAAGTAATTTAAAAAATACGAGGTTTAGATTTCACGTCCAGTAGTACCAGTTTATTGAACATTCATACACTATTTTAGAACTGTCGATCCACATCAGGTCAGTTTGATTATGGAAAACTGATTCTTTTTCAAAGAATGAGGTTTTGAGTTCATAAATTCTTTAAAATACAGTCAAAAACAAAGACTGCAAAATCTAGCTCCTTCCGCTCCTTTGACATAAAGTCAACTACGCCCGAAGAATGTCTGATAACTTGAAAACTCAAATGGCTTGAATGTAATTGAAATATTCGAAATGAATCGCATATTTACTATGTTCATTAGAAGGACGTATGGGTATTGTAGTCAAATGCGTGTGAGTAATCGTTTGTGTCTAGCAAAAATGGAGAATCGCCGGGGTCAAATGTTTAAGGATGATTTGAGAAGATGACAGAAAGGCCAACGGAAATTATTTGAAAGGTGTATCGTGACGTAACCACCATAAAACGTCAACACCATACCTCGCTTGCATTCTACATTTTTCGCTATTACAGTGTACTATAAAACCTTGAACTCCAGAGAAAGTCTAGTTTACATACTGTTCAAGTTCTATGTCCTGTGCGTGACATAGCCTACAAGCAGAGCCACTAGAGGATCTTACGACGGCGGTCTCGGTTCTAATGACACGAGCTAGTGTCCGATAGAATTTGCTTTAGATTACTCTGAGACGCACCTTCATCCCTTGGGCGACATTCCTACGCATATTTCAGTATTAATCACACATTCCAAAGTAGCCTCTTACGGAGTCACTTCACCTGCAGTTAAACTTTCAGGTCCAATACAAGCATATTGGAATCGATAGTTCTCGATGGTAATTAAATTAACGTTGCTCATAAATTATGCCACTTTTTTTAATATTTTATCATATCCTATCATTTTTTAATAATTACATATCTAAAAATATGCTTTTATTACTAGATACACCACCAAGCGAAGTATTTTATTAATATATAAGGACAGCTGAATTTGAAATTCGATTAGAAACTCAACGAAAACAAGATGAAATAAACTACACACACCGCTCTAACATATTATGCAAAAGTTTTTCTTTAAAATACGGCCTTTGAGCATGTTAGAATTTTTTTTACCATTACCTATTTGAGTTCCATATCATATGACTACCTGGGTGTCATATAAATCGAAGCCATAGTTACCTGATTTGAGAAGCCCAAATAATAGCGCCACATCAATGAACAAATTCAATGACCAAAACTAGAAAAGGAAAAAAGGTTCCAGAAGTATTCATAAACTTATCCGGATATTTTGTCACTGAGTTTGCTGTAAGTTTTGCACATTTTGTCACAGACAACAAAAAACGTATAGAAGAGCATGATATTAAACTTTTATGTGTGGACTGTAGTAATGGAAATAATAAAAGCAATGAAAGTGCTGAAAGCGATGAAAATGGTCATTAGATCGGTACTCATTACTCCAGGCATCTCCATCAAGTCTTTGAGTAACGAATAGTTAGTTTTTCACCACCTCTTAAAGCCAATTAATTAGCATAAACAATAACTTGCTCGGTTGGTTAAAGGTTTTTTCTGCTCCACTAATATTAATTTATGGCAGACATGTCCAAGACTTCTCTTCATCATTCATAACGTCTTTATAGTGTAATAAACATATTATTAGCTAGATTCATGCAAAGGTGAGTCCCTGCAGATGTCTGTTATTCAACATACAAATTCTGTCGAAACTATCAAAGCCCTGTAAAGAAGAGAATTACCCTGTTTTGTGTAAACATAATCCAACAAAACACACAGATGTTGTATGCCTCCAAAATAATGGCACGGATATATATCCATCCCAGTTCCAGCTACTTACCTTAATCGTTCTGTTTGTCTTCATGCTCGGAAAACTTTGCCAGCTACCTGAGGTGACCGTAATAGCGATTTATAAGTCAGGATTTTACTTTTAATCGTTAACGAATCACGTAGTGTCTGCTGGTTAGCCTCAACGTCTGGAAACATATGTATATTATACAATAATTGTCAATACAATTATTAATTTTTGCTACGACACTACATAACTGCCTTGGCATACAATGTATCAATTATGTTTGCTTCTCAAAGTCAGATAACTCTGCTGATAATTTATGCATCTCCAAGATGTTTCCTTATCAAGGACTGTCAAATACACCCATCCAAATAAGTTCATGTGATGGGGTCACGAACTTATGAACCAAACTCATTCCGCTGTAAAAATTAAGGGAACTGTCAGAGACTTATTTTTGGAACTATATTTAAAAATAATCAGAGATAAGTACAACTGACCAGATCAAATTCATTTCATTGTGTCAATGGAGGGATCAGTCCTTGTTGCTCTTATTCAATCTTTTGGATCAGTTTCAAAATGCGTACTTTGTATTGGGTGTGCGAGATCGCGACAGAAAGAATCGAAATCTATCGGGCTGGTTCAGCATATCACCGCAATGAATGGACTGAAAGGCTATATGTAATAACAAAAATATGGAAAAGCAGTTAATGTATCTTTATGATAGCTGATAGGATATAATTTTCTGCTACCCAAACTATCACTGTCTGTTATAATGAAGTTACTTAAATTTTTAAAAGGTTTGTAGTATCCGTTGACTTTCTTTACGTGAAAAAGTGACTGAAAATTTTCACGTTTGGCATCTGATTTGATGCGCAGACACACCTACGGACCCACAAATATAACTATCACAGGGAGATGTAAAAACATCAAAAAAAATTAATAATTGAAATTCTGTTAGCTTCGCAATTAAAATAGTTTTTCATACATGACCTCTGACAAATGTCAATTCACATTGACCCTAAAATGCTGTAAACTGTTGCTATCGTAAAATATGTGAGTCATAAAATGGCAACGGACACACTATCGCACAGAAAGAGTTTTGATTAACACAGAAACGAAGTTTGGGGATGTGGCGTTGTTAAAAACCTTGACTTCGTAAAGATGGCAATGGACATACTATAAGCGACACTCGGAGATAAAAATATAGCGCCATCTGCGACCATGGATCTATATTGAATCATGAATCTATATAAAATTGATGCCAATTATCCTCACAATCAGTACAAGCTTACTGAGATTGCTTAGTTACCAGCTGACTGAAACTTCAATATCAAAAGTAGCAGTAAAATCTTTCCGCACAGGTACAGTCGTCGAAAAAGGGTACCCATCTGTGCCACAAACGCTTGCCAAATTTGACACAGGTGTCACATCTGTAAATGTATACACATGGCAAAAGCTCACTAGTTTCAACACTGTTCTCCAAATCTGCATTTGTCAGGGCTCTGTTTTTCCGAAACATCACTGATCTCTACACTTGCTAGCATCTAAGTATGCTTCTCAGCAGATGCCGCCATTCAAGCAATACTCTTAAAACATCTGAGTTTTCTACCAAATGCAAACCAATTAAGCTTGCTCCTATATTTTCTTCATTAGCATGCTTTTAATAATCCAGCAAATTATCAAAATGGAGCATGGATAGTCAACTTGAAGTTTGTTACGTGGCTCCGCAAGATTGGAAATAAAAATCAAACCAACTATCCATTAGGAAGTCAGAAATAAATCTGATATTGGTGGAAATCGAACGCACATGTCTAGGCTTGCGTCATTATGCCTCAGTCGACTCAGTATCCTGAGTGAATACATCCAAACGCCACATTACGGTAACAACTACTGAAAAACTTACAAAGGTGATTCAATCGATAATGCACAAAATGGAAAATCACGACCAATTGAATGAAACGCTATACATGATCTTTTTAAATTTGCCAAGGCAAGAAGTTTATATTTGCCATATATCACAACGTTCCTGATAACGCACGTTAAATTGCTACTTTGTCTCTATAGAACTGGTCCCGCTAATGGGCCCGTAGGCAAACAGCATGCGAAGTATAAATAGCGCAAATTCAAAAGAATCACCTCGGTGCCGGATCTTCAGCTGAAAAGGGCTCCAAATGAAGCTGATGAAATGTTAGCAGGAAAGGAAATGAGATATTGTCGGCGCGTTCTAAGGATGTTAGCCCGGAAGCGGACTCGTTATAACTGTCTATACATGGGGAAAACGAGGATTTTCCATATAATAGCCTTGAGGTGGTCTACGAAAAGCACTTTAGTGTTGATGGAATGAGCTTATGGCTCTCGTGAAGAATGTTAAATTGAATGACCGATGCAGTAAAATTCTTCCATTGGTGATTATGTTGAAGGTCTCTGCTTTTTGTGGTTTGTGCATTGCACTGAGATTATCATCGTATTGGAAAAGATTTTAGACTCCAAAACATCAAAGGCAGATTCCATCATTGAATCTGTTGATTAAACCGGAGCATAACCATGGCAGGCGGTGGCATGGCATAAGATTTGAGGATTTTGAGATCCATTAACGCTAAAACAAAAACGTAGATGCGATGACATGTTAAAGCACGTCAGAGTATTTTCTGAAAATTATAGAAATCGTATCCAAAGTATCCTAAAATACTGTCAGATGGTGATAAAGCAGCCATAGTCAATGCTTTGTTCATCTATAATTCTAAAGCTGTTCATATTGTAGTGATATTTATAGTTCGTAAACCACCACTTTGATTCTATGAAGGAATCTTAGATTATCTATTTTGTTACATAGATATTTCCAAGGAATAATCATGTGATGATTGCGTTTTATTCCCAACTGTCTTTTAGGATAACTCACCTTGTAGTTATCTAGAAGCTATTGGAAACTTGTTTCGCTAAAATTGTGTAATCTCAACAAAAGGTTTCAGAAATGCTCTTAATTTTTATTTGGTGAGGCGTTCTTAATTGATATTTAAATCATCATCAAACTGTCAAAATTGACTGTTTACCAAAACAACCCAGTCTACTTGTCAACTAGTTGTCATATAATGAATACAAAATTATAATTCTCAAGTCTAGAATTCTATTTATTCCGTCTTCCTATTAAATTCATTCTTCTTTTGTATATCTTAGGGAAAATAACTTCTGAGGACTGCATCTGCAGTAGGGCTAAGGGAGACCCCTCAAATCGTCAGAAACTGTTATATTTATCATTGAGGTTTTTATATACCAACAAAGATATAACAAAAGCTATAGAGAAATCATGAAGTATCTCAAGGAGATTTTGACGGTGATAGTTATGGTTTTCTAGGGGTTTCACTTAATCCTAATCATTTAGAATTTCCCACTACAAATCCCGCACCAGCTAATAGCAAATTATCATCATCACTCGACATTAAATAAAAATCAAATGTATTCCTGACGTGTAGGACCACACCGTATTACCCTTGGAATAAAAATGCGCTGTCGAACTTTGGATTGATGCTACACCGGCAAACGTCGTATTGCCGTGGTTGCCATTCGCGTTCATCGTTGTAACTTGGTCTGGATGAGAATCGTTTGCTCGACCAACGCGGAATTCTAATAGCACATCTGCCATTCGGCTTTGGTTTTGGTCTGGACGGACCATAATATGAGCTTAGAGTATATTTAATCTACAACTACTTTTATTTCATTCAAAAATATTTTAGTTTGGGAAGATAGCATTAACTTAGATTATTTACTCAAGCGAAACCTTAGATAAGGTTGAATCAAACCACGCGATTCTTGAAAATATCGCTTCTCCAAGTTATTAAATTAATTCAAGGAATATTTTAGCTTTATATAGTTCTTGAATATTCTGTGAATAAAATAAATGTACATTTAGCAGTAAGCAATACAAAAATGACGCCTCCGTTATGAACTGTCCTGATTTTGATTTCCGTTCAGCGGACAAATTTCAAAAATATACCTTGTGAGAAATTATAGTAAATAGATATTTTTTGTCGTTTTGTTTCAATATTGAGATGATTCTGACAATTATTTTTTTTCTGAATTCATAAAATATATATGACGACCTATTCAGAAAATAGCAGACAGGTTTTAAAATTCTTTGTTCGCTAATATACCTAATACATACCTGATACTAGATACTAGATACCTGATATAACATCCTTCCAAAGCTGATGGCGATAAGTTCGATATTCAAATATTTAGTAATTTTTCTCTTCCTCATTATTAGTAGGTATATCTACAACATGCAATTATACATTACCGTTCCCTACTTAGCATTGATTTAATCTTCCTAACATTTTCATATGATATATAGGATATACGTAGACTATCTTAGCATCGACTTTATATCAAAATATCGAAGTAGTCTATATTTCAGTAAAATGCGATACCCAATCCCCATATAATAGAGAATTATAATCAATTTAAGAACAGTAGATCAAATCGATCACATGATTCGACATAGACTTAGTATTACTTTCGTTAATTCAAGAATAACTTTATCACTATTTTGATCCATCAATAGTATCAACCAAATAGTTATAATCCCAATGATTATTTCAGTAGTTTCACTCATTGCAACTCTACCGTATCATATGTGATATACAACAATGTCGTAATGTAGGAATAATAATATTAGTTTAAAATTGATACTAATTTTCTTTGTGTGCATAGAACCATCTATTTTCGCAAAAGCTTCATGCATAATAACGACATGTTTAGGAATGGCTGTCCATAATATGTACCTCAATTATTAATGAATATGTTGCATAGACAATATGAAAGCATTTTATAGACACATACATACGTCACGATCAAATCGATAGCGATAAAAAGGTCAAGGTTCCGCCGGTAATGCATTTCAACGCATCGCTGTGTTGGATTTCGTTTAAAACTTGATAATGTAAATAAACGAGCGTTTGAATTGAAGGCGGAGTTTCATGGTTCAGACACGTACTGTGTGCTGGTGGTTTTTGCCTCACGTGGTAAACAAAATACGAATTGATTACTTGTAGAATAATTTTTTTGCTAGATCAAGTATAATCCAGATTTATGCAATGCGTAACAGCCAGGAAAGTATTATAATCACAATCATTATATGTTTTTCAATAATTGATATAATAATGTTAATTGTAGATGCTCGTACTTGGTGAAATTCTTCCATCATGCAGATGAAAGGATTGTGTATTTAACACGCAGTTTCACAAATAAAACCCTTCTTCTTTCAGTGATGCCTTACAATTTATATTTGTTTTGTCGGTCGCTCTTGCCATTTCATAATCTCAATATCCGCTGCATCAATTTTGATAAGAACTATATTGTTTTGGTTCATAATAGGTAATTCTGATAGATTTTAGAAGTTTCATATAAACTAATTGAAAAAAATGTTAGCAGACAACAAGAAAAAATCGAATGATTCCCGATTTTATATTTGGATGTTTTTCGAAATCCGGTTCACCTTTTGTATAATCAATAAAAAGGTGTGAGTAAATACGTTAACTCCGACGTTTTATTGACGTTACGCAGCATCACTCACGAACTTCACAGGGCATAATATTTCCGGTATAATCAAAATCAGAGCATTCCAAACTCTACATATATATGTTGATCAATGCTAGATGCAACATATGTACAGTTTTTAATTCTTCAAGTAGAAAAACACATGGGTGATAGCTGTAATCACCACTTTGTATAATCCAAAGATAAATAGAGAGGCTGAATCCTATTCTTGATCATTGTTGAAGAAAACTGTTTGTTAATTGTCGAGCTCTCGGAAAATGTATTTTTTTCTCTAGGACAACACAAAATTAAAAAAATATATTAATAAGATATTAGGTCAAAGATAGATATATAAAAAGTTGAATGGAACGTAAAAATGTGGAACTATGAGACTAAAAATTGATAACAGATTGCAGGATCACAAACTTCCGAAAGTTTCAACCTATGCTATTGATAAAAAGGTCAACAATATAGGTTGTTCAATCGCGAAGTTGTTTGAACTATGTTCCGTTTGTTATTAACTGGACGTTATATCGTAATGGGTTTTCAGGATACTATTATTGTAGCATATATACCCGAATATCATAAAGCAATTTAGGTTTACTGAATTATTGGATAAATAATTTGTGCGGATGTTTGCAAGTTTTTTAGAATAATCTGCAACTAGTTCGCCAAGGGAGAGACTATAAACCTTGTCTTAAAGCATTGAGATATATTGTGATACATTCAGTGCTCAAAACAGACAAGAAATTGACCCTCTCTCAGCTTCGTATTAAGCTAGAACAGAAAGAACAGAAAGCCTCGATTGGAATTAAAATTCATGATGGCATACGAATTGCCTGGAATGTCTGTTAGCAAGCAGCATCCTGCTTTTCCTGGTTTGCCTTGGACCTTTAACCTTGAGATGAATGGAATAAATGCAGTTCGTTCAGCCGTGGCATTGAGTGACAAGGCTAGGAAATTTCCTGCTGCTCTTCGCAGTCCACCATATGCGTACGGATGATATTTTTATAAAGGAATGTAATTAATTGTCTAGGTAATAGCTTAATACCAACAATAAATTTAAATTTGTATTATCCACGTATAGTTAAGGTTTTAATCAATAGTTCAAAGCAGTTCTTCTGAAAGTATTTTTGAAATCTTTGATTAGATTGATAGGAGCTTGCACCGTTTCTTTACACTGAATACAATAGTATATATATTTGGAATATTCAAATCAATACTATTGTGTGAAATATCCAAAATTATTAAAAACTTATTTTCGCATGTTCCAAAAGTTTGTGATTCAATTTAGGGCATACCAAAAAGGTTTGAGAGGTACATTTTTTATTCTTAATTCAAATTTAGTTAACGCTACATCCAAACAAGTGATCTAAATTACGGCTTGATATAACCAAACTACTCGTACTTGCTGTTTGACTATAATCCTAGTAGTGTACTTTTCATTTCATTTTTAATGTTTCTTGAGTTCTTGTTTATTTCTTGGGCAAATAAAGCATGTACAGGTATTTGGAGTGGTTAAAATCATACTATACTAAACATCAGTATGCAACAAGTTTACAAAAAAAAATGTTACGTATTATATACAGTATTTATAGTGAATATTATAAAGTGTAACCAGTGTCTGATACGTTACTGACTATATCCAAATAATAATATGAATGTAGCCACGTCGTACATAGTTAAAAAAGCGCAAAAAAGCAAAAAAACGGGCAAGTTCAGTTTGGTAGCAATTGGTGTATTACTTACTAATATATATATATATATATATATATATATATATATATATATATATATATATGTATATATATATATATATATATATGTATATATATATATATTTATATATATATATATACATATATACATATATATCTGATTCAGCCTATTGTATAACTCAGACTTCAGAAAAAGCTCATTTTACTGTAATTTTTGTTTATTAACCTCCAACGCTCGATCCTTTTTTATAGCTTAAGCCTTTAAGTAATATCACCAGACAAAAATATCTGCTCAACATAGCTACTTTCAACAAAAATACATTGTTTCGTCGAGCATCCGTTAGAATGTAAGCCAGACCAATGAAAAACTCGGAACATTCAATCTACCTAGTATTCCAGTCCAATTGTTCGAAAGCGGTGTTTCTATCGCAATTAACAAAATATTGGATGACATTTGCACTGTCAAAAAGCAAACAAGGGCTACACATCCAAGCTTGTTCGCAGGTACACAAGGCTGCGACTTGCACTATGAACCAAATTTGATGGTGCATCTAAATCCAAATTAGATATACCTCATAATAACTGAAGTTAAATTACTTAGGTCACAACTAACCTGTTAGAATATCATCACCAATGCCCAGTCGCCTCTCAAAATATCCTCTTTTATTCTTTACTTTGCTTTTTTGTCTCGCGTATCTTGTTTTCTTGACGTTGCCTGGTTTCGGAGCTGTCATAGCGGATAGGCGACAAACAGATGCTGGGAGCTGAGGTCACACGCACCGGCCTGGAAAATATAGATTAATGTTACTGTACTGTATAATTTTAAGTTAACAAGAAGTTAAATAAACGGTAAATACACCACTGCAGTGTAAGAAGTCACTTGCTAGCGTTAGAAAATAGATGCTATTTCATAGGCAAATCTCTCGAATGGTTGCCGAAGTTCCGCTAATCAACTTGCTGGTAGAAGTGTATAACGAATTTTAGATATACGGCAAATGAAAGAGAGTTGATCACTACATAGCAGATAAAATACACATGCCATATATGCAGAACAAAACGAATGAAGACGAGGGAGTACGCACCCAATTTGCGTATATTGTTCTGGTGAGAAGGAATCTCCAAACCATCTACACAAATGTTGTAGTTATATAGTTGACTAGCAGATGGACTCCGGGTTATGTGGAATTCCACACCTTTGTTTCTATAGTTGATAGCGACTTTTCTAGCAATAGTCAGTACTCCATGTCAGAGCCGCCTAACGTTTGACAATTTCCGACAGCATATTAGCCGTATATGTTGGCTGAAATTTTTTGATTTCTGGTAAAATTTCATGTTATAGTAATGCCAACTGCATTTAGAGTTCTATCAACTATGTCAGCTTTATCATTTGTGAGTATAAAGTAACAGTATAAAATGTTGAATCGACCTAGCTGTCTAATACCACACGTCGATACTCACTATAAGGCAACAAACTGTTATTTAGGTGCACAGATTGCGGATCGAATCGAATCGAATCAATCAGTAGAATTCCACCAAACACGGAGTCCCATCGGAGAGGCAACTGGAATTAATGCTCGCTGAAATATCCACCGATAACAATTACACCAACATAATCATAGACAAATACACTGAAATTCAGCCGGTTTTGAAGCCTCTATTGCAATGCTCGAAGGACGAACAGATAAATATCTTTTCACATAACATATTGTCAGCTGCACACCATGACGAAATGCATCAGTTACTAAATTGGTGGAACAGAGAGCTTTGGTCCATTTATCTGAGGGTTTCGAACACTAATCCATTGCTTTCGTTCAAAAACACTAGATTTATATAAAATTTTGCGTACACGATTAGACGTCGACGCAACAGAAATATGTGAGGTAAGGTAAAAGTAACTAAGCTTCATTCACTGAGGCAGTGCAAATGATCCTTGGTTTAGTAGATACAATGGTTGTTCCAGTCGAGTTTTGTGAGATTTCTCAAAACGGAATCTGGAAATTAACATATTTAATAAGGAATTATTTCTTTGTAAACTGAAATCCTATCTGTTGTTTGAAACTTGTTGACAAGGTCATCAAACTTCTGAAATTCTATGTTGAAAATCGTCTGATCAGCGCAGCATGTCTTGATGTGACTAGTCAATTGTTAGAATCGTTGTATGATATAATTTGTAATATAGTTTGTCCATTTTCTTACAAATGGGCAATAAAACTTCCATAAAATTAGCACTGTATGCTACAAGACACCAAACTATATCCATCCAGACCTGGATCTGTAAAACTTTCAATAAAAAAATCTTTAAGCTATTGAAACACCTCGAATCTTCTATGGTTAAAAATATTTTTTTTACATCCCATAATTGTGTGTCTCAAGACTGCAGCCAATGTTATACGTTAAAGCACTGTCACTATAATCATTAGGTATAGCCCACAAGTATTTCAATCACGAATATAGAATTTTACAATATTTACAGAATAACATTACACATAAATAACTTTCTTCGCGAATCTTTTGTTCAGAAATAATACGCAGTCCTTCTACGGTTGAGACACCCTATATTTTATGTGAAACACGCGAACTTCCTCTCCACCCTGACTAACGCTCATGTCTTGTATCTCCCTGCAATGTTTAATAAAAATTCCTGCAATGTTCATTTGGAGAGCAACTCGCCATAACAATACAGATGAACATTTTATTCGAGCCAGTAATTGATATGGGTATTGATAAGATTGGAATTAGAGTGGATAAAACATTCAATGGAATTGAAATGATTGGAAAGACGTGGAGTGGTAACGGAAAACGATAAAAATTATACGAAGTGGTATTCGTTAATTGCTAACAATGAGTAAAGCCTGTGATGCACTAGTCTTTGTGAAACACAAGAACTGAAATTATTTCAGAATATAAGCAAGCTAGGTGTATTGTGCTTTGTTTCATACACATTTGATATAGAACAGCGTAAACATCATGTCTCTCCTTGTAAATTCATATTCAAAAAATATAAAATGCCAAAATACAACGATTTTTTCAAATCAGAAGACGTTGATCAGTTAAAATTATCTTTGAATTTCTGAGGATGTTGCCGCAGTTCGCGACCAACAATACTAGCACTTTATACTACATTACACCATCATGTCTTCATCCGATGATATTGTAAGATAAACAGTTTTCTCAGTATGCTGACGCAAAACAAGTATTCCAGGAAACTTGTTTTTAAAACAAGCTTTATGAAACCTCTGTGTCACACGCTCTGATCGCCTAGAAGTTTTTTCCTGTGCTGCTTGACGTTGCCAAAAATTGAAACTAATGAACATTCTTATTCTAGCTCAACCTACAACTAATAACTTTTACTGATGAAGACTACGTGCTACACTTTTGTAGAGCTTAGACAGACATTGAAAGAATACTTTCATCACTTGAGTGATAAATACAGTCGGAGTCATGTTATTCGAAATACTTGGGATAAAATTAATAAAGAGGCTGTCATTACTTTTTGCATTGTATTAAATTTGAAGTTGATAATACTGATCTATCTGCGTAAGTGCTCATTGTAAGCAACCACCAATAAATTAAGAACTGATATTAGGCATCAATTAATTGAAGATTTGAGATATTTATTGGACCAATTATTGTATTGACTAGTATAATACGTGAGACCCATCGATCTGGATATCTTCAGGGTAATGCGCTTACTTTGCGTTTATTGCACTTATTTAATCTATTTGTTCTTATCTACTAAGGATACTAACAATGCTAATTAGCGTAAAACGGATCGATGTGGACAAGCGCCATGGGTGGTATTTAAACTCCAATAAAGTAGTGTAATAGTAGACGCCACAACCTCGTTCAAGTTTATTTAGATTATTCAGAGAGTCTCTGATCTATAGGGTTTTCAACCAAAAAGTACTGTTAATTGTTTTTGCATTTGCTTAATTCCATCTGATGTCTTGTAATGATATGTTGCTCTGCAATGTAGCTGAACCAAAAGAGAGTGTTTGCAAGTTATCGAATCTAGTATTAACTGTACAGTGACCTTTGGGATAACCAATGTATAAATAAAAACCAAAATACAACGAAGATTGAGCAACATTACTCAAGATAGATGAGAGAAAAGATTCTGATGTTCACACGTACCACAGGATGTTCGGGATCATTTTTGGCATGATTCAGTTAATCTTTACAGACATCGAAGACTCTAAATCCAACATGGCAGAACACCCAAGACGGTAACAAGTTATTTTTAATGCACTCCTACAATATTCGGATCAAATGAATGGGCTTGCTGAGAATAATCCGCAAAATAAAGTGATATGAATCTAAATCCAATATGGCGGAACACACAAGATGGCGGACTAGTTATTATTAAATGCACTTGCTGAGAATACGAATGAGAGGTAAAAAAAAGATGGCGATCATAAACTCCACTGCTCTAATCCGTCTGCAATCTTGTTTTGCAGTCCACATTTTTTACAATAATAATAAATAATTTTATTTAAATGCGCTAAAAACAATACGGTTAACTTTTCCTTTGAAACTTTGGCTATAGACTAATAACGTCATTACACAATTTATATGTTATGAAAGCTTGTCGCGAGATTTACCTGTGTAAATTAAATAACTTTATCTGATTGATTTTAATTTTTAAAATTTATAAAATAATCGTAAATCGAGTTCTTAAATCTCGCGACATGCTTTTATATCATATAAATTGTGTAATGACGTTATGAGTTGATGGTAAAAGTTTTAAAGCAAACGTTTATTTATTTATTATGCGCATTTAAATATAAGCTTGTTTTCAAAATAGTTTTTTACTTTTAATTTATTTTAGAGTTGAGTTATCCCAAAATCTTTATCTGCATTTTTTGGCTGCAATAAGTCTCTCTAAAAATTAGTACTCTTTTGGATTATTCACATGATTTTATTATTGTAGTTATCATTTATTATTCTGTTTCATTGTGTATTAAGCTGTTCGATCAGAGATAACTACTTTAAAAATCAATTCTCATCGACATAGAAAGTCTTTGTTGTAGTTCCAATCGTCTAGTTTCAAAAATATCCTTAGCTGTCTTTTACGCTACAAACTCACCTCGCATAAAGCTAAACAATACTTTACTAGCTCGGAATATTTATGAAGCGTCGCCTTCTTTTATCCTGTTAACAATATAGTGCGATGTTTCGTTTTGTTTCAGAGCTTTTTCGGTGGCGATGTTTTATCCGTCTCAAAGTTTTATATACACAACAACGTTAGCATAATAAACACCAAGTACTGTTTGTTCCCTCCCGACATTGTATTGTCATGAGTTTATAACAATCATTGAGGGACATACCACGATTATTTCATGGCCTGCCTGTTCTCGAGACGGGCTTGGAATAATTTATTCATGAAAATACAGTTGTTCGATAAAACTAAAGGTACTGATAAAATTAAGAAACCAACCAACCAACAAGGATGGGTTGTATGGGCTTTTTCTAAGTAGTAGCCTCCCCTAAAATTGGTTTAGTCAGTACTTTTAAGGTTACTGATAAATACGACCACAAAGAAAACAACGAGCATACCTACAAATCGACCATAAATTCGTTCGTTCTTGGATACTGAATGGAAGGTATTTGGTGTCGTCCTCCTAAAATATAATAAGCATAAGCAATATAATAAGCATTGTTGTATTTCAGGGATGGCGATATACATACTTTATCCACATTTTGTATTAATATGAATGTATCACTCCGTATTCGAATATTCCTAATACTGGCAAATCTTTCAAGTTCAATTCCAAAACAAAAAAGCTATTCTAGAGACAGACTCATTTTACGTCAATTAAGCTTCATAATTTGGCTCTGTCTCCACTTTAACCCTAACGAGGGCTGCAGAATGAAACGAATGCGAAATATTTGGTTAGTATTTTTATATGCTCTATTATCGTGATAATTTTTGAATTTCCATTTCGATTTTTCGTCAGTGGCGAGTGTTGTAGTACCAACAATCGTGAGAATTACTGAGGATGAAACTTGTGAGATGTGCAGATATTGGGATGTGAATAATATGATTTCTGAGTTCATTGAAGCTCAGGTGTTCGTCTAACTAGAACTTTTTATTGCAGTGTTCCCAGGGTCGTGCAGCATGGCAGGAGAGAGAACGAGGAAGGCGCTGCTCGCTCTCAGAGGAAGCGCGGCAACACCGCCTCAAGCAAACCGAAGCACATCACAGATGGATGAAAAGAAACAGGGTAAGCTTAGTCTTAGTAAGCGCTTTCCAATTAGTGCTCAGAATATCCAATGTTCAAAGAAATATAATGATAAGCTGGCTAAAAGGTCACTAACAATCAATGGGCGAAGCGTTTCGGATATATTGAATACTTATACCAGAATAATGGATCCCGAAAATAATTGTATTTTGATCATCAATGCTGTTGAAATAGTGCACAAAATTATGGAGGATGTCACTTTCGCTTGTTCATTCGCTAAAAAATTTCTCAGTTATCCTAGCAAGGAAGTAGTAGATGATGATGATCCAATTCATGAGCGTAGCCAAACTTGAGCTAGTCGTCACTTTCTTTCATCATTGAGTAAAATGTGCAGAGGGGCTAACGAGGCCTCCTGCCAATACAAAATACACAATCCAAGGTTGAAATTGACTTCCAAATAAAATTTACAAAATAAAACTCGAGCACTGCGAATATTATTATAATAAATAGCGTCCCCAGGTCATCAAAGTTAACCACCAAACTACCCTAACTTAACCCTCTATCCTAGAATTATATCAAAGACTATTAGCTTTATATATTGTGTTTGAGTGAAACAAAGTTTTAAAGGAATATAGTCACTTGCTAGCTTCATTTGCACAAAGCCTAAGGGTTATCCATAGAAAGCCCCAATGATCAGTGGCAAAACGGGCTTATATAGTATTACCTTTCATGGAATCATTTATCAGTATAGGAGTTTAAACAACTACATCCAATAGATATGCAGACAAAAATGACGTGAAACATCCAAAAGGCGGTAGTCCAGCTTGACATTAAACTAGATAACGCTGCAATATGACACCGAAAGGACACCATGGATTACGACAAATTCATTAGTATTTTACCAATAATATGCTTTTTAAAAGCTTTTATTTAACTTGTACTATGTACTATGTAATTGTGTTTGTTTGGTGGAATCTTACAACTCAATTTTGAAGCAGATAAATTTACCCGATCGAGCCGAAATTTTGTAAAAACGAGTAGTTTGGATGACAATGCATGGTTAGCTGTGTGACGTCATTCTAAATCCAACATGGCGGAACACCCAAGATGGCGGACTGGTTATTTTTGATGCACTCTCACAATATGGGTAACAAATGAAAGGACTTGCTGAGAATACGAGTGATTGTAAAAAAAGATGGTGACCAGATATTCCGTTGCTCCAATCCGTATGAAATTTTGGTGTAATTACTGGGGTTTTTACAGACCTGTCAGCGATAACAGAAAACTTCATATAAATTGTGTAATGAATAAAGGCAAGGTTTATTCTATTCTTTTCAGTGCATTGGAATAAAAGGTTGTTTTTGAAAAAGTTTTTTACTTTTAATTTATTTGATATATACATTAAATTCTATTCTCATAATATGTATGATTTATTTTTTAACAGACAGATGTCCTATATAGCCTGATTTCAATCAATCAGTAAATATGCTACGTATTATTGACCAACAGAGATGTTATTTCAATTAAATACGATTTAAAACTAATATTTCAGTATTTATTGCATGATTGTAATCTACATTGTAGTGCACTGTTTTGCAAACCGTACCGCATTGAAGAACATTTTCTATTTGAATTTACTAAATGAATTCCAATATAAGTGTTCACAGACAATAATAAATTGTGCAACTTGTTCATAACTTTTAGTTTCAGAATCTGTCATATAAAATTTTAATAAAATTAGTCCACTTAGGCAATAGTTTCCGGCTATAGCCTTTAAAAATTATATATAATAACCGAATGGATTGGCCCTATTATTCTATTGTTGTAGGTCAACTTTTGGCGTAAGTCTAATTTTCTTCGATTGAAAATGGTTCTATCGCGGACTCTAAAAAAATATGATGAAAATAGTAGGTACTATGGATTTCAATACGTTTGATACTATATCAAAGTCTATATGAGTACTGCATTTATTTTTTATCTTGAAATAGTGAACTTAAACTTGCCTTTTTCATTGGTTCTATACCGATTTGTTATCGCAGCGGGATATGACCTTTATGTCATGCTAGATCGTGCTGTTATGGTACATTGCAAAATATTGCTGTATATGGATATCTAAAGGGCACAAGAAAGAACCAAAACAGATTTTAGCTAAAAAAATATTCGTGGAAAGCTGTATTTAATCTTATTGTAGGTCTATACAGATATACGTTTAATGTGCTAACTTTTGACCATGTAGATAGACTCAATGCCACCTTAAAATTGAATCGTGATGCTCATTTCTAAATCTAGTTCTATTCATTCCGTTGGCTTGTGAATGTAAAATCTCCAGTTCCTTGTTTTATTTTTGGCTTGCTTGAATTTTATGCCAAATATTTTCTGCCATATATACAAAGTAATACAACATATACAATAAGCATCTCGACACCGTGACGTCACACGCAGTGTGTGTGCGAATTTTAGCTTGATATCAAAAGTATTTGTTCAGATAGTAACTCTCTTGCTATATACAAGCCTTGATTGGGTAAATGTGAATTTCTCTCATTTGTCAGGAGTAGATTTGGTTATGAGCGTAGAGATTTTAATAGTCATCATATAAGTGCAACATAAGTGGTACAGGCACACTATACTTTAGACCACATTATTTTGAAGATAAACTCCTATACATCTAAAGCTCTCAATCTCATAATAATAAAATCGGCATTTCATAAGCTTCGAGTAAACGCCTTCTAAAGCAATTTGTACAGATAGGTCAAATGGCAGCACGGTAGTGAGCGACATAAAAGAGATGAAGCGCGGAGGTGTCTCCTGTTGGAATTGATTTTCATTTTATAGTGCACCCTGCTCGTTAGGAGCTACACGAACGCTAAACGTGGGCCAAGGATGAACAGGGTGAGGAGAGATAAGCGAAAAAAATATCACTCAACGTTTACCTACAGTGCAGTGCTTAATGGTAAAAGATAAGGGCATACTCCAAGCATACCAAATTTGGTCGTTGCACACTTACAACTTTTTCCTCATTCCAAACCCTGCAAAGAAAAATTATATATTTTTGGAGTTGTAATGATCTTATTTCAGAATTTCTCAGCAAATGATATACAAGCAGTGTTTTTTACTATTCAACTATGTTGCAACTTACAGGCACTCTGACTATCGATCTTTCTGAATTTGTGTTGGTGTACGTTTTCAATATATTGAGACAAATCTGTTCTAACAAAATACTAGTTTTTGAAGTGCAATATTGTTACTGTAGAAAATAAACTGAACTAAAATATGCACCCACGAATAACACCACCAAACAATACAACTGTGACAATTGTAGGGCTGAGAACTAGAATACTTGCTAAAAGGCCAACTCTGGCTTTCCCCTACTAGTAGGTGGTACAAGGTAAGAAAAGTTGACCTACTCTGACTGTCACCTTCTAGAACACTACTGGACTCCTCGTAAATGTTGTTATGGCTATAGTCTATAGTAAAAAAATATTGTGGAGTATTGCTTACACATGCTTACGAGCTGTCACATTTTAAATTTTTTTACACAATACTGTAAGAATAATAACAAAAAAAAATACTCCAGAAGCGGTAGTGCCTTTTACTTCTCAAATAACAAAATTTTTTGGGAAAAATTTCAACAATATAATTAGATAAAGAGTTGTGTAATTATTACACAGTTTCACAAATATAACTCTTTCTTTTACTGACGCAATTCGATTTTTATTAAAATCATCGTCGGACTGTCAGATTTGTGAAACTGTGTGATAATTACACAACCTTTTATCTACATGATGGAAGAGTTTCACCAAGTAAGAGCATCTACAATCTACATGAAACAATATATTTGTTTATTTTTTCCTCCTCTTGAGACCTAGGGGGGCTGCCCGTAAGTATGTGCGCCTATGTGCTTATGCTGCCATCGCGCAGTCATTCTCGTAATCTCACCAGATACTACTTGTATCTTCGCATATGGAATCAATAGGACCACAACAAGCAAGTCGAAGCACATTCAGTCTTATCACTCCCAACATTTTATCCCTGAAGATCGTTTTACAGTACCTAGGGCTTTCCTTGCGTCTTTCCCATGAGAAACAAGACAAAGTTCCTTACAAAAATTTATTAGTTTGTAAATATTTATGTCACGAAGTTATTTTATACAATTTGGAATAAAATGCTACTGATTTTTCAGCACCATTCGATATATATTCTTCTCTTCAATTTGGTGGACATATTTTCATGTCTAAACGCCATCGTTGTTGAGATGTCTAATGTTTTTCACAAAAGTTGATATTAAATTACAATTCTACACATCAAAGTACGCCGTCAAGTCAAAACTAGTGTGAAAATGTTATGACCCAAGAGGCAATGTAATGTTTGATTTAATTTTCTCATGTCAAAGCTGAACCCGTTAATTTGTTTACATTTATAATACTGCCGCCTTGAAAAAACACTTAAAAAACTGGACAGCTAGAAACATTCTACTTTATCCGCGTTTTTGGCAGTTCCGTAAATCTCCCACATTGATACTTTGCTGTACACGTGCTTCTCGTTTGGTGATAAAAGTATACCGTAACTTATTAACGTGAGTTTCGAAAAAGACGAACTAGATATGACTTTTGTATTAGGTGAGACTGATTCAACTTGCTTGTTGGCAGCTATAATTGACGCGACAAGCTATCCAGAAAAAAGTCACCCGGATGAAAAAAGTTTAAGGAACCTACTCGACAGATTTATTGAAACGAGAAGTTTGAAGTACAAGAAGCAAGAAATACCAAAACCTATCACCAACGACAAAAACTAATTTTCATTGCCATTAACAGAAACTGAATCCCAATATGAGCTGAATAGAAATTGGTGAAGCAACTGATTTAACCGAGAGATCAGTACAACGCATCCTGAAGAAAAAAATTATATCATGCGTACCATATTCAATTGCATCAAGAACTTATTAATGCTGATTTTTAATTACGTTCCGAAGTTTGTACCTGGGCAAGACCTAAAATACAGGAGAGTAGGAGAGAGAGAGAGATAGATCTTACGCTTTTCCAGTATGTTTTATTCGCATTGAGGCAGTAATCGATAACAGCGGGTGAATAAACAGGCACAATTTTCATTATTATTCAACGTAAAATCTACATGCCATGAGACAACTTGATGATCAGCATCGATGGTCATTGAATGTCTAGGGTATGATTGGAAGATATGTGGTAGGTCCACATGTTTTCGATGGTCATCTCAGTGGGCTATCTATTTGTAATTTCTGCAAAATGTATTATCCGGATTATTAGCCAAGGTATCTCATCATACACGAAACAGGATTTAGTTAACCACACCAAAAAAAGAGAAAGCTAAGAGATTTTTTTCCTTTTAAAAACGTACGAGGTCTCTATGATTTTTCATAGTTCAGCCTGTTTATGCAGGGTCTTTTGCAAAAATGTGAGTTGGCAACGCTGTAATATAATCAAAAAAAAGTAAATGGACAATAATGTATAGGTTGAAAAATATCATCGGAAAACTTAAATACAGGGTGCTCCATTTATAAAATGTTTTTAGGTTACCGCAAAAATAATTTCGCGACATTTTTTATAATTTTTTGTAGGGTTCTTTCTTTATTTCCCATGGAAAAGGCGCTACCAAAGACATAAGCACTGTTGCAAGACCCTGTATGCTCTGTAGTTTCATGCTGCTTCTATAACAAGGACGTTGATAATTATTAAATGATCGGACAAATAAACCAAAAGATAATTTCTTCCGAAAAAGTAGGCAACACGTTGATAAAATAGCGACTTAACCACCTCTTTTAAACAACAGCGATCTACGATTGTATGTTATCTTTTTAGTATCAGAGGTTCCCAGTAGTGAGAGATAACAATACGACAGACAAGTGACATTATACTTAAGATTATTTTGATATTGTATTGTTCACCTATTCAAATCATTTAGGGGGTATTTTAGAACAATTGTGCACTGCAAGTGTGTAAACAATTCTGTGTGCAAGTAAAAACGGTTATTTTTAGCTTTTGGATCGTCTTTCTTTGGCAGAATCCTTTTGGGACGGGCTGTTGTCCCATTTTTCATATAATAAAAAATGAATTTCATACTCATATAGAGCATTATTTTTAGGTGACTTCTTTTATTAAACAGAAACTTGATATTAATTTATAATGAATGTGTTACTAATACTATTATGGTATGCGCATTCACCTTTATCCAAAAAATATTTTATCAAATACCTTTACTTATGGGTAAAAAAACAATACTATTGCTTGAACTTTGGAAATTGAAGTTTTTTTAAGAGAATAAGCATTTAATCAAAATAAAATAGTTCACATGAGAATTTTTTTGAGAAATGCGGTGGCATACGTATACATTACACATAGTGGTATACATATATCTGAAGCAACTTTTGTTTGAAATCAAATTCGTTAATGCGATCAATTGAAAGATGTCTGTTCCTGACAGTGATTACACTTTTGCAAACTAGATCCTGCTACCATATTTTGTTACATGAATTCGTAGAGATACATTGTTTTGATAAATAATCGCTCTCTGGAAAACAAGTAGCAGTAGAAATTCTCCTGCGGAACTTATGTGTACAGTTTATAGGGTGTGAAGCACTGTGACTGTACCTGAGTCATAGTGTAGGTTACGTATACACTTCACTCGAAAGGAAGTACATTTAGTTAAAAGCTGAATTGTAGGAAATTATACCTTGTGTATACAAAAAATTGGAAAATTTCAGTATTTAGTCTCTTGCTACATTTTCCTAAATTTCGCTTCAAAATAGAAACATGCAACTATTGAATTGGTTTTATATTCTCATTACACATAATCGCGATAATACCATTTTATTCCATTATTCATGTAGATTGTAGATCCTGTTACTTGGTGAAACTCTTCCATCATAAAATGGGATGAAATGTTGTAATTGCCACACTATATCTTACAAATACAATCTGTGCAACGAGTTTTACTTTAAGGCTTTCTATTCTTTTTGCTAATGGTTGAATTTTAAGCTTCGTTATTGATACTACTATAATTTATAACAGTGACACAATTTTTTGCGGGTCACAAAATTCTACGTAAAGCAATACATCTTATAGACGTTTTATGGAGGTTTAATCAACATTTAGATCCACGACTGCACATACGGCCCTGGTTCGGTCTCCTCTTCAGACTTCGGCTTGGGAGCTTACCACCAGAGTGCAGCAGCCAACGCCCTCCTTTATGTCGGTCTAGGAGCCACGGCTATCGGTAGTGTCATCTTCTTCGTCGGTACCGGCGAGAAGGGCTTCAAAACATTGGAGTTGAGGCTTATCGGACCTACACTCATCGCCTGTGGACTCGTCTGCTGTTTGGTCAGGGTGCTTTTATGCGCCATACCCAGCAGCAGGTGCTGTCAAAGAAATAAGCAGGCTACCAGGTTGAAGAAGGATGTCTGTCCGCACAGCTCTAGTAGGTCAGTATTCTATTAATTTTGTTCTATAATTGCAAACAAAATTGAAATAATATGGTCAATTGAAGACTACATGAATTCCCAGGTCCCGAGCACTTGGAAGATGTTTCGTTTCATCTTGAATTTTGTGGCATCGCATCGGATTCTTATAGACAAAGTGACTAATACGAGAAAAGAGCAAAAATCGACTGGTATCGTACAAGCGTTGTTTTCTCACTCTTTTTAAACATCCAAATTTTTGGTTAAAGATTCCCTCGTCCAGGCCGAGTTAGAATCTATCAAGATCCGCAAAAGTCCTTGCAACTATTGCTTCAAGAATTTCATTTTTCTACTTGTTCTGCCATGTTTTCAGAAATTGCTATTTCCTCCTTCAGTTTACCGGACTTTGCCACGTCTAAGTCTGTCCAATTAAGATAATCTTGACCTTATATAATATTTACGGACAAAAATAATTAGTTGTTAATTGGTGGATTCTATATTTTTTCAGATATCCCCTGACACCGAACTGCCGGGAACCCAAGGATGTGGATTTTGTGAAAATGGAAAGGACTTCCTTGTTAAATAAAAGTAAAAAGAAGGTGTCTATAGTGCCGCCTAACCATTCGTTGCCTAGTACTAGTACTAGTGAAGCTAAGGACTTCCACGAAGCTACAAAGGTTAGTATAATTAACCGAAAATAGTCGCATTTAGTATGAAATACAAAATAATGTCGACCAAATATCCTGCATCAGAAACGTAGTCAGGGTGATCTAGGGCGGGTGTAACATATCTACACCCGGAGAAACCTATTTGGTAGAGGTAAAGTATATGTTAAGCAAGCTTATTAATTTCAATACTATATATATAATCATATATCTAGGAGAGCACCTGTCATGTGTACGGAAACGCTTGAGCAGTCATATTTTTTATTGAAAATGGCACTTGTTGCTCTGTATTTGTCAATTTCGTAAATACATTCATTTCATGAATATATTAAATTTTGTTGGTTCCTCATACTGCTTCTCTGTGCTAGGTTCCTCTTCACGATGCAGCGCCGACGTCATCCACTAGACACCCAGCCCCTATTCTGGTGGCTCCTGTGATGTCGATTCCTGAAATCCAACTGCCTGCCGCTTCCAGTGGAAGCAGCATTCAACGTGTCGACTCAATTATAGAGCTTCAGCCTATGGATCTCTATGATGCTCGAAGTATATCGAGCAGCGATGAGAGTGCAGGCGCAGCAGACGACCATGCCACGACTGTGGACGGTAGATTAGATGTAAGTTCCTAATATCATATTCTTATGATTCATCCTCCATTTTAATAACCATATAGTCATGATAGCATATTATATAAAAGTTTTACTGATGAGATATGTTCTTGAGCTTCATGGTCCGTTGCAAAATGAGAGGTGAGAAGTTTCTTTCATAGATAACCTCACGCAAAGACAGCCTCTCGCACTGTGAGCGGATAAATATCTATGCACATTGAATTGAATTGAAACGCTGTAAATTGTAATCATCGGGAAATAAAGTACCTTGAAGCTCATTCAAGAACACCGAATTCTATAGTCTTTGCTGTACTGGAGACGCTTGGTATTCACAGCTCGGTCGAACATCTGCCATGATAATATCTATAGAACAGGCACGACATATCAGCCACCCTTCTTCGATCTTACAGACTGTGGAGGTCCTTTGTGAGGTCAGGCGCATCCACTAGACCTATTGCGCGTTTCTGGATTGTATCTAGAAACCTCAGGGACTGCTTTGGAGCGTAGCCTCATATATATGAGCAGTGCTCCTGCGATGATCTGATCTGGAACTAGCCGATCCGGAGAAAATAATTTCCTGAAGCTGAGGAAAACCCACAGGTTCTGGAACGCCGATCTAGCGAAGCCAGCAATATGATCATGCTACAACATGTTATTGTTGATGTTAACTCCCAGAAAGCTGATGGAAGATGATTCAAGCATTGGGAGTCCCCCATCTCCACGGATATGACATATTTGTCAGGGTTTTTTCCCGAGTTTCCTGCGCGTTAAACTGGAATCTGTTTGCATGGTTCCCTCGCCGAAATAACATCTTTCGGGATGGTAGTGGTTTTCCCGCTTCCATGCAGGAAATAAAAGCACTATTATCTGCGAAGTTGTAGATAGGATTATATATTTCCAACAAATCGATGATGTACAACAAAAAGAGCCTTGGAGAAAGGTTAGATCCTTGAGGATCCACCACCACAGAGTATTCAAAAAGGTAAATCCTAGTCACGATTAACGAAAAATGGGGAACGAACCTGCCCATGCTCGTGTGTTCGGTGCAGTCCTATGCAGTTTTGTATTAGACTGAAGCAGCAACGCATTAGTTGTGCCTAGTTCGTATGCGTGGAGCAGTTAGAATCCATGGTTGCCTCGCGATGGACTCACGTCCACGCAAATTCTCTGCCATATTTAACCCATCTGAAACATATTTTTTCAGCCAAACGTCTCAAGACAATGTGTTATGCAGATTTTAAACGTACAACTGGTACTTCTCGAAATGAAATTATCAATGAAATGAGTAGGATCGAGCTGTTTTTGAATTCATTGAAAAGACCAACTTGAATTTCAGAGGTGTATCATAAGATCTTTTCGGTTCCATAGAAACAAATTTGGGTAAATTGAGACAAGAAAATATAATGCTGAAAATTCAATCGGAAGTGTCTTTCTCCTTCCACCCGTACGTCATCCTTCATCTTGGTTCTCATGGAACTAGGATGGCTACTAGTTTCATATGTAGTATGGTATAAGTACTCAATAGCAAGATAAACCCAAACCTCGATTTAAGAAGAGTGAACGAGTTAAGTTGCCTGTCTGAAGCCGCTCAAGCCGGCTATTAATATACGACGTGGTAGACACTTCGATATTTCACAGAATCAATGGTAAATACGCAAAATACAGTTGTCACTTCATTTAATTTGACAGAGGATGCAGTTTCCTATCAGAAATGATGTGATCGATAATAAAATAACTTTGTTACACAAAAAACGATGATTCATAAAGTATTTTCAAATTTTCCGATGTGAATAATTTTAAGTTATGTAACTTATACGTCTTTAAAGCAGTAAGAAAACTATATGAAAACTATTTAAATCAAACATTCCAAAGGAAACGACGTAAAGTAAAAAAATTGAAACAAAAAAATTATGAATTTAAATAATAAAATCACATTATGATTTATTCATTATTTTCAATCCAATCAATTTTATTTATCAATCTATGTGGAATATCTACAAATGTTTGCAAATCGTCTCGCTGCATTCATTTATTGTCTCATCATGTCCCTCGCGTACCATATTGATTAGTATATACATGACAACAATTATTTGTTATAATTATCATTCTTCAATCTTTCAACTATTCTGGAAATGTCCCTGATCGTCCAGGAAAGTTGATTGATTAGGTGCAATACCATTCAACAGATATGCTGCAGTTAGCTTGAATTACCAGATTGTGAATAGAGATTCCTTAAATTGAGATTAAATCTAAAGATCTAAAATGCTGATGGAAGATTAATTTTGTCTTATCTTTCAGTTTGTCAAATGTGGTTTTCTAATCAAACTGAATTCACCTATAAAAACGAGGCTATCAAATAATATTTGTTTTATTCAGTGTGCATGTTTCGACAAACGTGAAAACGTAGACATTTGCAGGTTAGGCTACAATGTATATCTACGCCAGTGGTGTAGTTGTAACTCCATTTTCTTCAGATTGTACGAGGTAAATTAGTGATGCGACTAAAAGTGTTGCAATTATATTCAGGAGATTATACTGAATATTCAGATGTTTGTCCAAACCGTTTGAATCAACATAAAATTATACAATAATTATACAAAGTGTTTTGATGAGATGGCAGAGCTCAGCTTCCTGCTTTATCTACTTTTGTCAAATGTATTTCGTAAATCGTTTGTTTACACCTATATCTCTTTTCAGCACTATGAATTGAATATTTTTGTTTATACTATTTACGTTATTATTCTAAAACAATTCCTCTTGGAGACTGTTCTCACTCGCATCGTCTGATCTCAGTAAGAGGCGATGAAATTTGGTATTTGTGGAACCGGCAAAATAGTTAAATCAAGGCAAAGTTTCTGATCATTTCCAAATTTCTCTATTTACATTTTTTGGACTCAGTACTTTTCTTTTTAGTACAAAAACTTTAGGACTTGCTTCAGGGCTTTGTTGAAAATATACCTATTAGACGCCCATTTCTTTGCTTTGCATGCATTGCCAGGTATGTTTAACTATAGAGTGCCCACTACACAGGCTTTTGATGTTACGTATTTCAAAAATAAGTCTTTATGCGATCAATACAATTGATTATTCATTTAATATCTAATTTACTGGTTAATATACTTAGAAACTATTTTATATAGTCTTAGACAAATTTCATTAAAAACATGTTTCAGACATATCTGAAAAAACTGTAAAATAGTGATATCATATGATGATAATTTTTAGAAAGACCTGAAAACCTATCATGTATAGATGTATATCAATGAGTATATCAATCGTTACTCCCTCATATTTTCGGTCTGTCAAGGGCTTACCAACTTGTTGCGCATGGTACAGCAGAAAAAAGGTCTGAAAACCTTTTCTTTGAGCGTTCGTATTTCACTAACCAGAGAATGAGAAAGTATCATCAGGCATCGCAATCAGATGATTATTAGTAGTAAAGTATTTATTAATTCATGAATTTGTTAATTGACATTACATTTTACTATTTTAATCAAGTTATGATTTCGGATTCCACTGTGCTTCGTATTTTCTGGACCACTTTCCTCTTCAATTCATGTGATGACAGCTATGCCAAGAATACAAAAGAATACATATGTAAATTGTGATACCTAGTAGTATTTTACAATTTTTTTGATGGTTGGACCTGATTGAAGATGATTTTTTACACATGTACATTTTGATAAAGCAGCTAGTAAAAAGATAAATACTTCATAACTTTGTTTTTCAGTGTGGTGACGCAGTTGGCAGAGAAGAAACTTGCCTGAGTGTAGTGATTGAACGAAACGACAATAGTGACGGTAGTGACACCCAAGTGGTAGTAATGACAGACCATACCACTCAACAACAAGTACATAGTGGTGATAAACATAGTGGAATCGTACTAAGTCCATTACAGTTACAGGGACAATAATATTTAATGTAATTATAGGGTTGTTAAGTAATTAATACTGTGGGAAAAGGTTGTGATCAAGATATGAAGAAGCAAGTAGTAGTGACTTATGGTACTCCGGCACAATCGGCATTAGAAACAGTGATAAATAAGATCTTCAGAAAGCTTTGCGAATACTTAAACCACTTTGTACTAGAACAATACTGAGCTTAATTTATATATCACTGAGGATATAATTACTAATATTCGGCATTCAAGATTTTGATAGTTTCAGTTACCTATTCGAATCAGTTATTCGAAATACAGCTGCAATTGGTCTGAGATATGAAGCTCGTATGTTCGAACCAGGAATTTTTCTTGAATTTCGGCTATGATTAATCAGCTTGGACCCCATGTCCATGTCAAATCCCGTATTTTTTATACTCATGTGGTGGGTCAATATTTTCATGGGAAATCAGGAAACAATTTTTATTTACAATGAATGAATGTAAAATAAGTTCTGTAGGCGAGATCAGCTTGATGTTGCCTTTTAAAAATTGTTTCCAAATGTTTTTTAATTAATTGGATACCATTCTATCTAATACATAATCTTCCAAATTAGCCATGATCGCAACGTCTCAGTCCATTAACATTAATTTCTTTGATTGTAATCCCAAAGCTACTGATCTACTATCTACTAAAATGGAATTCTTTTGAGACTAAATAGTACTTATGGAAATCATCTGCAAAAGTCACTCAAACTTAAATCAAAATATATACTCAAATAATTTAATCAAAATATCAATCAAAGTCAATTATTACTTTTATTCTCTTCCAGCTTGTTTCGTTAAATATAAATTAGAATATTTTTTCCAAACTTCAATGACAACCATGTGGCTTTATCGTAGATGATTTTTATAAAGACCAATGAAATAGTCATATACCAGTGTACACATTTATTCCAAACTGGATAAATTACGAATACAATATTAACAATAGTCATTACGAGTAAAGCCTTCTGCCGGTGTGAAGAGCTACTACTTTCCAAAATGTAGAATGAATCAAACTAATTACTGTAAGAGGAGATAACATAAGATGATGGAGGATTTGTGGGAGTTACGGAACAGCTTGAATACTAGAGAATGGATGCGATAGCATAATTTATTTCATCGTGGTATGACAAAGTTTGTTTTGATTTTACTTGTCAGATTTGATTGTACAAAATTAGGTCACATGCTTTGTACTATCCGGTCGCAGCTGATAGACCACTGATGAGGTATGCTCCACATGATTCAATACGGAAGTTAATAAAATAAAGATAAAAAATAAAATAAATAAGTTGGCGTAGTCTAAAACTTGTATTAAGATTAAGTTATGAATGTATTGAAATCATGAAAATTTTATCTGATTAACTATAATTAGCAAATAGCCTCTTGTTGATTGAAAACTGAGTAACTTTTCCTATTATGAACATTGGTTTGATAGATGAACATACTTTCTACCTATCGATAATTCAATGAATACGTAAGCAGCCCTTATCCTTTAGTATATAAACATAAACATGATAATCATGTAAGAGGCTCATAGGAAATTGCTGACCCAAAGCTCTTGAATTGCGAATTTCCATCAGGTAATGGCCGACCCCAGATAATCCAATAAACATCTTATGTGATCTAATCTTCAAAGCATATGTAGGTTTAAGGCGTGTTAGATGAAAAACTGGTGCCAGTTTTGACTCAACGACCATAAGCAATTTTTGCAAATCTTTTGTACTAAGTTCTCTCGTATAAAACGCTATGAGATATCGATACATGCTTCCATTACTATATACAATGTACATCTTAAAACGCATTCGTAGAACTAGTTTCACTGTGCTTTAGTGATATTATATTTTGAAGTATAGAGAGGCTCTGCGCAAAAAATTATATTCGACACGCTGAGTTCGTGAATACTTTAACAAAAAGTTTCATAGATAAATTTCACATTACATATATACTTGTATATAAAAGCATTGCGAAACTGCTTGACCATATTATCAGATTGTTCTTATCTAAGTTATCCTAACAATCATATCTAGGTTTTGAATACATTGCCTAGACAGGGCTAGACCATATATGACATTGCCATGGCAACAGCAAAGGTGAGCATCTTTAGGAAAAGTCAATCTGACAATACCATCACAAGTGTGATGATTTGAAGCACCTTTTTGTGAAATTTCGACTTGAGCAATAGGATGCACATAATTCTTTTAGAAAGTATATTGAATAAGGTCAGCCTTTCACTACCTAATAGTCTGGAGCTATTCTCAGATGTACTTCAGTCGTCTCCACAGAGAGTCAAATTTGTTATTTAAAAAACGCCTGTGTCGCCTGCTCTCTTCACAACTAACACATGCTAAAAGTTATAGTTTACTCGCTCTGGGACTCTCTATATGTACGCGTTGTCTCAAAAATGGCACGACAAATAATAATTAGTCGAATATGTGGAATTGATTTTTTAGTTATCACGAGCTGAACGGTCTAGTGGCCACCACTTATATGGCAGTTCTTTTTCAACAACGATCAGCAATTAAATCACTTTTTCCCTGAAAATGTGACAAAGTAATTTTGAGGAAATGAACAAAAAACTTGAAATACATCTAAGATTCAGACAAAATGGTATTATTTTTAAAATACTTACTGTATAACATTCACCTGCCAACTGTTAACGTGGTGTGTCAAGACAAAATAATTGAATTATCGAACAATATCTTTTCAATCTGCACATCAAGTTTGTGATAATTTAACATGTATTTATGCATCTTATAGTTTTAGGATACCTTTTTGTTTTTTCGTACCGATACTTTCAAATGTGCAAATTAAAAGATTTGTGACAAGGTTATAATTATAGGATAAGCTGTTAGAAATTGATAAGCAAATCAAAATATGAGTTGCATATGGATTCAACGATACGTACTTTCATCTTGAAGCCAAAATTGTTTGAAAAATTTTATTATCCAAATTTACTGAATCAACAACACTATTTTCTTTCTGTGCTGGAACAGACAAAACAACTAAACTTTCTGAGTAAGTAACCATGAATACTTTGAAGCTAATCAAAATTGATTGAATATTAGAATTAATTCCTTTAATATTAGCTATTTTTTTTATATGTCAATATTTTCCTAATACCCATATAGATTAAAACAAATTGAATAGTTGATAAGTATGGTCAAGAAAAATGCTAAAATCCGTTGAAGTCTATAAGAAGCACGGTGAAATGTTTTCAAATATACTCAGCATTTGTACCTTTTCGATATCGACGGGTAGATGATAGAACAATCTCAACATTATTCTGAAGAATGTTTTTATTATTTTGGGATACGTCAGTCCTATAGTTCAATGAAAGTACGTTTTCATACCTCTCAATGTAATGGTGAGCATAAAAGCTGGTTATTGGATGAAAATACGTTATCATTGCATGCCAGTAACTATCACAAGCGCTGAATGTCTTTACGTTTATTTGAACGTAATACATAAAAGTAAGTAATATTTGCTAAAATGGATATATTATTGTAACCTAGCGTGCCTGTATTTTCTATTTTTGATCCAGATATGCTTTGACAGTTTTGTTTGTTAGGAGTAACGTTATTGAATATTCCTTACAGCAATATCGTATTTTTAGTACCTATATTGTTTCAAAATTCGCAATTATTTCTAATAATACGTTGACGTTTGTTTGAATCACGTACATTCAGTTTAGCAATAGATATTGAGCAGACTCAGTATGAGTTTTGTCATGGCAGCCATGGAGATCGCAGATTGGCCTGAAAATAGTGATTCACAATACAGTCTTGCTATCCTATGATCCTTCAGTAGTATACCGAAAATTATGTTTCATTTCGTTTTCTGTCAATTCTTTCCATGCTACAAGAATAGCGATATAAAACTTGAAGATAGATTTGATTGATAATATTCATGTCATATATTACCTATTCGCGCGTTATCTTATCACATACGAAAAGACTATAAAATGAACTAAAGTTATTTTATTCAAACTACATCAAATGAAACATAGGTAGTGGTGTCCTACAAAGTGTACTAGCAAATGAGGCCAAGTTACATTCAACTATCACTGTGTTATTTAATACAATGGCTTCGTTCGCTCTATTTTATTTGGAATTGAAGTTCAGCTCTACAAGGAGCATGTCCTAAGCATAAAACAAAAATGAGACCTCATTGTTACATGTTACATTTAATTCTTTTATAAGCTCAACATTTAAAAAATCCACTAACTTCATTTCTTAATGTTTTAGAGTATTTAAAAACTGTATTGCTTCAAATTTTTTGTAACTGTGTTTTGTCACCGCGTAATCTTAGTGACCGCTTTATAGATTTCGATGATTCCGGTATAGATAATGTGTGAACCATTACTTCATCATGACATCACATTAAATGCTTAATGGGCTGACTGGTGTCTAAATGATGATGTGTTTCATTTTTTTCATAGTAGCTACTTTGTGTTGCAAGGCTTTGGACAACTCAGATTAATTATAGTATGAGGTTTTTCTCTTTTTCAAATAATTGAAAATGGTTCTTTGTTTTGTTACTGAGTGAAATGTCATTTCGAAACATATAGGCGATGGTCTTATATTGCTGACAGGGTGACAGAGTATGCAAAATAGGAATTTAGGGATATAGCAAATCAGGCCAAAGGTAGAGATCAAATATAAGTAACATGCAGTAGCATAATAACAGCTAATCTCTATGTAAGTATTTAAAGAAACGATAAATTGATATCAGAGTCACTTAAAGTCAATGACGTACATATATTCACATGAAATAAAAATGGAAAAATCGTGGTCAGTTGTTATTTCTTCATAGTTTGCTTTTTAAATGCCGAGCCGTTGAGACATTTCAAAATCATCACGACTTGGATGCTTTGATTTAAAAAAATTAAAATCTACTGTCTTTTGTTTCCCTGAGATTTTCACTAAATCAGTTATTGGCCCTGTAAACATTAGAATTCAATTACAGAAGGATATACTTAACAAGAGTACTAATTCCAATGATTTCTTGCCAGTTATTACTGAACTTGCTATCATTGAACCATTTTTTATTCCATCTTAACGTTATTGACTAGCTATTTAGTTTGATGCTCAATGAATATTGTGACGTTACTTCCCTGAAAATCACTTATAATATAGAGAGTAAACATGTACCTAAGTGTAAAAAACTGAACAATCATGTATAAAATAAATTTTGTTCATTTATTGTTAATTTTATACTGAAAATTTTATGCATGATATGAATCTTACTATATAATGACGAAGGTTATATAGAACAACGCCAGTGAAAACAATATGTAAGCATAATTGGTACATATCGATTACAGAATAAATGTCAACTGCGAATCATTTGTTTTATTCTACTGCAACCACACATGATTAATTAAACTGCAAGGGAAACATTCCTAGAAACAAGTGTATTTTGAGCAGTTCTTATAATATACAATATGAAATAATTGGTAAAACGGTGATGGGATGGGTGCTAATGCATATTACATATGCACTTCTATGTTCCCTAAGTGATGTTACGGTGGTTTATCGATTGTAATGTGTGCAGAAACTACGTACCTATCAGCAACGAGCAACATGATGAGAACTCTTGCTATGCTGTAAATGCTGCCTCAAACTAAAAACAGCTGGATTGTAGATAAAGTGGAAATAATCCATTATTTATTATTTTTCCACAGATTCGAAACAAATACAGTTGGTTCATCGACAATATTAATGTTGCAGCAGAAAGATCAACCCCGGAAAAAACTATTATTATTATAAGATTTAAGTAACGCCTCCACATCCTTGGTGGGACTCAGCAAGTCCTCTCGCTTTGAATGAAAGGAGAGAGGCTTCAGGAACATACAAAACAATATGAGTATTTTGAGAACTATGTGAACTGTAGAAGAATCTTGGCCAAATGAAAATAAAATATTCAACTGTGAAGCCAGAAACAAATGGAAAAGTTTGATATCAGGTATCAATAAGGATACATCCAATGAAAGACTGTGGGAACAGGCTAGAACCATTCAAAATGATTACGGCAATAGTAGCTTTAATACGTGCTCAGACTTGGGAAGAAGATATTCTGCACAGTTTGGCGCCACCGTGTTCAATAAACTCAAAAAAGTACAGATACGCAGATAAAAAGATTGTGTAACTAACACACAGTTTCACGATTAAAATTCTTTTTCTTTCACTGATTCTCACGCATTTGTATTGATGACATAAGTCTTAATTTGGTGACGACTCAAGATTCGCTTTTTTCAATAGTATGTGATGCTTCTCATGTAAGTGCTAGAAGAATACTTATCGAGGATTTTGATGGGTTGAAGTATTCTTACTGAGACCTCAAATAATTGTCAAAATAAATACTCCACCACTGCGAATTAATTTTTGACTGCATTACTGAGTATAAAACTTCCGTTTTTTCGTATAGCATACGAATTCCAAGGTAATCACTGGCCAATGTTTATTACAGTTATTACGACGAAGTTATCATATTAGATTAGTCCGAACTTCGACTAGATGCTTGGTGTAATTCCATGATAGCTAAGATTGAAATTGACCCAGATAACTATGCTTCATTTCGAGTAGAGAAATTTTTTCTCAACAAACATATTCTACCTACGAAATGTCTGCCTCAGTCAGATCTGATTAGAAAATTGTGGTGCCGTCAGAAAATATGCCCGCACTGCTTAGGAAATGCCATGATCACGCGACAGCTGGTCATCTCGGTGTTTTTACAAGACCTTGTCTAGAATCCAGTTATTAGACTACTGGCCAAGAACGAAGCAAGCAGTGCAATTGTATGTGATTTCATGTAAAATGTATTGTACTTGTAAGCCAGATAATCTACCTCACGCTGGTTTGATGGAAAGATATCACAACATTGAATATTCATTCCAGATGATATCTAAGCAATTTGTTTAAGAAGTTACCGATTGCTTCATCAAATTTGTTTTGGTTCAGCTACTATCAAAGGCATCTTCTGTGTGGACAAACGGTCAATCTCTAACAAATCTTGCTATTTAATGTCCAAATATAACGTTCAGAAAGTATGGCTTAATTCTAGGTACCAGCCTCAAGTAAACCCAATGAAACCCGTGAATCGCTATAGTTAAGGTGATCCGGTAATACGTGAGAGGTAACCATAAGACCTGACACGAAAATATCTTCCGAATAGCTCAATCACCTAGTTTTCTTCCTTTCTTCCGAAATATCCCTTTAGATGGTTCTTTTTACGGTCAAACGCGGAAAGCACTACCAACCACTTCAAAATTATCAAACACGTTCTAGATCCAGATTTTGTGCAGGACATCCTTAAAATTTTTGATAAAGTTGAGGAGCGTCTCCGTAAGTTTTATGAAAGTCATAGGTTTAGGTGCAATCTACGTAGACTCATTCAATATATAGTAGGTCATAGAGATTTAAAGCGTAATTTTGCTCAATCAAAAGCATCTGATGACTCTACTGCTCAACTGTGTTCTAAATATCTAATATGAAAATAAGGTTGGAACTCGTTTGGTTTATACATTGAAGGATCTTAATGTGATTTTCATATTAAATATTTGAAATGTGACAATTCTATACGAATCGCTGTGTTTATTTCCGATAGTGACAATCTGAATGATAAGTAAACTTTGCTCCTAATTTTTTTTTATTTCTATTTTATATCTCTCCTCGTATCTTGTGATTCAACAACACAAGACATTAACTAGTGAACTAGTTTATAACCTTTGGGAGTGTTTTTTGTGGTTTAGGTGTATTGGAAGTATTAGATTTGGTCAGGTTGATAATCTTTTGGTATGTTGCTTTATTGTAATAAATTTAGTTATTGTATGGTATGGTAATAATTTCAGATTATCCCATGGTTGCGCGAGTCGAGTTTGTTTTGGTCGCCCTTTAAGTACTGCTTCGTGATCGCTATTGGTGTGCAAATGTACATAATTGGTAAAAATTTTGATTGTCTATGATCTGATCTGGACTTCTTCAGAGGTAAAACTTATACACCTCCCGCCTGTGTGATACAGAGGAGGAGAAGCTCCAGCATATTTCTTGAAACAGTGCTGTCGATGTCAGATCAATACTGCCCCTGATGATTTTATATATAGAGAACCGGCGAAATCGTCTTTACAGACAAGTGCAGGCAGGCAAGTCCAAATCAGACCCTGACATACTTTATCATAAGGTACTATGGCTATTTATCAATTGAGTTAGAAAATCACCTAGCACTTTGGAGGAAATATCAAGGTTAATTGCAAATTGAACAGGTACTTGTATCTCATGAGATTATCAAGACCCTCTATCAGCAGAACAGAACAGAACAGGCCGAAACACCGCGAAACTTGAAAGGGAAATTAGAGACACAACTTTGTATGAGAAAAATTCAAACAAATTTTGGTGTGTACGTGACTCAAAGTATCTAAGGTTTTATATATTTCCGCTATGCGTTGTCGTAGGGTATCTTTTTCTTTTTTGTGCGGACAGGAGTAAAATTACGGTCTCAAGCTGATAATAGAACCGCTTGATGAACGGACCGGCATGATCAGATGATCTAAGCTGTCTTGTAAGGTATGTTCTTCTCATTCACGCGACTTGTTTCTCCAAATCGTTCTCATTCCACCATAGGTCATAATATTTTGTATATGTACCTTGTTTTAAGAAAAAAATTATGAAAATGAGAGAAGACTCAACTAGATTTTTAGTAGAATTTTCCTTGTGTAGTAAATGGTAGAGGAACTGAGCTTGCGCTGCCCGGTGCAGATGAGAAACTATCATTAGGCGGAATATGTAATACTTCAATGTAGTATTTTCATTTGTAAATATTAAAGAGGACACGACAAGGGGTGCCAACAATGTTACGGGGAAATTATCAAAGTAGCTGAGTAATTCATGAGACGCCCATGGTGCGAAGGCACGATGCATGGAATTTTGGTAGAACTGTACATTGAGGCACGCCTTGGAGTGGGTCAAGGGAACTATTAGAACAATCACCATTTTGGCGGAGTGAAACACCCTCAATAACTATTGGTCAACGGCAAGATGACACCGACCGAAGGAAGGGATATCCGCAACTGGCAACAGATATTTCACAACTTTAAATTTAGTTCTTCTCTAATCTTTCATTTGATCGGTTGGTTTAGTTGCTCGTATTCCCCCTCAGTTAGTGAAAGTACGTTTATAATTTGGTATTTGTTGAATTAAGTAAAAATTTGATAATTTAGATTCCGTCAGTTTAGATATCCTTTGAATATAGCGTCATATAACTTACACGCAGCCCTTCCGGCTGTTGTTCAAAATTTATTTCAAGCTTCATATGATAATTAATGTATTTTAGGTGAATTCTTCTATTTGAGCTGAGGTATTTTCTAACAGTCTGGGACAATAGTTCCCTTTAGTTATAATATAAATTAAATTGGCATAAGACACTCCTCCAGTGATCTTTTCCCCATTGCCAAGTTCTATTAATTTTCTTTGTTAGTGTCATGATTTATTTCCACTATTCGAGCTGCCAACAATTAATTCATTAAATGTTAATAGCCTCCTCAGTTATTGTTTTCTTTAATCTTCACTAACGCTGGACTGACTGAGATGACACCTCAGTGATCATATCTTCCCGTTTGGGTTTATCTGAAGCAACGGAAAGGAGCTGCCCGCCAACTATCTGCGCAAGTGAGTTTGGTATACATTATATATCTTTAAGTCAGGTTCTACGCGAGTCTCTCCCTTCTAAGTAAATATTCAGCATTAAGTAAAATAATTGTGATAAGTTCTATAGTCCAGATGCTTCTGGTTCTGTTTGAGAGAAGGAGTCAGGTCCGGGAGTCTCGAACGAAGGTTTTGTTACACTTATACGCTGCGCGTTGTCGCGTTATGTACCACAGGGGAAAATGGTAATGAAGACTAACATTAGTAACTATGTAAACACAGGAAAAGACCAGCAGAGTCTTTAAATAAAATTTTCTGTTATGCTGTGACAACGCTTCTCTTCTAAAGCAACGTCTGGGAAGCAGGCTACTATTGGTAACAAACCTTCCAGATCGTCTGATAAAAGTCAGAATCTATTACTGTATAAACACAAGCAAGGAAAATCACATTGAAGTAAGAAAAGTCCTAAATAGTTTTCTGGAGCGTTCGTGACTGAGACCCATGTTTCTACCATGTTGTGTTGACGCTGTAGCCGCAGATATTGCAAAGATTCTTCATCATCACCTGGTTAATAAGTTGCGTTTTACAAAATATTGCTCAAAATTTATTGTTTGTAGGTACTTACATTTATGCAATAACCGCCAATGCGATAAGTTTTGGATTCCGCTTGAAAATAAATTTAATATGCTGTTATTTTGTGAAAGGTTTATGCTTAATATTCTAAGTTGATATATATTTTTGAATAGCCATTTTTAAGCAATTTTCTCGCTGTTATCGTTGAAGGATTATTCTTACGTTGTAGTATATGGCAAGTAACAAACAATCAATAATCAGAGTCAAGTCTTTCATTCTATTGTGTTTATTATTTCAGTTTATAGTTCATTGTATTTTTCACAGTTTATATTCTCTTTTTGACATGTTTATTCGTTCATTTTCATTCGTCCAACCATTAGCATTTAATATTATTGTGTGCGTTCTCGAATATGTTTTTCGTCATGCTATTGTTCCTTTTGAGGTTTATTTGTTAATATTACATTACTTTCTTTTATATTTCTATTTTTTTTAATGTCACTATGTGTCACTATGAAGTTCATCTGTTTTACACTTATTTTCAATATTTGTACTGTTTTTGCTCAAAATCTTTTAGACTTGAAATAGGGGTAAAGCAAATGCTGAAGCATCGGTTAATTAAGGAAAACCCTTCAGTTCTATTACACCAAATCCGCTGATCAGCTTGTATGTGACACCAGGATATGATAAAATAATTACTTTCTATTGTATTAAAAATATGCTAGGAACTTTGTAAATATTTTTATTATTATCATTTTTGTTTGGTACAGTGTATGATACATATATATTAAGTAACAAGCCGCAGAAATGTTTCAAACTTGTGGCCAATTTTTGATATGTGACCAATTTCACAACCATCCATAATCACTATTTTATATTTTTTACATACATATACGCATACTCTCTACTGTTTTATATTCATTCCCTTAACCATATTACTAAAATACAAAATTTAAACCAAGGGATCGTAAAAAGGAAAATATTTATAATTTGTGTCCAATACCATGTACCATTAAAGATGCTGAGATCAATGTAGCCAACTAAGTAGACTTCGATATGTTACGGTTCTAGTCCGAGATATGGTTACACTGAGATTCACCAAACCATAACTTGCTCAGACTAACTACGTACTACATACTCGAAATGAGTGTGAACTATTTCTTGAACGCCAAATAAATTGAATGAAAAGAATCAATGTCAGTTCATATAAGAAACATACTCATATGAACATTACACAATTTATAATACGTATTGACCTTTAACTTTTACTGAAAGGATTGTGAGCTATGCTTCAAAATATATAAGCTACACGTCCCTTTTTTCTGGATGGTAGAGAATAATCATTTATTCGTGTTGATTCATGTTTCCTATTTTCCAGCTCAAATAACAGTTAACTAACATGTAGGCTATTGTTCCAACGTGTCATCTTTCCGTAGTTGAACGGATTTGACATTATTTACGTTTGAAAAGACTGATATATTAGCTAAATTGTAAACACCTGAAGGTAACCATATTCCTGACTCTAACGGTAACAGATCTTTCATAGCTATATACCGTTCCCTACCTGGTCATTGTATTTACAAAGTAGTCACATAGATTGATATTCAGCCTTACAGACATGTCAGGCTAAAGATGAAATGAAAAAGTAGTGACCTTCAAATTAATTAACTGATCGCATTGGTCAATAGCTGTTAACAGTTGAGCTTGATGAATTTGAAAAAAATTTGAAGTTACTTTTCGCTCATACAGAAACCCATTTTCTGATATACAATTAAAAGCCCTTTTAATTAGTTATATAGATTGTGGTATTAGAAATTGGACCTAGGGTAGCTAACACAAATTTTATTATGGATCGATTTAACGTAAGGGAAAAATATAAAACAGCCTTAGTCACACAAGATTAGAAATAAGCTGCGAAAACTGTTTATTTACAAGGAAGTCCAATAGACAATAGATTTTACAATAAACTTTGCATAAAATAAGAACAATGTGGTAAAAAACACGTTACACAACAATCAACAAAACTGATTATTTTAGGCAAAGTTTTCAAATTTACAAAAGTCTATAGGATATATTTGTTTAGTTATAACACCGAATATTTATACTAGTATTATCAGATATATCTTACATATTTAGGGTATTTTGTACAGAACAGAAAAGCAAACTCAAGTGCCCAAAGACTTGTACCACACGGTCCAGAATGAGGTTCAATTTTTCGCACGTTAAATCAATTACCATCCATATGGATTTTGAGAACTTGATTCGCAAAGCCTAGTCAGCATACCCATTGATATGGCTTGGATACCAAAAAACAAAAACACACTGTGCAGGTCACGTCTACGCACTGGTAATTATGTTTTTTTGAGAAAATAATGGTGAATATATCAATATAGTTTTATACACTTTATAACGCTGAGCATACGATTTAAAAAATGCGTATCCCGCCTCCTAGACAATAAATCACGCTTTACTCAAAAATATGTTCCATACTCAAATATGTAAACGTCACTGTTAGGCCAGTTGAAGACGACACAAGACACTACTTTCAAAACTGTAAATCAAGGAATATAGCTCTCAACTGTAAATATTGTCAACACATCAGTTACAAATTGATGAAAAACCTCATACTCGTATTTCCTAGGTATGCCTCATAAACGAACCACTCTGCCTATAATGATTAATATGCTTCAATAAACTTCATTATGGACCACCCGTATCTAGCCGGTCTTAAACTATTTAACAAAACATATTATATTATATTTCTTCGCGTGATGCAAATTCAATCTAACTTACCACAATATGACTACAATATTACTTTGGTATGATGTTGGGGAAACAAAATAATTGAACATTTTGCTCAAATCTGCTATGTTACCTCTTATTTATGTTCTACTAAAAAATTTTAAAAATCGCCTAGGTGTGCGTAAATAGGAGAAGGCACAACATATTCCACAAGGTCTGTCCGAAAATAGAAATCTCTTAATCATCTATAACAAGTACCTACGTGTTTGTAGTTGATAGTAGCTGGTACTTCAATGAATCAAATCTTTCGCAAACAGTTTACTGAAATAGGATCGGAGATGAGCAAGAGTATTCATACAGAAAGTTGATCTTCTCATTCGGAGTTGGGTCGGTATGTCTGATTACTGTATATGTACCCTGGATATGCATATGAATTCGCTGGGCCCAAAACTTAGTATGCACCTTTGTGTTCTTCAAATTATTTACTTTGTGATGCCATCAAAACGGGGTTTGATCCCATCTAGGATGGAAGTTTCATCAGCGACCCAAACTGAGGAATGCCATATACTATGCTGAATTTGCTTCAATTATTAGGTAATCCAAAACCGTGTTGCCATTCTTTGAAATAAGACAATTATTGTATAGTTTTTGGTTGTACTTACTTTGAATCAATTTGTTACATTTTCATCAATTCTTTATAGTATGGAGGATGAAAATTACCAACATCTACTAAACTTTAATAATTGTGCAATTTGATGATAGAAAATATATCCAGAGCTTTTACCTATAAACCAAAAATGTAAAATTAAAACATTCTATAGCATTCTGAGCAGTCAGTCTGGAGATCAAACCACATCTAAAGATAAGAATTTCTTTTCTTTTCAGTTGAAATCCTTATAGCATATTAGACAAAAGATGTGCAAAATATAGCTTTCTTTCTTAACGGTTTTGTAACATAAAGATTTAAACGAAAGAAATCAGAATTTTAACTTATAAACAATAATGAATAACTATTTTCAGACGGACCGGTAATAACAACAGCTAGCTTTTTTTTAAAATAGTACAGTTGTGCCAATGTTACAGCTGTTTTTGAAACCTACTGTATATCAAAGTATTTAATTGATTCAGTATCAAACAAAATGCTCCTTCGTTTCTCGAAAGAAGATTTAAGCAACAAATGACGTGCATTCTTTGCATCTACTTAGTTTTCTACCACCTGTTGAATTAAAATATGTATACTAGCGTATCCAATGAATTGTAACTCAAAAATCTTCAAAACATCAAACCAACATATTCATATAGCAGTTTGTTTACTGTGGTTGGATTTATTAACCTCAGACACAATCTAATGAACTAGTGGTGACAATAACTACATACATAACATACGAGTAGGTCACGATGAAAATTGGTGGAATAATGTCCAGTTGCTTGTAGTTCATTGGAACAATCACTTCTTGGAAAGATTTAGATTAGACACAGTTTCGTATGATACTACTAATACTGCCATAACTGTGCCGACTTTAATTAAGATAATATGATCTCGATTATATGATGATATAACTGAAATAACATGAGGCTAACAAAATATCAGGTTATTCCGATAAATTTCATAAAAGTACAGATGTAACATATACCTAAATAAACTAGTAGTTAATATTGTAATTAGTAGAAAATGCCCTGTGTGTTTGCAGAAGTATATAGGTAAATCGTGAATGGCTAAAACGATCTCTTATGACATGATGGTGATATATTGATTAAAGAATATTGAGTTGCAATTCAATGCATTATTCTAATCAAGGGACCACAATATGCATTTTGAAGTAAACCATAGGTTTATATTACTCAATGGGAAATAATGATTCATCAAATTGTACAGATCCATTCTGAGACAACATCTTTCGAAATTTATAGACAATGTTGATGTTCCAATATCGCTTCGATTGTTTTTAAAAGTTTTCATTTCATAATGATCCGATTATATAGATACTATCTTCTTCAATGGACGTTAGGTTAAAATGCGAAATTCTCAAAATAAGTCCGAAGCAATGTTATGGGACAACCAGTTGCAATATCTGTTGAAAGTTTTAGAGTTTCTGTTATAACTGAAGACCTTTATCTAGAAAGCCTAGATCATCATTATTCATAACAATTTTTATGATTCAATGCAGCGCATGCAACCGTCCTGATGCTGCCACTCCTTAGAAACTCATTGTAATCTTAAAATTCCAAAATAAAAATTTTCAATATCATCTAGGCATAATCCAAGAAATAATAGGTACCTAACTAAATAATCGGCGGTAAACGCCAGGCAGCTGCGCCACAGTTGTTATCTTCAACATTAAATATTTATTTTGAAGAGCTTCAAAGATTCCTAGCTTGGCTGCAAAATTTCCTGCTGTTTCCTGCTTTTTTATTTGTATGTAACTTGTAATTGCAGTCTCATATTTTGCATAATGTATCTACGTGTGATATAGTTTTGAGAGATATGGTCACTTTGATTAACTGACAGCTATAGTCATGTGGGTTAACGGAATATAAAAATACTTTTTATTACAATTACACATACAGATATGTCAACCGTTGAAAAAACTAGGTAGGTGCATTAACATCACAACTATTTGATACTGTGCTAAAGTTCCAATATTAACAGCTTATACAGACCAGTGAAGTTAGGTAATAATTATTCTCCAGTAGTAAGTATCTCTTCCAAACTGGTTAATACATATTACCTTTGTGTGAGCTTCCAGTGCTGAAAACCTGAATTTCTGATTCAAAATAGTTTGTATATTGCGTCAACAGCCAAGGAAATTAAAATGCTATATAATATCCATCTGCATACAGCATATATGCAAACTTGAACTGTCTTTTGACTGATAAGAATTGCTAAGGTTCACCGGATCACCGATCAGAACGTAGCACTTGAATTTTGAGAAAAAAAAGTATTACAGATGTATACCATTTTCTACTCATAGCTATTTTGAGTATAAGAGGAAATCTAAATTGCATGAATTAACCTAAAGAAAATATTAGATTCAGATGCTTTCTGAGTAAAAGCTTATTCTACTTCACGCACCTGCTGCACGTCTCTAACATAGTATACACACTGGAAATAGTAGTTCATCTAACTTCACTGGTATAACAATATTCAGGTTAAGGGGGTTAACAATGGGCTCAGAGAAAGCATTTTTGCACACATTTCTTATATAAAATACAAATTCTGCAATAAAAAATGACACGAAAAGACGAGATGCACTTTTGGTCGATTTCGGATAATTTCATTTGTACTTATTGTTAGTACTTAAAATTTGTTTAATATACACAATATTTGAATGTTTTAATACTGCTTGAAAAGTTGTAGTTACAATATAATAATGTAATTATGATATGATAATATATGATGCGATACAATCCACGAAAGCCACTTTCCATTCAAACACTTCAGACCGATATATTCGGTGTGATGAAATTATCTACCAAAACATTCCCCAGCGAGTAATTTTCAAAACTACCACAGTCAAACATTGAAAAATACCTATATGAATAACTGTCACGGACAGAGTGTCTGTCATTTGCTGAATTCTTTTTTCTGGATGACCAATCAATTATTTTTTGATGCTCCGTTAAAATAATTACTATGATACAATTATGATTGTAAGCTGAAAGTAATGTAGTTAACTGTATAGAATCGGTCCATTCAATGCATTAATATTTAAGGGATGGGGATCTACCATTCTTAAATTTTAATTGAATAATTTGAAGTAATAAAAAGAAATTTCGGTCCCACAGCATTGTTCATGGTAATAACCTTTTTAATGACATTGAGATATAATCATTACAGCTCAATTGGAATTTCAATAATTTCCTCACACCTTCAAAAGAAAATTCAACAGCATAACAACAGTTTCAGTTAAACTTCACTATGAAAAGCATCTCTCCAAAACTTCAGCATCTAAATTTTGGGAATATTCATTATAACAATTCTTTAAACCCGTAATTTATTCAGTTCGGTCAACACAAATTGTCTACTCAAACCTACAAATATAATGAGAATTAATTATAGCAATGGATCTATACCTGGGAACAGTTGAAAAGACAGTAAAGTTTTTAGTCAGTAGCAACTTATATTCTCAAGAGACTAGGATTACCTCGGATTCAACACTATCCAGTCACCCAAAGGTTATTAGGGATTTTCCGGTACCGTAAAACCTCATTCAAAGTTGCTAGAAAGTGCATTTCTTTTGCATTAATACAGATTCACGTATCATTACGTTTATGACATCTCCTGAGCAAGCTTAAAGGGTACGCTGCTCCTAACATCGTGAAACATATCCATCCAATACTACGAATAAGGATCGGAATGATAATGAGATTTCAATTTTGTCCTAAAATTAATTGAAACAATCAATTTGACGAGCATATCAAAACTACTTGTTTAAGTTGTGAAAATCTATACTCTCGGTCATCAATATATCCGCTACCACAGCAGGCTGCGGTTCTCAGATCACTTTAAAAATATTTGTGGTATGGTATAGGACATATTTGGATGTTTTTTGCTATGACACTTTCCTGTCTTCCAATCCATTTCCACATATATGGCAAATAATACTCAAATTTTTGGTTGTTCATAATAACCACTATCCTCACAATACCATTACCTAACTAGAGATGAAACAATCCAGTTACATTTTAGAAGCAGATTCTTTTTATATATACACTATTTATAGCTATACCTAGATTTTTTTCAAGTAGATGAGTTCCGTTAGATATGGGATTTTGAGACAGTTGTGTTTCACCTCTAGTCATAAAATTTCGGTTGAATACTGTTCTAGTTTGAAGAATGAAGTTCATGTTCGTCTTGTGTTACACACATGATAAAATATGATAGCGGCATTGCTGCAAGAGGTATAAAAACATAGGAAAGCGATTATCTATTATTTCATAAAATGAAATGCGTTACATGTAAGTTCATCATATTTAATTTAATAATATGCAGTGATGGTAAGTTTAGAATGCTATCAAATCAATCCTGACTCTTTTAACGTTTATTGAGATGATACACGATTCGGAAAGATATACTAAAATTGAGCCTCCATCAAAGTAATACATGAAAGACAGACTGAAGGTATTCATAAGAACATTTTAAGACTTCTCATAATATATAAATCATGATTGCTCTTACTTCGCCAAAAATGTTTATCATTATAATCAAAATTGTGTAGAAAAAGCTCAAAGTCTCAGAAACAAAAAAAAGGGAAGAACCTGTGACTTCAACAACATCATTCAATAAATTTAAAACTTTTGATTTAATATTCGAGGTGCCAGAGTAATACATAACTTTGAGGGAACTGGTGAGGGATATTCATAATTTTATATCAAATATATTTCAATATAAATATTTTTTATACCTCCAACAGCTCAAATACTAGCATACTGTTCATCCTGTTCATTCCCAGTTAGACAGAATCAACCTTTTCATATTCAAATCACAAACTAATGAATTTTCTTTGGATATGAAAAGTTCTGAATACGAATTTGGTAGCCACACAAGGTTATTCTTGCTGAAATATTTGCTTCGCCAAAATGATAAGTGGAATAAACTATTTTCACATAACACGTTTATCAACTAATTTTAAATGATTTGCCCAATATAAACAAAGCTCAGTAACATGAATCTGGTATTTTTTCATGATAGGTTTTCCCCGGGCACTGTGAGCTTTTACAGGAGTTTCAGAATAACCAGTATACATACATTTGATTCTTATTTGCATTCCTCATATTATATATGCGTGATAATTTATCTGAGCGATTGAAATGATGTATATTTGTACTTCAATTGATCGCTAAGATATCTTTTAGTTTCAGTGTATAGCATAACAAGCGTATAGACCAACTGTCCATGCATTGTTCTGGTTGTATAACCAATAAAACTGGTGACATGTACGGGGTGATAACAGAAATAAGTTAACATTTGGTGTATTTGAAACTTAAAAATGAAAGCTGTATGAGAAGTTGTGGACAAACAAAGGATGCCGCTGAAAACTGTTCTCCCTTGAATAACTGTTTCATGGCACTAATTAATGCAATTATTGATTAGTTAGACATGTTACTGTGAAAGACCGAAATCCGGTGAATGTCGAGATATACCGGTGAATATCAACATTCACCAAGTTACTTGGCGTATGTCCGATATATTGATCAAAAATAATTATTTCTAACTTACACCGGCGAATGTCACATTCATCATGCACTCATGGTGTATGTTCAAAAGAAACATTTTTTTCTAAATGAAAACAAAATTAAACATTATAGGTTATCATTTATTTATAAAATACAACATTATGACTTCATAAGTAATATTTTTGTATTTAACTTGCAATTCTTTAAGCATTCCTGTTCTTCCTCCAAGGCCTGTTCGTATGTGAGTTTCGGAAAGTATATTAAACAACTCTTCATTTGTAAAATAATATTGAATATTAATTTCTCATGGTTTTAATGGCACAATCAACTTTTGTTCGTCACTAACTTTCAAAATGTCAAAACGTTTTAAACGCCTATAGTCCAAAGGTGTACTGCACTTACTTTTAGCTGAAATTACTTCAGAGACGATTTTAGAGTGCCTTTCTTGAGAAAAATAAATACAATTGTCTTCTCGTTTACTTTTAATTAGGGTATGTAATTTTCCAAGAAACTGATCAGTATTTACTGTATTAGCTATTGAACACAAATTATAACACCTAACTCATATATATTAAAATTAAATTACTAGGAATGCACACACACTGTCAGTGAAACCTTGCGTAAAACTGACAACAAGCCCACACGGAAGGGAATCGAAGAAATCGCAAAAAGCCACTTTAAACCTGTCATTTCTGACATCGACCGAAGCCTTTGTGCGCTTGTCGATACACACCGGTGAAGGTCCGAATGTTTTAATAAAACTAATAAATGTTCGGTCTTTCACCAACACATTTGGTGTCTGTCGACATTAACCGGTGTATGTCGACATTCACTAATTTCGGTCTTTCACGGTAACAGACACACACGTAATAATGTGATTCGACATATTTGGGCCATTTAAATCGATAGGAACGGGCTAGCCATTATACATCTTTTATAATCGTGTGCTATGGCACAAAATTGATATTCTCGGAAGGCTAAACCTTTGACATAGAAAAATCGTACACTTGTTTGACATTCATTAGACGAGTCGTTTTCAAGGAAAATGTTTTCTAAAGAATGTGTTGACCAATAAATTGACAGGTATGCTATTTAAACAATAATTAGCCTCCCAAAAAGCGGCTGATCTCATCAAAAATAATTTTTAAACTCAAAATTCAAGCTGTTTGAAAATATTATCTACATGCTGTTATTGTACAGGAGTTGAACAGTGATTATTCATGCTTCAAAATCAGTTCTTATCTGCCGAACGATGATGAGCTGAGAAGTTTTTAGGAAACTTTTCCGGGTAGCACTGATTAGTGTCAAACATATTAAGCATCATGTTAAAATAAACTCACGCAATTACTGAAAAAACAGTTTATAGTAGTATCCTTTAGGGAACTATACCTACCACATATAATACTTTCTGTCAGCATTTATGGATATTCAGCATTTGAGGAATTTAAACAGCATTACAATGTTGTATTAAACGTATTTTCACTTGACTGCCTCCATTTTATTCTTCAAAGGGGTGGACTTGAGGTTTTTATTTAGGCAAATATATTCCGAGTCTTGGAATGCTCATGGTAGTGTATCCAACCTAGTTTAAGCGATGTAAGCTTGCAAATATTGAACAAAAACAGACTGCATTTGCTAATTTTGGCGTGCCTATTTCAGTAATAGATACCAGTAATAATAAACAGCAATTTCTGCAAGAAGAACTACCAATGCAGCTACCAAATGTAAATTTCTTACTTTCTCATAAAATAATACTTTCATTTAATACACGCACACTCGCTCAGGGATACTATAACAAGATGGAATAGAACACTTAGCACGAAATGGTTCCAAAAACAGCGTTTTGCTACAAATACGTGCGAAAGGTATAGTTGTTGGATAGCAGATTCATATTTCCTTAATAAAAAATAAAGAAGTATTAGTATTTAGTTACAGAACAGATATTGCGGTATTCGTCGTACCGCTCTTTTATCTCTTTTGACAACGGGATTACACTTTTTCCAACTTTATTACTGAAAATAGCCAATCTGCCTCCTTCAGTTACTGTGAAATTTGAACTTATTATTTGAGGAGAATAAGTTCTCGAATACAACGGTGATGATTTACCGTTAAATTCGAGAATCAATAAAATCACCCCGAAAAAATAATTGAAACTTTATTTAAGTGAAGTCAGATATTTGGGTCCGTAACAAAACATTGAAGGATTGCAACCCAATTTCCAAAAATGCTTGAGGATCTGTTAGATATATAGAAAATTAAAGTAACATTTGCACCTGAAGTATTATAAATAACTATTTTCTTTGGAAAAGAACTGCATATCCAATAAACAATACCCCACCCACCTTATAAACTTAACAACAATAAAACAAAAGTGGTTATTTTCCACCTAGTCCGAATTTCATAAATATAAGTTCCTTGCCCTTGGACAAAATATCACCTCCAGGCGCCGTGATCTCGTTCAACTTCTGCATCACATTCGCGCCCACTCCCGCACCAGGCATGCCCTGGGGCATACCGGGCATCCCTTGCTGACCCGGCTGTGACTGTGTCTGTCCACCCATCACGTTCGTCGGTATCACCTGGGGCACACCCTTGTGCTGTATCCTATTCTGGAATCCAGTCTGCTGTTGCGCCTGTCCTTGTTGTTGACCTTGCTGCGTCTGACCCGTCAGACTGCTGAATAGGCTGCTACCCAGCGACGGAGTTTGTTGTTGTTGCTGACTCTGCTGCTGGTTATATTGTTGATTCGACTGTTGTCCAAACTGTTGGTTTGGCTGACTGTACTGTTGCTGGTTTTGTTGGTTGAACGGCTGTTGTTGGGTGTACGATTGTTGTTGTCCAAATGATTGGTTTTGTACGCCCGGTTGCTGTTGCTGGTTACCACCTTGCCTCAGCAGTCCTCTCCCCCTCCCCTGTAAAGTGTAGGAGTCAACATTCAGGTTATTAATATAACCTCATAAGTATAATAATGTTGATGAAATTAGAAGTAATTATTCAATATAGTGTGCTGTGAATGTAAAGTACGTTGGCCCCATATTGTTCGAGTTCATATTTCTGAACGAGATGGAAAAAACCAAAAGCGAGACAAAACGCATAAAAAAACATTACAAAAAATGTTTTTGATGAAACTATTTGTATACGTGAACTGTGTTGCAAAGAACATAGACAATATCTAGAAATACCTTGGAATAATAGAATAGGTTAAACCAATATGGTTACGCTTTGCTTCTGAGATGTTTAATTTCAACTTCTATAAGTGTTCCTATATTTGAATAAATCCAATTTGGAGAAAACCTAATAATCTATTAATTAATTCAGAAATAACAATTCTAGTATTATAAAATTTCAAATTTCTGAGCAAAATTTTGGAATTTCATAGCTGTAAGAATTACAATCGATTGGTGCGACGACCGTTTTATGACCTAGAGTTATATCTAATTTCTTCATCAAGTTTGGCATCTACATTTTTTGCAGATTTACTGTAAACGCATTTTCGATCAGAACCATGAAACTAATGATACGTGGTAGTTCTGTATCTAAAGGGTGCATATCCAGTGCGAAAAAAAACAGGTCGTGCCTCAATCATAGAATCAAGAATTGTTTGATGGAATATAGAATATGGAATATCTACCTTTATGTTATTAAATAAACCGCTTCATTTATAATGAATTATAGTTTTTGAAAATAACTACACATTGATGTGTTATATTATAGACATTTGAATGCAAATGTAAATAACGTTCACCTAATGCTCAAGAAATGTTAATTTTGTAATTATATTGTACAACCCTGCACAATTTTGTAATTCTGTAAACACTATAATTTTAACGTACAATAATAATAATTTACCCATGTACGTTTTGCACATTCCATACTAATTAAGCGACATTTAATTCCATAAAAAACAATAAACAATGAAGATTAATACTGTTTTAAGAACCATCTTGGGCAGTAAGACTTTCTGTAGAAGTACACCATCCGGTATTGAGGTATTGAAAATATATTTGTTATAAAAAATGCTCTCAGATACAATTCACAATAATCGATGGATACCTTCTTTATAAAATGTTTCTTGAAACCTAAGATTTCTCGCACTGAACAACAACCTTATTTAAACAAAAAAAATGATGAATATATTACTCTAGCTTAGTTTTTCTTTCGCGGTGCTCGCTTTCCACGTTTTTAATTTATTTTTGAATTTCAGCGTTTCGAATAAGATTTGATATTAATCATCAATAGACAATATTCTACATAGCTGGCGTTCTCGGAGAGTCTATACTTGACCCAATTGTATGGTCTAAGCATAATTGCATGGACTTGATATCTCCATAGAGATATTACAGTGAATTAGATAAATCACATTGCTAATGCTTCTCTTCTACATTGGAGCTGATGGAGTGGTAATAGAGACTTGATAAGGATAAAAATCGGGGTTTATATACTTTCTATCCAATACACAGTTCGGAACTAGATAGAGTGTGTGAAGGTTTGATAGATCCTAAATAATGTTTGAGGAAAAATAATGTCGAACTACTGTCTAGGAGAAAATAATTCATTTTACTCTATACTTCAACTGGCCAACGTATCTATCTCTATACTGATTGATTTTGAAAAATTATAGATATTTATCTGAAGTCATTATTTCTCGAATTTATGTACATGGAATCATCACATTGGGCAGACTGTATTTAAACTAAGGATTCGTGCATCCCACAATTCGAAAAATAATCAGTATAGGAATAGATCACAATAATATGCCGAAATGTTCATGTTGAATTAGTTCAAACTTACCCGAAAATTAAGGGTGTAAACCAAAATTTCCAATTTTTTAGGTACACTCACATTTATGGGGATACTATTTGCAAAGGTACCAGTATTTTTCTGTGAATAGGGGATATACATTCACTTGTAAGGGGAATTAAAGAATTCATGCTGCTATGTTTGTTTATGTAATGTGAAAAATATATAAAATAAACGAAGTCCAGTTATGATTTTTATAAATTCTTCCGCATGGATCACATAAATTATAAGACTGAGAAAACTGAGATCCTAACAAGTACAAGCCTACAGAATATTTTGTGAGTATGTTTTTAAATATATTTTGTGCTGATGCACTAAGGTCTTATTTTTTATAATTGTAAATTGTAGGCGAATCATAATTACCACTTCCATCTTTCGCCTATTATTTATTGACGTCTAAGGCTGTCCTAGGCTCATATAAAGATAACTGTAAGCGAAAAATGCATGATCACGTGGGACTGCGTACTTTATTTTATATGCCTTCAAATTTTGCTGTATGACAAATCTTGTGAGTAAGTCAATCGAATTAAAGACCGGAATGCTACATAAGGTACTTAAAAAGCTTTATCCGTATGCGACCATGCATCACTCTATGCGTAACAGCTTCCTAATATCTAGTATATTTCACCTGTATACATAACGAAATGGAATGATGTTTTCTGACAGCTAACATTAAAGTTATAATGCTTTGCTACCTGGATTTAGGTCCCCATTGTTACGCTAGAAAATAGAACTGGTACCACACGTTATACACTTAATTAATAGGCTATCTTAGTTAAACATGATCTGAATATGTATTTTGCATCGGTCCGATTTACTCCAATTAATTTTCAGATACTATTGAATATTCTTGCCGGTGTATATAGTCTTTGACTTTTATTGCATTTGGTTTCGCATATTGAGTGAATTTCAGAGAGAGATAGTCATTTCTAGGCTATTTGCATTTGCATTTTTCAATGAAAGTTGAATGAAATTCATCACCTCCACATTTTGACAAAAAATATGCGTTAAGAATTTACTGAAAATTAGACCATAAGATGTTCAGACACCTCACACTTTTTTAAACTATTACGAATTGGATTTTAGATAGTCATTCAAAGTTAACTCGTAAAAATAACCTGATGATTGAAAGGAAGATACTTATGGATATCAATTTTTGCTAGTAGTTGCATTACTCCTTATCATTTGCCCCGTACTGATTAGGCCTGACATGATTAAAACGACATCATATGTGATAAATAAAACATGCAGATTTAAATTAAATTGTTATTGCAAGATTTACACGAAAGATTGGAGGCAGAAATTTGGGTTGACAAAAAATACTTAGTGTAATGAACATTTGCATGTTATATTCACATAGTGATGACTAATGATCAACAGGTATAGGTATCTTATGTGGTTATGTAACACCTAAGACCTGTTGGCTAATTAATCATTTGGTAATGGTTATAACGGTCATTCTCTACTGGAAAGTGGCAGTCGTAAGTAACAACAATATCTAGTAATCCCATTTATAGCTGTGATACTAACGACAACTGGCATGCAATATAACAGGCCTGGTGTCTTGTATATTATCATGTAGCATTTACTAACTTTTCGCTAGATATTCGCTTTGGTGTTTTCTCATTGTGGAATGGATTACGCTAGAACTATCCGATAATGCTTTGTTTTTGATCGTTTAGTTTAACTGATGGTGGTGATGCTAGTAATGCCAGCATAGGAAAATAATCTAAGGCACTACTCACACAAAGATACTAGAGTCTCAGAACGACTGGGATACTTCGTGATCAAGAGACACATAATGTGTAATTCGTTGACGACGCTCAAGCAACGCGAAGACTGGGCAAGAGCGCCACCTAGACACTAGTGGTGCACATCAGATCGAGATCCTTTTCAATTCGGATCAGACCCAGATTTGATCCGAATTTTCAAACCTGTACAATCCGGATTCGGATCAATCCGTATATAATGTATGTGAGATCCGGATCAAAGATCCGAATTACGGATACGGGATCCTTGTATTCATTGTTGCCTATGGCTATTTGACTTATTTTTAGGGCATAAGTTGGCGGTAGGACGTTTCTTCGTTGTCTTCTTGTTGATTTATGTTCCGTGTTTCGTGAGCTAGACATGCAAGGTGGTAAGTTGTTTCGTGTTCTGTTTTTGTGTGGATCGGGGAACTTGTTGCAGTACTTATTCTTCTACCTGATCAATATGATACGTAAGTTTATATATTACTCGTGCAAAGATAAGTTGCCTTTCTTCGTGAAAGATGGACACTTTAATATTTTTTATGAAGATTGCTGTTCCTGCATTTATTTGCTTTAGTTTTATATGGCTCAATAGGAAATTGATATTTCGTGTTGTAATTTTTTTATGCTGCCTCTTTCGTATGTCCAATAATAATTCATGATGCGGATATCGGATCCGAATTTCGGATCTAGATCAGATATCAGGGATCTGAATCTTATATCGGGATGAGAAATCCAAATCCTAGATCCGAATCCAGAATCCGATTCCTTTATTGAGATCCGGATACCAGTACATCCAGATCCGGATCTTTTCTTCAAGTATCCCCTATCCGTCAAAAATTGGGATCCGTGCACCACTACTGCTGGTCTCCAAGTAGCTCAGAATAAATGTTCAGTATGATATGATTATAAAAGAAAAGGCTATTTGAATAAAGATCTGAAAGAGAGACGAAGTAGTCAAGAAGTTGTTTTTTGTCATTCTATAGAATTGCAAGGAAATATAATTTGATACTCTTGCTGCAAGAAATCCTCAACAATTCACGTTTCTTTCGATATAAGGGTGTACCAAGAATCGTCTAACTATCCTTTTTCTGCGACGATGATATTGAACTGTATATTGATATGATCATTGCGCTATGAGGTGTACTAGGTCAACGCAAGTACGGAACTGAATATTGCTTCAATTTTCTGATACAAACACTTAAGATCAGTATTGACCGTGTGTGTATAACAAGTAACTACACTCGTCGAGTCTCCAAATGATCGTATATGAGTTTCCAAGTACCCGAGATTTGAGTACCCCTGTATGAGTAGTGCCTAAGTGCTGGGCTCTCCGAAGCGAGATGACCGCACTGTAGCGCAGCTGCGCTCCTCAAATTCACCATACTGCAACTGACTCTAAATTGAAATAATGTATGATTTCACTTTCACTTAACTGTCTGTCTGACAACGCGGTAGCTTTTTGTGAGAACGATGAAGTTTAACTGGCTATGGTTAAATCTGAACTTTTATCTTCAAATACACAACATATTCTCAAGGCAGAGAGATTACTGAGATTCTAATGTCTCGTTTTCATCAGTTTGCCTCGTACAACTTAGAATGAAAGCTCGTCATTTAACGAAAATCGAACGCAACTCAATCCAGAACTATAAAAATTTCGGCTTGTGAGGTCGAGTTGACGCAGTGAACAGTTTGCTGCACTGATTGGAGAACGAAACTTTAGTAAAGCCATCCGACCGCAATAATACATTACCATTTGCATCAAGTGTAATTTATAGATCAATGAACTGTAACATGGTTCAAGAAATAATATAATACAATATAAATTTATACCATGAAGTGTTCTACCTCACGACTTGTGTAATGGAAACATCAAATACAAGTATTTCGGATATATCTTAAAGATTCCCAAAATCTATGAATGTATGATGAGCAATGAAGTTGCGAAGAACTGAAACATCTTTCAAGCCACCTTATTGAAAAATTTCACAAGGAGCAAGGTACAAGGATTCAAATTCTGCCTAAATCATATAAGGTTTAAGTTTGAGAGAGAAGCTCTTGCGCTGCGTTCCCAATAAATTTAATTGAAATGTTTAAAAATTTAATCTGAATTCAATTAATTCAAAAATAAAGTTACATGAAGCCAGTATCAGATATCTGATTTGAATCATTTTTTTTATTGCAGTAATCTAGTATATAGAGCGATACAAGTTCAATAAAAAATACGATTATCCTGACATAAACATCACCGTCAAAAATAGAATAGAAGCCTTGCAGATGTATAATGAAGCACTGTGAATGGATATTATTTAAATCAGTATTTTCGTTAGTCATTGTAAGCTAATAAAAATTCGTAATCTATTTGATATGGATGAGTTTGCTATAAAGATATATCGACATAGACTACCTAATGTTCAGTAACTTCAGTAACAAATGTCCAAGGATCGGCTTCCAAATATTTTTTTAAAATCTTACTATTTTAATGTAAAGGAATTTGTCGGAAACAAACATAATTTTCAAAAATTGCCCTCGCTACAGCAACTAAGAGAAAATTGTGTCATTTAACAAATTGCATAAATAAAACTCGTTTTTTATTACACTTTTCGATATAATTTTTGAGGCATCATCAGACTGTCAAAATTGACTGCTTATGATGAATATAAAACCATCTCTCTCAAAAACTATCCTGTCTAGTGATTCCTATAATAAATTCTTTTTTCTTTTGTGCATCTTTGGGCAAATATTTTCTGGCGACTGCGTTTGCACTAACTAGGGCTAAGGCAAATCCCTAGAAAACCTTAACCACCGCCGAGAAAACGTCCTTGAGCTATTTCATACTTTTAACATTCTTTATTACTTGAAAAAATAGTTCAAAAGATCTGTATATTCAATTGATACAGAACCGTCAGACTTATGCAAATGCTTATAGATCTCTAATACTTCCATGAGATTTGAATCAAATATTTTATAAAAATTATGAGGCACAATCAGTCTATGGCCTTTGTCTACTTTATGATTGGTATCTACCAAGTTTATGCCAAACATTTTAGCCTTCGATCTATATAAATAGCATTACTGAAGCCACAAGAACCCTTGTAAATACCTGACTTACCTATATCTGGATATTTTTCTTGCCTGATTAAATATGATGTTAGGATAAGTCGTGATCCATCATCTCCATTTGGTTATCATAAATTGTTTTTATTTTTCTAGATATTTTATTGCAAATGCTTCTTGACAGCATTGTAGCAAATGACGTTTTCAACTCCATTTTAATCGATATATTACACTAAGTTTCCAGGTATTTTTATGTATTTGTACTATACATATATAGCTTAATCTTGAAATATCTTCCCATAAAATATGCTAAAAGGATCAAATAACTTAAACATCATGATATTATGTAACATGACATACCTTAAGGACAATTGTGACGTCGATGGTTAAGGATTTCAGGATAAATAGAATGCTTTTGTAAACAGTAAATGTTTGCAGGCTCACGATGAATAATGAACACTCCTAATATATATTAGTAAGTGGAGTATTAATATGCTCTATTTGCTACGGTAGCAAATAGAGTATAGGTTTGGAAAGCAGAAAGGAAAAAATAATGTACTGAAAGTTATGGATATATTGTGTGACTAGATTTAAAAAATGATACCTTTGCCAATTGCACATAAATTCGCAAACCTATAACTGCAAGACTCGAAGATATGGGTTTCTAATTCGCTTTTAGGAACTGAGCTGGAATATTGTGGACAAATTTTGCATCATAAACAATGGTGTGATTAAATAAAGGCAATTTCGTTTTGTGAAAAATTAACTGAATTCAGCTCTGCAACAGCCTTACTCAATAAACGCATAAAAAATAGGAATTTGATGAGAAACTTAGAATTTGTTTGGTCTGTGTGGTATTCTGCAAAAGTATGTGCTACCTGGTTTCACATAAACCAAACAAAAATCGGGGGGAAATACGTTTCCAACATTTCCAGGGTGCGTTCCCACTAGTCGTGACCAATAGTCATCCTGTCTAACTTATCTTGTCTTTTATACTTGAAAGGAGCTGCTTACATGCAACACATAATAGTTAACTGTCATCTACGACTATTTTTTTATGTGATTGCAGACAAATGGAAACCGAATGGATGATAGTCGTCTAAAAAGATAAAAAAGACGCCAGTCCATCGAACGACAAGTTATGTTATGCTAGCAGCCTTAAAGCGATAAAATTGTAACGGTTCAGCAATAAGTTAAAAAAGGCGTTTTTCCTAGGATTAAATATATGATCACAAATTTTCGTGGATATAAAAATTCCTCATGACACAGGTGGGAACACGCCCTTAGGGTATTTTTTGTTATTACTACTACTAGGAAGCAATTGCTACTTTAAATAAATGTGTATTTGTTGGCCTAATGATTTGTAGGTGAGATTATTTACAAAATGGGTATGGTTTGCAGCAGGCAAGCAGTTTCTGTACTATATCCTAGCTATTGAACAATAATATCAGAACTTGTTTAAAAAGTTTCAAGAAACATAAAATATTTAGCTATATTTCTTCATTTATCAATGACCTTAAAACAGACTTCTAAGTTTTCAGATCCATTTGAGTATTACTCGAATATCACACGCAAGATACACTAGCAGGCTAGTTCTAAGCATATATTTGATAGTTTTTAGCTAAGTTTTGCTTAGCAGTATTTACCAAATATAAATAATATTCCCAAACTGGCTCAAAATGGGAAATTTTGTCACCCTATTGCTAAGCGGTATCTTAAGAGTTTGAAGAATTTCTTTTGGACAAGTTCAAAACAAAAAACGAAAACTTCTTACTTCTTTAATGCAGCATATATAGTTATCCTGAGGCATCTTAAAATAGTATTTTTTGCTATAATAGCAAAACAAACTAAATGTGTCCTCCGGTAGACCTAGTGCACAACGCCCCTTGTCGCGACACTTGGAGACTGATACTATCTTACCTCCACCAGAAATAGGTATGTATACAACCTAACTGATATCTACTATCAGATCGCTGACCTCTACTAACAGGACTAGTTAAAAAACGAAACATTCACATTTATAGCGGCCGACACGTGTAGTAGACAGCATATCCTTATTTTATTTAAATGCCGATCATGAGCTACATGAAAACTTATATATGGGAACATCAGAAATACAAATTGAAACCAACAACAAAATGTTTTAAAACTGTGTGAAGAGAAACTGGTAGTTGCTACTAAGATAAGGTATACGTATACATTTTTGTTTTGCTGTTGTTGGTTTGTACATATTTGTGGTTTTATCCATCAACTACTTTCCAGCGTGCTTTCTGGTGCATGAGATTAAAAAAATGGAATCCTCGATTTTCTTGGCACTTGAAGATGACTAGATATTCGTAGAGGCGCATTAAAGAATAATCAGAAGTTTTCGTTTTTCGTTTTGACATCCTGAAAATTCATCAAAATCATTGAACCAGGTCAAGAAGTACATGGGTATCTAAAATGTTAATTTCATATCGTCTATCAAGTTGTATCTAAAACTTTAATATAAATACATTGTGAAAATATGCTTTTGGATATTTGCTTTGCTCAGGTGAGTTTTAACCCATTGGCTTTTTACTCTTTTGGATGTTGCTATAAACGCTCCAATAAATATGCACAAAAATGTGAAGATCAAATTGTTTCAAAAATAGGAAGACCGTTTGCAAGGGTATCCACCAAAATATTATTCGCTTGACTTTAATTTCTGTTTGATTTAATCAATAATTCAAAACCCATGTATATGAGGATATGCAGGTGTATCACTAACATGGATTCTGATTTCGATTACACCTACTATATATGCATTTCCGGCCACTAAATGTTTCAATTTTATTTTCATTTGAAACAATGCATGTACCATCTATGAGTATCTAAATTTAATATATTGCAGACAATTAGAATTTCATTATGATTTCGGAAGTCCAAAGTATGATTAAAGATTCGAGACATATCCAAAAGATATGGTTTCACATGTTATATGAATAATTTCTTTTTTTGTAGTACACATATAAATTCATACGCAATTATGATATTTTATAATCTAAATAAAATGAGAAAATATTATGTACCTTTTTTTAATTAATTTAGTTCTATATATCTAACATGTAATGGACTTCTCCTAATTTTGCTTTACCTACAAAAATAAAAAAATGTTATAGCCAGCATATATTTCCTAAAATTTGGTCAGGAAATCCATTTTTTATTCACGTTGAAGAGATGCTCAGAGAAAGATGAGATACATAGAATTGGAAAACAGATTATGCTGCAGAAATGAAGAAATATAGATAAGGAGAAAGCAGAATAGCACAGTATTGGTAGGCGTAAAATAGTGCTTCATACATGTGGTGAGGAAATTTCTGAGAAAAATGCTTATAGCTATAATTTTAAAGATTTATGATGTTTGCTTTTGTGACAGTTTTCACTTGCTAAACCACAAGGCATAAAGAAATATTCAAATTCGCATTTACGAACTGGAAAGTCACCCTCTACCAACTGAGCTAACCAGGCGCGCCTCTCAATCGATCCAAGCGCTACATCCCGCGGAAGCTACTTTTCTGCTGATTTTGCATTGGGCGCGTTAGTTGTAGCCAAAACAATGGTGCAGTTTAAAATTTGATGGAAAAAATGTTCTTCAGGGGAGTTTTTACGGGTCGTCTGTCCGGAAAACTGAAGGCCTGAGATTCGAATTCTGTAAAGGGTCTCATTTCGTATAAATGTGAATTGGTTTCAATCTTACGGATTAGTAAACAACTGTCATGGACGTTGCCTGCATACTAGTATTATGATTGTCGAATGCAGGTTAGTAAAACGCCGTGAAAGATTTACTGTCCCAAAATACTGGCACTGAGAAACGTACCACCTTAGCTTAAATGGATGAGCGTCTGTGCGGAACCTTAATCTTCTAAATTTTAATATATGTATATGTATTTGCTCCTATTGTTTACACATTCAAAAATAGTGTATCAACTATAGGAAGCTACAAATTGTCAATATAAAGACTAGTGTTTTTTCAGATATAGCTTCTAGAGTGATTTAGGTTTGACAGCACAGCGGCGCATATATATACAGAAGATTGACAGGAAAACTAATCCTGGGAAGGGAGCCTTATATGGACATCAATTTGAGTCGCAATTGTTTGAAAAGGAATCTTTATTAATATTTCAACTATCTATGCCACCTTTGTTACAGCAGAAAATGAATTGACTAATTTTTCAAAGTAATTCCGTACTTTGACAGGATATATAAGGAACGGTTGTTTCTTTCAAGTAATGTGGTTTCAGTTCTTGACTAAATCAGGCGCGACAAGATATAACTTTAAACGGGCGAAACTTGTAGCAGACCAAGCTTGGAAAAACTTTGAGGTTAACAGTTTCTTCCATCTAAATTATCATTAATCAACCATGACCATTTACCTTGAATTGAGAAGGTTAAATTTTTACGTTAGGGTATCGAGATCAAAAAAAGGTTGGAGATTTCTTTTGGCCTGTAAGATTACAATGCACGTTTTTCAGGGATATAAAAATTAGGAATTTCGGTAAACACAAGATACATACAAATATTATACGGACAGAGCGCGGCATTTGATTATTTTTTTGTATAAGGTTTTTCGCTGGTTTCCCCTGTAAGATTAAGCGTCCGCTGGCTTATGATAGATAACCGATAATTGTGGAAAAAGTGTATGGAAAATAAGGGTGCTTCTAAGGATGTTGAATAAAAATAATCTGTTGAGTTGATAGTGTAAGGGTCTTAGGTAAAAATCGATGACAAGAATCAACTTTATTTGTTGATTTTTGTGTACATAGAGCAAATAAAACTGAAATGAAAAAACAATTTTCTCAGAGAAAATTTGACGCAAATTTTAAGAAACATATTGTTTTATAAATCAAGTCTTTTTCAATATACACTAGTAGTTATGGCTCATGCTGTCACCAAAAGACATTCAAACCGACAAAATCTACCAAACAAAATATCTAAGCTAACAACCAACAAACAAGCAACATAATAGGCAATAATCATGCGAAGCAACAAAACAGCCTAGAAGTAGGAGATGAGTTGGTAGGGTGATTAGATTAGATTTAGGAGGCTATTATTACCAAACCTGCTACATAAATCACTTATTTACTTTTTTCGTATGTTGAAAAGGTTTGTTCATATCATTACCAAACTGTTGTTTTCCATTTAAGAACGGTGAATAAATACAATAACTATAAATATTATATTATACCAGTACTCTTAATACTATTATTATACATAAAATGTACTCCTTATAACGCTTTAATTTGACCTCTCATGCTCTGAAAGATGATAATGATAAACATGTTTTCCAGTGGAGTATCTTATGCGCTTTTGTACGAAAATAGGATTCAAATATGCAGTTATGTCAGAAAATATCTCTGAGGCAGGCAAGATACTAGTAGCATAATTTTTAACCAAGCTTTTTCTTACCCTTATCCCTACAGTACAGTCCTCCTATCCGTCATTTAATTATATATCTGAACCCTTTTACCATGTAGATGACCCGTTGACTGTATTTTTGGACTTAATGGAAAAAATTTTCAAGTATTCAACATACATAAGGAAAATGCAGGAATAGAAGAATAGCTCCGCAATCGCGTGCTACCCTTTCTGACTGCCTGTCTTGTCTAAAAATGTATTACTTGCATTGGACCTGCGTAACACAGTATATTTTCTGAAGTGTGGGTATTTGGTCATGAGGTATTAGTAATGTCACCATATGCCTAGATCGACTATTTAAGTAGCACTAGCAATGATAATCTATAATGTAATTGTGCAAACGTTTGTATGAGCTACCAAGGACGAACGCTACCGGCCACTACCGAAAATAAGCTAGAGGCACCATCCTGCAGATGGAATCATTCCTCTATCCATCTATCGATTCTCTTTGGTATAATTCCGGAAGCAGTTGCATCATGTATACGCGCAATAATACGTGGCACACGTCGAAATTGTGCCTTTATAGAGGTGATTCAAACAAAAACTAAAATGTTCTATGATTTGGTTACTACTGCCAATTTATATTTTTTTAACGATGAATATTATTTAGCATATGAACAGATAAATTTGAAATATGAAGCAGGATTTGGCATTTATAGCCAGCCCTCATGATGATATATCAGCGAGTATACTTTAAGGGCGTATAGTTAAATGACTGAATATACCTGCTGGTGCTCGGTGAGAGTGTTCGGTGTCGTAGACGTGTTCAGCGAGTCTAACTGAGAGGTATACACAGGAAGGCAGGCATCTAGACCAAACAGACAGACAAACAACATACAGTCAGCACTGTGCTGTTTTCTAAACACAAAAGACTCGTTATTTTCATGTTTAATTCAATTGATTTTGCTCATTGGTTTTGACTATATTTACTTAAAATAAGTAGAATTAATGGTAGCGCGTTACTTGTTACAGATGACTTCTGAGATACATATTTATGAAGAATTAAAGTTGACTCAAACATTGGACAATCCTAGCAACATTAATGATACTATGCAGTTACCTTTAAGGGGTCTTGAAACTGGAATCAAGAAAAACTCGATTACTCTTGATTTGTAGAATTGAAGCTTCTTCAGGACACATGAAACGTTTTTCTGACATAAGAAGACACTTCAGTCAATGAGGAGCACCGAATTCCAAAACAATATAAATAAGCATCAGCCAATTGTAATAACAGATGGCACAAGCATCACTCTGTGGAACTTATTTCAATGTAATATGACAATTCGGAAGGTAAGGTACCAGGTTCGGATACTTACGAGGACTGGACGATTACAACATGTTCGGAAACAATATTAATTATCAAAAAAAGAAGTGTTCCTGGGAATGATATTATTTGGTTGGTCCTAAATTACGTATGTGAAACAAAGGAAACTCCATTCACAGGAAAGTTAAAAAGCCTCTATTGCTCATAAATAACATAAGAAATTAACCAACGACAAATATTAATGGTGCACGGATCCAATTTTTGACGGATCGGGGATCCTTAAAGAAAAGAACCGTATCCGGATCTCAATACAGCAAACGGATTCAGATCCAGTTCCTAGATTTGGATTTTGGATCCAGATCTAGGCTACATTCATTTTAAGTGTACATAGAAACAACATTCTTAAATTGATAGAAAAATGCTAGTGTGTCCATCTTTTCCAAAGAGGCAACTTCTCTTTGCACGAGTGATATATAAATTTTAGGATTATATTGATCATAATTTCACAATGACGGCTAGAAGCACAAGTAGTTCTCCGATCCGCACAGAAACAAAACATGAAACAGCTTTTTGCCTTACTCACGAAAGACGAAGTTAACAAGAGAACAAATAACGAAGAAATGTCCTACCGTCAAAGAAGATTTGCAAGAAGTACCTATGTTCCAAAAATAAGTCAAGTAGCCATAGGCAACAATGGATACAAAGATGCCAAATCTGGATCTCGGATCTTTAATCCGGATCTCAGATCCGAACATTATATCCGGAACGATCCGGATGTGAATTATGCATATTTAAAAATTCGGATCAAATGCGGATCTGATCCGGATTGGAAAAGCATCTGGACCTGACGTACACCACTAACAAATATACGTCTTCTAGAAAATACGTATGGTATTTTTGCTTTATGGAAATGCAAGGAATAGTTATTATAGACAATCATAGCCAATAGAAATGACGCCACGGGAAATGGCTTCTAACTAACTTTTTCAACAATTTGGTATGTAGTGGTTTTCTCATTGTAGAACAAATGTATATATCATCAAGGTATGACCACGGATACTTTTAGAGTTATGTACAGCAAGGTTAGACTTTTCATACGGTACTGCCGGTTAGTACCGATTCCGACGTATGATGATACGACTTTTGAAATATTTGATTTCATCAAACTCTATTGATAGAGTAAACATTTATAAACGTTGGTCACCTCCCTGTTTCACCCAATATAATGTGAATCACTTGGATAAATGGATAAATGGAATTAATAACTGACCGACAAGGTCGAAACTAATTATGCTCCTTTCATGATACATTAAATGCAACAAAATGTATAATGCCACTATATTTTTGTTGTTTTATATACATGAACATACTTAGGAGAAGAACAGACAAACGAAAGTTGAATTTGGTTATACCAGAGAATAACTTTTATATTATCGACGGGTTAAAAAAAATTACCAAACAACATAAGTGATGGAAATGTAGCCGTAAAGACTATAAACACAATTAATATTATGAAAAGGGCAACAGCGTCATCTACCCTGGCAAATATAAAAATAGGCAGAAAGAGAAACATTTGGGGAAACTTATGTTGATTGAAACCCTTATGCAAGTACCAATTTCCTGCTAAGCAAAATTAAAAATATGTATCCTATTGAGCCCAGTGTGGTGCTGCAACACATACCTGTAGTTTCATAAATACAGATAGAGAAAAACTGTGATGGGTTGAATAATAAATACTGTCGGAGTTAGATTCAAAAGAGTGGCGTATTAGTGGCGACTGACATTCCACAAGACAAAACGGCAAAATGCTGCATGAGCTGTCACCTTCTTAACATCAAGTTTGTAGCTTCAGATATTGAATATATGTATCTCAGATAGGAATTCGTCAGATTAGAGGATTACGCAATATATTTCATTTGATACCCAATGCAAAAGTTTTATAAAAGCAGATGATCACGTACGGAGACCTCGACTAATTAGTAGTGGTATTATTATCCAGTATTATAGAGAACGATGGAACCTGATCACAGCGGAACGCAGGAAGCTCTAAAGATTGAGAATAGAATATAGAATGTTTTGTTATTAGACTTTTAAAAGTATATAACCAACAAAAGATAGTGCTAGTGATGTCATATGAGCATCAGCTACTGTGAAAAAACCAATTGCTGAGTGTGGAAGTTAGGTTAGCACGAATTAATCTGGACAAGTTTAAGAATGATTCTCCGATATGAATTATCATAAGCAACAAGGGTCATTTCTACCTAGGCAATTTCATAAAAATAAAAACATTCCGTTTTCTAAATAGAATCGAAAGTATAATTCAAAGCATTCCTGAATTACAAAGCTATAATCATTTGTCTTGGCCGCTCGAAATCAATTTGATTGTTCTTCAGCGTGTCATGAAAATTTTCCTGGAATTCCTTGTACTTTTCAAGACATATGGAATAAACCAACATCATCTATTAATCCAACATTTTGGAAAAATCCTCACGGTGATATAGTAACAAGATACCACCCACGCATTACTGCTACAATATCCACATGGAAATATCAATCTAAATAGTCAAAATTAGAAACGTACTCACTTCAATGCAGTACTTTGCGAGCCCGTCTAAGATATACTTCTTATACGTATTTGGTAGTACTGAAGGTGAATATATTTAATCTTGGTTAATGCTGTTTATAATGTGACAAACCGATAGAGCGATGGTCAACCTGACAGGCCGACTGGGGATCTACAATACTATAATCCACATTAACGTTAGAGGATTCAGACAACTATACTAACAAGGACAGACATGTTAGTATGACGGGCAAGAAATGAAGAAGAAAGCACTTCAAACACCAAATACGCCTAATATTAACAAAAGGTATCCACATTGGAACCTGTAAGAAAAGTGATTAATCTGTTACCATTCTAGATAGATTCTAGAACTAGTATTGATGCTTTTCTCACATAATAATACACACACAAATAATCATGACATGTGATCTATGCAACGAAAACCCGAATTACCTGCTTTTATAAAACGTTTGCTTAAATAGACTGTTTGGTGATCTATACAAATATTTGATACATAAAACATGAACTTTTCAAACTGTACAATTACTACCACATATATTTCATGCTCGCTTAATCTCTAGATATTTCGTTTCATTAACGGACAATGACAATTACAAAATTTAGTGTTACCATATCATATTCACAAAATACGTGCAATAAATTGGTCAAACGTTTGGTGGTTCATTTCACCAATTTCCAATATTCCATGGTTATGGTACATCATTCACCTGAAGACGATTGAAGATAGCACATCAATCGAAACGTCGTGATACTCAAAATTTTATAGACAATGGAAGTCCGAAATCAAACTTTTGGTTATGGTAGCATTTATACAGTGGTATCTAATGAAATATACTTTATGAATTATAAACTTATTCATTATCAAAAATGTATGTGTGTATTTCATTCCTTTGTATACAGGGTGTTTAAATATAGTTGATTAAGCCATAAATCTTGGTGAATTGTTGTACCCTCATTTATAGTTCATATTGCCTAAGGATCAGTTATATTACTATGAGAAAAGAGTGATGCCTGTATGTACCTAACTAAATAATGTGTCTTTTATATTACTCATGAGTCATGATAGCAAAATAATTCTTGCCAAATGAAAAGATCTTGTAATGATCCAATTGTATAATAATGTACTAAAAAGTAGAGCCTCACTGTACATGGTATGACACTTGTTATTACAACAGGGCTTCTAAAATAAATCATTAAATGGAATGGTAGTCTCAATGAAAATAAAAAGGTGCGGAATTTCGTTAGTTGTTTTATAAAATTACGGCTTTATTATAAAAAACGGTCTGTGTGGTCTATAATGTATAAATTCCAGTATGTGTAGTTCTGAAAACTATCACTATTAGCAGGAACTAGAACTTCAAGCTCAATACTGATTCACTGATAAAGTTGGATTTGTATCTCCAACCAACAGATTAATTACCTCAAATACGAATCAAGACTTGGCAGTGAGTAGTACGTTCCAGAGGGGACAACAAAATGATATACATCTAGTAAAAAGAATGTTTTCAGAACAAACTTAATGGTATAACGATTCTTCTTCGCAGTTAAAAACTAACCAGTATTACTACTGGTGCTTGTGTGGTGGCTGTACAAACTGAATTCAGTATAACGCTTTGTACAATTCTAAACATTGCTCGTGCCAAAATTACAAGACGTTCCCGTACAGTCTGCAAAAATCAAGTATCAGTTTATTGTGTTCTAGTTTCTGCAGAGTGAAGGATATACACAAAGAAATACGGAAAGATCGGAAATGAAAATGAAACTCAATCATTCAACACAAAAAGTTGCACAGCTAGCACATCAAACGGCTATCGATGCATAACGAGTCCTTTGTGTCAAAAATCAGCATAAAAGATAGATAGAGATAGAGCTAGCATATATAGCAGACCATCTTGTTCAGTGCAAAGTCCAGTGGTGGCTCGATTGGCAATAGTGACAATTATTCAAAAAATAAAGTTGTTGAGTTAGTACTGTGAATAAATCGTTTATCCTCAAAAATGCGATAGCCTTCTGGATACATCTATAGATGAAAACAAATGAAAATTATTTAAATATTTTATTCCTATTTGGAGCACATGATGTAAAAACCAAATCCCTAATAGCAAATGCTATATAAACGTATAGAAACGAGCCACCACTGGTATAATGGAACATAAAACAATGAAAGCTGACTCTTATTTTGCATTTTATCCATCAAAAATTTAAATGGTGACAAAATGCAAAATGCACTTAGTTCTCGCATCACACTCTTGCTTAGAAAAAATACGAGTAGCATGTAGTAGATTTATCTTGAAAAAGTGTCTTTGTATGTAATTTAAATTCAGTGTTCAATTTTTGAAGGAAGTACATATATTGTATTGTGAACTGCTAAGAAAAAGATGGTGTTTGGTCAAAATACAAATAATGAAAAATTAAATTTCAACATTTTAAGGACAGTGGCATCAACGCTTTTCCAGAAAAAATCATTGTTTTTAAATGAGACCTTAGTATGAGCTATTATGAAAGGGTGATGATACAAATGCAAGGTTGATTCATCCAGAATGATTACATCGTCGCATCAGAAAAACAACGCTACCTGTCTTATAACGAGACATAAAGCATAATCTCGAGGCAAGAACACAATATCTCCCATTCGTTCCTTCTCTCATATGTCAGGCAACACCGTGTTTCTAATATCCGAAGGACGATGCATTATGTCCCTTAATTTGCATTTTTCAACATTGAAAATGCATCATGGTAGTTCATACTAAGGACTCATTGAAAAATCAAAATAGTTCTCCTGGAAATGGTGGATGCTACTGTCACTATAATTGCAAAACTTTATTTTCATATATTTCATAATTTTGTACAGGTTATAATTCATATTAAAGTTCTTTATCCAACGAGATGCTATTCCAGATAGTCAGTACAAGTAACATAAGGAGAATTTTTAGGAGTTTCCTTCTCCAAATTATGATGCTTTATACATTTGGAAAACTTTTTCAAGGCACCACATTTTTAGATTTTAAAGTATGAGTAGTCGTCTCGAAATTTAGTTAGTGATGAATAATTAGGTAAGTAGATGCTAATTTACACAAATATATATTATGCCAATTGTATAATTACAACTTAGATTCGTAACCATACTCTTTGATAAAAGCTATTCAAAAAAATTAATTAAAATTAAGAGACTGCTTATTAATGGGATGGATGTTATTCTATATTTATGATTGATCATTAATGACACCATCTTTCTCTTTGCAAATACAAGAGAAGAAAATAAATTCCTAATCGCAATGTCCGTCTAACTTGTAAATGTTTCACTCACATTCTTCAACTCATTTGTTTGCTGACACAACATAAAGTCTAAAGCACACGAAATGCTTGGTTTACGTGGTGTGAGCTTGACATATAGGATGATGCATTAGTGTGTAAAGCCTAACAGAGGCGTTGCTGTTGTAAACCTCAGAATTCACATGGAAAGAATGAACCTACAGGACTTTCATATACAATTTAATTTTCATATTACCGTACCTAGTAGAATTATGCCAGTTCAAAAACGATTTACGTTTCCATTGTTAATATTTCATATGGATATTGATATTGCATTTGTCATGTGAGATTGTGAAACTACATTCTGGAAATTTTAAGGCGACGTACAGGTATCAAATTCATTTGACCTTCAAGCATATTGGAATGTGTGTTGATAAAAAACATTTTTTAGTTGCATTGTTCAACTACTAAAAACCGAATGCAATTGCTGAAGAGCATTTTTATCGTTGGACATTTGACCTAGTGTTAAATGTCAAATCGTGTTTTCTTGATTTCACAGACTCAAATCTTTTCTGAGCTTTATCACGTTTCAATTTCAATGTTTTACTCATCGTTATCTTCACCGTTGGTTTTTTAGTACGATTCCGACAAAATTACATGAAATTCCAGGAGTTGACGCAATGATAGCAGATAAATAAAATCATGAAACTGATGATTTTTGCACATTCACAGGTCTCCCAGTACAAAGCTCCAGACCTTCAGCATAAATTTTAATCGTTGCATTTATTATATCTGATTTTTTTAACGAATTTTTTTGTATCCATCTACTGAATATCATTAACTGATGCTTACGACAGCAAATCTATTCAAACCTTACCATTAGTGAAACATCCTATGTATATATGCCAACTGTGCACGGTGTCATCTATCGGTGAACTTTTACGAGTATATTTACGACACATGAACATCTAACATATATTTTATTCATCGTATGTTGAAATAATCAAAAAGCGTATGTAGATTGCAAGTGTGTGATGGTAAAATGTAAAAATTTATACTTATATTCATCGTATTAGAAATGGTTATCATTGTATATACTGGGTGTTAGCGATAAGCTCAATACTCATAAATACAGAAGTGGGGGGACAAATGCCTACGATTACTAGCAAGAACACCCTGTATACAAAATGACATTGGACATTCAGCCAGTTGAAGAGAACGGGTGGCAGAACAAAACCGAGTATTTCTCATGTCACAAAATATGTTTACCTAGAAAATATAAACCAGATGTGGATCCATGTAAGAGTTTTTATTACCTTTTTATAAATTATTCTTATAATAAACATTATTTGATTCATAGCAATATAATTTTATAAGAGACATAAATGTAATGGCATTTTGATTGTAGTAGTACTATCAAATTCAATACTCTAGTACAGATATACTAATAAAGTTAGTGCACCTGATGTAAATAGCAACACATGGGTACGTATGGGTGAAACCTATACGTTATTTAGCATTGCTCCTATGTATGAAAAAATGAAGCTCATCATGTAACGTTTTAATTAGTGGTATACATTCGTGGAAAAGATGTATAATAATGATATCAAGTAATGAAGACTAACACTTTATGTGTTTATAGTGTAAGTTTTAAACTATAAAAATCGCTACTGATCACTTATATCTCGAAATATTTTGTGAACATTACAAAGCCATACAATTAATACCGCATATTAAATGATCATTATTTTAAAGTAAAATTTCCTCGTAATAACCTTTTCGTCCCATGGTATTGTGAAGTTTTGATTTCATTTACGGAATTATTTTGATAATGGATATTACGATTAAGGTTCCATTTCGGTATTCCACAGGAAGTTTTCTCAATGCTCTGAACTGGAAACGAAACCGAGGCAATCAACATGTATACTAACAATTTAACTTATTTTAGAAGGTATACTAGCAACCGCGGAAGCATATTTTATGTTGTGATATCAGAATGCAACCTCGTCTCGTCTGCCACCTCTCTCAGATTTCCCCTCTTAGCCCCCAACTCCAACCTTCACTGCTGCCCAATAACCAGCCTCGATTTACCTTTGTTCCGCTGCTGTCCTACAGCCTGCTGCATTTGGCTGCCCTGGCCCTGCTGCTGCATCTGACCGCCTTGTCGCTCCCTGGGAGGGGGTGGAGGTCCACGCGCCCCCGGGCCTGGCTGCCCTACCCGTCCACCCACCGTTCTGCTGCCCGTGCCAATGCCCGGCTGGCTACCGCGGCTTCCTTGACCCGCACCTAAATTCATATCAGTCACCAACAATATTCATCACATGGCACGCAGGTAGTCAAAAGACCGACGGTGTGTTTAACCCATGTAAACTACGTATGTATACTCATTGATGTCCCAGTAAAGAAATGGAGCCTAAGTAAATTCTGCCGGCGAAGCTTTAAAGAAAATTGAATTACAGGGCAGGTAGTCAAGGCATTCATCCGCAGTCTCATCCTTGGCGGCGAGAGAACAAAGTATTCACATGGACCTTAAAACGCCGTACATTGTAACTATCGGAGAATAAATTCCTCGGCAGCTCATTCTGAGGCGTCCAGAAGCGGGAGAGATTGGAAGTCCCTCCATCTCGACGGCTGGCAGACCCGCATGTGATTTTGTCAGGGTTTTATTGAGTCTTCTGTGCGTTACACTGAACTCCATTTGCAGATTCAGGTATCGAATCTTCAAATGTCTCTTATCAGAAAAATCACTCCTACCTTATGAAAACCGAGAATGCGTGGCAGAGAAGAATTGGATAAGTTCGATAGCTGTAAAATGTGAATTAACATGGCTAAGTAGGCTGTGCAACGTTTATTAGATCTTAAGGTGAATGCTTCCAGTCTTATTGGATAAAATGGAACATACAACACTTTGTTCCCAAAGCAACAAAAGAGAATCTCTCATTTGGGATCCGATAACACTCCATGAGAAAACCTAGAAAAAAACTAATGATCTATCTGTATATGGAGAACATTCATTAGATATTTTTTTGAAGGAGTAGTTAACCAAACTGGATCGAGGTCTACTGGTGAAAGCAGATTTTTTGACCTACCTGAAATCGTTACCTTTTTTGTGTAGTATATAAACACTTCACTTTATGTCCTGTTTGTTCCTATATAACACATAGAAGATAATTTCAATAGGAGGAAAACTACATTGATCAGGTGTCAACCACCAAAAATGCAACAACGGCGACGGGTACATGTAATAATGGCCTGCCCTGCAATTTGATTTTTCAAATCACTTTCAGTCGGGGTTGCTCACGCAGCTTTTTCATTTCATGCTAGCACACAGTAACGCAACAAATGAAGGATACTCTCGAGTTAACATAGTAGCGTTTCCCTTACTATGAGGAACAAAACCACCAACCAGATCTCGCCTCATATAATAATGTAAATGACGTTCATCAGCTCCAATAATTTTGTCATAAAAACCGATGACATCCCTTTAAATACAAACTAAGGTATATTAAATCTCAGCTTTGTTGTTTAATCGAACTACTCCTAAAACTGCCAGTGGCATAGTATTTAGCTACACATTGATTAATTTACTTTGCTCTGAAAGTAACCTATCCATCAGTAAATAATATGTGATAAAAAACTATATGTACATGTACGTGTACATTTTATTATTGTTCCAAACATAATGCATAACAGCTAGAGAAAGATCTTTCCGACAAAATCTAGTACAATTTTATTTTCCAGCGGGTCGTTTCATCTTCAACTACCCGAAACGGGGTGGCATCCCTCAAAGAATTTCAAATGGAAAACAGGGTCGAGTGAAACCTCGCTGAGAATGTATTTTAATCCCCTACATACTGTAGATATTTTTTTTAAATCGCTCCAGCCGTCAACCCCCAAACAAAGGTTATCTTTTAACCACCCTCGATCATTTCCTGTGCTACTTCATGACATACGTTAAATAAACGTTCAAAAGGGTCTTCCAGTGTATCAGGTGAATTGCTGTAGACTTTGGATTATCAGCATAGTATTACTTGACCTCCATTCCCATTTGAAAAAGTTTGAGAGATGACATCCGTCGTAGGGGGTTGAATGGCTTGCAATTGTTTTTGATTCAAAAGTTGCCCCCTACAAAACAAGCTTTACATGTTTTTGTTGTTTCAAACAGTTCTTTGCCTAGTGGTACGTTTTCATGTTCAACTTTATACACGTACATTTAACCACAAAACATACTTTTCTACACCGTCAGGGAACTGAAAGAGGAATGGCAAAACATCTTAAATGGACAGTGGGTGCAGTGAGTGCTCATTCGACAGGGATTTCCGATAGGAGAATATCACGGGATACTGAGTCTTCTGCGATTTTTTTGAGTTATATTCAGTCGTACTGTAAAATCTAGATAGAAATATTAGCCTAATTACGAATAAGTAAAACGCAAGTCAAAGTCAAAGGATGTAAAATGATTTCCTGTGAAATGTATTTTACTACGCAGCTCCAAGGATGGACAATTAGACATGTTGTCTAGATTTCACCTCGCAGGATATGCGGCCGATCTGGCGATGGTAGTTCTAGATCACGGAATTACCAAAATCATGATGTGGATGCAGGAAAATGAATTGACCGTTGCTCCAAAAAAGACAATAGGTGTGATCTTTCTGGTAGAAAAAAACCTGACCTCACTGACTGACAGAGTTGGTGACACTGTGGAAATCCAGAATGCGATAAGTTATCTCAGCGTACGAGTATGGATTGATAAAGACGTTAAAATGACTGAGCACATGAAGCGCACTATGGATAGGGTATGCAAGCTTAACGCATGCTTGACCGGGCTGATTCCATCTGATGGAAATCCGAACGATTTCCTGGTGGAGACATTTAAAATCTATAGAAGAGATAAGAAAGCTAGGAGTGAGGAAAGAGAGAAGCTGGTCTTTAGGTGACAGTGGAGATAGGACAGAGACGACAATCCATGGAGCGTGGATCAAAAGGCTGATTCGAGACATTAAATAATGGATTGCCAAGGAAGCTGCTACACTGCACAGTTCCTCACGGTACATGGGTGCTTTGAAAGCTACCTAAGAATAATAAGGAAGGGGAAGTACGAAAACTGCGTATATTGGTCTGGCGAGAAGAATACTCCAAACCATCTACTTGAGTGTAGTAGATGGGTGAACGAACAGAGAAAACTGGAACTGACTTTAGAAGAAAGGCTTATCGCTGACAACTTTACCAAGTTTGTAAACGATAGTCAATGTAGTGACTCTCAGTCAATTTTGAGGCATATAAGTAAAAGTGAAGTAGGAACAATAAAAACGGACAAGGCAGCCAACCATAGGTTTTCGTAGCCCGAGGTTTGTACATAAATGAGTGGTAACTAATATGTAATAGGTAGTTAGGGAATGGAACAAATACCTTTTGGTATGAATTGCAACACCACGCTACCCACCCACTTCAGGCGGAAAAGGCTGATAAAACAACTGTGGCGAGTTTTTTCGCCTGAGATGGGCTATAAAAGCTTTTCCTTGACTGAAAAAAAGTCCTGCACACCAAATAACCGATTTTGATACATTTTTATTTGTGATCTTGGTTATGTACTCATAGCGACAGTATTTATATTAGTATCAGACCGCAGAATAATGTAGATAATATGCATAATAGTTTATAGCATCTTAGTATAACAGATATGCTCACCGTACTGATCTGGCGCTTCCGTAAGGAAATTCGATGGCACCAATCCTCTAACTCCATCGATTTCTGCCATGTAGAAGCCGTCGTCATCCATCTCACCATATACGTTGATTATCTGTCCCGTAGTGAAGCTCAATTCCACCTGCAGTTGGGGGGAACACAAAGGGGGGTAGAGCCACTTGAGTAACATCTTCAATGTGGTTAGACATAATATTATGTACATAACGGGAGATTGCTATCCATTACATAAATTTCTTACAAAAAGGGCAATAGCTAGGAAAAATATCATAATGATTAGTGTGCATCGGTGTTTTTCCGGAATCGAATAATTAGATAGGCGTGAGAATATCTTCAAAAATAGCGATTCGCCGAAATCGAATCCGATAATTGTTATGTTGTTACTTTTAGTTCTTGAATTATTTCTCTTAAGAGCAATCATACCGCTCCTCCAAAGACCATCAGCAATGTCGCACGCAATGTAACAAACATGTCATGAGGTTATATTATGACGTCAGCATTGTTAGTCTGAATAAGTTTAGTCATTGATCTTCACTGGTTTCGTTGTGTTTTATCTACACACAAGCTTGGAAGCCCTTTCCCTCCTGAGCAATCTAGCATCTATCATGGCTCATTGAATGTATTTTTCAGGGCAAATCATCTGAGATAACTCAAAAAATGATATTCCTTCATTTCTGGGTTGCGGTATTCCCTCACTTATACTAGCAAATTTAAATTCCGAATAAGTCATGAATTTTACTAATGTATCTATGCCGGATACTTATCACGCAGATAAATAAGAAGTTAAATATGTGACTCAAAAATAAAAGAATAGTTATGTATGTAACCTACGTTTTCTTATCACTAAATGCTATGAAATGTGATTTTTCAGCTGGTTGCTTTACAACAAATTATTCACATTGCTTCTCTTGAAAAAATCAGACGTCTGGATTCAAAAATAAAAAAAATCTGTATTTTTTTCTGAAATTATCTCAGACTACTATCATTGCTATGCGCACTGCTTTACAATTACAATTTAATGTGAGATACATAACTTCGAAGACGTAATTGATATTCAGTGTATTATATTTTGAATCGAATTCATCATAGTTAACCAGATAAAATACACCATTCCTTGTCTACTGCCTTCTGTTTCATGGTTGGTTTATCTGCAGCCTTTGATTGATGCTTTCTCATAGATAAAATTAAAAACAAAAAGAAGAGGAAAAGAAAGTTATTTTAGTTACTAAAATGCAATATTTATTGAGCTTAACCTTGCAGGTCCTGATGGTCTTGCGGATGAGCTACATAATTATTTGCTTTGTACATAATATGTCAGTCTAACGCACGCAGGGAGAACAACTACTACGGGGACAGCTTTGATTAGTAGGACCTTAAGTACAATGGTATACTGTTGGTAGCTAAAACGTGCAGAGGCAGTAGTCTGAATGATAATGAACAATTTTTAGAAAAGCTACTACATAACAAAATAAGATTTTCTGTTCTTAATATCATGACTGTTGTTATAAATCCTCACCTCGGCGTCCACGTTGGGGCTCAGTTCTTGAGGATCATAGTCATACAGCGCCACCATACGCTTAACAGGCATGTTGGCGTATATGTCTCCCCATCTGTCTCTATTCTGGTTGCCTTCTAGTTCCATAACCATGTTATGCGGAACGTACCCTCTTCTCCCTTTTGTTTGATATAAGTAATGAATATCAAAATATTTAAAAAAATCAACAATTGCCTAATTAGACAAATATTTCGATAGTAAACCGAAAGTATACCGATCCAAAGGTCAGATACCGAGTCATAAATATGATTATAAATTCACATGCTTGGTATCTGTGATCGAAACAAATAAATAAAGGGTGTTTTAGTTGTAGTAGGGTTAAGAACTTCATACACAATGCCACCGCAAGGCTCCGACGAGCGCGCGGTCAATACAAATTACTACTTAAGAACTGTAGTCGCAGAGCACGGGTTGACATTGTCAGATACGCAGTCGAAGAGAGTTCAAGTATCATACAACGGCGTTAACAAATCGTTATAATATGTCTCAGACAAGTCGGATGACTATCATTTTCATCGAAGGTGAAGATAAGAGGTAATATACCAATCTGCTAAAGTAAAGGCTTCTTCCACTGCTGTCTAAGCTTTTTCTCTACTTCATAAACAAATTTAATACTAATTAATTGTTGCGCCATTTTGAAAACTTCAGCAACATGAGTAGCGACGACCTCGCCCAGCAGGTCATGTGAAACCGAAGCCTGTCTGAGTACGAAGCCTAAATTTGTATTCCAGTAATTGTCAAGACAATGGAGTCGTCATATACGTAGGTACTAAAGACATGCAAAGCTTTGTGTACGAAGTGCTGATAGTTGAAGATCAGTCGTAAAGCTTATTGAATACTCTTGAAGGCAGATACTCAGCTGACAATGAGTTCCATCCCAATTCTCTTGGAGATCTGTTGGTCTTCCCTCCAATTGATGTTACACCAGTTGTTGGATCCCAAACAAGTCCTCCTCTTGAATAAGTTAGGACAATGAAAAACAACATGTTTGCAATTCATTATGTGTCTATATTTTTTAATAAGACACATTCATCCCCATTTTGTGTGCGCCTGTTCTAAATGAGCCATGTCAAATCAAAAGCATACCATATTTGCATTTCTTTTAAATAGTTTAGTAGTTCAAATATAAACTCCTCATCTTATTCAGTTACACGAAACGAAATGATTTCAAAATCACTCATTTAATGCTAATATGGATATCATGCGTGAGGAAAACTAACAATGTGTATCGCACATCACAATTCTATGTAAAAAATAAAAAGCAGAATAGTTAACAACACGAGAAGGATGTATCCAACAAACCAACAGAATTTGACATACAGCTTAACGTTGATCATATAGTTAAAGCACATAGCCTTTACCTCGACATTCCCCCCAATAGAATCCATCCGCATCCTTGTCTCCCCAGACTTTGATTGTGTCCCCTTCCGAAAACGGCAGCTCTTCATCGCAAGCATCAGGATTCGGTGACATCGTGGCAGGATCATAATCGAAAAGAGCAACAAACCATCTTGCCCTCTTTTGTGGATTAGGGGGAAGTCCACCTCCCGCGTTACCTTGTTGTGCCATGCCGGCTCTTCCTGGGCCATGCGTCAGTTGAGATTGACCGCCGCGCGACTGGAGTTGACCTCCACCGCGTTGTTGCATTTGCTGGCCTGATTGGCTGGTGATAGCTGAAAATTGAACCGAACCATAATCTAGATGTCAAATCGGAAGGTGAAGGTGAAGATATGATGTTTTCATGAAAGTGTGGGAAAAGAAGTAGCGATAGTTGTAGTTAAGAGAATTAAATTGTTTTTAATAAATTAGTGCTGCAACGCTTCATTCTCTTCAAAAGTGCCTACGGGTTAGAACGCGAATGAAATACCTATCATTATTTTAATATTTATATATTTTGTCTCTGGTAATATTTCTATAATTGTGTCACCAGAATAAATAAAATTTATTGAACAGTGAAAGCTCATTACATTGAAAATGATATTTGATTTTTCTCTGACAAATGATGTTATATTGTTTTAATTTTTTTGTAAACAATTGAACGAGGCAAGTTTACCTCGTTAAACGAACTTGATTATTTTATTCACTTGACATTGATATCAATTATATTATCATATGGCATACACTCCCAAAACAGTTTTTTACAATTTTTTGATGCCCTTGGTTTAATATCCATGTTGGTCTTGATATATATGAGTTACGTAATACTAATAAAAACAGCAGCATGATCATATAATTCAATGTTACATTTGTCTGTAAAATACATGAGCAAATAAGGTAAAATCAATGTGGCATCACTTCGTTATCATCTAATGTTCCAAAATTAAATTTCCCTACATAATTCTGGAAAACATAATGTTTTATCGTACCACAAGTCAAGGTTAATGTTCTAAAATATAGTCTAGTATGAGTTGAATAATCTGATAACTGTAAAACTAATAAGCCAAGCTTTGTTTCTTAATATTTATGCTTAATATCATATTATAATTGGCAATAAGTAAGTTATTTTTGAACTGCTCATGAAGAGAGTATTCGTTTGCCCTCAGTTGGCTTGTCTTCTTTCCAGATTAAACTATGTCTTGGGCCACCTGCGTTGGTTTATCAGGTCATTATATTTGTGTATATATACATATATAGCCTCACTTAGACCACTAAAGAATGACTTCAGCTCCTAAAGGCTTTTCTCGGTACACAAATTTCAAAATATCTAAATATTCTAATAGATATTGTACATACTACTGATACTATTCCACTTATCTACTCTAAGTGTTTTTGTTTTTCATACTACTTCATAGTTCATAGTTCTATTGAGGTACATGCACTTCATCTATTTACCATACTTTTCTATCTAGTTTTATATATGTGTTCTGCAAAGGATGTAAGCTTCATAGAAGGTGCAGAAAAGTAAGCGTGTGTGTCATAGAGGAAAGTTGAATGAAGTGAACTTACCTGTGGATAAAGTGAATAGTAGATAAGATTAGAAATGCTGTGTGTTCGAGAAGGTCAATGTGGTTTTGGTATTTGTATGCATTATATAGGTTCTTTGACAACCATTGAGTATTGAGTAGTCAAATGGTTTTCCTTATTCACCCGCCGAAGTTGAAGGTGGATCAGGTCCCAATTGCACTGCTACATGACAAACTTAAATACAGTAGGTTTAACTGAATACAATATGTAGAAAAAAATAATCTTTCCAACAACTATAGAATATTACAATACTGTGTACCGTAATGATCGGTTTATGAATATAAATGATCCGATACATAATAAATCAAATTGACTTATATATACGGCTTTATATACTGTATTAGTCTACCAGTCACCAATCTGGAAGCAGCCTAACGGAAGATTAAATTTTATATAGCAATCTAAATTGGGTCATGTAGACAGAACTGCATTCATGCTTTTACAGCGTTTGGTGGTTGAAACTATTTAGAATCTTTTGACGACCCCAGGTAACCTCTATTTATTTTCGATAAGTGACAGTGGGTGAAAATTTACATTATTGCATTTGTTATTAATCGACAAGTTTTGATATTTAATATAAGATTCTTGTAACGTGAAAAAAACAAGGATATTTTCGATATACAGATACCAGTTGGCAAGATAAAAATACTAGATGCGCAAAAAATTATATTTTTGTCAGTTATTTTTTAAAAGTCCGATTTTATTATTGTACATTATTTGCGTTTATGTTTCTTTTAGGGCAGAGTCCAGAGAACTTCTCAGAATGCTTAACGATTTTAAAAATCGGCCACGCCACTTTTTAATGATACAGAACAAGACTTTATTTTTAATGCCAATATACAGTATAATTTCCCTTTAATTACAACAGCCCTGATCAACACTATAGATGCTACCTACATCCTAAGTAGCAATCCTATTAATCAATCTAACCCTAAATCGGGACACAGTATGTTGCAAAAGTGTTCCATTCAATGTTTTCAAGATAAAAATTATGTGAATAAGCAGGTCGCCCGAAAACAACCTCGAAAAAAGTCAAAAACTGGAGACTGTCAGTACCTTCGTTTACAACTAACTTTTTTTTCAAGGAAATTACATTTTCAAACAGAAACCGTTATCCTTACAGCATAGGAAGTACATGATTAATCCATTACAGTCTATTATTTTCATTAATCTGTAAATAGTATTGATCCACCCTCAACGCCGCATAAACTGTTCCATTCTCCAATCATGTGTCGCTGTTTACCTTGCTGCTGTTGTTGATAGTACTGTGCCTGTTGTCCTTGCTGTGTGGGTGGTTGGGTGCTTTGAGGGGACTGTTGTTCAGATACATTTCCGCCCCTAGCTTGCTGCCGACCGCCTCTCTGTTGTTGCTGCCCCGCCCTCTGCTGTTGCTGGCTACGCCTGCTGCTGCTCTCCAGTAGCTCGTCTTCGCTAAGCCCAGTCTCATAATTCTCTTTTGTTATCTCTGGAACGTTGCATCGTTGCGCTACCGTACAAGGGAAGGGAACGGGTTGGGATTCAGATTAGTGGCTCCTATATTATTGACACACACAGCGCTGTTTTTGGAATTGTGCTTGGCTACAAGTACAAGCTATGCTATCACTGAAGCGGAATACAAACGTCCAGCACACGGTTTTATGATTAGAAATTACATTTTCTATTTAGATATTGTGAACCTATTAACAAAGAAAATACTAAGCTATGCAGGATCCTTCACAACGACGTGAATCGGTATGTATATAGGAAATCACTGGCAAAATTATTTTATTTTGGATATTTCGCCATAGCTTTATGGAAGACAATTATTTCCATAGGTTTGCGTTAGGTAACTAGTTATAAATGAAAGCATCAATATTTGCTTATTCATATTGAATGCATATTTTGACTTTTAAGTCATCTTTTTATATTGGTCGATACCTCTATAACAGCCTACAGCAAAGCGGATGAGCTAAGATGGTCCACAACCAACTGTTATTTTTGATAGATAAATTCTAGCAAACGTCTTATTAACTAAGACAGTGATAAGCCTCTCCCTGTTCAAACTATGGATCCTGTCGACACTGAAAATTATACAAACCGTGGCTGGCGAGCAAAGCTAATCTATGTCAAGCATTGTAACTATATATGTTCATGCTGCATCCATAACGTACAGTAAGTCATTGTAGGAGATATTTCAGTAATGAATTCAATGACGCTTCTCACATATAATGAGGATAATACAAATGGATTTTCATAAGGTTTGATGCTTTTTTCTCATATAAGATTCTCATTACATCATTCAAATTACTCTGTGAACCATATTTTCCTTATTGCTTCAACATTCAACAACTAGAAATAAATATGTTACTCTAAAGTATATTTATGTCAGTCTGAAGGGCACTATATGGAAGAAACAAAAACACTGTACTTTGAAATGGCTTAATTACAAATGATATTAGACCCATGAAAGGCAATCCGAACCAGTGTATATATATTTCTCAAATATCCACTTTTCAACTAAATATCCAGTGTGACTCAAACAACAAAATCGATGAATATAAACTAGTTAATGAGATATTGCAAAACATTGAGTTGAACTAATTTTCAATATGATGTATTTTTAAAACGTAGCTAAAGGTATGTACATGTCATTTTATACATGTAATGACCGAAAATTACATTCACGTTTAAATGACGAATCAGCCCAGTTTGATATTAGAAACACATAGACCTTGACGGTATGTGAGAATAACAATCTTATTTTGAAATAAGCACTTAGGATTATGAAAGGTTAGCATACTCATTATGCATTCGTATTATTGATTTAATCGAAAATTTGGAACATAATGTATCGTGATCTAAGACAAAAATCTGTCAAATGATAAAAAACAAAACATACAGCAGTGTCATGCCAAGGCAAGGACACAAACCCACGTACATTCTAAGAAATGCACAGTTATGTAGAATATATTGTATATGCACAATTGTTTTATCAATAAACTTGCCATTATTTGAATATTATCTGCCAGGTTGCCAAATTATCATTTGTCTTCCAGTATGTTTATAATCTGAGATATCCACACCTACTGTACATTCTGAAGCCGTTCTTACTGTACTTTTCAAATTCTTTACTTTCTCAACTATATAATTAAATAAAATTAACCTAAATTTGCTTTACCAATTGACGGAATGGACACCTGTTGGCGATGAGGATTCTGATTTGGGAAGATTTCCTTGTCACTCAAGTTTTCCTCTGGTTCAATTATCTGTAAATATATTTTATATTGGTTGATATCACTGGTATAGTTCTTTACCTGTTAATTATCTTTTATGGAATAATATAGATCGTAGCTAAAGTAGACCTAATATATGTAGGCATAAGTTTGTAAATTGTACTGGATTCCGAAAAATGGTTGTCTTTCACAACACAAACTCTTGTTCCACTAAACACTGCCCAGTCAGAATTTATATTTACTGGTGTGCCCACAAAATGAGCGATATTAGAAGGACACCAAGATACTGATAGACTGATGCCTCGATATATGGCTAAGCAATTCGATTAATTGTGAATATAGCAGATCGTGAAAATTTTGGTCTCAGCGAGATAGATATAATTATAAAAATAACTTACAGAAGCATAATGGAAAAGGAGCTTCAGTAAA